>CM077672.1:186860036-188110036 GCA_039707655.1 Elymus sibiricus
CGACGATTACATGCCGGCAGCAAATCCTTCTAGGATGTCATCTTGTTTTTCTCTCGCGCCAGTTGTGACCAGGTCATCCTTTGCCGCCTCGCCCTGGTCTTGGTGGGATGCTTCGCCGTCGTCTGCCAGCCGCTGGATTGATTCCAATTCTTCAAAAACTGAATCTTCCCTCAGCACAGATGAAGTACTGATGCCAGGAGCGAAATTTTGCTTAGGTGGAGGGATCAGCTTGAAGGCTTGTGGAGCTGGCAGGTTCAGGCATTTGCCGGCTTCAGAGTAGTGGGCTTGAAACTTGGTCAAATCATTTTCAGAAGCAATTTTGGTCGCCGCCACCCGGTTGTGACGGACAAAATGCATATAATATTCCTTTGCAAAAGGAGTACAATCTACATTGAACTCAGGGAAGCCTTCTGCTACTTGAGCCGGATCTAGCTCTGGGACGTAGGCCTTTGCATGAGCCAGCGCGTGCAGAGCCCCTTGATGGCAAGCCGACCGCTTCAGCTCTGAAATCCACTCTAGCACCGTGGAAAGATCTCTTAACATGTCCATGACATAATGTGGAGGCACCTTGGTGTTCTTCACAGCCACGATACAATACGAGCCGCCCACATAAAGTTGCTCCAAAAATTTGTATACAGCCTTCAGTTTCACTGAAGGACGGTCAACAAGGCTTTGGTTTTTCTTGCCTAACAAATCATCAAATGCATTTCTGTAATCCAGCTAAATGGTCAAGCCGGTAAGATACGGCGACTTGCGAAGATTATTTGCTTACCAAAGATGGCGATGCACATGTCCATAATATGGCCCTTCAGAGTTTTTAGCTCTTCTATAACCGGCTTAAGTGTTGATTCTGCTTCCTTGGCTCGCTTGATCAAGGCGACTCTTTCTTCATTAAATGAAGCTTGGAAGACAGAAGGGATTTATGGAAATCTGCAGATAATTTTCAGCCTTTTCCTGGAGTTTTTTCTCTTTCTTAAGATCATTTTGCAAGCCAGCTGCAGATGACTCGGCATGATTAAGCATTTCCTGCACATATAAGCAAACCAAGTTAGACGCACTTATGGAAAGATAGCGACCCGACACTTGGGGGCTACATCAGTCAGTTTTCTGGAAATTATCTTATGGCAAGTCCCATGATGCAGCAAGCAGTCAACATGACACTTAGGGGCTAATGCAGACATCTTTTTTCATCAAACATACTTTAAAGACCCGGCCATCTCACGAAGATGTGCCGGCCCTTGGGGGCAATGTCTTGCTCCTCAAAACTTCATTTTGACAAGATGTATAACAGTGCCGGCTCATTATTCTCATAATGACCCGGCCCTTGGGGGCTACTATCCACTCTCAACTTATCAAATTGGCATAAGTGCCCGCTAAGTGTTATTCACTGAGCTGGCCCTTTGGGGCTACACCTAAGTACAACTGCTACATACACATTTTGGACGGGTCAATGATGTTAACCCGGATCTACATTGAAGTTTCCCTTTGCAAGTCTTAAGTACATCACTACATTCTCTACTTCAGACTTGAGGGGCTATAGAAATATATGCAAGGAGCAAAACTGGAAGCATACCTCATACTTTCTCTTCAATGTGTTCACCATGGCGGCTTCAAGGTCCCGGCTTTGAGACAGCCGGCTCATATATCCTTGATGCAGAGAATCTACACCCAAGCCCCCCAAAGATGGAAGTTCAATTTTGGTTTTTCCTTTCTCCATCATTGGCGATTCAGTCTTGGCAGTGATCTTGGCTAAAATATTGGAAGCCTCTGGAGTCTTGTGTGTTTCTCCTCTAATCATGACGTCGTCATCATCCGCCTCAGGAGTGGCAGCTCTAATAGGACTAGCCGGAATGATATCATGAGCCGGCTCGTTGTCATGAGCCGTTTCAGTTTCATCGCCAGTCTGAGCCTCTTCAACCGGCTCATTTTGGGTTTCTGAGTCAACCCTTGAAATATTCTGAGGCGGGTCATGGGCCTCAGGAGCGGCAACACTTGACTCACCAACTTTCTTCTTGATGATGGCTTTGGCCCAACAATGGCACAAATAAGTTAATGACTGCACATATACGGAGAAGAAGGGAGCAGCAAAAGCTTTATTTACTCACCGGTGGTTAATGGTAAACATTGGCACCTGAGTGGCGCTGGATTCATCAAATGATGTGGAAGTCATATGATAATCCGTGTCGGATGGATGGATAGGCTTTTTAATTTGACCGGCTTGGGGCCGCGAGTCGGTTGGGCTGAGAGGCACCTCAACCCATGCTTTTCATCAAGCTGGCGAATTCGACAAGCCATCCACTAAGTCTCCAGATTCGCTCTGGGTTTTTTGCTTTGAAGTACCAGCAGACTGAGTTTTCAAGAGAAATTGTGGATCTAAGTGAGCGTCTCGATGGGAAAAGGGTACCTTTCTGACTGCTCATCTCATTTTCTTTGGGAAGCTGGTTCTAATTCATAATATAAAGGGTTTACCTCCGTCTCGCCGGCTCGGCTGATCTCAACATTTCCCTGCGATGTGGTGGTGTCAGCTAGTTGGATAAACAGACGGCCGAGGGAGTCGAGCTCTGTTACCTCATTTTCTTCTTCATCGTCATCAGCCGGCTCTTCTGCGTTGGAGTCTTTTGGAGGAGTGGCGACTCGGTCAGTTTTCCACCATTGAGAGTCCTCCTAAACGAAGGACGAGCCGGCATATTAAATAGAGCAGTAAGTAAACAGAAAGAGAAGAATATAAGCAAATAAAAAAAAGAACATGGCGGCTCACCGGAGGAGTCGGGTTGCCTGCAAAAAAGGGGGCGAGCCCCACTGCTTTGATCGTGTCTCGTGTTTCACCAAGAAGTTTCTTAGTGGATGACAACAATTCCGCGTCTGACAAATCAAACTGGCTAAAACTTAGAGCATCCGCTGGCTCGCCGGTGTAGGTATGCATTAGTCGATTCCTTAATCCAAGGGGCTGAATTCGCCAGCTTATCCAACACCGGGTCAGATCAACCCCGGTAAGACCGTGAGTGGTCAAGGCATTGATCTTCGAATACAGAGGTTGAAATTTCTCCCTCTCTTCTTGGGAGGTGAAGCTTGGAAAGACAGTCGAGGAATTGAGCCGGTTCAGCCTGTAACCCGGCAGTTGGTGCTGGTTTGCAGGGGAAGTGTCCTTACAATAAAACCAAGTTTTGTGCCACCCATTAGGGTGGCTAGCCGGCTTGACTCCATGAAAGGCTAAATTCCTCCTGCTTTGAATTGTGACTCCTCCAAGTTCTATGCTCGGGCCATTTTTATGTTCTGTCTGATGGTTCAAATAGAAGAACTCTTGGAAGAAGCCAACAGATGGTTCAACTTGCAAGTATACCTCATGGAACACCTGGAACTCGCACAAGTTTAATACAGAATTGGGACCAAGGTCTTGAGGCCTAATATTGAAAAGGTAGAGTACATCCCGGAAGAACTTTGAGCCAGGGGGACGGAAACCTCGTTCCAAATGATCAGCAAAAACTAGGACCTCACCCTGATCCGGCTGAGGGTGGGTCTCTTCTTCAGGTGCGCGCCATTCAATCTCATTTTGAGAGGGCAGCAACCCGGAATCTACTAAGGTCTACAATTTGAGCTCAGATGAGGTGGACTTGGCCCAGTTGACTACTTTGTTGGTCCTGGGAGGCATTTTCGTTGCGGCTATGAAGTCTAAACTACAAAAGATCAAGGACGGATATGAGCCGGTAAATAAAGAAGGAATTTTGGGTCATAATAATCGGTAATGAAAATACAGGATTGACTGAAAGTAGCCGACTTGTGATTACGAGACAAACAAAAGGTTTCAGTGTGTAAAAGATTGACGCCCTACAGTGGGTCTACAAGCCGGCCATTCACTGAGCCGGTATAAGACATCGATACAGCTCGTAGTTTCTACAAAGTGATAGTGTACTTCAAGACGAAACAAGTCACAAACAGAAAGTTACAAGATTCAGCTATACAAATAGATCTAGGAAATACTTGGAAAAGGAAAAATAAAATAACCCTAGCCATGGCAAAGTTGCTACGAGCAGAAGGAGCAACGAGATTTACCAGAGGAGATCTAGATTGAAATGGACTACATTGAGATGAAGGCTAAATGATTCAAAAGTATTACTAGAATGAATCTAGATCTATGGTGATGAACTGTGACAAACCCCGATGAACTCCGTATGAACTACAAAGGCACGGGGAAGCAATGGGCACTCACGGATCTGAGAAGATGAACTCAGGTTGGAAAAGGTCGATGGCTCGGTGACGGCACTTCCGATGAGCTTCGGTGACGGTGCATGCATGTCGCGGTCGCTGGTCTGCTTCTCCCGACGAGCTCGAAATGGCACAGTGGCAGCAAGGGCGATAGGAAGAAGAAGGCAGAGAGCAGAGGAGGTAAAAGAGGAACCTCGGAGCGTGCTGCCCTATTTATAAAAAGCGAGGGGCCTGAAACGACCGCCACGTAATTCCAGGAGGCGCATTAAATTGTGGCTAAAAGGACTCCACAATTCTCGTGCCTGACAAGACAAAGCATATCTGTTCAAAAGACCTGTTGTGATGTCATGCACAAATTCTGGGAAGACAGAAAGGTGATGTCATGGTATGAGAAGGAGCAAATAATGCTAAGTGTGAAGATATCATAAGCCGGCAATGCAGGTTGACCCGGCCAAGAAAGTTCATGGAAGAGGCAAACTGAGGAGATAAGAAGAATTTCTGGCTCACCAGAGATGACCCCGAGTTAACTTTAAAACATTTCCTATTTCTTCTTTGTTTGCTCTTCCATGACGAAGTTTAACATGGATAAATCCAAGCTAAACTAGGGGCTAATGTTGGGGATATACCCCAGGGTATGACCCGGCCATTACTTGGCGGCTCATAGATGATCCTGCTTATCAAGTCATACAGGAGACAAGGCCCAAGGCCCAAGTGGCGGCTTGGGAGAAGGCCGGCTCATGGCAAGGTATCCGACGGGCCGGCTCACCAAGAAAGACATAAGGAATATTTCCCTTACTTGGGAGGCAAGATGAGTAGGAGATAGACTAGGACACGGGTTGTACTGCGACCCGGAGTCTGTTATAAACCTGGGGACTCAGCCTGTTATATAAAGGTGAGCCCCTAGGTCAGAAAGACTAAGTTACAATCTATCGGGAACTAGGTCAGCGATTCCGCACCCTTGTAATCGAGATCATCATCAATAGCAATCAAGCATGACGTAGGCTTTTACCTCCATCGCGAGGGGCCGAACCTGGGTAAACTTGTGTCCTTCATTCCCGATCAACCCCGTTCAAGCAACCACCTAGTTGCGATGGCCTCCGGACTTAGTCCTTTCATGAGGACATTTGCCTTGACAAAAACACGACACCCCATATGGTTCCATCACGATGAAGATGACCCCAGATTGGTCTTTGCCACCTCACCTACACCACATGAGTGGAATGACAAAGGTAACATAGGTGAAGGTGATGCTCTATTCCCACTGGTGGACATTGATTGCTTGCATGATGAGGAGCCACCTATTGCCATGCTTCATGCTAGCTCAACTACCTCATGTGATGCATTACCCATTTATGATGAGTATGATGATTCTCATGTGGATTCGATTAGTTGTGATGCTATGTTGCATAGGATTTCTTGTGAGAATTCTTTAGGTCACATCATGTTTGACAATCCGCTTGACTTGTCATATGCAATGCATGAGATCAATAATATCGCATCTTTGCAATCTCATCATAGTAACTATGCATAAGCCATTAAAATAAACCCAATTTGCACATATGGCATAGATGACAAGCCCGTGGTTATTGGCATTTGTTTTTCTTGCGATGATATTGACATGCTCCCTTTGCATCATATCCATCATATGTCATGCCATGACCACCATGCTTCGGACATGCATTATTTGCCATGTTGTCAATTTTATCCAAATTATGCTTCCGCTATTGCTCACGAGGAGACCCCCATAGTTTCCTCATACATGTTAGGAGATTTTGATCAATCCCATCCATTGCATGATTCGTATGATTGTGTGCACAATATGCTCCCAATGAATAACAATGATATTAATGTGCCATATACTTGCATGCTCAATTTGTGTCCCCATCGTGTTATACATAACAACTATTCTTTCATGATGGATGGCATGTTCTTATACCATGCTTCCAATTTCTTTGAGCGATGCTTATCTTGTGCTAACTCACACATGCACATACACATCATAATGGATGATGTGTACATTTACCACGCACACACTTTGTTTCATTTGTCTACTTGTTGTGTAGGTACCAATGCTTTTTTGTCAACCCCGCAAGCACACGAGTTGACAAAACGAGCCCTAGAGAGCAACGATGACATGGGCACCCGTGACATGTTTCACCCACCGTTTTCCCCACACACAAACTTCGCGCATTTCTTCTACATGGCCCTCACATGGTTATGGGTTCTTGTCCATTACATATTCTATGCCCATCTTGCCATGTTCACTTTGGATGGTATGATCATCCCTATGCCTTTGCCATGCATTTGTGACCCATGCTTTGCATTACACATGATTCATTATTCTACTACCTATATGTGTGTTTGCAAGCTTGGTGGAGATATCTATTGTTATTGCCATGTTTGCTTTGTGCCCAATGCCTGTGATGATACATTGATCTCGCTTTGTGTTCGTGCTTGCAATATGTCATGCGCATTTCTTATGCATACTATTTGCTCACATGATATGATTGCCATGATTTATTCTAGTGTGTTGCATCTTCGCACTACTAGTTTGCACGATATAATTACTATGCTTGCTTATGTTGCATCACCGATGATTCATACTTGCTCCTTTCATGCGGTTGATGACAACCATTGCCATGCTTTGCACATGATTGCTATTGAGTGTTGTCATATGTGTCCATATGTTGCCTCTCTCATGCTAGATGCTTTGCCATGTATTGTGTGCAACAATGCTTTTAGTCTTGATAATGAGATTGCCCCCATAGCATTCTCGCATATGTTTGGAGCTTTTGACATATTTCTTGTGAAGCATGTTTGTCTTCCTTATTTGCACCATATGCCTCGTGCCATGAACATAAATATTGTTGCATCATATTATTCATGCACTTTTGCTACTATTTGTTATGTGCAAGAGCAGAGAACCATCATGATGGATGATGTGTTTATCTACCATGCACATACGTTCTTTCCATTGTTGTATGTATGTGTAGGATACTTCGACTTCATGTCAACCTCCACTTCACGTGAGTTGACAACCCGAGCTCTTGAGAGCGAGCCTCATAAATTCGACCATGACGCATTTCTACATTGCACTTGCTTGTGCTTCGGCATTGTGAAGAATGCACAAGGACACACTTTCAAGGTGACATCCTTCTTGAGCATGGATATTGTGGATCATAATTCATGTGTTGCTTGCACCATTCACACGCTTGTTAGAGATATTGTTTTCACTCATGATTGACACATTGCCATGCCTCATGACACTTATGCCTTGTGTGTTGCATCCTACTTGACCATTATTCCCTCCTATCATATGTTTGGTTGCAACAATGTCATCACTTCAAATATGCCATGTCCCATTGATTGCTACATGCTTGCTATGATTGCCTCACACATGTTGAACAATTGCTCTTTCCATTGTGTTGAGTGCCACACCATCTTCACCACACCATGTGCATATTATGCTTGGATTGTCTTACACTTTGGCTTGCCTATTGCACATTGCATGCACTTGATGCCCCATGTGTTTAAACATCTCATCTTATTTGGTGTTGTGAATGATTCCTATGCATACCATAGACCATTTGTTGAGCGCTTTATGCATGCTTGCTATTACCTTGAGGTAGATGCTTGTTCACTTGTGACACACATTAGCATCTCTACCTTCCATTTGCATGCTTGTTCCCATGATGATCTTGATTATGCTCAATTTATGTGCTTACATGCCATGTCACAATCCTTTGTCAAACCTTATGCTACGCATGATGACGACACTTGTTCGGTGAATCACCACTTGAATGCTTGGTTTTGCACTAACGCTAACCACATTTGTTTTTCCAAGTGTTTGTTGTCCTTCCTCCTTTTGAAGGAATCACACAACGATGCGACATTGGAGAGTGCCCATTTCGAGCTTCAAGATGTTGAGTACTTGGTGATCGTCCATTTAAACACGGCGACACCATCTCTTTCCCATGGTGATTTGGTTTTCGATCTAAGGTCGAATCTTTTCCAAGGGGGAAGGGATGATGCGAAGCATCCTTTGGACCTCACCATGTCAAGAGTCCGTTTGGCAAGTGACACGTGCGACCTCTACTACACATACATAAAGGTGAATCATCTCCTTTACACGTGCTCACTTGACCCCTTCGAGGATGGTATACTACTTGAGACTCCACTCGCGTACATGCATAGGTATTGTCGGAGCTTCACGGACGATGAGGAGGAGTGTGAGTGTAACGGAACGAATAGACCATCCACGAGGGAAGCTTGGAAGCAAAGACGGAAGAAGACAGAGCTGCATCAAAGCTACAGCCACCGGACGTCCGACGCGATGATGCCCAGACCAACCAGAAGAACCCCAGCCAATGCACGCTACAGTGGCCAGACGACCGACGAGACGCCGGACGTTCGAAAACCTCTAGCAAACGGACAACCGACCGCGTCCGGAAATCCGGTGACAGCCGTCCAGAGGAAAAATGTCGGATGTCCGACGTCCTCCGGATGTCCGATCCTTTGCGACCGACCGGACGACCGTTAACCACCAGATGTCCGGTGCCTGCCTGTGTGCGGTCGCGGGCCCTTGTATCCCTCTCCCACTTACCCCTTCATGTCTTAGACTATAAATAGACCTCCCCCTTCCTCTAGCTAGGGTTAGCAAATGGATAGCTCATTCTTAGGTGAGCTTTGATCCTTGTACCACTCCTCCTCTTGAGAGAGAGAGAGAGAGAGAGACACCACTCCCATGGAGTTCAAGGCCTCCATGTGAGAAGATCCGGCGGGATATCAAGACCCCCTTGTGGGAAGGATCTATCTAGATCATCAAGACCTCATCTCCTTTGGATTTGAGATGAACCCTACCTTGTATCTTACCCTTTGATTCTTCATGTACCTTGTGGATCCATGTGTTTGTTAGTCTAGTGGATGTGTGATTGGACTTGTTCTTGAGTGTTTCCTCTTGTGATTTCTCTCCATTCTTCCCCGTGTTCTTTGTGTTCTTCGCGGGATCCCCTCCAATTTGTGAAAGATCGGCCGAAACCGGTTCTAGCCCCGTATCCGTATGCCGATGAGAAGAGTAGCTAGATTCCGAGCTTGGCGCATAGCGTCTTCCAAAAGTAGCTAAGGGACTTGACGTCGCGGTCTGACATAATAGTCTTGGGCACTGTAGACGCAAGATTTCCCTACAAAAGAGATTTGCAACATGTGAAGCATCGTCTATCTTGTTGCATGGAATGAAATGTGCCATCTTAGAGAAATGGTCCACAATAACAAATACCGAATTTTTTCTGTTTTGAGTTCGTGGCAAACCAAGCACAAAGTCCATACTAATATCTTCCCATGGGTGATACGGAATAGGAAGTGGCATATAGAGACCATGTGATTGAGCTTTAGACTTAGCTTTGCAACATGTAGAGCATCGGTTGGTGTAGCGAGAGACGTCGCGAAACATCTTGGGCCAAAAGTAGTTCTTGGAGAGCGTAGCAAATGTCTTGTCGGATCCAAACAGTCCCATTTGTCCTCCGCCATGAGCCTCTTGCAAAAGCAACAAATGAAGAAAAGACTCAGGGATACAAAGTTTGTTAGCTCGCATTAGATAATCATCCTTGATATAATATCGCTCCCAAGTTCTATGCGTAAGACATTTTGAATAAGGAATGGTAAATGAAACAACATGCGCATACAAGTCTTTGTTGTCCTCAAATCCTATGACATTCAATTCAAGTTGAGTTACAAGCATGCATTTGCGGGAAAGAGCATCCGCCACAACATTTTCCTTACCCTTGATAACATAAGGAAATGACTCAATGATCTCACTCCATTTCGCATGTCGCTTATTCAATTTTGTTTGACCCTTAAGGTATTTCAGCGTCTCTTGATCCGTATGGATGACAAATTCACGAGGGCGAAGATAGTGTTCCCACACACGCAAGACTCGCACTAAAGCATATAACTCCTTGTCCTAAATGGGATAGTTAAGTTGAGCTCCGGAAAGTTTTTTGCTAAAGTATTCAATTTGGTGCTTCTCTTGCATTAACACACCTCCTAGGCCATTACCTCTAGCGTCGCAATGCACTTCAAAAGTTTTATCAAAGTTGGGTAATGCAAGCAATGGAGCAAGCGTAAGCAAATTCTTAAGCTCATTAAATGTGGTATCTTGGGATGGTCCCCAAACAAATGATGCATTCTTCTTACTCAATGCGTGCAATGGTGCTAAAGTTCTTAACAAATCTACGATAGAAACCAGCTAGGCCAAGGGAACTACGCACTTGTTGCAAATTGGTTGGTTGTGGCCAAGTTTTAATAGTGTTAATCTTAGACTGATCAACTTGAACACCCTTAGAAGACACAACAAATCCCAAGAAAACAAGATTATCAACACCAAAAGTGCATTTCTCCATGTTAGCATAAAGGCGCTCATTTCTAAGAAATTGCAAAACATCCCTAAGATGAGTGACATGATCTTCAAGAGATTCACTAAACACAAGTATATCGTCAAAGCATGCCACAACACATATGCCAATGTATTTGCGAAGAACATAATGCATCACACGCATGAAAGTGCTAGGTGCTTCAGATAAGCCCATAGGCATAACTAACCATTCATACAAGCCAAAGTTGGTTTTGAAAGCCATTTTCCATTCATCACCCTCTTGAATGTGAATTTTATAGTAGCCACTTTTAAGATCATTTTTGGAGAAAATGGTGGCTCCACTAAGCTCATATAGCATATCATCAAGGCGTGGAATGGGGTGTCTATAACGAACGATGATAGCATTTATGGGACGGCGATCGCAACACATGCGATATCTTGCATCCTTCTTAGGCACAAGAATAACCGG
Source organism: Elymus sibiricus (assembly GCA_039707655.1). Lineage (NCBI taxonomy): Eukaryota > Viridiplantae > Streptophyta > Magnoliopsida > Poales > Poaceae > Elymus > Elymus sibiricus. The sequence goes on from CM077672.1 coordinate 186,871,079, forward strand.
AACGACACAAGGACTTAGGCTTTCGTGTACATGGCCATTCTCGATGAGATGTTGTACTTGCCTTTGTATTTCTTTAGTTTCGTCGGGGTTGACACGGTATGGTGCCTTGTTCGGTAGAGGTGCGCCGGGGATGAGGTCGATGCGGTGCTCGATGCCGCGAAGTGGACGAAGTCCGGAAGGTAGTTCATTGGGAAACACGTCCGTGAATTCCTGCAATAAGTTAGACAACACTAAAGGTAGATGGTGAGAGGTTTAGTCCTTGCCGCTTCATCTTTGCACACCAGTACATAGTGAAGAACACTAGATGGGCTCTCACACACATCTCTTATATCTCTTTTTGTGGCTGAAAGCACTAAGTTTTTCTTGTCGCTCATCATGGAGGCACTAAATTTTGTCTTGTGGTGCTCACTATCTTTTTGGTGGGTCACTCTCTCACTTGTCTCTCCACGATGGGTGGATGTTTGCTTGTCGGCGATCACTTGACTTGGCGACATGAGTCATAGCACGTACTCCTTCCCCTTCATCTTGAAGCTATAGTGATTGGTCCGTCCATTGTGGGTGACACCACTGTCGAATTGCCAAGGTCGTCCTAGTAGGAGATGGCATACGGACATGGGAGCCACATCAAACTCCAATGTGTCTTCATAGGCGCCAATCTTGAAGGAGACTTGAATGGTGTGCTCCACTTGAATGGTGTCGGAGTCACTTAGCCATTGGACCTTGTAGGGGCGAGGTTGCTTCATCTTGACCAATTATAGCTTGGAACATAGCTCTTCGCTTGCCAAGTTGTGACAACTTCCTCCGTCGATGATGACCCGCTTTGGTGTGGAAGATATGGCAACGTTGGTCTTCCTCTTGTTGGTGTTGAAGCGTCAAGACCTTGGAGACAACTAGAGCGGGGCTCACATCATTGTCACAAAAGACTTGATCTTCTTCTTCATTCACTTGATGGTGCATGGCCACGTGCTCAAGTGCTTCTGTTTCTTCTTCACTCATGGAATCGTAGGTGCCGTCATCATAGGCAATCATGGTGCGCCGAGTTGGACATTGGTATGTCTTACTGCCACGGCCTTGGCAAGTGAAACATTTGATGGAACTTGTCTTGTCGGTCTCATCAGTTGGAGTAGTTGATAATGAAGCCTTTGGCTTGAAGTTGCTTGTAGTAGAAGGGCGACTCGAAGGTGTCGAAGATGACGAAGTTTTCTTGTAGCTTGACTTGTCACCATTCCTTGGAGAAGCTTTAGTCGAGGTAAAAGGCGTCGTAGTTGTTGAAGCTTGAGTGTACGAGCCGTAGGTCTTGGAAGAGTACTTGGCGTACTTGATGTCATCTTGCACTTGTCGTTCCACCTTGGTAGCTTGGCGCACTAGCTCGATGAGGTTCGTGTAAGGTTGGAAGTCCGCTATTTTCTTGACGAGATGGTTGAGTCCATTCAAGAAACGTGCCATAGTTTGCTCCTCATCTTCCGTGACATTGGCTCGTATCATTGCAATCTCCATTTCCTTGTAATACTCTCCAACGGACTTGGTGCCTTGCTTGAGAAGTTGCAATTTCTTGAAGAGGTCACGGCTATAGTATGTAGGCACAAAACGTGCTCTCATGACCTCCTTCATTTGATGGCATGTGGTGATAGGTGGGTCGCCTTTTCCTTGGCGTTGCTCGATGACTTGTTCCCATCAAATGAGGACGTAGTCTTGGAATTCGAGTGAGGCCATGGCGATCTTTTTCTCCTCTTCATAATTGTGAAGACGAAATATCTTGTCGACATTCAATGCCCATGAGAGGTAGTCTTCGGGATCATTGCTTCCGGAAAACTTTGGGATGTTGAACTTTAGCTTGCTGTAGCGTTGGCCATCAATGCGTTGGGGCGATGGTGATGATGCACTTGCCGGGGTTGAGGGTCTTCAATCACTTGTTCCTCGTGCTCCGCATGATTAGCTTGACGTTGAGGGCATGGAATTCATACACGATTCCTCATCTATTGGCGCTCCTCAAGGCGTGCGGCTTCTTCTGGCCGCTCTCGTCGGACGGCCTCTTCTTGTAGACGTACTTGGCGATTGCGCTCTTGTACGGTGTGAGTTGCTTCACGTAGAGCACGGTGGGATTCAAGGGCTTGTTCCTCATGGCATTTTTGCTCTTGTCGGAGGGCGTCACCATCTTGGTTTTCTTGGTGATCTCGGTGTCGTGGAGCTGACTCTTGTTCCGTGGGTTCATTTGCTTGGCGACGATGTCATTCAGGTTCCTAAAGGCAGTCTTGTAAACCATTGCCATGAAATGGGTTTTGTGGAGCTTGATGATCTTCATGGTCTTGGTGACGATCCGGACGAGCTCGGGGATGACTTGCATCCGAAGAAGTGCCCGAAGAGTGTCGGCTTGAATGGCGCCGTCTTAATGATGATGAAGTTGTAGAAGAGAGGTTGACCATCAAGGGACGGATCCCTTCCATCTACGATGATAGCTTGATGTCAAGGTAGTCCCTTGTACGTTGCTCGGATTATCACAAGTCGGTGGCGAGTTGATCGATGCGGTCGCCCAATGCTTCATTCTCTTGTAGCAAAGCTCTATGCGCGCCGAATAGTTGATTCTTGGTGACGTAGTTGTTCGGTTCCTCTTCTTGCTCGATGAAGAGTGGGTTGATAGAAGTGCTCGGCCTATCCATCATCTCAAGCAAATATGTGAGTGAAAGAAAGGAAAGAACTAGACCAAATGTACCTTATCCGATGTTGAAGATGGATCAATGACCACTCAATAATGTATTATGGAAGTAGCACAATTGGTACCGGATCTTGTCTATTCTCACACCTACACAAGTAAATATTTTTAGTAGCTTGGTGAGGATGGTGGCATAAAATTTATGCAATTGTTAGCAAGATTCAATAATGTTGAAAGAGATTCACAAATTTGCAAGTGAAACAAGTAGACCAATAGCAATATGTTGCACACGAAAACACATGCACAGATAAATAAATGGGGTCGTGCAACCAAGGAACGAGCTCAAAATGCGGAATCCAGGGAAAATGCTCTTGTTGCACAACTCTAGAGAGATGGTAGCACGATTGTTCAATAGGCGAGATACGACACTTGTGCACAAAACCTATGAGAAATGAAACGTAACGACTTCTATCCCAAGTATGCTATGTATGTATGATTCCCGGTGATTCTCTCATGATGATCCAAGATGATCGAGTATGACAAGTTGATATGCAATGTGGCGTTGCTATGGCTAGTGCTTACAAACTCTTTGTTTTCTCTTTGCTTAAAAGCTTATCTTCTCTTTTTTTCGATATGGCCACTCATGCGAAATACTCAAACCAAGATAGCAATTGTGTATATGCGGGAACAATGTATGACACAAGAGATGATACGACGATATATGCACGCTATGATAGCTTAGCGGAACAAGTATCACTAATGTGCACAAGTAAAGTTTCCCGGCAATACTCAAATGGCTAGTCTCGATGGGAAAGTGACGCAAAATGGGCTCGGGGTTAACAATGCAAAGGCAAGGAAGAATATACAATGATGTCGTCGAGGTTACCGTCCTTGCTTACAGTTGGTGGTGTCAAAATGGTGAAGTGGTCGATCTCGTTGATGAATTCGTGGCGAAGATAAGTGGCGGTGGTGTCGGTGATGAACCATCCCTAAGTAGCCGAAACATGTTAGGAAACGGAAACCGCAACTCAAGTTCTCAAGTGACAAAGCGTGTCAAAAATTTTGGTGGTAGCGGAAAACGAAGGTGGCTTGCGGAAGGCTTTGGGGAAACCCGGTCAAAATTGTCAAAAATTTGGTGAGAATGGTGGTGGTGGAGGCGTTTGTTGCTGCCAGGCGCTGGATGTCCGGGCGTCGGGCCGGATGTCTGGGGACACGGGCCGGATGTCCGGGACCTCAAATCCATGGACGAACTCTTGGAAACTTTGGGCAAAAAGAAAAATTTGAGCAAAATTGCGGGAATTTCGTGGATGGAAGTGGGGAAAATTGTGTGGGGATGCTAGATCCACTCAAAACATAGCAAATCCAATGATCAAATTCAACAAAACATCATCCAACCAACAAATCACAAAAAAATTTGGTAGGGCTATTATTGTGGGGATTTTCAAAATTGGGACAAAACACAACAATATTAGGCTAGAAAACGATGTGGGGAACTCCAAAATCATGATCAACCAAAGCTCTGATCCATGATGATGTAGGGTGGAACCCTATGGTGTCGATCTTTCACGATTTGGAGGGGAAAAGAGGAAGAACACGAAGAACACAAGAGAGGAAATCACTCAAATAGACACGACACAATCACACATGTGCTAAATCCACATACACACGGAGAGATACACGATCCAAAGTCAACAAGGGAGGATACAAACGGTAGCTAGTTCATCCCAATTCGTGAGGAGAGAGGTCTTGATTCCTAGGAGGATTTTCCCATGAAGCGGTCTTGAATCCACTTGAGGGATCTTCTCACATGGAGGCCTTGATCTCCTTGGGAGTAGGGGTAAGTGGATGAGCAAAGCTCTATCTCAATGAGCTAATCCTTTGCTAACCCTAGATGGAGAGGGCAGAGGTCTATTTATAGTGCTAGTACAAGTTGGGGTGAGTGGATGGATACATGGTCCTTCGGCCCATTCTCTACACACAGGCAGGTGTCGGATGTCCGAGCTAGGGTCCGGATGTCTAGCGGCTCGTGTCAGGCCGGATGTCCGGGGTCGGGGCCAGATGTCCGGGCCAGCTGGCACCGATTCCAGTTGCTCTCTGGATAGGAGGGTCTGGATTTCCGGGCGTCGGGCCGGATGTCCGGGGTTGGGCCGGATGTTCGGGTCCTATAGCTTCGTAGCCACTGTCTTGTTGCTGTCGTTGGAGTCATCAGGGGCAGTATTTCTGGGCCAGGGGCCGGATGTCCGGGTCCTGTAGCATCTTGACGGTTCTCGTTCTTGAGTCTCGACGTCCTTGCACTTGGGGACTTGTTCATCATCATGAGCGTCTATGAGAGGGTCTTCTTGGTACCTAAGAACACATAGCATTCTCAATTTAGGTAGTAGCCATGTCTCACGTGGGTCAGAAGGAATATCACTAAGGAGAGATGTCACCTCGGTCTTGAGAGCCCTTGCACGTGCTCGTGTCATCGGTACACTTGGCACTTGGGGAGACATAGGTAGGTCCATTGGGATGACCGTAGGATGCTCCGCATCACTAGAGCTCGAGCAAGGGCTATCAAAACTGAGGTGAACTCACTCCTCTCTGAACTTACATATTCCACATGTGAGACATGGCTACTACCTCAAGCGGAGACCTTGTGTGTGATCAGGTACTTGAAGGAAGGCCATGAAGATACTATCACCAACGGACAAGATGGCGAGTACACCAAGCGCGAGAGACAAGAGAAAGAGCTGCCCGAAAGCTATACCCACCGGACGACTGGTACTTACTAGACGTCCGACGCCTTGAGACTCAGCCATCCAGAAGGCCAAGCCAACGGACGCTACAGCGGCCGGACGACCAACAACTACCGAACGTCTGACACACTACAGCGACCAGACATCCGACCGACTCCAGACATCCGGTACCACCAGTCCAGAGCGAAAACGCCAGAAGACCGAAGCCTTCTGGACGATCGGCGCACCGGACGTCCGATAGCGTCCGGAAATCCGACGACGCCTCAACAGAGCCGAAACACCAGATGTCCATGCCTTACCAAATGTCCGGTCCCTCGCGAGACACCAGACGACCGGTAACGTCCGGACGTCCTACGCCTGTCTGTGCATAGCCCGCGGGCCTTAGCCCATGTATCCCTTTCTCTCCCTAGACTATGAATACCCCTTCACTTGGACGTTTTAGGGTTAGCAAAGGATTAGCTCAAAATAGAGATAGAGCTTTTCTCATCCACTTAACCCTACTCCCATGGAGATCAAGGCCTCCATGTGAGAAGATCCCCCAGGTGCATTCAAGACCCCTTCATGGGAAGATCCTTCTAGGATTCAAGACCTCTCTCCTTCAAGGATTGGGATGAACTAACTACCCTTTGTATCTTCTTGTGTTGACTTTGGATCTTTGTATCTCCTTATGTGTATGTGGATTTAGCACATGTGTGATTTGGATCTTGTTGATTGAGTGTTTTCCATCTTGTGTTCTTCGTGTTCTTCGCCTGACCCCCCTCCAATTCATTAAAGATCGGCCATTAGGGTTCCACCCTACATCAAGCTGTTACGTACTTTATCATCCAAGAATAATGCATCCGCTGGTGAAAATGTGAGGGTGGTAGCGGGATGGGTGATAGACCATGTAAAGCATAAATTCTTGGGTTTCGATGCAACGAAGAGCCTCCTCCTTCTGTCCTGACTGAACCTGTAGTCTTTTCTAGTTTGCAATGGAAGGATGGTGCATTGTTTGATATCTTATTGTCCATATATCAGTCCGTAGGTGAGCTCACGGAAGGATGGTAGAGGGTGGCAGAGTATACTTCCAGCATAAAATCATCCGAAACTCAATTTTACAAGTCGGATCTTGCCTCCGAAATGTTGTCGAAGCCGGCGAGTGGGTTATCGATGCATACAACTTCTCGTTGTGATCGTTTTGGCGGGTCATGGAGCTCCAATGGAGTTTTTATGGCCAAATTGTGGCCGTTTTATGGATACAACATCGGGGGACAGACTATTAATACAACTTTCAGGGTAAGCTGATCGCACCGACGAGCCATCTTGCACCACTTGGAATGACCTATAATTTTTCGTGTGCATGAACAGAATGAGGATGAGCTATTATGTACTTTATGATCCAAGAATAATGGATTCGCTGGTGAAAACATGAGGGTGGTAGCGGGATGGGTGATTGACCAAGTAAAGCATGAATTCTTGGCCTTCTTGAGTTCTTTTCCTGCCGTGAGAGCACCAATGTAGAGGTCATCGAGAGTCTCGAAGTTGTCACGGATGATAGTCTTGGAGATGTCATTGTTCAATCCCGTCATGAAGTAGAACTTCATCCAAATGGGGTCGTCCACAGCGGCTCGTCGCAAGGCTTTCTTCATCTTCTTGAAGTACTCGTCGAGGGACTTGGATCCTTGTATGGTGTGCTCCACTTGGCGAAGAAGATGTTCCGTGTGGGTGGAAGGCATGAACTCTTGCCGCATAGCGCGCTTCGTCTTGGGCCAACTCATGTCGAAGCTCTTCGAAGGTGTGTGAAGCCACCATGTCGACGCGTAGTCGTGGAAGTTACTTGTGGCGCACTTCATGTGATCTTCGGAAGGGACATGATTTAGCTTGAGGTAGTAGTCCATCTTGCGCTCCCACTCGAGATACTCCTCAGGGTCTTGAGTCCCATAGAAAGGCGAAGATGCCGTACGTCCAAAGGCGAAGATGCCTTGAAGTCGCGTGGCAAAGATGCCAAGGTAGATGGTGAAGTCGTAGTGCGGTGGTTGGTGTTGAGCTCTTGAAGTCGCGTTCTCTTCGGTGATGGTGTTGATGCCGATGATGGTAGCTACGAAGCATGTGCACTTGAGCGTCTTGTCGAAGATGAGGGAGACCTCTTCCCAGTCTTGATGAGGTCTTTGAGCTCCTCCATTCGAGCATCCATCTTGGCATCCAAGTGGTTTTTCATGGCATCAAACTCGTCGTTGTTGGTGTAGACTGAAGTAGATGTGCTTTGCCTATCCATCACAAGACTCGAGCAAAGGTGAGTAGGAAATGAGATAAACGATACCAAGATACCTTCTCCCAAAGTTGAGGATGTATCCCGTTTCACTCAAGGTGAAGTGAAATAATAGTGGAATTGGTACCGGACTTGTTCACTCACACATACAAAGTAAAGCTTATCGAGTGGCTTGGTTAGGACAAGTGGCACAAAATTCAAGCAAGTGTTAGTCAAGATATCAAAAATGTGGAGGAAGATTCACAATATTGCAATGTAAAGCAAATAGATCAATAGCAAATGAGTGGCACACAGAAACACACACATGGATAGATAAATGGGGTCGTGCAACAAAGGAATGAGCACAAAATGTGGAATCCACGGAAAACACTCATGTTGCACAATACTAGAGAGACGCTAGCACGATTGCTCAATAGGCGGATACGAACTTGTGCACAACCTATAAGAGACAAAACGTATCGACTTTCTATCCCAAGTATGCTATTTATGTATGGTTCCCGGTGATTCTCTCACAATGATCCAAGATGATCAAGTATGGAAATTTGATATGCAATGTGGTGATGCTATGGCTCTTGCTTACAAGCTCTTTTGTATCTCCTCTTTTGCTTAAAATATTTTTTCTCTTTTTTTTTTAGATGGCCACTATGCGAAATGCTAACACCAAGATAGCAATTGTGTATATGCGGGAACAATGTATGACACAAGAGATGATACAAATGTATATGCACACTATGATAGCTATGCGGAACAAGTATCACTAATGTGCACAAGTAGCGTTGTCCGGCAATACTCAAATGGCTAGTCTCGATAGGAAAGTGACGCAAAATGGGCTTGGGGTTAACAATGAGATGTCAAGGGAGAATGTACAAAGATGTCGTCGAGGTTACTGTCGTTTCGGTTTCTCGTGTGTAAGCAAGGAAGGATGATGTCGAAGGGGACAATGTCGATGTCGAGTCTATGGCGATGATGAGTGGAAATGTCGAACCGTTCCTAATTAGCCGAAACACCTTAGGAAACGGAAACCGCAAACTCAAAATCTCAAACAAAATTGTCAAATGGTGGTAGTGGAATGCGGTTGTGGTTTCGGAGTTGGCAAAGCAGAAGTGGGGGTGGTGGTTGATGAAGAAGTAACCGTCCCTAAGTAGCCGAAACACTTAGGACACTCGAATCACTACTCAAGCAGCCACAAATGCTATATGAATCAAAATGGGTTAGCGGAAAGCTATGGTGGTATGGCGGATGATATGGTCGAGGGCCTAGGCAAACTTGTCAAAGTTTAGAAAATTTTATGAAGTCAAATGATGGTGGTAGTATTTTTGTGGGATGGGGAATGTCAATAGCTACAAAACGAGCTAAGGAACATCAAAATCGGAGTCTGGATGAATTAGTTATGACCGAAACAAATTTTCAGCGAAGTCAGTTTTCTGGGCTACTGGACGTCCAGTAAAGAATGGACGTCCGAGGATTCAGCTCGGGTTCGGGGTGTCGGATTTCCGGAGAATACCGGACATCCGGTGGTCCGAGGGCTTCCGGATGTCCAGAAATGTGTCGGATGTCCGGTGAGTCTGGGTCAACTCGGGATTTCAGATCCGACACGCGATTTTGGGCGGAAATTGATGATTTTGGGGTCAAAATCGATGGTGAAAATGAAAAAAAATTGGTGGATTTCATGGTAGGGAGGTGGGGAATGCCAAGATCCACTTGCCAAACAACAAAATCGTGGATCATACTCAACAAAATCTCACAAGAACCAACGAAATGCAAAAAAATTGGTATGGCTATTTTTGGTGGGGATTTTCGAACTGGGACAAAAACACACAAAATTAGGCTAGAAACGGAGGGGGGAGACTCCAAATTCATGATCAATGTGGCTCTGATACCATATGATATGGGGCAAGACCCAGTTTCGGCCGATCTTTAACGAATTGGAGGGGATCCTACGAAGAACACGAAGAACACGAGGAAGAACAGAGAGAAATCTCAAGAGGAAACACTCAAAAACAAGTCCAATCACACATCCACTAGACTAACAAACACATGGATCCACAAGGTACATAAACAATCAAAAGGAAAGATACAAGGTAAAGTTAATCCCAAATCCAAAGGAGATGAGGTCTTGATGATCTAGATAGATCTTCCCACAAGGGGGTCTTGATATCCCGCAGGATCTTCTCACATGGAGGCCTTGAACTCCATGGGAGTGGTGTCTCTCTCTCTCTCTCAAGAGGAGGAGTGGTACAAGGAGCAAAGCTCACCTAAGAATGAGCTATCCATTTGCTAACCCTAACTAGAGGAAGGAGGAGGTCTATTTACAGTCTAAGCCTTGAAGGGGTAAGTGGGAGAGAGATACAAGGCCCAAGGCCCGCGGCTGCACACAGGCAGGCACAGGACGTCCGGTCGGTCGCGAAGGACCGGACGTCCGGAGGACGTAGGACATTCGATGTTTTGGCTCTGGATGGCTGGCTCCGGATTTCCGAACGCGGTCGGTCGTCCGGTCGCTGGAGGATGTCGGATGTCCGACGTCTCGTCAGTCGTCCGGCCGCTATAGCGTGCATTAGCTGGGGTTCTTCTGGCTAGTCTGGGCATCATCGCGTCGGACGTCCGGTGGAGCGTCGGACGTCCGATAGCTGTAGCTTTGCCGCGGCTACGTCTTCTTCCGTCTTCGCTTCCAAGCTTCCCTCGCGGATGGTGTAGTCGTTCCGTTGTGCTCGCACTCCTCCTCCTCGTCCGTGAAGCTCCGACAATACCTATGCATGTACATGAGTGGAGTGCCAAGTAGTATACCATCCTCGAAGGGGTCAAGTAAGCACGTGTAAAGGAGATGATTCACCTCTATGTATGTGAAGTAGAGGTCGCACGTGTCACTTGGCAAACAGACTCTTGACATGGTGATGTTCGAAGGATGCTCCACATCACTCCTCCTTCTGTCGTGACGGAAACTGTAGTCTTTCTAGTTTGTAATGGAAGGATGGTGCATTGTTCTATAAATTATTGTCCATATATTAGTCCGTTGGTGAGCTCACGGAAGGGTGGTAGACGGTGGCAGAGTATACTTCAAACATAAAATCGTCCAAAACTCAATTTTACAAGCCGGATCTTGCCTCCGAAATGTTGTCAAAGTCGGCGAGTGGGTTATGGACGCATACAACTTTTCTTTGTGATCATTTTGGCGTATCATGGAGCTCCAATGGAGATTGTATGGCGAAATTATGGTCATTTTATGCATACAACATCGGGGGACAGACCGTGAATACAACATTCATGGTAAGTTGATCGCACCAACGAGCCATCTTGCACCATTTGGAATGATCTATATTTTTTTGTGTTCATGAACAGAATGAGTATGAGCTGTTATGTACATTATCATCCAAGAATAATGCATCCGCTGGTGAAAAAGTGAGGGTGGTAGCCGGATGGGTGATAGACCATGTAAAGCATGAGTTCTTGGGTTTCGATGAAACTAAGAGCCTCCTCCTTCTATCGTGCATTGTTCTACATGTTATTGTCCATATATCAGTCCATACGTGATCTTAAGGAAGGGTGGTAGAGTATACTTCAAACATAAAATCATCTGAAACTCAATTTTACAAGCTAGATCTTGCCTCCGAAATGTTGTCGAAACCGGCGAGAGGGTTAGGGACGCATACAACTTTTTGTTGTGATCGTTTTGGCGGGTCATGAAGCTCTAATAGAGTTTTTATGGCCAAATTGTGGCCGTTTTATGGATACAACATCGCGGGACAGACCGTGCATACAACTTTTAGTGTAAGTTGATTGCACCGACGAGCCATCTTGCACTATTCGGAATAACCTATAATTTTTTGTGTGCATGAACAGAATGAGGATGAGCTGGTATGTACCTTATGACCCAAGAATATTGCATCCGCTGGTGAAAATGTGAGGGTGGTAGTGGGATGGGTGATTGGCCATGTAAAGCATCAATTCTTGGGTTTCGATGCAACGAAGAGGCTCCTCCTTCTGTCTTGACGGAACCTGTAGTCTTTGTAGTTTGTAATGGAAGGATGGTGCATTGTTCTATATGTTATTGTCTATATATTCGACCGTAGGTGAGCTCACGGAAGGGTGGAATAGGGTGGCAGAGTATACTTCAAGCATAAAATTGTTCGAAACTCAATTTTACAAGCCGGAACTTGCATCCGAAATATTGTCGAAGACGGCGAGTGGGTTATGGATGTATACAATTTTTCGTTGTGGTCATTTTGGCGGGTCATGGAGCTCCTATCGAGTTTTTATGGCCAAATTATGGCCGTTATATGGATACAACATCGGGGGATAGACCATGAATACAACTTTCAGGGTAAGTTGATCGCACCGACGAGCCATCTTGCACCATTCCGAATGACCTATAATTTTTAGTGTTTATGAATAGACTGAGGATGAGCTGTTATGTACTTTATCATCCGAGAATAATGCATCTGCTGGTGAAAACATGAGGGTGGTAGTGGGATGGGTGATAGACCATGTAAAGCATAAATTCTTGGATTTCGATGCAACGAAGAGCCTGCTCCTTCTGTCGTGACTGAACCTGTAGTCCTTCTAGTTTGTAATGGAAGGATGGTGCATTGTTCGATATGTTATTGTCCATATATCAGTCCGTAGGTAAGCTCACAGAAGGGTGGTAGAGGGTGGCAGAGTGTACTTCAAGCATAAAATCACCCGAAACTCAATTTTACAAGCTGGATCTTGCCTCCGAAATGTTGTTGAAGCCGGCGAGTGGGTTATGGATGCATACAACTTTTCGTTGTGATCGTTTTGGCGGGTCATGGAGCTCCAATGGAGTTTTTATGGCCAAATTGTGGCCTTTTTATGGATAAAACATCGGGGGATAGACCGTTAATACAACTTTCAGGGTAAGCTGATCGCACCGATGAGCCATCTTGCACCACTTGGAATGCCTATAATTTTTCGTGTACATGAACAGAATGAGGATGAGCTGTTATGTACTTTATGATCCAAGAATAATTGATCCGCTGGTGAAAACGTGAGGGCGGTAGAGGGATGTGTGACTGACCATGTATAGCATGAATTCTTGGGTTTCGATGCAACGAAGAGCCTCCTCCTTCTGTCGTGACTGAACCTATAGTCTTTCTAGTTTGTAATGGAAGGATGGTGCATTGTTCTATATGTTATTGTCCATATATTAGTCCATTGTGGCCGTTTTATGAATACAACTTTCAGGGTAAGTTGATCGCACCGACGAGCCATCTTGCACCATTTGGAATGATCTATAATTATTCATGTGCATGAACAGAATGAGTATGAGCTGTTATGTACTTTATCATCCAAGAATAATGCATCACCATATCTTGCCTCCGAAACGTTGTCGAAGCCGGCGAGTGGGTTATGGACGCATACAACTTTTTGCTGTGATCATTTTTGGCGGGTCATGGAGCTTCAGTGGAGTTTGTTTTGCCAAATTGTGGCCGTTTTATGGAAACAACATCGGGGGACAGACCGTGAATATAGCATTCTGGGTAAGTAGATCACACTAACGAGCCATTTTGCACCATTCGGAATGACCTATAATTTTTTGTGTGCGTGAACAGATGAGGATGAGCTGTTTTGTACTTTATCGTCCAAGAAAAATGCATCCGCTGGTGCAAACGTGAGGGTGGTAGTGGGATGGGTTATAGACCATGTAAAGAATGAATTCTTGGGTTTCGATGGAATGAAGAGCCTCCTCCTTCTGTCGTGACTGAACCTATAGTCTTTCTAGTTTGTAATGGAAGGATGGTGCATTGTTCTATATGTTATTGTCCATATATCAGTCGGTAGGTGAGCTCACGGAAGGGTGGTAGAGGGTGGTAGAGTATACTTCAAACAGAAAATCATCCAAAACTCAATTTTAAAAGCCGGATCTTGCCTCGGAAATGTTGTCAAAGCCGACGAGTGGGTTATGGACGCATACAACTTTTCGTTGTGATTATTTTGGTGGGTCATGGAGCTCCAATGGCGTTTGTATGGCCAAATTGTGCCCGTTTTATGGATACAACATCAAGGGACAGACCGTGAATACAACTTTTAGGGTAAGTTGATCGCACCTACGAGCCATCTTGCACCATTTGGAATGATTTATAATTTTTCGTGTGCATGAACAGAATGAGTATGAGCTGTTATGTACTTTATCATCCAAGAATAATGCATCCGCTGGTGAAAAAGTGAGGGTGGTAGCGGGATGGGTGATAGACCATGTAAAGCATGAATTCTTGGGTTTCGATGCAACGAACAGTGATGTGGAGCATCCTGCGGTCATCCCCATGGACCTACCTATGTCTCCCCAAGTGCCAAGTGGACCGATGACACGAGCACGCGCAAGAGCTCTCGAGACCGAGGTGACATCTCTCCTTAGTGATATTCCGTATGACCCACGTGAGACATGGCTACTACCTAAATCCGGAATGCTATGTGTGCTTAGGTACCAAGAAGACCCTCTTGGAGATGCTCATCATGATGGACAAGTCCCCATGTGCAAGGACGTCGAGACTCACGAAGGAGAACTGTCAAGATGCTACAAGACCCAGACATCCGGCCCCTGGCCTGGACATCCGACACCTGATGACTCCAACGACAGCAACAAGACAGCGGCTACAAAGCTATAGGACTTGGACATTCGGCCCCTCCTATCCAGAGAGCAACTGGAATCGGCGCCAGCCGGCCCGGACATCCGGAACTGACCCCAGACATCCGGCCCGACATGAGCCATCGGAAATCCGGCCCCCAGCCCGGACATCCGGCACCTGCCTGTGCATAGAGAACGGGCCGAAGGCCCATGTATCCATCCACTCGCCCCAACTTGTACTAGCACTATAAATAGACCTCTCCCCACTCCATCTAGGATAGCAAAGGATTAGCTCATTGAGATAGAGCTTTGCTCATCCACTTACCCCTACTCCCATAGAGATCAAGGCCTCCATGTGAGAAGATCCCCCAAGTGGTTCAAGACCCCTTCATGGGAAGATCCTCCTAGGATTCAAGACCTCTCTCCTCACGGATTGGGATGAACTAGCTACCGTTTGTATCCTCCCTTGTTGACTTTGGATCGTGTATCTCTCTATGTGTATGTGGATTTAGCACATGTGTGATTGTGTCTTGTCTATCTGAGTGATTTCCTCTCTTGTGTTCTTCATGTTCTTCCCCTTTTCCACTCCAAATCATGAAAGATCGACACCATAGGGTTCCAACCCACATCATCATGGTATCAGAGCTTAGGTTGATCACGATTTTGGAGTTCCCCCATTGGGTTCTAGCCTAATTTTTTGTGTTTTGTCCCAATTTAAAAAATCCCCACAAAAATAGCCCTACCAATTTTTTTTGTGATTTGTTGGTTGGATGATGTTTTGTAGGTTTTGATCTATGGATTTGCTGTGTTACTAGTGGATCTAGCTTCCCTCCACTTTTCCCCAATTTCCATCCATGAAATTCCACAAATTTTGACCTAATGTTTAGGTTTCCGGACATCCTGCCCGTGTGCCCAGACATCTGGCCCGATGGCCGGACATCCGGCGCCTGGCAGCAACAAACACCTCCACCACCACCATTTGCACCAACCTTCGCCAATTTTGACCGGGTTTCCGCCAATACTTCCGCATACCACCACCGCTTTCCGCAACTACCACCGCTTTTCGTAAACCACCTTCATTTTCTTCTACCACCGACTATTTTGGCACGCTTTGTCATTTGAGAACTTGAGTTGTCGTTTCCGTTTCCTAACGTGTTTCGGCTACTTAGGGATGGTTCGTCACCGACACCACTGCCGCTCATCTTCTCCATGAATTCGTCAACGACAACGACCACTTCACCATTTTGACACCCAACCGTAAGCAAGGACGGTAACCTTGACGACATAATTATACATTACCCTTGCCATTGCATTGTTAACCCCTAGCCCATTTTGCGTCACTTGCCTATCGAGACTAGCTGTTGAGTATTGCCGGACAATGTTACTTGTGCACATTAGTGATACTTGTTCCACATAGCTATCATAGCATGCATATATCGTCGTATCATCTCTTGTGTCATACATTGTTCCCGCATATGCACAATTGCTATCTTGGTTTGAGCATTTCACATAAGTGGCAATATAAAAAAAAAGAACAAAAGCTTTTAAGCAAACAGAAAACAACGAGTTTGTAAGCAATAGTCATAGCATCGCCACATTGCATATCAACTTGTCATACTCGATCATCTTGGATTATCGTGAGAGAATCACCGGGAATCATACATACATAGTATACTTGGGATAGAAGTAGTTACATTTCGTTTCTCATAGGTTTTGTGCACAAGTGTCGTATCTCAACTATTGAGCAATCGTGCTAGCGTCTCTCTAGAGTTGTGCAACAAGAGCATTTTCCGTGGATTCCACATTTTGGGCTCGTTCCTTGGTTGCACGACCCCATTTATCTATCCGTGCGTGTCTTTTCGTGTGCCACAAATTGCTATTGGTCTACTTGTTTCGCTTGCAAATTTGTGAATCTCTTCCAACATTATTGAATCTTGCTCACAATTGCATAAATTTTGTGCCACCATCCTTACCAAGCTACTCCAAAATCTTTACTTGTGTACGTGTGAGAATAGACAAGATCCGGTACCAATTGTGCTACTTCTATAATACATTATTGAGTGATCATTGATCCATCTTCAACATTGGATAAGGTGCATTTGGTCTAGTACTTTCCTTTCTTGCACTCACATATTTGCTTGAGATGATGGATAGGCCGAGCACTTCTATCAACCCACTCTTCATCGAGCAAGAAGAGGAACCGAACAACTACGTCACCAAGAATCAACTATTCGGCGCGCATAGAGCTTTGCATCAAGAGAATGAAGCATTAGGCGACCACATCGATCAACTTGCCACCGACTAGCTACAATCCGAGCAACGTACAAGGGACTACGTTAATGACAAGCTATCATTGCAAATGGAAGAGATATGTGCCTTGATGGTCAACCGCTCTTCTACAACTTCGTCATCATCAAGACGACGCCATTCAAGCCGACACTCTTCGAACACTTCTTCGGATGCAAGTCTTCCCTAAGCTCGTCCGCTTCATCGCCAAGACCATGAAGATCATCAAGCTCCACAAAACCCATTTCATGGCAATGGTTTATAAGACCGCCTTCGTGAACGTGAACGACATCGTCGCCAAGCAAATGATCCCATGGAACAAGAGCAAGCTCCACGACGCCAAGATAACCAAGAAATCCAAGATGGCGGCGCCCGCCGACAAGAGCAACAACGCCGTGAGGAACAAGCCCTTGAAGCCCAACGTGCTCTACATGAAGCAACTCATGTCGTACAAGAGTGCAACCGCCAAGTACGTCTACAAGAAGAGGCCCTCTGACGAGAGAGACAAGAAGAAGCCACACGCCTTGGGGAGCACCAAGAGATGAGGAATCGTGCATGAATTCCACGCCCTCAACATCAAGCTAATCAAGAGGAGCATGAGGAACAAGCGATTGAAGACCCTCAACCACGGCAAGAGCGTCATCACCATCGCCCCAACGCATTGAAGAGCAATGCTATGGAAAGCTAAATTTCAACATGCCAAAGTTTTCTGGAAGCAATGACCCCGAAGACTACCTCTCATGGGCATCGAAGGTCGACAAGATATTTCATCTTCACAATTATTAAGAGGAGAAGAAAATTCCCATGGCCTCACTTGAGTTCCAAGATTATGTCCTCATTTGGTGGGAACAAGTCATCGAGCGGCGTCAAGCAAAAGGCGACCCACCGATCACAACATGGAATCAAATGAAGGAGGTCATGAGAGTGCGCTTTGTGCCTACATACAATAGTCGAGATCTCTTCAAGAAATTGAAACTTCTCAAGCAAGGCACCAAGTCAATTGAAGAGTACTATAAAGAGATGGAGATTGCAATGATACGAGCCAATGTCATGAAAGATGAGGAGCAAACTATGGCACGTTTCTTGAATGGACTCAACCATCCCATCAAGAAAATTGTGGACTTCCAACCTTACACGAACCTCATCAAGCTAGTGCACCAAGCTACCAAGGCGGAACGACAAGTGCAAGATGACTTCAACTACGACAAGTACTCTTCCAAGACCTATGGTTCATACGCTCAAGCTTCAATGACTACGATGCCTTCTACCTCGACTAAAGCTTCTCCAAGCAACAGTGACAAGTCAAGCTACAAGAAAACTTCGTCATCTTTGACACCTTCGAGTCATCCTTCTACTACAAGCAACTTAAAGCCAAAGGCTTCATCATCAACTAGTCCAACCAATGATACCGACAAGATAAGTTCCATCAAATGTTTCACTTGCCAAGGCCATGGCCACAAGACATACCAATGTCCAACTCGGTGCACCATGATTGCCAATGATAACGGCACCTATGATTCCATGAGTGAATAAGAAATGGAAGCACTTGAGCACGTGTCCATGCACCATCAAGTGAATGAAGAAGAAGATGCTCAAGTCTTTTGTGACAATGATGCGAGCGCCGCTCTAGTTGTATCCAAGGTCTTGACGCTTCAACACCAACAAGAGGAAGACCAACGTTGCCATATCTTCCACACCAAAGAGGGCATAAATGGACAATCCTTCAAGGTCATCATCGACGGAGGAAGTTGTCACGACCTGGCAAGCAAAGAGCTATGTTCCAAGCTACAATTGGTCAAGAAGAAGCACCCTCGCCCCTACAAGGTCCAATGTGATGTAGGGTGGAACCCTAATGGCCGATGTTTCATGAAATGGAGGGGATTTCCTGAAGAACACAAGAGAGGAAACAATCAAATAGACAAGATCCAATCACACATATGCTAAATCCACATACACAAGAGGAGATACAATCATCCAAATCTAGCACAAGTAGGTGACATAGGTTCCTAGTTCATCCCAATCATTGGAGGAGAGAGGTCTCAAATCCTTGGGGGATCTTCCCTAGGAGGGGTCTTGAATCAACTTGGGGGATCTTCTCACATGGAGGCCTTCATCTCCATGGGAGTAGGGGATAAGTGGATGAGCAAAGCTCTATCTCTACCATGAGCTATCACAATGCTAACCCTAAAACGTGGGCAGAGGAGGAGTATATATAGTCTAGGGTAGGTAGAGTTACATGGGCTTCGGCCCAAGTCACGCATGCAGGCATGGTACGGATGATCCGGATGGCGGTCCGGATGATTTGGGCATTGCCCGGATGATTCGGGTCCTCATCCGGATCGTTCGGCTGTGTCGTCGCTGCTGTAGCTGGCCCGGATGTCCGGGACGTGGTTCGGATGTCCGGCTGGGTCCGGATGATTTGGGAGAAGTCTCGGATGATCCGGCTTCGTCTGGAGGGCTGCTGTAGTCTTTGTGCGCGGACTCTGGATCGTCCGGGAGAGGGTTCGGATCATCCGGGCTTGGTCCGGATTGTCCGGTTGGGGGACTGGATGATCCGAGCAAGTCCTGTCTTGCTCCATTTCTTCCCTGTCTTCGCGTATGCTTTCCTCCCTCAATCTTACTTGTTCCTTAGCTTCTCCATGGCTGGTTTCTTGGTACCTGAGTATGCAAAGTGTCTTCGCTTGAGGTAGTGGCCATGTCTCATGTGATTCGAAAGGGAGTTGCGAGAGGACAGATGTCACCTCAGTCTCGAGAGCTCTTGCACGTGCACGTGTCATCGATCCACTTGGCACTTGGGGAGACGAAGGTAGGTCCATGGGGCTGACCTTGGGATGCTCCACATCATCTCCCCCCTTGTGATGTGGGGTGGAACCCTATGGTGTCGATCTTTCACAATTTGGAGGGGAAACGAGGAGGAACACAAAGAACACAAGAGGAGAAAACACTCAAATAGACAAGACACAATCACACATGTGCTAGATCCACATACATACGGAGAGATACACAATCCAAACTCAACAAAGGGAGATACAAAGGGTAGCAAGTTCATCCCAATACTTGGAGGAAAGAGGTCTTGAATCTTTGGAGGATCATCCCTTGAAGGGGTCTTGAATCCACTTGGGAGATCTTCTCACATGGAGGCCTTGATCTCCGTGGGAGTAGGGGTAAGTGGATGAGCAAAGCTCTATCTCTACCTTTGCTAACCCTAGATGGAGAAGGGAGAGGTCTATATATAGTAGTAGTCCACGAGGTAGGAGGGGAAAGGAGGGATACATGGGCCTTCGGCCCGTTCTCTGCGCACAGGCAGGTGCCGGATGTCCGAGTCTTCATGACGGGCCGGATATCCGAGGCGGCTGCTGGATGTCCGGGCTTGTGAAGCCTGGTTTCTGGTGCTCTCTGTGTAGGAGGGGCCAGATTTCCGAGCGGGGGGCGGATGTCCAGGCGGCTCGGGCCGGATGTCCTGGCCCTATAGCTTCTGCGCTGCTGGGCTGCTGCTGTTGCTGTCTTCAGGGGCAGGATGTCCGGGCCAGGGGCCGGATGTCCGGGTCCTATAGGCTTTCTCCGGTTCCTCTTCTCGTGCTCCTTCGTCCATGTAATTGAGGACTTGTCCATCATCCCAAGCATCTCCGATGTGGTCTTCTTCATACCTAATCACACATAGCATTTCGGCTTTAGGTAGTATCCATCTCTCACATGGGTCATATGGAATATCACTAAGGTGAGATGTTACCTCGGTCTCGAGAGCTCTTGCACGTGCTCATGTCATCGGTCCACTTGGCATTTGGGGAGACATAGGTAGGTCATCGGGATGACCATAGGATGCTCCGCATCATCTCCCCCCCCCCCTTGGGAAAGATCCGGACTCGAATTGAAAACTTCATCACCATGGCAGGAAGAGAGATCCTTGACATTGAAGATGTCACTCATGGTGTACTTGTCGCATGGTATGTTGATCTTGTAGGCGTTATTGTTGTAGCGTGCTAGAACCTTGAAGGGCCCTTCGGCGCGTGGTAGTAACTTGGACTTGCGCTCATTGGGGAAGCATTCCTTGCGAAGGTGTAACCACACAAGATCTCCAATGTTGAATACCGTGGGTTGCTTGTTGATGTTGAGCTTGGTTGCGATTCGGTGTACTTGGTGCTCGAATGCTTGTCTTGTATCTTCAAGCACCTTCTTGAGATAGCTCGCTCGTGCACTCGCGTTCATGTTGGTACGCTCTTGTAGAGGTAGCGGTAGAATGTCCAATGGGGACAAAGGATTGAATCCGTAGACGACCTCGAAGGTGGACTTGTCGGTAGTTGAATGTCTTGCTCGATTGTAGGCGTACTCGGCGATGGCTAAGCACT
The DNA here is from genome assembly GCA_039707655.1 of Elymus sibiricus. Taxonomy (NCBI): domain Eukaryota; kingdom Viridiplantae; phylum Streptophyta; class Magnoliopsida; order Poales; family Poaceae; genus Elymus; species Elymus sibiricus. Next base: position 186,891,924 of record CM077672.1, read on the forward strand.
CCTCCCACTCCTTGATGTTCTTGATCAACATGCATAGGAGAGTAGATAGCGTCCGGTTCGTGACCTCCGTTTGGCCATCGGTTTGTGGATGGTATGCCAATGAGAATAGTAGCTTGATTCCGAGCTTGGCGCAAAGTGTCTTCCAAAAGTAGCTAAGGAACTTGACGTCGCGTTCCGACACAATAGTCTTGTGCACTCCGTGTAGACGCAAGATTTCCCTACAAAAGAGATTTGCAACATGTGAAGCATCTTCTATCTTGTTACATGGAATAAAGTGTGCCATCTTAGAAAAGCGGTCCACAACAACAAATACCGAATCTTTTTCATTTAGAGTACATGGCAAACCAAGCACAAAGTCCATACTAATGTCTTCCTATGGGTGATACGGAATAGGAAGTGGCATATAGAGACCATGGGATTGAGCTTTAGACTTAGCTTTATGACATGTAGAGCACCGGTTGGGGTAGCATGAGACGTCGCGAAACATCTTGGGCCGAAAGTAGTTCTTGGAGAGCGTAGCGAATGTCTTGTCACGTCCAAAGTGTCCCATAAGTCCTCCGCCGTGGGCTTCTTGTAAAAGCAACAAACGAAGAGAAGACTCAGGGATACAAAGTTTGTTAGCTCGCATTAGATAATCATCCTTGATATAATAGTGCCCCCAAGTGTTATGCGTTAGACATTTTGCATAAGGAATGGCAAAGGAAACATCATGCACATACAATTCTTTAATGTGCTCAAACCCTATGACATTCAATTCAAGTTGAGTTACAAGCATGCATTTGCGGGAAAGAGCGTCCGGCACAACATTTTCCTTACCTTTGATGTACTTGATGATATAAGGAAATGACTCAATGAACTCACTCCATTTGGCATGTCGCTTATTCAATTTGTTTGACCTTTAAGGTATTTAAGCATATCATGATCCGTATGGATGACAAATTCACGAGGACGAAGATAATGCTCCCACACATGCAAAACTCTCACTAAGGCATATAACTCTTTGTCATAAATGGGATAGTGAAGTTGCGCTCCAGAAAGTTTCTCGCTAAAGTATGTGATTGGGCGCTTCTCTTGCATTAAGACACCTCCTATGCCATTACCACTAGCGTCGCAATGCACTTCAAACGTTTTATCAAAATTGGGCAATGCAAGCAATGGAGCATGTGTAAGCAAATTCTTAAGCTCATGAAATGTGGTATCTTGGGATGGTCCCCAAACAAATTTTGCATTCTTCTTACTCAATGCGTACAATGGTGATGCAATAGTGCTAAAGTCCTTTACGAATCTACGATAGAAACCGGCTAGGCCAAGGAAGCTACGCACTTGTTGCAAATAGGTTGGTTGTGGCCAAGTTTTAATAGTGTCAATTTTAGTCTCATCAACGTGAACACCCATAGAAGAAACAACAAATCCCAAGAAAACAAGCTTGTCAACACCAAAAGTGCATTTCTCCATGTTAGCATAAAGTCGCTCGTTTCTAAGAACTTGCAAAACGTCCCTAAGATGCACGACATGATCTTCAAGAGATTGTGGCTCCACTTAGGTCGTATAGCATATCATCAAGGCATGGAATGGGGTGTCAGTATCTAATGGTTATAGAATTTATGGGACGGCAATCAGAACACATGAGAAAACTACCATCTCTCTTAGGCACGAGGATAACCGGAACGGCACATGGACTTAAGCTCTCGCGTACATACCCATTCTCCATAGATGTTGTACTTGGCGATGGATTTCTTTGGTCTCGTCGGGGTTGACACGCTATGGTACCTTGTTCGGTAAAGGTGCGCCGGGGATGATGTTGATTCGGTGTTCGATTCCGCGAAGTGGAGGAAGTCCGGGAGGTAGCTCATCGGGAAATACGTCCTTGAAGTCCTGCAACAAACGAGACAACACCAAACGTAGATGCCATGAAGTATTAGTCCTCACCGCCTCATCTTTGCACACAAGTACAAAGTGAAGTACACTGGATGGGCTCTCACTCACATCCCTCATGTCTCTTTTGGTGGCTAAAAGCACTAAGTCTTTCTTGTCGCTCATCGTGGAGGCACTCAATTTTTGCTTGTGGCGCTCACTCTCTTTTTGGTGATTCTCTCGCTCACTACTCTCTCCATGATGGGTAGATGCTTGCTTGTCGGCGATCACTTAACTTGGCAACATGGGTTCTGATTGGTTCGCCCGTTGTGGATGATGCCGCGGTCGAATTGTCAAGGTCTCCCTAAGAGGAGGTGGCATACGAACATAGGAACCACATCACACTCCAAGGTGTCTTCATAGGCGCCAATTTTGAAGGATACCTGCATGGTGTGCTCCACTTGAATGGTGCCGGAGTCGCTCAACCATTGGACCTTGTATGGGCGAGGGTGCTTCCTCTTGACCAATTGTAGCTTGTTACATAGCTCGTAGCTTGCCGTTGTGGCAACTTCCTCTGTCGATGATGACCTTGATGGAACGTCCGTTGAGGCCCACTTTGGTATGAAAGATATGGCATCGTTGATCCTCATCTTGTTGATGTTGAAGTGTCAAGACCTTGGAGACAACGAGAGAGGGGCTCGGATCATTGTCACAAAAGATTTGAGCGTCTTCCTCTTCATTCACTTGATGGTACATGGCCATGTGCTCAAGCGCTTCCATTTCTTCTTTGCTCATAGAGTCATAGGTGCCGTCATCATTGGTGATCATGGTGTGCTGTGTTGGACATTGGTATGTCTTGTGACCTCGGCTTTGGCAAGTGAAACATTTGATGGAACTTGTCTTGTCGGTCTCATCGATTGGAGTAGTTGATGATGAAGCCTTTGACGTGTAGTTGCTTGTAGTAGAAGGATGACTCGAAGGTGTTGTAGATGTCAAAGTTTTCTTGTAACTTGACTTGTCGCCGTTGCTTGGTGAAGGTTTTGTACAGGTAGAAGGTGTCATAGTCGTTGAAGGTTTAGTGTAGGAGCCGTTGGTCTTGGAACAGTACTTGGAGTACTTGAAGTCTTCTTGCACTTGTCGCTCCGTCTTGGTGCACTAGCTCGATGAGGTTCGTGTAAGGTTGGAAGTCGGCGATCTTCTTGATAGGATGGTTGAGTCCATTCAAGAACCGTGCCATAGTTTGCTCCTCATCTTCCGTCACATTGGCTCGTATCATGGCAATCTCCATCTCTTTATAGTACTCTTCAATGGACTTGGTGCCTTGCTTGAGAAGTTGCAATTTCTTGAAGAGGTCGTGGTTATAGTACGTGGGCATAGAGCATGCTCGCATGACATCCTTCATTTGGTTCCATGTTGTGATGGGTGGGTCGCCTTGTGCTTGACGTCGTTCGATGACTTGCTCCCACCAAATGAGGACGTAATCCTGAAACTCTAGCGATGCCATGGCGATCTTGTTTTACTCTTCATAATTATGAAGACGGAATATCTTGTCGACCTTCAATGCCCATGATAGGTAGTCTTCGGGATCGTTGCTTCTGGAAAAGTTAGGCATGTTGAACTTGAGCTTGCAGTAGCATTGCTCTTCAATGCAATGGGGGCGATGGTGGTGATGCTCTTGCCGTGGTAGAGGGTCTTCAACAGCTTGCTCCTCTGGATTAGTTTGACGTTGATGGCGTGGAATTCTTGCACGGTTCCTCATCTCTTGGCGCTCCTCAAGGCGTGCGGCTTCTTCTTGTCGCTCTCGTCGGAGGGCCTCTTCTTGTAGACGTACTTGGCGGTAGCACTCTTGTATGGCATGGGCTACTTCATGTAGATCACGTTGGGCTTCAAGGGCTTGTTCCTCGCGGCGTTGTTGCTCTTGTCATAGGGCGTCACCATCTTGATGTTCTTGTTGTTGTTGGTGTCGTGGAGCTTGCTCTTGTTCCATGGGCTCATTAGCTTGACGACGAATTCGTTCATGTTCCCGAAGGCGGTCTTGTAAACCGTTGCCATGAAATGGGTTTTGTGGAGCTTGATAATCTTCATGGTCTTGATGACGATGCGAACGAACTCGTGGAAGGATTGCATCCGAAGAAGTTTCCGAAGAGTGTCGGCTTGAGTGGCGCCGCCTTGATGATGACGATGCCATAGAAGAACGGTTGGCCATCAATGCATGAAAGTCTTCCATTTGGGTTGCCATCTTTTCGTCGAAGTAGTCTCTTGTACGTTGTTCAGATTGTCGCAAGTCGGTGGCGAGTATGTCGATGCGGTCGCTCAATGCTTCATTCCCTTGATGCAAAGCTCTATGCACGCAGAATAGTTCATTCTTGGTGATGTAGTTGTTCGGTTCCTTTTCTTCCTTGTCGAAGGGTGGGTTTGAAGAAATGCTTGGACTATCCATCATCTCAAGCAAATATATGAGTGGAAGAAAGGAAAGAACTAGACCAAATGTACCTTATCCGATGTTCAAGATAGATCAATGACCACTCAATAATGTATTATGGAAATAGCACAATTGGTACCAGATCTTGTCTATTCTAACACCTGCACAATTAAATCTTTTGGAGTAGCTTGGTGAGGACGGTAGCACAAAATTTATGCAATTGTCAGCAAGATTCAATAATGTTGAAAAGATTCACAAATATGCAAGTGAAACAAGTAGACCAATAGCAAAATGTGGCACACGGAAACACACGCACAGATAGATAAATGGGGTCGTGCAACCAAGGAATGAGCGAAAAATGTGTGATCCACGAAAAATGCTCTTGTTGCACAACTCTAGAGAGACACTAGCACGATTGCTCAATAGGCGGATACGAACTTGTGCACAACCTATGAGAAACCAAACGTAATGACTTCTATCCCAAGTATGCTATGTATGTATGATTCCCGGTGATTCTTTCAATATGATCCAAGATTATCAAATATGAAAATTTTATATTCAATGTGGTATGATGCTATGGCTCTTCCTTACAAGCTATTTGTTCTCTGTTTGCTTAAAAGCTTTTCGGCTCTTTTTTTATATGGCCAATATGCGCAATGCTCAAACCAAGATAGCAAGTGTGTATATGCGGGAACGATGTATGACACAAGAGATAATACGGGGATATATTCACACTATGATAGCTATGCGGACCAAGTATCACTAATGTGCACAAGTAGCGTTGCCCGACAATACTCAAATGGCTGGTCTCTATAGGAAAGTGACGCAAAATGGGCTTTGGGTTAACAATGCAATGGCAAGGGAGAATATACAATGATGTCGTCGAGGTTACCGTCCTTGCTTACGGTTGATGGTGTCAAAATGGTGAAGTGGTCGTTGTCGATGACGAATTCATGGCGAAGATGAGTGGCGGTGTTGTCGGTGACGAACCAACCCTAAGTAGCCGAAACATGTTAGGAAACGGAAACCGCAACTCAAAATCTCAAATGACGAAACATGTCAAAATTGTTGGAGGTGGTAGTGGGATAGCGATGGTGGTTGCGGAAAGCGATGGTTGTATGCGGAAGAGTTGGCGGAAATTCGGTCAATATTTATGAAAGTTTGTAGTGGTGGAGATGGATTTTGGCTGCCCGGGGGTATGGGCCGGATGTCCGGGGTCTCTGATCCGTGGACGAACTTGAGGAAACTTTGGGAAAAGAAAAATTCAGGCAAAATTGTGGGAATTTCGTGGATAGAAATTGGGGAAAAGTAGTGGAGATCCTAGATCCACCCGAAACACAGCAAATCCATGTATCAAAACCAACAAAACATCATCCAACCAACAAATCACAAAAAAAATTGGTGGCTATTTTCGAGGGGATTTTCGAAATTGGGACAAAACAAAGCAAAATTAGGCTAGAAAATGATGGGGGAAACTCCAAATACGTGATCAACGTGGCTCATGATACCAAGATGATGTAGGGTGGAACCCTATGGTGTCGATCTTTCATGATTTGGAGGGGAAACGGGGAAGAACACGAAGAACAAAAGAGGAGAAAACACTCAAATAGACAAGACACAATCACACACGTGCTAGATCCACATACATACGGAGCGATACACGATCCAAAGACAACAAAGGGAGATACAAAGGGTCGCTTGTTCATCCCAATCCTTGGAGGAAAGGGGTCTTGAATCCTTGGAGGATCTTCCCTTGAAGGGGTCTTGAATCCACTTGGGGGATCTTCTCACATGGAGACCTTGATCTCCATAGGAGTAGGGGTAAGTGGATGAGCAAAGCTCTATCTCAATGAGCTAATCCTTTGCTAACCCTAGATGGAGGAGGGAGAGGTCTATATATAGTAGTAGTCCATGAGGTAGGAGGGGAATGGAGGGATACATGGGCCTTCGGCCCGTTCTCTGCGCACAGGCAGGTGCCGGATGTCCGGGCTAGGGGCTGGATGTCCGGGCCTTCACAATGGGCCAGATGTCCGAGACGGCTGCCGGATGTTCGGGCTAGCAAAGCGTAGTTTTTGGTACTCTCTGTGTTGGAGGGGCCGGTTTCCGAGCGGCTCGGGCCGGATGTCGGGGCCCTATAGCTTTTGCGTTGCTGGGTTGCTGTTGTTGCTGTCTTTAGGGGCCTGTTGTCCAGGTCCTGTAGGCCTTCTCTGGTTCCTCCCGTCGTGCTCCTTCGTCCATGTACTTGAGGGCTTGTCCATCATCCCGGGCATCTCCGAGGTGGTCTTCTTCATACCTAATCACACATAGCATTCCGGCTTTAGGTAGTAGCCATGTCTCATGTGGGTCATACGGAATATCACTAAGGAGACATGTCACCTCGGTCTCGAGAGCTCTTGCATGTGCTCGTGTCGTTGGTCCACTTCGCACTTGGGGAGATGTATGTAGGTCCATGGGGATGACCGTAGGATGCTCCGCATCACCTTGGGAAAGATCCGACCTCGGATCAAAATCCTCATCACCATGGAAGGGAGATAGGTCCATGACATTGAAGATGTCACTCACGTTGTACTTGTCGCGAGGGATGTCGATCTTAGATGTGTTGTTGTTGTAGCGTGCTAGCACCTTGATGGGTCTGTCGGCTCGAGGTAGGAGTTTGGACTTGCACTCGTTGGGGAAGCGGTCCTTGCGAAGGTGTATCCACACAAGATCTGCGGGGTTGAATATCATGGGTTCCTTGTTGATGTTGATCTTGGCCGCAAGATGGTGTACTTGGCGCTCGATGGCGTTCCTTATATCTCCATGCAAATTCTTGAGGTAGCTTGCTCTAGCGCTCGCGTCCATGTTGATGCGCTCTTGTAGAGGTAGAGGTAGAATGTCCAATGGGGACAACGGGTTGAACCCATAGACGACCTCGAAGGGGGGCTTGCTGGTAGTAGAGTGTCTTGCTCGATTGTTAGCGTACTCGGCGATGGGTAAGCATTCCTCCCACTCCTTGATGTTCTTCCTGATCAACACGCGGAGTAGAGTAGATAGCGTCCGGTTGGTGACCTCCGTTTGGCCGTCGGTTTGTGCATGGTATGCCGATGGGAAGAGTAGCTTGATTCCGAGCATGGCGCATAGTGTCTTCCAAAAGTAGCTAAGGAACTTGACATCGCGGTCCGACACAATAGTCTTGGGCACTCGATGAAGACGCAAGATTTACCTACAAAAGAGATTTGCAACATGTGAAGCATCGTCTATCTTGTTGCATGGAATAAAATTTGCCATCTTATAGAAATAGTCCACAACAACAAATACCAAATCTTTTCCATTTTGTGTCCTAGGCAAACCAAGCACACAAGTCCATACTAATATCTTCCCATGGGTGATAAAGAATAGGGAGTGGCATTTAAAGTCCATGAGATTGAGCTTTAGACTTAGCTTTGCGACATGTAGAGCACCGGTTGGTGTAGCGAGAGACGTCATGAAACATCTTGGGCCAAAAGTAGTTCTTGGAGAGTGTGGCAAAAGTCTTGTCACGTCCAAAGTGTCCCATAAGTCCTCCACCGTGAGACTCTTGTAATAGCAACAAATGAAGAGAAGACTAGGGTATACAAAGTTTGTTAGCATGCATAAGATAGCCATCCTTGATGTAATATCTCTCCCTAGAAATGTGAGTCAATGAGTCATGCATTTGGCATAAGGAATCGCAAATGAAACATCATGCGCATACAAGTCTTTAATATTCTCAAATCCAATGACATTTAATTCAAGTTGAGTTATGAGCATGCATTTGCGGGATAGGGCATCTGCCACATCATTGTCCTTACCCTTGATGTACTTGATCCCATAAGGAAATGACTTAATGAACTCACTCCATTTGGCATGTCGTTTATTCAACTTAGTTTGACCTTTAAGGTACTTAAGCGTTTCATGATCCGTATGAAGAACAAATTCATGAGGTCGTAGATAATGCTCCCAAACATGCAAAACTCTCACCAAAGCATACAACTCTTTGTCATATATGGGGTATTTAAGTTAAGAAATGGGTCGTTTCTCTTGCATCAACACGCCACCTATGCCATTACAACTAGCGTCGCAATGTACCTCAAAAGTTTTATCGAAGTTGGGTAATGCAAGCAAAGGAGCATCTGTAAGCAAATTCTCAAGCTTATCAAATGCAGTAGCTTGAGAGGGTCCCCAAACAAAGGGTGCATTCTTCTTAATCAAAGCATGTAATGGTGATGCAATAGTGCTAAAGTCCTGAACAAATCGACGATAGAAGACGGCTAGGCAAAGGAAACTACGCACTTGTTGCAAGTTGGTTGGTTGTGGCCAAGTTTTAATTGTGTCAATTTTAGACTCATCAACATGAACACCCTTATAAGACACAACAAAGCCCAAGAAAACAAGGTTTTCAACACCAAAAGTGCATTTTTCCATATTAGCATAAAGTCGCTCGTTTCTAAGAACTTGCAAGACGTCCCTAAGATGGGTGACATGATCTTCTAGAGATTCGCTAAACACAAGTATATCATCAAAGTAGACCACAACACATATGCCAATGTATTTGCGAAGAACATAAAGCATCACACGCATGAAATTGCTAGGTGCTTTGAATAAGCCCATAGGCATGACTAACCATTCATACAAGCCAAATTTGGTTAAAGCGGTTTTCCATTCATCGCCCTCTTGAATGCGAATTTGATAGTAGCCATTAAGATCAATTTTTGAGAAAATGGTGGCTCTGCTAAGTTCATCTAGCCTATCATCAAGGCGTGGAATGGGATGCCTATAGCGAACGGTGATAGCATTTATGGGACGGCAATTGGAACACATGCGAAAACTACATCTCTCTTAGGCACAAGAATAACCGGAACAACACCTGGACTTAAGCTCTCACGTACATGTCCATTCTCAATGAGATGTTGTACTTGCCTTTGTATTTCCTTGGATTCTTTCGGGGTTGACGCGGTATGGTGTCTTGTTCGGTAGAGATGCGCCAGGGATGAGGTCGATGCGGTGTTTGATGCCATGAAGTGGAGGAAGTCCGGGAGGTAGCTCATCGGGAAACACGTCCACGAACTCCTGCAATAAATTAGATAACACTAGAGGTAGATGGTGAGAGGTGTTAGTCCTTGCCGCTTCATCTTTGCACACTAGGACATAGTGAAGAACACTCGATGGGCTCTCACACACATCTCTTATATCTCTTTTAGTGGCTAAAAGCACTAAGTTTTTCTTGTCGCTCATCGTGGAGGCACTCAATTTTGGCTTGTGGCGCTCACTCTCTTTTTGGTGACTCACTCTCTCACAATTCTCTCCACGATGGGTAGATACTTGATTGTCGGCGATCACTTGACTTGGAGACATAGGTCGTAGCACGTACTCCTTTCCCTTTATCTTGAAGCTATAGTGATTGGTTCTCCCGTTGTGGATGACGCCGCAGTCGAATTGCCAAGGATGTCCAAGTAGGAGATGGCATACAGACATGGGAACCACATCACACTCCAATGTGTCTTCATATGCTCCAATCTTGAAGGAGATTTGAATGGTGTGCTCCACTCGAATGGTGCTGGAGTCGCTAAGCCATTGGACCTTGTAGGGGCGAGGATGCTTCATCTTGACCAATTATAGCTTGGAACATAGCTCTTCACTTGCCAATTTGTGGAACTTCCTCCATCGATGATGACCTTGACGGAACGTCCATTGATGCCCGCTTTGGTGTGGAAGATATGGCAACGTTGGTCGTCAAGACCTTTGAGACAACAAGAGCGGGGCTTGAATCATTGTCACAAAAGACTTGATCATCTTTCTCTTCATTCACTTGACGGTGCATGGCCACGTGCGCAAGTCCTTCCATTTTGTCTTCGCTCATGGAGTCATAGGTGCCGTCGTCGTTGGCGATCATGGTGCGCCAAGTGGGGCACTCAAATGTCTTGTGGCCTCGGCCTTGACATGTGAAGCATTTGATGGAACTCGTCTTGATGGTCTCATCTGTTGGAGTAGGTGATGATGAAGCTCTCGGCTTGAAGTTGCTTCTAGTAGGAGGACGACTCGAATCAGCCGCCCAAATCATTACCTGGAGTCATCTTCAGGACTGCAAAAGGGTGAAAATGACGGTCCTCAACGGATACACTTGGCCTTTCTTCTAGGCTCCAAGGCGTCAGTTTCACAAACTTGGACTAGTCCACTAGTCTATCTCCTCCGGGAGACATACGAGTGCCACCAAGTTTTTCCTCGCAGTGTCCAACTTTTCTCTCCAGTCGGCAGTTTCAAGACCGAAGTTATTTACCGTGCCGAGTGCACGAAGATTCACCTGCTTGACCCAGTTCCAGGCTGAACTTATTTACGGTGCCAAGCGCAAGAAGATCCATCGGGTTGGCTCAGCTCAAGATTACAAATATTTACCGAGCCGAGCCCACGAAGAACCACTCCGAGTGACGAGCATCCCTCCACTCGGGCGCTTGGCCGCGAATCCGCTTCGCCCAAGTAAAAACCATCTCCGAGTGACGAGCATCCCTCCACTCGGGGGCTTGGCCGCGAATCCGCTTCACCCAAGTAAAAACCTTCTCCGAGTGACGAGCATCCCTCCACTTGGGGGCTTGGCCGCGAATCCGCTTCGCCCAAGTAAAGACCTTCTCCGAGTGACGAGCATCCCTCCGCTCGGGGGCTTGGCCGCGAATCCGCTTCGCCCAAGTAAAAACCTTCTCCGAGTGACGAGCATCCCTCCGCTCGGGGGCTTGGCGGCGAATCCGCTTCGCCCAAGTAAAAACCTTCTCCGAGTGATGAGCATCCCTCCACTCGGGGGCTTGGCCGCGAATCCGCTTCGCAAAAGTAAAAACCTTCTCCGAGTGACGAGCACCTCTCACTCGGGGGCTTGGCCGCGAATCCGCTTCGCCCAAGTAAAAACCTTCTCCGAGTGACGAGCATCCCTCCACTCGGGGGCTTGGCCGCGAATCCGCTTCGCCCAAGGAAAAACCTTCTCCGAGTGACGAGCATCCCTCCACTCGGGGGCTTGGCCGCGAATCCGCTTTGCCCAAGTAAAAACCTTCTCCGAGTGACGAGCATCCCTCCACTCGGGGGCTTGGCCGCGAATCCGCTTCGCCCAAGTAAAAACCTTCTCCGAGGGACGAGCATCCCTCCGCTCGGGGGCTTGGCCGCGAATCCGCTTCGCCCAAGTAAAAACCTTCTCCGAGTGACGAGCATCCCTCCGCTCGGGGGCTTGGCCGCGAATCCGCTTCGCCCAAGTAAAAACCTTCTCCGAGTGACGAGCACCTCTCACTCGGGGGCTTGGCCGCGAATCCGCTTCGCCCAAGTAAAAACCTTCTCCGAGTGACAAGCATCCCTCCACTCGGGGGACTTGGCCGCGAATCCGCTTCGCCCAAGGAAAAACCTTCTCCGAGTGACGAGCATCCCTCACTCGGGGGCTTGGCCGCGAATCCGCTTCGCCCAAGTAAAAACCTTCTCCGAGTGACGAGCATCCCTCCACTCGGGGGCTTGGCCGCGAATCCGCTTCGCCCAAGGAAAAACCTTCTCCGAGTGACGAGCATCCCTCCACTCGGGGGCTTGGCCGCGAATCCGCTTCGCCCAAGTAAAAACCTTCTCCGAGTGACGAGCATCCCTCCACTCGGGGGCTTTGCCGCGAATCCGCTTCGCCCAAGTAAAAACCTTCTCCGTGTGACGAGCATCCCTCCGCTCGGGGGCTTGGCCGCGAATCCGCTTCGCCCAAGTAAAAACCTTCTCCGAGTGACGAGCATCCCTCCCCACGGGGGCTTGGCCGCGAATCCGCTTCGCCCAAGTAAAAACCTTCTCCGAGTGACGAGCACCTCTCACTCGGGGGCTTGGCCGTGAATCCGCTTCGCCCAAGTAAAAACCTTCTCGGAGTGACGAGCATCCCTCCACTCGGGGGCTTGGCCGCGAATCCGCTTCGCCCAAGGAAAAACCTTCTCCGAGTGACGAGCATCCGTCCACTCGGGGGCTTGGCCGCGAATCCGCTTCGCCCAAGGAAAAACTTTCTCCGAGTGACGAGCATCCCTCCACTCGGGGGCTTGGCCGCGAATCGGCTTCGCCCAAGTAAAAACCTTCTCCGAGTGACGAGCATCCCTCCACTCGGGGGCTTGGCCGCGAATCCGCTTCGCCCAAGTAAAAACCTTCTCCGAGTGACGAGCATCCCTCCACTCGGGGGCTTGGCCGCGAATCCGCTTCGCCCAAGTAAAAACCTTCTCCGAGTGACGAGCATCCCTCCACTCGGGGGCTTGGCCGCGAATCCGCTTCGCCCAAGTAAAAACCTTCTCCGAGTGACGAGCATCCCTCCGCTCGGGGGCTTGGCCGCGAATCCGCTTCGCCCAAGTAAAAACCTTCTCCGAGTGACGAGCATCCCTCCACTCGGGGGCTTGGCCGCGAATCCGCGTCGCCCAAGTAAAAACCTTCTCCGAGTGACGAGCACCTCTCACTCGGGGGCTTGGCCGCGAATCCGCTTCGCCCAAGTAAAAACCTTCTCCGAGTGACGAGCATCCCTCCACTCGGGGGCTTGGCCGCGAATCCGCTTCGCCCAAGGAAAAACCTTCTCCGAGTGACGAGCATCCCTCCACTCGGAGGCTTGGCCGCGAATCCGCTTCGCCCAAGTAAAAACCTTCTCCGAGTGACGAGCATCCCTCCACTCGGGGGCTTGGCCACGAATCCGCTTCGCCCAAGTAAAAACCTTCTCCGAGTGACGAGCATCCCTCCACTCGGGGGCTTGGCCGCGAATCCGCTTCGCCCAAGTAAAAACCTTCTCCAAGTGACGAGCATCCCTCCACTCGGGGGCTTGGCCGTGAATCCGCTTCGCCCAAGTAAAAACCTTCTCCGAGTGACGAGCATCCCTCCACTCGGGGGCTTGGCCGCGATTCCGTATCGCCTAAGTTAAAAAACCTTTCCGAGTAAGGACATGATCCACGCTCGAGGAGCTTAGCTACGATTCCGTATCGCCTAAGTCAAAAACACATTCCGAGTGAGGACATCATCCACATTCGGGGGCTTAGCTGCGATTCCGTATCGCCTAAGGTCAAAATTCTTCTGAGCAATGAGGATCCATCTCATTCGGAAACCAAACAAACGTAGCCAAGCAATGGATTGAAAAGCAAACATGCAAATATTGTCTCTGTCAGACCCCTGCCGATGCAAGCACTCGACGGCGGTCTCGGGGACTACACCCAGTGGGTGCACTCAGGTAGCCCCCACTGGACCTACAATCAAAACAAATCTAAGACCCCTGCCGATGACTCTGAGCATTGCCATCCAGCTGGACGCTCCATCATCACTCGGCGGTTCTGCGGATCGCCACTCGGCGAGACACGTCGTCATCACTCGGCGGCTCCGCGCGTCGTCACTCGGCACGACACGTCTTCGTCACTCGGCAGCTCTGTGCATCGCCGCTCTACTGGACGCGTCGTCATCACTCGGCGGCTCCGCGCATCGCCGCTCAACGGGACGCTCCATCGTCACTCGGCAGCTCTGCGCATCGCCGCTCTACTGGACGCGTCGTCATCACTCGGCGGCTCCGCGCATCGCCGCTCAACGGGACGCTCCATCGTCACTCGGCAGCTCTGCGCATCGCCGCTCTACTGGACGCGTCGTCATCACTCGGCGGCTCCGCGCATCGCCGCTCAACAGGACGCTCCATCGTCACTCGGCAGCTCTGCGCATCGCCGCTCTACTGGACGCGTCGTCATCACTCGGCGGCTCCGCGCATCGCCGCTCAACGGGACGCTCCATCGTCACTCGGCAGCTCTGCACATCGCCACTCAGTCGGACGCTCCGTCATCACTCGGTAGCTCCACGCATATTCACTCGACTAAGACCCCTGCCGATGTCACCACCATTCGACAGCGGTCTCGGGGACTACACCCAGTGGGTGCACTCAGCGTGCCCCCACTGGACCAGAAGCCACTCGACTAAGACCTGCTCTACTCGAGGGGAAATCAAGCAAGTATGCACCAAAAGAAAACGCATATCAAGACAGAATCGATCCGGGTGCACGACAAAGACTTCAATCGACGAAGACTTTTGTGAAGCCCAACAGTTGCATTCAGAATTTTTGTGTCATATCAGAACCTGCATCGAAATTCACTCGGAAGAATTGACCAGTTGAATAGATAAAGGCAGACGTTGGAAGGCCCAGTCGTCACAGGTATCCTGAAGATCTCGAAACTCACTCGGGACGCTGAGTTCGACAGAACCTGCACTGCACCTTCTCCACTCGAACCCTGATCCATTCGGGGGCTAATGACGAGGATACGTACCTAGGGTAGGGTATTAGGCCTGTCCTACATGCCCCACCTAAAGACACCTCATTGAAGACCAACAAGACTACAAGAAATATTCCGACTGAACTAGCCAAGGCATACATGTCACTCGACGAATGTTCACTCGGAAGACCCCCCTCCACTCGACATGCAACTCTCACTCGGAGGGGTCATCAACCACTCGACAACAGAAGACCAGGAGGCACCCCAGAGAGGCCAACGGGAAGGCATTACGTTCGCCGCCTTAACTGGCACTCATTGTATACGTTACCAGTAACGTCCCCTCTTTGTTACCTACAATCAATCCCCTAAATGCCAGACGTTATGAGGGGTAGCGCACTCTATATAAGCCGCCCCTCCCCACTGGCACAAGGGTTCGCAATCCTTTGTAACGCAACACACATATCACTCGACAGAGTAAGCTCCCCGGAGCACCTGAGACGTAGGGCTGTTATCACTTCCGAGTGAGGCCTGAACTCGTACATCTGTGTGTACACCCTCGCCGTAGCTAGGACTCTGCCCTCTCCATTCGTACCCCTACCATCTACTGTCAGGCACGTTCCCACGACAGTCCCAGCCTTCTCGGCCGGTCCTCCAAAGAAGCTCAAATCCTGGAAGGAGAAGGGCATCGTTTGGGGGAAATCAGAGGAGGCGGAAACATTGATCAAGAAGATCAAGTGGTGGTCAACCACAAGGAACCTCCAACTGGTTGACGAGGTGAATATCATGCTCAACTGCCGAATTCTCCCGCTCCAACTCCGGGCCACCCCAATGTGGGAGCTCGAGTCTGGGAAAGCAGGGCCCATTCTCAACTTCTACTATTCCACCTTGGCCGGCATGTGGACGCGGCTTTTCAAGCCGTCCAAGGACGGATTCCCCAAGGAGGGGGAGAACCTCGGCTTCGAGGTTGGCTATGAAGCCCCACCGGTAAGTGTCTGACACACCCGTATGTACTTCTTTTTTTAGTTAGATAGATTTTGATAGATCGGCTTGTTTCATATCTGCAGAATTGGACATCCAGGGCGCAGCTGATGCTGTGCCAAGCCCCGCTGCTGGAGGGGGAGAGGACCCCCCTACTCACAGCGCTCCTTGTCGAGGAGCCGCATGTGGTGATCCCGAAGGGGTCGAAGCCCGAGAAGGGCAAGGCGGGTCTCCGGACTTGGGAGACCTTGGTCACCCGGTCCGAGGAGACCCATGCCTCCTCCACCCATGAAGACGATGTGGAGTAGGAAGAGGAAGAAGATCCCCTTCCCTTTAAAGGGAAGAGAGCGGCGCCAGATGGCGCCGAAGCCGGCCCGGGGCCTAAGGGCCTAAAGAGGCTAAAGAAGACCTCGGCCAAGGCCGCCGGCCAGACGTCGGAGAAGATCATTCTCTCCGACGAGTCAAAAGATGAGCCCCTCGCCTAGGGGAGGAGGAAACCAGCCTCCAGGAGGAAACCAGCTCACTCAAGTGCTTTTATGCAGTCTGCCAAAGGTGCGGCTCAGCGACTCCTCGAGCGGGTTGCCGTCCCCCAGCGGGACGCCCGACCCCATTATAGACACCCCATTCCAAGCCTTGATGATATGCTAGATGACCTTAGTGGAGCCACCATTTTCTCCAAATTTGATCTTAAAAGTGGCTACTATTAAATTCACATTCAAGAGGGTGATGAACGGAAAACGGCTTTCAAAACCAAATTTGGCTTGTATGAATGGTTAGTTATGCTTATGGGCTTATTCGAAGCACCTAACACTTTCATGCGTGTGATGCATTATGTTCTTCGCAAATACATTGGCATATGTGTTGTGGTATACTTTGACGATATACTTGTGTTTAGTGAATCTCTTGAAGATCATGTCACTCATCTTAGGGATGTTTTGCAAGTTCTTAGAAACGAGTGCATTTATGATAACATGGAGAAATGCACTTTTGGTGTTGATAAGCTTGTTTTCTTTGGATTTGTTGTATCTTCTAAGGGTGTTCAAGTTGATGAGTCTAAGAATAACATGATTAAAACTTGGCCACAACCAACCAATTTGCAACAAGTACATAGTTTCCTTAGCCTAGCCGGTTTCTATCATCGATTTGTTAAGGACTTTAGCACCATTGCATCACTGTCGGTGTGAAAACCGACAGACCTCGGGGTAGGTGGTCCCGAGCTATGGATCTCGTACAGATGGTAACAAGAACAAGGGAGACGATGTTTTACCCAGTTTCGGGCCCTCTCAATGGAGGTAAAACCTTATGTCCTGCTCTTGTTTATATTGATGGAGAGTATCAAGTACAGGGTTGATCTACCTCGAGATCATAAGATTTGTTCTACCTCTAGGGCTAGGTGAATGCGATTGTGTTGCGATCCTCCCTATGGGCTAAACCCTCAGGCTTATATACACGCCAGGTAGGGACCTAGGGTTTACAAGGTTGATATCTAGGCTTGGAGGTGGCAGGAGAATTGTTGGAGCGTATATCAAGTCTTCGGTAGATGCAATCTGAACCATGCCTCCAGCGTGTAGCCTCCGGGGTCCATCTTGGGAAGAATGCAGGCCCATCAACCCAATCCGAGGAACATGGGCCGACTAGGTTAGCAGCCCCTAGTCTAGGACACCGTCAATCACCATTGCATGCATTGAGTAAGAAGAATGCATCATTTGTTTGCGGACCATCCCAAGATACCGCATTTAATGAGCTTAAGAATTTGCTTAAGCATGCTCCATTGCTTGCATTGCCCTACTTTGATAAAACTTTTGATGTGCATTGCGACGGTAGTGGTAATGGCATAGGAGGTGTGTTAATGCAAGAGAAGCGCCCAATCGCATACTTTAGCAAGAAACTTTTTGGAGCACAACTTAACTATCCCATTTATTACAAGGAGTTATATGCCTTAGTGAGAGTCTTGCATGTGTGGGAGAATTATCTTCGTCCTCGTGAATTTGCCATCCATACGGATCATGAGATGCTTAAATACCTTAAAGGTCAAACAAAATTGAATAAGCGACATGCCAAATGGAGTGAGTTCATTGAGTCATTTCCTTATGTTATCAAGTATATCAAGGGTAAGGAAAATATTATGGCAGGCACTCTTTCCCACAAATGCATGCTTGTAAGTCAACTTGAATTGAATGTCATACGATTTGAGCACATCGAAGACTTGTATGTGCATGATGTTTCATTTGCCATTCCTTATGCAAAATGTCTTCCGCATAAAACTTGGGAGCGATATTATATCAAGGATGATTATCTAATATGAGCTAACAAACTTTGTATACCCGATTCTTCTCTTCGTTTGTTGCTGTTGCAAGAGGCTTACGGCGGAGGACATATGGGACACTTTGGACGGGATAAGACATTTGCTACGCTCTCCAAGAACTACTTTTGGCCCAAGATGTTTCGCGACGTCTCTCGCTACACCAACCGATGATCTAAATGTTGCAAAGCTAAGTCTAAAGCTCAATCCCATGGTCTCTATATGCAACTTCCTATTCTGTATCACCCATGGGAAGATATTAGTATGGACTTTGTGCTTGGTTTGCCACGAACTCAAAACGGAAAAGATCCGGTATTTGTTGTTGTACACCGTTTCTCTAAGATGGCACATTTTATTCCATGCAACAAGATAGATGATGCTTCACATGTTCCAAATCTCTTTTGTAGGGAAATCTTGTGTCTACATGGAGTACCCAAGACTATTGTGTCGGACCGCGACGTCAAGTTCCTTAGCTACTTTTGGAAGACGCTATGTGCAAAGCTCGGAATCAAGCTACTCTTCTTATCGGCATACCATCCGCAAACCGATGGCCAAACAGGGGTCACCAACCAGACGCTATCGACACTCCTCCGCGCGTTGATCAAGAAGAACATCAAGGAGTGGGAGGAATTCTTACCCATCGCCGAGTACGCCTACAATCGAGCAAGACATTCTACTACCGGCAAGTCCCCCTTCGAGGTCGTCTACGGATTCAATCCATTGTCCCCATTGGACATTCTACCGCTACCTCTACAAGAGTGCATCAACATGGACGCGAGTGCATGAGCGAGCTATCTCAAGAAGGTGCATGAAGATACAAGGCACACCATCGAGCGCCAACACTACGAAAAAAAACACTTCCGTGATGATACGTGTTTGTCACAGTAGGTCACGTTTTTTGTCTTGCATGTACATCCATGACGATTTTATGACAGAATCAAGATAGTCATACCTGTGCTATCGTAGAAGTGTTCGATGACAATACTCAAATTATCATCACGGAACTGTCCACTTCCATGATGATAATCGGCGCGTCATGGAAGTGGTTTCGTCAAGGGTAACCGACACGTGGCATCCACTGTAACGGGTCGCCGTTAAGCTATCGGGTCCGGTTTTGGATCCGATAACCCGTTAACAGCCCCGACCAATGGCGATTTTCCACGTGTAAAATTCTCATTGGCCGAATGTACCACGTGTCAGCTCGCCATTGGGACAGATGTCATCCATTCAATGGACGAGAGGCGCCTATGACATGTCGACACATGGCACGGCCCAACAATGGCCCATTTAGCTTAAAAAGGCAGGCCCGTTTGACTTGGTCAAAAGATAGTGGGCCGGCCCATGAAAAGCCTGTTAACGGTCTGTTCGCATATAGCCCATTTTACGGCCTGGTAACTCACGGCCCGTTATGGCCTTTCCGAATTCGGCCCAACAGCGTCATGTGGGCCATCCAGTATAATACCAGCCCGTTGTCACTTTCGGCCCATGTATGGCGCATGTCATCTTTCGGCCCAGATGAGGCATTTTGTATCTTTGGGCCCTTTAAAGGCCCGTGGTGACTCTGGCTCATAATAAATAGTAAATTCCTTTATACCCATTAACGGCCCATGATTCACATGGGCCGTTTCCAGCCCGTGTTAGCTTTCGGCCTACTGAGGGCCCATAAATTCTTGGGCTCCTTTCCGGCCCTCGATTACTTCTGGTCCATTACTGGCCTGTTCTCCTAATGGGCCAAATTCAGCCCGTGGTTAGAATCGGCCCGTTTGTGGCATGTTAACCCATTGCACCGTTTCCAACCCATCATGTATTCGGGCCCATTAATGACCCGTTATGCCTATGACAGAATTAAGCCTTTGATGTCTTTCGGCTTGTTAACGGCCCGGCCCGTTACCGTGCTGGCCCGATACCAATTACGCCCATTTACGGCCCATGTCGTGGTCCGGTTTTGGCCCACGAATTGTTGGACCCATGTGTGGCCAATGGATCATACGGCCCGTTGGAGGCCCATTTATCCTACGGCCCGTAGGAGGCTCATGGTTACCACGGTCCGTCTATGGCCCATGGTTGTTGCGGCCACTAGCAAACCAAGGAAAAAGAAGACTAAGGAAATAAATAAGCCAGAAACTAGCGCTAGGCTATTAAGGCGATTGCACAGATTACATCCACTGGGCATCAAAGTTCGCCACCAGTGCAAATATAGGGAACACCCTACACTATACAAAAATGGCTTGCTATTTTCTTCAGCCGGTCGCTGCCTGTTAAGAACAAATGTTGTATCGCAAGAAAACAAATTATAGCCATATAACAAAAGGAGGGTTGGCATAAAAGTTAACAGTCCAGCAAATAAATGCACCATCAGAAGTTCAGAAGCTCAGTTCATTTGACCTGACTGTTACGTTTTCATGTTGTACTGTCCGATGGAGCACCATAACCTTCGCCTTCATTTCTCCTAGGCTCCTGAACAACATAGCAAATGTCTGATAGTCTGGTTTCAAAGCCATGCATATCTTGACGACATCGAACAATGGTTGTCCTTGTTTCACAAAGGGTCTCTGTTAGGGATTAAACTTGTGTCTGGAGCGCAGATATAACATTGTTTTGAGCTTGCATATATTGATCATGAGGCAGTTTGGACGAGATTGCCTTAACAACCAACCCAGTATTACGCAGGAAGGTGCTTTTGGCACTGTTAGTGGTCAGGTACTGACCCACTGTAGCAAGATGTGACATTGCAGTTATGGTTGCCTCGTCACCTTCAGAAGGTGGCGGTTCCACCATTTGTTCCATAGCTTGCTGAAAAGTTGAGTTTGTACATTAGTAGTACCAGAACAAAAGTTATTAAGGAGGCAGCAAAACCAAACAGAATAGCTTTGGTCTATATACAGAACTTATTTTGGTGAACCCGTGTAAAATATTAGTTGTATTTTACTGCAAAGTACATAATAAAACCAGGTTCCAAACATATGACCATGTACCATGGCTAATGTATTGTCTATTTCTTCACATTGTATTGACAGCTAAGGATAAAGAGACAAAGTTTATAATACTGTAAGCATAGTATGACATCATTCATATCACAAAACAACTGAGAACAGACAAACAGGCAATTGTAACGTTGTGTGGGCAAGTCCAGCACGGAACTAGATTACAGATCAAGATCAAAGGAACATCACTCCCCTCTTTGAAACCTTGTAAGGTGCAATGATACGCTAAGACAACTGTGTATAAATTGAAAAGAGTAATAGACATTGGCTGCAAACTGTGCAGTTCAATGCACAAGTCAGAGTAACAAGTAGTTAAAAGGCGTGAGGATTAAGGACATACAACAACGGCTTTGACTTGTGTAGTCATGCCCTTCATCTTGCTGGTGTGACAGTCCTTGAAGATTTCCACCGCATTTGGTTCAGGTACTTTTTGGTCCTTCCGGGCTTTCCTCTGCATTTGGAACAAGTTAATATAGATCTTATAATATGGCATAGCGAAAAGAGTGAAACAACAGCTAGTTACAAGAGCCTCACAGTGTGCAATATAGCTACGAGATCCTGTCGTCTGTTGGAATTTCACTTTGTTACGGTTGGCCTTGTTCTTTGAACAGTTCACCTAGAAGAAGATAGATTTGTAAGGCACATGCGTAAATAGGAGTTCAACATGTGATCTGATCACATATATATAACGTACTTGATACTTTGGATCAGACCAGTGTTTAACAAGGCCTCTCCAGTCTTCATCCGTTATATTTTCCACTGGAGATCTTTGGGCAAGTTCACTGTTAGCCTTGCCTTCAAAGTGAGTTTTCCTCAAGTTATACCGATATTGTCGCAGAGCAGACTTGAAAACATGGGTGCATGCTTGTCTGGTTGCATCATCTTGGCGATCCAACTTGAACCTCATCTGTTGAAAATTATGGGAGTCTCATTACCAGCAACCTAGAAAGTATGGGACAGAGCAAGACGATATTACTAAGTTCCATGCATAACCATACTTACAGATAAATGGTCGAGGAAGGTGTTAAACTGGGTTTCATCTTTGTCATTCCTGTACTGAATCCATGTTGGGAGGATACGTGCATGACACCTAATGGCAACGGCTGCCTATGATACTAACTTGGCTGACTCTGTAGCATCACGTGGCCTTTTTAAACCTGCCTCAAAACGGATCTCCATTCTTCCTCCTCTAGATTTAGTTAACCTGTCGAGCATTATCCCTGATGTCTGTTTCCTCTTGTGC
Organism: Elymus sibiricus; assembly: GCA_039707655.1. Lineage (NCBI taxonomy): Eukaryota > Viridiplantae > Streptophyta > Magnoliopsida > Poales > Poaceae > Elymus > Elymus sibiricus. The sequence goes on from CM077672.1 coordinate 186,913,915, forward strand.
ATAGGTGCTAGTTCAACAACGAACATGGGAAGTTTTAGTGTACATCGAATTGTGAGAATACATATAAAGAAGCAGCAACTATAACTTGACTCGAGCAACTACCTTCTTGCTGTTGAAGCTCACAAGGTTCATCTGATCTTGCCAAGTACTCTTGTGTCAAGAGTGCTTCGGAAGTAGTGTCAGGTGGCAATGGAACTTGGGAACTTGCCGCTAGCTGAGTTGCCGAACGAGTAACTCGTGCAGATGTTGGTACTCTAGAAGAAGGTGCTGCAACAACTAGGGCTGTCGTTGCTTGTTTGGTGGCACCTTTTTATTTGCCTTTGAATTGTTTTCCAGCTGGTGTAGCAGGGGATACCGTGTTTGTACATTTATCCGGTGGACTTCGACCTTCTATTGCACTATCAATACCAGCAGAATCTGCATAACTCTTCCGCTTCCATTTCCGTGTGTCCCGAGTACTAACACCATCCCCTACCATTCTGTGTTCCTTCCTCTTTTTCTTTGCCATGTCAAGTCAAGACCACAAGAAAAAGGAATAAAAATTTAGTTCTTCAGAACTAATTGATGTGTGATATAGACGAACTGAACTTTGATGTTAGACAACCGCATGATAGGAGGATGTAATATGTATGAAAAACAGGACGACATGAGATAATCAGACCTATGATGTGTAAACTAAGCAGAAGGCATTTCAATAAATTAGAAGCAATGCAATGGAAGGTAGACACCATATGAAAGATGCTACAAATATCACTCTGCCAAGTTAATAGTGTCTCATCATAACTCGCATTTAAACAAATGTGAAGCAATACAAGAAATGAATTATATGCAAGATGCAAACAACATCACACTACCAAGTTAAAGGTGTCTTGTCATAAGTGATTGATGCAGGATAGACACGAACAGTACTTCGATGTTAGAACATGTAATACAAGGATGTAGTATATGCAAAATAAGGAAGACATGCCATATTCACATGTATGATGTGTAAACTAAGCAGATGTAATTTAATCAAATTAGAAACAATACAAGATAGACACCGTATGCAACATGCAAGCAAATATCACACTACCAAGCTAGAGAAAGCACCTAGGATGCCGGTTCCCCCGAAAGACCGCCATCAGTCCCTGCCTTAATTTTTTCCTTCCTCTTACTTAATTTTATTGCCTTGTCAAGTCAAACCCACAAGAAAAATCAATAAAAATTCTCTTTTCAGAACTCATTGATGCAGGATGCTGACGAGCACTACTTTAATGTAAGGCGACCGCATGATAGGACGATTGAATGTGTAAGAAAAAAGGACAACATTGCATATTCACAGTTATGATGTGTAAACTAAGCAGAAGGCATTTCAACAAATTAGAAGCAATGAAAGCTAGACACCATATGAAAGATGCAACGAATATCACTCTACCAAGTTAAAACTGTCGCGTCATAAGTGCCATTTCAACAAATTAGAAGTAGTACAAGCTAGAAAAGAATGCGAGATGTAACCTATATCACACTCCCAAGTTAAACGTGTCTTATGATAAGTGATTGTTGCAGGTTACACAACAGTAGTACTTTGATGTAAGAACATGGTGTGATAGACAGATATTGTATGTTCTAGAAACAGGAACACGTGTCTTATTCACAAGTATAATGTGTAAACTAAGTAGATGGAATTCAATAAAATTAGAAGCAATACAAGCTAGACATCATACGTAACATGCAACCACATATAACAGTGCCAAGTTAGAGGGAGCACCTATGGTTGTGGAGTAGGGGAGATGTGCTCATCATCAACACAGCTACGTTGAGTGTATATGCATGTGTTGTCTTGCAAATCTTGTTGGGGGGATGGCGGAGTAGAATCTGTAGAGGCCCTCCGTTTTAGTTGGTCGAAAGGAGCACCATTATCTACTGCCTTGCTAATTTCCTTCCGCTTTATTGATTTTGCATTGTCAAGTAAAACCGACAAGAAAAAGCAATAAAATTCACTCTTCAGAACTCATTCATGCATGATACTGATAATCACTACTTTGATGTACGGCAAACACATGATACGAGGATGGAATATGTACGAAAAATAGGACGGCATGGCATATTCACAACTATTTGTGTAAACTAAGCAGAAGCCATTTCAACAAATTAGAAGCAATGCAAGCTAGACACCACATGAAAGATGCAACCAATATGACGTTTCCCATCATAAATGGGTTTCCACAAATTAGAAGCAGTGCATGCTATAAATCATCTGAAAGATGCAACCAATATCACACTGCATATACTAAAGGTGTCTCGTCATAATTGATTGATGCGGGATACAAAAAAATAGTAGTTTTATGTAAGGACGTGCTTAATAGACAGATGTAGTATGTACCAAAAACAGGAAGGCATGTCACATTAACAGGTATAATGTATATAAACTAAGCAGAATAGCACATGCAATTTAATCAGATTGGAAGAATTACAATCTAGACACCATATGCAACATGCAACCACATATCACACTACCAAGTTAGGGCAAGCACCTACGATGGTGGTGTAGGGGAAATGCGGTCATCAACTACAGAGCTACATTGACTATCTTCATCTAGCCTTGCTGTTTCTTGAGAATCATGTGGGGAGGCTGACACTGCATTCTTTAAAAGAGGATCTTGTCTCACAGTAATCCACGAGTCTGACTGTCTCATCATAAGTGATTGATGAGGGATACACAAGAACATTAGTTTGATGTAAGAACATGGTTAATAGACAGATGTAGTAGTATGTACCAAAAACAGGAAGGCATGTCATATTCAAAGGTATAATGTGTAAACTAAGCAAATGCAATTTAACCAAATTGGAAGCAATACAAGCTAGATACCCGGCTGGAGTGGTGAGCATGATCATCGACGACCTGAGAGCCTGGCGGGAGGCAGGCTGCTTCGCCACCCCCGTGGCTTTTTAGTTGGCTTGCAGGTGATGCCTGTCTGTGCTGGGCTTGTCACTGGCTCGCCAGTGCCTTGACTAGCTATTTGGCTTCTGGTGCTCTGTGGTCTTGTACTCTTTGCGGCCATCGCCGTGATGTAAAAAATTTCTTTCCTTATCTTAATTGTAGGATCGAAGTATGTCTACCAGAGGGGGGGGTGAATGGGAATTTTAATTTTTTCTCAGAAATATTAAAACTCTCAGAACCCAGCAGCGGAACGAATGAAAATACAGTAAACAGTGAGTGAATACAAACTACCGAATGGAAACTAACAACATGCGCCGAGGTAAATCACATGATTGAAATATGGCATGTCACAGTTCGAATGTAAAGAGAGTAGCAGAAGTGACCAGTGATGCTCGATGGCGACAAGGTGTTTGGTAGACCAGTTCGCCCTTCTGCACAAGGACTACGTCTGGTTGGAGGGGTTGTGATTTAACACAGAAGATAAACTCTCTTCACCCTTTTCTCCTCGACAATTGGTTCGTCAACCAATGCCGATTACTCGTGGTAGATGCTTGAAGGCGATCTCCGAACCTTTACAGACTTCTTCTTCGAGAACCACAATTACTCTTGGTCTCTGAAGAGATTGACACCTAACCGTCTAGAGAGTTTGCAGCTCTCAAGAGTAATAGGTGGAGCGTACTGGACTTAGATTCTAGTGATGCTGAACCACTATCTAATTTTTCGGCTCTAGGGTTTTCTCTCGGTGGATTTTAAACTCAAATCTCTCGGAGAGGGGTTGCTCAACAATCTTCTCAGAATCAAACGGAGCAGCCACCGGACAACGCCGGCGCGGGGTGGCTATTTATAGCCGCAGCCTTCCCTGATGGGAAATGACCATTTTGGACATGCGGTCCAGCCAATGGCCAACCGACACGTTCACAACGGTCGGATTTTGGACCAACGGTAACATTACTTGTGGTGCAAGTAATGCTAACTACTCGGTCAGAGACAAATCTCTCGCAGCGAAGAAGATCACAGTCTCTTGCTAGCAAGTATTTGCTCGGAACACAAAGAGATTTCTCTCACATCTTTCATAGGATTTGCGTTTAGCATCAGCGAATCAAAGCTTCGAACGCTACACCCCTCTTAATAGTACGGTGGTCCTGTGACTCAATGAAAAGAAACGAAACAACAAAAAGAATGCTACGTCTTCTCTTCGTCTTCAGTTTCCTCGGCTGCAGTCACTTCCTTCGGACAGGCACCGAATCAAATGCTTCACGTCAGCAATTTTTGAGGGGTCACTCTTGTCATCATAACCTTCGGTGATAACATTCATTGCTACGCAGGGGATATTCTTCGGAGTTGTGAATTCAAACTCCTCTTAACTCCAGGGACCTGTTACTCTGTGTGCACTAGCAAACACATCAGTCCCTCACTGTTTGTCAACAATCTCCAAAACATAAGGAGGCAAATTATTGCACCAACATTAATAAAGACCGACTTCGGCTTTTCGAATACAAGCTAGACACCATATGCAACATGCAACCACATATGACACCGCAAAGTTAAAGCAAGCACCTGGGATGGTAGTTCATGGCGAACGAGATCATCAATTGCAGAGCTACGTTTACTGTCTCCATCTGCTGACACTACACCCTTTAAAGCTCTGAAACGTGTCTTGCTTAGCCGCGAAGTAAGATGGAGCGACTTCTCACATTTCAAATGTGTATTTATCAACAGTGTGGCAGAGGCTGAAATACCCATGCATAAAAAAAATAGTGAGAGTATGGGTGAAGTGTGTGCAGAACTAGTGCACTGTAAAAGTAGCAGATAGCAGGTGGGTGAAAAATAAATGACAGGAGACATATGATAGCTCTACAACATGCATGGCACAGGAAAATAGATTCTAGGATTATGTAATATGAGCACAGGGATGGCTGGGAAATGCAGGTACTCCTCCAGTACACCACCACATGTGGTCCTATCAAAATAATAGTTGACTGAAAATCAATAGGTCAGTCGATTTTTTTTTGAACCGTCCGATCTACAAGAACGGGCAGATGGCCTTCGTCTACCTCCCACCAGTCATTGTTGATGATCTTTCTTGAACCGCTAGTGACCACCGGCCCAGACCCCTGCCTCCGCCGCCCCGCCCTCCCCTCGACCTCACACTACCGCCGTGCTTGGCACCACCCCCCCTGCCATCCCTTTAAGCCCGGCCGACCTCCAGATCAGGCGCCAGCAGATCCTGCGCCCCACACACCCCTAGGATAAACACCAAGGCGCTGCTTCCCCGATGAACATGCGGACTAGCGCCTCCGCGGGTGGTGCTTCCTTTAATTGGGAATCAACTGACCAGGAATTGAAATCCAGGGGGGCGACGAACCTCTAGCTAAGGTGAAATAGTATATGAGGAGAAACCTTGTGCATCGCGAGTTACTAGGAACATCTAGTATCAGGAAGAAGGTGCAGTAAGAAGCAGTCAACTAGTGTCTTCTGTGGGATGAATGCCGTGCAAGCAGACACGTAAGATTTGCATGAATAAGGGAAGAGGAGTACCAGTTCCGGCTGCCAGTGCTGTGTCCTCCTGATTTTGCGGCGATCTTCTTTGTTTTACTAGGGGACCCGATGTTGTGGAGGACGGTGGAGCCTTGGACGAACCCATGGCCAAGTTGTTGACTATGTTGCGGTGGCCGTCTGTCAGCGGAGGGGAAGCAGATCTGAGGCGGCGAAGGACGGCGTAGCGGGAACAGGTCCGGTGCAGTGGACGGTGGCGACGTTGGAGCGGCAGCGGTGAGGCGCAGGACAGCATGGTTCAACTGGCTCGGGTATGACGCACGTCTGCGTCCTGGAGGCAGCTCGGCCTCGGCTTCAACTACTAGCCGTGGAGGGCGTTGCGGTTGCGGTTGCAGTGGACGACGACGTCGGGGTATCGGCTCCGGCGTGATGGAGGAGGACGACGGTTGATGCGTGCGATGGTGTGGCAGACGGAGGACGCTGGGGTTTTGCGGCTGGTGGAGAGGGAGTTTTGGCACCCACGGAGTATGAATGGGGAATCGGACGGGGGGGGGGAGGGGAGCTAAGGGGGAACCATGTTTCGGTCTGGGACGTGCTTGTTTGAAATTTGGGGAAAGTACAAACTTTGCCCCCCTCTTAAATTTCGGACCTACTACTGGTCAGGGGTAGGACGGTAATCCCAGGTGTCCCAAATAGTGGGTGGGAGCGATTTCGGCCGAGCGCATGTGTGTTTAGGCGGCCACGGTGTATGAATGTTTTTCAGAGGCGGTTGCGTGGCGTCTAGATGAAGTTACAAATTTACCCCGGTCTAGACCTTTGGACGTCGGACCGGTAGGTTTCACGGGTCAGAGTTAGAACAGTAATTTCCTTCTACCAAACATTGGTCTCACGTGGTTTCTGGCGAGTAGAGGCTCTTTTCGCGCTTCGTTCGAAATTTTGAAATAGAAGCATTCACGTTTAGAATACTCTTGAACTTTTAGGATTGACCTAAATAGACAACGTTAAATTTGACCTTGTATGTTTGAAAACCTCATCAAATTATGTGCTTATTTTTGAAATTTTGACTTTTGAAAATCCTATAACTACAATTATTTTGGAATGGAGGAGGTAAATTGGAATCTATTTTGTACACGACTATATATGCTATTATGTACAAAAGCAGAGCAAAGATTGATGCCCCCTTAATTTAGGTATGATTTACAAATGCCATGACCTCGAATTCAAATAATTGAATGGACTTCAAGTTGAATTCGAATATTTTAAACCACCTTAAGTTGAATTCAAATGTATGCTAGTTCCTAGCTAGCTATTTAGAATGTTCACTGTGTATCTTTTGTATGTAATGTGCTTTACACACACAACATAAACTATACTCACGTTTATATTTGAATTGCTTAAGCGATGTATTGTCTGGACTTCTAAATACTAACTCTATGGATCAATTATGTTGGATAATAACATAGACATGCTCAAATTCGATAGAATATGGATGTTTGATGGACCAATGACCATTCCTTACGCAAATTGCAAATATCATGATCCCATCCAAAAATTTGGATACAATTTATATTTTTAATCAATGTGTACATCAGTCTTTTACGTGTAGATTCACTCTCGATAGGCTCCTCCTCACACACGCACTAACTTTCTCTCTCACGCATACGCGCACACGGTGTATATCCATCGGCGGTCTCTCACACATGCTCACACACTCTCTCCCGAGGTGTCTTTCTCGCACACATGCTCTCTATATCACCCTCCCTCTCTCTCACAACCATTTACGACTGTTTTCACTAACCTTTGTAACAAGCACTCTTCCTCTCACACGCATACGCATGCACGATCCCCATCGACCCTTTCTCTATACATAGACCTGCCCACGTGTCTCCCGCACGCACATTATCTTTAGGCCTATCTCGCACACATTGTCTCCACCTCTCTTCCTAGTTGACGAATATGATTCTAGCAGAGCATTCAGTAGGATGCCCCTTACAGTTAGGTTGAATGAATGGTAATATCAGAGACAAGGGTTTACCTTAGTTCGGGCCCTTGTTGTGATCCAGGAAATACTGTACTCCTGATCATGTATATTTTTGAGTATGGTGTGCACAAATTACACTACGTGGATACCAAGGGATTTTGTGTATACTATCGAAGAACTAGGCCCCAGGCTTGTACATACCCAGGACCTAGGGTTACAAATCCTAGCCGGCTTTGTCAGTGGACACAGAGTCCTTCACAGCTCTGGTATCATTGTCTTGTACGACTAGTCCTCCATGGGTCTTCGTGAAATGCGTCACGGGCCAACCAATGTGGCGCAGGACGGAACCGACCCAGGGGCCTCACCTCGGCCCACCAGACCTCACGCAGTGACACCCTCTACCCCTAGGTCTCGGTATCTTCTCACACCCACACATACCAACACACACACACCACACAGACTATTTCTCCTCATGCCTCTATCCCCTTCTCCCTTGCATGGACACACTCAAGGGCATCTCTCGCCAAGACATCCTACTTGTCTCTCTCTCTCTAGACCTCTCTCATTTCTCGTGCTATCTCTCTCTCATCACCCCCTCCCCCCCCCATGCCGGCCCCTCTATCCATGCCTCTCTCGAATACATACACATACCCTCTCTAGGCCCTGCCAAATACGTCAACTACACATTCACACATATTACATCTTATCATGTGCCCATTGATCTAAAAAGTCCTTTCTTCACTTTTACTTCGCATACAACATTCCTTTTGAATAAAAACTACACTAAGTGTGGCTAAATATTTATTTTAGAAATCCTACATATATACAACATTACAAAGTTATATGGAGTATGAAAGGTAATTTGCATGGTGCACCCAATGATATTTATTCCGCATTGTGAATTTTTATATTTTTATACTATATATAAAGTTAGTCATAATAAATAGAAACGAAGAGCATCTCTCTATCCATCGCACCACCCCTCTACGCCCCTTTCACGCATGCACACAAACTATCTCTAGGCCCTCTAAAAGTACGCCCCCAGCACATTCACGCATGTTTCATCTTTCTCTCGTTAGATATACACCGACGATCACTGTATTTGAAGCGAAAGCATGATACGTTCATTGGACTTCAGAATCCACTCATTACGGTCACCATTTACGTCTTGTGGTTATTATACAGTCACGGGCTCACCGTACAGCTCTGTATTTGTTGAAGACACGACTAGTTGACCAGTTAAACGCTCCACGTGGCACATCTAGTGTTCCATCATTAGCACACATTCTCTCACTACCATAGGGCCAACCTGTCGGTAGGTATAAGAATGAAAACAAATGATAAAAAATTATTGGATGGTGAGTATTTGAAGTTGTGACCGCGGGCACAGCGGACAAGGTGGCCTTGTATTGGTATGCTGAGTCGTCTCTTTTAATACACATGAGCTAGTGCGGTGATTATACACACCCGCACGCACACGAACTGCATGCATGCAACACTCACACAAACACACACAGCCACGCAACACTCACACGCACACACGCACGCACGCAACACTCACACGCACACACACACGCATGCATGCACACACCACACGGCCAACACACACGCTCACGCTCAAGTGCTCAACCTACACGTGCATGCGCACACATCAGGCCCTGACACACACATACACAACCAGGTGGTTCCCGTGCACGGGTTGGAGTCTTGTCGCGCCTGCGTAAATTTGTGTTTATCTTACCTTTTTCCTCTGCGAACTGACAGGTGGGACCCACAAGTAACGTGGCCAATTTAACCAGTCAACATAGTGCCACGCAGACTATTTGGCCGGTCAACAGAGTGCAAACCGGTGCCGAACGGTGAGCAAGTGACCGTATAATCATCGCAAAACATATGTAGTGATCGTAATGAGCGTATTCTGAAGTCCAGTGACTGTATTACGCTTTTCGCTTCAAATACACTGACCGCCAGTGTATTTATCTCTTCTCTCGCTCTCTCCGTGGAGCCGAGTAGGCCAACCTCCGACTGCCTAAATTGGCGCACGCCACCCCATTATTGTTGTACTGGTTTCGTAAGAGTGAACTAGCATTCACGTCTACCGTACAAACTCTAGATATGAGTTACAAATGCTATGAAGACGAATACAAATATTTGAATCCACTTTATGCCCAATTTCTCTCTGTAGGCCCTCCAAAAGTACATCTCTACACGTTCTCGCATGTTGCATCTAACAACTATGCAATACAGCACTACTACACTATAACACAATAAATCATATGTGTTTTTAGTTTTACTAGATCTCATATTGTTACTTCAATTATTCAGTTTGCATACATTAAAATTGCGTTGAAATGTATGGCTAGTATCATCTAGTGATATGAAAGGTCCGACTACACACACACACACACAAAAGGGCCCATTACACATTCAAGCATTTCACATCTTTCTCTCGCTCTCTGTGTCAAACCGACTATGCCAAACTACGTTGCCTACCGCGCGGGAAAAATCCCGCCCTCGCCTGTTTAATCGGGTTTGTATCGATGGATTGTGCGAAACAGCAAAACTATAGTAGTACTACAGGACAAGTAATAGTTCACTGGGCCGCCATGTCGTGTACTCCTCTGTCGTAAGAGTGGAGCGCTCGCTTTCATAAATGTTCTAGTCCCTTTCGCCGACATGTGGGACATCAAGCAACCGGGTCCACGTGCCATGCACCAAATAATAGTGCAGAGCAGTAGGGAGGACGCACCCCGGTCTTGGCGCCATAGTAGTAATGAGCAATGAGGCGTCAAATCACAAAGCTGCACCTTTCCTACAGTTAAGTTGGAGGGACGAAGTGATGGTCAAAACAAAAGTTGGAGGGATGAAGCAACCATCATCTCACTCTTTGCTGAATCCGCTTCTCCCTCATCTTCTTCAAGTTAACCACGTGTTGCTTATGCCATTATTTTGCCTCATATGGGACGCGGATCGGCTTGGTACATCACTGACACGTGGGACCGCATGTTAGCAAACCGCTAGGCCAACCTCCTCTAAAAATAAAAAACCTCCCCCACCTTCCGCGCGGCAAAATCACCTCCTTTTTACTAATCTTGATATATTTTTTTAGATCAATATAATTGAGATTTGTATAGATAGCACCAAGGAGCAAAACCAAGTGGTACACTTAAGGGCATGCACAATGTGTAGCCAAATGGTAAAATAGCTTTTGGCATCGATGGGAACCATTGTGGAGGGTGCTGCCAAAGCCAAAAAAGAGGGAACCGAAACTCCTTGGTGCACCGATGCCAAATTGATTGAAGGTATAGAAAAATGCAACCTCTTTCCTCTTTCTCCCGTGCTTGGACACATGCATAGAGCATAGAGTCTACTCCCTTGTCCCTTCTATCACAAATCACAAAGCAGTGAGGCGTCAAATCACAAAGCACGGACGAAGCAACCATCATTTTCACTCTTTGCTAACTCCGCTTCTCCATCGTCTTATTCGAGAAACCACCTTTACCGCAGTAAGCTGGACGGACGACGCTATTGTGCTACATTTAGGCCTCCTTTGGTTCAACGGACTTCCTGGATGCAAAGAAGGCGGTTGTCTCGGCTTGCAGGCGGCACTTGCGAACGACATACCGTGGTCTGCCTCAATGGTGTGCTCCGTCGAATGCACTTCACCAAAGCCACAGCGATCAAGATATCGTCGATTTCACCATAATGGAGAAGGAAGTCAAATAGTTACTCCCTCCATTTTTTTGTATACAAGGCCACTATCAAAATTACAATTTGCAGCTATATAAGGCCACTAACACTAATCGAGGCAAAATTGATGGGGTTTGCCTCGTACTAGCAACCAAGGACATTAATATCTCCTTGCATGCATGCGGAAGTGAGAAGGTTGGTTTGCATGCGCTGCATTAATCAACCAATGAGGAGTGAGAGGGTTAGCTTGTTGGGCGTTGGAGAAAAAAATACGCATTAATTGACACGTCAAACGAGGAGGAAAGCTAGCTTTTAACATTGGCTTAAACTGACTTTAATGTTTACCCTGGTAGTACCTGATATGAGTTTGTGGCCTTGTATACTTCTACAAAAATGGGGAGAGTATATGATTAGCGCGATGAATACGGCCGGAGGGGCGAAGAGGACGCCTTTTTACCAGATTTAGTACTACAAAATTCAGCGTCATTATAATCGGGATTTCCATCGATGTATCGCGCGAAGGCAAAGAACCACCAAGTGTTATATTCACAATTTTTTTGTTGAGGGGGTATCTTCACAAGTTTAAAACGAGGAAAAGGAACACTCGCCGCACGCCTGTCGCATTCGCATCAGACCAGCGCACGTTCGATCTGCCCCGCGGCTCAACGCAAATTTTGGCATTTCACTCGCATGTGGGAACGCATGTCAGCAATCCGACCATGGGCCACACACACACTAGGCCGCCCCGCCGTCGCATTTCTAATCAGGATTTGTATTGATCGATCCCGCGAAGGAAAACCCCACCCTTCTTTTTTAACACAGTACGTACTAAAATCGAAGTCGCTCACCCTCGCAAACCAGATGTTACGATTTCCAAGTTCAAAATGAAAAGGAGGTACACTTACGCATGCCTGTCGCTGTCGAACCGCACCCTCACACAGTCGGGCCGGCACGCCGCAAACCCAACCAAGGGAACGCACCTCGGCTTGCCTTTTTCACTGACATGTGGTACCGCATATGATCAAACCAAACTCAGCCATCCAACCGCTGACACCTAATTTTCGTTCATACAGTATGTTTATCCAACCGCCTGTTGGGGAAGATCTGTGTGGCCCGTGCGGTGGTCTGTTGGGGAAGAAGAAGAGGTGAGGAAGAAGAAGGGTTAGGAGACGTAGGATCTTCATCCAACCGCCTGAAATGGTCGACTGACCCAAATGATGAAAGTCAGGCGACTTGCATAAATATGTTTTTACACAACAAAAGATCCCTTAAAACAATAACATAAAGAAAAACTATGACTGCTCGCGAAACGAGCCGGCCTCGTTGTCTTTGGTTGCTGGCGCGAACCAGCCGGAGCTGCCGACGTGTGTCTCCCCAGCGTGGTTGTCCTCGGCCTCCAGCTACTCATTCACGCGGAGCGTGCGGGCGCTCTGCACGGACGCGAGCACCGCCCGGTTCACATCCACGACGTTCGGTTCCTCCTGCAGGAGGGCCTCGATGGCAGTGGCATCCATGCGCTCCGCGTCGAGTTGAGCCTTCGCCGCCCGGTTCAAGTCCAGGACGTCCGGTTCCGCCTGCAGGAGGGCCTCGATGGCAGCGGCATCCGCGCGCTCTGCGTCAAGTTGAGCCTCCCCCACCCGGTTCACGTCCCCAACATTCGGTTCCGCCTACAGGAGGGCCTCGATGGCAGCGGCATCCGCGCGCTCCACGTCGAGTTGAGCCTCCGCCGCCCGGTGCTCCTTTAGGATTGCCAGGTTGAACCGCTGGTCCGGCTGCACCATGGGGGACCCGAACTCCGGCACGAAGTCGACGTCCATCGTCTCATACGCATCGGGGGCCTTCTGGACCGCGACCTCCGCCATGAACATTGGATCGGCTTCCTCCTCCTCGGAGCTCGGCTCCAGAGGACTCAGGGATTGGCCCGCTGCAAAGCGAGCTTGGGAACGGAGGTCTGTGGCGCCGACCGCCGCCGCGATTTCTGCGCGGCGCTCCAGCATCAGCATCTTGTAGTACGTGATCTTGTGGCGCACCATGGCTTTCCGGTGAACTAGGGGACGACTGATGCGGGCTAGGGTAAAGGTGGGAGAATGGGCTGGAGAGGAGGTGTGGTTTTGGGGCAATGGTGACCGGCCGGCAAGTAGCTGGCGTAGGCCGAGCAGCGAAGGTTCCGGTGTGAATAGTGGTACCGGTGACGACTGGTCAATCGGTTTTGATTGTGCGGAGTTTGCAAAGCCGGACGGCTAGAGCCTGGAGATTTGTGGGGCGGGATGGGACCAATGTTTCGGAGTTTCACGTGGCAAACGTCCAGACCTCCCCACCATTCCTGTCGACGACGAGGTGGTGACTTCGTAAATCTCAAGATGATGAGCCTAATTGGTTTGATGCCAAAAGTTGGCATGCCAAAGTTTGGCAACTGCCAAATGTTGGCTAGAGGTTGGTTGCATATCAATTTCCGTTGTCAATCTCACAAAAGATTGCCAAATTTTGGCAACTTTTGATTATGCCAAATGTTGGCTTCCAAAATATTGGCAATGCCAAATGTTGGTAGCAAAGCAATCAGGCTCGATATGCTGGCTCAGTCTCTCAAAGGTGCTCATAGGGGTAGGGTGTGCGTGTGTGCGTTCATAGGGGTGAGTGTATGCGCGTATGTATGAGCGCTTGCGTCGGTACTATGTTAAAAAAAAGAAGGAGTACTCGAAGTATGCAAGTTCATAAGGAACGAAGGGTGTAGATCACTCTTGTCGCGTTCGCATTGCACCCCGGCACGGTGGACCCTGCACATCGCTCACCGAATGGAACGCGCTTCGTCTTGCGTTTTTGCTCGCTTGTGGGACCGCAGTTGAGAGCAAACCGACGGTAGGCAAACTTTCCCCCTCCCTCCCCCCTCGGAGTTGGACGTCCCTCCCCCTCCCCCGCCCGCATCGGCTGAATTTAGAAGAGAGAGACAAGGATGGCTGGATGGAGAGATTGTAGCACGGATTCCAAGAAATTTGTTGAGAGTGTGAGGTCGGCCAAGTGTTAGTATACTAGTACTACTAGGAGCACTCCATACTCTACTGCAGATGTTGTCAGTACTCCACTAGTACTACTACTCTTACTACTATTGGATAGGGAGCTTCAAAAAAACAAAATTACTATTGGACTGGCTAGACGTGGCGAAATCCTAGTAGGAAGAGCATGCGCGAGAACAAGCATTCACGTGTTTGAATACAAATTGGAAACCATTTCTGTTTGAATACAAATCTAGGAGTACATACGAATCTAACAATATTGATTGGGCGTTGTTGAATGTTGATACTTTTTTCTGTAAGTTTGATCAAAGTAGAGATACTTTGACTACACACAAACTTATATGTAAACTAAAAAGGATCGGAGGGAGTATATTGTACGTTCAAAAGCGAAATGAACATTGAATGTCGTTTATATATGATTTGCTGATGCTATGACCACCGGTTCAAAATTTTGAATCCGCCTTAGGTTGAATTCTAATTTTTTAAACTTTTTTAGGGATTCAAATACCATGTGTCTTCTTATGCATAAAACATTTTTTTCTTTGACGCACCATCTCTCTGTATCACACATGCACCCACTCGATCTCTCTCGGTTTCATCTCGGGGTCTCTCTCTCCCTCCCTCACTCTCTCTCTCTCCCTCTCTCTCTCACACACACACAGACATACCACCTCTCTTCCTCTTTGTGCATGTCACACATAATCGATCTCTCGAGGTATCGGGATTGTATCTCGCTCGTCAGGTCACTCTTCGACACATGCCTAGGTCACTCTACAATGCATTAATTGTAACCAATCCTTTCATCTATCTTTTTTAAGCATACATTCATCTTTCTCTCCGGCCCTCTCTAGATCGGTCGACCGGTCGATCTTCGGACCCACCATTGTCCTATTTCAATCGATCCATAGCCAGATGGTACACGACCGACGCGCGCACACAGAAACACCCCCCCCTTCTCTCCACCCCACACGATCATTTCTATCATAGAAACACACCAAAACTTTATCTCCTTGCACGACACACACCCGATCTCTCAACATCTATCGATCTCGTCAAGATGTGTTGGGTCATGAACCGAATGGGATGTCAAAACTAAGATGGGAAGTGACAGGTAGTGGAGGCAACGCTAAACGAACCGTTTGTCTGTATGCATGTCGGACAAATTACAACATTGGAAATACAGGCAGGGTCTAGGCCCACATGCGAATGACACTCGGTGGAATGTTCAGATGAGGCATGCGGGAGGATGGAGTCAACTGGAGGGCGGCATGATCGATGGAGAAGAGGGTTGGAGAGGAATGAGAAAGAAGCAAAGCCACATGATTATATTTGGACGGCTAAAAAAAACGTCCTAAGTAACTACTATTTTTCCAAGCTACTTACATACTCCCTCCATACCGATGCATAAGTTATCTTACGATATCCAAATTAATCCCAAAACACTTAGGCGTGGCGCATTAACTCTCACTTCGTTTCTTGTGTTTTGACATGAGCAAAGGAATCAACCAATAAGAGACGTGAGGGGTGTATGTTTTTAATGACTTTATAGACTACCTAACACGGCATGCAGTGGTCAGTTCACTGCATGCAATGATATTAATTAGCAAATAAACAGAGTTATTTACCCAAAACAACCACACTTGGGGCTAGGGTAACAACTTGGTATTGTACCACATTTGAACCAGGGCACAAAAACCACCTGTTCTGCAATGCGTAACGCGGAGCACTGACGCTTGAATTTGGCCGGGAAAACTGCGAAACCGACAGGTGGGGCCCACCTATCGGGATGATGTGGCGAAGACTAGTCCAAGTTGACATTTGACCTGCTGAGGTGGACTACGGTCCCACTTGCCAGCCACTCGTCTTCTTTCTCAATTTTCTTTCTTCCTCGTCTCTCTCTCCAACCCGCAACCTCCACCCGCTAGCCCTATCCCCGCCGGCCACTCTCCTCTTCACCGTCTGCCAGCCACTCTCGTCTTCGCGGTGCGTGTCTCTGCCATGGCAATGGAGGAGCTAGCCCACGACCTCCTCGCCACCGGCAACCGTTCATGTGGGTCGTGGGGGCCAGCAACGTGGCGCAGCTCCCGCACCACCTCTGGACACGGCGACCGCGGTGAGCAACACGCTCATCGTCGCTGGACATGCTCAGCTTGAGGGTGCCGAGGGTGGCCCTACCGCTGTGGCACGACCAGCAGATCAACACCTGGCTCCTCGAGGATGCACGGGGCGCCGGCGTGCGCGTGCGCTGTGACACGTCCGCAGAGTGTTCTAGCACGGCCAACTGCATCCCCAGGACCTGAGACCATGCCGGTTAGTTTCAGATCAGTCTGCTTGCCTTCCCTGCCAAAGGAATCGAAGCAGGAGGCTTCAAATCAACAGCATCCTTGTCTTCTTCTCCGCCTCAGGTGGCGCTCGGCAGCGCGTCGATCTCCTTCGCCAGCGAGCGCTGCTCGTATACCTCTGCTTCCCCGAGCTGCCCCATCGTTCCCTCGGAGCCAAACGGCCTTGAGATGCCTCTTTCTTTTCTGCGTGCATCGCTGGAGGCAGTCAGTGCAGCAAGGCTGTGCGTGCACGACGAGAAGAGTAACGAGATGGCCAGGACACAACATGGACACGGGCGTATGTGGCAGAGGTGAGGTGCTTAATCAAGTGTCTGAATCTCCCTTCCCTATTTCCAGAAATGGGCGTATGTCACACACTTGTACATGTGGGCTACTATATGTGGGCTACTAGGCTGGCTAGAGGTGAGGTGCCAACTTCATATATGTTTTCGGTGTTACGCTCTAGTAGTACAAGTGTTCGGTTTACAAGTTCAAAATAAAAAGGCGGTACACTGACAGCACCCGTGTCGCGTTCAAGTCGCACCCTAAGACGGTCGGTCCGGCATGCTGCTGACCCAAGGGAACGCGGCTCGTCTTGCTTTTTCAATGACATGTGGGATCGCATGTGAGCAAAGGGCATCTCCAACATTGCCACGCCCGCAGCTGACTACCCTGGCCCGCGTGCGTTCCCAGCCGGCGCCAGCTGCCCGCATTCATGCCGTCCGTCCGTATGCCATCATTAAGCAGGCTCGCTGCCCGAGGAACCAACTCTGGCGACTCATTGATGCACCCGGATGCTTGGCCTCACCGGAATGCGCTACTTAAAGCGGTAACGCCCAGCTAAACTCCACACCAGAGCGCATCCTCCTACCTGGCACCACATCCACCATGACCGCGAGTGGGAACGCTCTGCGGGAGAGCTTGTCTTCGGGGATGAAGCTCGAGGTCGCTGCCCTTGCTCAACTCACCGCTCGCAACGCAATGCCGGTGTAGCTGGACGCGGCCGCACAAGCGGTGGCCGCACTGGCGGCCGACGACGAGAGCACCGCCAGCCACGCGTCCTACTTGCCGCCGTCCAACGTTCGGTGGCGCATGTGGCAGGTGAACAGCGACGGACCATCCACGTCCATCATCATCGACCTCACATCCACTGGCACCACCAAGGTCGGGGACTCCTCCGAGGATGAGTAGGGCGTGGGAGCCGGCAGGGCATGGTGTGCCAACTGGGCCGGTCCGTCTCCCGTGTTCTACTCTTCCTCGCCGGAGACCGCACCTTCACTTCACGGGTCTTGAACCCCGCCGCCGTTCATGGAGATGGCAGATGGAGGGCGTCGCGCCGATGCGGAAGTACAAAGGAAAGTGGAAGTCGGTCGCCGCCATAGGATAGGTTTAGGGTCAGGTTTCTTTTCTTTTTTTGTCCTAAAAGTTCGAAATGTAATGAAAATCTGCCATGTTTGCATGAATCTCGTCCGGTGTATATGAAATTTCACAATAATAGTAAGATATATTTTATGAAAATATATTGAATGATGATTCTAATCGTATTTACTTGGTATTGTGGTTGTCATTGTTTTTGTTTGTATATAAACTTGGTCTAAGTTTAGAAGGTTTGACCCGAGACAAAGCTAACATGCGAAGTAAATAAACACATAGGGTTTACATACACAATTTATCTTAGACAAAGGTAATAGTACGTCCACTACACATTCACGCATTTCACATCTTTCTCTCGCTCTGTCTGTCGAACCAACTAAGCCATGTCCTAAAAAAAGTCCTAAAAAAACCAACTAAGCCAACCTCCCAGCATATCGCGCGGGAAAAGACCCTGCCGCGCCATTTTAGTCGGGATTAGTATCGATGGATCGCGCGAAGCACCAAGTTTAAATGGAAAAAGGTGGTACACCCACAGCACACCTGTCGCAGTCGCATTGCACCCGTCACACGGTCGGTCCTGCACACCGCTCACCCAAACGGAACGCGCTTCGGCTTGCCTCTTCATTGACACATGGGACCACATTTGGAGAAACCGACCATGCGCCAAACTCCCCCGCCCACCGCACGAAAATTCCCCCAAATCCCAAATTCAACTGCCCTTCGGCCAACTAGCCAATAATATTCCCCAAACCCCCCTCCCCCCGGCCCCCTCCACTCCATTCCCTCCCCTCCGCGCCGATACGTCGGTGCCCCGGTTCGTTGAGGGGACGCACGGCGATCCTCTCGCTCCCATAGTACGCTCTCATAGACTGCCGTCCTCCATCCGCGCCGCCACCGCTGGCGACGTTCTTGTGGAGATGCACGGCGGTCAGCTTCTCCCACGGTACGCGCATTCTAGACTGAGGCCCCGTGCATGTCGGAGTAGCGCTGAATGTTAGCTGATAGACACTGTTAATCTCACTGCTTGCTAAAATAGTTTACAGTCAATATGCTCTGCTTAAGAAGATTCCTTGCCCTGTTCTGCACTCAATCTGCTTTGCTGAGATGGCATGCCATGCCTGATTAGTTGCTAAAATATCCTGCCATATATTAGGACCATGTTTGTATTGTGAAGTAGATTGCCATGGTCTAGTAGCCAATCTGTTAGGTGAAATAGCTCGACACCGTTTTACACTCAATCTTTGTTGCTGGGATGGCCTTCAATGGCTGTGTGCTCGGCCTCATTGATTGCTAAAATAGCCTGCCATAATTCAGCACTCAATCTGTTTGCTGAATTAGCTTTACATATATTCCGTTACTTAGATCTGCTTGTCCAAATATCTTGCCATAGCTTTAGACATCGACCTAGGTATTTTTTTTCTGGACTTTACAAAAAAAATATGTTTTTCCTGTAATATCTAGTAGAAGAACTAATTTGTATGTCTAACAGATGGACATGACTTGGATAACTTCTGCTCGAAGATTCTCCCCTGCATATGTCGAGGGGGTTGAAAACTTCATGAACTTTATCAGAGCTGAGTACGGTGGTCCGAAATCAGATGTGCTTCGCCCGTGTGGCAGTTGTATGAATTCAGTTTCAAGACCCCCAGTCAACTGTGCAAAATCATCTACACTTGTATGTGATGTCGGTCACATATACTAGGTGGGTTCATCATGGTGAAGCTGTGAACGTCAATGTTACTGACTATCTGGAAGCAGAAGATCACCATCTTGATCTGCCTGATGCTCAAGAGGAAGAGGAGGAGGAGGTGGCGGCAGAGCCAGTGATTTTGACCAACATTGAAACAATGCTACGAAATGCTCGTGCATTTCGAGAACTTTCACCTGCACAAGAAAACCGGTGGGCCCGCATGTTGGAACAATGCAATGTGGCAGTTACCGTAGGAAATAAGCTGTCAGTATTCTCAGCTATGGTCACCTTTCTTCAGGTGAAGACATCTGAGCGGATGACCAACAAATCATTCGATGCGATGTTGGCTACTTTCTGCAAATCTTACCCAGATGCGTCTGAGCTGCCACACACCTACAGTAAAATGAAGAATTTCCTTCGTGCAGTTGGAATTGGATATGATATGATCCATGTTTGTAAGAATAATTGTGTTCTATTCCAGAAGGATTATGCCAACTTAAGTGAATGCCCAAAACGCAAATCATCAAGATGGAAAGATGGCGATGCTGTGAAGAGGATTCCTCATAAGGTTCTGAGACATTTTCCAATTATACCAAGATTGCAGAGGTTGTTTCATGATGCTCAAACCAGAGAGGATGTAGTGTGGCATTCTAGGAACCAGGAGTACAGAGATCAGAATGTACTGAGCCATCCATCTCATGGTAGTGACTGGACAAGCTTCAATCTAAAACCCAAAAAGTTTGCTGCTGAGCCGAGAAACATTAGACTTGGCTTAGCTACAGATGGATTCAACCCATTTGGCCACCAGAGCGCCACATATAGCATGTGGCCAGTGCTTGTTATCCCTTACAACATGCCACCAAATGTCTGCACCAAAGAATCAAACTACATGATGGCCTTGCTCATCGCAGGTCCAAAAAGTCCTGGAAAGGATTTTGATTTATTCATGGAGCCTCTTGTGGAGGAACTTCAAAAGCTATGAAGGGGTGTTCTCACTCGAGACCTATATAGCAGCCCACCAGCTGATTTCTTTCTGCGTGCTGTTATAATTTGGTGCATCCATGATTATCCGGCTTTGGGCACTATGTCAGGGCGAACGACACATGGTTACAATGCATGTGTTCGCTGTGACAAGAATCCGCTATCATATGCAATACTTAGCAAGATCTGTTACATTGGACACCGCTGTTTCCTTGCCAAGGACAAGCCGTGTCCTAGAAAATACCGAAGACCTGTGTTCGATGCAGCTCATGAAAACCATGATGCGCCAAAGAGGCTCACCAGCGATGAGTTGCAGGAGGAATTATAGAAGGTCAGGCATATTACACCAGGAAACCATCCTGATAATGGTAGCGGGAAAAGGAAGCGTGGCAGGGTAGAAGAGAGATTATTGTTTACCCACAGGTCCACTTTGTGGGACTTGGAGTATTGGAAAGATTTGGATCTGCGGCATAATCTTGATGCGATGCACATCGAGAAAAATATATGTGACAGCATTATCGGCACACTTCTTAATATTGAAGGCAAGACGAAAGATACCTTAAAATCTAGGATTGATTTGACACACCTGGGTATCAGATCTGATTTGCAGGTGAAAGCTGATGGTGCATCACGGGATATGCCACCAGTTGTGTACGTCTTGGACAAGGTAAAAAGAAAAGAATTCTGCAAGGTCTTGTCATGTGTGAGATTCCCACATGGATTTGCTTCCAACCCTGAAAGGAGAGTCAGTGCAGATGGAAACAAGGTACAAGGGTTGAAAACTCATGACTGCCACGTCCTACTTCAAAGGGTTTTACCTATTATCCTCAGAGGATTGGGCCGCCCTGACTTATACAGAGCAATTGCAGAGTTGGGACAATTCTTCAGGGAACTCTACAGTAGAAATATCAGGATAGATGCTATGGAGCATCTTAGAGACAAGATACCAACTATCCTATGCGACCTTGAGAAGATATATCCTCCAGCCTTCTTTGATGTGATGGTGCATTTGGCTGTTCATCTACCTGATGAGGCACTACTTAGAGGTCCCAGTACAGTATGGCTGGATGTACCCTATTGAAAGGCGGCTAGGCACTTTCAAGGGCTATGTTAGGAACAGAGCTAGACCTGAGGGTTCCATTGCAGAGGCATACATTGCTACAGAAGCATTGACATTCTACTCAAAATACATTGAAACAGCTGATTAGCTTAGCAAAAAGGTGGGTGAAAACAATCCTGAGCTCAGTGTTTTCGATTGTTCTGTTCGAGTTACAGCGAAGAGTCGACAAGATGACAAACCAAAAGATTTGGACAAAATGGTTTGGTATGTGTTGAATAACTGTCCTGAGATTCTACCTTATATCGAGTAAGTGCTAAGTACTGCAGCTTATACATCATAATCTACTAAACTTGCAGCACATTCTTATATATTTAGATGTTTGACGCGATCACTATGTTGTGCAGCATCTACAAAAAGGAGTTACTGGCGCAAAATCCAAGAAACATTGACAAACTGGTTAGGGCAGGATTTGCGAAATGGTTGAAGAGCCGTGTGAGCTTTTGAATTGCACTGTCAGTTTTTTAATATATTGAGTACATAAGATGATCAGCTTGTCTATTTTCTAACCATAGGTTAAGAAGATGCGGGAGGATGGGCAGGCAGTTAATGATGCCCTTTACGCACTAGCAATGGGTCCTGATACTCGGGTAAGACATTATGAATCTTGCGTTATTGGAGATGTGCGCTACAACACCCTTGCATGCGACGAAGGCAGGAAGACACAAAACAGTGCCGTCATGAGCACGGATACGTACGACAAAGTGACAACTGAAATGTATGCTAACATAACAGACATTGTTCAGTTGCAGTATATCTCCAGTTTCGAGGTTCATCGATGTGTGGTTCTGTTTTGCTATCGTTGGTATAACCTGTTTTCCAGGATCGCAAAACCCAAAGATGATGATTATTTCAAATCCATCAATGTCAAGGCGGTGTACCACACCGACGAGCCTTTTATTTTGGCAAATCAAGCAACACATATATTTTTCTTGGAAGACACATTTGCACATAGCGATGACTGGAGAGTATTGCAAAAGTTTGAGCAGAGGAATTTCATTAATGAATTTGCACAACAAGATGATGCTTACATTGCTCCTGATGTAGAAGATTCCACAGATGTTCGTAGTATCTTTGAGAACCATCACATCAATAACGTTGGCGAAAAGATTCCCTGTCGGGCTGTGGACGTAGAAGAGTTGATCAATAAGAAGCCAACATTCGAGGACATTGAGGATGAAGAAGAAGATGACACTGGGGGGAATTACGATTCAGACTGATACACATGGCAAAGATGTTGGCACTGCTGCTGTGGATGATGATTAGATTGCTTTTGTCGTATTTGCCTGTGAGAAGACGACTTTTTATCTACTATGTGAAATGGTGTTTGCTATGACAACTGAAACCTGATGAAGTTGTTGTTTAGTATTTTGCTATGAGAACATCACTTATTGTGTATGTTGATTTGTGTTTGGTGATTGTATGATGACTAAAACATGATGACATTGTTGTTTAGTTGTACTCATATTTGGCTGTGAAACTTGTATTTGATGACATAGTTTGCTGTTGGACTGCAATTTGCTCTACGTCTTCCAATGGGAACAAAGCTGACCCGACAGGGCCTCTGCTAATTTATTTATTTATTAGCAAAAGTGCCTCTGTTATTTATTTATTTATGAGCAAAATGGGATACCCCCCGATTTTCGTTAATAGAAATCATTAGATGTTCACAACACTACGCCCAGCCTACTAAACATGTTTCATTCATACTAGTTTCAGCAAAGTGCTCATGTCATAGCCACTGAATACATCACGAGTGCTACATACACTGCAAATAAAGAGACAATCATCCTACAGAGCACAACAATCTTGCCCATTATCTTCACAAGCTCTTTCATCTCCTCATTGCTGCCAAGGCTGTTCAGCAGCTGTTGCTTGGCCATGATCAGATGAACTGCATCTTTAACCTTCTGCTCTGCATCTTCCTCTTCTGCCGTTCCTTCAGTTACTTGTCCAACACCCCAACCTACTGGTATTGGGATTCCTTGGCTAACCAAATAATCAGCGTAGTTCCATTCCCCCACATCAGCAACTTCCCAGAAATACAAATCACATGAATCTTCCCTTTTCTGCACGAATCAAATTGGAATATCATCAACCAAACTATTAAAAAAATCAGCAACTGAAAGCAGGCGAACAGCTTAAACATATTATTACCCCATGATTCGGGCATTTGTAGAAGACTCGGCCAGGGTTGAGGATTGTAGTTCAGATGCAATGAATGGCTCTGCATGATTTGCAGCAGTGGCACCACACCAATGGCAGCGGGTTGCGATGAGCAACCCGCTGCGGTGAGTGTGCCGGCGGGGGTGTGATGAGTCCCACAGGCGATGGTACGGGTGGCGACTTGGCGCATATCTGGTTGTTGCCTCGATTGCCTGCTGAAGAGCAGGTGGACGAGCCAGCGGACATGGTTGCTGCGACCAGAGCTTCTGATGCTAGGCAGAGTAACTAGAGAAGAGGAGAAGCGAATGTTGGATATGTCAGTTTCATTACTTGCAGAGTAGCATAGCCCTATATATAGTCTAGGTTTGGATTCGAACCAGCTACAGGAGCACATCTCTCTTTTTTCTAAAACTCAGCAACGTCTCTTTACTGGTACACTAGCTTGTTCTGTACGCCTTCTCAAGTCTTTGATTTTCGGGAATGTTATCTGGCGAATGTTCCCTGGGAGGAGGACGGCAAACGAACGCATTTTCCTGGCAGTTTTAGTTGCGACACAAGATCAAATGGTGTTAGTTTCGGGAATGTTATCTGGCGAACGAGCCCAGTTTTTCTTTTCTTCCTAAAAAATTATGCTACATGGTGTCGGCTTAGTCAACAAACGATTGTGCCAACCTTGACCGTTGGATTGACATTCAATGTCTGTCGTGTTTCTTCAGTCCCTTCTTCCTCCAGCCGCCAAAGCCAAACCAGTGCCGGTGGGACCGCCCGCTCCTGCCTCCCACGGCTGGCTGTAAACAAAAAAAATACAGCAAACAGGCAATTAGTTCCAAATTACTTTTTTCTTTCGGATTTTGATATTTTAAATTTCATTGTTTTTGTGCGGGTAAAATTTCATTGGATTTTAAATTAAGGTATGTTTAATTTTTAAATTAATTTGAATCTGGGTAGAAATTTTGGGTTGTATGCTCTTTGCGACGGATTTGGAGGCTGACTTGTGGGTCTACTAGGTTGACGTGTACGCAACGATTTGTCAACTAAGTCCACAAATGATTCTAGCAGCGGCCATTGGATGTTAATCCAACGGCCATGCTGCTTCTTCAATATCGGATCTTCTTGCTCCAGCCGCCCAAACCAGTGCCGGCGGGACCGCCTGCTCCCGCCTCCCGTGGCCGGCTGTGCTGCCGCGCAGGCATCACCGCCCCACCCTACTCCCATCGCTGGCCAGGCCATTCCTCTACTCACCCACATCTCCTATTATTTTTTGGCGACGGTAGCCGAACCAGTAAACCCTCGTACTCCCCACCGCGTGGGCAACCACTGCCAAGTCTTCCCCGGCTCCAGGTCGTTCCCTTCCTAGGCCTCACCATCGTCTACTGCGTTGGTGCTCTCGACGTGGCGTGGTCAATGTAGTCAACAAACGACAACCATCGGAAGAGGGATGTACGTGGAGCGGCTGGCAGTAGGGACCCACATGGTTCATGGGCGCACGCAAGCAAGTGCCTCCTTATTACGCGAAAAAACTAATTCCTCCCAGTGACAGGCAGGACCCACCAGCTACATCTTTGAATGCAAGGAAGTGCCTCCTTATTACGCGAAAAAAAAGTTTCCTCCCTCTGACAGCTAAGACCCACCAACTACATCTTCGCACGCAAGAAAGTGCCTCCTTATTACGCGCAAGAAAAATGATCCCTGCCACTGCTAGCTGGGACCCACCCGGTTTCGAGGCTGACTTGTGGGCCTACTAAGTTGACGCGTACGCATCGCTTTGTCAACTTAGTAAACAAATGATTCTAGCAGCAGTGACCGTTGATTGTTAATCCAACCGCCGTGCTGCTTCTTCAACCTCTGATCTGCATGCTCCAGCCGCCCAAACCAGCTCCGGCCATACCACCTGCTCCTGCCTCTCGTGGACGGCTGTGCTGCCGCGCAGGCATCACCACCCCACCCAACTCCCACCCCTAGCCAGGCCTTCCCTTTACTCACCCAAACCCCCTATTATTTTCCAGCGATGGCAGCCTCACACCGTAGCCGGTCCAGTCAACCCTCGTACTCCCTTCCACGTGGGAAACCACTGCCGTGTCTTCCCCGGCTCTGGTTCGTTCCCTTCCTAGGCACGCCGTTGTCCACGGCGTTGGTGCTCTCGGCGCGTCGTCGTCAACATGGTCAACGAACGACAGCCATCGGAAGAGGACTGTACGTGGTGAGGCTGATAGCTGGACCCACCAGCTACATCTTCGCACGCAGGGAAGTGCCTTCTTATTATGCAAAAAAAAATGATTCCTCCCACTGACAGCTGGGACCCACCAGCTATATCTTCGCACACAAGGAAGTGCGTTCTTATCCTCCCTGATAGCTGGGACCCACCAGGTCGAAGCGTACGTACCGTTGTCTGTGTGGTCGTAGACGTGTATGTACCTACCGGTCGATCGGTCTGTCTGCCACGATGAACCGTGGCTGAGTAAGGAGCGGTAGTAGTTCAGGCAGTCCCGTCTAAATCATGTACACATACAATAGACACGCTGCAAAAAAGACGGCCACGTACGTACATACGGGCGTGGTCTCGAACGCGTACAGCGACGGTGTCCCGTTCATTGGCAGCCAACCAGCTGGGTCGGAATGGAGAAACAACATCATTTTCATCGGGAGGTAACCAACTGGGTCGGAATGCGTCCTGTTCAACAGGAGTCAACCGGCTTGGACGGAACAGCCGAAACGGGGTCTGGCGTACCGCAGTACGGACGAAACGGCCTTCTGTTCGACCGCCTATGGTCAAAATGGGATCCTGTTCATCGGGAGGGGTCTGGCGTAGTTACACCCCAGACCCTAATGCCCTATTAAGTTAATTATCATTGCCATGTCATCATGATCATCTTCATTTAATTACATTAAGAAATAATTCAACTCTCAAACCCTAGTCAAATTCAAAATTCAAATTGTAAGTGAAATTTAAAGTTTCACAAACATGTCTGAAAAATAGTTCATGTTTTAGCAAATATTCCATATGCATTTAATAATTAAGAAAACCTCATCACTTGTTTGCTTAATTGAAAGTTGTGATCCAATAACAGTCCCAATTCAGCTTGATTAATTCCTATCCCATTATTACAAAATTCAAATGAAATTATAATGCCTCCAAACTTTTTGTGGCAGTACTAGGTATTGCATAGTATTTGATTGGGTAAGTGGCACATTTTACAAAAGTGATTTATTGCTAAAAGAAATAGAAAACAGAAGCTATTAAAGAAAACTGGAAAAAGAAAAAGAGAAAAGGAAGGGAGCACTGTTTGGCTGGGCTCTAGTCAAACAGTGTGCGGCCTAGCCCGCTAACCATCGTCTCCCACCTCTCTCCCCAGCTGTCACCATGGCTGCGCCCGCGCACGCGATGCACCGCCCGATGCTCGACAGCGCTTCCTCCCTGCCGTCGCCAGTGCCTACAAGGCCTCACTCCGACCCTCCTGGCGAAACCTAGCCCCTCCTCTCGTCCTCCTTCACTCTCCCCCACATGTACCCGACGCGCCGTCGCCTTTGCCACCATGGACCACGCGGCCACCGAGCTCCCCGTCGACTAGCCCCGCGTCCAGTAGCATCGCCTGCGTCGCCTACTCCGACGACGAGGAGCCATTCGAGTGGAGCCATACCAGCGCCGCCGGATTGAGCCGATCCTCTTCTCTGCAACCGCCGGCGTTCATCGCCAGATCCGCCTCGCCCCTGCGCTCTAAACCCTTAACGAGCCTGTCATGCGCTCCTAGGTGAGCGTCCGCGTTTATCCCCTCCGTTTGCGGCGTCGATTTCGACCTCTAGCTACTATCACCGCCATTGCCGATCCCACCCCCGCTCGGGTTCGTCGCCGACGAGGTCCCAGTGACCTTTTGGTCACTCACGTACGCCCACTGGCCTCCCACACGCCCGTAGCTCCCTCCTAGCTCACCAGCTCGCTCGATCTCGAGCTCCTGTGTCGTAGCCGCACCCTACCGAGCTCGGGCCGTCGCCGTGGTCGCTGTCGTTCCCAACTCCGGCCACCCCCGCGCCAACGGCCACCACCACTGGATGCGCGCGTGCGCTAGGGTCCCGTAGAGCCTTTCCGCGCGCCGAACCATGGCCCGTAGCCATTTTCCGGGCACCACCGTGGACGCCACCGTGTTTTGGCGCCACCGCCGGCGCGCCGCTCTGGTTTAAACAGCCCTGGGCCACTGACAGGTGGGCCAGGTGGTTAGCCGTCTAATTAGCCACTAAACCAAACCCCTAACCCCCACTTACAGTCGGCCCCCACGCGTTTAATTAAGTGCTAATAAAAATGTTTTAATTAAATAAACAACTGACAGGTGGGGCCCACATTTACTGTTCATATGGATAAGACCCGCTGAGTCAGCGTGCTGACTCAGCACTAGGGCCCACCAGTCAGCCTCTGTTGACTGGTCTGTTGACCCAGTCAACGGGCCCACTGGTCAGCCTCTCTGGTACACTTCTGTGTACACAGAGCTGGGTATGTTTAGCATTTTAGTTAAATTGACTTTTCAAATTAATAGTAAATCTGTAATTCCAGAAAATGTTTAAAACTTTGAAAAATCATATAAAATAAACCGTAACTCGGATGAAAATAATTTATATATGAAAAATGATCAGAAAAATATAATGAACCTGTTTATACCACCCACATACCTGCCACACCCCTCTTACATGATGAACATGGAACTTTCCCCTCCGGATCATTTGTCTGATAATCACCCGGAGCTGGGAGAACACTCGCAGATATTTTTCCTCCCAGCCAAAAATACTTAGCGAGGCATTAGAGCACGTAATAAACCTCATACCTTCATGTCAGGCATCTATGTTGCATTTGTTGCCATGTATTTACTGTTTCTTCCCCCTCCTTCTCTCCCGATAGACCCCAAGACTGCCGATGACACTGCTGAGTACGACTACGTCGTCGACGAGCAGACCCCATCAGCAGAGCTTCCAGGCAAGCAAAACCACCTTAATCATCCAGATATCGCCTACTCTTTCTTTCTTATGCTTGCATTAGAATTGCTTCTGTTGATATTCCGATAGCTCCTATTCTGATGCCTAGCCTAATTTCGTCGCTTGCTATTGATACATTAACTGCTATCCTATGATGCTTAGTTAGGTATGCTATGTTTCATCAGTTGGCCCTTCACCCTTATCCGTTTGCCAGGCTTGTTATTGGGTCGTGATCACTCTGGGTGATGATCACAGAAATGTTACATTACTGCAATACCTTTAAAACTGTTAAAGTCGGGCCGGCTCCAAGAGTGCCCGCGAGATAATGAAACAA
The DNA here is from genome assembly GCA_039707655.1 of Elymus sibiricus. NCBI lineage: Eukaryota > Viridiplantae > Streptophyta > Magnoliopsida > Poales > Poaceae > Elymus > Elymus sibiricus. The sequence goes on from CM077672.1 coordinate 186,942,955, forward strand.
GATGGGTTGAACCCAAGGGTACCTGCGAGTGATATTGTGGCGGAACGACAGGGTAGGTGGAGATCACCTAGGAGAGAGGTGGGCCTGGTCCCTGGTCGTGGTCCGCGAGTTACCAAGTCGGAGCGACAGGAACCCTGTTCGTCTCTGCGGGCTACTAAAACACGCCTAATAACGGATTTAGGTATTTGATCTGAGTTGGCCACTGGCCTATACGCACTACCACCACGCGGGATAATGGTTTATCGGGCCCTCTACGTCGTACGTTCCTTCCGAAAGTGATCCAGATGTCATAGTTCAGAGATGCGGGCTGATTGTTGGGGTGGGCTGGTTATGTCACTTGTGTATACAGTGTCGCGCCTGGGCCCCAGCCAGTCTCGCAACGTGCAGGAGTGCACAGGGTGATGGGCCCAAGACCCCTTCGCATTTAGGATTTAGACCGGCGTGTTGACCTCTCTGGAGAGTCTAGGTTCGTCTACGGCGTGTCGATTACCAGAGGCCGGGCATTACCCAGCAAGTGTGTCCGGCCAGATGTAATCGAGCGTGCTGGGTAACAGTAGTGCACCCCTGCAGGGAAGTTATCTATTCGAATAGCCGTGTCCACGGTAACAGGACGCTCAGTGTTGTATCCCGATCTACTACAACTACAAACGGATGCCAAGTTATTACTAAACTGATATTATTGCTCCGGGATCGCTTTCTCGCTGGGTAGTCGAGAAAGGATCTCTAGGCATTGCTAATATATGATTGCTAATTTACATTACTATGTTCTACTCTCTTCTGATGCTGCAAGATTGCTTCAAGATGCTAGTCTTCGATAGGCTAGGCCTTTCCCCCTCTGTTCTGGCATTTCTACAGTTTAGTCGAAAGATATAGCCCCATTCCTTTGATACCGATGCATACTTAGTATAGTTCTGATGTAAGTCTTGCGAGTACTATGGATGAGTACTCACGGTTGCTTTGCTAGCTCTTTTTCCCCTACCCGTTTGCTGCGATCAGACGACGGAGTCCAGGAGCTGGAGATCCCCGAAGGCACCTACTACTACGTTGAGCCCGCCGACCAGGAGTAGTTCGGAGGCCCTAGGCAGGAGGCCTTCGCCTTTTCGATCAGTGTCGTTGTTATGCTAGCCTTCTTAAGGCAAACTTGACTAACTATGTCTGTACCCAGATAATATTTGTTTGTATGACTTAAGTATTCGGGTCCTCATGATCCCTTGTTCGTAATATGAAGATTTATGTTTAAATTTGTGTTTAGAGTTGTGTTGTGATATCTTCCCGTGAGTCTCTGATCTCGATCGTGCACGTTTGCGTGTATGTTTAGTGCACGGTCGAGCAGGGGCACCACAAGTTGGTATCAGAGCCGAGTGCATGTAGGAAGCCCCTTTCCAACTCCTTGGCCGAAGTTGAGTCTTGTCTTTGAAAAAACTATTTTACTAACATTGTTGTGTGGCTTACGGGCCCATATCACAAATGGATGGGATTAGGATCTTTTATTCCTCTTCTTTACTCTGGGATTCTGATCTCTCTTCTTTTTGGGTTAAAGATTTTGCTAACTCTAGCATTAGGTTCTCATAACTACTTCCTCCCGGAGAGCCCCTCATACCAGATGCTTGGATCACCAGAAGATTCTGAAGACATTCTTCGATGTTTCACAGACCCTTGTGCCCACTGCCCTTGCAATTCCCTACCACCGATAAATCCCTATGGATTACTACATACACTTGCCGTTCATACATTCTTCCCCAGTTGCTCAAGTGTTTCACAAAATACTTCGTACTGCTAATCGATCTCACGATAATCCTCTGCAACCTATTACTCTTGAAACTCTTGACTGCCTGCACTATGGCTAATTCCATATGTCCAGTAATCTTCATTGACATCCTTTGTCATTATCATCTTGAGTCCCCTGATTCAATACATTAGTGAATGCTCGCAATCATCATTCGAATCTTAAAATTCATCCTTCCTCGCAATCTTTCTTCCTCTGGTTGAGTACTGATACTCACAATTAGATCCTTTGCGGTCTGCCAGATCCTTTGATGGATTATTATCCGACCATTCCTTTTATCATCAATAACCTTGTGAGTTCTTCCCTTGATACATAATGCCTTCAGCAAATTGTATCCTCTGCTTTTGTTATTTGTGCTTTTGCTTTTGAGCTTGTATCCATTGTTTTTGTCAACCATGCTCTGCTTTCGAGGTGGTGTTATTTACTCCTGAAGTTTTGGTATATGTTCCTAAGATGCCCCGATGGGTTAAACCTATGCCTTCCCTAATCTGTGTGAACCAGGAAACTTCTAGGGGTCATTCTTTACTGGTGTTAAGCCAGATAAATTTTCAACACTAAAACTTCATCGGAAACGAGAAGTGGATGAAAGGTTATGCGATGAAAAAGTGGGAGTCGACCTTGAACTTTGTGTTCATGCCCATGGAAACGATGTAGACCGTCACGGGAGCTTCTTGCAAATTATTTAATCATTAGGATAATTCTTCCGGTATCATTAAATTTGATCCCTTGCAGTTATGGTTCCGACCATGCTGACCTTATTCGATATATCTGAAAGGAATCCATTCTAGTGCCTCGTTTATTTTTCAACAAGGTTAAAATATCTGCTGTCCGCAGGTCAACGATCCAGTTCAGCTTCTATTATGTTCTACCTTTGAGTATTACCCTTTGGTATCACGAGGAAATCATGCCATTGCACTACATCTTATGAGTTTTGATGAAGTAATACCTTTCCCCGTCTTAGTCATTCCACGGTTTCTGGGTTGTTGTCAACCGAGAACACCAATTAGTGGATCGAATCCGCACTACAATTCAATAACACTAGTAATTTTTGTTGCTGGGAAATTTGAACTCAATCTTGTCTTTCCTAGCCTGCCGGCTACATCCTTATCATGCTACCTTAGACTGTGCTACCTCGTCCTTCTTTGGTGCACAAATTCTTCAAAGCGTGAGCAAAGCTTACGTCGAGTTTTCAACATCATGTTGTTTGTCTTGAAAAGCAACTCCGATTCTGAGCTTGCATCTTATCTGTTGTTCCCATAACCTTCCACTTCGTCATTCCCTTGCTTGATGCCAACACTGTTCGATTGCATCCTTTTGAAACCTCTTGACAACATGGGTTGTGATCATCGTTAGCATTTTGACTTCTTCCAAGTCATGAATCGAATTCATGATAAGGAATACCATCCTTGCCCCTCGACAAATTGTGTTGTTATCGACAACAACCTTGTCTTCCTCACAACACAAACTTGGTCGAGTTCTGGTTATCCCTTGAGTTCCTTGCTATTTTTGAAATTGTTCCTTATGTATTCCTTGTGATCTATAGACACAACCATTACTTGACACATCATATTATTGCTACCTCGAAGCATGATTGTGATACTCCGAACATCCACAAAAACATTGGAAGCACGATGCAAATGTTTCTTGATCAATTATCCAAGCACCATTGTATGGGTAAACATCGTGATTCTCCTTGCCCCTTTTATTTAAAGGGTTATATACTTGATGTCCTATCATATAAATCATGATCTGCATGTTTTTGGGAAGGATATGCTCTAATACTTGTGTATAATCACATTTTCCTTTCCATTGGTCTGTTTAACCTTTCTTGAAATTTATATGATCTAAGCAGTAATGATTCCCTGCTTATGTAAATAACTCAGTGTACAACTCTATCAGTAAGACCCTGCTACTATGGTTGTTGACATTTCGGTAACCACTGGTGGATGAGAACTTTGCCTATTGGTCCACCTCGTTTCAACGAGCAGGAAAATGGTTCTCTTTGTCCCACGCCCTTGGTACCGACGTTGTTGCCGACATAGTTGACAAACTATCCTCTGACATGCCTTGCTGTCATGACCATGCCAGATGTCACCACCCTTCTTATTCATAATCCGCACTAAGCCACAGTTCCATAGGACCGAAACCTAACTCTCCTGTACATCCCTGTTTCCAAGGTTATTCCTCGCGCTTGGCTTCGTATGTAATTCACGAGCCACCTTCCTACAGGTAATCTATTCTGGTATCAGATGCAATACTTATTCCCATTACTCTAAACCCCTTTCACACTCTGTTTCAGGCATCAAACGATTGCCTACCCGTTTGAACTTTGGTACCTTCTTACCTTGTTCTCGACGTTTTTTGTAAGTTCCAACTCGAGAGGTATTTACGTGTTTCATTCCTGATATAACCTCAGTGTCGGTGTAAAAACCGGCAGACCTCGGGTACGGGGTCCCGAGCTGCGGATCTAGGATCGATGGTAACAGAGACAATGGAGACGGTGTTTACCCAGGTTCGGGCCCTCTTCATGGAGGTAAAACCCTACGTCCTGCTTCTGTTATATTGATGAAGATGTATCGAGTACAGAGTTGATCGACCTCGAGATCGTAATGTGATTCTAACTTCTCAGGCTAGGTAAGCAATGTTGCGTTGATGTCCCCCCTACGGGCTAAACCCTATGGCTTATATACACGCCAGGGAGGGTATCTAGGGTTACAATATTGGTATCTAGGAATAAGGCGGCTGGACAAATCTTGAAGTGTACTACAAGTCTTCGGCAGAGACAGCATTGATCACGCCTCCCTTGTACAGCCTCCGGAGTCTATCTTGGTCACGTGCGGGGGTACATCGGCCCAACCGAGGAGACGGGTGGGCCCGGTTAGCACCCCCTAATCCAGGACACCGTTAGTAGCCCCCGAACTGGTCTTCTACGCCGAGGACGATGGTCGACAGATATCACTTCGGATCCGGAGTCTTTGGCTTGACAGATGAGTTCCACTTTACATTTCGGATTCTCTTTAACAGGACATCAATATCCGTGGTCCAACCGAACTGGTACCCTGCCCAAGGGGTGTAAGTATCTTAGCCTCGAAGGCTGGTTGTACAGGTATGAACAATCCTAATCCTGCCAGACAACTTTAACGGAGAGGCTCGCTCCATGATGAGTTGAGCAGTTATTGCCTCATCCTCCAATCGCGGTTCGAGGCAAGTTGTTTACTGGCACGTCCCTTCGAAACAAAGATCGTGCCCACTTTCTCAGGGATATCATCAAGATTTTGTTTCCCCCCACATGTTTCAACGGCATTTTTGATAGCGGCCGCGAATTTATCGGCGTAGCAGGGAACTCTTGGCCTTTTATAGGTCTATAAGAACCAAAGGGAGAACAGCGCAACGACGCATGCTCCCATTCCTTCCCTACTGCAACGCCGTCTACCTCCAACGCCCAGATCCAACCAGCACGCCCGCCCTTTTCGCGAGCTCAGTCTTCTCAACCAGCCATGGCCAACACCCACAAGGGGCACTGGGGCGGCTCCACGGTGACAACGGCAACTATCGCCGAGCTGCGCGACGCGGGGTACCTAGCCCCCACCATCGCTGCCCGCGCTCCATCGGCCGACCAACTGGTGCCCGCTCCCAACGCCGGGGAGCGGGTAGTCTTCGTCCCCCACCCCATCCGAGGCCTGGGGTTCCCGTTGCACCCCTTCGTGCGCGGGGTAATGTTCTACTACGGGTTAGACTTCCACCACATGGCCCCCAACTCTATTCTCCACCTCGCCGCTTTCATCACAGTTTGTGAGGCTTTCCTCCGCTGCGAGCCACACTTCGGCTTGTGGCTGAAGCTTTTCAGGATCAAACCGAAATCCAGCGGACAGGATCTCGCGGAGTGCGGGGGAGCCATGGTCAGCAAGAACCAGGGGGCCTTCTAGTTCAAAGGAACCTTCATGGAAACGGTGAAGGAATGGCAGAGGGAGTGGTTTTATATCACTGAACCTCTTTCCCCTGGTCAAATCAAAGTCCCGGCCTTCTCGGCCGGGCCACCCAAGAAACTCAAGTCCTGGAAGGAGAAGGGCGTTGCTTGGGGGAAGCCAGAAGAGGTGGAGACACTGATCGACAGGGTCCTGTGGTGGCCCACGACGGGGAAGGTTGAGCTGGCCGACGTCATCAATGTCATGCTCAACCGCCGTATACTTCCCCTCCAGTTTCGGGTTAAACCATTGTGGGCACAAAAGCCCGAAGACATGGACACCATCAACACCTTCTTCTGCTCCACCTTGGCCACCATGTGGACGAAGCTCATGAAGCTGGCCATGGATAAGATCCCCCAGGCGGGAGAGGACCGCGGCCTTGAGCACGGCTATGAGGCCCCCCCGGTAAGTAATTTTGCCCTTTAATCTCTATGCTTTGTTAATTGTGTTGAGGATCAAAGTTTTTACTCGAATCGTTGTGTTTTGACGTTTTGCAGAAGTGGTCGGCCTAGGTAAAAGGGGTACGATGCCCAGCCCCACTGCCGGAGCAGCCCCCAACTCCCCTGCTCGCAGCGCTTCTGACCGAGGAGCCACATGTGGTGGCGTCCAAAGGGACGAAGCCCCAGACAGGGAGGTCCAGTGCTCGGACCAGGGGGACCTCGGTCACCCGGTCAAAAGAGACCCACACTTCCGCCGCTCAAGACAGCGGCACCGAGGAGGGCGACAAGGAGAGTCCCCCCTGAAGGGGAAGAGGTTGGCGATAGAAGACGCAGACGTGGTCATGCCGCCGAAAGGCTCAAAGAGGCCGAGGCGAGCCTCATCCGAGGCCGCCAACAAGTCATCGGAGAGGGCCAAGCTCTCCGGTGACTCAGAGGAAGACCCCCTCGCAATGGGGAGGAAGAAACCGGCACCTCGAGGGTAAGCCCTTGTCTCTATCGTCTTTCCTTAAGTTACTTTTTCAGCAAGGGGGAATCTTACACAAGTAGTTTTTCATGTGCAGTCCGTCGAGGGTAATCCCCAGCGGCTCTTCAGATGGGCTGCCATCAACCAGCGGGACTCCAGAGCCCGCTGCTTCTCCCCCAAAGCCTGACGATCTGGGGGAGGCGACGTCCACCCTGGTCCCCGAAGTCAATTTGACGGGGGCCGACGAGGTGGTGACCGCGGCCGAGGACAACACCTCGGCCCGACAAGATCCGAGGACGGAGCGCCCCGAGGTCATCAAAGAACTGCTGGGCCAGTCGCTGGCCCGGCGGTAGTCTACCTTCGCTCCACCACAACGGGCGGAGGCCACTCGGATGGAGACACCCGAGGTCATTCCGTCACCCCAGCCTACTGCCCAGGGACAGGCTGGCGTGGGGTAGAACGAGGAGGTGGAGGAGGCCCTGAGGGGTGCTTCCATCAAGGAGGAGCACCGTGCCTTGATGGGCACGGTGCTGGAGAGCTACCGGTCCGCAGGGGCCGTCCTGCGCGAGGTTTTTAAGAACCTCGCAACAGGTTTCGAGGTATGATTTCTGCGCATTCACGTTGTTTATTTAAGCTTTTCGTTTTTGTGAGTTTTGTCCGAGGACATAAGAGTATAGCCTTCTAAACGGCATAATGAGTGAGTAGCCCCCGAGCCCGAAGTCGGTTTCAAGAAACCGGCATCAGGGTCGCTTGACGTAGTAGGAGCCGATGAGTGATCTGAATTATTCCCTTTACAATAAGGATCCATTTTGTTCCAGGTTGCGACCTCGACCCCGGACTCCGCCTCCGAAGAGATGGCGGAGATGAACCGGAAACTTGAGTAGTCTCAAGGTAAGCAAGTTGAAACTTGCCGTGCATAGTTGCTATATATGTGTAATAGGTGTGAAGGAAAACAACTAATGCCGAACTGTGTTGACAGCGGAGCTGGAGATGCTCAAGGCCGAGCTTGACAAAGCTCGAAAAGAGGTGCGGCAGCAAGAGAATGCTGCCGCCATGGCCGAGAAGGCCCGGGCTGCCGAGAAGGCGGCCGGAGAGAAGCACCAGGCACGGGTGCTAGAAGTAGAGGAGACCCTGAAGGGCGTATTCGAAGCACGCGACAAACTTCAGGAGGAGGGGCAGCGGACGAAGGAGGAGCTCGAGAAGTTGTAGCGCGCCACGCCGAGCTCAAGACCTCGGCCCGAGCGGATCGTGAGGTGCTCCAGCAAGTGGAGCAAATCGCCTCGGGTAAGAAATTTTTGCTGCAGTGTATGTTTGGCAGCAAAGGGTGTGTTGAGCTCACCCAATTATGGTGTTCCGCAGAGGTCTTCAAGGATCTCCCGCAGAGCGCGGAGGATGCAGTGGCATATTTCGGCCAACTGGCGGGCCATGAGGCGCAGAAAGCCTTTTGGGGTCAATTCCCGGGGTCGTCGTCTGGGCAACTGCTGAATCATCGAGTGAAGCAGCTGGTCGAGCTATTCCGCATGACAAGGCCAGCACTCCAGGACCTCTGCGTCGCTTTGTGGCCTGCCGAAGCCATGCCGAAGAGTCTCTTCGGCCTGACGGCCCGTCTCCAAAATGCCGTGCCCTACGTTGAGCGCTGGAAGAGGTCCGCATGCTTCGAAGGGGCGCGGAGGGCATACGCTTGCGTGAAGACTCACTTCCGCAAGGTTGACATGGAGACGTGTGCTGCTGGCCCTCCTGCCGACAAGCCGCGGACCGCCGAGCAGTTCTTCACCGAGGTTGAGGCGGGAGCTCGGGCGACCAAGGCCATGTGCCCCAAGGACACTTTGTATTTTTAGGAGATGCTTCAGAATGCTAGAGTGTATAATGTAAAGACTTTATCCCGTGTTTGAATGAAGATGGCTTGAGATTCCATATGTTTTTGTTTTATAATTCAATTATGCCTCCAATATGACTGTTTAAAATGAGAGTGGCCAGTTGTCAGCTTCAGCCCCAGCGTAGGTTATACAGAGGGTGCTCCTTAAGGCATATCTGACCCTTGGCCGACGTCTCGGTACCCGGAGGCGGTCAATGACTTAAAGGAACTAGGCAATCAGACTATAGTGGCTTGACAGCTTTCAATTAGTCGTAGGAGTTTGACTGTGGGGGCTGAGGACCAGCCCCTGGCATAGGGAGTGTGGGGCCAACACGGCCGAGGTCTAGGCCATGGCACACTTCGGCTAGAAATAAAAGCCCTTCGTTTGACACGGGTGATCTCTATCGTCACATCGCTTGACGCGGTCTCCGGATGGCAGACCTGTTTTCGCTTACGCAGATAGTCAGTTTTCGGCTTTCTCCACTGAGCCGCCATGCCAATTAACCTAGCAGCGCAATCGCAGTGGTTCTCCCATTACACCCTTAGCTGAATACATCGGGAACGTAAGGGGTACACATAGGAGCCGGGCAACCCAACTATTGACCGAAATCTAGGTTCGAAACTGATGCATATAAGGCCAAAAATCCGGGATGCCGAATACATCGGACTTTCCTATACAATTGCATCTTTGTTAAATACTTCATCGTCCCAGAGCTATGCTGATAAAGAAATACAATAAAGACCTTGAAAGGGCACGGTTTCTTTATATCATAGTGTCAAGCATGTACAAGCCCAGTTGTGACGAGAGTAATTGAAAGAGTACAACATGAACAGTAAGGAAGAAAGGAAAAAAGGTCGGATAATTACTGACGGATTTGAAAAGATCCGGACCGAAGCCTGCCGCACGTCTGCGTTTCTGAACTGTTGAACAGATCGCTCTTGATTGATGATGGCTGTTTTGGGAAGGCTAATGCCTGAACGGCCCTTTATACACTCGAAGTTTTCGATTAACCGAGTTCCTCAAAGGGAGGTGTTTGCCGGCATTGTTCTGTGGTTAAGGCCACAGAGACGTAGTGACGCTCGGCTACTTCTTTTACAGATGCCTGTCTGTGCAGGGGCGCCAAGCCTTGTCCTTGCGTGGTTAATCCGCGCGTGACGCGTGGGTAGTTGTATTGGCTCCTCGGTGTCCCAGGGAATTTTGAGTGCGAAGTTGTGCACCCTGGGGACGTAGTGCCTGCAGGTAGGGCACGCGAGGAGCCCGCATCCCTATTTCGGGTGCGGGGGTAGTTGGCCGAGGACGACTTGTGCAGCCCGGGCTTGCTTCAAAGAGCGAGCGGCGCGTTTATCGCTGCGGGCTGCCTCCTCGGACACTTGGACCTCGGCTGCAAAAGCCGCGGTCTGTTCCACTGTCTGGAGTGAACGCTCGGTGTTACCATTGACTGTGATGACACCGTTGGGTCCCGACATTTTGAGCTTGAGGTAGGCGTAATGGGGGACTGCGTTGAAGCGTGCAAAGGCCATGCGTCCTAAGAGCGCATGGTACCCACTCCGGAAGGGTACGATGTCGAAGATTAACTCCTCGCTTCTGAAGTTCTCGGGCGAACCAAAGACTACCTCGAGGATGACTGTCCCGGTACAACGGGCTTCGATGCCCGGAATGACACCTTTAAAGGTGGTAGAGCTCGGCTTTATCCGGGATGAGTCAATGCCCATCTTCCGAACCGTGTCCTCGTAGATGAGGTTAAGACTGCTTCCCCCGTCCATCAGGACGCGTGTTAGATGATAACCATCAACAATAGGGTCTAGAACGAGCGCCGCAGATCCGCCATGCCTGATGCTGGTCGGATGATCATGCTTGTCGAAGGTGATCGGGTAGGCCAACCATGGGTTATACTTCGGGGCGACTGGCTCCAACGCGTATATGTCCCGAAGCACACGCTTTCTCTCCCGTTTAGGAATGTGGGTGACATAGATCATATTGACCTTTGTTACCTCATTTGGAAATTTCTTTTGCCCTCCATTATTGGGCTGCCGAGGTTCATCCTCGTCGTCGCTGCGGTGTTGGGTTTTATTCTGACCCTCTGCCGCTATTTTGCCAGCTTGTTTGAAGACCCAGCAATTCCTATTGGTGTGTGTTGCTGGTTTTTCCTGAGTACCTTGAATCCCACATGGGTGGTCCAGGAGCCTGTCAAGCTGGCTAGGTCCGTCTTTGTTCCCCTTATAGGGTTTTCTCTTCTGCCCGAATTTAGGTCCGGCGAATCCAGCATTGACCGCGGCGTCTTCCGTGTCGCTTCTGCCGTTTTTATACCTGCGCTTATTTTTATTGCGCTTCAGTTTTCCATTGGCGTCGCGGGTTTCCGAGGTGCCTGCCTTGCCATTATGAGTACTTTGGGCGAGCCAGCTATCCTCACCCGCGCAAAAGTGGGTCATCAGAGATGTTAGGGCGGCCATAGTCCTCGGCTTATCCTGGCCGAGTTGTCGGGCTAGCCATTCGTCCCGAATATTATTTTTGAAGGCGGCGATGGCCTCGGCATCGGAACAGTCTATAATCTGGTTCTTCTTGGTGAGGAACCTGTTCCAGAATTTCCGGGCTCATTCGCCTGGTTGCTGGCTAACACGGCTGAGGTCATCAGCATCCGGGGGTCGGACATACGTGCCCTGGAAGTTTGCCCGAAAAGCGTCTTCTAGGGCCTCCCAGCTGCCGATATAGTGAGGGGGGAGGCTATTAAGCCAGTGTCTCGCCGGCCCCTTTAACTTGAGTGGCAGATATTTGATGGCATGGAGATCATCTCCATTGGCCATATGTATATGTAAGAGGAAATCCTCGATCTAGACTGCTGGGTCTGTGGTACCGTCGTATGATTCTATGTTAATGGGTTTAAACCCTTCCGGGAACTGATGCTCCATCACCCTGTCTGTAAAACAGATTGGGTGAGCTGGACCTCGGGACCGAGGAGGATCTCGTCGGGTCTCGGGAGAGAACCGTGAGTAAGCTTGATCTCGGGCACGGTCGTTCCTGTCCATCCAGGCATCGTAGCCGTTGGGCCCAGCGGGGGCGCGTCCCCTAGATCCATAGATGGACCGAGGGGGAGCCCTATTTTCTTCAATACGACGTCTAGCATCGCGAGGATCCAGGTGGTCCACGGGGTCTTTACCATGACGGGGTGGGTGTGGCCTTTCACCATGTTCTTCTCGTCTTGGCCTGTCCCGGCCTCTAGGGGGCCGATCGAGGTCGTCAGCAAGCTCTTCGTCGAATTCTGGTAGGAGGCGCCTGCGTGGGTAAGACTTCGGTGCACTACGGCGTCGGTCCTCCATATCCTGCTCGGTAGAAAGCACTTCAACCCACTTTTCATTTAGCGCGTCGGTATTTTCCTACAGCTGCTGCTGCTTGCGTTTTAAGCTCCGGGCCGTCGCGACGAGGCGTCGCCGGAAGCATTCTTGTTCGAAGGGGTCCTCGGGGACGATGAAGTCCTTGGTACCGAGGTTGTCGTCTTCCTCAGACTCCGGCATGTAATTGTCGTCGGCCCATTCGAAGAGGTCGTCGGGATCAGAGTCCACAAGAGGTCGGTCTGGTGTGTCGTTCCTTACTGGGGAGGCTTGAATGTCCTCCTCAGGGTTATCGGCGTTACCGTCCTCCTCATTGCCGTCATTGGCTGTTGCGTCATTGCCACTAGGTTCCCCATTATTGCCCCTTCGGAGCCGTCGCCGGCGTCTAGGAGGGGAGTTGGGGGTGTCCACCATATAGACATCGTAGGTGGATGTGGCGGTCCACCTGCCCATGTTGACCGAGGGCAAGGTGTTCTCGATGGGGCCGTCGGCGTCCTCCTCCATATCTGAGGGTTCGCCGTAGTCCAACACGTCGGTTAAATCGTCGATCGTGGCGACTAGGTGGGTGGTGGGTGGGATGTAAATTTCCCTATCGTCGGCTTTAAGTCCGATCTGATCGTAAACCGAAGTCTTTCCGTCCAAGATGGACATGCTCTGGATGCGGCAAAGCATCTCATCAAGGTGAGATAACTCTTCGGGATCCATGGATGCGCCGTAGGCAGGGCTGATTTGAAGCGCATCCGGTATGTGCTCAGGCGTGTCTTCGGAGTGAAGGGAGTCTAAACGTAATTCGGAGTTTTGATTTGAAATCATCTCTGGTGCCGCTTTAAGAGTGGGAGCAAGATCTTTCTCCGAACTAGTGGTCGAGGGGAGATCAGCCGGAGTGGCGGCGTCGGTAGTCTCAAAAGACGTCCTGACAGAGTTTGGTTCCGGGGTCGAGCCTCCAGAACCGGCCGAGCTTTCGATCAGGCCGGGCGTCCATCCCGATAGGACGAGTTCACCGCAGGAATCCGCCGTGTAGTCGAGGCCACCGAAGGTTATGACCCGTCCTGGCGTGTAGTTCTCGACGGAAGTCAAGTGTCCCGTCGAATCGGCGCAGAACATCATGCTGCGGAAGACAAAGAGCTGTCCGGGGACGTAGACGTCCCCACAGCCGTTGGTGTGATTGATCCACAGGTGAGTCATCGACCCTTCCGGTGATCACGCAGCGGAACTCTCAATGAAAGCACCAGTGTCGGTGTAAAAACCGGCAGACCTCGGGGTAGGGGGTCCCGAGCTGCGGATCTAGGATCGATGGTAACAGAGACAATGGAGACGGTGTTTACCCAGGTTTGGGCCCTCTTGATGGAGGTAAAACCCTACGTCCTGCTTCTGTTATATTGATGAAGATGTATCGAGTACAGTGTTGATCTACCTCGAAATCGTAATGTGATTCTAACTTCTAAGGCTAGGTAAGCAATGTTGCGTTGATGTCCACCCTACGGGCTAAACCCTATGGCTTATATCCACGCCAGGGAAGGTATCTAGGGCTACAATGTCGGTATCTAGGAATAAGGCAGCTGGACAAATCTTGAAGTGTACTACAAGTCTTCCGCAGAGACAACATTGATCACGCCTCCCTCGTACAGCCTCCGGTGTCCATCTTGGTCACGTACGGGGGTACATCGGCCCAACCGAGGAGACGGGTCGGCCCGGTTAGCACCCCCTAATCCAGGACACCGTCACTCAGATAATTATCTTTGTAGAAATTCGTCGTTACCGAGTTACCCCTTATCCTTTTTCGTAAGTACGATGAAGATCCTGAAGGAAGAACAGCAACTTCTTCTCGATGCACTGATGCAGACAAAATAAAAATATCAACGAGAAGGATTAACTTCTTTGAGAAGGGCAACAAGAACCAGAAGATTCGTTAGAATTTCGTAACCAAACCTTTTCCCCTTACTCTACCTCTTAAATTTCGGGACGAGATTTCTTCGAGTGGAGGAGATTTGTAACACCCCCAGACCCTAATGCCCTATTAAGTTAATTATCATTGCCATGTCATCATGATCATCTTCATTTAATTACATTAAGAAATAATTCAACTCTCAAACCCTAGTCAAATTCAAATTTCAAATTGTAAGTGAAATTTAAAGTTTCACAAACATGTCTGAAAAATAGTTCATGTTTTAGCAAATATTCCATATGCAATTAATAATTAAGAAAACCTCATCACTTGTTTGCTTAATTCAAAGTTGTGATCCAATAACAGTGCCAATTCAGCTTGATTAATTCCTATCCCATTATTACAAAATTCAAATGAAATTATAATGCCTCCAAACTTTTTGTGGCAGTACTAGGTATTGCATAGTATTTGATTGGGTAAGTGGCACATTTTACAATAGTGATTTATTGCTAAAAGAAATAGAAAACAGAAGCTATTAAAGAAAACTGGAAAAAGAAAAAGATAAAAGGAAGGGAGCACTGTTTGGCTGGGCTCTAGTCAAACAGTGCGCGGCCCAGCCCATTAACCATCGTCTCCCACCGCTTCCTCCCTGTCGTCGCCAGTGCCTACAAGGCCTCACCCCGACCCTCCTGGCGAACCCTAGGCCATCCTCTCGTCCTCCTCCACTCTCCCCCGCACGTACCCGACGCGCCATCGCCATTGCCACCATGGACCACGTGGCCACCGTGCTCCCCGTCGACTAGCCCCGCCTCCAGGAGCATCGCCTACGTCGCCTACTCTGACTACGAGGAGCCATTCGAGCAGATCCGCACCAACGCCGCCTGATCGAGCCGATCCTCTTCTCTGCAACCACCGGCGTTCATCGCCAGATCTGCCTCGCCCCTGCGCTCCGAACCCTCAACGAGCCTGCCATGTGCTCCTAGGTGAGCGTCCGCATTTATCCCCTCCATTTGCGGTGTCGATTTTGACCTCTAGCTCCTGTCACCGCCGTTGCCGATCCCACCTCCGCTCGGGTTCATCGCCGATGAGGTCCTAGTGACCTTTTGGTCACTCACGTATGCCCACTGGCCTCCTGCACACCCGTAGCTCCCTCCTAGCTCGCCAGCTCGCTCGATCTCGAGCTCCTGCGCCATAGCCGCACCCTACCGAGCTTGGGCCGTCGCCGTGGTCGCTGTCGTGCCCAACTCCGGCCACCCCCGCGCCAACGACCACCACCACTGGATGCGCATGAGCGCCAGGGTCCCGTAGAGCCTTTCCGCACGCCGAACCATGGCCCGTAGCCATTTTTCGGCCACCACCGTGGACGCCGCCGCGTTTTGGCGCCACCGCCGGCGCGCCTCCGCGGTTTAAACCACTTTGGGCCACTAACAGGTGGGCCCAGGTCGTTAGCCGTCTAATTAGCCACTAACCCAAACCCCCACCTACAGCTGGGCCGCACGCGTTTAATTAAGTGCTAATAAAAATGTTTTAATTAAATAAACAGCTGATAGGTAGGGCCCACATTTACTATTCATATGGATAAGACTCGCTGAGTCAGCGTGCTGACTCAGCACTAGGGCCCACCAGTCAGCCTCTGTTGACTGGTCTATTGACCCAGTCAACGGGCCCACTAGCAACCTCTCTGGTACACTTCTATGTACACAGAGCTGGGTACGTTTAGCATTTTAGTAAAATTGACTATTGGAATTAATAATAAATCTGTAATTCTAGAAAATGTTTAAAACTTTGAAAAATCATATAAAATAAACCGTAACTCGGATGAAAATAATTTATATATGAAAAATGATCAGAAAAATATAACGAACCAGTTTATAGCACCCACATACCTACCACACCCCTCTAACATGATGAACATAGACCTTTCCCCACCGGACCGTCTGTCCCATGATCACCCGGAGCTGGGAGAACACTCCCGGATATTTTTCCTCTCCGCCTAAAATACTTAGCAAGGCATTAGAGCACGTAATAAACCTCATACCTTCATGTCATGCATCTCTGTTGCATTTGTTGCCATGTATTTACTGTTTCTCCCCCCTCCTTCTCTCCCGATAGACCCCGAGACTGCCGACGACACTGCTGAGTATGACTACGTCATCGACGACCAGACCCTTCAGCAGAGCTTCCAGGCAAGCAAAACCACCTTGATCATCCAGATATCGCCTATGCTTTCTCTCTTATGCTTGCATTAGAATTGCTTCTGTTGATATTCTGATAGCTCCTATTCTGATGCATAGCCTGATTTCGTCGCCTGCTATTGATACCATACCTGCTATCCTATGATGCTTAGTTAGGTATGCTATGTTTCATTAGTTTGCCCTTCACCCATGTCCGTTTGCCAGGCTTGTTATTGGGCCATGATCACTCTGGGTGATGATCACGGAAATGTTACATTACTGCAATACCTTTAAAACTGTTAAAGTCAGGCCGGCTCCAAGAGTGCCCGCGAGATAATGAAACAAGACGGGTTGAACCCAAGGGTACCCGCGAGTGATATTGTGGCGGAACGACAGGGTAGGTGGAGACCACCTAGGAGAGAGGTGGGCCTGGTCCCTGGTCGTGGTCCGCGAGTTACCAAGTCGGAGCGACAGGAACCATTTTTGTCTCTACGAGCTACTAAAACACGCCTAACGGATTTGGGTATTTGATCTGAGTTGGCCACTGGCCTATACGCACTACCACAACGCGGGATAATGGTTTATGGGGCCCTCTATGTCGTACGTTCCTTCCGAAAGCGATCCAGATGTCACAGTTCAGAGATGCGGGCTGATTGTTGGGGTGGGCTGGTTACATCACTTGTGTATACAGTGTCGCGCCTGGGCCCCGGCCAGTCTCGCAATGTGCAGGAGTGCAGAGGGCGATGGGCCCAAGACCCCTTCGCACTTAGGATTTAGACCGGCGTGTTGACCTCTCTAGAGAGTCTAGGTTGGTCTACGACATGTCGATTACCCAAGGCCGGGCATTACCCAGCAAGTGTGTCCGGCCAGATGTAATCGAGCTTGCTGGGTAACAGTAGTGCACACCTGTAGGGAAGTTATCTATTCGAATAGCCGTGTCCACGGTAACAGGACGCTCAGTGTTGTATCCCGATCTACTACAACTACAAACGGATGCCAAGTTATTCCGAAACTGATATTATTGCTCCGGGATCGCTTTCTCGCTGGGTAGTCGAGAAAGGATCTCTGGGTATTGCTAATATATGATTGCTAATATACATTACTATGTTCTACTCTCTTCTGATGCTGCAAGATTGCTTCAAGATGCTAGTCTTCGATAGGCTAGGCCTTTCCCCCTCTGTTCTGTCATTTCTACAGTTTAGTCCAAAGATATAGCCCCATTCCTTTCATACCGATGCATACTTAGTATAGTTCTGATGTAAGTCTTGCGAGTACTTTGGATGAGTACTCACGGTTGCTTTGCTACCTCTTTTTCCCCTACCCGTTTGCTGTGATCAGACGACGGAGTCCAGGAGCAGGAGATCCCCGGAGGCACCTACTACTATATTGAGCCCGCCGACCAGGAGTAGTTCGGAGGCCCTAGACAGGAGGCCTTCGCCTTTTTGATCAATGTCGTTGTTATGCTAGCCTTCTTAAGGCAAACTTGACTAACTATGTCTATACCCAGATAATATTTGTTTGTATGACTTAAGTATTTGGGTCCTCGTGATCCCTGGTTTGTAATATGAAGATTTATGTTTAAATTTGTGTTTAGAGTTGTGTTGTGATATCTTCCCGTGAGTCTCTGATCTCGATCGTGCACGTTTGCATGTATGATTAGTGCACGGTTGAGCAGGGGCACCACAGGCGTACCACAAAACGGAGCAAACGGACTTCTATTCGAGCTGCTATGGTCGAAACGGGGTCCTGTTGATCGGGAGGGGTCTGGCGTACCACAATACGGAGGAAACGGACTTCTGTTTGACCGCCTACGGTCAAAACGGGGTCCTGTTCATCGGGAGGGGTGCGGCGTACAGCAAAATGGGACTCCACAGGCTACTGTTCATCCACCGTCGACTACCTCCAGCCTCCACGGGCTACTGTTTCATCCCCCCATTTACTTCCTCTAGCCTCCACCTGCTACTTTTCATCCACCGTCGACCTCCTCCAGCTTCCACCAGCCACTGTTCATCCATGAGCTACTGTTCATCCAGCCTCCACCGGCTACTGTTCAACCAGCCTCCACGGGGGTCCTGTTCATCCACCCCCAACCGGCTGGGGTGTGTGGCGGCCTCCTCGGGGTCCTGTTCATCCAGCGGAAACTGCGTACTACCACGGGGTCCTGTTCATCCCGCGGCAACCGCCTACACACGGCCGGGGTCCTGTTCATCCAACCCCCACCAGGAACTGTTCATCCACAGCCAACCAACCGGCTGGACTCACCACGTCTTGACTCGTTCTACGTATCGCGCGCAGCACCAATTGTCACTGTTCATCCAGAGGCAACCCAACCGGCTACCTAGCTACGTCTCGCACTAGGGGTCGATCAGCCTCAGTTAGCAGTAGCAGCAATAAATTGGGTTCAGTTAGCAGTGAAGGAGTCAGTCGGGTTCAGTTAGCAGCGAAGGGATCAATCGATCGGCTTCAGTACGTAGCAGTGCGATCGGTCGGGTTCAGTTATAGTGACACGGCTCTCGCACCAAGCGTGCCTACGAGAGAGAAACGCGCAAACCACACTGCATCGCTCGGCCCTGACCACCCACCGTAACCGGGAACTCCGTGAAAATTTCCTCGCCCTCACTTCTACCACGATTTTTTATGTCATGGATGGCCCAAAGAATGTCATGCTGGTGCGTCCCCGGCCCGTCCTGGATGAAAAGCCCATTTTCTGTCATGATTTTTTGTTTTTTGTCATAGAAGTAGGAGCCCACCACACTATGATGATATGTGTTTTTGTCACAATTATCATCATAGAAGTGTCATAACCATGACATAATTTTTTTTGTTCGGGCCATAATGTCACGGATGTGTCTTTTTTTTGTAGTGCAAGTACAAGGATTCGCGACCAAGATCAACATCAACAAGCACCCCATGATATTCAACATTGGAGATTTTGTGTGGTTACACCTTCGCAAAGAACGCTTCCCCAACAAGCGCAAGTCCAAGCTACTACCACACGCCGACAGACCTTTCAAGGTGCTAGCACGCTACAACAACAACGCCTACAAGATCGACATTCCACGCGACAAGTACAACGTGAGCGATATCTTCAATGCGAAGGATCTATCTCCCTTCCATGGTGATGAGGTTTTTGATCCGAGGTCGGATCTTTCCCGGGGGGGGGGCGGAGATGATGCATAGCATCCTACGGTCATCCCCGTGGACCTAGCTACGTCTCCCCTAGTGCCAAGTGGACTAATGACACAAGCATGTGCAAGACCTCGTGAGACCGAGGTGACATCTCTCCTTAGTGATATTCCGTATGACCCACATGAGATATGGCTACTACCTAAATCCGGATTGCTATGTGTGCTTAGGTACCAAGAAGACCCTCTCGGAGACGCTCATGATGATGGACAAGTCCCCAATTGCAAGGACATTGAGAATCAAGAAGGACAACCATCAAGATGCTACAAGACCCGGACATCCGGCCACTGCCCCGGACATCCGGCACCTGATGACTCCAATGACAGCAAAAGGACAGCGGCTACGAAGCTACATGACCCGGACATCCGGTCCCAGCCCGGACATTCGGCCCAGCCACGGACATCCGGCACAGCCCCGGACATCTAGCACCTCCTATCCGGAGAACAACTGGAATCAGTGCCAGCCGGTCCAGACATCCGGCACCAACCCCAGACGTCTCGCCCGACTCGAGCCGCCGTACATCCGGCACCTGCCTGTGCGCAGGGAACGGGCCGCAGGTCCATGTATCCATCCACTCGCCCTAACTTGTACTAGCACTATAAATAGACCTCTCCCCTCTCCATCTAGGGTTAGCAAAGGATTAGCTCATTGAGATAGAGCTTTGCTCATCCACGTACCCATAGTCCGATGGAGATCAAGGCCTCCATGTGAGAAGATCCCCCAAGTGGATTCAAGACCCCTTCAGATCCTCCTAGGATTCAAGACCTCTCTCCTCACGGATTGGGATGAACTAGATACCGTTTGTATCCTCCCTTGTTGAATTTGGATCGTGTATCTCTCCATGTGTATGTGGATTTAGCACATGTGTGATTGTGTCTTGTCTATTTGAGTGATTTCCTCTCTTGTGTTCTTCGTGTTCTTCCCCCACTACAGGAATCAAAGAATTTGCCATCAGTCCATTCTTTGCCGTCTGCTAGCGGACGGCACAGATGGTGTTTGCCGTCCGCTTCCAAAAAGCGGATGGCAAAGAAAGGCCTCATGGCAAAGATGGTGTTTGCCGTTAGTCCATTCGTTGCCATCGGCTAGCAGACGGCAAAGACACTAAAAAGCTGACGGCAAAGGTAGGCGGACAGCAACTAGCCAAATAGCAGACGGTAAAGAGACCATCTGGGCCCCACTGGAGCACGGTGCTGGTTAGGTCAAACGGACGACCTAGATGCGGTCCGCTAGCGGACGGCAAAGAGCAGCAGACGGCAAAGAAAAATTTCACTAACACTGCCGTGCCCCCGCGCCCAAACCACCTCTCACCACTCCCCCCCTCTCTCTCTCTCTTTCTCTCTCGCCGCCGATGACCCACCGCCTCGCCGTGCCCATCGCCGCCGACGACCCACCGCCCCGCTGCGCCCGTCGCTGCCAATGACCCGCTGCCCCGCTGTCTGCTGGTGCAGATCCACCGCCCCGCCGCCCCACCGTCCGTGGCCGCCACCCCGCCGCCCCGCCGGCACGCCGCCCCCCTGGCACGCCGTCCGTGGCTCCGCCACCCCCGACACCACTCACCCCCATCGCTGCCGACGACCCGCCACCTCGCCGCCCTCTTGTCTGCTGGTGCAGATCCACCGCCCCGCCGCCCCACCGTCCGCGGCCGCCACCCCACTGCCCCGCCGCTCCACTCTGCCACCGCCGCCCCGCCGGCACGCCATCCGCGGCTCCGACGCCCCCGACGCCACTCATCCACGACGCCCCCCTCCGGTGAGTCCTCCCCTTATTCTTCTCTGTTTTTTTTTTCTTTTTTTCATTTAATTGCTACTGTTATTGCTATCACTACAGGAATCAGGCAGTTTGCCATCTGCCATGGCAGACGGCAAAGGAATGTCTGGCGGACGGCAAAGCCCTTTGCCGTCAGCCAGCAGACGGCCCCACGTCCGGCTGAATGAACTACGGCAAAGGGCTGCTTTGCCGTCTGCTTAAATAAAGCGGACGGCAAAGAATTTTGCCGTCAGTCATACTAAGAAAGCAGACGGCAAAGGCCTTGGACGGCAAAGGGATAGGGTTAGGCCCGTTAGGTGGCTAACGGCGTACTTTGCCATCCGCCAGCAGACGGCAAAGGCGCAATATTCTTTGCCGTCTGCCAGCTCACGTCAGCTGACGTCAGGCGTCAGCTGGGGCCAATGCATGCCCTTTGCCGTCTGCCAGCAGACGGCAAAGCACACCAGCCTTTGCCGTCTGCTGGCAGACGGTAAAGTGCCCAAATAGGCCAGCACAGGTACCCCCCAGGTTGCATAGGTAGCTGCCACGTGGCAGCTTTGCCGTCCGCTGGCAGACGGCAAAGCTCTTTGCCATCTGCTGGCAGACGGCAAAGTGCCTGTATTGCCCCTGTTAATTCTGTTTTTTCTTAAATTCAATCAATTTCACAGATATATATATATATATATATATATTCATTTGAAAATACTTTCAACAAGCATACATATCCCTGCCATATGGATATGATCATCCAACACATATATATACCAAATCAAAACTCCATATCCAACATATATATAGCCAACATATCCAACAATTAAGCAAAAAGTCCATATACAATGGTTTCATCCATACATACATATATAGGTAGCAAGTTTCACATTGTTCATCCTACAAAATCAAAACAAAAAGGAAGGACAAGGAGAAGAGTAGACTCCATCAACGCAAGCTTCCGTGATCTGAAGCAAATCTGCAAAATGGGAAAGAAGAAAGTTAGAAGAATAAGACTAGATGAAGAGAAGAAGAAGAAGACTAGAAGAAGAAGAAGAAGGAGAAAAAGAAGAAGAAGAAGAAGAAGAAGAAGAATTTTTCTTATCTTTCTTTTTCTCCTCTTCTTTTTCTTCTTCTTATTGCTTACTTGTGTCATTTTAGAGCTAACCTAGGTAAATAGGTCATTTTGGCGCTAAGTAAGGTTATTATGTCATTTTCGAGGAAAATAAGCTAAGTATATGACATTTTGGAGGTAACCAAGGTTATTGTGCCATTTTTGACCTAAGTATGCTAAGTATATCATAAATGAACTAAATAAGCTAAGTATAGGTCATTATTGAGCTAACCTAGGTAATTATGCCATTTTGGAGCTAACTAAGCATATTAAGTCATTTTGGAGGAAAAAATGCTAACTGTAGGTCATTTTAGAGCTAACCTAGGTAAATAGGTCATTTTGGAGCTAAACCAAGGTTATTATGCCATTTTTTACCTATGTAAGCTAATTATGTCATAAATGAACTAGCTATGCTAAGTATAGGTCATTATTGAGCTATCTTAGGTAGATATGCCATTTTTTAGCTAACTAAGCATATTAAGTCATTTTGGAGAAAAAAATGCTAAGTATAGGTCATTTTAGAGCTATCCTAGGTAAAATAGGTCATTTTGGAGCTAAGTAAGGTTATTATGTCATTTTCGAGGAAAATAAGCTAAGTATATGACATTTTGGAGCTAAACCAAGGTTATTATGCCATTTTTTACCTAAGTAAGCTAATTATGTCATAAATGAACTTGCTAAGCTAAGTATAGGTCATTTGAGAGCTAACCTAGGTAAAATAGGTCATTTTGGAGCTAAGTAAGGTTATTATGTCATTTTCGAGGAAAATAAGCTAAGTATATGACATTTTGGAGCTAAACCAAGGTTATTATGCCATTTTTGACCTAAGTAAGCTAATTATGTCATAAATGAACTAGCTAAGCTAAGTATAGGTCATTTTTGAGCTAGCCTAGGTAGTTATGCCATTTTTGAGCTAACTAAGCATATTAAGTCATTTTGGATGAAAAAATGCTAAGTGTAGGTCATTTTAGAGCTATCCTAGGTAAAATAGGTCATTTTGGAGCTAAGTAAGGTTATTATGTCATTTTCGAGGAAAATAAGCTAAGTATATAACATTTTGGAGCTAAACCAAGGTTATTATGCCATTTTTGACCTAAGTAAGCTAATTATGTCATAAATGAACTAATTAAGCTAAGTATAGGTCATTATTGAGCTAGCCTAGGTAAAATAGGTCATTTTGGAGCTAAGTAAGGTTATTATGTCATTTTCGAGGAAAATAAGCTAACTATATGACATTTTGGAGCTGAATAGGTCATTTCTTAAGCTAAGTATGCATTTGTTAAGCAAAACACTAGGGAAAACGTACCGTCATCACGGAGGAGAAGGACCGGTCGCGCCAGTGGCAGACGCAGAAGGATCGGTCGATGCTTGTCGGGAGTTACGCTGCACCAAAGATCATTTGCAATGTCTCTTTAGCATGATGCAACTCAAATGTGAAGACTAGTAACTAATGACCATTCAAATGAAACTCACCGTGCCCGCCAGAGCAATGACTCGCATCGGCGAAGGGGTCTGACCGTTGCTCTGGCACATGGTCTGCACATTTGGTTTTCACAAGTCAGTCATACTAGTTAGTAATGAAACGAACATTACGTGCATGATTTGGCTAATATGCAGAAGAAACTTACCACGAAGAGCTCGTATAAGGCCCGGTTAGACGCGTCGTTCCGGTTCCTCTCCTCCTCCAACAGCGTAGCAGTCCTCTCCTCCAACTCCCTCTCCCTCTCCGCCGCCTGCCTCTTTGCCTCCGCCAGAAGCTCCTGGGTCTTCGCTCTCTCTTTCTCAAGAGCAGCCTGCAACACCACTCCTCGTTAGCTTTTAATCATTGACGGCCGCACACACAATGTAATGGAGGAAAGGTATCTGAGTCCGTATAACTAACCTCGATTTGTAGCTCCACTGGCCATGGACGAGGCCTTATCTCAGGATCGGCGCTCGTCTGGCGGTTCTTGATCTCCAGGAGAGTGCTAGGACAACGTATCAGTCCATCCCCAATGGCTATCGAGCCATGGGGCCTCCACCATTTTGGCTATTAAAGATTTGTTTGTTCCTGCAGAGTTTCAATGTAACCCGGTTTGAAAACCGGCTCCTACAACATAAACAAATATGTATATGCATATATGATGCATTTTATGATGATGCAATGTATGATGATGTATGTGTATGATAACATAGTATAAAAAGACCGGCTTTCAAGGCTCGAGTCTTGGTTTCGCTTCCTGTGGAAGCAGGCTTTTTGGCCTCTTTTGGTTTGTCCTATCTCTCTGAAAGCCGGCTCTCACGCAACCAATCGAGCGTTTTAACTCTGATGAATTCAGGGTCACCTTTGTGATTGACTCATCAGGCGTACGCCGGGTCGCTTTTTAGGGAGTAGCATCTTGCTAACAGGCAGGTTTAACCAAGTATAGTTTGGCATTTCGCCGGGTTAAAAGGATTTTGTAAGCTAAACTCGATGAGTTGGAAGCCCCCAAGTAACCATATGATCATGGAAAAGCTAAACATAGGATATACAGGAGACAATGCTACTACTGCAAAACATCTGGGGTCCAGATAAGCCGGCATTCCTTTCATCATTATTGAGCAGGCCGGGTCATCCTTGAGGCCAGGTCCTGTAGCAGGTTGGGTCTTGACCGCGGATAATTCCCCTGACAATACCGATGTTTAGACTGCGCATCATGGCAACTAGTCTTCTTTGGCAACCTTTCTTTCTCGCCAATAAGGTAGCAGCCCCCGGGCACTGGGTTGTCTTCCCTGTAACGACCCGGGTTTTTTGTATTTATTGAAACCGGCCGAATCTGCCGAGTCATGTCTGTATAGCCCCCGTGTCTTCAGACGACTCGAGGAATCGGCTTGAGATTCATCATACCTGGCTATGGCATAAGCCGGCGTAGAGTTTGATAGCCGAAAGATGAAATTTATTGAAGCCAAAGGTGTGTGGCGAGTTGATGATCTTCGGAATGCTCGTTGTATGCCCTCACAGGCTGATAATAGATTATTATTTTGCTCCAGAGTTGTTGGAGTAGACCGGGCCACGGGGGCGCCGGCGTCTGTTTGAGCAGTTCGTGCAGACGGGTGCGGATCCAGTGTGTTGATGTAGATATGGGAGTCAGCCGGTAACTCGGCGCGGACACGGGGGTCGCCCATGTCATTGTGAGCGCGGACGCGCGAGTCGGCCGCGGCATGTAAGTCGGCGCGGACGGGCGAGTCGGCCGCGGGCGCGGACGGATGAATCGGCAGCGGCGTGAGCGGATGAGTCGGCCGCGTGTTGATGTGGACCGAAACGCATAGGTGGCGGCTTGCACACACGTTCATTGAGCAGTACGGCACGGTCGGTTGCTGGCGCATGATAATGTTAGCACGAGCTCTATATCCGTGGTACGATGATCGCTCTTGCAGTGATCAATTGTCCTGCATAAAAAATATCGCAAGCCAGAGTAATTGTTCTCGAAAGAATAAAAATATACCAATAAAAATAGACCGGATGGATTTTACCTGATTTGTCCGGATGACAGATGGTCCATATATAGCGTCCGTGGATAACCTCAAGTAATTTCAACGGCGAGTTAGCCACTCTCTCCTTCTTTTGCAAAAGGGCATCAACCACAGTACTTCCACCGTTACGGACAAAATAATTCTCTTCTCCAGCAATGCATGGTGGAGACCAGCGGAGGTAAGGCGGCAGCTGATGATGCCGATGTATATCCGCTCTCTCTCTCTTTTTTTTTGAGACGGCCTTTGACTTGTAGTCCATCTCCACGCGGGCAGCCAGCCCCTCATCATCTATCGGGCACCCGGACCCGCGAATGCGACAGCCAGCGCGACGAGCAGCCGGCTGAAGCAGCGGGTAGCCGATGGGTCGATGAGGGGGCGAAGGGGACGCCGCAGAGCGAAAACAGGCGGGGGCGACTCAATGGCTCGCGGCAGAGGCGAGGCGAGCTTGGAGACGGCGGCTCTGTGGCGGACGGCTTGACGGCAGCCGGCAGAGGCGGAAGTAAGCGTGGAGACGGCGGCTTGACGGCTGGAAGCGCGATGGCGGAGGCGGCTCGAAGCAATACGAGGCAAGGCGGCTCAGATGCGAAGGCGCACACGAGCTGTG
This sequence comes from Elymus sibiricus, assembly GCA_039707655.1. NCBI lineage: Eukaryota > Viridiplantae > Streptophyta > Magnoliopsida > Poales > Poaceae > Elymus > Elymus sibiricus. Next base: position 186,968,980 of record CM077672.1, read on the forward strand.
GCAGAGGGCCGGCTCAAGGCCGGCGGCGGAGGCAAAAACGCTCGAGGCGGCTCAGGGCAGCAATGGCGGCTTAGATAGACGGCGGCTTGCGGGCTGGGACAGCAGAGGAGGCGGCCCAGGGCCGAGGTCGAGCGGGCGGATGGGGTACGGCCGCATCCGGCCGCAGCGGCGAGCTAGCTGAGGGGACGCGCAGAGGAAAGAACGATGAGGCGCGCGGGGCGGCTGCGGATGGCGGGTCATGCCAGGAGGAGCCACGCGAGGAGCGGCGAGCCGAGGCTGAGTCGCCTGAGAGCGGGCACTCGCACGTGGAAGCGAGACGAGCTGCGGCGGTTCGGCGGTTGGTGAGGAGGCCCGCGGCGAGGCGAGCCCCGGCGTCGGAGATGACCGAGGTGGAGGCGGCTCAGTGGTGGCTGCTTGCTAAGACCGAGGCGGGGGCGGCTAAGTGGTGGCCGCAGCTGAGGAGGCCCCCAGCGACTCGAGGAGCGGCGGTGTCGGCGTCTCGAGGGAGGCGGCGGCTGAGGCCAGGCGGCGAATCGCGGATGGCGGCTCAGGAGGCCTCTGGCTGCGATGGCCGGGGCGGCTCGAGGAGGCCCCCGACGAGGAAAGGCGAGAGGCGACTCGGAGGCTGGCCGGAGGCAGCGGCGAAGGGAGGCTGCGGCTCGGAACCGCGGCTGAGGCAGAACCACAAGCGGCTTGGAAGTGGCGAGTTGAGGCAGCTTGGGGTGAGGCCATGGCGGTGGCTCTGGAAGCGGCCGGTGGAGGCATGGCAGGCCGGCGAGCGCGGCTTTTAGGCGGTCGACGAGGCGCCGGCGGGTCGACGACGTGGAAGAGACGGGAGTGAGCAACGGCGGCGGCTCGCGACAGCGAGCGGGCCACGGCTGCAGAGGCGGCCGCGGAGGCCGGCGACCCGGAGAGAAACCGAGCGGGGCCGGCTTGCTGGCGGAGGCCGCTCGCGGCATGGAGGCACGTCCATGACGGCGAGGCGGAGGTGAGCTCGCGCGGCGAGGCCGCGGCTCGCCGACGCCGCGAGGCTGCTTGGCTGTGGTGGAGGCGGTGGGCCGTAGCGGCGGGCGAGCCGGCGGCAGCTCGGCAGTGAAGGCAGCAGAAGAAAACCGGCGGGCGGTTTGGCGCGAGGCCGTTGAGGCGGCTCCAGGCGCGGCCATTGAGGCGAGGCGCGGTGGCGGCTCAAGGCAGAGGCGAGCCAGGGCGGTTCAAAAGCGAAGGCGAGGCCGACTCGTGGCAGGGCCGAGTCTGTATCCACGTCCACGTCCTACTCCGGGTCATGGCCCCCTTTTTTTTTTGTAGGCAGGACTTGCTAGTTGCTTCCTTGACACTGATTTTTGCTTCGCGGCTTCTGAAAGCTATTCACCCCCTGACCGTGAAGACAACGATTTTGTGCTGTAGTCTGCTCTTGCCTCAATAAGTAGTAGTCCTTTCTTTGAAAACCGGGTTAGCTAATTGATGCTTTTCCTTGCAAACAGTCACGCATGTAGCTTTTTCAACTCTGTCATACGTTGATTCCTTTGGGATTTGAGGTTGAGTAGTGCGATGTGGGTCATCTGATGTACTCCGCTGTGGTCAAAGTTACTTTTCGACTCTAATCTGATTTATGCTGCCGCCGAAGCTTCTTCAACGACGACTGCTGAACTCGTAGTTGATGTAGATCCTTCCGAACCTGGCTGTGCCACACCATCAAGGCAGCGCCAACTTATTTTAGTACGGGCGGATCTGGGTATGTGCTTTGCTTCATGATTCATGCAATTCATTCTTCATGCTAGCTTGAGCCCTTTACTAATACTTTGTTCCTCTCTTTTAGGCGCGACACAATAACACAGAGGTGCCAGAGGTGTACGACCTCTATGCCATGGCCCATACTGCCTCGTACAAGAAGGCCAAGGCATTCTCTGAGTCTGACCTCGATCATCCAGAAAAGTTCACCAACATCTCCTCCCACCACAAGCTCATGATGTACAACAAGAAGGTGAAGGCGAGGAAAGGGGAGGACTATAACCCGAGCCAGCATCCTATTGATCCAGAGCTGGTGATGATAGCTGGTGGCGGGAGGCCCCATGGCTCGATAGCCATTGGATATGGACTGATACGTTATCCTCTCACTCTCCCGGAGATCAAGGCGCGCCAAACGAGCTCTTGTCCTGACATAAGGACTCGTCCACGGTTAGTTATACGGACTAATATGACTGACTCGTCAAAACCAAATCATGCACGTAATAAATGGCATAATAACCTTGGTTAGCTCATAAATGTCATATACTTAGCTTATTTTCCTCCAAAATGACATAATAAGCTAAGTTAGCTCAATAATGACCTATACTTACCTAAGTTAGCACAATAATGACCTATACTTAGCTTCGTTTCCTCCAAAATGACATAATAAGCTTAGTTTGCTCAAAAATGGCATAATTACCTAGGTTAGCTCAGTAATGACCTATACTTACCTTATTTTACTCCAAAATGACATAATAAGGTTAGTTAGCTCCAAAATGACATAATTACCTAAGTTAGCTCAATAATGACCTATACTTAACTTCTTTTCCTCCAAAATGACATAATAAGCTTAGTTAGCTCAAAAATAGCATAATTACCTAAGTTAGCTCAATAATGACCTATACTTACCTTATTTTCCTCCAAAATGACATATTAACCTTAGTTAGCTCCAAAATGGCATAATTACCTATGTTAGCTCAATAATGACCTATACTTACCTTCTTTTCCTCCAAAATGTCATAATAAGCTTAGTTAGCTCAAAAATGGTATAATTACCTAAGTTAGCACGAAAATGACATACACTTACCTTATTTTCCTCCAAATTGACATAATAAGCTTAGTTAGCTCAAAAATGGCATAATTACCTAAGTTAGCTGAATAATGACCTATACTTACCTTATTTTCCTCCATAATGACATAATAAGCTTAGTTAGCTCTAAAATGGCATAATTACCTAAGTTATCTCTAAAATGACACAAATAAGGAATAAGAAGAAGAAAAACAAGGAAGAGGAGAAAAAGAAGGAATAGAAGAAGAAAGAGAAGAAAAAGAAAGAATAAAAGAAGAAGAATGAGAAGGAAAAGGATAAAAAGATAGAAGAGAAGAAGAAAGATGAGAAAAAGAGAGAAGAAGAAGAAAATATATTCTTATTCTTCCTTTTTCTATTCTTTCATTTTCTCCACCTTCTACTCCTTCTTCTTATTCTTATTCTTCTTCTTTCTTCTTCCTCTTTCTTTCTTCTTATTATTTTTCTTCTCTTTCTTCTTCTTCTTCTTCTTCTTCTTCTTCTAACTTTCTTATTCCCATTTTGCAGATTTGATTCACTTCATGGAAGTTGGCATTGATGGACTGCTAGTGTTTAGTTTTTGTTTTGATTTGTATTGATGAACAATGTGAAACTATGTATGTATTGGTTCTTTTAATAGCCTATGTGTTCTCTTGTTCAATATTTCACGATGATGTTGGATAGTACATACTATTTGTTGGAATACATGGCCTATGCTTCAGCTTGAAACTATATATATCATATATGTGTTGTGAAAATGCAGGGAAATAACAGAAAACAGATAAAAAAAGTGGTAATACAGGCACTTTGCTGTCCGCCAGCGGACGGGAAAGCCCTTTGCCGTCGGTAGGCAGACGGCAAAGGTGCCACGTGGCAGCAACCTGTGCAACCTGGGAGCACCATGTCTGACCCATTTGGTCATTCTGCCGTCAGCTGGCAGACGGCAAAGACAAAGCGGGAGTGACGTGCAGCCACAGGCCTGCTGACGTCGAAGGGCAGACGGCAAAGGAAAGTGTTGGTTTGCCGTCCGCAGGCAGATGGCAAAGTCTGCCGTTAGCCACCTAACGGGGCTAACAGCTATACTTTGCCGTCTAGGACCTTTGCCGTCAGCTTGGCCAGGAAGGCGGACGGCAAACGTCTTTGCCGTCCGCTGTGCTTCTGCAGACGGGAAAGACGATGATTACCGTTACTTTCAGTGCTGAAAGTGGGGCCGTCAGCCAGCAGACGGTAAAGTTGTTTGCCGTCTGTGGCCTGGTCCTTTGCCGTCTGCTATAGCAGATAGCAAAGTAACTGATTCCTGTAGTGCCCGTTTCCCCTCCAAATCGTGAAAGATCGACACCATAGGGTTCCACCCCACATCAAAGAGCCTCCTCCTTCTGTCGTAACTGAACCTGTAGTCTATCTAGTTTGTAATGGGAGGATGGTGCATTGTTCTATATGTTATTGTCCATATATCAGTCGGTAGGTGAGCTCACGGAGGGGTGATTGAGGGTGGCAGAGTATACTTCAAACATAAAATCGTCCGAAACTCAATTTTACAAGCCGGATCTTGCCTCTAAAATGTTGTCGAAGCCGGCGAGTGGCTATGGACGCATACAACTTTTCCTTGTGATCATTTTGGCAGGTCATGGAGATCCAATGGAGTTTTTATGGCCAAATTATGGCCGTTATATGGATACGACATCGGGGGACAGACCGTTAATACAAGTTTCAGGGTAAGTTGATTGCACCGACGAGCCATCTTGCACCACTTGGAATGACCTATAATTTTTTGTGTTTATGAACAGAATGAGGATGAGCTATTATGTACTTTATCATCTAGGAATAATGCATGCGCTAGTGAAAACATGAGGTTGGAAGCAGGATGGGAGATAGACCATGTAAAGCATGAATTCTTGGGTTTCGATGCAACGAAGAGCCACCTCCTTCTGTTATGACTGAACTGTACCCTTTCTATTTTGTAATGGAAGGATGGTGCATTGTCCGATATGTTATTGTCCACATATTAGTCCATAGGTGAGCTCACGGAAGGGTGGTAGAGGGTGGCAGAGTATACTTCAAACATAAAATCATCCGAAACTCCATTTTACAAGCCAGATCTTGCCTCCGAAATGTTGTCAAAGCCGACCAGTGGGTTATGGATGCATACAACTTTTCATTGTGATCGTTTTGGCGCGTCATGAATCTCCAATGGGGTTTGTATGGCCAAATTATGGCCATTTTATGGATACAACATCGGGGGACAGACCGTGAATACAACTTTCAGTGTAAGTTGATCGCACCAATGAGCCATCTTGCACCATTTTGGAATGATCTATAATTTTTTGTGTCCATGAATAGAATGAGTATGAACTGTTATGTACATTATCATCCAAGAATAATGCATCCGCTGGTCAAAAAGTGAGGGTGGTAGCAGGCTGGGTGATAGACCATGTAAAGCATTAATTCTCGGGTTTCGATGCAACGAAGAGCCTCTTCCTTCTGTTGTGACTGAATCTATAGTCTTTCCAGCTTGTAATGGAAGGATGGTGCATTGTTCTATATGTTATTGTCCATCAGTCGGTAGGTGAGCTCACGGAAGGATGGTAAAGGGTGGCAGAGTACACTTCAAACATAAAATCATCCGAAACTTAATTTTACAAGGCGGATCTTGGCACCGAAATGTTGTCGAAGCCGGCGAGTGGATTATGGATGCATACAACTTTTCGTTGTGATTGTTTTGGCGGGTCATGAAGCTCCAATGGAGTTTTTATGGCCAAATTGCGGTCGTTTTATGGATACAACATCGGGGGACAGACCGTGAATACAACTTCCAGGGTAATTTTATCGCACCGACGAGCCATCTAGCACCACTTGGAATGACCTATAATTTTGTGTGTGCATGAATAGAATGAGGATGAGCTGTTATGTACTTTATCATCCAAGAATAATGCATCCGCTGGTGAAAACGTGAGGGTGGTAGCGGTATGGGTGATAGACCATGTAAAGCATGGATTCTTGGGTTTCGATGCAAAGAAGAGCTTCCTCTTTCTTACGTGACTGAACCTATAGTCTTTCTAGTTTGTAATGGAAGGATGGTGCCCTGTACGATATGTTATCGTCCATATATCAGTCCGTAGGTGAGCTCACGGAAGGGTGATAGAGGGTGGTAGAGTATACTTCAAACATAAAATCATCCGAAACTCAATTTTACAAGCCGGATCTTGCCTCCGAAATGTTGTCGAAGCCGACGAGTGGGTTATGGACGCATACACCTTTTCGTTGTGATCGTTTTGGTTGGTCATGAAGCATCAATTGAGTTTGTATGGCCAAATTGTGGCCGTTTTATGGATACAACATCGGGGGACAGACCGTGAATACAACTTTCAAGGTAAGTTGATCGCCCCGACGAGCCATCTTGCTTCATTTGGAATGATCTATAATTTTTCGTGTGCATGAACAGAATGAGTATGAGCTGTTATGAACTTTATCATCCAAGAATAATGCATCTGCTGGTGAAAAAGTGAGGGTGGTAACGGGATGGGTGATAGACCATGTAAAGCATTAATTCTTGGGTTTCGATGCAACGAAGACCCTCCTCCTTCTATCGTGACTGAACCTATAGTCTTTCTAGCTTGTAATGGAGGGATGGTGCATTGTTCTATATATTATTGACCATATATCAGTTCGTAGGTGAGCTCACGGAAGGGCGGTAGAGGGTGGCAGAGTATAGTTCAATCATAAAATGATTCGAAACTCAATTTTACAAACCGGATCTTGCTTCCGAAATGTTTTGAAGTCGTCGAGTGGGTTATGGACGCATACAACTTTTCGTTGTGATCGTTTTGCCGGGTCATGAAGCTCCAATGGATTTTGTATGGCCAAATTGTGGCCATTTTATGGATACAACTTCAGGGGACAGACCATGAATACAACTTTCAGGGTAAGTTGATCGCACCAACGAGCGATCTTGCACTATTCAGAATGACCTATAATTTTTCGTGTGCATGGACTGAATAAGGATGAGCTGTTATGTACTTTATTATCCAAGAATAATGCATCGGCTGGTGAAAACATGAGTGTGGTAGCAGGATGGGTGATTGACCATGTAAAGCATGAATTCTTAGGTTTCGATGCAACGAAGAGCCTCCTCCTTCTGTCGTGATGGAACCTATTGTCTTTCTAGTTTGTAATGGAAGGATGGTGCATTGTTCTATATGTTATTGTCCATATATTAGTCCGTAGGTGAGCTAATGGAAGGGTGGTAGAGGGTGGCAGAGTATACTTCAAACATAAAATCTTCCGAAACTCAATTTTACAAGACGGATCTTGCCTCTCAAATGTTATCGAAGCCGGCGAGTGGGTTTTGGACGCATACAACTTTCCGTTGTGATCAGTTTGGCGGGTCATGGAGCTCCAAAGGAGTTTTTATGTCCAAATTGTGGCCCTTATATGGATACAACATCGGCGGACAGATCGTTAATGCAACTTTCTGGGTAAGTTGATCGCACCGATGATCCATCCTGCACCACTTGGAATGACCTATGATTTTTCGTGTTTATGAACAGAATGAGGATGAGCTGTTATATACTTTATCATCCAAGAATAATGCATCCGCTGGTGAAAACGTGAGGGTGGTAGCGGGATGGGTGATAGACCATGTAAAGCGTGAATTATTGGGTTTCGATGCAACGAAGAGCCTCCTCCTTCTGTCGTGAGTGAACCTCGAGTCTTTCTAGTTTGTAATGGAAGGATGGTGCATTGTTCGATATGTTATTGTCCATATATCAGTCCGTAGGTGAGCTCATGGAAGGGTGGTAGAGCGTGGAAGAGTATACTTCAACCATAAAATCATCTGAAACTTAATTTTACAAGCCGGATCTTGCCTCCGAAATGTTATCGAAGTTGACGAGTGGGTTATGGACGCATACAACTTTTCATAATGATCGTTTTGGCGGGTCATGAAGCTCCAATTGATTTGTATGGCCAAATTGTGGCCGTTTTATGGATACAACATTGGGGGACAGACCGTGAATACAACTTTCCGGGTAAGTTGATCGCACGGACGAGCCATCTTGTACCATTTGGAATGATCTATAATTTTTCATGTGCATGAACAGAATGAGTATGAGCTGTTATGTACTTTATCGTCCAAGAATAATGCATCCGCTAGTGAAAAAGTGAGGGTGGTAGCGGGATGGGTAATAGATCATGTAAAGCACGAATTCTTGGGTTTCCATGCAAAGAAGAGCCTTCTCCTTCTATCGTGCCTGAACCTCTAGTCTTTCTAGTTTGTAATGGAAGGATGGTGCATTGTTCTATATGTAATTGTCCATATATCAGTTGGTAGGTGAGCTCATGGCAGGGTGGTAGAGGGTGGCAAAGTATACTTCAAACATAAAATCATCTGAAACTCAATTTTACAAGGCAGACCTTGCCTCCGAAATGTTGTCAAAGACGGCGAGTGGCTTACGGACGCATACAACTTTTCGTTCTAATCATTTTGGTGGGTCATGAAGCTCCAACGTATATTGTATGGCCAAATTGTGGCCGTTTCATGCATACAACATCGGGGGACAGACCATGAATACATTTTTCTGGGTAAGTTGATCACACTGACGAGTCATCTTGCACCATTCAGAATGACGTATAAGTTTTGGTGCGCATGAACAGAATGAGGATGAGCTGCTATGTACTTTATGATCCAAGAATAATGCAACGAAGAGCCTCCTCCTTCTGTCATGATAGAACATGTAGTCTTTCTAGTTTGTAATGGAAGGATGGTGCATTGTTCTATATGTTATTGTCTATATATCAGTCGGTAGGTGAGCTTGCGGAAGGGTGGTAGAGGGTGGCAGTGTATACTTCAAACATAAAATCGTCCGAAACTCAATTTTACAAGCCAGGTCTTGCCTCCGAATGTTGTCGAAGCCGGCGAGTTGGTTATGGACGCATACAACTTTTTGTTGTGATCATTTTGGTAGGTCATGGAGCTCCAATGGTGTTTGTATGGCCAAATTGTGGTCGTTTTATGGATACACCATCGAGGGACAGATCGTTAATACAACTTTCAGCGTAAGTTGATCGCATCGACGAGCCATCTTGCACCACTTGGAATGACCTATAATTTTTCGTGTGCATGAACAGAATGAGGATGAGCTGTTATGTACTTTAGCATCCAAAAATAATGCATCCGCTAGTGAAAACATGAGGGTGGTAGAGGGATGGGTTACAGACCATGTAAAGCATGAATTCTTAGGTTTCGGTGCAACGAAGAGCCTCCTCCTTCTGTCGTGACTGAACATGTAGTATTTCTAGTTTGTCATGGAAGGATGGTGCATTGTTCGATATGTTATTGTCCATATATCAGTCCGTAGGTGAGCTCACGGAAGGGTGGTAGTCGGTGGCAGAGTATACTTCAAACATAAAATAATCTGAAACTCAATTTTACAAGCCGGATCTTGCCTCTGAAATGTTGTCGAAGCCGACGAGTGGGTAATGGACACATACAACTTTTCGTTGTGATCGATTTGGCGGGTCATGAAGCTTCAATGGAGTTTGTATGGCCAAATTGTGGCCGTTTTAAGGATACAACATCGGGGGACAGACCGTGAATACAACTTTCAGGGTAAGTTGATCACACCGACGAGCCATCTTGCACCATTTGGAATGATCTATAATTTTTTGTGTGCATGAACATAATGAGTATGAGCTATTATGTACTTTATCATCCAAGAATAATGCATCCGCTGGTGAAAAAGTGAGGGTGGTAGCGGGATGGGTGATACATGATGTAAAGCATGAATTCTTGGGTTTTGATGCAATGAAGAGCCTCCTCCTTTTGTCGTGCCTGAACCTGTAGTCTTTCTAGTTTGTAATGGAAGGATGGTGCATTATTCTATATGTTATTGTCCATATATCAGCCCGTAGGTGAGCTCATGGAAGGGTGGTAGAGGGTGGAAGAGTATATTTCAAACATAAATTCATCTGAAACTTAATTTTACAAGCGGGATCTTTCCTCCAAAATGTTGTCGAAGCCGGCGAGTGGGTTATGGATGCATCCAACTTTTCGTTGTGATTGTTTTCGTGGATCATGGTGCTCCAATGGAGTTTTTATGGCCAAATTGTGGCCATGTTATGGATACAACATCGGGGGACAAACCGTTAATACAACTTTCAGGGTAATTTGATCGCACCGACGAGGCATCTTGCACCACTTGGAATGACCTATAATTTTTTGTGTGCATGAACAGAATGAGGATGAGCTGTTATGTACTTTATCATCCAAGCATAATGCATCCGCTGGTGAAAAAGTGAGGGGGGCAGAGGGATGGGTGATAGACCACGTAAAGCACGATTCTTGCAATTCGATGCAACGAAGATCCTCCTCCTTCTGTTGTGACTGAACCTGTAGTATTTCTAGTTTGTACTGGAAGAATGGTGCACTCTTTGATATGTTATTGTCCATATATCAGTCCGTTGGTGAGCTCATGGCAGGGTGGTAGAGAGTGGCAGAGTATACTTCAAACATAAAATTATCTGAAACTCAATTTTACAAGCTGGATCTTGCCTCCAAAATGTTGTCGAAGCCGGCGAGTGGGTTATGGACGGATACAACTTTTTGTTGTGATCGTTTCAGCGGGTCATGGAGCTCGAATGGAGTTTTTATGGCCAAATTATGGCCGTTTTATGGAAATAACATCAGGGGATAGATTGTTAATACAACTTTTAGGGTAAGTTGATCTCACCGACGAGCCATCTTGCACTACTTGGAATAACTTATAATTTTTCGTGTGCATGAGCAGAATGAGGATGTGCTGTTATGCACTTTATGATCCATGAATAATGCATCCGCTTGTGAAAACGTGACAGTGGCAGCGGGATGGGAGATTGACCATGTAAAGCATGAATTCTTTGGTTTCGATGCAACGAAGAGCCTCCTCCTTCTGTCGTGAGGAACCTGATGTGGAGTGGGGCCGATCTTTCACGAAATGGAGAGGATCCTATGAAGAACATGAAGAACATGAGGGGAAACACTCAATCAACAAGATCCAAATCACACATGTGCTAAATCCACATACAAATAGAGGTAACAAAGGTCTAAATCCAACACAAGAGGGTACAAAGGGTAGCTAGTTCATCCCAATCCTTGAAGGAGAGAGGTCTTGAATCCTTGGAGGATCTTCCGGTGGTTATAGGCCTTGATCTTCCGTAAGAAGGGGTCTTGAATCCACTAGGGGATCTTGTCACATGGAGGCCTTGATCTCCATGGGAGTAGGTAGTGGATGAGCAAAGCTCTATCTCAAATGATCTCTAAGCTTTGCTAACCATAATTCGTCCAAGTGAAGGGGTATATATAGTCCAGGGGGTGAGAGAGAGATACATGGGTGGAAACCCGAGTGGCTGCGCACAGGTAGGGTTGGACGTCCGGTGGTTATCGGATGTCCGATCACTCGTGGGGGTCCGGATGTCCGGAGGGTGTCGAACTTCCGACGTTTCTTCTCTGGTCGGTTGGCATCGGATTTCCGGTTGGCGTCAGACGTCCGGCGGCTGGAGGAGGTCGGATGTTCGGTGTCCGGCGATCGTCCGGGCGCGGTTGACTTGGTCTGCTGCTGGTTCCCTGAGCGGCTGGTCGAGGTTGTGTCGGACGTCCGGTAGGCGTGGGACGTCCGGCGGCTGTAGCTTTGCTATAGCATCGTCTTCTCTTGCTCTGCTTCCTCGCCTTCTTGTCCAATGCTCCTAGCTGCTCCATGGTCTTCCTCTTGGTTCCTGAACATGCATAGCATATACATTTGAATTAGTAGCCATGTCTCACATGTAGAAAGTGAAGGTTCGGGGAGGAGTGAGTTAACGTTGTGTCCAATGGCGTATACTCGAGGCCTCATCCCCTTGGGACTTGGGGAGTAGTCATAGTGTACATGGGGATGACCGTAGGATGCTTCGCATCATCCCCCCACCCCTTGGGAAAGATCCGACCTCAGATTGTGATCCTCATCACCATGGAAACGGTAGTCGTGGACGGACTTGTATGTCATGGCACAATCAATGTACTTCAAGATTTCGTCGGGATGGTATACATGCAAAACGAGCAAACACAAGAGACACTTGGAAATACAATGTTTAGCTCACATAAGGTGTATATCAAGTAAGCATGAGTCCATGTGACAAGATTGTTCGTGACAAGGCACATGATGCTTAGCCAAATGATGTAAAATGATATGTAAAGCATTCATGGGAGCAAATTCATTTGTTGTGCACACAAAGGTATGGTAATTGTCATGGTGCACAAAGCTACAAATTCTACCATTGTGCAAAATGATGTCATAGTGGGACGGTTTATCAAGAGCATGAACATGGCAATTGGTGCTCAATGCAATTATGTTATCATGCAACTGATGGTGGGCAATGTGATCATTATGTATGAATATGCCATCAAGGAAGATCACAACAAATTTGCTAAGAAAGTGTACAAGCTCATATATCATGGATGACATGGGAATACAAGATGCAACATGGCAATCATAATGTAAGTTGATCCATGCATAAGGTGCAAATTTGTTATGGGTATTGTTGTACCATGGCTCGATGTTGTGGCATAAGTGGTGGTCCGGTGGTGCTTCCAAAGTAGGCGCATCCACTAAGTTCGAGCACTCCTCAACTTGAAGGTTCGGGTCCATCTCCAATGTCGGTCCTCCATCCAATAGATGTATTGTGGCACCCCGGCTCAGAGAGACCGGAACACCCCGTATTCAAGCCCAGAGATCAAGTCTTTTGGAATACGGCACTGCTTGGCATAGAACAAATCAACTCTTTATTACAAATATAACACAGGTACAAAGGTTCTGAAGGCGCGAAGGTTACAGGGGCACGGCGACACTTCGCCTGCTCAGATAGCTCTATGCTAGCAGCGAGACATCTCGAAGCGGAATAAATCCTAACAGCGGAACAACGACGACGGTGATGAACTCCATTCCGCAGGGACTCTGGATGGGACGTATCCTAGAGCGCAACCTCGGGTCCTCGACAAACAAGCAATCATGGCATCACCTGCAATCTGGCATAACACGCCAGGTGAGTACTTTGAATGTACTCGCAAGCTCACAGCAACCAAAGCAATCGAGACATACAACAGCATGGCATTTATAGGTTAATCATTAATGATGAACACGATACTACTAGAACAACATGAGCATGGCAAAAATATGAGCATGGCAACATCATGAGCATGGCAACAACATGAGCATGGCATGTACATATAATTCATGATATGAACAGGACGATACTAGCACTAGCATGCAAGGGGGGTCGACGTTTAAGGTCTCATGGACCAACTTACTCTGCTCGGAGGTTATCTCGTAACCACCAACTGACCATCGTGATCATCACACGACCACCTTAGGATCAACCAAGCTCACTATCAACTATACCCTCGTGATCATCTCATAACCACACGGAGCTTGATCTCTGCTTGTGATCATCGCATGACCACATAAAGATCAACCAACTTATTTTCTCATCGAACCGGGGTTGTTATTACTCAGGTTATTATTTCTGTTGTCCCATAGTGTGACCTAGTACGAACTGTGTCCATGACCGAGGACGCGGCTATATATAGATTATACACTCTGCAGAGGTTAGTACAATGTACCCACACTACGGAACTCTTGGCCTCGTGCTCCCATTCGGGTGGACCAACGACATTCCGACAAAACCAATCTATTGCATGACACTCTCCCGGCCACTACGACAAACTCCCCTTTGGGCTATGTCCTGGGTTACCCCGATGCCAACATGTGACATCCGCCACCTCTGTGGCTGCCACCGTCGTGGCCAAACATAAACATCGTCCCAAACGGGGACCTCGGATCCATACAACTCGGGTACTGAAGGCTTATGGTAGCCTACCTGATCAGGGTAGCGCGCACCCATAACCTTCCCTAGTAGGAGGCACCGGCGAGAGGCATGACAATAGACCACATTAGGGCCTCCCCATCCAGGCAAGTGTGGTTGCACTGGTGAGCTCGATTCGGTGGCACCATGACTCAGCCAACAGATTTGTTCAAGTTCGGTTAATGACAGGTTCAACTTGAATGGTGATGAGCTGAGTCAATATGAAATGACAATGCATAGGAGCATGATATCAATATGAGCATGGATGGGAACATAATCATTTAACATATGGATCATAGCATCAATAACAATAAATCATTTAATCTACTAGATGCAAATGAGCATGGCATAGCGATGGTCATGAATATCACAAGTATTTTCATATCAAACCGTAACTATTCAAATGAGCATATCGTTATCACTAGCATCGGAAAATAAATCATAGAACTAACATGATAATAATAATTTAGCAATTAATCATTTAACTTACTAGACGCAAATGAACAAGACATAAGAACGAGCATGGATTCACAAGCATATATTATTCACAAAAATAATTAAACGAGCAAACAATTATTTAAATATTCAAGTGGAAACCATGGCTACTGCAAGGCCATCATGGAAGTGGCTGTCGTGGCTTGCCTGGGGATGAAGGATTCACCGGGGAGAGGTGCGATGAACTCGCGGAAAGAATCACCGGAAAAGTTTCCCTCTCGGCGGAGCTGTTTTAAGGGCAAGGGCAAAATGGTCATTTTCACCGTGTGACAACCTCATGAAAATGATACCATCGGAACGGGCTCAACGAACTGAGATCGTGGGCTTTGGAATCACCTGAATCGGAGTTACGGTTGCCGAGTTACGGCCGTTCGTTCGTTAGGCAGAAAAAGAATTAAAAACTGTTCTTTTCTGGCCTTAACGGACGAACGTCCGCTAATTAGCAGTTTCGGCCGGCGGCTGAAAAACAGAAAGCGCACTTTCGGAAATACGCTTTCGAACGGGGAAAGCGTATTTTGATCCGAAGAAGAAGCAGATTACGCTTCCGTTAATTGAAAACGTATTTTTAAGAAACCGTCTCCACTTACTCGGCTGGGCCCGGGCTCTGGGTCAGTGACACGCGGGACCCACCGTGCCTTCTCTCTCTCCTCCCTACCTCCTTCTTCTTCCCCGCAGTGAACAAAGGCAGAGGCGAGGCTGGCCGCCCCGACGGCGATTGCCGGAGCTACCGACCGTCTCCGGCGGCGCTCCGGTTATGGAGGTGCTCAGGGCGATGCGGCGCATCCATCCATGTTGAATATGGAGCTCGGGGAGGGCGGGAGCTCGGGTTCCCTCGGCAATGGCAGACGGCGGCTCGGTCGGAGTTCAGGTAGCTCGGGACAGTCGCGGAGAAGCAGCGGGATGGAGTGGAGAAGCTCCTAGGTGGTGGTGGGGTCCTCTGGTGGAGAAAGTAGGAGGGGAGGAGGCCAGCACTGGGCGAATTTGAGAGGGTGAGAGCGGCGGCCATGGCGGCCATTGGAGGTCCAGAGAGCTCCTCGAGCTCGGGCAAATGGCTAGTCGGGGCTAGAGGAGGAGGGCGAGGCTGCTGATGACCTCGGAGGAGGTCAGAGGCTTCTTAAATAGTCGGGGCGGAGGTGGTGCCGCCCCCGGATGTCACCGTGGCTGGGCGGAGCGTGCTCTGGCGTGGTCGGTGGCTGCTAGCGGGGCGTCGGGGCATTGCCGACCTAACGAGGGTCAGAGGGAAGCGGCTTCTCGAGGAGAAGAGGCAGAGGCAAAACGACGATGGCCGCAGGCGCACAGTGCACGCGTGCCCGTCGATTTGGCTCGGTCCGGCGAGCTATTAGCGGGGGAGGGGCGTCCGGGGAGAAGAGTGGAGCGGGGGAGGTTCTGCGGCGAGGCGAGGTGTCGCGAGCACGGCGTTTGGGCGGTGGCCGAATGGGTCCCAGTGCCAGAGCGCGCTTTTGGCTGCAGAGCACGCGCCCTGGGCTTGGTCACCGCGTGTAAAGGCAAGAGGAGATCTCGCATGCTGGGTAGTTGGTGTCTAGCGTGTTGTCCTTCCCAGATGGGTCCGACCAGAGTTGATGGATCGACTAAAAGCGCTTTGGGTTGATGGGAAGGTTCAGCTAAAGTTTGCTGTAGCAAACTTTGACCAATAGCTGTGGTAAAATGGTTTGCTTAAGTTGTCAAATAAGATGTCACACAGGTTTAGGGTAGGAAGGACTACAATACTGTGAATTTTGAAGAGATTTGGACCAATATTTAACCTAGTTGCCTTACAACTGCCAAATCTGGTCCAAAAGCTAGATCAGGAAGTAGCACTCACATGATTGCTTGCGTTGAGCTGAAAATTGGTGGAGGGTGATCATTTGGGCATATGAAGATACCATAAAAATTTCATCCCATTTGGATAAGTATAAATGGTACTTCCTTCGCAATGATCCACATTGGCCAGAAACTTGGGGGAATTTTGAGGAGAAAATGGCTTGGCAAAAAGATGTGACTTTTGGTATGCTCATATGATATAGAGACATTTAGGTCCTGGATAAATTTCAGAATTTTTGAAGCAATATAAAATATAGTTGCTTCACAAACTGAAATTGTGACCAGAAACCAAGATTTGATGGTGTGCTCCCATAGATACTTGGATGGATATGAAATTTTGTGGAGGTCAATTATTTGACCATATAAATGATCTACCAAAATTTCAACTCATTTGGATAATCCTAGCTAGTACTTCCTTCACAAAGCTTCTCTCTGGACAGAGACTTTGGAAATTTCCTGAGGAAAATTTACTAGGAAAATGAGGTTTAATTTTGGCATGTGGCAATAATTTGAATAGGAAAGATTGCCCAAAATTTTTGAGGGCAATCAAGAAAAGATAAATAGCACTTCCTTCACAAAGTGCCATACTGGACAGAATAGGAAATGAATGTTCCTGAATTATTTTTGAACTAGGCAAGGATGGGTTTTGGCACATTTGTGGAAGATATGATCCAAAGAATTTATGAGAATTTTGTGGGAATTTTGTGGAAGACAGAAATATAGGTTGCTTCACAACCTAGGGCAAACAGGGTTATTCCTTTAATAGAAAAAGGAATATTCCCAATAAATAAATATTGGAGTTGGGCTAAGATGGAAATGACATGGCCTTGGGATATATTTGAGAATGACAAGCCACTAGGATGTGGCAGGAGAGAAGATTTTCCCAGGTTTCAAGACCACATAGCCACGGAAAAAGAACTCCAAATAAAAATTCGAAGAAATCCAAAAGAAAAAGAAAGGGCCAAAAATCGGGGTGTTACATGTATAATGTAGACAAGAAGAAGGAGATAATAATGAAAGTATGGCCAATCTAGTATGCCTATTTGAAGATGGCTTAAAGGGAAGGAGTTCACCTTATGAATGTCCCCGAAGATGTTGGTGTCACACATCGTGTACGCCTTCACATGACCAAGTTGTCTCATGATGGTACCGCCTTGTGAATCCTGCAAAATGAAAGAACATGACAAAACACTCGGAAAAAGGTGGCGTGCTGGCAAGGACCTGGCTAGCCGCCATCTAGGTCGGGAGGGATGAGAGGAGCGGGAGGGGACGGGTGGAGGGATAAACCCTAGCTCTTTTAGAGCAGGAGGGGTTGGGAGGGGTTATGGGCCAACTAATCAGGCTTTGTTTGCCGCGAGTTAGTGGGCCAACATCGATTAATCGGCCTCACAACCAATTAATCGGTCTAACAAACCATTTAATCAGTCTGACAGACCATTTAATCGGCCTGGCAAGTTAACGTGATGAATAGGTGTTATTCGATTCGGCCACCCAATGAGTAGCGATTAACTGGCCAATTAACTGATTAAACGGATGAATTCTTGAACAGTGGAGATACCCAACAAGTGTTTTCATCATTCTTATCATAAGAAAGGACAAGGGTGTAGGGCATGGTATGTAGGCATAAGATGCTAGCACAACAAAAGACATTAGGCTAAATCAAACAAGCCTGCGTCACAAGTAAGATGTCCAAGTCTCCGATATCAATAAACATAGTATTGTTGCACTCACGACAAGTGGATATGAGAGAGGCAACTAATGGGGACAAGAGACAATTATCAAGATAAATCAAGTGAGAGGCATGAACATATATGCCATCAACCCAATGCAATGAGCAATTATGTATCATGGGTGATGCAACATAGCAAGCAATCATAGTGATCAAGTCATGGAAGCTAGTAGTGTGAAGATGCAACATACTAGAAGGAATCATGGCAATCATGTGATGTGTGCAAATAGTGAGCACACATAATGCACATGACATATCACAAGCATGAAAACAAGATATGAGCAAAGTAGAATCATTGTATTGGCAAGAAGTCCTATGTAAATGGCAATGGAACATCATGACTCTCCCAACACAAGAATCAACAATAGCATGGGGCATGTATAAAACATGGCAATAGCAACTAGTATCTCCACCAAGCATGCAAATACACGTAGTAGCAGTAGAATGGTGAATCATATGTAAGTGCAAGCAAGGGTCACAATTGAATGGCAAAGGCATAGAAAGAGGTGTATCATGCCAAGTGAACACACGAAAATGGGCATAAAGTAACAAGTGGTAAATAGCCCATAGTCGTGTGAGAGCCAAGTAAAAGAGATGTGTGTAGTCCTTGCACGAAAGGAACGGTAGTAAGGACAATCCACGGGATCCCAAATCATCGTTGCTCTCAAGAGCTCGTTTCATCAACTCATGGGATTGAGAAGTTAACGAGTATTCATAAGTACCTACACAAAACAAAGGCAAAGGGAAAATTGTGTGTGCGTGGTATATGTACACATCATCCATTATGATGCGCACGTGCATGTGTTGGTTAGCACAAAATATCCAATGCTCAAATAAATGAGATGCATGATATAGAAACATGTCATCCATCATGAAAGGTTTGTTGTTATGTATAGCATAATGGAGACTCAAAGTGTGAGATGCATCACTAGCGATATGTAGAGCATTGTCATGAATGTTATGCATATGGTGCACACAAGGGATGGAATCATGTGATCTACAAACATTTTTATGGCATGGCATATAGGATGAATTGCACAAATTTTGCAAGGGGAGCATAGCAATATCATCACAAGAGAAACAAAATCCAATAACCATGATCTTGTCATCTATGCCATATGTGCAAATGGGATTGATTTTCATTGGATATGCATAGTTACTACGGTGAGTTTGTAATGATGCAACATGGGAAATTTCACTCATAGCATATGACAAGTTTAATGGAGTGTCAAACATGATGTGACCAATAGAATTTTCATTTGATATCCTATGGAGTATAGCATCACAACTAAGTAAATCGACATGCTCATCATCATATTCATCGTAAATGTGTGGAACATCTAAGCATATAGAAGACATAGTATGTGGTGAATCCATAAGATGATCAACATCATGCACACAAGCAATGTCCACTAGTGGGACAAGTGAAGCACCATCACCTATGTTACCTTTGGAGTTCCACTCATGTGGTGTAGGTGAGGTGTCAAAGATTGACGCTTGGTCAATAGCTTCATCAACTTGATGGTACCAGGTGGGGGGTGCATCATCGTCCATCATGGCCATCGGTTTGCCCATTGGAGGTATGGACTCATCGAGGATTGGCGCTTAGTCTTGTAGGAGATCTAGCACCAAGGAAGAAAACACACTCGTAGTAGAGGTTAAGTCGTTAGAAATCATAGTGGCATCACAAGCCCTCTCAACTACCTCACTCACTAAGTGTTGTGGCTCACTCACTCCCGCTACGATGCTCTCGTGTGTGGGGC
The DNA here is from genome assembly GCA_039707655.1 of Elymus sibiricus. Lineage (NCBI taxonomy): Eukaryota > Viridiplantae > Streptophyta > Magnoliopsida > Poales > Poaceae > Elymus > Elymus sibiricus. Next base: position 186,988,448 of record CM077672.1, read on the forward strand.
TAGTGGTGGTCACACTCATCCTCTCATAGGAAATGCACTCAATGTCGTATATGGTGGGTTCGCTCATCTCACTCATGTGGTGGTGGCTCTCCTCACATGGCAATTGGGGCATCTTCTCATATATGGGTGTCGGAGAGATGTAGGTGCAAACGTCTCCATGCTCAACCTCCTCATCCATAACGCCTCCAAAGATGAATGCCGTGGGATGTGGCAAATCATCACTCTCCTCCGAGACCAAAGAGAAGGTCTCATGTGTGGTCTCGTAGCTTGACTCGGAGTAGGAGTCCCATTGTGGCGCCGTCTTCATGTTGTCGAAGAGGTCCATGCTCGTCGCCATGGTCAAAGGGAATGGCCCATGCCCGACCGTCTTGTCGCCGTCTTGTTGTATGAGGCCCATATGATGTGGCACCTCATAGCTTGTCTCCATGACCGAAGGGAAGTTCCCATGCTCGGCCATCTTCCTTGGGGGCCTTCCAAAGATGGAAGTGTCACCCTCGTTTGTAGTCGTTCGCCTTGGTGTTGATGTCGACATAGGCGTATGCATGGGAAGGAGGTGAAGATGTCGCACGTCCAAAGGCTATGATGCCTTGATAACACTTGTCGAAGATGCCGAAGTGGTGGTGGTAGCCTAGCTTTTTCTTGGTGGCGCTCGTCTCACAGTCTTCCCTTGTGCGCTTGAAGGATGGTCGTAGCTTGATGTAGAGCTTGTTGGGACTTGTAGGTTTGCTCGTGTCAAACATCTTCATCTTGATGGTGTCGTTGCTGTGCTTGAGCTCGATGGTGTGCTTCGTCGTCGCGCACATGTTGCTTAGAGGTGACTTGCCCTTCATGACGATGTGGATCACGAACATGATGGTGGTCATCATGAAGATGAGGACGTGGACCAATTGCGCTTGCATTGCATGGTTGCTCCGAAGATGCTCAACTTGCTCGCCGACGCCTTGAAGATGACGAAGGGGAGGAAGACTTGTAGTTGGCCACCATGTCTCGTACTTTATCCATATGTGCATCCAACTTGTTGTCGATGTAGTCCCTTTTCCTTCCTTCGTGGTGACGAATGTTGATGGCGAGTCGCTCAATGCGGTCACGCAAGGTAGATTGTGCACCTTGCATTGCTCGTTGTAGTCCGAAGTGGGGAGTTTTGGTGTTGTAGTTGTTTGCGACGTCGTTGTCGTCGAGGACCGGAGATGATGTGCTTTGCCTATCCATCATGCTCAAGCAAATATGAGTGGAAGAAAGGAAAGAACTAGACCAAATGTACCTTTTCCAATGTTGAAAATGGATCAATGATCACCCAATATGGATGGTATTATGCAAGTAGCACAATTGGTACCGGATCTTGTCAATTCTCACACCTTCACAACTAAGGCTTATGGAGTAGCTTGGTGAGGATAGGTGCCACAAAAATTTGACGCAATTGTTAGCAAGAGTGTATAATGTTGAAAGAGATTCACAAATACGCAAGTGAAACAAGTAGACCAATAGCAATGAATGGCACATGGAAACACACACATAGATAGATAGATGGGGTTGTGCAACCAAGGAATGAGCACAAAATGTGGAATTCACCAAAAATACTCGTGTTGCACAACGCTAGAGAGACGCTAGCACGATTGCTCAATAGGCGGATACGACACTTGTGCACAACCTATAAGAGACAAAACATATCAACTTTCTATCCCAAGTATGCTATGTATGTATGGTTCCCGGTGTTTCTCACACGATGATCCAAGATGATCAATGATGTTCTATGATATGCAACGAAACTTGCTTACAAGCTCTTTGTTTTTCTCTTTGCTTAATAGCTTTTTTTTATATGGCCACCATGCGGAATCGAACCAAGATAACAATTATGTATATGCGGGAACAGTTGATGACACAAGAGATGATACGATGATATATGCATGCTATGATAGCTATGCGGCGTATGTATCACTAAAGTGCACAAGTAGCGTTGCCCGGCAATACTCAATGGCTAGTCTCGGTAGGAAAGTGACACAAAAATGGCTCGGGGGTTAACAATTCAATGGAAAGGAGAATGTACAATGGTGTCGTCGAGGTTACCGTCCTTGCTTACGGGCGTGGTGTCAAAATGGTGAAGTGGTTGTTGTCGATGTTGAGTCCGTGGCGATGATGAGTGGTGGTGCTCTTGATGTTGAACCGTTCCTAATTAGCCGAAACACCTTAGGAAATGGAAAAACCGCGAACTCAAAATCTCAAACGGCAAATGTCAAATGGTGGTAGCGGAATACAGTGGTGGTTTCGGAGTTGGCAATGCGAAGGTGGATGTGGTGGGTTATGAGGAGTCGGAGTTGAAGTCACCGTCCCTAAGTAGCCGAAACACCTTAGGAGACACAAACAACAACTCAAACAATCTCAAATGCAATGGCAATCAAAATGGGTTAGGTTGCGGAAGCCTATGGTGGTATTGCGTATGATATGGTGGAGGGCCTAGGCAAAGATGCCAAAGTTCTAAAACATTTATGGAGTCAAATTATGTTGGAACTATTTTTGTGGCATGGGTAATGTCAATAGCTACAAAACGAGCTAAAGAACGTCAAAATCCGAGTCCGGATGAATTAGTTATGGCCGAAACAAAAATCAGCCGAAGTCAGTTTCTACAGGTACCGAACGTCCAGTAATGGACGGATGTCCGGTGGCTGGAGCGGGACGGACGTCGGAAAATGACCAGAAGTCCATGATTTCGGTACTGGATATGTGGTGTCGGATTTCCGGTAAGTACCGGTCATCCGGTGCGTCGGGAGGGTCCGGACGTCCGGAAAACGTCGGTCGTCCGGTGGGTCAGGGTCAACTCGAGATCCGAGATCCGGGACTCGATTTTGGGCGGAAAATGTTGATTTCGGGGTCAAAATTGAGAAAATTTTATGGATGGAAATTGGGGAAAATTTTGGAGAACCTAGATCCACTCGAAACACAGCGAATCCGTGGATCAAAATCAACAAAACATCATCAAACCAACAAATCACAAAAAAAATTGGTATGGCTCTTTTTGTGGGGATTTTCGAATTGGAACAAAAACACAACAAAATCAGGCTAGAAAATGGTAGGGGAGACTCCAAATTCATGATTAACGTGGCTCATGATACCATGATGACGTGGAGTGGGGCCATCTTTCACGAAATGGAGAGGATCCCGCAAAGAACACGAAGAACACGAGGGGAAACACTAGGGGAAACACTCAATCAACAAGATCCAAATCACACATGTGCTAAATCCACATACACATAGAGGTAACAAAGGTTCAAATCCAACACAAGAGGGTACAAAGGGTATCTAGTTCATCCCAATCCTTGAAGGAGAGAGGTCTTGAATCCTTGGAGGATCTTCCCTAAGAAGGGGTCTTGAATCCACTAGGGGATCTTCTCAGATGGAGCCTTGATCTCCATGGGAGTAGGTAGTGGATGAGCAAAGCTCTATCTCAAATGAGCTCTAACCTTTGCTAACCCTAATTCGTCCAAGTGAAAGGGGTATATATAGTCTAGGGGGTGAGAGAGAGATACATGGGTGGAAACCCGAGTGGCTGCGCACAGGAAAGGTCGAACGTCCGGTGGTTACCGGATGTCCGGTCGCGGGGGTCCGGACGTTCGAAGGGCGTCGGACTTCCGACATTTCTTCTTTGGTCGGTTGGCACCGGATTTCCAGTCGGCGTCGGACGTCCGGTGGCTGAAGGAGTTCGGACGTCTGGTGTCCGGCGGTCGTCCAGGCGCTGTAGACTTGGTCTGCTGCTGGTTTCCTGAGCGGCCGATTGAGGTTGTGTGGGACGTCCGGTAGGCGTCAGACGTCTGGCGGGTGTAGCTTTGTTGCAGCTCTGTCTTCTCTTGCTCCGCTTCCTCTCCTTCTTGTCCAATGCTCCTAGCTGCTCCATGGTCTTGCTCTTGGTTCCTGAACATGCAAAGCATATACATTTGAGGTAGTAGCCATGTCTCACATGTAAAAAGTGAATGTTCGGGGAGGAGCGAGTTACCTTGCGTCCAATGGCGTATGCTCGAGGTCTCATCGTATGTCCCCTTGGGGCTTAGGGAGTAGTCGTAGTGTACATGGGGATGACCGTCGGATGCTCCGCATTAGAACCTGTAGTCTTTCTAGTTTGTAAAGGAATGATGGTGCATTGTTCTCTATGTTATTGTCCATATATTAGTCTGTAGGTGAGCGAATGGAAGGGTGGTAGAGGGTGGCAGAGTATACTTCAAACATAAAATCATCTGAAACTCAATTTTAAAAGTCGGCATCCTGCCTCCGAAATGTTGTCGAAGCCGACGAGTGGGTTATGGACGCATACAACTTTTCGTTGTGATCGTTTTGGCGGGTCATGGAGCTCCAATTGAGTTTGTATGGCCAAATTGTGGCAGTTTTATGGATACAACATCGGGGGACAGACCGTGAATACAACTTTCAGGGTAAGTTGATCGCAGCGACGAGCCATCTTGCACCATTTGGAATGATCTATAATTTTTCGTGTGCATGAACAGAATGAGTATGAGCCGTTATGTACTTTATCAGCCAAGACTAATGCATCCACTGGTGAAAAAGTGTGGGTGGTAGCGGGATGGGTAATAGACCATGTAAAGCATGAATTCTTGTGTTTCGATGCAACAAAGAGCCTCCTCCTTCTGTCGTGACTGATCATGTAGTCTTTCAAGTTTGTAATGGAAGGATGGTGCATTGTTCTATATGTTATTGTCCATATATCAGACCGTAGGTGATGAGGACATCAATACCATTGTTACACCCACAGTCCCTGCTACTATACATACTAGACAAATTACTAGAGCTCACGTACGCCAATTAAATTATCAGGTAGTTTCGTTTCTTGGGAATGATTCTAATGTTCATGAGAATATGATGCTGCCTAAAATAGATACATTTGTGTTGATTACTAATGAAGGGCCTAGCATGGACAAGAGGGATGAACACTGGGGCAGGAACAAGCATGGAGATGAAGGCACGCGCAAGGGGAACTAGCACGACGTTTCTAGTGCCGATTTCAGCACTTCGTAGCCCCCATGATGACATACAAGGACATAGATGAAATATACAAGATGCCTATTCATAAAATTCGTCCATTGCTTATTATAGGTGTTGAGCCACCTTATTTTGGGCCCAGGCCCATGTAATTTCGAAATATTGCTTCATAGGCTGGTTTTAGAGTCCGTATTGTAGGGGAAACGACTCAGGAGGTGTTTTAGTCCCACCTTTCCAAGGCTGGACGAAATCCCTTCCCTTTTCAGCTATAAATACAGCCCTTAAGGCACCGCTTAGACTTGGTTTTGTTTAGATTAAAACTTCTCCATAGCTACAACTTTGCGTCCTTCGTTTGTGTTCTACGACCAGACCAAGATGTCACAGAACCCCACTTTCATTAATAAAGCTTTCCTCTTATTTTCGCAATATTCAGATTGCAATTTCATTTTCTTGCTTGTTCTTCGTTTGCGTGTAGGTAATACACCTTCGTGGTCAGGTTGATCATGCTCCGGCGTGGTCAATAACCTCTCGGAGTTGGTTTAGCGATTGCTAAGGCGCAACGTCCTGACATGTTCGTAGTCGGGTCGTCAAAGTCTACTCCAGTGAAAATGATAGCCACCATCTCATCGAAAGACGGGACACCTTAGTCTCTATCAAGTGGTATCAGATTTCTAGGTTGCTCGGTGAGATTTTCCAGTTTTTTTCATAGTGTAGATCACATGTGTTCTTCATACCTACAGTCCACGAAAAAGCCACACACAAAAAAGTTAGGGTTAGATCATCATATCCGAACCAATCTGAGCCTTTGCATAATCTTTACAGTGTTTTGCTTTGTTGAATTTGTGGTTGCATCGTTGTGTCGAGTTGCTGGTCTTAGCGTCTAGTCTTTAGAGTTTCAAGTTCTGTTCACAAGTTGTCACGCCGCCGCCGCACCATATTCATCGCCGCCGCCATACACCACCACCGCACCGTCTTCATCACCGCTACCATATACCATCACCGCTTCTCCGCCACCAATCCGAGTCCACATATACCACCGCATAGCCGCCACCAATCCGAGTCCACATATACTACCGCATACCACCACCATTCCGAGTCCATCACATACTCGGGTTGCTTTCAGGATCCATATTTAGCCAGCTTCGTGTTGCCTTGTCTGTGTAGGTTTCGGATTTCATCAATCTTGCTCCGTCCGTCGTAGAGGGTGATTTCCAAAAAAAGAGTCTGGAGACCCCCGGATAGTTTTTAGGCCAAAATTTCGACGGGTGAAAATATTTTTTGCCTATCCTATTTTTAGGCTTTCCTGAGTGTTTTGAGACACTTACCATCATAGTGATTTTTTGTTGCACTTTTTGGTCGTCGCTGCCCTGTTTTCCCAAAGAAAAAGAAAAAAGTCAGCAAAAAATTTCGTGCCTATCCTGTTTATACGACTTGGGAAGAGTTTTGAGACACTCGCCATTATAGTGATTTTCTGGAAAAAAAGAGCGCAAAAAAAAGATCGCCAAAAAAAAAGAGAGAAGAAAAAATTCAGAGTGTGCTTTTCCCTTGATTACGTGTTGCGCCGTGATTTTGTTGGTGTTCCAGGCTCGCGTCTCTAGTTAGGTCTAGCCTGGGACCAGCACAGTACCGTCGTTGAGCGTTTATTCAACTTTGTATCTCTGAATTGATTATTGCTGACCTTTTTGCTACCATATTATAAGCCATCCCAGCTCCACATACATCTACGCCGTGCGTTTGACTCCACCTGGTAATCACTCTATCCAAGCTTTTGAGAGTTTTGACTACAATGGTCCTCGCATCTCTAGCCTGCTGCTTGGTAAGTACTGGTAAGAATTTGAGATTTGCTTGACGGATATGTGATTTTCCACCACCACCACTTCCTAGTAGTCTGTAGGACCATATTCTTGTGTGTTTCTATTGTTTCTAACCATCATAGGATCCCAAGCCGATGAGAGTGACTGGGAGAACATGACGAACAAGGTGTTACATGATAAATTTCAGCAAATGTGCGTGAACAGGTGCAAGACATGATGAGCAACTTTGGAAAGGCACTAGAGAGGATAGATGACATTGAGAAGACAATTGACACCAAGTTGGATGCCAAGTTCGTGGAAGTGCTCGCGCGTCTACCACCATCTGTTGCCTCTGCTGCACCGTTGCAACAACAATAACAACCACCCCCACGCCGCGATCCAGTAGGACGAGCGAAGCATGTTCCTCTTCAGGAATGCCAACATTTTAGTGCTGCTGCTACTACTGTTGTTGCTGCTTCTGTTGCTCCTGGTGCTACTACCGAGGAGGACGATGATTACGAGGATCAGAACTACATGCAACCACCAGCACCACCACCAGGTCGTCCACATGCATATAATCGCAACGGTAGGGCTGCACCACCACCTCAGATACGAGATCATGACCATGTTCCTAAACTAAAATTGACTATTCCGCCATTTGAGGGTAGATACGTTCCTGATGTATATCTTACTTGGGAGTTAGAAACTGAAGAACGTTTTACATGCTTACAATATCCCGAGGATAGACATGTTGTTGCTGCTGTTTGTGCATTCACTAGTTTTGCTTGTGTTTGGTGGTCTGAACATTGTAGATTATATCATGATAATATCCCAACTACTTGGCGTGCTTTGAAAACTGTTATGCATACTCGTTGGGTTCCACCATATTATGAACGTGACTCCAAAAATTGCAGCGTTTAAGACAGGGAAAAAATTCTGTAGAGGAATATTATTAGGAATTACAAACTGGCATGATTAGATGTGGTATTGTTGAGGATAATGAAGCTATGCTTGCAATTTTGATGGGGATTAAATAGAGATATTCAGACCATATTAGAGTATAAGGATTATAACAATATCACTCGTTTATTCCATCTTGCTTTCAAAGCTGAACGTGAAGTGCAGGATCGACAGGCATTGGCGCGAACTAATTTTTTTGCAGGTCGATCTTCATCATGGACACCTCGTACATCTTCTACTTCCACACGTCTTGCTGCAGCACCACCTACTTCAGCCGCCAAATCCAACCGTGATACAAGAAAACAAGCACCACCACCACCATCCGCCAAGAGCACACCTTCCGGTCTTCATCCATGGCATCAACAGGGCAAACACGTGATATTATGTGTCGTCGTTGCAAGGGTGGAGGTCACTATGCGAGAAAACATCCATCCAAGCGTGTGATGATTGCTACGGAGGATGGACGGTATGAGTCCGCTAGTGACTATGATGAGGAGACTTTGGATCTTATTGCAAGTGAAGAACACGGTGGAGATGATTCTGAACATGAGACACAATACATGGCTGCTGAAGATGCTGTCAGGTATGAAAGTTTAGTTTCTCAACGTGTTTTGAGTGTGTAGGTAACACAAGTTGAGCAAAATCAGAGGCACAATTTGTTCCATACAAAAGGCGTTGTGAAGGAACGTTCTATCCACGTCATCATCGATGGAGGGAGTTGCAACAACTTGGCTAGCATGGAGATGGTGGAGAGGCTATCTCTAACCACCAGACCACATCCTCATCCTTACTACATACAATGGTTCAACAATAGCGGCAAGGTTAAGGTAACACGTACTTTTCGTGTGCATTTTAATATCGCTGCATATGCTGATTATGTTGATTGTGATGTGGTACCCATGCAAGCATGCTCTCTATTACTTGGTAGACCATGGCAATTCGATACAAATTCTATACACCATGGTAGAAAGAATCAGTATACTCTTGTTCATAAGGATAACCATATTACTTTGCTTCCTATGTCTGCTGAACACATTCTAAAAGTTGATCTTACTAGAGCTAGTAAAGCAAAACAAGAGCAAAACATGAGTAAAAATCAGATTGTGGCAAAATATTTGAGCAACACAATAAGCATAACAAGCCATCATCTAGTGCTGCCTCTGAAATTAAATTTTAAAGTGGATATTTACTTGTCACCAAATCTGATCTTGATGATCTAGATTTTAGCAAATCTGTTTGCTATGCTTTTGTGTGCAAAGAGGCATTATTTTCTTTCGAGGATCTGCCTCCCTCTTTGCCTCCTGCTGTCACTAACATTTTGCAGGAGTTCGCTGACCTCTTTCCACAAGACGTGCCACCGGGATTACCACCTATTCGAGGGATTGAGCATCAAATTGACTTAATTCCCGGTGCATCGCTACCCAACCGTGCACCATACCATACCAATCCAGAGGACACGAAGGAGATTATGTGTCAAGTACAGGAGCTGCTCAATAAAGGTTACATACGCGAATCCCCTAGGTCCTTGTGCTGTTCCTATTATACTAGTGCCGAAAAAGGATGGTACATCGCGTATGTGTGTTGATTGTAGAGGCATTAATAATATTACTATTCATTATCGTCGTCCTATTCCTAGGCTATATGATATGCTTGACGAATTGAGAGGCTCTACAATTTTCTCCAAAGTTGATTTGCATAGTGGATACCATCAAATTCATATGAAATTGGGAGATGAATGGAAAAAAGCTTTTAAAACTAAGTTTGGATTATATGAGTGGTTAGTCATGCCTTTTGGGTTAACTAATGCACCTAGTACTTTCATGAGTTTAATGAACGAAGTTTTACGTGCTTTCATTGGATGATTTGTGGTAGTTTACTTTGATGATATACTGATTTATAGCAGATCTTTGGAGGAACATTTGGAACATTTACGTGTTGTTTTTATTGCTCTCCGTGATGCATGTTTGTTTGGTAACCTTGGGAAGTGCACCTTTTGCACCAACCGAGTATCTTTTCTTGGCTATGTTGTTACTCCACAGGGAATTGAAGTTGATAAAGCCAAGATTGAAGCTATTGAGAGTTGGCCGCAGCCCAAAACGTTTACACAAGTGAGGAGTTTTCTTAGCCTCGCTGGTTTCTATAGGCGTTTTGTGAGAGATTTTAGCACCATTACGGCACCTCTCAATGAGCTTACAAAGAAGGATGTGCTTTTGTTTGGCGTACCACATAGGAAGAAGCCTTCACGGTATTGAAAGATAAGTTGACACATGCTCCTTTACTCAAACTTCCTGACTTTAATATGACTTTTGAGCTTGAATGTGATTCTAGTGGAATGGGATTAGGAGGTGTGTTATTACAAGATGGTAAACCTGTTGCATACTTTTCTGAAAAATTGAGTGGGCCTAGTGTGAACTATTCTACTTATGATAAGGAATTATATGCTCTTGTTCGGACTTTAGAAACATGGCGACATTATTTATGGCCCAAAGAATTTGTTATACATTCTGATCATGAATCTTTGAAACATATTAAAAGTCAAGCAAAACCGAACCATAGACATGCTAAATGGGTTGAATTCATTGAGACTTTCCCTTATGTCATAAAACACAAGACGGGTAAAGAAAATGTTATTGCTGATGCACTGTCTCATCACTATACCGTGCTTTCACAAGTTGACTTTAAAATATTTGGTTTGGAGACCATCAAAGATCAATATCTGCATGATGCTGAACTTGAAGATGTATTACAAAATTGTAAAGAAGGGAGAACACGGAACAAGTTCGTCGTTAATGATGGATTTGTGTTTCGTGCTAACATGCTATGCATTCCAGCTAGATCCGTTCTTCTGTTATTGTTGCAGGAGGCGCATGGAGGAGGATTAATGGGACACTTTGGCATGAAGAAGACGGAGGACGTACTTGCTACACATTTCTTTTGGCCAAAGATGAGACGGGATGTTGAGCGATTTGTTGCTCGCTGCACTACATGTCAAAAAGCTAAGTCATGACTAAATCCTCATGGTATATATATATGCCTTTGCCTATGCCTAGTGTTCCATGGGAGGATATATCTATGGACTTTGTTTTAGGTTTACCTCGAACAAAGAAGGGGAGGGATAGCATATTTGTTGTCATGGATATATTTTTGAAAATGGCACACTTTATACCATGTCATAAAAGTGATGATGCTGCTAATGTTGCTGATTTGGTCTTTCGTGAAATTATTCACTTGCATGGTGTGCCAAATACAATTGTTTTAGATCATGATACTAAATTTCTTAGCCACTTTTGGAGATGTTTATGGGCTAAGTTGGGGACTAAACTGCTTTTTAGTACTACATGTCACCCCCAAATTGATGGACAAACTGAAGTAGTCAATAGAACATTGTCTACTATGCTTAGGGCTGTTTTGAAGAATAACCTGAAAATGTGGGAAGAATGTTTACCTCATATTGAATTTGCTTATAATCGTTCGCTGCATTCTACTACTAAGATGTGCCCTTTTGAAGTTGTGTTTGGTTTCCTACCTCGTGCACCTATTGATTTGTTGCCTCTTCCATCTTCGGAGAAGGTTAATTTTGATGCTAAACAATGTGCTGAATTGATATTAAAAATGCATGAGTTAACTAAGGAAAACATTGAGTGTATGAATGCTAAATATAAACTTGCTGGAGATAATGGTAGAAAACATGTTGTCTTTGCACCTGGAGATCTTGTTTGGTTACATTTGTGTATGGATAGGTTTCCTGATTTGTGCAAATCAAAGCTAAACTCGCCCCCACTCAAAAGAATCTCGTCCCGAGATTCAGAAGGCATTGGAAAAAGAGTGGGGTACTCCAGTCGAAGACGATCTTCTCGCTCCCAAGTAACTTCCCCCTCGGAATGATGAGACCAGTGAACCTTGAGAAACTTGATGTTCTGACGTCGGGTGACACGCTCTGCCCGATCAAGAATACGAATAGGGTACTCTCGATATGTGAGGTTATCTTGGAGATCAAGTGTTTCGTGGTCCACTCCACGGATGGGATTCGAGAAGCAACGCCTGAGTTGAGAGACGTGGAAGACATCATGGACTCGAGAAAGATGTGGGGGTAGTTCCAACTGGTAGGCAACCTCTCATCATTTAGTGAGAATGTGAAAAGGACCAATGTAACGAGGAGCCAATTTGCCCTTGATACCGAATCGATGGGTACCCTTCAAAGGAGTAACCCAAAGGTAAGCCTTGTCGCCAACTTCACAAGCCACTTCCTTATGACGACGGTCATACTGGCTCTTCTGATGAGACTGGGCTATTTTCAAATTCTCACGAATGATGCGAACTTGCTCTTCTGCCTCTTGGATCATATCCGGTCCAAAGAATTGTCTTTCACTGGTTTCTGACCAGTTCAAAGGTGTTTGACATCTTCGTCCATAAAGATTCTCAAAGCGTGCTTTCTTGAGACTGGATTGGTAGCTATTGCTATAAGCAAACTCGGCGAAAGGAAGACACTTCTCCCAATCCAGACCGAATGAGATAACGCAAGCTCTAAGCATGTCTTCAAGAATCTGGTTGACCCTTTCCACCTGACCACTTGACTGAGGGTGGAAAGCGGTACTGAAGGAAAGATGGGTTCCCATGGTAGTCTGGAAACTCTCCCAAAAATGAGAAGTGAAAAGACTACCATGGTCAGAATTGATCTCTAGTGGGCCACCATGTAGTGACACTATTCGAGAAATATATAAGTCAGCTAGCTGACTAGCAGTGATACTCTCTCGAATAGGTAGGAAATGAGCCACTTTGGAGGGACGATCAGTGACTACGAAGATAGCATTATTCCCTTTCTTGGTCCTGGGAAAGCCGGTGATGAAGTCCATACCAACTTTGTCCCATTTCCATTCAGGAATAGCTAAAGGCTGAAGGGTGCCAGCAGGCCTCTGATGTTCTGCTTTAACGCGTTGATAGATGTCACAGTTAGCAATGAACTCAGCGATTTCTCTCTTCATCCTAGTCCACCAGAACCTCTGGCGTAGGTCCTGATACATCTTAGTACTACCGGGATGAATTGTGAGAGGAGATTCATGAGCCTCCTTAAGGATCAACCGCCGAAGATGTTGCTTCTTGGGAACCACCAGACCGTTCTCGAAGAAAACAACACCTCGATCATCTATAGAGAAACTACCATCAACTCCCTGCTTAATGTTTCTCTTGATCCGGGTAATTCTCGTATCATGCTTCTGGGCTTCTATGATCTGATCCTCAAGAGTAGGTTTCGCCACCAAGGTCGAAAGGAATCCTTGAGGAGCAATGTGAAGGTTAAGCTTACAGAATTCCTCATGGAGAAGTGGTTGATCTTGTAACAACATGAGATTGTTACAATAGGACTTATGACTTAGCGCATCAGCCATGACATTGGCTTTGCCTGGGGTGTAAGAAATTCCTAAGTCGTAATCCGTAATCAACTCTAACCAATTTCTCTGCCTGAGATTCAGATCCATTTGGGTGAAGATATACTTGAGACTGTGGTGATCAGTGTAGATCTCACAATGGTTACCAAGAAGGTAATGTCGCCATGTCTTAAGTGCATAGACTACGGCTGCAAGCTCTAGATCATGTGTAGGATAATTATCCTCATGTGGATGCAACTGTCGAGATGCATAGGCAATCACATGTCGATCCTGCATAAGAATGCAACCTAGTCCCTGTTGCGAGGCGTCGCAATAGATAACAAAGTCCTTAGAGAAATCCGGTGGCACAAGTATGGGACCAGATGTCAGGCGTCTTTTCAGTTCCTGGAAATTGTGCTCACACTATGGGGACCACTCAAACTTTCTATCTTTCTTGAGGAGTTCAGTAGGAGGCTTCGCAACTTTGGAGAAATTCTCAACGAAGCGGCGACAATAGCTCACTAGACCAAGAAAACTCCTAACTTGCTTAACTGATTCAGGTGGAGTCCAATCAAGGACGGCCTAAACTCTCTCGGGATTGACAGCAATGCCCTTACCAGAGATCACGTGGCCTAGATAGGTCCCTTCTGGCAACCAAAATTCACACTTGGAGAACTTGGCATAAAGGCGGTGCTCTCTGAGTTTTTCTAACACAAGTCTGAGATGTTCGGCATGCTCTTCCTTGTTCTTCGAGTAAATAAGAATATCATTGAGGTAAACGACGATGAACTTATCTAAGTACTCCATGAAGATCGAGTTCATCAAGCGGGAGAATGTGGCTGGAGCATTGGTTAGACCGAAGGAGATGACGGTGTACTTGTACTGGCCATAACGAGTGACAAAAGCCGTCTTAGGGATGTCCCCATTTCTAATCTTGATTTGATGATAGCCTAACCTCAAATCCATCTTGGAGAAGACTGATGATCTAGCGAGCTGATCATACAGGTCATTGATCCTGGGGAGTGGGTACTTGTTCTTTATCGTGACCAAGTTAATGGGATGATAATCTACAACCATCCGATCCATTCCATCCTTCTTCTTTACGAAAAGGACGGGACATGCCCAAGGAGAAGAACTAGGACGGATGAAACCCTTTTGCAAGGACTCATCAAGTTGTTTCATAAGCTCAGCTAGTTCTAAGGGTGCCATCTTATAAGGTCTCCTAGAAATTGGGGCGGTTCTTGGGATAAGGTCTATGACAAACTCTACATCTCTGTCAGGTGGAATGCCTGGCAATTCTTCTGGAAAGACATCCGGGAAGTCACGGACTACCGGAATATCTTCAAGGTCTGGGAGAGGGCTGGCATTAAGTGAATAGAGTTGACGCTTTGCAACTCTAGTGGAGACAGTGACTATCTCGCCAGATGGGTGTGTAAGCTGTACAGACCTGGTGGAACAATCAATCTTGGCATGATGAGCTGTCATCCAGTCCATACCCAAGATGATGTTAATATCTGAAGACTTAAGAGATATCAAGGAAGCAAGGAATACAAGTCTGTCAACAAGGATTTCATTGCCATAGCTTATCCTAGAAGTCTGCCATTTGGATCCAAGAGTTTGAATGACTAGTGGAGAGGGCATATCACAAAATGACATGTCGTGCAAGCGGGCATAGCTTTCGGAAATAAAGGAGTGAGATGCTCCAGTATCGAAAAGAACTAATGTTGGATGACAATTGACTAGGAGCATACCAAGGACAACGTCAGGATCATGCTGAGCTTCAGTAGCTGAGACGTGACGCACACGTCCACGTTCAGTGGTAACTGGCTTGGCACTGATCATCTTGGCTGATGGCTTACCGCAGCCAACAGACTTCCCAGACTGTGGTGGAGCAACACTAGTCTGAGTGCAATTACGAGCAATGTGTCCTGGCTCTCCGCACTTGTAGCAAATCATGAAGGTAGAATGTGGACCCGCATTAGCAAGCGGTCCACCAATAGGCCTGGGTGGAGCATACTGCTGAACTGAGCGAGGTGCCACATAGGATGGCCTCGGTGCATTTCCGGGTGGAAGAGCGGTGTTTGGAATCCAAATCCGGCACTTCTGATAACCAGAGCCGGAGGAAGAACCCAAATCACGGGTGTGCTTACGAGACTCCTCGTAAGTGAGCTGAGTTGTCTCTACATTAATGGCCTTGTTCACAAGAGCGTGGAAGTTATCGCAATGGTGCAAGTGAAGATCACGACGTAACTTAGGGTTTAGACCCTTCTGGAACCTTGCCTGCTTCTTGGTGTCTGTGGAGACCTCCTCCATGGCATAACGGGCGAGGTTCTCAAACTCTCTACTGTAAGCATCAACAGCCATCTTACCCTGGGTGAAACTACAGAACTCTTCTCTCTTGCGGTCAATGAGAGCCTAAGGAATGTGATGCTCGCGGAAAGCCTCAGTGAAATCTCTCCAGGTAGGAATCTGGCCAGCTGGAAGCATAGCCTCATAGTTCTGCCACCAAAGACTGGCAGGACCCTCCAGGTGATATGTAGCATAGGTGACCTTGTCACCTTCAGCTACGTTCACGGAACGCAGCTTATGAGTGATGCTACGGAGCCAGTCATCTGCATCGAGTGGCTCAATGGAATGATGGAAGGTGGGTGGGTTCAGGCCAATGAAGTCGGTGATGGAAACCAACTCATTACGCTGATGTGCGGTGTTCTCCTCAATCCGTGCCAACAAGCGGTTAGTCTCACGCTTGTTCCTCTCAATATCTAACAAGAACTCTGCCAACGAAGACTGGTCGGGAGGATCCTCATCCCTACCATCTCTGTGGTTCCGGCTACGAGCAATAGAACCTCGGGTAACCGGCGACATCCTGAAGAACAACACCAAGGAAAAACATGGATGGATTCAGCATCAACATAAGGATGCAGAATGTAGCACAAGGGAATTAGTATCTCTTGAATTCCTAGGATAATTTCGGCAGCATAGTGGCAGTAAAATGCTCAAAATGAGACATCCTGCAAAAGATGGGGTAGTACCATACTCGACATCATCACTCAAGGTTCTGTGATAATACTAAACAACAACACAGGAAGTACTCAAAAACTGGAATATGACTCTGATCCACCATTCCTATGAGTCTACGGAATAGTAACTCGTGATCCTTATAGATACAAGAGAAAGCCTAGTTTCTTAACCCCGTAGGAAAGATAGGATGACTCAGATCAGAAGGACATAAGGTATAAGGAGTAAAAAGAGCCTTACGTTCTCTAAAATGCGCAAGATAAGCGTGATTGCTATGGATGGCCTTCTCGTAGGGAGACGGGAGTGGATCCATAGTGGTGTATTGAAATGGTGAATATGTGGACTCGTGTGCGCTCTCTTACCCGAAAGAAGTTACTGGTAGCCATAGTACAGGATAGCCACTGAGTCAAAGCTGGGTTGCTGCAGTTAAACTCCACAACCCCTTTGTTGATACTGATGCATATGTAGTTAGTTCTGATGTAAGTCTTGCTATTTATGTTTTTGCAGAGGAGACGTTAGTCTCACTTGTGGTTCCAACGATGAGTTTGACGTTGACCAATTAAGTTGGGAATCCCAGACAGAGGTCTGGTTCCTTTGGAGGGTCTTGTAGATAGACAGGCTTTCTAGCCTTCTTTCTTTTCAGATGTCTGTACTCAGCCATCTTTGTGCTTCTGCTTGTTGCTTGTATGACTTGAATGTTGGGTCATGAGACCCATGTTTGTAATATCATGCTATGTAAGGCTCTTCGGAGCCCCTTCAATAAATACTTTGAGTCATAGAGTTATGTTGTGATGCCATGTTGTATCTACACATATCGAGCATATTGTGTGTATGTTATTGAAATGCTTTGGTATGTGTGGGATCCTACACCTAGTTGTTTATTCTTGGTAGCCTTCCTTATGGGGAAATGCCTCCTAGTGCTTCCATCCGGAACACATGGATTGACCGGCATGTGTCCTTCTTTGCTCCTGTGTCTGTCCCTATGGGGAAATGTCACGTGGTGTTCCTTTAAGTCCTTGTAGCTTGCTACGACTTGGGTTCATACGTTGATGACCGACATGTGCATTGCTGGGTCATGTATGCCTGTCCCTATAAGTTTTTGCCACCTTGGGTTTACGACTAGTCATGTCGGCCCGGGTTCTTTGTCATATGGATGCTAGCGACACTATCATATACGTGAGCCAAAAGGCGCAAACGGTCCCGGCCCAGGTAAAGGCGGCAGCCGTGGGTTACCGTGCATGAGGCTGCAAAGTGATATGATGTGTTACATACTAGATCGGTGTGACATAGGATCAGGTCCTGACAGCTTTGAATTGTTTGAGCCTTGATGTGCCTACTCATTCATGCTTGCTTGTTATGCCTACTATGCTTAGAGTTGTGTCAGGTCTGATTCATCTGGGATGGATTGGAATGGTGGTGAACATGTCCTACTATTGAGAGCTAAGTGTGTGAACATGATTTGGTAAATGTAGCGATGAGAGGCCAGGTAGGGGTGTACTGAGTTCTGTGTTTGTGATCCAAGACAGTTACTAACACACATTGGGTTCCGGTAACTCGACCCCTCTCGACTTATTAATCGCCTTGATCTCTGTCCAGGAGTTGCAACTAGTTTCTCATGTTTGTAGGATGTGCTGGGGGCCGTACTTAGCGCTGACCGGAGGGGTAGGCTTTGTTATGGTAGGCACCGTGGCACGGTGTACCAAGCGCAGTTCCATCCGTCGAGGTGGACTTGGGAACCCTGCACACATTGTTTGGGGCCATGATGGAAACCTCGGTCGGACTTCCCTTGCGGGTTCAACCTCAGATAGGCGATAAACCTGGACTAGAGTCTTGTGTGGTTAGTCAGGCTGTGGCCGACAACCTCGCCAGGATTCCGCTTGAAGGTTGCCGAGATACATGACGTTTACATGGTGGTAAGTGGTGAGAGCGTGTGTGAAGAAGTACACCCCTACAGGGTAATATGATCTATTCGGATAGCCGCGTCCTCGGATATGGACTACTTGGAAAACTTATATGGTTCATAGATAACTTGAAGTGGATACTCTAAAATGTGCAAGATAAGCATGATTGCTATGGATGGCCTTCTCGTAGGGAGACGGGAGCGAATCCATAGTGGTGTATTGATATGGTGAATATGTGGACTCGTGTGCGCTTTCTCACCTCAAAGAAGTTACTGGTAGTCGTAGTACAGGATAGCCACTGAGTCAAAGATGGCTTGCTGCAGTTAAACTCCACCACCACATTGTTGATACTGATGCATATGTAGCTAGTTCTGATGTAAGTCTTGCTGAGTACATTTGTACTCACGTTTGCTTAATTTATGTTTTTGCAGAGGAGACTTCAGTCTCACTAGTAGTTCCACGTGGGCTTCGACGATTAGCTTGGGAATCCCAGACAGAGGTCTGGTTCCTATGGAGGGTCTTGTAGATAGTCAGGCTTTCTAGCCTTCTTTCTTTTCAGCTGTCTGTACCCAGACAGGTTTATGCTTCCGCTTGTTGCTTGTAGACTTGTATGTTGGGTCATGAGACCCATGTTTGTAATATCATGCTATGTATGGCTCCTCGGAGCCACTTAAAGAAATACTTTGTGTCATAGAGTTATGTTGTGATGTCATGTTGTATCTACACATATCGAGCATATTGTGTGTATGTTATTGAAATGCTTTGGTATGTGTGGGATTCCACACCTAGTTGTTTATTCTTGGTAGCCTTCCTTATGGGCAAATGCCTCGTAGTGCTTCCATCCGGAACACATGGATTGACCGGCATGTGTCCTTCTTTGCTCCTGTGTCTGTCCATACGGGGAAATGTCACGCGGTGTTTACCGGATTACTGTACAGCCCGGTTACACTCGCTGCTGGCCGACATGTGCATTGCTGGGTCATGTATGCCTGTCCCTATAAGTTTGTGCCACCTTGGTTTATGACTAGTCATGTCGACCCGGGTTCTCTGTCATATGGATGCTAGCGTCACAATCATATACGTGAGCCAAAAGGCGCAAACGGTCCCGACCAAGGTAAAGGTGGCAGCCGTGGGTTACCGTGCGTGAGGCCGCAAAGTGATATGATGTGTCTTATGCTAGATCGGTGTGACTTAGGATTGGGGTCCCGATAGCTTTGGTATCAGAGCCTGACTGCCTGTAGGATTACGAAGCCAAACTAGTCGAAGTCGAGTCTAGAAATGCTTTAGTTATATAGGGGAATTGATTGTGGAAGGGAACGTAAGGCTCTTTTTACTCCTTATCCCGTGTCCCTCTGATTCTGAGTCACCCTCATCTTTTCTACGGGGTTAAGAAACTTGGCTTTCTCATCTATCTATCAGGATGATGAGTTACTATGCTGGAGATTTATAGGATAGGTGTTGTCCTCTCGGATTGGTGTTTCCATAAGAATTCAGTTGCTATGTTTCCATTTGTCTTGAAGGTTGTTTCATGTTTCATGCTTCATGCCCGTATAGCCGTTATGCTGTCCGAGTTATCCAAGGTCTCTAAACAATCTGATGCATTTGCAAATCTTTCCTCCCTGTTCCCGATGTCCTTTTGGCCAGATTAACCACACTAATCATTGTGTTGAGGTGTTCCGTTGGCTCGACATAGATATTGAAGTTAATAGGAAACTAGGTTATGTTAAGTGAACCACCTAATAATCTAGCCATGTTCTGGATTCCGGTGTGATGATTCTGGCCACCATTCTCGAAAGCATCTCGTGATGTTATTTAGTTAGTAGGTATTCCATTTTTGGGTTCTTGAACCAAAGATTCACTCTACTTACTTCGTGTTGATAGTGTTTGCTCGTTCCTTTAGGATATTAGTAACCTTTGTGATAGTCCTCGAGGTTCGTGGTTTATCATTCTTCCAATACCATGAAGCAATATGGCAGAAGTTCTCCTTGAACCAAAAGATTACAAAAAGAGTGCTCTTAATGAGTTCTCCATTCTATAGTTGTGACTCTGCCAGTTCTACCCTTTCTGCATGGGTTATCCGGAAGAAATAAGTTGAACTGGTTCGACATGCTAATCTATGCATCCACAACTCAGAAAATCGTGTGTTCCTTTGAGTTGTTCCTCTTCAGTTGTATTCTGACCTTCATCTATCAATTGATAGTCAAGAGTAGTTGTGCATTCATGTTCATCGGTACCTATTATTCCTGTGGTCCGTCAAGTTGTTCTATTTCAGAATGCCTAGGAGAAACAAACTCCAGCACCTCATCCATATCCAGGATTGGGTCAAAGCTGTTGTATTCCGTAGATCAAAATGCCAATCCAGCTTTTGCTCTGTGCCACCTTGAAGTATTACCCTCTTTATTTCAAGAATGTCATGGGCATTGCACACCATCTTCTGAATTCATGATGCAATGATACTTCTCGCCATCATCATTTATTTCTTGGCCTCCGTGTTGGTTGTAACCGGAATGTCGATGAGTGAACTATGATGTGTGAAATCAATACTCCTAGCAACCCCGTTGCTTGGTAGTTAATGGACGATAACTTCATTCTCTGCGTGTTGGTTATTGAATCATCATTCTAAGATTGATCGTGCTACCTACTCCATCTTTCCTGGTGCACTCTTCGATCAATGAGTTAGGACGGTGTCCATCCCTTGCTCTTTTGATCATATCGTCTTGCCCTGAAAAGCAAGATTGTTCTCGAGCTTAGTAGCATATCGGTGGTTCATGATATTCTGAATATCCTCTCGGAATTATCACCAAGTTGTCCCCTGACCGTTATATTGGGCTCGTGATCAAGTTAGTTTTCTTATAAACCACCCCTTCTCCAAGAATCTGTGTTGGATACCCTGAGCTAGTTGGTTAAGCTAAACAACAACTTGGAGAGTTGGAAGATAAAAGCTTTGCCTAATCTAGTTCATTCGAAGGGATATCTTACGTGTGTGCGTGTGTTGAAGAAAGATGATATCTTTCAACGGTTGATCTCTGTGAACAATTGTTGGATCTACTATCTTACCCAAGCTTTGAATTAGTGTGGGCTATCGTCAAATCAAATCAGAACCAACGAATTTCGTAATGTTGTCATACTCGTGGATGTTCCTCGAGCCTGCATCATTACATTCTTTTGGACTGACCAATGCTATCACCTTGTTCACATAGTCATGGAATTCCATCTTCGTGGAAATCTCCATAAATTGTTTTTTAGCCCATCGACAACATCTTTATCTTCTCCATGATTCATGTTGAACGTTAAAGCTAGTGTTGGAAACTTGTGTAAGAATTTTCTTCATGTCCCGTTCATGAAGCATATGTTTGGATGAAAGAAGTGACTTCCTATAATTCATGTGCATTTGATGCTAGTTTCCGCCGTGAATTCGAGAAAGCTTGTGTTTTGCTTCCTCTAGAATCATCCCAAGTCAATCATGCATGTGCGAAGTACTCTGTGGTTTGGAGATTTGCAGCCTTCATTCCATATGTATTTCCTAGCACACCAAGCCACTGATTGATTTGTTCAAGGAGAAGAAGTTCCTTCTTAAGATCTAGACTTATGCAAGGAATTCGTTATCCTCGATGATGGTTCCCAACCAGAACTCGATAGTATTATGTTGTACGACTTTTATGTGGTCATGCTTGTCTTGGACAGTATGTTCACGTGTGTCTCGCAATCCAGCTCATGTTTTGGAGCTTGCTATCGTAGTTCATTTCCCGAGAATCTCGCAACATCATCTCGTTGATTTGTGTTGCAAGCTTTCTTTTCAGACATGCTGAGTCTGAAGCATCTTGTCACCAACCAGATCTGAATCTCAGGCAGGTATGATGGTTGGAATTTTCCAAGATCTATGATGTAGGTTCCAGCAAGGTTGACGTTTTGACCGACACACCTAGCCGGAAGATCTATTACTGTAGTATATTGATTGAGCAATTTGACCATCTTCTCCATGAGGACTTCATGCGACTTATTGTAGAAGTTGTTCCTTATGGATTTTGTGCTTCCGAAGTCCGACCTTTACTTGATGACCATTTCGATGCTACTCCGAAGCATGATCGTGGTACCTAGAACATCAAGGAGAACATTAGAAGCGAAGTGCTAAATGTCTCTCGGTCGATCATCCAGATTTTGTTCCCTTGGCCTCGCTAAGGTGAAATCTGAGAAAGTGTTGTCTTCCTTTGCCTCTGCATCCTCCACCACTATTCATCATGGTAGTATGAAGTGTTGCCAAGGTCTTGGCATAGATGTTGGTAAAACCCTGATGAATATGGAAATTCTCAAGTTCTTGAAAGCACGCTCAGGCACTAGGTTATATCCTTGGTATCAATTGGAATGTGCCTTCCGTTTGTCGAGTTGTCTTATAACTCTAGTTTCCTTTCCAAACTGAGTATGCCATTTCTTCGAACTCCTTCAAACGATCAATTTGTGAATTGCCTTAGCCTGGTATGAAGAGTTTCAGTGATCTATGTTTCAAAAGTAATTCTTTTTGCCACTCAAGGGAATAAATTCTATGTGTCACCTCCCCTAAGGTGCCCCACTATGGAATCATGGCAATTTAACTCCCCGCTACTTTGGAAAACCCTTCACCATCTTTTTGAGCGTGGAATTGTTGCCTACCAAATTGAACCTTCATCATCTGCTTCTTTCCATCTCTCTCGATGTGTGTCTTGTGTCTCAGCTCAAGAGATGTTTTAACGTCTCATGCCATGAGCTAATCATGAGTCGCTCGATCTTTGAGAAGATCGATTTTTGTAGTGTTTCTTTCCTCGTCCTCGTGTTGGGTGAAGATCTCGAAAGCTAAGATGATGCAATGAATCAATATATTCGAGAAGGGCAGTTGGATCATGAAGATTGTGATAGTTAGTGGGGGTGAGTTGTCGCAACCCTAGATTATTGTTTGTAGTTAGTTGCATCAGAGGCATCCATGCATCATGTTTAAAATTCAATGAACTTGAATTGGGGATTGATCCAAACCCTAGAACCAAATCAAATCAAATATGTTCAACTAAAATATTTTTCAATGAACCCAAAATGCCCTTTAAAAATGTTCATAATTTATGGCACAAGGTGAAAACCTAAAACAAAAATGGTGCACATTTTTCCAGAGCATAAATGGGCATTGGATTAATCCATATTGTATTTGAGTTGGAGCAAATAAAATCTATAAATAATTTAATAGCTCCAACTATTTTGAAAATAATTGTGGGTCACTGTTATATTGCGGAGAGCTCCCACAAATAATTTCAGCATCTATAAAAATGGTTTGTGCCTAAACTAAACCAGAATAGAAAAACAGAAAATAGAAAACAGAAAGAAAAACAGAAAAAGGAAAGGCTCACCTGGCCTTACCTGGACGGCCCAGTAGACAGCCGGCCTGCTAGGCTAGCCCACCTCCTCGCGCATCGTCTACCTCACGCCTACTGGCGCTGTGTGTGGCGCGCGCACAGCCGAGGACACCACCTCCTCCTTGCCTGCCTGCCGCCCCGTGCTCACCCTCTCGCTCCTCGGAGATGCCCAACACCTCCTCGCACTCTCCCCTGCCTCTCTGGTCTCGCCTCCCCTTCTCCTCTGCTCGATCCAGAGCCACCCGAGAGCTTCCGCCGGCAGTCATGCTTCGCCCGCGTGGCCACCGACGATGAGATGACGCGCTGCCATGTCCCCGAGTTCCACCGCGCCTCGTCTCCAAACCTATGAACACGAGCAAAAGGTCACGGAATCGACAGGATCGAGCTCATCCTCGCCACCTTAGCCGCCGGTCATCTCCATTCGATGCGCCGCCACCAGAGCCTCCCCGACCTCACCGACGACGCCATCGAGTTCACTGTGAGCAGCTGCCCGTTTCCCCTCCTTCATTTTGCTCATTTCCGTGCTGTAGCACCCTCGCCCGCATGCCCGAGCACCGCCGTCCGCCGGGCCTATCTCCCTTGACCCGAGCCCCTCCGCCCAAACCCGTGGCACCAGAGTGCTTCTGGTGGCCCGTGGTTGCCACCTAGCCCACCAGCTCCTCTCCTAGCGCACCGCAGCCCCACGCCCGTGCACACTTGAGCTCTGGCCGACGCGTTCGTCGCCACTGCCGTTGCTATGGGCCACCCTAGATGCAGCTGATGCCAACCTTCGATGCGCTGAAGTGTGCTGATCCCGTAGAGCCCAAGAGCGCGAGCTCTCGTGGCCGGAATCGCCCCGCCGGTGATCGCCGTCGCGCCGGATTAGTGCCGGCGGTTAGCCGCTTGTTAACCCTGTTTTAGCACTAATTAACCCCCCCTAACAGACACTGACAGCAGGGCCCCACCGACTTAATTAACCAGCTAACGAAATTAACTAGAGTTAATTTAATTCCAGTGGACCCATGCGTCAGATTGACTTTGCTGACGTGGCCTTTGACCGGGCCCACCTGTCTGTGACCCTAGCCAGCACTCTGACACTGACCAGTGGGGCCCACTGGTCAGGTTTGACCTGAAATGACCCAGTTGACCTGCTAACATCACCCTTGTGTAATGCTGATGCAGTAAAGTATTTCTGGAATTAAAATAAATCAAAAAAGATTTATGAATTTCAGAAAATAATCAAAACTTCTAAAAATCATAGAAATTCAACCGTAACTCGAAATGAAATAATTTATATATGAAAAATTATCAAAAAAATATGAAGAATCTGTTTATGGCATTTTCTTGCATGTTTTAACAACTTAAAGCTCCTGTATATGACAATTTGAATAAATGGCATTTGAAATGTCACATATGGAGTTTGATTTTGAACCTTGAGTTCAAACCAACTCCATTTAACTTTGTTGCTAGTTGCATTAGCTCAATCAATAGCATGTTGCCATGTCATGATCATGCATCATATTGTTACATTGCATTGATTGTGCTCTCTTTCCTTGTTTGCCGGTATGTGTTCCGTCTCGGTAGGCGTTGTTCCGATGATGTGATCGTGACACTAATGAAGTGCAGTTTCATCTTCAGAAGTGCCAGGCAAGCAAACCCCCTTTGAGCATTCTGATACAATTCCACTCTCTCGCTCTTGCTCTCTTTTACTGCTTTAGGACAACAACGATTCAACTGTTACATGTTGCGGTAGTTGAACCCATTCCTTTGCATGACCTGTCTTTGCCACAGTAATTAGTAAAACCCACTAGCATGAGTAGGAATTGTTTGAGCCTTGATGTGCCTACTCATTGATGCTTGCTTGTTATGCCTGCTATGCTTAAAGTTGTGTCAGGTCTGATTCATCTGGGATGGATTGGAATGGTGGTGAACATGTCCTACAATTGAGAGCTAAGTGTGTGAACACGATTTGGTAAAGGTAGCGATGAGAGGCCATGTAGGAGTACATGGTGGGTTGTCTCATTGGGGCCGTCCTTAGGAACTGAGTTCTGTGTTTGTGATCCAAGACAGTTACTACCACACATTGGGTTCTGGTAACTCGACCCCTCTCGACTTATTAATCACCTTGATCTCTGTCCAGGAGTTGCAACTAGTTTCTGGTGTTTGTAGGATGTGCTAGGGGCCATACTTAGCACTAACCGGAGCGGTAGGATTTGTAACGGTAGGCACCGTGGCACGGTGTACCAAGTGTCGTTCCATCTATCGAGGTGGACTTGGGAACCCTGCACACATCGTTTGGGGCCATGATGGAAACGTCGGCCGGACTTCCCTTGCGGGTTCAACCTCAGATAGGCGATAAACCTGGACTAGAGTCTTGTGTGGTTAGTCAGGTTCTGGCCGACACCCTCACCAGGCTTCCGCTTGAAGGTTGCCGAGATACATGACATGTACATGGTGCTAAGTGGTGAGAGAGTGTGTGAAGAAGTACACCCCTGCAGGGTAATATGATCTATTCGGATAGCCGCGTCCTCGGATATGGACTACTTGGAAAACTTATATGGTTCATAGAAAACTTGAAGTGGATACTCTAAAATGCGCAAGATAAGCATGAGTGCTATGGATGGCCTTCTCGTAGGGAGACAGGAGCGGATCCATAGTGGTGTATTGATATGGTGAATATGTGGACTCGTGTGTGCTTTCACACCTCAAAGAAGTTACTGGTAGTCGTAGTACAGGATAGCCACTAAGTCAAAGCTGGCTTGCTGCAGTTAAACTCCACCACCCCATTGTTGATACTGATGCATATGTAGCTAGCTCTGATGTAAGTCTTGCTGAGTACATTGGTACTCACGTTTGCTTAATTTATGTTTTTGCAGAGGAGACTTCAGTCTCACTAGTAGTTCCATGTGGGCCTCGACGATTAGCTTGGGAATCCCAGACAGAGGTCTGGTTCCTATGGAGGGTCTTGTAGATAGTCAGGCTTTCGAGCCTTCTTTCTTTTCAGCTGTCTGTAGCCAGACAGGTTTATGCTTCCGCTTGTTGCTTGTATGACTTGTATGTTGGGTCATGTGACCCATGTTTGTAATATCATGCTATGTATGGCTCCTCGGAGCCTCTCAAAGAAATACTTTGAGTCGTAGAGTTATGTTGTGATGCCATTTTGTATCTACACATATCGAGCATATTGTGTGTATGTTATTGAAATGCTTTGGTATTTGTGGGATTCGACACCTAGTTGTTTATTCTTGGTAGCCTTCCTTATAGGGGAATTCCTCCTAGTGCTTCCATCCGGAACACATGGATTGACCGGCATGTGTCCTTCTTTGCTCCTGTGTCTGTCCCTATGGGGAAATGTCACGCGGTGTTTACTGGAGTCCTGATTGCTTGCTATAGCCCGGTTACACTTGCTGCTGGCCGACACGTGCATTGCTGGGTCATGTATGCATGTCCCTGTAAGTTTGTGCCACCTTGGTTTATGACTAGTCATGTCGACCCAGGTTCTCTGTCATATGGATGCTAGCGTCACAATCATATACGTGTGCCAAAAGGTGCAAACGGTCCCGACCAAGGTAAAGGTGGCAGCCGTGGGTTACCGTGCGTGAGGCCGCAAAGTGATATGATGTGTCTTATGCTAGATCGGTGTGACTTAGGATCGGGGTCCCGACACCCACTGGTTAGTGACCCATTTAATTAACCAGGGTGATTAGCACTAATTCGTCATTAACTCAAAATTTGTCAGAAGCTGGGCCCACACATCAGTGACTACGGGGAGTCAACTATGGTCAAACCCAGTCAAAATGACCGGCGTTCAGCCACCGGCGACAACAGGGACGGCGGGGCAGGTCAGAATTCATCCACAGTCGACCAAATCGACTGCGGTTTGGCCCTGCGCGAAGCTGGTGCACGCACACATCCGATGGTGCCCTTGGTTTCGCCGGAGGTGGCCTAGATAGATGGCGGCGACGACGTTTGCGATGGCCGGAGCTCGGGCAACGACGGATTCGGCGTTGCGGCGCACTAGGGGAGACGCTGGTGGGTGCTAGGTGATCCTGGTGAGGTATGGAGCACGGTTCCGCGCTCGGAAGTGAGCAGCAGTGGCCCTGGCCACGGCGATGTGGAGCCACGGCGGCGGGACCTCTCGGGTCCGGTGATTAGCACGGCTACGGCAAGCAAACCAAGCGGGGAAGAGAGGGGATCGGAGCGGAATCTCACAGCACGTCGAACGGAGCCGTCCGCGAGTTCGGGGAGGCCCTGTGGACGACGAATTGGCGATGATGATCTTCGGTGCCCGACGGTGAACACAATGATGCCGGCGACGTTGCGGGGCTTCCGGGCTTGCATGCGTAGGCATGGAGCTTCAGGGCGATGTGGCAGAGCCGATGGACACAGCGGGGAGGCGAGGCATTGGAGCTGGGCGCGGCAGCGGCGAGCGGCGACGACGGTGGCGTTTGGTTTCAAGAGAGAGAGAGAGCGGCAGAGGAGGGGATGAGCACCGGGGGGGGGGAGAGAGTGAGAAGGGTAGGTGGGTTGTGTGGCGTCCCCATGGAGTCGCGGGGCAAGCAGGGAGGCAGGAGGTGGCCGAGCGCGTGCGCGCGCGCGGCGAACACGCTCCCCTGTCCTTCTGGCGTGAGGTGAGTGACGACTGGCACTTGGGCCAGGTGGGCCGCACGGTGCCAGGCCGGCTGGTGAGTCCTCTCTCTCTCTGTTTTATCAATTATTTCTGTTTTTCTTTTCTATAAATTTGTTTTGGGTTTAGTTTAAATACCAACCCACTTTGTAAAATCCTGGAAATAATTATGGGTGCTTTCTGAATTATTCTAGTGACCCTTAACAATTTCCAGCATTTTTGGAGCATTTAAAATATATATAGCCTTTAAATTGCTCCAATTCAAATATTGTTGGGTTAAATCAAAAATCTAAAGATGGCCTAGAAATATGTGCATCATTTTTGGCAGAGGTTTTATCCTTTATCAAAAATCATGAACATTTTTGAAGGGCATTTTGGGTTCATTGAAAGTATTTTGGTTGAACCTATTGGAATTCCATTTGATGCTAGGGCTTGATATTCCCCCATTTCAAAATCCTTTGAAATTTAAACATGATGCAAACACAATTAGCTGGCCTAGAGCATACCAGAACTAGGGATGTGACAGCTAATGCCATGTGCTGATGGTCCTTTTAAGGCATTAGAGAAAATAAATGGTAATGCATATAAACTTGAGCTGCCTACAGATTTTGGGCTTAGTCCCACTTTTAACATTGCAGATTTGAAGCCTTATTTGGGTGAGGAAGATGAGATTCCATCGAGGACAACTTCATTTAAAGAAGGGGAGGATGATGAGGACATCAATACCATTGTTACACCCACAGCCCCTGCTACTATACATACTGGACCAATTACTAGAGCTCGCGCACGCCAATTAAATTATCAGGTACTTTCATTTCTTGGGAATGATTCTAACACTACTAGGAAAACGGCTATAGCTAATATGGACATTAATGGCGCACCATGTATGTGGTGCGCCACTGCTATATAGCAGTGGCGCACCAGAATCAGGTGCGCCATTAATGTCCATATTACTAATGGCGCACCTGTTGTCTGGTGCGCCACTGCTAAGTTTGTCCTGTGCACACCCCTGTCCCCAGACTTATCAGTGGCGCACCGTGGTGTGGTGCGCCATTACTAGTTTTAACTAGTAATGGCGCACCACACAACGGTGCGCCACTACTAAATTGTTTTTTTCAATTTATTTTTCCAAAACTAGTAATGGCGCACCTGGGTGTGGTGCGCCATTACTAGTTCTAACTAGTAATGGCGCACCACTCCATGGTGCGCCACTACTAAAATTTTTTTTTTCAATTTTTTTTTCAAAACTACTAATGGCGCACCCACACCAGGTGCGCCATTAGTAACCCTGGTTACTAATGGCGCATTCTTAGGAGGTGCGCCATTACTATCCTGAGATCATCTAGATATTTTTGACAGCCACCTACCACACTCACTTTCCCCACTTCATTCTCTCCACCTCTACCAAGCTTGGTCTCGGCTGCCTCCTCCTCCTCACCTCATTTGCACCATAGATTCACCCAAATTAAGTGGTTAAATTTCCTTTTTTGATAGGTAAGTAAGGGGAAAGCTTTCTTTATGTTGTAGATCTACTTTTTTCTCCCTCCAACGTACACACTTTTTATGGCCTAGATCTACACTTTTCTCATTGAGCTAGATCTACGTATGTTTGTGGTGTTGCATATGTTTGTGTTTGCAGGTACCGGTATTTGAAATGCGATAGTTGCCAATTTTTTGCCGGAATGTTGATTCATTTCCGTTTCGGCGAGAATCGGGCACTATGCATTCTTTTTGGTCCTATTTTTAGGCAAAGTCATGCCAAATTTTTTTTGGTTCTAAAATATTGTTTTGCTCTACCCCGCAGGCGACCATGGTCCGCACGATGACCGAAGGCATCGTGAATAGGTTTTTGAGCTCTGCGAAGGCCGAGATGCTTAAAAAGAACGAGACGGAGATAAGATGTCCGTGTCGAAGATGCAAGCTGAAGAGCCTTATGGACCCGGATTCCAGACAGGTGCGGGACCACCTGCTCGTGCGTGGTTTCATGGATGGCTATCGGTGGCAAGGTGATGAAGATGATTATGAAGTCGTCCATGGGGGCCGGGCAAGAAATAAGGAAGGGCAGCAAGACAACAGCGGCGAGGGCGGGCGAGTAGACGAAGAATCTCCAGGACATGATCACGAAGTAGATGCAAGACACAGTCATCATGTAGAAGATGCTGGACATGATGATGAGGAAGATCAAGACGAAGGGCATGATCATGAAGATGAAGATGCCAGAGCAGACGACGATGGACCATCGATGGGCTGGGTGCAGGACCCTCATATTCAAGAGCTGCTTCTCAAGCAGACGGGTAACGCAAGAGCTGCCGCCCGAGAGAAAGCCAAGCTGGATCAACTGGAGATAGACGCGGTTACTCCATTGTATGAAGGATGCATGCCCGAGGATACCCGCCTGAAAGTAACGCTCATGGCTCTGGAGATGAAGGTAAAACACAAAATGACCGACGCATGCTTCGACGAGAACATGTCATTCTGGCACGAATGTCTTCCCAAGGGGAACAAGTGCCCGACTAGTTTCGAGGAGGCGAAGAAAATCGTGTGTCCTCTGGATTTACCGCACGTGAAATACCATGTGTGCATGAACGATTGCATCATTTATCGGGACGAGCAGGCGGAGTCTACCATATGTCCGGTGTGCGGCGTCACTCGATACAAGAAGAGGAAGAAAGCTCCTCGAAAAGTGGTGTGGTACTTTCCGATCACTCCTCGTCTGCAGCGGTATTTCGCGGACCCTAAGCTAGCAGAGCTCCTGCGTTGGCACGCGGATAGGAAGGAGAAGAAGCGAGAAGATGACGGAAATGATCCGGAGATAAATAAAAAAGACAAGATGCTGAGTCACCCTAAGGATGCGAGCCAGTGGCAAGCGTTGAACTTCGAACACCCAGAATTTGGGGACGATCCAAGGAACATCATGCTGGGCGCGAGCACCGATGGAGTCAATCCGTTTGGCAGCCAGAGAAGCACACATAGCACCTGGCCTATGTTTGTGTGGATGTACAACCTTCCCCCCTGGATGTGCATGAAGAGGAAGTATATTCACATGAGTATGCTAATTGAAGGGCCGAAACAACCAGGGAACGACATCAATCTGTATCTGGGGCTGCTGAAAGAGGAGCTAGACATGCTGTGGAAAACGCCAGCCAATACGTGGGATGCCGCAGCGAAAGAATATTTCCCTATGAGAGCCGCACTGCTCACGACGGTGCACGACTATCTCGGTTACGGATATGTCGCGGGGCAGGTGGTCCACGGATTTTGTGCATGCGTCAGGTGCATGGATGACACAACGTATAGCCAGCTAGATAGAGATCCCGGGTCTTCAAAAACCATGTTCATGGGACATCGAAGGTGGCTTCGCGACGATGACGCATGGAGAAAACGCAAGGATCTGTTCGATGGTGAAACCGAACCCCGAAGACCCCCACGTACGAGGAGCGGCAAGGAAATAGACGAGCTGTTGAAAAATTGGAAAGAGTGCCCACCGCCGGGAAAGAAGCGAAAGGCGCCAGAGCCGCTGCTGAAGGTATGGAAAACGAGGTCTGTTTTCTGGGACTTGCCGTACTGGAAGATCCTCCGTGTGCCTCACAGCCTTGATGTCATGCATATCACGAAGAACGTGTGCGAGAGTCTGCTTGGTACCCTGCTCAACATGCCAGAGAGGACCAAAGATGGGCCGAAAGCAAGGGCAGACTTGCAATCAATGGGCATCAGGGAGGAGCTTCACGCAAAACGCCCTAATGATGATGATGATGATGAGGCGAAGGACACGGAAAGTCGTCGCAAAGGCAAAAAGGCCAAGAAGATCGAATATGACTGCCCTCCCGCGTGCTTCACTCTAAGTCAGAAGGAGATCGAACAGTTTTTCACCTGCCTCGTAGGAGTAAAACTTCCTTACGGTTACGCGGGGAAGATAAGCAGATACCTAGACTCAGCGAAGCAGAAGTTCAGCGGGATGAAGTCTCACGACTGTCACGTGCTGATGACGCAGATACTTCCAGTTGCAATCCATGGGATCATGGACGCGCATGTCCGTGAAACGCTATTTGGCCTATGCAACTTTTTCGACGTCATCTCTCGGAAGTCGGTTGGCATGAGGCAACTCAGAAGGCTACAGGAAGAGATCGTGGTGATACTATGCGAGCTTGAGATGTACTTCCCGCCCGCATTCTTCGACGTTATGGTGCATCTGCTGGTCCATATCGTGGAGGATATCATCCAACTCGGGCCGACATTCTTGCACAGCATGATGCCGTTCGAAAGGATGAATGGTGTCATCAAAGGATACGTTCGTAACAGGGCACGTCCAGATGGAAGCATAGCCAAGGGCTTTCTGACCGAAGAGTGCATCTCCTTCTGCACGAATTATCTAGGCATCGAGAACCCCGTTGGTCTGCCCGTCAACAGGCACCTCGGCAGGCTCGCTGGATGTGGTCACCGCGAGGGTCACCGCGAAATGCATGTAGACTTCAAGGGTCGACTCGCCGACTTTGAAAGAGCAAACCTAGTCGCGCTGCAACACATTGACGTGGTCGATCCTTGGGTGGTAGAGCACAAAACCTCTATTGAGAAGACATACAATGACCGAGGTCAACAGTGGACGGACGGAGATGTACTCAAAGAGCCCAACTCATGTTTCACGCGTTGGTTCAAGGACAAGCTTCTGTCGTACCCTTTACATGAGGATTCTTCCGCGGAAGAAAAACTCATATTCGCCTTGTCACAGGGCGCCGAGCACAACCTGATGACCTATGAGGCGTACGATATCAACGGCTACACATTCTACACCGAGGAAAAGGACATGAAGAGCGATTATCAGAACTCCGGGGTAACGATGGAATCCTACACTGGTAACGACAAGGACAGATACTACGGAAGGATCGAGGAGATCTGGGAGCTAAGCTACGCTGGAGAGAAGGTCCCGATGTTCCGTGTCAGATGGGCCAAGAGCGTCCTAAAAGAAGACCGGTATTTCACCACCATGGTTATACCCAAAGCCAAATCCAAGACCGCGGGCGCAAACGTCACCGCGAAAAATGAGCCATGGGTACTGGCGTGCCAAGTGGACCAATGCTTCTTCATTACCGACCCGTCAAAGCCCAGTCGTGCTGTCGTGAGGAGAGGCAAAAGGAACATCATCGGAATGGATGGAGTCACCAATGAGCAAGACTTCAACAAGTACGGCGACCCGAAGATGGAAGATGACTATGACGATGAAGTACCACACACCACAAGAAGAAGCAGGACCACCCTACCTAAAGGACGTCCGTTCAAGAGAAGAAGTCAAGGGGTTCCGGGGCTAAATTATTCAACCGCGAGAAAGAAGGGCAAGAAGATTGTGAAAAGATAGCTAAGATCGAATCACGACGTGTCGGCCGCGTGTGTATGTGGGCATATTATATTATGTATCATTTTTCTATGGAGATGGATATGGCATATTGTTAATCTACACATTTTAACAACCTTAATAGTCATATACTATATATTTTCTTTAGAGTATTTGGATATGGCGCATCTTATGTTTCAGTTGGAAAAAAAAACAAAGTTTGAGATCGTCCCTTTTTCGCCAATGTCGATTGTAAAAAATATACTCACAACAAAAATACAAATTTATATATATGTCGATCGTCCCTTTTTTTTTTGCGGGGGGGTAGATGGTCATGTTAAGTTGTTAACATGGAAGGATACAGTAGATAAGTCAATTTAATAGATCCAACTGCACAACCTTTTTTTAGAGTATTTATTTTAGACTATTTGGATATTCAAAAAAAAAAAATTAATAGTGGCGCACCAGACTGAGGTGCGCCATTGTTATATGGTTATTTATGGCGCACCAGACTGAGGTGCGCCATTGTTATATGGTTATTTATGGCGCACCAGACTGAGGTGCGCCATTGTTATACCTGTGTATCGATAGGCCTGGGCTCACCCGACCGCCGTTACCCTCACTCTCTCATCTCGTCCCCGGCCCTGACCCTCCCCCGACCGCCGCTCTCCCCTCCGCCGCAAGGCTCGATGCGCAGGTCACCTCGTTCCTCCACCTCTCCGTTCCCACCGCCAAGGTTGCGGGGCCGCCTTTCCCCGGGAGCTCCAAGAGCTCAAGGCTGGCCAACCTCTCCCCTCCCCTCCCCTCCCGTCCCCGTGAGCCACACCACTAATCTTTACCTATCACTGTTTCTCTTTTCCTCTGTTTTCACTCTGTCATGTGCATGCCATATGTTCGACAGAACGCCTACAAGTAATTCCATCGCTGTGTGTCAACTGATTGTTGTGTTTTAGTTTATTTAGCACGAGCCACCATCTCTCTCTCTCTCTCTCTCTCTCTGACCTCTCATTTTGTTCGAGCAGGCTACAAAGTGGAAGCTGTGGCGGAGTTTGCAGAGGTGGAAGAGGAAACAGAAGAGGTGGTTGTTCACCGAGGTGCCCACGGCAAGCTGTTCACCGAGGTGCCCAAGAACAAGCAGATCACCCTCTCCGTCCTCTCCCAGGTAACAATCTTCTGCATCTCCTTCTTTGTGCTACCTGTCAAGATTTAGAGCATGCTGCTGTTATGGGGGAATCAAGAGCAGTTTGTACAAGAACACACCCGTGTGCTCTAAGCCTTTGCATATGTGAGAACATTCCAATTATTGGCTAATGAATTAATCGTGTGCTCTATTGGGCGCCGGTTATGGGGGAGGCTGATTGCCACAATGTGTTGATTTCGATGATGCAGTTTTGATTTAGTTTGTTGGTTCCTTGCTCTAGTTCTTGTAAGCTGAAAATCTTCATACTTTCTGCAGTATCTTTGTTTGAAGATACCAACTGCTGTGAAAGTAATTCATGATTTACTAGTTTGTATCAGTTTTTTCATTTATTTTTCTCCTATATTTCTGATTAGCCTAATGGCTGATGCTTTCAGTTTGAGGCACAACTTGACTCAAAACTGAATAATGCAGTAGTATATTATCTTTGTATGTCCTGTTATATCCTCCAGTAATCTTGATTCAAAACATATAGTGCCAGTAATCTTAGGTATCTCCATGCAAATATCCAGTGATTCACTGTAATTATCTCCCTCCAAGTATTTTTCTTCTTTTCATATAATTCACTGTTACTGGGCAATGTGATACGTATCTCCTTGCAAATGCCCACCCAATATATTTGTCCAGAAGTGTGATGTTTTTCCTGTTTTTTGAATTTTCTGTGCAGAGAGCTGCTGCGATCATTCTTCAGGAAGAGTGTTGGCCTTGGCTTCAAGACCCCAAGGGTGCCACTGAACATAGTTCATCCGCTGATCTTGGTCTACAGTAGCATTCTTTGTGGTAATTTTGGAGCAGCACATCTATCTTGCACTACTAATGCATTATGGTGTTATCTGGATGTATAAACAATATTCCAGTGGTTATAGAGCAATTACTCTTGGCACTTGTGTAGTGCTGGTGGTGTTGTTGTTCATGTTCTTTATCTGATGATAAGAACAGATGATGCTGCAGTTGCTCTTTTATTATCCTATGATGTTGGTCTAAGGCCTCCTGTTCATGGCACAAAACATGCATGCTTGTCTTGTACTCCTACATTTTGTGCAGGGATTTGTGCCCGTTATCGCCGAAATGTTGATTCATTTCCGTTTCGGCGAAAAACGGGCACTTCTAGATCAAGAAAATAGCAAAGGTCATGCCGAATTTTTCCTAGAAGTAGCTTATTAGATTTTGTCGTGACCACATGATTATTGCTCTTGGCTCCATATGCTTTTTGTTAAACTTCCTCATAAAGCACATAACTTTGAACAATACAATGAAATCAGTAGAAGCATCACATGATATGATTGTTCATGCTGGCAGCACAAAGCATATTGAAGGAATAACCTAGCTGCAGCTGTACAATACTGTCATTGTAGTAGCATTCCCAATTTTTTATATTCCTATATTCCGAACACTCGTTAAAATTATGTCAAAAATGACAGAATTTTGTGAACTGGAGGGAGTAACCGGCCACTCCAACAAGGTTAAACACCACACACACACTTAACCAGCAAATGCTCCCTCCACTACAATAAATAAACTACTACAAGCAACTAACCAGCAAATGCTCCCTCCGCTACAATAAATAAATATCATCCTTCTCAATTCTTCTTTCAGTACAGAATTTCCATCCCTGCTCTTGTCTCAACAAAACTAACGCACACATAACTAAGCAACTTCCTCCTACAAGCCTTCTTCTTCCTTCCTGTGCATGCAGACTTTAAAAAACAAACACTATACATATGTGCAAGAGGCTCCAGGCCGTCTGTCTAATGGGAGAAAGCAAGCAAACTATACTGTACATATATAACCCCTAGGACGCATAATGGGAGATAGCAAGCAAACTATGGAAATTATGAATAATCAGATTCTTCACATGTATCTTGGTAGAACTGCCTCATCACGCTGACAAAGATTATTAGCTACTAGTATTAATTGTAGATCACCATGGCACTAATTATTAGCCATTTTTTCCTATTTAGAGCGAACATGGCCGACAACGATGAGGCCGGCGGTTCGGGCAAGCCATTCTGGAGGCTGTCCCAGGAGATGGAGGAAGAACCTCACCGCTACAAGGACGCCGCGGAAGACACCGATCCCGACTACACAACCCCTAGTGGCGTCGGGGATGACACCACTGATGGTGCCGCTGGGGATGACACCACTGATGATGGCAGCGAACGCACAGATGGCAGCCAACCGAAGAGGCAACGGAAGGACAGGTGCCCGAACGTGCTCGGCACCGTCAAGGAGGAATTTACTGAAGTGTCCTCCACTGGGCATCCAACGGCGCCCAAAGAATTAGTCGGTGGGTACGCGGGACAACTCGGGTGCATTCTCCGGAGCACCGTCTCGATCAACACCGAGAACCTAAGGCATCGTGACCGAGGGAATTTGCGCAACCTCCTCTTCACGAAGCTGCACGAACGATACAAGTTCCCCGGTTAGTACGCAAACACACACCTCTCAGGGAATAAAGTGAACAGTGCCGCCCTCACGAAGATGAGCACGGCCCTGGCTACTTGGAGAGCCGCGGTGAAGAGAATGATTCTAAGAGGTGATAGTTATGGGAAGATCAAGGAGAAAAATCCTTCGATCAGCGAAGCTGACTACCTGGAGTTCAAGATCAAGTGCGAGAGCACCGCATCCGCGGAATCAAGTCAGTGGGGGAAAGATATGCGGGACTTGAACTTAGGGGTCCACAAACTCGGTCCCGGCGGTTACAGAGTGGCAGAACCTAAATGGGACAAGGAGGACGCGGAGCGTGCCGCGCAAGGCCTACCGCCCCTCTTCGATAAATACCATGAAAAGCAGACCAGGAACTATGTCAGGGCCCGGTACAAGGTGGACCCGGTAACAAAGGAGCTTACCACGGATCCGAAGGTGATGGATCTTGAGCGTGTTCTGGTAAGGAATACACCCCCGCGTAATTAGCTCCATATGGTTGCATTCTAATTAATGAAGCCAAATTTCTAAATGGTTCACGTTCCTTCCGCAGGAAACTGAAAGCAGTAGCGCGGGGTCTCAGAGCACCCCGTCTGCCCCTTGGGACACCACTTTAAACAGGGCGTTGAACATAATGAAACACAAGGATAAGTTCAGTAAGCCGTCGTCAGCTGGTCGTGTGGCTGGCGAAGGCTTGTCCATGAAATGGTCGGAATACTATAAGGCTGGGCGAAAGGATAAAAAGACCAGCTCGGAAAGCCAGGAGCGCGAGGTTAAAGAACTCAAGGCACAAGTGGCGCGGATTCCGGAGATAGTCCAAGAGCAAGTGCGAGACCAACTGGGAGCTACGATCACCGCCATTATGCCTACCTTGCTTGAGGGGCTGCGGGGGTGGATTGCGGGCGGCCAACAGGGGCCGCCCCCGATTCCCAGCTTCACGGGCAGCAACTCGCACAACGCGCCGGCATTGGTGTCTCCGACGGAGGCGGCGTTGGTGACTCCAGGGCCGGCGCCAGTATTGGAGCTTAATGCACCCGGGAGTGGGAAGAATACGCCGGCCGGCACCTCGGCAGCAAGCGGCCCCTCCGTGACTTGCACGCCCGCCGTTGGCGGTGCCTCGACATTAGCCGAGCTCGACGCCATCATGGTAACTAAGCCTCGGCCGATGACTTCATCTCCTTGCCTTTGACTGGGCATCCCTAACGCCCTACATGTTTTCGCAGGGCGCCGCCAACGTTCCATGCACTCTCCTGCACTTCGTGAACGGCGAGTTGATCGATGTCGCCAAGGCCAAAATCGTTGAACCGGGCAACCGCTTGTTCCACGGTAATCCGATGCCACCCACCGTGTATAGGGTTCAACTGGTTCGGGTGTTGCGGGGCTGCGACGACTTGTTACCTCCGCATCGACCCCATGGGGCCGACGAAGATGATGTGATGACCCTCAGCGCCTGCTTAAACTGGTCCATGCTTTGGCCGAAGAGCCAGATTCGTTTGGGGGCGAGGGACACCACCCCACAGACAACACCGCCAGTCGTGCCGTCGCCAAGCCATGGCAAGACCGCCGCAACGCTACCGCCGTCAGCTGATCCGGACATGCATATGGCACAGGATCCGGACGACGACGTCGATAAGTACTTCAACGAACATGGGTACGGTGATGACTTCTTGGCGGGGCCTCCTTCTCAAGAACCCAACCCTGCAAAAGACGATCGCGATCTAGCTGGTACCGCGGAGAAACCCAATTGCAACAGGCGTCGTCTGTTCAGTTCTCAGGAGACGCCTCCAGCTGACGCCTTCACCGAGACTCAAACAACCGAGGTGCGAAATATTATCAGCCCCAACACACTCAAGAAGGTGGTCTCTGAGCAGAACTCGATCCCATTACAGCAGAAGAAGAAGGAGAAGGGACGGAAAAGAAAAAATGGCAGGGGTGCGAGCCAGCAGGCACCGAGTACGATCCGTGCTCAGGACGGGTCACCAATACCTAAGGATATCTCGAGGAGGGTGCATGTGGCGGGTAGGCCGATGCTACCGACTAATCTGCTCAATGCTGCAACCGCTGCTATGCGGAGTCTGCATGACGGTGTTCTTACTATGGAGAAGCGGCGTCTCTCCGAGAATGATGTGGCATACCCGGTTTTCGTGGCCAAGGTGCCAGAGGGCAAGGGCTTTGTCGATAGAACCGCCGGGCATATGATCGTCCTGCAGTTTGATGACATCTTCGCTATGTTTAACCTTTATCCGCTGCACTACACCTTCATTCGGCTATTTTCGCTCAGTATGGAGATGCGGATCATTAGAGACAAGACCCCGGACATCGTGATAGTCGACCCTTTCTACATGCGTGCCAAGATCTTGGGCAGTGCTGGGGACCGGCAAGTCGCGAGTTCATACCTCGAAGGCGTCATCCTGGCGAACTAGGATAAGGATAACTTCCTCGTGCCTTACTTTTCCGAGTAAGTCATCCCCTCACCGCCCCGTAACATATGATTTCTTAGATTTCGATCGTTCTTTTTTTTTCTAACATTCCGTGTTTTGTGCAGTGACACACATTGCACACTCATCCTCTTAAGCTCGAAATATTCCACGGCCACGTATTTCGACTCGGAACGTCAGTCGAAGAAAGACTACACAAATATCAAGAAAGTTCTTGATGATGCTCTCCCCGGCTACGCCAAATCTGGAGGCACCTTCAGGAGGCCACTTTGTAGGTACGGCAAGCACGTGTTCACCCACGTAACGACGTTCCCCTGCGTCAAGCAGCCGCCTGGCAGTCAGAAGGATGCCTACTACGCCCTCCATCACATGCGGGCGATCGTACGGAACCATCATCAGCGTATGCTACCAAATGAGCTCAAAGAATGGGCCGCACGCTTGTCGGCAATCCAGGACGAGGACATCAGACAAGAATTCTTTCGCATCCAGTCGGAGTTAGCGGAAATCATCTATGAAGATGTCCTTCGTACCTCGGGGCAGTTCTACCTCAACTATCAACCGTCCAACAGTGAAATAGAAATAACGCTACAAATGCAGGCTGACAATGACCGCACATTCATGACCATCACGAAAGACGGCGGCTTCATCCACGCTCCGGTCCCTGAGTCGAGTCGAAAGTATTGATGCTATGTAGTTCTGAAATATCGATTAGCTCATGTTGTAATTAAACTTTAATGAACTTGTATGTCTTTTCAGTTTGGACAGTCGTTCAACTTATATGTAATCGATGTTATTTATTAGTAGGACCATGAACCGTGCTATTAATGTGTTGCTTTTCTCTTCCGATCCTTTTGTTGCATACTCATATATTGCTTATATATTATCTGTGAATTGCTACTAACGTTTTGTTTGTCTAGTGCATAGAGATGCCGTCGTATGTCGTGTACAAGGGTATGGTTCCCGGAGTCTACAACGACTGGGACGAGTGTCGGAAACAGGTTCACCGTTTTAGCGGGAACAGTTACAAAGGATACACCACTAGGGTGGAGGCGGAAGCTAGATACACGCGCTATCTAGCGGGAGAGAGGAGGGAGCGGAGGAGGAACCGGATGAAGACCAGTTTCATCGCGATGATGCTCATCGTGACCGCAGCTCTCTTCTATGTGATGGTAGTTTAGATGATATCGACTTTGTAATGTGACGACAAACTCGCTACTCGGTCTCGAGACCTAAACTTGTCTAATATTTGAACTTTGTTCGCTATTTCGAATTCGGAGACTAATGTGATGAATTGTATTATGTCCTGTTTATACTTGACTAACTATGGTGCTGTATTGTATTGTATATTCTGTGCTGTATAATTAATATATTCTGTGCTGTGCAAATATCAGAAAAGCAAAAAATAAAAAAAATCCTATAATTCATAGTAGTGGCGCACCTGCCAGCACATTAGTGGCGCACCGTGCAAAATATCAGTGGCGCACCTATAGATACATCAGTGTCACACCTGTTGGTTACCAGGGCCACCTCATCTGCATTAGTAGTGGCGCACCAGTAGCCATAGTAATGGCGCACTACAGGTGCTCCACTGTTATACTGAATACTAATGGCGCACCAGGGGTGCGCCATTAGTATTTCTTATTAGTGGCGTGGTAATAGTGGCGCACCTATGGTGCGCCATTAATACCCAAAAGTGGTGCGCCACTAATGTGCTTTTTTCTAGTAGTGTAATGTTCATGAGAATATGATGCTGCCTAAAATAGATATATTTGAGTTGATTACTAATGAAGGGCCTAGCATGGACAAGAGGGATGAACACTGGAGCAGGAACAAGCATGGAGATGAAGGCACGCGTAAAGGGAACCAGCATGGCGTTTCTAGTGCCGATTTCAGCACTTTGAAGTCCCCATGATGACATACAAGGACATGGACGAAATATACAAGATGCCTATTCATAAAATTCATCCATAGCTTATTATATGTGATGCGCCACCTTATTTTGGGACCAGGCCCATGTAATTTCGAAATATTGCTTCATAGGCTAGTTTTAGAGTCTGTATTGTAGGGGAAACGACTCAGGAGGTGTTTTAGTCCCACCTTGCCAAGGGTGGACGAAATCCCCTCCCTTTTCACATATAAACACAACCCTTAAGGCGCCGTATAGACTTGGGTTTTGTTTAGATTAAAAGTTTGCCATATCTGCAACTTTGCGTCCTTCGTTTGTGTTCTACGACCAGACTAAGACGTCACCGAACCCCACTTTCATTAATAAAGCTTTTCTCTTATATTCGCAATATTCACAATGCAATTTTAGTTTCTTGCTTGTTCTTCATTTGCGTGCAGGAAATAGACATTCGTGGTCAGGTTGATCATGCTCCGGCGTGGTCAATAACCTATCGGAGTTGGTTTAGCGATAGCTAAGGCGCGATGTCCTTGCACGTTCGTAGTCGGATCATCAAAGTCTACTCCATTGAAAATGATAGCCACCATCTCATCGAAAGACGGGACACCTTAGCCTCTATCAGTAGGTGAGCTCATGGGAGGGTGGTAGAGAGTGGGAGAGTATACTTCAAACATAAAATCATCTGAAACTTAATTTTAC
The DNA here is from genome assembly GCA_039707655.1 of Elymus sibiricus. Lineage (NCBI taxonomy): Eukaryota > Viridiplantae > Streptophyta > Magnoliopsida > Poales > Poaceae > Elymus > Elymus sibiricus. The sequence continues at coordinate 187,030,435 of CM077672.1, forward strand.
AAGCCGGATCTTGCCTCCGTAATGTTGTCGAAGCCGGTGAGTGGGTTATGGACGCATACAACTTTTTGTTGTGATCGTTTTGGCAGGTCATGGAGATCCAATGGAGTTTATATGGCCAAATTGTGGCCGTTTTATGGATACAACATCTGGGGACAAACCATTAATACAACTTTCAGGGCAATTTGATCGCACCGACGAGCCATCTTGCACCATTTGGAATGACCTATAATTTTTCGTGTGCATGAACAGAATGAGGATGAGCTGTTGTGTACTTTATCATCCAAGAATAATGCATCCGCTGGTGCAAAAGTGATGGTGGTAGCAGGATGGGTGATAGACCATGTAAAGCATGAATTGTTGGCTTTCGGTGTAACGAAGAGCCTCCTCCTTCTGTCATGACTGAACCTGTAGTCTTTCTAGTTTCTAATGGACGGATGGTGCATTGTTTGATATGTTATTGTCCATATATCAGTCCTTAGGTGAGCTCATAGAAGAGTGGTAGAGGGTGGCAGAGTATACTTCAAACATAAAATCATCCGAAACTCAGTTTTACAAGCCGGATCTTGCCTCTGAAATGTTGTCGAAGCTAGTGAGTGGGTTATGGACGCATACAACTTTTCGTTGTGATCATTTTGGTGGGTCATGGAGCTCCAATGGAGTGTTTATGGCCAAATTGTGGCCGTTTTATGGATAGAACATCGCGGGACAGACCGTGAATACAACATTTAAGGTAAGTTGATCGCACTGATGAGCCATCTTGCACCATTCGGAATGACCTATAATTTTTCGTGTGCATGAACATAATGAGGATGAGTTGTCATGTACTTTATGAACCAAGAATAATGCATTCACTGGTGAAAAAGTGATGGTGGTAGTGGGATGGGTGATTGTTGTAGGGCACGGGCTAAAGTGCCCCGATTTGTCCCGATGTTCACGAATTGGAGGTGGCTACAAAGAGGAACGCGAAGAACACGAAGAACATGACGGGAAATCACAAGAGAAACACTCAAGAACAAGTCCAATCACACATCCACTAGACTAACAAACACACAAGATCCACAAGGTACATGAACAATCAAAGGGAAAGATACAAGGTAGTTCATCCAAATCTCATGGAGAGATGTATCTTGAATCCATGGGTGGATCTTCCCTAAAAGGGGTCTTGAATCCCTAAGGATCTTCTCCAATGGAGGTCTTGAACTCCAGTGGAGTCTTCTCTCTCTCAAGAGGAATCCCACAAGGGGAGATACATGAGCTAAGCTCTAATGTCTAGATCTATTCTAAGCTATCCCCAAATGGAGGAGGAAGGAGGGTATATATAGGTCCAAGGCATGAAGGGGTAAGGAGGGGCGAAATGGGAATACATGGGCAAAGCACAACAGCTGCACGCAGGCAGCCCCGTGTGCATGGGGTAAGTGGAGCCCGTGCGCATGGGGTATCCAGAGAGCTGGCAACTTAGCCCGTGCACACGGGGTATACTGTGGGCATGGGGTCCCGTGTGCACGGGGTATCCAGAGGCCTCGGAATCAGCCTTCTCGTGGACACCGTCGACGGATGTGGAACCTCGCCTTCTTCTTGACGGTTCCTTCTCCACTTCCAAGCTTCCTTCTTGGATGGTGTAGTTGTTCTCTTGAGCTTGGACTCCTCCTCGATGAATGTGTAGCTCCGCTCACACCTATGTGTGCACATGAGAGAGGGGTCAAGTATTATACCATCCTCGAAGGGCACAAGTGAACATGTGTAAAGGAGATGATTCACCTTTATGTATGTGAAGTAGATGTGACCCGTGTCACTTGCCATGGTGATGTCTGTAGGATGCTCCGCATCATCCCCTCCCCCTTGGGAAAGATCCGACCTCAGATCCAAAACCAAATCACCATGGGAAAGAGATGGCGTCACCGTGTCGAAGTGGACAATCACCAAGCACTCATCATCTTGAAGCTCGAAATGGGCACTCTCCAATGTTGCACCGTCTTGTGATTCCTTCAAAAGGAGCAAGGACAACAAACACTTGGAAAAACGAATGTGGTTAGTGTTAGTGCAAAACAAAGCATTCAAGAGGTGATTCGCCCAACAAGTGTCATCATCAAGCATAGCATAGGGTGTGACAAAGGATTGCGACATGGCATGTAAGCAAATAAATTGAGCACAATCAAGGTCATCATGGAAACAATCATGCAAAGGTGAGGTAAAGATGCTAATATTTGTGACAAGTGAACAAGCATCTACCTTCATGTCATAGCAAGCATGCACAAAGTGCTCAATGAACGGTCTATGGTAGGCATATGAATCACTCACAACACCAAAGGAAATGAGATGTCTAAACACATGGGGCAAGGCAATCCAAGCATAATGTGCATATGGTGTAGTGAAGATATTGTGGCACTCAACACAATGGAAAGAGCAATTGTTCATCATGTGTGAGGCAATCAAGTCAATCATGTGACAAGCATGGAAATGGATGCCATCAACTGCATGAAACGGGCAAGTATGAATCATGGGTGATGCAACATAGGCATGCATATCTATCATGGCATGTAAACAAGTATCGCAAAGATGCAACATACTAGAGGAATCCACTAAAGGAACATGGCAATAACAAGTGATATCTTCACCAAGCATGCAAATACACATACAAGTACAAGTATCAAGTGTCATGTGAGATGCAAAGCATGCATCACAAATGCATGGCAAAGGCATAGAAATGAGCATATCATGCAAAGTGAACATGGCAACATGGGCATAAAGTGAGAAGTGATATATAACCCATAACCATGTGAGGGCCATGTAGAAGAAATGCGCAAACTCGTTGGGCGAAGAGGTTGGGTGGAGGGTAAGCACTCCATAGTGGTGCACGCCTTCATTGCTCTCTAGAGCTCGTTTCGTCAACTCGTGCGCTTGTGAGGTTGACGAAGAATCATGTGTACCTACACAATAAGGAGACAAACGAAACAAAGTGTGTGCCTGGTAAATGTACACATCATCCATCATGATGTGTATGTGCACGTGAGAGTTAGCACAAGATAAGCAATGCTCAAAGAAATTTGAATCATGGTATAAGAACATGTCATCCATCTTGAAAGAATAGTTGTTATGTATAACATGATGGGGATGCAACTTATAGCAAGTTTGTGGCACAACAATAGCATTTTTATTATTGGGATGCATATGGTGCACACAATCATTGGGATCATGCAATGGATGGGATGATCAAATTCTCCTAACATGTATGAGGAAACTATGGGGGTCTCCTCATGAGCAATAGCGGAAGCATCATATGGAGAAAATTGATAACATGGCAAATAATGCATGTCCGAAGGTAGGTGGTCATGGCGTGGCATATGATGGAAATGATGCAATGGAAGCATATCAATATCATCACAATAAAAGCAAATGCCAATAACCATGGGCTTGTCATCCATGCCATATGTGCAAATTGGGTTTATTTTAATTGCATATGCATAGTTACTACGATGAGATTGCAAATATGACATATGGGCTATCTCATGCATAGCATATGACAAGTCAAGCAGATTGTCAAACATGATGTGACCGAAAGAATTATCACAAGGAATCCTACGCAACATGGCATCACAACTAATAGACTCCACATGGTGTCGTGCGTACGACCATCTATGGGACCATCTTGGGCCCCTTCGCGATTCGGCTGGGGAGATCGACGTGCACAAAGAGCAGAATCAACAGAACGCACAAGATTTACCCAGGTTCGGGCTGCTGTGAAGTGTAAAACCCTACTCCTGCTTTGATTTTATTGGATGTGTATATGCCCAGCTACAAGGAGCGCAACATGCCGGCAAGGTGCACGGGAAGTGCAGCTACGCATGTAAATGGACAGGGTTTCGACCCTTGTAAAGGTTGCCCTGGACCTCCTTTTATAGCTCAAGGGGTGACCACAGTGGCAAAACAGTCATTACACAGGGTAAATAGTGGCTACAGTGCCAAATACCTAACTCTGACGAAGTAGGACAAATGCATTGAGTGCGCCGTGAGGTATCGCATGGACGGGGCTCCCTGGCAAGGATTGTCTTCCCTTCTGTGTCGTTCGCCCATCTACCTTTTATTCCCTTGACACGCTCATAGGACGGGTGTCATTAAAGTTGTCCTTCGGCGGCGAGCCAACACATGCCCAGACAGACCTCACAGAATTGCCTGGCCGCTCGACACCTATTGACAGGCAACTGGCGCGCCGCTGAGGTGGAGCGGTGGAACAGGCTGTGGAACGTCAGCCGCTTGCCGGGCCAACGCTTGCCGGGCTGTAACTTGCCGGCAACTTGATATCTTGATCTTCAGTACTAACTTTAGTACTTCTCGATGACCTACCTGGAGGTCTTCTTCGTAGTTTTATTCACCAAGCCTTGATCTTTGGTTAGTAGCAGTCCTCCGGCAAGCCCTGTCGTCGGGAAGGCTACAACTGCCTGTGCACAAGTCTGGGGTACTAAAGGACCAAAACTTTAGTACACCGATAGGAGCTCCCGGGCCTAGGCCACACACGCATGCGAGGCGTCGTTGTGCTAGGCCCAAACAGTGCACAGGCATGCGTGGCAGAGGATAAATGTCATAATCTTCTTGTTTACTACGCTCCCCACGACGCGCATTAAATGTGGAATCATGGGAGTGGTGGAACGAAATGGCCGTTGGAGTAGTGCGCTTGAAAAAGTCAAGCAGATTGTCAAACTTGATGTGACCGAAAGAATTATCACAAGGAATCCTACGCAACATGGCATCACAACTAATAGACTCCACATGGTGTCGTGCGTACGACCATCTATGGGACCATCTTGGGCCCCTTCGCGATTCGGCTGGGGAGATTGACGTGCACAAAGAGCAGAATCGGCAGAACGCACAAGATTTACCCAGGTTCGGGCCGCTGTGAAGCGTAAAACCCTACTCCTGCTTTGATTTTATTGGATGTGTATATGCCCAGCTACAAGGAGCGCAACTTGCCGGCAAGGTGCACGGGAAGTGCAGCTACGCATGTAAATGGACAGGGTTTCGACCCTTGTAAAGGTTGCCCTGGACCTCCTTTTATAGCTCAAGGGGTGACCACAGTGGCAAAACAATCATTACACAGGGTAAATAGTGGCTACAGTGCCAAATACCTAACTCTGACGGAGTAGGACAAATGCATTGAATGCGCCGTGAGGTGTCGCATGGACGGGGCTCCCTGGCAAGGATTGTCTCCCCTTCTGTGCCGTTCGCCCATCTACCTTTTATTCCCTTGACACGCTCCTGGGACGGGTGTCATTAAAGTTGTCCTTCGGCGGCGAGCCAACACGTGCCCAGACAGACCTCACCGAACTGCCTGGCCGCTCGACACCTATTGACAGGCAACTGGCGCGCCGCTGAGGTGGAGCGGTGGAACAGGCTGTGGAACGTCAGCCGCTTGCCGGGCCAACGCTTGCCGGGCTGTAACTTACCGGCAACTTGATATCTTGATCTTCAGTACTAACTTTCGTACTTCTCGATGACCTACCTGGAGGTCTTCTTCATGGTTTTATTAACCAAGCCTTGATCTTTCGTTAGTAGCAGTCCTCTGGCAAGCCCTGCCGTCGGGAAGGCTACAACTGCCTGTGCACACGTCTGTGGTACTAAAGGACCCAAACTTTAGTACACCGACAGGAGCCCCTGGGCCTAGGCCACACACGCATGCGAGGCGTCGTTGGGCTAGGCCCAAACAGTGCATAGGCACGCGTGGCAGAGGATAACTGTCATAATCTTCTTGTTTACTACGCACCCCACGATGCACATTAAATGTGGAATCATGGGAGTGGTGGAACGAAATGGCTGTTGGAGTAGTGCGCCTGAAAAAGTGTGTCCACGTCGGACAGTAAAGAGCCAGCCCTCGCGCCTTCCCCATAAAAAGGAATCCGCGGAGGACGCTACTCATTTACCTTCTCTTTTCCAATCTCGCGAACCACCATTGTCTTCCCCTTTGCTCCAGAGCAGAGCAATCTTCTTCTGCCGCCGCTCCCATGCCATTGCCGAACCTACGACCTCCCTTCCAATAGCCGCAATGGCACCTAAAAAGGGTCAAGACAAGCCAGAGAAAGGGAAGGGCCCGGAAAAACCAGAGAAGCCGGCCGACCCGGAGGCGGGGGAGGAAAGCGGCTCTGATGGAGGCCCGGAGCAAGCACGTCGTCTTCACGCCGGTGCTCAACACCAGCGACTTGGTGGAGCGGTACGCTTACATGTGGGGGAAGAAGACTGCAGCCCACGACGCCCCACACGTGCTTCCCGGCTGCGTCAAGAGCAGCTCAGATAAATTCCCTTTCTTCCCCACATATTTCTACTGTGGTCTTTGTCCTCCTTTTTCTGATTTCTTCAATGATATCATGTACACATACGGCTTCCATCTCCTAGATTTCACGCCGAATGCCATCACTTGTATGCCAGTCTTCGCACATCTGTGCGAAAATTTCGACGGAGTAATCCCCAACACATCTCTTTTCTGCCACTATTTTATTCCACGCATCGAGACAGGAGATGCCCTCTCCGGCTCCATCACATGGATTCCCAGAGCCAGGAACAAGGACATATATCCAGGAAGGGAAGACCACAGGAAGTGGGAAGAGTGGTGGGCGGAGTGGTGTTGGATCAAGGAGAAAGATTACCCGCCGTTCTGCGCGCCCCGGCAAGCAAAGGTGGTCTGCAGCAAGGACTGGAGCAACCTTGAAAAAGATAACAAGAAACTCACAGTTACCATCACCAGGATCCAACGCCTCAAAACTGCCGGCCTCACCGTCGAGATGGTGGGTGCAGATTTCCTCCTTCGCCGAATCGCTCCTCTACAAAACAGGGGGAGGCCAGCTTGGGAGTTCAAGAATGCTGCCGACATTATGAGGTTGCATCCTGGCTTGAACAACAACTTGAGGATTCTGGAGCACACATCCCTCTTCCACGAGTTGTTTAGAGCGGACGGCAAGTTCAAGCTGCCGGCAGGCATAATTCCATTGTGCAACAACTCTGCTCTGAGCACAATCATTGCTTTCATGCCGGAATGCAATGCTCACGGCGTTGTCAAGGACTGGGCCGAGCCAACTACAGAGCGTGCTCTAGAATGGTTCGATTCCTTGGCAGAGGATGGCCATCAGGAAAGAAGATAATCTTGTTCGCCCAACTACTGATGCAGAAGTCGCTTATATCGCCAGCAGAGCAGAAGAGTTGAGGCTGATTGAAGAAGCTGGCGCCTTTGGGTTTGCGGTGGTCGAAATTGAAGAAGGGGATATCTTGGAAGACGACGTTGCCGTCTAGGACGAGGCTGCTGGGGAGCAGGAGGACGAGGTCAGAGAAAACCCTGGCAACGAAAACACAGCTGAAGAACAACTACATCCGGAGCCCCCTGCTCCGCCAAAGAAGCCATGCGTCCTCCGGAAGGCTGCGTCTGGCAACCCAGTGCGCGCTCCCTCACCAAGCGAAGAGGCTGCCAGCCAAAAGGCGACCGTCAAGGTAGCACAGCGGCAAGACGCCCAGCAGCAACTCGTGCAGCGTACAAGACACACAGCAGCAGTGGCGACTGGGGTAGCGGGGTCGTCTCGACCAGCCGCTTCTACCACCGCCAAGCACACAAGGTCTCCTACTCCACCTCCTCACTCCAGCGCTGAACAGGAGGTCGAATTCAACTTTTCTGCCTTCAGCAAGCCCGAAGAAGAGTAAGATCCTTTGAGTGCGCTTGTTAATTCTTGATTCCTTGATTCATTGGGTTGATCTGATCTTGATATGTTTCCACAGAGATGCAGAAACCTTGGCGCAGAGGATGGCCAAAAGGGCGAATACCACGGCTGGTGACGAGGCACCGGCAAGGACCATGACTAAGCCGGAGCTTGTGACGATCAGCTCAGAGAGCAGCCCCCAGCACAGCCCCCAGCGTGAGGCCATTATTCACTCTCCTCTGGTGAGTGTTGGTGTGGAAATCTTCACTGCTGACATCCGCGAGAATGTAGGAGAAGAGCGGCATGAGGGAGAACACCCAAAAGCAGATGTTGGAGTGCCGTCCACGTCGACCACATTACCCGAGGGTGGCTCTCCGGCAAGGGCCTCCACTGATGAGCCTGTCCGCGTAGAAGGGGAGCCGGCAAGTTCGGTTACCGGTAGCCACGTGACGGCAACTGATGTTGCCGGAGGAGAAATCCATCGTCAACAGACGCATACAGGTAATCCACTTACTTTCGAGCTCTTATTTCCCGTTGATATTTTTGTTTTCTTGAACTTGGTCTTGAATTTGATTTCTTTCCTCATCTACCTTCAGATCCACCCCCAACAGACAACATGCACGTCGATGTTGATGTCGCGGGGATCGCCAGGGCCGCCGCCGCTGAGGCCGACCGGGTTGCCACCGACGAAGCATCTAGGGCCACACACGATGACGCTGCTAAGAAGGCTGCAGAAGGAGCCGACAATGAGTCCGCTGAGACCACCGATGACATTCCTACCGTAGGAGCGCTTGGCACTGGCTCGGTCGCAAGGACATCAGTTGCCAGCAAGGCTGTTGTCGGAAATCATCCTTCTACGTCTGAAGAGCCCCCAACAAGCAAGTACCTCAGGTCGGCAACAACTTGTACGTCTACATTCCAGGCACGGCATGTATTGGGGCGCCAACTGAAGGAGAGAGCTTTGATGAAGACGTCATCACTGCTGCCGGGTTGAAGATTGTTGATGAACCGCATATCAGCAGCAGCGGGTCTAAAGAAGAGCAGCTCCTCAGGGCCATGAATAGTAATTTCCAACAGCTCCAATCACTTTTCCGCAGCCAGTTTGTGAATTTGGAATCAAGGGAGACAGTTGTAGGATCAGTAGAAATAGATTTTCAGAAGTGCGTCGAAGAGGCGCAAACTTGGTATGCTGAATCCCACCAAGAGCTGTCCAACCGCCAAGGGCAGCTAGCCAAAGAATGGGAAAATTTTATTCTGGAGAAGGCCGAGGCCTACAAGGCACAGGAGGAGGCCACGCAAAGGACAGTGGCAGAAGATGCCGGGCTGAGGGAGCTCAAGGTTAGTCTTGACGCTCATGAAGAAGATCTTGTGGCTCGCGAGGAAGCACTTGCTGCCAAGCTCCGCAACAAGGATGAAGAGATTGAAAAACTTCTTACGCAACGGACCCAAGAGCTAGAGCAGAAGCACAAGGAAGCGCTTGAAGCCCAGGCTATAGATCACGCCGGCAAGCTCAAGGCGGCCGTCAATGCTATCGATGCCACAGAGACCGCCAAGAACATGCTGGAAAGCAAAGTGAAGAAGTTGGAGGTAGATCTTGAGGCCGGCAACAAGGAAGTCTTGACGCTCAAAACTGACAGAGAGAAGACACTCCATCTCTTGGCGGAGATGCAAACTTCCATATCTGCCAAAACCAAGAGTCTTGCCAAAGCCAACGAATCTATTGCTGATTTGAAGTTGAAGCTGGTGACGTTGGATAAGTCTCTTGTGGAAAGCAGAGCTCGGGAGAAAGTCTTGGCGAAAGATCTCCAAAACGAGAAGGACCTGCTCTGGAACGCCGCCGCCACTTACAATGATTTTGAGAAAGGCGTGAAGATCTGGACTGAGCGCCTTGTCGAAGCAGCCAATACACTCACTGCTCAGCTATCCACCATGGGTATGAAGAACTTCAAGTACTGCACCAATGAAAGGATGACCACTAGCACCAAACTGACCATGTTCTTCGAGAGCGTTGTGGACACGTTCAAGTCGCTTCAAGCCAATCGAGCAGCCCAACTTGCAAACGAGTCATGCAAGCTTTGCTGGGGTGCCCTCCTCAAAGTGCTCGTCAAGGTGGTGTACATGAACCCTGGCATCAACTTCACCAACGTCCTTACTAGCCTGCTGTAGGATGCAGATATCAAGGCTCTTGAAGAACTTGTCACGCCCATCATCGACAAGGTGAACTAGGTCAAGAGGATTGAAGGCCAGCGCAGGGACTAGTCGCCTCACTCCATCTTGTCGCCAGCGATTCATATCAAAGACAAAATTCGCCTTAAGTTAGAACCGTGGCAAACTATTGATGTAATATAAACTTGCTGTGTTTGGATAAATGTATGCTGTTTTCCCCTGTTTGATTTCCTCTTTGCATGTTTTGCACCATACACTTCATGAAAACTTGTTAGTGCGCTCATCTTGTCGCGAGCGCTTTGAGGACGGATCCTTAGCAGCCTGCCGGGGATGTCGCTGCCGGCAAGGTCACACTTGGCGATCACAACGCAGCCACTTACATTGTTGAGCGGACTCAAAACAACATAAAAGCGCAGCTGATCACGACAAGGTTCCTTCGTGTGCAGGTTTCTCATACAAAGGCCAAAAACGTTCAAGGGAAAGTAGCTCTACAACAAAGAATTTGTTTCAAAGTTTTTCAACTTAGCTTTTCTTTGCTGTACTTCTTGTCGTAAAATGATAACTTGAACGTCGCTTGTCAGTATTCCATACCATCACTCCCCCCGGGAAACTTGCACGCGAGGCAACCTTCTTTCCTTGTGAAAAGAAAAGAAGAGAAAGAGAGAAAACTGGAAAACCTTGACGTTCTATCAATCATTTCATACAAGGCAAATGTAGCACAACATCATATACAACATGCACAATGTAGTACATAAATTGAGAAGAGTTGTGGAACACTTAGCTTTATTTCAACTACGCACAGGGTCTGCGGCTGGCTTTGTACAAAGGATTACATGCCTTACTGGCAGACTCGTACAAAAGGTGGTTGCCGGGCAGCCCAGCAACCACGCCTTATGGATAGAACTTGCGAAAGATGTTCGATATTCCACGAGTTATGTACTGGAGTGTCATCTTCGGTCTCCAGGCGGACTGCGCCAGGCCTGGTGACTCGTACTACCGAATAAGGGCCTTCCCACTTCGGCATCAACTTGTTGGAATTCTTGGTGGACTGGATCCGTCAAAGAACAAGGTCGCCTTCCTCAAGGCTCCGGGCGTGAACCTTGTGGCTATGATAGCGGCGCAAAGCTTGCTTATAGCGTGAAGCATGCACAGCAGCCCGAAGATGATCTTCCTCAAGGAGCGTGGCATCATCTTGCCGCAGCTGCTCTTGCTCAAGCTCATCATAAGCGAGCACTCGAGGTGACCCGTACGTGAAATCCGTGGGGAGCACCGCTTCTGCACCATACACGAGGGAGAAGGGTGTTTGGCCAGTAGCTCGATTCGGTGTCGTTCTGAGTGACCAAAGAACTGCCGGCAGCTCATCAACCCAGTGTCTTCCACACTTGTGCAGCTTATCAAAAGTTCTCGTTTTGAGACCACGTAGCACTTCAACATTTGCCCTTTCCGCCTGGGCGTTGCTCCTTGGATGAGCAACTGATGCAAAACAGATCTTGCTACCAAGGTCTTGGATGTACTGCATGAAGATGCGGCTCGTGAACTGGGTGCCGTTGTCAGTGATGACTCTGTTGGGCACGCCAAAACGGCAAACCAGTCCTTTAAAAAACTTGACGGCTGACTGTGCTGTCACCTTCCTCATTGGCTCTTCTTCAGGCCACTTTGTGAACTTGTCGACTGCCACGTACAAGAACTCAAAGCCCCCGGTTGCACGGGGGAAGGGCCCCAATATATCAAGCCCCCAGACCGAAAAAGGCCAGGAGAGAGGTATAGTTTGAAGAGCTTGAGCTAGCTGATGTGATTTCTTTGAATGAAACTGGCATGCTTCACACTTGGTTACTTGCTCAGTTGCATCCTGGAGAGCAGTGGGCCAATAGAAACAATGCCGGAAAGCTTTTCCGACAAGAGCTCTTGATCCTATGTGAGAGCCACATATGCCTCCATGTATCTCTGCCAACAGCTTCTGTCCTTCTTCCCGGTAAATGCACTTCAATTTCACCCCATTTGGTCTCTTTCTGTATATATCATTGCCCACGAACTGATATGTATTAGACTGACGGGCTACTCTTTCAGCTTCTTCTTGCTCTTCGGGAAGCTCTCCTGTCTGGAGCAACTGAACGATTTGTTGTGCCCATGCCAGAGCTTGAGGCTTGACGACAAGGACTAAAGGCATCTCTTCAGTTGCGGGAGCGCTTGTTCCAATGGCAAGGATTTGAGATCCTGCCGGAGATTGCTGCTCTTCGGCAAACTTGGCATTGTCTCGAGCAACTTCCTTGCCGGCGGCTGCTGGGAGCTCTGCCGGGAAGTACTTGCCGGTGTTTAACTTTCTTCTCTTGTTTTTTTGCGTTGATGGTGTGACAGATGGCTGAGTTAACTGGAGCAGAAAAGTTCCTGGTTCCACAGGGAGCTTGAGCACGGCATGCTTCGACAGATCATCAGCAATGCTGTTTTTCACACGAGGAATGTGCTCTGTTTGTTATCCATCAAAGTGCTCTTCCAATTTTCTCACTTTGTCAACGTATTGAAAGAACAGGTTTACTCTCAGAGGGGGGTGAATGAGAGTTATTGAGAAATTCGTCAAACTCTGATGAATTTGACGAAAATCAGAGTGACGAAATAGAAACTGAGTAGAAACTAAGTCATCACTGACATGTCAAGCATGCATACATGATACAAATAAGTGAAGAACATGCAATCATACAATCATTTAGAGCATGAGGAAGATGAACTGAAGAAATAGATAACAGAGAGTGACAGTCTTAGTTTCAATTCCTTCATGAACAGATCACAAATTCTTCAGCAGCGGAATAACGTAAAGGTAAGGGTTGAGGAATTTGAAATCAGGTAGGCTCGATGAAGACACAATGATTTGGTAGACCAGTTCCAGTTGCTGCATCAACTGTACGTCTAGTTGAGGTGGCTGAGACGAACTCAGAGGACACATAGTCCTCATCGTATTCCTCTTGAGCCAAGGTCACACAGACCTCGCCCAATCACTCGTGCTAAGTCTTCAAGATAGACTTCCAAAACCTTCACAGACTTGTTCACCGACACACCACAATGACTCTTGGGTGCTCAGAACATGACGCCTAACCATCTGGAAGAATGACAGTCTTCAAAGTTAAAAGGCATCGGATCACACAGATCAATCTCTTCAGTGATGCTCAATCACTTTGGCTCTGGGTTTTTCCTCACTTAGGATTCTCTCAAAGTCGTCGGACGATGGGTTGCTCTCTAATGACAAGTGTCAAGTTTTTTCGGAGCAGCCAACCAACAAGTGGTTGTGGGAGGCGGCTATTTATGGCCAGGGGGAAACCCGACATGAATTTTCATAAATGCCCTTCTGATGCAGAGCATCCTATGGACATCACCATTTCAAGAGTCCCATTGCTAAGAGACACGCCCAACTTCTACTTCAAGCATACTAAGGTGAACTCCATCCTTAATGCGTGTCTTCTTAGTACCCTCGCGGATGGTATACTACTTGACCGTCCTACCATGGGCCCATATAAGTTTGAGCCCAATGACGAAGGCGCCATGGAGGAGGTCGTCCACAAGCGAGCACCTACGCCATCCATCAGAGACGCCTGGAAGTGGAGAAGGAACTGCCAGGAAGAAGGCCAAGTTCCTCAAGCACCGACGGGAGTCCATGAGAAGGCTGACTGCGATGCTTCAAGAGACCCCGTGCGCATGGCCCCAAAAGACCCCATGCGCACGGGCCCCTCTGTTGTAGCCACTATAGCACCCCGTGCACACAGGCGTGTACCATGTCCATGGGACCCCCGTGCCCACGGGCCTCACTTACCCCGTGCACACGGGATAAGTGTGTCAGGTCGCTGGAGACCCCGTGCGCACGGGCTCCACTTACCCCGTGCACACGGTGCTGCCTGAGTGCATCTGCGGGCTTGGCCCATGTAATGTCCATTTCGCCCCTGCTTACCCCTTCATCCCCTAGGACTATATATACTCTCCTTCCTCCTCCTTTGAGAGATAGCTAATCATAGATCTAGACATTAGAGCTTAGCTCATGTATCTCCCCTTGTGGGATTCCTCCTAGGAGAAGATCCATGTGTGGATTCAAGACCTCTTCGGAGAAGATACCCCAAGTGGATATCAAGACCCCCTTGTGGGAAGGATCTATCTAGATCATCAAGACCTCATCTCCTTTGGATTTGAGATGAACTCTACCTTTTATCTTTCCCTTTGATTGTTCATGTACCTTGTGGATCCATGTGTTTGTTAGTCTAGTGGATGTGTGATTGGGCTTGTTCTTGAGTATTTATCTTTTGTTTCCTCGTGTTTCCCCTCGTGTCCTTCATGTTCTTCATGGGAATCCACTCCAATCATGAAAGATCGGCCGAAATCGGGCTCAACCTTGTATCATTTGGTATCTAGAGCCACGTTGATCACGATTTGTAGTCTTCCGCACCGTTTTCTAGCCTAATTTTGCTTGTTTTTGTCCCAATTCAAAAATCCCCACAAAAAGAGCCATACCAAATTTTTTGTGATTTGTTGCTCCTAGTGCATTTTTGTTGATTTCAATCCATGGATCTGGTGTTTAGCAAGTAGATCCACCTCCTATTGCATCCCCATAGCCCAATTTTTCTTTTTCCCCTTCGAATTCGAGCTTGAAATCGCGAAATATCTGCCACCCCCGTGCCCACGGGCCCCCGAAAAGTTCCTGGACACCCCATGTCCACGGCCTTGTCCTGTGCCCATGGGACCCCGTGCCCACGGCCCTAAGACCCCGTGCGCACGACCCCTACAGAATCAGCCAGCACCGCTTCACGTTTTCGGCCATATCTCCCACTTTCGAACTCCGATTTTTGTGTTCTTTGGCTCGTTGGAAAGCTAGCGACGTGCCCGAGCTGCTCATCTTTGTTTTACCACCATTTGACTCCATCAATTTTTTTTTTGCATTTTGGCATCTTTTGCATAGGCCATCCACCATCTTTTCCACATACCACCATACCATTCCGCAACCTAACCCATTTTGGTTCCTATTGCATTTGTTGTTGTTGGAGTTGTGATTTGAGTCTCCTAAGGTGTTTTGGCTACTTAGGGATGGTTACTTCTTCATCATCTACCGGTGACTTGTATCGTGCCATCGACTACATCCACCACGAGCTTCCGCATCGACGACGACCATCCATCCTTTGAGAAAATCTTCAACCGGAAGCAACGCCGGTTACCTCCGACTTCGTGAAAGGTTAAGTGTGACGAAGGTATCCATTATGTCATAGACTTCTCCTTCCTTGCAATTCCATCTTGATAGCCCCACCATTTTTGCGAATACCTTCATACCTATTGAGACTAGCTATCCGAGTATTGCCGGGCTTCGCAAAAACTTGTGCACCATAGTGATACGATATCGTATTGTTGCATCATTTGATATATCATATAGTGCAATTGCTTGCTCCCGTGCATATCTTGCGATACTTGTCTTGCATAATTGGTTGAGGCTCAATAAGAAAAGTGGAAAGGAAGAGAAGAGCAAAAAAAAACTTTTAAGCAAGAAAGAAGGATCATAAGCTTATAAGCAAAAGAGAGTTGAGCATGAAAAGAGATACTTGTGCATGAGGATACATGGAATAGGAAATGTTTTTCTTGCATATAGGATTGGTGCCAAGTGGTGAATCGTGCCCAAACGTGCAATAAGCTAGCGTCTCTCCTAGTGTTTGTGCAACACGAGCGTAGTCTTTCTTAGGCAATTTTGTATTGCTCATCCCTATAGTTGCACAAGCCCCATTATCCCACCGTGTGTGTTTTTTTATTGCCCACCTCTATATTTGTGATCACTTTCTTTGCATTTTGAGTCCTTTGGATTTATTTCAACATTTACATATCTTGGACTTCAATTTGCAAGAAATTTGTGCCACTTGTCCTAACCAAGCCACTCGATAAGCTTTACTTTGTAGGTGTGAGTGAACAAGTCCGGTACCAATTCCACTATTCTTTCATTTCACATTGAGTGAAACAAGATGCATCCTCAAACTTTGGGAAAAGGTAGCTTGGTATTGTTTATCTCATTTCCTACTCACCTTTGCTCGAGTCTTGTGATGGATAGGCAAAGCACATCATCTCCGGTCTACAACCACGATGACGAGTTCGATGCCATGAGGAACTTCATCGACGCCAAGATGGACAAGCACATGGAGGAGCTCAAGGCCCTCATCAAAACTGACAAGCGGTCTTCATCATCTACGAGAAGATGCTCAAGTGCAAAGCCTTCCGAATTTTTCAGTGGCCATTTTCTTTCTATGTTCAATCATAACTTTTTGTTACAATATTGCAGTTGGTCAAATGGATCCCGGCACCGGAACGTCATCTCAGAAGGAACCTCAGTACACCAACCCTGACATCGAGATGAGCGCCCCAGACGTTGATGATTCGGCCATCCCTGACATCGAGATGGGCAACGAGCAACAGGTAGAACCGACCACCGTGGCAGGGGACACGAGCCACACTGACGGGACTTCATCCAGCACGGCCGCCACAAAGAAGAGCAACCGAAAGGCAAGGGATCCAAACAAGCTTCACGAAGGTAAAATTGCAATCACCGTACTTGGCCCGAGTGGCGAGCCCGTCACCCCAGAGGATGCAGCAAAAAGGTATAGCAAAATGCTAGGTTGCATCTTGTGAAAAACCATCCCAATCAGTAACAAGGATTTGGTTGGACACAAGGAGAATCTACTACTAGCGAAAAACCATCCCGATCAGTTGCATCTTATGAATTTCCACCTGATGTCAATAAGTTAGCTGAAGATTATGCCATGTCAAAATGGCCAAAGATGATAAGGGACTAGAAGAGCAGTGCCCGTTGCAATCTAGTTGGTAAGGACTTCAAGACCATTAAGCGGCTCAATCCAACTATGGATCACAAAGATTGGACGAAGTTTTTTGAATCCTCTGGTAGTGAGTCAAGCAAGGAGATAGGCGATCATTTTCGTAATTTATGAAAAAATCTGCCAGGTAACCACTGTCTGGGCCCTGATGGTTACAAAGCTGCATAACCCAAGTGGGAGAAGGATTACACGGAGTGTATAGCCGTGGGTAAACAGCCTCCGTTCTGGGAACATCGAGATCGTGCTCGGGACTTCCCTTTTCTCAGGGCCCGTGTAGTGCAAGACCCAGACAGTAAGGAGTTGGTCCTCCCGATGCAGGAACTTTGCTCGATGGAGGAGAACTTGGTAACGTCGATCAGCACTAATAATTTAGTCCCCACAACTTATTTATTATGTACCATACTAATTGTTTACCAAAACACATGTATTTTTTGTAGAGACAAATAAGGCAGGAATTTGGAGCGGGTCCTCATGAATCTCCCCACGGCTATAGGTATGATGACCCTCTTACCCGGGCAGTGAACGTGGGTTTTTGGGTTAACAGGAAGCCCAAGACTGGGCATGCGTTGGGAGGGGGTAAGATGTTGTGGGACGACGCCTGCCCCGAAACCAAAGAACTAAAAAAATACAGTAGGAAGTACATAAGCAAAACCAAGTTAGATGCAGCAGTAGATGCAGCAGTCGTGAAAAGGTTAGCAGAAATGTTTCCGCACGGCGCGCCAAGTCCTACCCAGCAGGAGTGGCTCTCCACTCCTCCATCTAGTCCACAGCAGGAGGAAAGTTGAGAAGCAGCTGGGCTTGTGCTAGCGCTTCTGCCAGCGTCTTGGGCATGGAGTGGCGCGAGGTCCGGGCGGAGCTCTTACTCCTGACAGAGCCAGAAGGAGCTACGTCACGATCCTGCTGCCGTGGCCTGTTGTCGCCAGTACGCTGTTGTGGAAGTTGGCCCTACACAACCTGAGAATAATGCACAAGGGTTTTGCCACGTGGACGGCGTCCGGAGCGGCCTTCGTCTTGGCGATGCCCGTCACGCGCGACTTGAGATGGCTGCGGCATGTGCGATGGTGTGGGCATCTTGGACGTCGCCGAGCTATTCTTGGGGTTCGCCGCACCGCCCGTAGGAAACACGGCCCCGTCCCTGGACCTGGCAGCGGCCGGCGTGTTGTTCGCCGCATCCCGAACTTTTTCGCTTGCTCGGCTATGGTTGCCAGAGCGCAATGAATGTTGATTGCCGCCCCCACCTCTTCCTCCGCCACCGGTGCCGTCGCCCATCTGCGCGGGCGTGGGTAGCTTGGACGAAGACAGAGCATCTGCCATGGCGCCCTTCTTCTTGGGAGCCATGGCGATGAAGAAGATGAAGCTGACACGCGGACTGCTAACTCAAGTTCATGCAAGCGATCCCCTGCCTGGCGCGCCAAAGATGTCGTGCGTACGACCATCTATGGGACCATCTTGGACTCCTTCGCAATTCGGCTGGGGAGATCGATGTGCACAAAGAGCAGAATCAGCAGCACGCACAAGATTTACCCAGGTTCGGGCCGCTGTGAAGTGTAAAACCCTACTCCTGCTTTGTTGTATTGGATGTGTATATGCCCAGCTACAAGGAGCGCAACTTGCCGGCAAGGTGCACGGGAAGTGCAGCTATGCATGTAAATGGACAGGGTTTCGACCCTTGTAAAGGTTGCCCTGGATCTCCTTTTATAGCTCAAGGGGTGACCAAAGTGGCAAAACAGTGATTACACGGGGTAAATAGTGGCTACAGTGCCAAATACCTAACTCTGACGGAGTAGGACAAATGCATTGAATGCGCCGTGAGGTGTCGCATGGACGGGGCTCCCCGGCAAGGATTGTCTCTCCTTTTGTGCCGTTCGCCCATCTACCTTTTATTCTCTTGACACGCTCCTGGGACGGGTGTCATTAAAGTTGTCCTTCGGCAGCGAGCCAACACGTGCCCAGACAGACCTCACCTAACTGCCTGCCTGCTCGACACCTATTGACAAGTGACTGGCGTGCCGCTGAGGTGGAGCGGTGGAACAGGCTGTGGAAGGTGTGCCCCGGCAAGGTGCTTGCCGGGCCAATGCTTGCCGGGCCAACGCTTGCTGGGCTGTAACTTGCCGGTAACTTGATATCTTGATCTTCAGTACTAACTTTAGTACTTCTCGATGACTTGCCTGGAGGTCTTCTTCGTGGTTTTATTCACCAAGCCTTGATCTTTGCTTAGTAGAAGTCCTCCGGCAAGCCCTACCGTCGGGAAGCCTACAACTTCTTGTGCACAAGTCTAGGGTACTAAAGGACCCAAACTTTAGTACACAGACACATGGCAATCATCAAACTCATCATAAATGGGTAAATCGTCGCATGAGGAAGTCGAACTAGCATGAAGCGTGTTAATAGGAGGATTGACATCATGCAAGCAATCAATGTCAAGAATGTCCACTAGTGGGACAAGAGCATCACCTTCACCTATGTTACCTTTCTCATTCCACTCATGTGGTGTAGGTGAGATGGTAAGGACCAACTCGTGGTCATCTTCATCATGATGGAACCATGTGGGGGGTGCATCATTATTACAGGGTGGAACCCAAAAGGGCCGATCTTTCACAATTGGAGTGGAATCCCATGAAGAACACGAAGAACACAGAGAAGAACGATGGGAAAATCACAAGAGGAAACACTCAATAAATGAGATCCGATCACACATGCGCCAACACCACATAACATAAATGGGACAAAGATCCAAAGTCAACACAAGAGATACAAAAGGATAGTTCTTCCCAATCCGTACAGAGAGAGGTCTTGATATCCGGATGTGGATCTTCCCTTCCGGGTCTTGAATCCCGTAGGGTCTTCTCACATGGAGGCCTTGGACTCCATGGGAGTGGTCTCTCTCTCTCTCTCTCAAGAGGAGGGGATACAAGGAGCAAAGCTCTACTAGATGAGCCAACACTTTGCTAACCTTAAAACGGAGGTGGAAGACGAGTATATATAGTCTAGTGGGTGAAGGGGTACATGGCCACGGCCCAAGTCACTGCGCGCAGGTAGGCCGGAAGTTCCAGGCAAAGGTCCGGGCAGGGTTCGGGCTTAGCCGAAAGTGTGCATGGCTTCGGTTGGTCTGGATGTCGGAGGCCAGAGGTTCCGGGCCAGGTTCCGGGCAGGGTCTGGGCTGGAGAGAGAGTTGGCACGCCTCGTTGGTCGACCTGATGTAGGAGGCCAGAAGTTTCGGGTTGGCCGGAAGGTCCGGGTGACGCATGTTCTGGGCAGGGTCCGGGCTTGATAGAAAGTCTGCACTGTTGTTGACGCTATCCGTTCCATCTACTTCATTGTACCTGATCACACATAAGGTTTCTGCCTAAGGTAGTAGCCATGTCTCACATGAAGTAAGTGTAGGTTCAGAGAGGAGTGAGTTCACCTCAGTATCGATAGCTCTTGCATGGGCACGTGTAATCGATCCACTTGGCACTTGGGGAGGCGGAGGTTGGTCCATGGGGATGACCGTAGGATACTCCGTATCATCTCCCCCCCTTGGGAAAGATCCGCTCTTGGATCGATAACCTCATCACCATGGAAGGGAGATAGGTCCGTGACGTTGAAGATGTCGCTCACATTGTACTTGTTACGCGGGATGTCAATCTTGTAGGCATTGTTGTTGTAGCGTGCTAGCACCTTGAAGGGTCCATCGGCGCGAGGTAGTAGCTTGGACTTGCACTCGTTAGGAAAACGGTCTTTGCGAAGGTGTAGCCAAACAAGATCGCCGGAGTTGAACACCATGGGTAATTGTTGACATTACGTTTGGCCACGAGACGGTGCACTTGATGCTCGATCGTTCTCCTTGTGTCTTCATGCACCTTCTTGAGATAAGTCCCTCGTGCGGTCACGTCCATGTTGATGCGCTCTTGTAGTGGTAGCGGTAGTATGTCCAATGGGGACAACGGGTTGAAGCCATAGATGACCTCGAAGGAGGACTTGCCAATTGTAGAGTGGTGTGCACTATTGTAGGTGTACTCAGTGATGGTCAAGCATTCCTCTCACACCTTGATGTTCTCCTTGATCAACACGCGAAGGAGAGTGGAGAGGGTCCGGTTGGTGATCTCCGTTTGGCCGTCGGTTTGCAGATGATATGCCGAAGAGAAGAGTAGCTTGATTCCGAGCTTGGCGCAAAGTGTCTTCCAAAAGTAGCTAAGGAACTTGACATTGAGGTCCGATACGATCGTCTTGGGCACTCCATATAGACGTTAGATTTCCCTAAAAAAGAGATTTGCAATATGTGAAGCATCGTCTACTTTGTTGCAAGGAATGAAATGTTCCATCTAAGAGAATCGGTCCACAACAACAAATACTGAATCCTTTCCATTTTGAGTTCTAGGCAAACCAAGCTCAAAATCCATGCTAATATCTTCCCATGGTTGGTACAGAATAGGAAGTGGCATAAGTAATCCATGAGACTGAGCTTGAGACTTAGCTTTGCGACATGTGATGCATCATTTTTTGTATCGCTCGACGTCGTGAAACATCTTCGGCCAATAGTAATTGTTGGAGAGTGTTGCAAACATCTTGTCGCGGCGAAAGTGACCCATAAGTCCTTCTCCATGGGCTTCCTACAAAAGCAACAAACGAAGCGACGACTCGGGTATACAAAGCTTGTTAGTCCACATAAAATAACCATCTTTGATATAATATCTCTCCCAACTTTTGTTGTTTTGGCACTTGGCAGAAGGTGTTGCAAACGAAACATTATGCGCATACAAGTCTTTAATGTGCTCAAAGCTAACAACATTCAATTCAAGTCGAGTAACGAGCATTCACTTGCGGGAAAGAGCAGCTGCTACTACATTCTCTTTACCCTTGATGTACTTGATGACATAAGGAAAAGACTCAATGAATTCACTCCATTTAGCATGTCATTTATTCAACTTGGTTTGACCTTTAAGGTACGTGAGAGTTTCATGGTCCGTGTGAAGGACAAACTCACGAGGTTGGAGATAATGCTCCCAAACATGCAATACTCGAACCAAAGCATACAACTCTTTGTCATATATGGGGTAGTTAAGTTGTGCTCCGGTAAGTTTTTCGCTAAAATAAGCAATTGGGCGCTTCTCTTGCATTAACACACCTCCTATGCCGTTACCACTAGCGTCGCAATGCACTTCAAAAGTTTTATCAAAATTAGGCAAGTTAAGTAATAGAGCATGTGTAATCAAAGTCTTAAGTTCATCAAATGCGGTAGCTTGATATGGTCCCCAAATGAAGGGTGCATTTTCTTACTCAAAGCATGCAATGGCAAAGAAATGGTGCTAAAGTCCTTAACGAACCTATGATAGAAACCGACTAAGCCAAGGAAGCTATGCACTTGTTACAAATTGGTTGGTTGTGGCCAAGTTCTAATTGCCTCAATTTTAGACTCGTCTACATGAATACCCTTGGATGAGACAACAAAACCCAAGAAAACAAGCTTGTCTACACCGAAGGTGCATTTCTCCATATTAGCATAAAGTCGCTCATTCCTAAGGACTTGTAGAACATCTCCAAGGTGTATCACATGTCTTGGAGAGTTTCACTAAAAACAAGGATGTCATCAAAATAAACCACAATACAGATGCCAATGTATTTGCGAAGAACATAATGCATGACACGCATAAAAATGCTAGGTGCTTCGGATAAACCCATAGGAATAACTATCCATTCATACAATCCAAATTTGGTTTTAAAAGCTGTTTTCCATTCGTCACCCTCTTGAATGCGGATTTGGTGATAGCCACTTTAAAGATCAATTTTAGAAAATATGGTGGCTCCGCTATGCTCATCTAGCATATCATGTAGGCGTGGAATGGGGTAACGGTATCTAACGGTATCATGATAGCATTAATAGGACGACAATCCGAGCACATGTGATACATACCATCTTTCTTAGGCACGAGAATTACCAGAACGGCACATGGGCTTAAGCTCTCGCGTACGTGCCCGTTGTCGATGAGATGTTGGACTTGCCGTTGGATCTCTTTTGTCTTGTCGGGGTTGACGGGGTAGGGTGCCTTGTTCGGTAAAGGTGCGCCGGGGATGAGGTCAATGCGATGCTCGATGCCGCGTAGTGGTGGTAGTCCCAGAGGTAGCTCATCGGGAAACATGTCCTTGAATTCCTGTAACAAACGGTACAACACTAAAGGAATATGTTATGAAGCGTTAGTCCGGACCGCTTCATCTTTGCACACAAGTACAAATTGAAGAACACTCGATGGGTTCTCACAGACATCCCTCATGTCTCTTTTGGTGGCTAAAAGGACAAGGTTTTTCTTGTCGCTCATCGTGGAGTCACTCAATTTTGGCTTGTGGCACTCACTCTCTTTTTGGTGGTTCGCTCTCTCACTATGCTCTCCACGATGGCTTGAAGCTTGCTTATCGGTGATGACTTGACTTGGTGACATAGGTCATAGCACGTACTCCTTGCCCTTCATCTTGAAGCTATAGTGATTGGCGTGACCGTTGTGGATGATGCCGCGGTCGAATTGCCATGGTCGTCCAAGAAGCATATGGCATACGGTCATGGGAACCACATCACACTCCAAAGTGTCTTCATAGGCTCCAATCTTGAAGTTCACCTCAACGGTGTACTCGACTTGAATGGTGATGGAGTCGCTTAACCATTGGACCTTGTAGGGGCGAGGGTGCTTCTTCTTGACCAATTGTAGCTTGGAGCATAACTCTTCACTTGCCAAATTCTGGCAACTTCCGCCGTCGATGATGACCTTGATGGAACGTCCTTGGATGCCCGCTTTTGTGTGGAAGATGTGGCAACATTGGTCTTCTTCTTGTTGATGTTGAAGTGTCAATATCTTGGAGACAACAAGAGCCGGGCTTGAATCATTGTCACAAAAGACTTGATTATCTTCATCTTGATTGATTTGACGATGCATTGCCACGTGCTCTAAGGCTTCCATTTCTTCGTCACTCATGGAGTCATAGGTGCCGTCATCAATGATGGTCATAGTGCGAAGAGTGGGACATTGATATGTCTTGTGTGCTCGACCTTTGCATGTGAAGCATCGGATGGAGCTTGTCTTGGTCGCATCCGTTGGAGTAGTAGATGATGAAGCTCGCGGCTTGTAGTTGTTGGAAGGAGTACGACTTGAAGATGTCGTGTTGTTCTTGGAACTTGACTTGCCGCCATTGCTTGGTGACGCTCTTGTCGTTGAAGTAGAAGGTGTCGTGGTCATTGAAGCTTGAGTTTATGAACCATAGGTCTTGCAAGAGTACTTGGAGTACTTGAAGTCATCTTGCACTTGCCGCTCCGCCTTGGTCGCTTGATGCACTAGCTCGATCATGTTGGAGTAAGGTTGGAAGTTGGCAATTTTCTTGATAGGGTGGTTGAGGCCGTTCAAGAAGCGTGCCATTGTTAGCTCTTCGTCTTTCGTGACATTGGCTCTTATCATTGCAATCTCCATTTCCTTGTAGTAGTCTTCAACGGATTTTGTGCCTTGCTTGAGAAGTTGAAGCTTCTTGAAAAGATCACGGATATAGTGTGTTGGCACAAAACGAGCTCTCATCGCACCCTTCATATGTGGTCATGTCCTGATTGAGGGATCACCTTTCACTTGGTGCTTCTCGATTTCTCGTTCCCACCAAATGAGGACATTGTTTGGAAGTCAAGTGATGCCATAGCAATCTCCTTCTCCTCTTCATAGTTTTGGAGTCGGAAGATTTTGTCAACCTTTAATGCCCTTGAGAGATAATCTTCGGAGTCCTTGCTTCCAGAAAACTTGGGCATGGTGAACTTTAGCTTGCCATAGCATTGCTCTTCATTGTGATGTGCATGATGGCGATATCGCTCTTGGCGGGGAGGGGGGTTCTCAACCTCTTGATCCTCTTGCCGAACTTGGCATTGTTCTCGAGGTAGTCGTGCTTGGTTCCTCCTTTCTTGTTGCTCTTCAACTCGTGCGGCATCGTCTTGTCATGCATGGCGAAGTGCTTCTTCTTCCTCGCGTACGCGTCGGTTGCGCGCGTTATAGCTCGATTTGCATCTCGGAGGGCACATCGAGCTTCAAGACCTTGTTCTTCATGCCATTGTTGTTCTTGACGTAGTGCGTCGGTGGCTTGCTCTTCTTATCGTTGGCGTTGGCATTCTTGCGCTTGGTCAAGAGTCTCTTGATTTTGTCGGTGACGACGTTCTTGCTCTTGAAGTTGCTCTTGTGAACCATTGCCATGAAATCGATTTTGATGGTCTTGGTGTTCTTGGCGCGCGGCACGATGAAGAGAGCGAGATGTCGGCGTGCTTGATCCGGAAAGAAAATCATCAGAATGTCGATTTGAATGGCGCCGTCTTGATGATGATGAAGTGGAAGAAGCGCCGTTGACCATCAAGGCATGTAGCTCCTTCATTTGAGTAGACATCTTGGCATCAAAGTAGTTTGTTGTATGCTCTTCCGAATGGCGCAAGTCGATTGCAAATTGCTCAATGTGGTCGCTCAAAGCTTCACTCTCTTCATGTAATGCTCGTTGAACACCAAATAAATGAATCTTGGTGATGAAGTCGTTCAGTCCTTGTTGCTCGTCGAAGAGCGGGTTCAAAGATGTACTTGGCCTAACCATCATGATTGAAGCAAATGTGAGTGGGAGAAAGACAAGAACTATACCAAATGTACCTTTCCAATGTTGAAGATGGATCAATGAACACCCAATACGATATTATGGAAGTAGCAAAATTGGTACAGGATCTTGTCGATTCTCAAACCTACACAAATAAAGCTTATGGTGGAGCTTGGTAAGGATGGTGGCACAAAATTTGATGTAATTGTTAGCAAGAGTTGATAATGTTGAAAGAGATTAACAAATTCGCAAGTAAAACAAATAGATCAATAGCAAACAAACGGTACACGGAACGCACACACGTATAGATAAATGGGGTCGTGCAACCAAAAATGAGCTCAAAATGTGGAATCCACATAAAATGCTCTTGTTGCACAACACTAGAGAGACGCTAGCACGATTGCTCAATAGGCGAGATATGACACTTGTGCACAACCTATAAGGGACAAAACGTGCCGACGTTCGAGTCCAAGTATGCTATGTATGTATGGTTCCCGGTGTTTCTCACAATGATCCAAGATGATCAAGTATGGCAAGATGATATGATGCTATGACTATTGCTTACAAGCTCTTTGTTTTTCTCTTTGCTTAAAAGCTTTTTCTCTTTTTTTTGTGAGGCCACTTATGCGATATGCAAACCAAGATGACAATTGTGTATGCGGGAACAATGTATGACACAAGAGATGATACGATGATATATGCACACAATTAAAGCTATGCGAAACAAGTATCACTAATGTGCACAAGTAGCATTGCCCGGCAATACTCAACGGCTAGTCTCGGTAGGCAAGTAACGCAAAATAGGCTCAGGGGTTAACAATGCAATGGCAAGGATGAATGTATAATGATGCCAAAGTAGGATACCACGATACCAAGATGATATAGAGGTTACCGTCCTTGCTTACGGTTAGAGGTATCAAAATGGTGAAGGTGGTCTATGTCGATGTCGAGTCCTTGTCGAAGATGAGTGGTTGTGTTGTCGATGTCGTACCATCCCTAGTTAGCCAAAACACCCTAGGAAACGGAAAACCACAACTCAAAATCGCAAAGGCAACCTGTCAAAATCGATGGGTTGGCGGAAAGGCTATGGTGTGTATCGGAGTAGGCAATTGCGGAAGAGTTTAAGTTAGTTGGCTGGCATGGTGCACGTTCTTCAGTACGTTGGCGAAGATGCCGCTGCACCAGATCATAGGAGAACAGCTCGAAGAAAACGAAACTTGGTGAAATGTCTCTGTCAAGGCCAGAAGTTCTGGGTGGTGGGCCGGAATGTCCGCGGGCCAGAAGGTCCGGTCGGCAGAAGGTCCAGGCGAGGGCCGGAAGTTCCGGGGGTCGGGGAATCACCACGAATAGAGAAATACAGATCGGGGATTTGGCCGAAGAAAACTGATGGAAAAGCCCAAATTGGAAGGGGAAAACAAAAAATTGGCTGGATTGAACGGAGGGGAAGCTAGATCCACTTGTAACACGCGAAATCCATGGATCAAAATCAACAAAATCTCATCAAACCAACAGATGACAAAAAAAATTGGGGCTATTCTTGGTGGGGATTTTGGAATTAGGTCAAAACAAAGAAAAATTAGGCTATAAAACGGTGGGGGAAACTCCAAAATCATGATCAATGTGGCTTATGATACTAAGATGTTACAGAGTGGAACCCTAAATGGCCGATCTTTCACGATTGGAGTGGAATCCCATGAAGAACACAAAGAACACGGAGAGGAACGAGGGGAAAATCACAAGAGGAAACAGTCAATCAACGAGATCCGATCACACATGCGCTAAGACCACATAACATAAAGGGGACAAAGATCCATGGGCAACACAAGAGATACAAAAGGATAGTTCTTCCCAATTCGTACGGAGAGAGGTCTTGATATCCGGATGTGGATCTTCCCTTGCGGGGTCTTGCATCCCGTAGGATTTTCTCACATGGAGGCCTTGGACTCCATGAGAGTGGTCTCTCTCTCTCTCTCAATAGGAGGAGATACAAGGAGCACAGCTCTACTAGATGAGCCAACACTTTGCTAACCCTAAAACAGAGGTGGAAGACGAGTATATATAGTCTAGTGGGCGATGGGGTACATTGCCACGGCCTAAGTCACTGCGCGTAGGCAGGCCGGAAGTTCCGGTGCCCGAAAGTTCCACGCAAAGGTCCGGGCAGGGTCCGAGCTTAGCCGAAAGTGTGCATGGCTTCGGCTGGTCTAGATGTCGGAGGCCGGAGGTTCCGGGGGCTAGAGGTTCCGGGCAGGGTTCGGGCTGGGCAGAGAGTTGGCACGCCTAGGTGGTCGACCTGATGTAGGAGGCCGGAAGTTCCTGGCCGGCCGGAAGGTCCGGGCGATGGATGTTCCGAGCAGGGTCCGGGCTTGACAGAAAGTCAGCACTATTGTTGACGTTGTCCGTTCCATCTCCTTCGTTGTACCTGATCACACACAGGGTTTCTGCCAGAGGTAGTAGCCATGTCTCACATGAAAAATGCGTAAGTTCAGAGAGGAGTGAGTTCACCTTGGTCTCGATAGCTCTTGCATGGGCACGTGTCATCTGTCCACTTGGCACTTGGGGAGGCGAAGGCTGGTCCATGGGGATGACCGTAGGATACTCCGTATCAATCATATTCCACCATGGGCATCGTCTTGTCCAAAGGAAGGATGAAGTTGTCGTGGTTTTGACATGGCAGATGCCCTTGTGAAAGGACTTGGAGATGAGGCCATCGCACAAGTGTGGAAGCTTAACGGGGTTGATCGGGAATGAGAAGACACGGAGTTACCCAGGTTCGGCCCCTCACGATCGAGGTAAAAGCCTATGTCCTGCTTGATTATATTGTTGTGGATCTCGATTACAAGGATGCGGATTCGCTAACCTATCTCTCAGGACGTTTTCAACTTAGTCTTTTCTGCCTAGGTGCTCCCCTTTATATATACAGGTGGAACCCTAGATTACATGAGAGTCCGGGTCGTCCTTTGACCTGTCTCCTACTCTTTCCTACTTGTTCTCCAAGACGGTCTTCTTACCACTCATCTTCTTCGTAAGCCGGCCCATTGCCTAAGCCGGCCTTTCCCATTAGGCCTCCTCAAGCCGGCCCGCCAGGTATCCTTTGGCCCGCAGTGAGATGACCCGCTGAGCCTGCTCTAAGGCCGGGTAATCCTCCTGCCAGGTCAAGATGCTGAGAAATATCCCCAACATTAGCCCTCAGTTTGGCTTGAATTTATTCATGTTAAACTCCACCTTGAAAAACAAAGATATTGGCAAGATATTCTCCAAACGCTTCTCAAGCCGGCTTCCTGGTGCTCCATCCTTGTCAGTCAAGGTTTCTCGGGTTAAATAAGAGCCGCGTCATTCCTTCGGTTTCAGACTTAGCATTTCTCAGCTATTTCTCCTTATGATGTCACAATCCACTTCCGCAAAATCTGGGATGACGTCACTGGAATCTGTGACTGGATTTGTATTGCCTCGGTAGGCGCGAGAATCGAGGAGCCTTTTACTCAAGAAGTTACGGTGTTGCCTCTATTTTCGCACCTACCTTTTGCCCTTCTTACTGCCTTATAAATTCACACAAGGGGCTCAGATTTACTTTTACTGCTCCATCCCCTCGCTTGTCTTCTTCCTCGCGCTCACCGCTTCTTGTGCCCAAAGCGCCACCGCACGCCCTCGAGCTCTCCGGCGACCTCGTCGGCAACCTCTCCGTCGCCCCAGACGTCACCGGAGCTCATCAAGAACACTCCGGCCGCATCCTCCGTGCTTAGGTACGCCCAAAACCTTCTTCCTTTAGATCTGTAGCGCCCCATTCTTCTCTGCTGTTCATCGTAGTTTGTCCGTGTTCATCTCCTCCTCACACCAGTAGATCTAGATTCACCTGAATGACCCGAATAAGCACTTTAATTATTGCGGCAATGCCATTTTTCCCATCTAGATCTCTGTATTGCTTTCAACAGACCCCCACTGACGAGCGGGCTCTCTTATTCACCCATGTTTAGTTTTTTAAACTTCCTTTCTGAAGTATTTCTTAGATCCGTAAAAGTAACTGCTCCGTTGGATTCTTGTTTGTAACTAGCTCAACACTTTAGCTGGAAACCATAAGTGCCACTGAATTGCCAGCGCCGGCTCACTGCTCACCGACTTATTACTGCTTGCTTAGCCGACATAAATCCGGGTCATGGCTTTAGCAATCACGGTCGTCTTACCATTTTACCAGATTATACCTTTAAATTCTCCGACGGCTTGTCCCTCATAAGTTTAACGCGCCGGCTTACCATTGTTACCTTGCAGTTGAAATCTTGAATCATCATGGCTCCCAAGACCGACAAGGCCTGCAATTGGGTTAGATCCCACATCTCAACTCTCATGCTAAACGAACTCGTGGGGCAACGCCTCCTGCTGGCTCAAGAGATAATTAGTTGGCGGGCGCCTGACGAAGAGAGTTCCCCCAGCCTAAGTAAGAAGAAGTGGTGATCTTTGCAGATCATCTTCAGAGGAGTTTTCATCCGCCCGGGTCAAAATTCTTCCGTGACATTCTCCACTTTTTCGACCTCCAGCCACAGGACCTTGGTCCAAACTCAATCACAAATCTCTACCAGTTTCAAGTTTTCTGCGAAGTATACCTCCAGACAGAGCCAACTATCCCGCTCTTCCAGGAATTCTTCTACATCAACCATCAGACCGAGTTCACCGATGGTCCTAGTATAGAACTTGGTGGAATTTCTGTTCAAAGGCGAAGAAACAGCTCCTTTCCTGAAGCCAAGCTGGCGAGTCATCCCAAGGGCTGGAACAAGACTTGGTTTTATTGCAAAAACACTGCTCCTCAAGGCGAAAACCCCCTTCCGGGTTACAGACTGGACCGGCTCAACGCCACGATTGCCTTTCCGGGTTGGCCGTCAGTAGAGGAACGGAAACAAGTTGCCCCTGTTTATTCCAAGTTAAGGGCTCTGACCGCTAATGGCCTCACCAGGATCGACCTAACCCGGTGTTGGATAAGATGGTGAATCCAGCCCCTTAGCCAGAGGGGTGACTTGATGTGCAATTATACTGGTGAGATGGCTGACGCACAACGCTTCAGTCAAGCTAATTTGTCTGTGAGTGAAATCAATAAAGCCACCAAGAAATTGCTAGGAGAGCCCCAAGAGAAATGTAACAAAACTGGACTAGCTCCTTTCTGTTTGACCAACCCTGTTCCTTCAGTAATTATTTGTACCTTCTTATTCTGTTCTTGACTCACCCTTTTCATTTCAACCTTAATTGCCGGCTCATCCTAAATGCAGGCCGATGACAAGTTTTGGAAAAAGAAGAAACCTCGACAACCCGCCCCCGCTCCAGTGGAGCAAGAGGAAGAGCCGGTTGACGCTGATGAGGTGGCTGCAGAAAATGAGGCTGAGGTAGAACTCGACTCGCTTGGCCGTCTTTTTATTCAACTTGCTGACGCCTCTTCTCTCCAGGATGAAGCTGAAATTAGCCACACCATCGTGCCAGAGGTAACCTTGATCTCCTCAGACTCTGATTCCCCAATATCTAATCGAAAGAAAACCCGGGCTGTGGTCCGCAAAGTACGAAGAAAACCCCGGGTTATCATCCGTAAAGTCCCTTTTTTACATCAAGATGCTCACTTGGATCCCCAATTTCTTTTGAAGAAAACACAGCACGCCGGAACCTCCAAAAGGAAGACCCGGAGTAGTGAAGGCGAGTTGAGCGGCGGGCTTCCTAATGAGCCTCCATCTCGTAGAGCGTGGATAGAGGTGCTTCTTAGTCCAACTCCCTCTTTTCCTCTAGCTGGTCTTTTCAAGGAGCCCTTTCCTTTAAATGACTCGGCATATCAGACATCCCCTTCTTCGGATGAATCAAGCGCTACTCAGGCGCCGACTTTCAACATCAACCCTGGGTAAGTAATGTAATCATTCCTGTGACATATAGCGGCTCCTTATTCTTCACCCTTTAACTGAACAATTCTTTATTCTTTACACAGTGCCAAGGCCATTAAGAAGAAAACACACGCCGGGTTATCCGACCCGGTCATTCAGACATGCCCTCGGGAAGAGGCGGAGGCCACCTTAGCCACCCAGGACGAGCCGACATTCCAACACATGCCCGCCGCCCCAAGATACTGCAAGCTCGACTCGTGCCCCTTCTCCTGCTGCTCTGGAGAGGGAAAATTTAACTGAAGATCAACCCGAACAGCAACCCGGGGCACCGGCTCAAAAAGAAGCAGTGGTGATGAGTGAACAGCAACCTGCTCCGCCCGAAGCCTCCACTGCTCTTACCAAGGTTCCTGCCAAGCCTGAGCCGGCCCCGAAGGATAAGGGGAAGATGGCTCTTGAATTTTCTACCTTTGAAGATCAAGACGCCAGCTCCCTGCACCAAGCTGTGCTGACCCGGCTGTCTGAAAGCCGGGATACAGAAATTGCCATGATAACCTCACTGAAGCGGAAATATGAGGTAATTTGTGCCCTCTGTGATGAACTATATATATATTTAGCCCCCAAGGGCCGGGTCATTATAAAAGGATGACCTGGGACTTCAAAATTTAGCTTGTATGCATAACTTCAATCGGTGACCCCAAAGGCCGTTTTGCCAATCAGGACAGGCGGGTCTCCAGAACTGTAGCAGTATAGACCAAATTATGCATTAGCCCCCAAGTGCCATGTAGAATGCCTGCATCTGCATGGAACTTGCTTTTCTGTTTGTTGAGAAGCTCGAAAACATGGAGCCCCCATGTACCAGGTCGGCCGGAAGGGCGGCTCGAGACATTCTTAGAAGATGTATAACTGAATCTGCCTTGCAGGACATGCTGAATCAAGCAGAAACGCAAGCGTCCTTCTTCCAAAAAGAAGCAAAGAAGGAAAAAAGATTGCGCAGGGAAGCTGAAGAATCAACTGCCGAAGCCAACAAGTCCCTGGCCATTGTGAGGAGCACCTTGCAAGAGACTGAAGCAGCAAAAGCCGCCCTAGACAAATGTGCTGAGGAAGCCAAAGCGAAGCTGGAGCTAGTGACCCGGGAGCTAGCCACGCTGAAGGGGCAAATCACCGCCTTGTGCAAAGCCATCTTTGGTAAGGGAACAATTTGAATATTATTCAATTGCACCGGCTCAATATTCTTAAGCCGGCCGTACTGACCTTTGTATGTATCCATGAAGGCCAGAAGAATGAAGCCCTTGTTCAGCAGCCACTGGTAAAACTGAAGGCGGTTTACACCTTTGTGGAACAACTGTATATTGACGGCTCCCGGTGCATAATGGCTGCAAAAAATACTAAGAGGCCTCCACACTTGATCGCCAACATGCTGAAGGAGCTGTCTATTGTGCCCAGGTGGTTTCACGACTGGAAAAATGCGGCTTGCCACACTGGGGCTCTAACAGCGCTTGCTCGAGCCAAGGCATATGTGCCAGAACTTGATCCGGCTCAGATTGTAGGCGGGTATCCGGAATTCAACGTGGATGACTCGCCTTTTATCAAGAAAGACTTTCAATGATGTATCAAGGAAACCCAGGTTGCAGCCACCGAAATCGCAGAAGAGGCGGATCTAACCAAGTACCAAGAAGGCTACTTAAAGGAGAATGAACGGATGGAGCCGCCAAATCATGAGCCGGTTGCCCTAACCCGAATGCGTAAGCCGTCTTTTGCTCCAGTAGTCGACCCTTCCTCCCTAATAACAGCCGATGCCATATTTGAAGTGCTGCGCTCAATCCAGTGGTCGACCGGCGACTCAAGTCAGGCGGAGGAGGAGGATGACGACCGCCGCGAAGAGCCAGCACATGGTGCTTCGTCGGGTGCTGGCTCTAGTTCTAACCTGGCAACATAACATACCGGCCTGTCCTCTGTAATTTGACCTGTGAAAAATCCTTGCCGTGGCCGCAGCTGATGGGCGGCTTCTAATAGTGTAGTGCAAACACTTGTTGCTGATGCCAGTGCCATCGCATATTGTGCTTGTTACTGCCTATACACACTTGTGGATGCCTTGCTTCTGCAAATCCTCTTTTGGGCCTCGAGAGCCGGTGTTTGCAATGAGAGTGATTCTGCTGAAACAATAAGAAGCACTTATAATGATGACTGTGGGGAATGAAATCTCATAAATAACTAGTAATCATTGTTACTATTTGCCATGAGTCAAGAATATCAAATTTGACTTAAGTGAGATGCTATGTATGAGTATATGCATGTATGCAAAGATGAGATGAATGCAGAAAAGGAAACATAACTGCAGCAAGCCGGTTTTTGAAAAACACAACTGGGAGACCAGCTTATACAGCTCAAGTCAGAATTGCTGTCATGAAGCTGGCACTTTGGCCTATTGGTTTATCCTCGCTTTCTGAAAGACGGCTCTCACACAACCAATCGAGCATTTTAACTCTAATGAATTCAGGGTCACCAGGGTGATTGACTCATCAGGCGTACGCCGGGTCGCTTTTAGGGAGTAGCATCTTGCTAACAGGCAGGTTTAACCAACTTTGTGGCATCTCGCCGGGTTAAAAGGGTTGTGTAAGCTAAACTCAATTGAGTTGGAAGCCCCCAAGTAACCAAGATCAACAAATAAAGATCCAACACACAACTTTGAGGCGATACGACAAAGATTTATACAGAGCTGCAGGTCTTTATTTTATTTGATCGAAAATAAGTATATATACACCATAAAAGGTATGTACAAAGATATGACCCAGTCGATGACTTAGGTGTAGTATGGCCGGAGTTGAGCAATGTTCCAGGGCCGGCTTGTCTCCTCTTCAGAGGTACGTGATTTATCTACTTCATGTATATCAATCAGATAATAAGACCCGTTGTTCAGATTCTTGCTGACCACAAAGGGCTCTTCCCAAGGTGGAAAAAGCTTATGCATGCCTATCTGATCTTGTATCAAACGGAGCATTAAGTCACCTTCCTGAAAAGTATGGCTTCAAACTCGACGGCTGTGATAGCGACGTAGGTCTTGTTGATAAATTGCTGATCTGGACGCGGCAAGTTCGCGTTCTTCTTCCAGAGCATCAAGGGCATCTTGTCGAGCTTGCTCATTATCAAATTCCACATAAGCCGCCACTCAAGGCGAGTCATGACGAATATCGCTTGGAAGTACAGCTTCTGCACCATAGACCAGGAAAAACGGCGTATAGCCTGTTGGCCTGTTGGGATTAGTCTGTATGCTCCAAAGCACCGCAGGTAATTCTTCTTCCCAGCAACCCAGCGTGCGTTGCAGAGGCACCATGAGCCAGGGTTTGATACCACGCAGTAATTCCTGATTGGCTCTCTCTGCCTGCCCATTGGACTGAGGATGCGCGACCGATGTTAAATCAAGCCGGATATGCTCCTATTGACAGAACTGCTTCATGACTTCCTTGGAAAGATTGGTACCATTGTCTGTGATAATACTATGTGGATAGCCAAAGCAAAATATCAGCTTTTTCAGAAACTTGACAGCTATAGCAGCATCACAACGGCTGACCGGTTCTGCTTCTACCCACTTGGTAAATTTATCCACAGCCACCAACAGGTATGTATGCTTGTTCTTGGAACGTTTGAAGGGTCCAACCATGTCAAGCCCCCAGACTGCAAAAGGCCAAGTTATCGGGATCATCCTCAACTCTTGTGCCGGCACATGAGCCTGGCGAGCATATTTCGGGCACCCATCGCATTTGCGCACAATATATTATGCATCAGCATGAGCTGTGAGCCAGTAAAACCCGTGTCGGAAGGCTTTGGCGACCAAGGATCTTGACCCGGCATGGTGACCACAATCACCAGCATGAATCTCATTGAGAATTGCATGGCCTTCTTAAGGTGAAACACAACGCTGAAAAACACCGGTGACGCTTCGCCGATGTAACTCGCCATTGACGATAGTCATAGACTTTGATCGTTGGACGACCTGCCGAGCAAAGATTTCCTCTATTGGAAGTTCTCCCCAGCTTAGATAAGCCAAGTAGGGGACTGTACAATCAGGTATAGCGTGGATTGCTGCCACTAGAGCCGCCTCCGGGTCAGGAATAGCTAGGTCCTCCTCGGTTGGCAACTTGACAGATGGATTATGCAAAACATCCAGGAAAACATTGGGTGGCACCGGCTTATGCTGGGAACCCAAGCGAGAGAGTGCATCTGCTGCCTCGTTCTGTCGGCGATCAATGTGATCAACCTGATAACCCTTGAAGTGTCCAGCAATGTTGGTGACCGCGTGCCGATAAGCCGCCATCAGGTGATCCTTGTAGTCCCATGTACCAGAAACTTGCTGAGCCACCAAATCTGAGTCGCCCAAGCACCTGACCCGGCTCAGGTTCATCTCCTTGGCCATGCAAAGTCCATGAAGCAGTGCCTCATATTCGGCTACCTTGTTGGTACAAGGGAACATTAATCTTAAAACATAGCAAAACTTCTCTCCTCGTGGGGAAGTAATCACAACTCCAGCCCCCGAGCATTCAAGCTGCCTAGAGCCGTCAAAATGTATGGACCAATACGTTGTGTCTGGCTTCTCTTCGGGAGCCTGTAACTCAGTCCAATCATTGATGAAATCCACCAAAGCATGTGACTTGATTGCTGTGCGAGGCACATACTTGAGGTGATGTGGACCGAGCTCAATAGCCCACTTAGCAACCCGGCCTGTGGCTTCCCTGTTCTGGATTATATCCCCCAGAGGTGCTGAACTGACCACAGTGATTGGATGCTCATGGAAGTAATGCTTCAGCTTGCGACTAGCCAGGAACACCCCATAGACCAGTTTCTGCCAATGCGGGTAGAGCTGCTTGGACTCCGTTAATACCTCGCTGACATAATACACAGGGTGCTGGACTGGAAACTCCTTGCCTTCCTCCTTGCGCTCTACAACAACTGCAACACTTACAGCTTTGTTGTTGGCAGCGATATATAACAGCATAGGTTCCTTCTCATGAGGGGTAGCAAGGACTGGTGGCTCAGACAACTGCTTCTTGAGGGCCTCAAAAGCCTGATCTGCAGCATCACTCCAAACAAAGTTGTCTGACTTCTTGAGCAGCTGATATCACTACAAGAAATATGGCAACTTGCGACCATCAATATTGATCACTGAATGGTCGTTGTTTTTCACTTGTGACCAAAAACAGTTGGTCAAAAGCTGACCGTCTTTAATGAAACTTAGCGACCTTCACTGTGATATGGTCGTAGACGGTTACGACCAAAACAAAAGGTCGTAGATTCTACGACCAATTATTTTGGTCACTAGCACTCTGGCCAAACCACGTTAGATCCAACATGGCAAGCTGACGTAGCAAAATTGCGAACAAATGAAAAGGTCGTAGATTAGAATCAGCCCGGTCCAGTTCAGCCATCTATATGGGCCAAGCCCAATAATTTAGCCCATCTAATTTTTTTCATGTCAATTATGGTTGGCTGCTTTGGCCTTTTTGCAGTCCATTTCAATTTTGGGCCTTGGGATTTTTACAGTCCATTTATTTTTTGGACCTTGGCCTTTTTGCAATCCAATTCTTTTTGGGATGTAGCATTATGAAAGCACAAATATATCTGGTCCAATAGACCTTTCGATCAGCTTTTCATTTGGTCCAATAGACCTTTTGATCAGTTTTTCATTTGGTCCAATAGACATTTCGGCCAGTTTTTCATTTGGGCCAGGCCTCTTTATGTCAAATACAATTTACAGCACAAACATAGAATCAATCCAAATTCAATACCAATATATTCTCTTTTTGACCACTTTCAATCCAAGAATGCATTTCAAGTAAACATAGAATAATATTCCAAGGATTTGTACATAAATCCTAGCATTTGAATAATAAGTTCAGCAAGCAAATATACACCAAATTCTCAGCAAGATCAACAATGCATCCAAATTCCCTGAAAGTTCGGCATTACAAGAAATATATAAAGCAAGTCGTTGACTGGGACTTCCAGCTTCTTCAACAAAATTCAGCCTAGAACTCTCCTATAGATGAGAAGAAAAACCACATGTTCAGTCTCAATATGGGTAATATACGCTAACGATAAAACAGAACAATAAATCCAAGAACCATGCAAGAGCCTATGTTTTTCTATCATTTGGACACCCAGATTGGCGATCCTTTCTTACCTAATGTGTGCAAGTCCAAATAAATTAATAAACAATCCATTTTATAGAGCAAATGATATGCCCCCTTTTTATCTACTACTGTAGTGTATGCTAGTGACAGGACAAGGGATAAGACTGATATGATATGCCAGATTGCCAGCAGAAGTGCTTACATGCATCTTCATATTTCGAAACGCCCAATCGACTAGTTAGCTGGCAAAACACTAGAGAAGGCATAGACAGAAATGAAGGTAACATGCATCAACATCAAAAAAATAGTAAGCACTGAACCTAAATCATATCTACAGTAACATCACCAATCAGGTTGCATGTGTATGCAAGAAATCAAGAATCAAAAGGACTTCACCTTGTTTCGAATATCTTGCCTCTGTTGCTCCCAGTTCAGTAAAGAAATGGTCGAGCAGTGAGCGCTTGGCCTCATGGACTTGGCAGTACACAATAGATTTCGGGATGGAGCTCAAATAGAATACCTGGAAAAGAACAATAAAGAGCTATATAGTTAAGTAAGCATCCTTGGCTGTACAAATAAGTGGAGAGAACAATAAAGAGCTATAGAGTCTAGAATTTCTATTGAGAAACAGTAACTTGATGTAAAGTCGCTTGAAAACAGAAAACACCTTACAAGCTTGTGAAGCTTACCATGATTTCAAAAGCATGGGTTATGTAATCTTTTATGCCATCCTCCCAAAGTTTGGCTGGATGATTTAGCAACTGTAGTTGTACCCAGATGCTCAAAATATAAACATATAGATGAGTGTCTCTCATGTGTCACTAGAGGCAAATAGCGATACACATAAACGAATGAACAGGGGCATATTCTATAGCAAGATGAACCGACAGAGATATATCTTGTAGCCTACAACAATCATGTTAGAAACCATAGAGATACAGTTGCAAGTCTCGCACCGAAACAGAAAATTTGTATAGTGGCTTAAAGTAAATTAGTGGACAAAAAATTCAGACTGCATATGAAGCATTCTCCATGGACAGAAATTCCATGCTTTCTTAACATTTCCATTAACAACAAATTGATACACCAGACAATGCTATCAGGTATCAGAACAACATAGATGCACACAACACAAACAAGAGTATATAACCACACACACGGCAAGTAATTCTACAAGATTGTTAGCACAAGTCTGGATTCAGTCATCGAGAGTGACATATAATGCTTTTCCTAGCAAGATTTCTAGTAATCCCTAAGCACAGGCTACTCCAGGCGTTTAAAATGCACACAACAGTTGATGTAGCATTGGCATTGCGCAGCAATAGGTACCAATACCGTATACTTGATGTGTGGATATATATAATTAATCATCAGTGTATCGCATCTCGAATTCAACTAGACTACTAGTACCTAGCAATCATATGCAACTCTGTGTTTGCTCTAGCCCAGCGACAAGATCGTAAAAGAAATCATAAGTATCTGGTGCATTTGGTATATAATAAAGCAACTGCCTGAACAAACAGAAGTTCTGCATCTTCACATCCCAATTGAGGAGATCTGTGGGATGACCTACCCTGAGGAGCTCCCTGTAGGATCTTTTCCATGGCCGGCCCCCTTCTTTCACAAAACTAGATCGGCCTCTTCATGAACCTTCAAAAAAATGCATGCACGCATCAGATTGGGGGAGACGAGAGAAAGGAGAAGAGAAGGTGAGGAGGAGGGATGCGTACCTTGCTGTGCTGCGGATCCCGAGCGAGCTCGCCCGCCATGACCGTGTGCTAGGTTAGGGTTTCAGGTGCGAGGTGGGGGGACACGAGTGGAAGAGCCATGGAGTCGGCATGAAGCAGACAGACGCAGAGGGGCAGGTCGGGGAGGCGTCGGCACTCATAGGGTCGGAGCAGCATCCATCCCTCTAGAGGCCGAGTCAGCGCAGCGTGACGCCGCCAGATCGGTCGGCAGCGAGGCAGGGCTCATGGCGGAGAAGAGGCGGCGGCCCACCTCCCACTCTGGCTCCTCGACTGAGGGCTCCGACCGCACGGCCGCGTCGTCGCCGGAGAAGAAGCACCCAGAGGCTGGATCCTCTCTAGGCGTGAGCGCACAGAAGGGGACGGCCTTGAGCACCTCCATCCCGGCGAGGTAGAGGTGGCGCAGATCAGGAAGAACCGATGCGGCCGCCGCCTGACCGATCTGGATCTGGATCTGGGCCTAGGTTTGGTTAGGGAGAGAAGGAAAGGTGAGGGAGAGGACGGCGGTGGTGGGGGTAGGGCACGGAAGTGGGATGGGACGAGGTCGGCTGTGGAGGAAAGTGGCGGGGCACAAGGTCGGCGGTGGGTGGCGGTGGATTGAGATCAGAGGAAGGGAGAGGTTGGGGGCGGCAGCTGTGTGTGCGTGGGAAAGAAGGGGACGAGAGGGAGGAGTGCGGGGCTACGTGGGGTGAGAGGGTGAGGGGGTGAGGCTGCCGTTGGATCCGGAGCCATCCCACGGTGTTTGATGCCTGATCCGCGTGAGATGCCAATGAACCAATCAGAACGCAGTACACGCATACGACGTTATGACCATCTAAATTGGTCGTGATAATGTTAAGACCAATGAATTTTTTTAGCAAAAAAATATTTTCTATTCTTGAGTGCCAATGATTTTTATTTATAACCTACCAAATATTTGTTGCAAATTGGCACCACTTCATTTTTTTTACAAGTGCCGAAAGGTAGTTTTCATTTTCTTTGCACAAAAAAGCATTTTCCATTTCCAAGTGCCAAAAATAGGTTTTTTTGTGAATAACCTACCAAATATTTGTTGCAAAATTGTACCGCACCATTTTTTAAAAATATTAGACCACATTTTTTATACAATTGACCAAATTGTTGCCACTCAAAAGCTTTTGATCCACCTCTCGTCAAGTTGACAAAATCCTGTCGATTCAGTAGGAACCAGGTCAAATTTGAACTAGAGGTGCCCAAAATGAGTTTTTTTGTGAAGGACCTACCAAATATTTGTTCCACCTCTCATGAAAAAGACAAACTTCCGCCGAATCAGCAGGAAGCGGGTCAAATTTGAACTACAGCTGCCTCATAGTTTTCTCTTTATTTTTTTCAAAAATTATTTTTAGGTACATAAGTATCTATTTAATCAGAGATACTCTAAAAGTTTTGCAAGATTCAACCCCTAGCTACGAACGGTCATACCAGCCGTTTTGACAGCATTTTGAAATGGGCATAAGATATTCAAAAAAAATTGAAAAATTTGAAAACCTTCGCATGGTGTCATTATATGTGACCAAGTTCAAGGAAAACTAACAAACTTGTAATACGACAATTATTTTAAAAAAGTGTTCTTAGAAATGAGCAATCATGTGTGTAGATTCATGGCTTTCAAGCCAAATGATCAATCTTATGGCCACATTCATGGCATAGTTTGTTCAAATGATCTCATATTGTGCACAAGGGTGCATCTTGGAATGGCAAACAATGTTGCCTAAGGAAGTTTTCATTTTCTTTGGACGAAATATTCATTTTCCAGTTTTTGAGTGCCCAAAATGAGTTTTTTTGTGAAGGACCTACCATATATTTGTTGCAAAATTGGACCAAATCAATTTTGTAAAATATTAGGCCATATTTAATGAACAATTGACCAAATGGTTGGGTGTCAAAAGGTTTTGATCCACCTCTCATGAAAAAGGCAAATTTCCGCCGATTTAGTAGGAAGCGGGTCAAATTTGAACTGCAGCTGCCTTATAGTTTGCGCTTTATTTTTTCCAAAAATCATTTATAGGTACATAAGTATCTATTCAATCAGAGAAACACCAAAAGTTTTGCAAGATTCAACCACTAGCTAGGAACGGTCATGCCCGCCGTTTTGACCGCATTTTGAAATGGGCATAAGAAATTCAAAAAAAATCAAAACCTTCGCATTGTGTCATCATGTGTGACCTAGTTTCCAGAAAAAATAACAAACTTGGACTACGGCAAATGTCGTAAAAAAGTGTTCTCATAAACGAGCTATCATGTGTGAAGTTTCATGGCTTTCAAGGCAAATGGGAAATGTTATGACAACATTCATGGCATAGTTTGTTCAAATGATGTCATATTGTGCACAAGGGTGCTTCTTGGAATGGCAAACAATGTTGCCTAAGGAAGTTTTCATTTTCTTTGGACGAAAATTTCATTTTCCATTTTTTGAGTGCCCAAAATGAGTTTTTTTGTGAGGGACCTACCATATATTTGTTGCAAAATTGGACCAAATTAATTTTATAAAATATTAGGAA
Source organism: Elymus sibiricus (assembly GCA_039707655.1). Classification (NCBI taxonomy): domain Eukaryota; kingdom Viridiplantae; phylum Streptophyta; class Magnoliopsida; order Poales; family Poaceae; genus Elymus; species Elymus sibiricus. Next base: position 187,071,919 of record CM077672.1, read on the forward strand.
ATATTTAAGGTACATTTGATCAAATGGTTGCGTGTCAAAAGCTTTGATCCACCTCTCGTGAAAAAGACAAATTTCCGCCGATTCAGTAGGAAGCGAGTCAAATTTGAACTGCAGCTGCCTTATAGTTTGCTCTTTATTTTTTCCAGAAATCATTTCTATGTACATAAGTATGTATTTAATCAGAGAAACGCCAAAAGTTTTCCAAGATTCAACCACTACCTAGGAACGGTCATGCCCACCATTTTGACCGCATTTTGAAATGGGCGTGAAAAATTCAAAAAAAATCTAAAAATTGGAAAACCTTTGCATTGTGTCATTATATGTGACCAAGTTACCAGGAAAAATAATAAACTTGTAATACAACAATTATTTAAAAAAGTGTTCTCAGAAATGAGCTATCATGTGTGAAGATTCATGGCTTTCAAGCAAAATGATCAATCTTATGGCCACATTCATGGCATAGTTTGTTCAAATGATCTCATATTGTGCACAAGGGTGCATCTTGGAATGGCAAACAATGTTGCCTAAGGAAGTTTTCATTTTCTTTGGACGAAAATTTCATTTTCCATTTTTCGAGTGCCCAAAATGAGTTTTTATGTGAAGGACCTACCATATATGTGTTGCAAAATTGGACCAAATAAATTTTCTAAAATATTAGGCCATATTTAATGTACAATTGACCAAATGGTTGTGTGTCAAAAGCTTTGATCCACCTCTCGTGAAAAAGACAAATTTCCGCCGATTCAGTAGGAAGCGGGTCAAATTTGAACTGTAGCTGCCTCATAGTTTGCTCTCTATTTTTTCCAAAAATCATTTCTAGGTACATAAGTATCTATTTAATCAGAGATACATGGTGTGGTGGCCAGACGTCGAGGTTTGGACGGTGGCCGAGGGCCCCAACTCTAGAGCGCGTAAACTGGCATGCCAGCCACATGGTCACCACGTGTCCGTGGCGTTGCCACGCGTTCTGGTCGGCCTAGGCATGTCTGGTGGGTTGGGCACTCCCCCGGTAGGTGTTAGGAAGAAGAATACAACAGAAGAATCTCGCGAGGATACTGAACTAAGCTCAAACATGAATTAGCAGCCAAGTGTTTGATTAGCGGTGGGGAAAATTCACATGGCCAATGGGCATGAGTTTTGGCTGAGGATATGACGATCTACTAGGGAGATTGTCTTGGCAAATTTGCAGCTCAAATGGAGGAGCCTAGGTGGCACTTGCTTTGCAAAGTACCACACTGGACAGAAATATGGATGTCGAAGCTGGGCTCAAATGAATGAATGGATTGAGCTGAAATTTGGTGGAGGATGGTCATTTGGGCATAGGAAAGCACTGTAAAAATTTGATACCATTTGGACATGCCAAAGTGGTACTTCCTTCACAATGCTCTTCTCTGGACTGAAACTTGGGAAAATTATTGAGAGAAATTGGCTAAATTAAATGAGCTATAATTTGGTGGAGGGGAGTTATATAGGTAGGAACATGCCCAGGTAAAGTTTCAGAAATAATTAAGGAATATAAAATATAGTTGCTTCACAAACTGAAAATATGACCAGAATAAAAGATTGGATGATGAGCTCACATGGATTGCTGGATAGAGCTCAAATTTTGTGGAGAGTGATGATTTGAGTATATGGAAGATTTGGAAAAATCTCAGATCATTTGGATAAACCTAGCTAGCACTTCCTTCACAAAGCTTCTCTCGAGATAGAAACTTTGGAAATTTGCTAAGGAAGATTTACTAGGCAAATGGAGCTGAATATTGGCATGTGGCAATTATTTGGATATGGAAGAGTTCCCAAAATTTTTGGGGGCAATAGGAGGGGTCTAGATAGCACTTGCTTTGCAATGTGTCAATCTGGCCAGAAAATAGAAATTGAACCTGGGCTCACATAGATGATTGGATTGAGCTGAAATTTTGAGGAGGATGATAATTTGGGCATATGAAGGCATTGTAAAAATTTCATACCATTTGGATAAATCAAAATGGTACTTCCTTCACAATGCTCTCCACTAAACAGAAAATTGGGAAAAATATTGATGGCAATTGGCTAAATTAAATGAGCTAAACTTTGCTGGAGGGAGGTTCTATGGGCATGGTCATGTCCTGGTAAATTTTCAGAAATTATAAAGCAATATAAAATATAGTTGCTTCACAAACTGAAAATATTACCAGAAACAAAGATTGGATGGTGAGCTCACATGGATTGTTAGATGGGGCTCAAATTTTGTGGAGAGCTATGATTTGGGCATATAGAATATGTGGCAAAAATTCAACTCATTAGGATATGCCTAGCTAGTACTTCACAAAGCTTCTAGCTGAACAGAAACTTTGGAAATTTGCTGAGGAAGATTTACTAGGCAAATGGAGCTGGATTTTGTCACGAGGTAATGATTTGGATAGGAAAGAGCGCCCAAAATTTTTGAGGGAAATCAAGAAAATATAAATAGCACTTCTTTCACAAAGTGTTGTTCTGAACAGAATGAAAATGAATATTCCTGAATTATTTTTGAACTAGGCAAGGAAGGTTTTTGACATATTTGAGGAAGATATGATCCAAAGAATTTATGAGAATTTTTTGGGAATTTTGGGTATGACAGAAATGTAGGCTGCTTCACAACCTAGGGCAAAACTTGACACATGAACATGACACATAGGCAAAAATTGACACATGGACATAACACATAGGCAAAACTGATAAGGTGGCGCCTAGTCATAGCAATGCACCACAATTTACAAGGCTATGACCATCTATATTGGTCGTGATCAGCTAGAAATAAGGCGGCGGACCAGTGCTGTCTGCTTTACGACCATTTCGTGTAAGGAAATTACGACCTTTCTGACCAAAATGGTCGTTATGGTTTAGGGTTTGGAGCCCCCCGAACAGCTTATGACCAATTGGTCTCAAATGGTCGTATATTTACGACCATTTCTTCCAGGGTCACTGACAGAAGGTCACAAGTTGACATATTTCTTGTAGTGTATAGTGGAATTGCTTTCTCCCCAAGCCGGCTTATGAAGCGGCTCAGCGTCACAACCTGCCCAGCCAGCTTCTGCACAGCATTAAGATTTGCCGGCTTAGCCAGGGTCGTTATTGCGTTGATTTTTTCCGGGTTAGTCTCAATGCCACGCTCAGACACAAGAAATCCCAGAAGTTTTCCTGTAGGGATGCCAAAGACACACTTCTCCGGGTTGAGCTTCATCTGGTAGACGCGGAGATTATCAAATGTTTCCTTAAGATCCTCCAGTAAGGTTTCTTTCTTACGAGATTTAACCACAATATCATCCACGTAAGCATGAACATTCCGCCCAATGTGCTTATGAAAACAGCTCTGGACACAGCGCTGATAAGTCCCCTGCGCACACTTCAGACCAAATGGCATGGTCGTATAACAGAAGGCTCCAAAAGGGGTGATGAAAGCCATCTTTTCCTAGTCCTCCTGCTTCATCTTGATCTGGTGATAACTAGAATAAGCATCCAGAAAGAATAAACACTCGCAACCCGCCGTAGCGTCGATGATCTGGTCAATCCGGGGCAAGGCAAAGGGGTCATGAGGACAAGCCTTATTTAAGTCTGTGTAATCAACACACATCCGCCAAGTCCCGTTTTTCTTCAGAACAAGTACCGGGTTGGCTAGCCACTCAGGATGGAAGACTTCAACGATGAACTCGGCAGCTAGGAGCCGGGCCACTTCTTCACCAATAGCCTTCCGCCTCTCTTTATTAAAGCGACGGAGATACTGGTGAACTAGTTTAAACTTAGGATCCACATTAAGGGAGTGCTCAGCGAGTTCTCTCGGTACACCTGGCATGTCAGAGGGTTTCCATGCAAAGATGTCTCGGTTCTCATGGATGAACTCGATGAGCGCGCTTTCCTATTTGGGATCCATATTTGCCCCTATGGTGAACTGCTCAGAAGAGTTACTCGGGGTAAAATCAACTTGCTTTGTGTCCTTTGCCGACTTAAATTTGAGTAATGGGTCTGACTCCGTTGTGGGCTTCTTCAGGGAGGTCCTGTCAGACGGGTCAACATTGTCCTTATAATACCGTAGTTCCTCTGCCGCGCACGCCGTCTCAGTGTATGCGGCATCACCTTCCTCGCATTCGCGTGCAATTCTTTGGTTGCCTTCAACTGTGATAGTCCCACTCGGCCCTGGCATTTTTAATTTCAGATAAACGTAACATGGTCGTGCCATGAATCGTGCATAAGCCGGTCTTCCGAATAGAGCATGGTACGGGCTTTTCATCTTGACTACCTCAAAGGATAGAAATTCAGAATGCCAGTTATCCTCTGAGCCGAAGGCGACCTCCAGGGATATTCTTCCCATAGGATAACCTGATTTACCAGGAATGATGCCGTGGAAAACTGTAGTGGACGGAGTCAATTGCTTATCCGACAGATTCATTCGCCTGAACGTGTCATAGTACAGAATATTGATGCTGCTGCCGCTGTCCATGAGTACCTTGGTCAATGTATATCTGCCGACTTGAGGTGCCACTACCAATGCTAGATGACCAGGGTGATCAAGGAGCACCGGATGGTCCGCCCGACTCCACGTAACTGGCTGTTCAGACAAATTGAGATAGTATGGGGCTGCTGGCTCAACCAAGTTGGCGGCTCGCCTTTGCACCTTCCTATCATGTTTGCAGGTACTTGTGGTGAAGACGTGATACTGTCCGCTGTTCAATTGTTTTGGGTTATTCTGGAATCCTGTCGGACCGGCTTGGTGCTAATTTCCCTGGCTTTGCCGATTGCCGCCTCCAGTATTGCTAGCCCCCTGAAACCCGCCGCTTTGGCCATTGTTCCCTTGGAAACCTGGTCCTGCGAAGGGTCCTTGTAAGCCGGCTCCAATGAAGCCAGGTCCCTGGCTGCCGGGTTGTCCGCCGTTCCCGCCACCGTTATGATGGTTCTGAGAGACCCGTCTGGAGAACTCTTGCATTATGTAGCAATTTTCCGAAGAATGGCCGGCCGGCTTACCATTGTAACTATGCTTTGGACATGGGCCCTTGAGAGCCTCTTCGAACTAAGAGGGCGATTACCAGAGGACTGCTTCCTGGAGCCATCGTTCTGATGCTTCCTGGAGCCTCCTCGAAACCAAGTCGGAGCCATCGTAGCTTTTGCGTTTACCACCGCTGTTGTTCTGCCCATTGCCATTGTTCTGCTATTGACCCTTACCGCCAGCTTTCTACCCTTATCGGATTTCTCCTTGTCCGATAGCAGATCCTTGGCATTATCTGATTCTGCATACCGAGTTAAGACGTCCATGAGATCACCGATATCTTGGACCTTTCGTTTGAGCGGCCCTAAGTTCTGGACCAGGGGCTGAAATTTGCAGGTTCATTCCAGCACAAGCACTGCTTGTGCTGCCGAGATGCTATCCAAACTATGGATAATCTCCGCAACCCGGCAAGCCCAATGATGCGCCGACTCATCCTCCCACTGAACACAACGTTCAAGATCAACAATGGTGGTTGGCCGTTTGCAGGTCCCCTGGAAATTCTTGATGAAATGCTCCTTCAGCTCCTGCCATGTGTTGATAGAGTACACTGGTAGGTTTTTCAACCAAGTGCGTGCAGGGCCTTCCAGCATGAGAGGCAGGTAACGTGCACATACTGACTCGCTTGCTCCTAACAGGTCCATTGCCAACTCATAACTCTTGATCCACTCGGTCGGCTGTAGATTAGCTGTATAATTAGGAACCTTACAAGGACCCTTGAAATCTGCGGGTATGCATGCCTCTCGTAGCACCGGAACCAGACAAGGAGTCCCGATTAGACGGCTTGATGAGCCCCCAAGTTGGCCTACTGACTAGGCTGCGGTGGGCGGGTCATGTGTTGCCGGCGGGTTACGCACTGCACGCGTGTTTTCTTCCTCCAATGCTCGTAGAGCCCGAGGCACGTCCACAATATCCTGTGCGTTCGGTACCCTGGGCTGGTGCTGATCCTCCAGCGGTTGGGCGGCTCTTCTGCGATGGGTGCTGCTGGAGACCGCTGGTGACTCGGGGCGCCGGCTCCGGGTGCGGCTCTGATGAGGGGTCGAGTGAAGCCGGTGCTGACTATGCGAATAATTGGCCTGCTGCACCATTGCTGTCTTGAGCATTGGGATGGCGTTCCTGGCCTCCACCTGAGCCGGACCATCTCCCTCAATCGTAATTGCCGCTAAATTGTGAGTCACCGCCAGAACATTGTCGACCGGGTTGGAGTAGTGTCCAATTGGGGTCTGGAAACGGCAAGAAGGCAGTTGTTGTTGCTGATCTGGCGTGCGATGCTGGGCCGGCTCCCTCTGCTGAACCGGCTGCTGCAAAGGCAGCCCTCCCGGGGGGACAACTCCAGCCCCCGGGTTCGTCGGAGCCGGCTGATCGACCGGCGTGGTGAACAATTGAGTCGGCTCGAGGTTAGCCGGAAGCCAGCTCTGATGACGCCTCCTGTGGACGAGCTCTGACTCGGCTTGCCGGCGTCTTAGGTAATGAGCCTCCTCATCAATGCACTGTCTATCCTTGGTGAGCCGGGCCTGCGCCTCTGCCAGGCAGGCGTTCTCAGCGTTGACGTCCTCCTGGATCTTGGCCATCTGCTCGCGGCACTTTGTGATCTCCGTGTTGCGTGTGGTTGCATTCTCTGCAGTAACTGGCTCGGCCAACAGGGCTGTCAAAGTACTCATCAAGTCTGCGAGCACCTGTAACCCGGTTTTCTGAGAGCCGGTGGCGGTCGCACTGGCTCCTCCTAAGCCGGCCAGGGTGATATTTTGAGCGGCTGCCGGATCAGTCGGGTCGCGCGCTGGATCTTGTCTACCCGCCATGTAGACCGCCGCAAAGTGAGGCGGCTCAAGGACCTCTGGAAAGACTTCGTCAGCGTATCCCAGTCTTTCGTCATACAAGGGACGGATCGACTCCGTTTCTCCCATCGAGGATTCACCATCAGATTGAACAAGCGTATCATCTCCAGACAGGGAGTTCTCCGACAAGGCCACCCCTTGGGTGAACCCTATGAGGACATGGTCCCGGCTGGCTTGAGGCGGGCCGGGTCTTGCTTGGATCGGACTAGCGCGGCACGCCGACTCAACACTGGTGATGTTTTCCAACCCGGTGGCTGATTCACCAACCACGCCGATGAAGGTATGGATCTTGCCGAAGGGGACCCGGTACCCGTACTCGATTGAGTCGGCGTCGGGGCCCCAGTACGAATCGTCGATGTAGAAATTCCCGCGGCGGCTCTTCGTCATCATGCCAACCGCGTACTTCCCGAACCCTGGGAGAGATCCCGCTAAGAACTCAACTCCACCGTGCGGCGGCCCCACGGTGGGCGCCAACTGTCGTGGTTTTGATACGGCAGTTGCCCTTGTGAAAGGACTTGGCGATAAGGTCATCGCACAAGTGTGGAAGCTTAACGGGGTTGATCGGGAACGAGAAGACACGGAGTTACCTAGGTTCGGCCCCTCATGATTGAGGTAAAAGCCTATGTCCTGCTTGATTATATTGCTGTGGATCTCGATTACAAGGATGCAGATTCGCTAACCTATCTCTCGAGAGGTTTTCAACTTAGTCTTTTCTGCCTAGGTGCTCCCCTTTATATATACAGGTGGAACCCTAGATTACATGAGAGTCCGGGTCGTCCTTTGACCTGTCTCCTATTCTTTCCTACTTGTTCTCCAAGACGGTCTTCTTACCGCTCATCTTCTTCTTAAGCCGGCCCATTGCCGAAGCCGGCCTTTCCCATTAGGCCTCCTCAAGCTGGCCCGCCAGGTATCCTTTGGCCCGCAGTGAGATGACCCGCTGAACCTGCTCTAAAGCCGGGTTATCCTCCTGCCGGGTCTAAATGCTGGGAAATATCCCCAACAGAAGTCGTCGAGGATCGGCACGTCATCATATATGGGACCTAGCACCAAATGAAAAGACATAATAGCGGTAGAGGTTAAGTTGTTAGAAATCGAAATGGCCTCATATGACCTATCAACTACCTCACTCTCTCTATGTGGTGGTGGCTCACTCACTCCCTCAAGGTAGGTGCACTCAATGTCACATATGGTGGAGTCACTCAAATCACTCAAGTGGAGGTGGTGGTGGCTCTCCTCACATGGGATTGGGGCAACTCATCATATACGGGGCTAGTGGTGAAGTCACTCTCACTCTCAACATAGGTGCACAAGTCTCTCAAATCATCACGATACGGCTCCTTGGTCGAAGGGAAAATCCCATGTTCAACAATCTCGCGCCGCCGCCATGGATGAAGGCCGAAGATGGCACATCATCACTCTCCTCCATGACCGAAGGGGAAATCCCATGCTCGATCATCTCTCTCTCACCTCCAAAGATGGAACCATCATCTTTGCTCGCCATCATGTCACTCGACTCCAAATCTTGATCCTTGAGTTGCTCCGTAGTCGTAGTCGTCGCCGTGCCGTCTTGAAAAAGAGTCATAGTAGACTCTGCATCATTAATGCCACAAAGAGGGATGGCGGTGAAGTCGAACTTGGGAGCGTCGTCTTGGAGCTCGTCGGGCTTGGACATCTTGGTGGTACTATCCTCATGCTCGCCGTCTTGCAGGGTGGTCGTTGTGAAGTGTGCTCGGGGTCGAGTACACTTGGCCTTCATGAGTTCTTGTTAAGCCTTAAGAGCACCAATGTAGAGTTTCTCCAAGGACTCGTAGTTATTGAGGAAGATAGTCTTGGCGATGTCGTTGTTCAATCCCATCGTGAAGTGGAACTTCATCCAATGGGGTCATAGACAACGACTCAGCGCAAGGCTTTCTTCATCTCCAGGAAGTACTCGTCGAGGGACTTGTATCCTTGTATGGTGTTCTCCCATTGGCATTGAAAATCTTTCATGTAGGCGGAAGGCACAAACTCTCGCCGCATAGCTTTCTTCTTGGGCCAACTCATGTCAAAGTTTCTCGAAGGTGTGCAAAGCCACCATGTCGACGCGTAGTCGTGGAAGTTACTTGTGGCGCACTTCACTTTTTCTTCGGAGGGGACTTGATGTAGCTTGAGGTAGTCGTCCATCTTGCGCTCCCACTCGAGGTACTCTTCAGGGTCATGAGTCCCAAAGAATAGAATCTCATCGGTGTTGGCGAAGTCGAAGTAGCTCGTGGAAGTAGTGGACTTGAGCTCGTGGAGTAGGCAAAGCTGTCGTACATCCAAAGGCGAAGATGCCTTGAAGTCACATGGCGAGGATGCCAACGTGTTTGATGAAGCGGCAGCCTTGGGGTCGATGTTGCGGTTCTGTATAGCTCGTGCGCACGGGGGTGCAGAAGGCCGTGTGCACGGGGTTCCGTGTGCATGGGGGTCACAGGCCCGTGGGCACGGGGTTGGCAAAGAAGCCAACTCGCTCCCGGATGGTCGCTCTTCCATTCTTGTGGTACGCCCTTGGCGATCTTGATCATCATGGTCTTGTCGTTGTCGATGCTGGTGTGTCCTTGCCGGAGATGGTAGCTCGGAAGCATGTGCACTTGAACGTCTTCTCAAAGATGAGGAAGACCACTTGCCGATGTTGATGAGGGCTTTGAGCTCCTCCATGTGCTTGTCCATCTTGGCGTCGATGAAGTTCTTCATGGCATCGAACTCATCATCGTGGTTGTAGACCAGCGATGATGTGCTTTGCCTATCCATCACACGACTCGAGCAAAGGTGAGTAGGAAATGAGAGAAACAATACCAAGCTACCTTTTCCCAAAGTTGAGGATGTATCCCGTGTCACTCAATGTGAAATGAAAGAATAGTGGAATTGGTACCGGACTTGTTCACTCACACCTACAAATTAAAGCTTATCTAGTGGCTTGGTTAGGACAAGTGGCACAAATTCATGCAAATTGAAGTCCAAGATATTGTAAATGTTGAAATAGATCCAAAAAGGACTCAAAATGCAAAGCAAGTGATCACAAATATAGAGGAGGGCAATAAAGAAACAGACACGGTGGGATAATGAGGCTTGTGCAACTATAGGGATAAGCAATACAAAATTGCCTAACGAAGACTGCGCTCGTTTTGCACAAACACTAGGAGAGCACTAGCTTGATTGCACACTTGGGCACGATTCACCACTTGGCACCAACCTATATGCATGCAAGCAAAATGTTTCCTATTGCATGTATCCTCATGCACAAGTATCTCTTTTGATGCTCAACTCTCTTTTGCCTATAAGCTTTTGATCTTTCTTTCTTGCTTAAAATCTTTTTTTGCATCTTTTTTTTCTCTTCTCTTCCTTTCCACTTTTCTTATTGAGCCTCAACCACAAACATGAGACAATTATCACAAGATATGCACGGGAGCAAGAAATTGCACTATATGATATATCCAATGATGCAACAATACGATATCGTATCACTATGGTGCACAAGTTTTCGCGAAGCCCGGTAATACTCGGATAGCTAGTCGCAATAGTTATGAAGGTATTCACAAAGATGGTGGGGCTATCAAAGTGTAATGGCAAGGAAGGAAAAGTTTTATGATGGAATAGATACCTTCGTCACACTTAACCTTTCACGAAGTCGGGGGTAACCGGCCTTGCTTCCGGTTGAAGATGGTCTCAAAGGATGGATGGTCGTCATCGATGCGGAATGTCGTGGTGGATGTAGTCGATGGAACGATATAATCTTCCGGTGGTTGATGATGAAGTAACCATCCCTAAGTAGCCGAAACACCTTAGGAGACTCAAATCACAACTCAAACAACCACAAATGCAATGGGAACCAAAATGGGTTAGGTTGCGGAAGTTTTATGTGGTGGTGCAGAAGTTATGGCGGAGGGCCTATGCAAAGATGTGAAAATGCACAAACGTTGATGGTAAACCCAAGATGAGCAGCTCGGGCACGTCGATAGCTTTCCAATGAGCCAAAGAACACTCAAATCGGAGTTCGGGAGTGGGAGATATGGCCGAAACGGTGAAGTGATGCTGGCTGGTTTGGGGGTTCGTGAGCACGGGGTTTTAGGGCCATGGGCATGGGGTCCCTTCCGCATGGTACAGGTCCGTGGGCACGGGGTGTCCACAAACTATGCTTGGGCCCATGGGAACGGGGTCTGGGGCCCGTTGGCACGGGGGTGGCGAAAATTTTGCGATTTCAAGCTCAAATTCGAAGGGGATAAAGAAAATTTAGGCTATGGGGACGCAATAGGGCGTGGATCTACATGCTAAATACTAGATCCATGGATCAAAATCAACAAAAACTCACAAGGAACAACTAATCACAAAAAAATTGGTATGGCCCTTTTTGTGGGGATTTTTGAAATTGGGCAAAAACAAGTAAAATTAGGCTAGAACATGGGGGGTAGGGCTCCAAATTCGTGTCAACGTGGCTCATAATACCATGATGTTGTAGGGCACGGGCTAAAGTGCCCCGATTTGTCCCGATGTTCATGAATTGGAGCTGGCTACGAAGAGGAACATGAAGAACACGAAGAACACGAGTGGAAATCACAAGAGAAACACTCAAGAACAAGTCCAATCACACATCCACTAGACTAACAACCACACAAGATCCACAATGTACATGAACAATCAAAGGGAAAGATACAAGGTAGTTCATCCAAATCTCATGGAGAGATGGGTCTTGAATCCATGGGTGGATCATCCCTAAAAGGGGTCTTGAATCCCTAAGGATCTTCTCCAATGGAGGTCTTTAACTCCAATGGAGTCTTCTCTCTCTCTGAAGAAGAATCCCACAAGGGGAGAAACGTGAGCTAAGCTCTAATGTCTAAATCTATTCTTAGCTATCCCTAAATGGAGGAGGAAGGAGGGTATATATAGGTCCAAGGCATGAAGGGGTAAGGAGGGGCTAAATGGGAATACATGGGCAAAGCCCAACGGTTGCACGCAGGCAGCCCCATGTGCACGGGGTAAGTGGAGCCCGGGTGCATGGGGTATCTAGAGAGCTGGTGACTTAGCCCGTGCACACAGGGGTGTACCGTGGGCACGGGGTCCAGTGGCCCGTGCGCACGGGGTATCCACAGGCCTCGTATTCAGCCTTCTCGTGGACGCCCGTCGACGCATGTGGAACCTCGCCTTCTTCTTGACGGTTCCTTCTCCGCTTCCATGCTTCCTTCTTGGATGATGTTTTATTCTCTTGAGCTTCGACTCCTCCTCGATGAATGTGTAGCTCCGCTCACACCTATGTATGCACATGAGAGAGGGGTCAAGTAGTATACCATCCTCGAAGGCCACAAGTGAACACGTGTAAAGGAGATGATTCACCTTTATGTATGTGAAGTAGATGTGACACGTGTCACTTGCCATGGTGATGTCCGTAGGATGCTCCGCATCAGTGATAGACCATGTAAAGCAAGAATTCTTGGGTTTTTATGCAATGAAGAGCCTCCTCCTTCTATCGTGATTGAACTTGTAGACTTTCTAGTTTGTAATGGAAGGATGGTGCATTGTTCTATATGTTATTGTCCATATATCAATCCGTAGGTGAGCTCCCGGAAGGATGGTAGAGGGTGGCAGAGTATGATTCAAACATAAAATCATCCAAAACTCAATTTCACATGCCGGATCTTGCCTCCGAAATGTTGTCGAAGCCGGCGAGTGGGTTATGGACGCATAAACTTTTAGGTGTGATCGTTTTGGCGGGTCATGGAGCTCCAATGGAGTTTTTATGGACAAATTGTGGTGTTTTATGGATACAACATCGGGGGATAAACCATCAATACAACATTCAGGGTAAGTTGATCGCACCGACGAGCCATCTTGCACCATTTGGAATGACCTATAATTTTTCGTGTGCATGAACAGAATGGGTGATAGACCATGTAAAGCACGAATTCTTGGGTTTCGATGCAACGAATACCCTCCTCCTTTTCTCGTGATTGAACCTGTAGTATTTCTAGTTTGTAATGGATGGATGGTGCATTGTTCTATATGTTATTGTCCATATATCAGTCCGTAGGTGAGCTCACGGAAGGGTGGTAGAGGGTGGCAGAGTATACTTCAAACGTAAAATCATCCAAAACTCAATTTTACAAGCCGGATCCTACCTCTGAAATGTTGTCGAAGCCGGTGAGTGGCTTATGGATGCATACAACTTTTCGTTATGATCGTTTGGGTGGGTCATGAAGCTTCAATGGAGTTTGTATGGCCAAATTGTGGCCGTTTTATGGATACAACATGGGGGGACAGACCGTGAATACAACTTTCAGGTTAAGTTGATCGCACCGACGAGCCATCTTGCACCATTTGGAATGACCTATAATTTTTCTTGTGCATGAAGAGAATTTGAATGAGCTGCTATGTACATTATGATCCGCGAATAATGCATCTGCTGGTGAAAACGTAAGGGTGGTAGCGGGATGGGTGATTCACCATGTAAAGCATGAATTCTTGGGCTTCGATGCAACGAAGAGCCTTCTCCTTCTGTCATGACTGAACCTGTAGTCTTTCTAGTTTGTAATGGAAGGATGGTGCAATATTCTATATGTTATTGTCCATATATCAGTCGGTAGGTGAGCTCACGGAAGGGTGGTAGAGGGTGACAGAGTATACTTCAAACATAGTATCGCCGGAAACTCAATTTTACAAGCCAGATCTTGCCTCCGAAATGTTTTCGAAGTCAGCGAGTGGGTTATGGACGCATACGACTTTTCGTTGTGATCATTTTGGCAGGTCATGGAGCTCCAATGGTGTTTTTATGGCCAAATTGTGGCTGTTCTATGGATACAACATCGGTGGACAGACCGTGAATACAACTTTCAGCATAAGTTGATTGCACCGACGAGCCATCTTGCTCCATTTGGAATGATCTATAATTTTTCATGTGCATGAAAAGAATGAGTTTGACATGTTATGTACTTTATCATCCAAGAATAATGCATCCGCTGGTGCAAAAGTGAGGGTGGTAGCGGGATGCGTGATAGACCATGTAAAGCATGAATTCTTGTGTTTCGATGCAACAAAGAGCCTCATCCCTTTGTCGTGACTGAACCTATAGTTTTTCTAGTTTGTAATGGAAGGATGGTGCATTGTTCTATATGTTATTGTCCATATATCAGTCCGTAGGTGAGCTCACTGAAGGGTGGTAGAGGGTGGCAAAGTATACTTCAAACATAAAATCATCCGAAACTTAATTTTACAAGCCGGATCTTGGCTTCGAAATATTGTCGAAGCCGGCGAGTGGGTAATGGACGCATAAACTATTCGTTGTGATCGTTTTGGCTGGTCATGGAGCTTCAATGGAGTTTTTCTGGCGAAATTGTGGCCGTTTTATGGATACAACATCGGAGGACAAACAGTTAATACAACTTTCAGGGTAAGTTAATCGCACCAACGAGCCATCTTGCATCATTTGGAATGACCTATAATTTTTCGTGTGCATGAACAGAATGGGTGATAGACCATGTAAAGCATGAATTCTTGGGATTTGATGCAAAGAAGACCCTCCTCCTTTTGTCGTGACTGAACCTATAGTCTTTCTTGTTTGTAATGGACGGATGCTGCATTGTTCTATATGTTATTGTACATATATCATCCGTAGGTGAGCTCACGGAAGGGTGGTAGAGGGTGGCAGAGTATACTTCAAACATAAAATTGTCCGAAACTCAGTTTTACAAGCCGGATCTTGCCTCCAAAATGTTGTCGAAGCTGGGGAGTGGGTAATGGAGGAATACAACTTTCCGTTGTTATCATTTTGGCGGGTCATGGAGCTCCAATGGTGTTTTTATGGCCAAATTGTGGCCGTTTTATGGAAACAACATTGCGGGACATACCGTGAATACAACTTTCAAGGTAAGTTGATCGCACCGGCGAGCCATCTTGCACCATTCGGAATGACCTATTATTTTTCGTGTGCATGAACAAAATTAGGATGAGCTGTTATGTACTTTATGATCCACGAATAATGCATCCACTGGTGAAAACGTTAGGGTGGTAGCGGGATGGGTGATTGACCATGTAGCATGAATTATTGGGTTTCGATGCAACGAAGAGCCTCCTACTTCTGTCGTGACTAAACCTGTAGTCCTTCTAGTTTGTAATGGAAGGATGGTGCATTGTTTCATATGTTATTGTCCATATATCAGTCGGTAGGTGAGCTCACGGAAGGGTTGTAGAGGGTGGCAGAGTATACTTCAAACATAATATCGTCCGAAACTCAATTTTACAAGCCAGATCTTGCCTCCAAAATGTTGTCGAAGCCGGCGAGTGGGTTATGGTCGCATACAACTTTTCGTTGTGAACATTTTGGCGGGTCATGGAGCTCCAACGGAGTTTTAATTGAAAAATTGTGGCCATTTTATGGATACAACATCGGGGGACAGACCGTGAATACAACTTTCAGGGTAAGTTGATCGCTCCGACGAGCCATCTTGTACCATTGGGAAAGATCTATAATTTTTCATGTGCATGAACAGAATGAGTATGAGCTATTATGTAATTTATCATCCAAGAATAATGCATCCGCTGGTGCAAAAGTTAGGGTGGTAGCGGGATGGGTGATAGACCATGTAGCATGAATTCTTGTGTTTCGATGCAACGAAGAGCCTCCTCCGTCTGTCGTGACTGAACTTGTAGTCTTTCTAGTTTGTAATGGAAGGATGGTGCATTGTTCTATATGTTATTGTCCATATATTAGTCCGTCGGTGAGCTCACGGAAGGGTGGTAGAGGGTGGCAGAGTAAACTTCAAACATAAAATCATCTGAAACTTAATTTTACAAGCCGGATCTTGTCTCCCAAATGTTGTCGAAGCCAGCGAGTGGGTTATGGACGCATAAACTTTTCATTGCGATCGTTTTGGTGGGTCATGGAGCTCCAATGGAGTTTTTATGGCCAAATTGTGGCTATTTTATGTATACAATCGGGGGACGAACCGTTAATACAAATTTCCGGGTAAGTTGATCGCACCGACGAGCCATCCTGCACCATTTGGAATGACCTATATTTTTTCGTGTGCATGAACAGAATGGGTGATAGACCATGTGACATAGGGTGGAACCCTAATGGTGTCAATCTTTCACGATTGGAGAATCCCGCGAAGAACACGAAGAACACAAGAGGGAGAAATGAGAGGAAACAATCAAATAGACAAGACACAATCACACATGTGCTAAATCCACATACACACGGAGAGGTTCATGATCCAAAGTCAACACAAGAGGATACACGGTAGCTAGTTCATCCCAATCCGTGAGGAGAGAGGTCTTGAATCCGTAGAGGATCTTCCCTAGAAGGGGTCTTGAACCCACTTGGGGGATCTTCTCACATGGAGGCCTTGATCTCCATGGGAGTAGGGGTAAGTGGATGAGCAAAGCTCTATCTCAATGAGCGAATCCTTTGCTAACCCTATATGGAGAGGGGAGAGGTCTATTTATAGTGCTAGTACAAGTTCGGGCGAGTGGATGGGTACATCGGCCTTCGGCCCGTTCTTTGCAAACAGGCAGGTGTCGGATGTCCGGGCTGGGGGCCGGATGTCCGGCGGCTCATGTCGGGCTGGATGTCCCGGGTCGGGGCCGGATCTCTTGGCTGGGACCGGATGTCCGGGTCCTGTAGCTTCATAGCCACTGTCTTGTTGCTCTTGTCGGAGTCATCAGGGGCCAGATGTCCGGGCCAGGGGACGAATGTCCGGGTCCTGTAGCATCTCGACGGTTCTCCTTCTTGAGTCTCGACGTCCTTTCACTTGGGGACTTGTCCATCATCACGAGCGTCTTGAGAGGGTCTTCTTGGTACCTAAGCACACAAAGCATTCCGGATTTAGGTAGTAGCCATGTTTCACGTGGGTCATACGGAATATCACTAAGGAGAGATGTCACCTCGGTCTCGAGAGCTCTTGCACGTGCTCGTGTCATCGGTCCACTTGGCACTCGAGTAGGCGAAGGTGGGTCCAAGGGGATGACCATAGGATGCTCCGCATCATCTCCCCCTCTTGGTAAAGATCCGACCTCGGATCGAAAACCTCATCACCATGGAAGGGAGATAGATCCTTCACGTTGAAGATATCGCTCACGTTGTACTTGTCGCGTGGAATGTCGATCTTGTAGGCGTTGTTGTTGTAGCGTGCTAGCACCTTGAAGGGTCCGTCGGCGCGTGGTAGTAGCTTGGACTTGCGCTCGTTGGGGAAGCGTTTCTTGCGGAGGTGTAACCACATAAGATCTCCAATGTTGAATATCATGGGGTGCTTATTGATGTTGATCTTGGTCGCGAGTCATTGTACTTGGCGCTCGATGGTGTGCCTTGTACCTTCATGCACCTTCTTGAGATAGCTCGTGCGTGCACTCGCACCCATGTTGATGCGCTCTTGTAGAGGTAGCGGTAGAATATCCAATGGGGACAATGGATTGAATCCGTAGACGCCCTCGATGGGGGAATTGCCGGTAGTAGAATGTCTTGCTCGATTGTAGGCGTACTCGGTGATGGGTAAGCATTTCTCCCACTCCTTGATGTTCTTGTTGATCAACACGCGGAGGAGAGTCGATAGCGTTCGGTTGGTGACCTCCGTTTGGCCGTCGGTTTGTGGACGGTATGTGAAAGAGAAGACTAGCTTGATTCCGAGCTTGGCGCATAGCATCTTCCAAAAGTAGCTTAGGAACTTGACGTCGCGGTCCGACACAATAGTCTTTGGCACTCCATGTAGACGCAAGATTTCCCTATAAAAGAGATTTGCAACATGTGAAGCATCGTCTATCTTGTTGCACGGAATGAAATGTGCCATCTTAGAGAAACGGTCCACAACAAACAAATACCGAATCTTTTCCATTTTGAGTCCTAGGCAAACCAAGCACAAAGTCCATACTAATATCTTCCCATGGGTGATACGGAATAGGAAGTGGCATATAGAGACCATGGGATTGAGCTTTAGACTTAGCTTTGCGACATGTAGAGCATCGGTTGGTGTAGCGTGAAACATCGCGAAACATCTTGGGCTAAAAGTAGTACTTGCAGAGCGTAGCAAAAGTCTTGTCGCGTCTAAAGTGTCACATAAGTCCTCCACCGTGAGCCTCTTGCAAAAGCAACAAACGAAGAGAAGACTCAGGGATACAAAGCTTGTTACCTCGCATTAGATAATCATCCTTGATATAATATCGCTCCCAAGTTTTATGCGTAAGACATTTTGCATATGGAATGGCAAATGAAACATCATGCGCATATATGTCTTTGATGTGCTCAAATCCTATGACATTCAATTCAAGTTGAGTTACAAGCATGCATTTGCGGGAAAGAGCGTCCGCCATAACATTTTCCTTACCCTTGATATACTTGATAACATAAGGAAATGACTCAATGAACTCACTCCATTTGGCATGTCGCTTATTCAATTTTGTTTGACCTTTCAGGTATTTAAGGTTCTCATGATCCATATGGTTGACAAATTCACGAGGACGAAGATAATGCTCCCACACACGCAAGATTCTCACTAAGGCATATAACTCCTTATCATAAATGGGATAGTTAAGTTGCTCTCCGGAAAGTTTCTCGCTAAAGTATGCGATTGGCCGCTTCTCTTGCATTAACACAACTCCTATGCCATTACCACTAGCGTCGCAATGCACTTCACAAGTTTTATCAAAATTAGGCAATGCAAGGAATAG
The DNA here is from genome assembly GCA_039707655.1 of Elymus sibiricus. NCBI lineage: Eukaryota > Viridiplantae > Streptophyta > Magnoliopsida > Poales > Poaceae > Elymus > Elymus sibiricus. Next base: position 187,090,417 of record CM077672.1, read on the forward strand.
ATCATGCGTAAGCAAATTCTTAAGCTCATGGAATGCGGTATCTTGGGATGGACCCCAAACAAATGATGCATTATTCTTACTCAATGCATGCAATGGTGATGCAATAGTGCTAAAGTCCTTATCAAATCTACGATAGAAACCTGCTAGGCCAAGAAAACTACACACTTGTTGCAAATTGGTTGGTTGTGGCCAAGTTTTAATAGCGTCAATTTTAGTTTCATCAACGTGAACACCCTTAGAGGACACAACAAATCCCAAGAAAACAACCATGTCAACTCCAAAAGTGCATTTCTCCATGTTAGCATAAAGGCGCTCATTTCTAAGAAGTTGCAAAACATCCCTAAGATGCACGACATGATCCTCAAGAGATTGACTAAACACAAGTATGTCATCAAATTATACCAAAACACATATGCTAATGTATTTGCGAAGAGCATAATGCATCACATGCATGAAAGTGCTAGGCACTTTGGATAAGCCCATAGGCATGACGAGCCATTCATATAAGCCAAATTTAGTTTTGAAAGCCATTTTCCATTCATCACCCTCTTGAATGTGTATTTCATAGTAGCCACTTTTAAAATAAATTTTGGAGAAAATGGTGGCACCACTAAGTTCATCTAGCATATCATCAAGGCGTGGAATGGGGTGTCTATAACGAACGGTGATAGCATTTATGGGACGACAATCAGAACACATGCGATAACTACCATCTTTGTTAGGCACAAGAATGACCGGAATGGCACATGGACTTAAGCTCTCGCATACATACCCATTCTCCATGAGATGTTGGACTTGCCGTCGAATCTCTTTTGTCTCGTTGGCGTTGACGCGGTATGGTGCCTTGTTCGATAGGGGTGCACCGGGGATGAGGTCGATGCGGTGTTCGATGCCGCGAAGTGGAGGAAGTCAGGGAGGTAGCTCATTGGGAAACACGTCCGTGAATTCCTGCAATAAATTAGACAACACTAAAGGTAGATGGTGAGAGGTGTTAGTCCTTGCTGCTTCATCTTTGCACACTAGGACATAGTGAAGAACACTAGATGGGCTCTCACACACATCTCTTATATCTCTTTTGGTGGCGAAAAGCACTAAGTTTTTCTTGTCGCTCATCATGGAGGCACTCAATTTGGGCTTGTGGCGCTCACTCTCTTTTTTGTGTGTTACTCTCTCACTTTTCTCTCCACGATGGGTAGATGCTTGCTTGTCGGCGATCACTTGACTTGGCGACATGGGTCGTAGCACGTACTCCTTCCCCTTCATCTTGAAGCTATAGTGATTGGTCCAGCCATTGTGGGTGACACCACGGTCGAATTGCCAAGGTCTCCCTAGTAGGAGATGGCATATGGACATGGGAACCACATCACACTCCAATGTGTCTTCATTGGCGCCAATCTTGAAGGAGACTTGAACGGTGTGCTGCACTTGAATGGTGCTGGAGTCGCTTAGCCATTGGACATTGTATGGACGAGGGTGCTTCATCTTGACCAATTGTAGCTTGGAACATAGCTCTTCGCTTGCCAAGTTGTGACAACTTCCTCCGTCAATGATGACCTTGAAGGAACGTCCATTGATGCCCTCTTTGGTGTGGAAGATATGGCAAAGTTGGTCTTCCTCTTGTTGGTGTTGAAGCATCATGACCTTGGAGACAACTAGAGTGGAGCTCGCATCATTGTCACAAAAGACTTGATCGTCTTCTTGGTCATTCACTTGACGGTGCATGGCCACATGCTCCAGTGCTTCCGTTTCTTCTTCACTCATGGAGTCATAGGTGCCATCATCATTAGCAATCATGGTGCGCCAAGTTGGACATTGGTATGTCTTGTGGCCACGACCTTGGCAAGTGAAACATTTGATGGAACTTGACTTGTCAGTCTCATCGGTTGGAGTCATTGATGATGAAGCCTTTGGCTTGAAGTTGCTTGTAGTAGAAGGACGACTCGAAGGTGTCGAAGATGACGAAGTTTTCTTGTAGCTTGACTTGTCGCCGTTGTTTGGAGAAACTTTAGTCGAGGTAGAAGGTGCCGTAGTCGTTGAAGCTTGAGTGTATGAACCATAGGTCTTGGAAGAGTACTCGGCGTACTTGATGTCTTCTTGCACTTGCTACTCCGCCATGGTAGCTTGGTGCACTAGCTCGAGGAGGTTCTTGTAAGGTTGGAAGTCCGCAATTTTCTTGACGGGATGGTTGAGTCCTTTCAAGAAACATGCCATAGTTTGCTCCTCATCTTCCGTGACATTGGCTCGTATCATGGCAATCTCCATTTCCTTGTAATACTCTTCAACGGACTTGGTGCCTCGTTTGACTATAGTATGTAGGCACAAAGTGTGCTCTCATGACCTCCTCCATTTGATTCCATGTTGTGATGGGTGGGTCGCCTTTTGCTTGATGTCGCTCGCTGACTTGCTCCCACCAAATGAGAACGTAGTCTTGGAATTCAAGTGAGGCCATGGCGATTTTCTTCTCCTCTTCATAGTTGTGGAGACAGAATTTGCTGTCGACCTTCAATGCCCATTAGAGGTAGTCTTCGGGATCATTGCTTCCGGAAAACTTTGGCACGTTGAACTTTAGCTTGTCGTAGCATTGCTCTTCAATGTGTTGGGGCCGATGGTGATGACGCTCTTGCTGTGGTTGATGGTGTTCAATCGCTTGTTCCTCGTGCTCCTCTTGATTAGCTTGACGTTGAGGGCGTGGAATTCGTGCACGATTCCTCATCTCTTGGCGCTCCTCAAGGCGTGTGGCTTCTTTTTTTTGCTCTTGTCGGAGGGCCTCTTCTTGTAGATGCACTTGGCGATTGCGCTCTTGTATGACGTGAGTTGCTTCACGTAGAGCACGTTGGGCTTCAAGGGCTTGTTCCTCATGGTGTTGTTGCTCTTGTCGAAGGGCGTTGCCATCTTGGTTTTCTTGATGACCTTGGCGTCGTGGAGCTTGCTCTTGTTCCATGGGATCATTAGCTTGGCGACGATGTCATTCATGTTCCCGAAGGCGGTCTTGTAAACCGTTGCCATGAAATGGGTTCTGCAGAGCTTGATGATCTTCATGGTCTTGGCGACGATGCGGACGAGCTCGGGGAAGACTTGCATCCGAAGAAGTGACCGAAGAGTGTCGGCTTGAATGGCGCCGTCTTAATGATGATGAAGTTGTAGAAGAGCGGTTGACCATCAAGGCACGGATCTCTTCCATTTGTGATGATAGGTTGTCGTCAAGGTAGTCCCTTGTACGTTGCTCGGATTGTCGCAAGTCGGTGGCAAGTTGATCGATGCGGTCGCCCAATGCTTCATTCTCTTGATGCAAAGCTCTATGCGAGCCGAATAGTTGAGTCTTGGTGACGTAGTTGTTTGGTTCCTCTTCTTGCTCGTCGAAGAGTGGGTTGGTAGATGTACTCGGCCTATCCATCATCTCAAGCAAATACGTGAGTGGAAGAAACGAAAGAACTAGACCAAATGTACCTTATCCAATGTTGAATATGGATCAATGATCACTCAATAATGTATTATGGAAGTAGCACAATTGGTACCGGATCTTGTCTATTCTCACACCTACACAAGTAAAGCTTTTGGAGTAGCTTGGTGAGGATGGTGGCACAAAATTTATGCAATTTTTAGCAAGAATCAATAATGTTGAAAGAGATTCACAAATTTGCAAGTGAAACAAGTAGACCAATAGCAATTAGTGGCACACGGAAACAGACACACGGATAGATAGATGGGGTCGTGCAACCAAGGAACGAGCTCAAAATGTGGAATCCACAGAAAATGCTCTTCTTGCACAACTCCAGAGAGACACTAGCATGATTGCTCAATAGGCGAGATATGACACTTGTGAACAAAACCTATGAGAAATGAAATGTAATGACTTTCTATCCCAAGTATGCTATGTATGTATGATTCCCGGTGATTCTCTCACGATGATCCAAGATGATCATATATGACAATTGATATGCAATGTGGCGATGCTATGGCTATTGCTCACAAGCTCTTTGATTTCTCTTTGCTTAAAATCTTTTCTTCTCTCTTTTTTTTGATATGACCACTTATGCGAAATGCTCAAACCAAGATAGAAATTTTGTATATGCGGGAACAATGTCTGACACAAGAGATGATATGACGATATATACACGCTAAGATAGCTATGCGGAACAAGTATCACTAATGTGCACAAGTAACGTTGCCCGGCAATACACAAATGGCTAGTCTCGATAGGAAAGTGACGCAAAATGGGCTAGGGGTTAACAATGCAATGGCATGGGAGAATGTACAATGATGTCGTCGAGGTTACCGTCCTTGCTTATGGTTGGGTGTCAAAATGGTGAAGTGGTCGGTGTTGATGAAGAATTCGTGGCGAAGATGAGCGGTGGGGGTGTCAGTGACTAACCATCCCTAAGTAGCCGAAACACGTTTGGAAACAAAAACCGCAAGTCAAGTTCTCAAAACAAACGGTCAAAATCGGAGGTGGTAGCGGATAAAAGATGGTGGTTGCGGAAAGCGGTGGTGGTATGCGGAAGAGTTGGCGGAAACCCGATCAAAATTGGCAAAAGTTTGGTGAAAATGGTGGAGGTGGAGGCGTTTGTTGCTGCCAGGCGTCGGATGTCCGGCCGTTGGGCCGGATGTCCGGGTCCTCAGACTCATGGACGAACTCGATGAACAAGTGGGGAAAAAGGAAAATTCGAGCAAAATTGTGGGAATTTCGTGGATGGAAGTGGGGAAAATTGTGTGGAGGGAAGCTAGATCCACTAGTAACACAACAAATCCATGGATCAAATTGAACAAAATATCATCGAACCAACAAATCACAAAAAAAAATTGGTCGGGCTATTTTTGTGGGGATTTTCAAAATTGGGGAAAACACACACAAAATTGGGGCTAGAAAACGGTGTGGGGAACTCCAAAATCATGATCAACCTAAGCTGTGATCCATGGTGATGTAGGGTGGAACCCTAATGGTGTTGATCTTTCATGATTGGAGAGGATCCCGCGAAGAACACGAAGATCATGACAGGGAAAAACGAGAGGAAACACTCAAATAGACAAGACACAATCACACATGTGCTAAATCCACATACACACGGAGAGATTCACGATCCAAAGTCAACACAAGAGGATACACGGTAGCTAGTTCATCCCAATCCGTGCGGAGAGAGGTCTTGAATCCGTAGAGGATCTTCCCTAGAAGGGGTCTTGAATCCACTTGGGGGATCTTCTCACATGGAGGCCTTGATCTCCATGGGAGTAGGGGTAAGTGGATGAGCAAAGCTCTATCTCAATGAACTAATCCTTTGCTAACCCTAGATGGAGAGGGGAGAGGTCTATCTATAGTGCTAGTACAAGTTGGGGTGAGTGGATGGGTACATGGGCCTTCAGCCCGTTCTCTGCACACAGGCAGGTGCCGGATGTCCGGGCTGGGGGCCGGATGTCCGGCGGCTTGTGTCGGGCTGGATGTCCGGGGGCGGGGCCGGATGTCCGGGCCGGCTAGTCCCGATTCTAGTCACTCTCTGGTTAGGAGGGGCCGGATTTTCGGGCGTCGGGCCGGATGTCCGGGGCTGGGCCGGATGTCCGGGCTGGGACCGGATGTCCAGGTCCTGTAGCTTCTTAGCCGTTGTCTTGTTGCTGTCGTTGGAGTCATCAGGGGCCGGATATCTGGAACAGGGGCCAGATGTCCGGGTCCTGTAGCATCTTGACAGTTCTCCTTCTTGAGTCTTAACGTCTCTGCACTTGGGGACTTGTCCATCATCATGAGCGTTTCCGCGAGGGTCTTCTTGGTACCTAAGCAGACATAGCATTCCGGATTTAGGTAGTAACCATGTTTCACGTGGGTCATACAGAATATCACTAAGGAGAGATGTCACCTCGGTCTTAAGAGCTCTTGCACATGCTCGTGTCATCGGTCCACTTGGCACTCGACTAGGCGAAGGTGGGTCCATGGGGATGACCATAGGATGCTCCGCATCACCATGTAAAGCATGAATTCTTGGGTTTCGATGAAACAAAGACCCTCCTCCTTTTGTCGTGACTGAACCTGTAGTCTTTCTAGTTTGTATTGGATGGATGGTGCATTGTTCTATATTTTATTGTCCATATATCAGTACGTAGGTGAGCTCACGGAAGGGTGGTAGAGGGTGGCAGAGTATACTTCAAACATAAAATCGTCTGAAACTCAGTTTTACAAGCCGGATCTTGCCTCCGAAATGTAGTTGAAGCCGACAAGTGGGCTATGGTCGAATAAAACTTTCCATTGTGATCATTTTGGTGGGTCATAGAGCTCCAATGGAGTTTTTATGGCCAAATTGTGGCCGTTTTATGGATACAACATCGCGGCAGAGACCGTGAATACAACTTTCAGGGCAAGTTGATCACACCGACGACCCATCTTGCACCATTCTGAATGATCTATAATTTTTTGTGTACATGAACAGAATGAGGGTGAGCTGTTATGTAATTTATGATCCGAGAGTGATGCATCCACTGGTGAAAACGTAAGGGTGGTTGCAGGATGGGTGTTAGACCATGTAAAGCATGAATTCTTGGGTTTCGATGCAACGAAGAGCCTCCACCTTCTGTCGTGACTGAACCTGTAGTCTTTCTAGTTTGTAATGGAAGGATGGTGGATTGTTTTATATGTTATTGTCCATATATTAGTCCGCAGGTGAGCTAACGGAAGGGTGGTAGAGGGTGGCAGAGTATACTTCAAACATAAAATCCTCCGAAACTCAATTCTACAAGCCGGATCTTGCCTCCGAAATGTTGTCGAAGCAGGCGAGTGGGTTATGGACACATCCAACTTTTCGTTGTGATAGTTTTGGTGGGTCATGGAGATCCAATGGAGTTTTTATAGCTTAATTGTGGCCGTTTTATGGATACAACATCGCGGGACAGACCATGAATACAACTTTCAGGGTAAGTTGATTGCATCGACGAGCCATCTTGCACCATTCGGAAGGACCTGTAATTTTTTGTGTGGATGAACAGAATGAGGATGAGATGTTAGGTACTTTATGATCCAAGAATAATTCATCCGCTGGGGAAAAAGTGAGGGTGGTAGCGGGATGGGTGATAGACCATGTAAACCAAGAATTCTTGGGTTTCAATGCAACGAAGAGCCTCCTCCTTCTATCGTGACTGAACCTGTAGTCTTTCTAGTTTGTAATGGAAGGAAGGTGCATTGTTCTATTTGTTATTGTCCATATATCAGTCGGTAGGTGAGCTCACGGAAGGGTGGTAGAGGGTGGAAGAGTATACTTCAAACATAAAATCATCCAGAACTCAATATTACAAGCCAAATCTTGCCTCCAAAATGGTTTCGAAGCCGACGAGTGGGTTATGGACGCACACAACTTTTTGTTGTGATTGTTTTGGTGGGTCATGGAACTCCAATGGAGTTTTTATGGGCAAATTGTGGTCGTTTTATGGATACAACATCGGGGGAAAGACTGTTAATACAACTTTCAAGGAAAGTTGATCGCACCGACGAGCCATCTTGCACCATTCGGAATTACCTATAATTTTTCATGTGCATGAACAGAATGAGGATGAGCTGTTATGTACATTATGAGAAATGTATAATGCATCCACTGGTGAAAACATGAGGGTGGTAGCGGGATGGGTGATTGACCATGTAAAGCATGAATTCTTGGGTTTCGATGCAACGAAGAGCCTCCGCCTTCTGTCGTGCCTGAACCTGTAGTCTTTCTAATTTGTAATGGAAGGATGGTGCATTATTATATATGTTATTTTCCATATATCAGTCAGTAGGTGAGCTCACGGAAGGGTGGTAGAGGGTGGCAGAGTATAATTCAAACATAATATCGCCCGAAACTCAATTTTACATGCCAAATCTTGCCTCCGAAATGTTGTCGAAGCCGGCGAGTGGGTTATGGATGCATATAACTTTTCGTTGCGATCGTTTTGGCGGTTCATGGAGCTCGAATGGAGTTTTTATGGCCAAATTGTGGTTGTTTTATGGATACAACATCAGGGGACAGACCGTGAATACAACTTTCAGGGTAAGTTGATTGCACCGACGAGCCATCTTGCACCATTTGGCATGATCTATAATTTTTCATGTGCATGAACATAATGAGTATGAGCTGTTATGTACTTTATCATCCAAGAATAATGCATCCGCTGGTGCAAAAGTGAGGGTGGTCGCGGGATGGGTGATAGACCATGTAAAGCATGAATTCTTGCGTTTCTATGCAACGAAGAGCCTCCTCCTTCTGTCGTGACTGAACCTGTAGTCTTTCTTGTTTGTAATGGAAGGATGGTGCATTGTTCTATGTGCTATTGTCCATATATCAGTCTGTAGTTGAGCTCACGGAAGGGTGGTAGAGGGTGGCAAAGTATACTTCAAACATAAAATCATCCGAAACTTAATTTTACAAGCCGGATCTTGCCTCTGAAATGTTGTCGAAGCCGGTGAGTGGGTTGTGGATGCATAAACTTTTTGTTGTGATCGTTTTGGAGGGTCATGGAGCTCCTATGGAGTTTTTATGGCCAAATTGTGGCCGTTTTATGGATACAACATCGGGGGAGAAATCGTTAATACAACTTTCAGGGTAAGTTGATCGCACCGACAAGCCATCTTGCACCATTTGGAATGACCTATAATTTTTCATGTGCATGAACAGAATGAGTGATAGACCATGTAAGGAATGAATTCTAGGGTTTCGATGCAACGAAGACCCTCCTCCTTTTGTCATGACTGAACCTATAGTGATGAGGACATCACTAACAAAGTTACACCCACAGCCCCTACTGATACATATACTGGACCAATTACTAGAGCTCGCGGATGCCAATTAAATTACCAGGTACTTTCGTTTCTTGGTAAGGATTCTAATGTTCATGAGAATATGATGCTGCGTAAATTGGATACATTTGTTTTGCTTATAAATGAAGGTCCAAGCGTGGACAAGAAGGATGAACATTGGAGCATGATCAGGCATGGAGATGATGGCATGCGCAAGGGGAACAAGAACGGAGTTTCTGGTGGCGTTTTCAGCACTTTGGAGCCACCATGATGACGTACAAGGACATGGACAAAATATTCAAGTTGCCCTTTCATAAAATTTGTCAATAGCTTAATATAGGTGCTGCGCCACCTTATTTTTGGGCCTGGCCCATGTAATTTCGAAATACTACTTATACGCTATTTTTTAGAGTCCATATTGTAGGGGAAACGACTCAGGAGGTGTTTTAGTCCCACCTTGCCTAGGGGGGACGAAATCCCCTCTCTTTCTCCCTACAAATACAACCCTTAAGGCACCGTTTAGACTTTGGGTTTTGTTTAGATTAACGTTAGCCATTGTGCAATGCACGTACTTCGTTTGTGTCCAACAACCAAGCCAAGATGCTTCAGAACCCCACTTCGATCAATAAAGCTTTCCTCTTATATTCGCCATATCCAGATTGCAATCATAGTTTCTTGCTTGTTCTTCGTTTGCCTGCAGGAAATAGACCCTCGTGGTCAGGTTGATCATGCTCCGGCGTGGTCAATAACCTCTCGGAGTTGGTTTAGTGATTGCTAAGGCACGACGTCTTCGCACGTTCGTAGTTGGATCGTCAAAGTCTACTGCACCGAAAACGATAGCCACCATCTCATCGAAAGACGGGACACCTTTGCCTCTATCATGTAGTGATGAGGACATCACTAACAAAGTTACACCCATCACTACTGGAATTCAGAAATTTGCCATCTGCCACTTCTTTGCCGTCTGCCAGCTGACGGCAAAGAAGGTCTTTGCCGTCCGCTTCCAAAAAACAGACGGCAAAGAACTGGCAGACGGCAACGAACTCTTTGCCGTCTGCCAGTTGTTTGCCGTCAGCCAGCGGACGGCAAAGGGACAAAGGCAGACGGCAAAGAACTGGCAGATGGCAAAGATACAGTTTGCCTTCTGCCAGTTGTTTGCCGTCAGCCAGCGGACGGCAAAGGGCCAAAAATTTCTTTGCCGTCTGCTGGCAGACGGCAAAGAAGAAAATTCAAAAAAAAATTAAAAAAAATTCAAAAAAAATTTTCTTTGCCGTCTGCTGGCAGACGGCAAAGAAGAAAATTCAAAAAAAAATTAAAAAAAAAATTCAAAAAAAAAATTCAAAAAAAAATTTCTTTGCCGTCTGCTGGCAGACGGCAAAGAAGAAAATTAAAAAAAAATTAAAAAAAAATTCTTTGCCGTCTGCTGGCAGACGGCAAAGAAGAAAATTCAAAAAAAAATTCAAAAAAATTCAAAAAAAAATTCAAAAAAAAAATTCAAAAAAAATTTTCTTTGCCGTCTGCTGGCAGACGGCAAAGAAGAAAATTAAAAAAAATTCAAAAAAAATTCAAAAAAAATTCAAAAAAAAAATTTCTTTGCCGTCTGCTGGCAGACGGCAAAGAAGAAAATTCAAAAAAAAAATAAAATAAAAATTCAAAAAAATTCAAAAAAAAATTCAAAAAAAAAATTCAAAAAAAAATTTCTTTGCCGTCTGCTGGCAGACGGCAAAGAAGAAAATTCAAAAAAAAAAATTTAAAATTTTAAAAAAAAAATTCAAACAAAATTCAAAAAAAAAATTCTTTGCCGTCTGCCAGCAGACGGCAAAGAAGAAAATTCAAAAAAAAAAATAAAAAAAAATTCAAAAAAAAATTCAAAAAAAATTCAAAAAAATGATAAAATCTTCAAAAAATAAAATCCTTTGAGATGTGGTTAGGTTTTAGTGTCTAGTTGGTATAGTAATTTTGAAATATGAATTTTGACTTTTTTTGCAAAAAAACGAAAAAAAAAATGTAAAACGGCCATAACTTTTGCATACGACGTCGAAAAAAAAGCTTAATATATAAAAAAACGGGAGAAAAATGGGTACTCGATTTCACCGGGGTTTACCCGGTGAATTTTTATCAGATTCTCAAACTTCTAAAAGTAAAAAAAGTTATTTCAAATCAAAAATAATAATTTTAATAATTTTAAAAATTAATTTTATTTAAAAATAAATAAATGATGATGTCATATTTGGAATCCTCACATTTTTCTGATAATAATGGATATATTATTTGTCGAATTTCGACTTACAGATTTAAAGATATTAATTATGTCATATTAAATGAATAAATGGCAAATAAATGAATAAAATAATATTATTACTTATTTTATTTTCATTATTCAATATTATTATTATTACTTATTTTGTTTATTTTAATAATTGTTTAGAATTCAAAACATTAAATCATGTGACATCAAGACCTAAGGGTTAATAGGATTGATAGCTTACTATTATCAGGAAAACAACAAGTGTAGACTTGGTAACGAGGGTCGATAGAACCAGGAAGTTAAGGGTGCTGGGGCTGGAGCAGTGAGAGGATGGGTGACCGGTCGGGAAGTTAAGCGTGCTGGGGCTGGAGCAGTGAGAGGATGGGTGACCGGTCGGGAAGTTAGACGATTTGAAATGAGTGGAGTAAATTGTCAAAAAAATTCAAAAAAAAAATCAAAAAAAATTTAAAAAAAAAATTCAAAAAAAAATTCTTTGCCGTCCTGCAAAAAAAAATTCAAAAAAAATTTAAAAAAAAATTCAAAAAAAAAAAATTCTTTGCCGTCTGCTAGCAGACGGCAAAGAATCTTGGCCTCTTTGCCGTCTGCTAGCAGACGGCAAAGAACTTTCCTTCTTTGCCGTCCGCCAGCAGACGGCAAAGAACTTTCCTTCTTTGCCGTCCGCCAGCAGACGGCAAAGCGGCCTTTACCGGCATCAGTTCGGCCGGAGTGTTTGCCGTCTGCTAGCGGACGGCAAAGCCTTTGCCGTCCGCCAAGCATGCCTTTGCCGTCTGCTTTGGCAGATGGCAAAGCAGCTGATTCCAGTAGTGCATAGCCCCTACTGATACATATACTGGACCAATTACTAGAGCTCGCTCACGCCAATTAAATTACAAGGTATTTTTTGTTTCTTGGTAATGATTCTAATGTTCATGAGAATATGATGCTGCCTAAATTGCATACATTTGTTTTGCTTTTAAATGAAGGGCCAAGCATGGACAAAAAGGATGAACATTGGAGCATGATCAAGCATGGAGATGATGGCATGCGGAAGGGGAACTAGAACGGAGTTTCTGGTGGAGTTTTCAGCACTTTGGAGCCACCATGCTGGCGTACAAGGGCATGGACAAAATATACAAGATTCCCTTTCATAAAAAAATTCCATAGCTTATAGGTGCTGCGCCACCTTATTTTTGGGCCAGGCCCATGTAATTTCGAAATACTAATTATAGGCTATTTTTTAGAGTCCGTTGTAGGGGAAATGATTCAGGAGGTGTTTTAGTCCCACCTTGCCAAGGGGGGGCGAAATCCCCTCTCTTTCCCCCCTACAAATACAGCCCTTATGGCACCGTTTAGACTTTGGGTTTTGTTTAGATTAAAGTTCACCATAGCTGCAACTTGCGTACTTCGTTTGTGTTCAACGACCAGACCAAGACGTCACAGAACCCCACTTTGATCTTCAAATGATGCAGGTTGTTGCACATCTAGCTCCCTTTCTTCAAAAACAACCTGCAAATCAAAAGAAACAACACCAGAAGTAGAGATGATTACATTAGTAGAAATGTCCTCACATGTCCTATCATCAACTACACTCATGTTTTCTGTCTCTCCCTTACTCTCAGAATGGATGCTCTCAACCTCACGTTTAGTGGAATCACACAACTCACTTTTTATAACACTCTCACTCAATCTGGCTATGTGGCCCTCATTCTCGCATGGGTTGTGATGCACATCGTGCTTCAAATGACATATTACTGAAATGTGGCCATCCATGATAACCTTGTACTTAGCGGGCAAACAAAATTCTTTTATCCACTCCTTGCGACGAAGATGATACACATGAAATTTGTCGGCTGGATCAAGCAGCAAAGCACGCCGCTTCATGTTCCACTTGAAAGAAGTTTTGTTGATATGATGGCAAGGTTGAACTTGAAACTTTCTGCACCCGGGATCTCCCAACAAAACGTGACAACAATCAAGTGGCATAGGAGATACATCACTTCGCACAACCTCGGTATGCACTCCGATAGTAATAGGAATATCAGTGGTGTGTGAAATCAGCAATGTGCCATAAGATGAGTGCAGGAGCTACGGCATTGTACGAGCACATGTGGGTAGCTACAACTTCTCTACAACCTCAATGTTGATCAAATTGAGAGTGGAGGATCTGTCAATGGTGGTTATAGCACGTCGCTCTCCAATCCCCACATCATGGTGAAACAGCCCATCACCATCAAAGGTACCACGTTCTTCCTCCCAAAAGCTGGTACTACAATATTTGTAGCGGAGGAAGTCATATCTTCGAATCTCCAAATTATCCTCAGCACCTTCTGCCATGGTTAGTGAACAACAAGTATGTATAGGTGGAGAATAGTCAAATCACTCAAAACTGAAAGAAACAAGGTATCTTACCGTTCCAAAGTGAATTAGAATAGCTTACCAACTTGTAGAGGCAGAACGTGCATGGATGTGATGTAGCGAATACCGAGGGTAAAAACTATCACACAACAAACCAGGGTATATGGTGGAGCTTGGTTGGGATGCCTAACAACACAAATTCAGAAATCCTAGTGCTGGTCGTATGACAAAAGACCCACGGAAACACACACGTTGGAGATAAATGGGGCAAATGCAACTCTGGAACTAAGCTCGAAATTCTGGTATGTCAGAGTAATGCTCGTGTTGCAATTGCACAGGAGAGACACTAGCAAAACGCTCAGTTTATATGGGCACAAGATTGCTCAATCTACTAGTGCAATGAACGTGGCAGAAAAACCGAACAAACTCTCCAAAATTATATGCAACTTTCTTTTTCTCCCTTTTCATTTTTTTCTTTCTCTTTTTTTGTCTTTCCTTTTTTTCTTTTTTTATCAACAGAAACTTGAGAAATCAGTAACCAATCTGAATTTGCCCAAACAATTGATGCACGCTCCAAATTCCTATATGAGTAGACCGTAGAGCAAAGAATATGCTAGTCTCAATAGGAAAGTGCTACGGAAAAGAAGAAAGGCTGACTAGGTTATCAAACGGAAACACAATCTGATTCGGGTTGTTAATCTAAGCAAACTAAACTGACTCGAATGAATCGACTTAATAGAAACCGAATGACTCCGACTTTTGGAAGAAATTCTGGACAATCTATTATGACTCAGATCAAAAAATAAGTTACGCAAATAAAAGACTATGATCAGCAAATAAAACTTGGAACTGATGCTATCAAGGCTATGGCAAAAACTCTAAACCTTAATATTTTTGTATGGCTTTTTCTGTATAGGACGAAAACAAAACTAATCTAAGGGATTGGTGGATGCTCACCGAGTAAACACTGCAAATCTGATACAAAGATGATAAGGGGTGGCCCGACCTTCTCAGTGAGCTGATAGTGTTGATGATGAACTTGTTGGATAACTTGTGAGACGCTCATGAACTCTCCGGGTGTTCCCCCGTTGCCAATGCAACAGATCTACAACCCTATGGATATTCGCAACACCACACACTTGCGCACGTAGCCGCCGACCATGAAGCGGCTCTGCAATCTCCCAATTCCCAACGGAACGACATATAGCACTTGACTTTAAGTAGCAAATACACCCTATCGAAATGAATTTGGTGTAGGTAAATATTCCTGATCGATGCAAAGAGGAATATAATTTTAGAGGAATGCTTAAAGCAATTCAATCTGGTAGAGGTTTAATCAAAACGTGGTCTAACCCTAAAAGCCATGACTTACAAGGGTACATAAAGACCCCTGGACGTCCAACCTAGTGTTGGAGTCGAAATCAACCATATCTCTAACTTTCCTAACTTAAACGACTCTATCTGGAAAACTGGCAGAAACAACTGCCGTATTGTTTTGACGACTGCGACTCGGTCACCGCGAATCACGGGCTACGTGTATATAGTTTCGAAAGAACACGACTCAAGCTTTCCATATTGTATTTACACGCCTTATTTGGAGCACGGACATGGATTCTGCATGTATATCAATTTCGGGCCTCCTGGCAGTCAATCCGAGTTTGACATGGAATATCTTGTTTTCAACTTTTGTTCTTTTCATGTGATGATGGCGCCACTTCCTCCCACACCTCCCTCGTGCTTGCCACCATTCCTTGCGCATAGCTTCTTGCCCATGCGCCCGTCTCGCCATTAATTCAATCCTAGTGATACGAAAAGTCCATGGCTTAGGGAGTATAAAATTCTTCCAAATCGAAATAACATGTTCAACTAGGAATGAATTCACCTTGTGATATTTGTCAATGAGGCTCAATATTTCTTTCCAGCTTAAGCAAGCAAAATCATCATATTTCATGAATATATCCTCATCAGCATGATCAAGCATGGAGATGATGCCGCGCACAAAGGGAACAAGAACAGAGTTTCTGGTGGAGTTTTTAGCATTTTGGAGCCACCATGATGACATCCAAGGACATGGACGAAATATACAAGATGAACTTTCATAAATTTCGTCCATAGCTTAATATAGGTGCTGCGCCACCTTATTTTTGGGCTAGGCCCGTGTAATTTCGAAATACAACTTTGTAGGCTATTTTTAGAGTCCGTATTGTGGGGGAAACGACTCATGAGGTGTTTTAGTACCACCTTGTCAAGGCTGGACGAAATTCCCTCTCTTTTCCCCTATAAATACAGCCCTTAAGGCAATGTTTAGGCTTGGGTTTTGTTTAGATTAAAGTTCACCATAGCTGCAACTCGCATCCTTCGTTTGTGTTCACATTGCAATTTCAATTTCTTGCTTGTTCTTCGTTTGCGTGCAGGAAATAGACCTTCACGGTCAGGTTGATCGTGCTCCGGCGTGGTCAATAACCTCTCGGAGTTGGTTTAGCGATTGCTAAGGCGTGACGTCCTCGCACATTCATAGTAGGATCGTCAAAGTCTACTCCACTGAAAACGATAGCCAGCATCTCATCGAAAGATGGGACACCTTCGCCCCTATCAAGTGGTATCAGATTTCTAGGTTGCTCGGTGAGAATTTCCAGTTTATCGTAGTTTAGATCGCATCTGTTCTTCATACCTGCAGTCCACGAAAAAGCCACAAAAAAATAGGGTTAGTTCATCATATCCAAACTAATCTGAGCCTTTGCATAATCTTTTTAGTGTTTTGCTTTGTTGAATTTGCGGTTGCATCATCATGTCGAGTTGCTGATCTTTGTGTCTAGTCCCTTAGAGTTTTGAGTTCTGTTCACAGTTTGTCACGCCACCGCCACACAATCTTCATAGCTGCTACCATATACCACCACCACATATCTGCCGCCAATCCGTGTCCATATACGCCACCACATATCTGCCACCAATCCGAGTCCATATACACCACCACATATCCACCGCCATCATGCCAATCTGAGTCCACCTCCATCACAGATTTGCCACCAGTCTGTGTTCCATTGCCCCTACATATATCTGCCACCAGTCCGAGTTCCACCAGATTCATATCCGCCACCAATCCTAGTCCGAGTTCCCAGCTCCACATACATCTACATCGTGCGTTTGACACCACCTGGAAATCGCTCTATCCGAGCTTTGAGAGTTTTGACTACAACGGTTGCCGATCGCCACCTGCTGCTTGGTAAGAACTGGTAAGAATTTGAGATTCGCTTGACGGATTTGTGACTCACCACCACCACTTCCTAGTAGTCTGTAGGATCATATTCTTGTGTGTTCCTCTTGCTGCTAACCATGCCAGGGTCACAAGCGGACGAGTTGGACTGGGAGAACATGACAAACAAGGAGCTACATGATAAATTTCAGCAAATGTTGGGTGAACAGGTGCAAGACGTGATGAGCACCTTTGGAAAGCGACTGGAGAGGATAGATGAAATTGAGAAGACAATTGACACCAAGTTGGATGCCAAGTTTGATGAAGTGCTCGCGCGTCTACCACCACCTGCTACCTCTGCTGCACCATTACAACAACCACCTCCATGTCACGATCTAGTAGGACGAGCGAAGCGTGTTCCTCTCGAGGAAGGCCAACATTCTGGTGCCGCTGCTACTGCTGTTCCTGCTTCTGTGGCTCCAGCTGCTACTGCCGAGGAGGACGACAATTATGAGGGCGATTAGGAGGATGAGGTTGTGCCAAATCAAAACTACGTGCAACCACCAGCACAAGCATCAGGTCATCCACATGCATATAATCGCAATGGTAGGGCTGCACCACCACCAAAGGTACGAGATCATTACCATGTTCCCAAAACTAAAATTGAATATTCTGCCTTTTGAGGGTAGATACGCTCCTGATGTATATCTTACTTGGGAGTTAGAAACTGACCAATGTTTTACATGTTTACAATATCCTGAGGATAAATGTGTTGCTGCTGCTGTTTGTGCTTTCACTAGTTTTGCTTGTGTTTGGTGGTCTGAACATTGTCGATTATATCCTGATAATATCCCAACTACTTGGGCTGCTTTGAAAATTGCTACGCGTACTCATTGGGTTCCACCATATTATCAACGTGAATTACTTCAAAAATTGTAGCGTTTGAGGCAAGGAAAAAATTCTGTAGAGGAATATTATCAGGAATTACAAGTTGGCATGATTAGATGTGGTATTGTTGAGGATAATGAAGCTATGCTTGCCTTTTTTATGGGTGGATTAAATAGAGAGATTCAGATCATTTTAGAGTATAAGGATTATAACAATATCACTCGTTTATTCCATCTTGCTTGGAAAGTTGAACGTGAAGTGCAGGATACACGCATTGGCGTGAACTAATTTTTCTGCAGGTCGATCTTCATCATGGACACCACGTACATCTTCTACTTCCACACGTCCTGCTACAGCACCACCTACTTCATCTGCCTACTCCAACCGTGATACAAGAAAACAAGCACCACCACCACCATCCGACAAGAGCACACCTTCCGGTCCCTCACAGAGCTCTTCTTCATCTGTGGCATCAACAGGGCAAACACATGATGTTATATGTCGTTGTTGCAAGGGTGGAGGTCAATATGCGAGCAAATGCCCATGTAATTTCGAAATACAACTTCGTAGGCTATTTTTATAGTCCGTATTGTGGGGTTAACGACTCAGGAGGTATTTTAGTACACCTTGCCAAGGGAGGACGAAATTCCCTCTCTTTTCCCCTATAAATACAGCCCTTAAGGCAACGTTTAGACTTGAGTTTTGTTTAGATTAAAGTTCGCCATAGCTGCAACTCGCGTCCTTCGTTTGTGTTTAACGACCAGACCAAGACATCGCAGAACCCCACTTTCATTAATAAAGCTTTCCTCTTATATTCGCAATATTCAGATTGCAATTTCAATTTGTTGTTTGTTCTTCATTTGCGTGCAGGAAATAGACCTTCGTGGTCAGGTTGATCGTATTCTGGCATGGTCAATGACCTATCGGAGTTGGTTTAGCGATTGCTAAGGCACAAAGTCCTCGCACATTGAAAGCACATTTGCTCCCTTGGTCGTTTTGGTAATTAATGCCAACATACTTGGTGGTTGGACTAACGCTTTCATCTAAGTATATTTCAGGAAAAGTTCAACTATGGCTTGAAGATGGAGAACTGGATCCCTCAAAATGCTAAGGACATGGATTGGCAAAAGCTCAAGACTCTACATTTCCGGTTAAGTGATCCAAGATCACATTGAGTCCACAGGAAAGCCAATACTTTTAAAAGGGGATGAGGTTTTGATGATTGGTTGCTCAAGTGCTTAGTGATATTGGTCCAAAACCCTTAGCCACTTTCTCTATCCAAATATGTCCCAAACCCTATAAGTCAACTCGGTCCCACCGATTCCTATCTTCCCAGACCCACCGAGTTCATCTGGACACAGACACAGCCAAACCCTAACAAATCGGATCCACCGATATGGATCTCGGTCCCACCGAGATAGCCTTGCCAACTCTCTGTAATCGTTTGCAATTATTTCAGTCTTACCAAGTTTTGCAATCAGTCCCACCGAGATGGCTTGCCAACTTTCTGTTGCCTTATTGCTTTATTTCGGTCTTACCGAGATGATGCAATCGGTGCCAACAAAATGAGGTTTGCCCTACCATTGCACATCGGTCGCTCCGAGTTATTTCCATTCAGTCCCACCGAGACCTCTAACATTCATATATTTTAAACAGGTCGGTGCCACCGAGAATTTTGATCGGTGCCACCGAGTTGGGTCAAATGTGTGTAACGGTTGGATTTCATGTGGAGGCTATTTATACCCCTCCACCCCCTCTTGCCTAGCAAGAGAGCCATCAGAACGTGCCCGCACTTCCACCATTCATTTTCTGAGAGAGAACCACCTACTCAAGTGTTGAGATCAAGATATTCCTTTCATACCATTTGAGCCTTGATTTCTAGCCTTCCCCATGTTGTTTTCCACTCAAATCCTTCTTCCACTATAGACAAATCTATGAGAGAGAGAGTTGAGTGTTGGGGAGACTATCATTTGAAGCACAAGAGCAAGGAGTTCATCATTTACACAACATCTATTACCTTTTGGAGAGTGGTGTCTCCTAGATTGGTTAGGTGTCGCTTGGGAGCCTCCGACATGATGTGGAGTTGAACCACGAAGTTTGTAAGGGCAAGGAGATCGCCTACTTCATGAAGATCTACCCGAGTGAGACTAGTCCTTCATGGGCGGAAGCCATGGTGGAATAGACAAGGTTGCTTCTTCTTGGACCCTTTGTGGGTGGAGCCCTTCGTGGACTTGCGCAGTCATTAACATCTGTGGGTTGATGTCTCCATCAACATGGATGTACGATAGCACCACCTATCGGAACCACGCCAAAAATCTCCACGTCCCTATTGCGTTTGCACTTTCAACTCCCATCCCTTTTACATTCTTGCACTTGCATGCTTTACTCTTTCCACTGCTCATACTCCTTGTGTGCTTGTGAAGAATGTTCTTTATGCACCTTAACATGTGCTAAAAACAACTTCAACTTAGGGAAAATTAAAAATTGCTACTTTCACTTAAGAAGGGTCTAATCACCCCCCTCTAGACCCCACTTCTCGATCCTACACATGTTCTTAATCGGATCATCAAAGTCTACTCCACTGAAAATGATAGCCACCATCTCATCGAAAGACGGTGCCCCTATCACTCTTTGTTGCCTCGAAACCGAAGAATTCATGCTTTACATGGTCTAGCACCCATCCCACTACCCATGATCTTAGAACCATCAATCTTAACATTAGAGGATTACCCATGATTGTGCTTAGACAAATGCAAAACTTTAAATGTGCCTATACTTTGTGGAAATACCTAGAGATGCGATATCCTAATTATTCTCTAAAGAGCCTCAATGTGATCCTTCAAAGGACTATTGCTTTTCATAAGATGAAACCTAGTGATCCTAAATTTGATGAATGTCTTTTTGAGCTTCGTGATCTCATGTGTGCTAAAGGAGATGTCAGAACCATCAGCAACATCATTATTGAAGCTATTAGAATTCACAAACTTGAGCATTGTCACAAATCTAACGAATCACTTGACCTAGGTGATGATCATATGCGTGTTGATGATGATGATATTGAACATTGCTATTATGATGAGGACGAGGAGTTTGACATTGAGATGGAAAAGACTATGAGAAATCTTAGTATCATGGCAAATCTTGGAGATTACATGGCCGGAGGAAAGGAATGGATTCTTGATAGTGGATGTACCGATCACATGACCGGAGATAAAGACATGTTCCATGAGCTTGCAAAAAATGATGGTCCACGCAAGTATTTGACTTTTGGAGACAACTCCAAGGGTAAGGTACTTGGCCTTGGTAAGGTGGCCATATCCAATGATAGCCCCATTCAAAATGTTTTTTTTGACTGGACACTGTAGGGAAAACCCCCCACAGCCTTTGCAATTAAATAAAACTTATATAGTATGTACAAAGGTTACCAAAAGTAACCAGAAAAGGAGAAAGAAGAAGAAAAAGCTTACCTAATACAAACTAAAGTAAGAAGAAAGTGCTGATGGGGGACCCATCTAACAAGTTCCTCTTTATGCCTAGCCTTAATCCTATGAGAAAGAAGATACATGTCATGAATAAAAGCCCCTCTCAAATGATTAAAACTAGGCCTTTCATGTCTGAAGACTTTCCCATTCCTGATGAGCCAAATATTCCAGCACGCTGTGAAAACCACCTCAGCAAAGAAAGGTTTACCAAAATTTCTTCTAGCATTGAGGGCAATCTCACCCATTTCATTGCCAGCAGACCAGTCAATCTGCAAGAAGTTCCAAACCCTCTGGCTGAAATTGCAATTAAAGAATAGATGATCTCTATCCTCCCTGGAGTGTGTGGGGCAGAGCACACAAGTAACCCCATCATCAATATGCCTGTGCCTTCTTTCCACCATGTCCTTGGTGTTTAATCTATCCATTATAAGCATCCAAGCGAAAACCTTTATTTTCATTGTACAACCACTCTTCCAAACCCATAAGAGAAGTGGATTGAAAGTAAGGTTTGAATGCATGAGTGTATAAAAGATTTTGGGGGTGTAGGGCTTTTAAGTGCCATGCCAGAACCAAACATCCTTCAATTCAGGTTGCCTAACGTGGGACTGAAGTAAAGCTTGCAAAGACTGAAGCTCCTGATATGCTTGCCAAAATAGAAGCAAATTAAACCAGGACAGAATATGTTGGCACTCAAGGCCATCTTTGATTGACACCAGTGTGTCCTTTGCATATGAAAACAACCGTGGGAATCTGTTTTGCAAAGGCAGGACTGAATCCCCAACCTTCCATTTGTCTAGCCAGAACAGAGCAGTATCCCCTTGATTGATCTCTACCCAAGAAACCTCTCTGAACTGATCAAACAACTTGAGGATGTCCTTCCACCAAAAAGAAACACAGGAAGCTGTTCCTTGGGGCACAAGTCCATGATAATAGGAATTCCAAATGAGCTGTACCCATGGAGTATCTGCTCTGTTAAGAAATTTATTAGCATGCTTCATCAATAGTGCAACATTCTGAATCCCAAGATTGAGAATGCCCAATCCACCTTTATTCTTGGGTCTACAAATTAACTCCCAGGAAGCCAAAGAGGGGGCAGGCTCTTGCTTGTTTTTCTCTGAAGTTGTTTGAGGATACCAGGAGGGGTGAACAAGCTGCAAAGGAAGAAAATTGGCAGAGATGATAGCGCAGAGTTCAAATATTGCAGCCTTCCACCCTGAGCATGGAAGGAAGAACTAGCTGTCATTCTCCTCTCCATGCAATTCACTAAGGGCATCAGATCATTATTTGTTGGTCTTGTAGTACCCACAAGCAGGCCCAAGTATGTAAATGGCATCTTGCCCACTTGACACCCAAAAACAGAAGCCAGCCTCTCAGTTTCCTCCTGAGTGACATTAATGGGGACCATTGATGATTTGTGATAATTAACATCAAGTCCAGTTGACTGTGAAAAGACTAACAACATTCTCTTCAAGGCCAGTAACTGATGCTCATCTGTTGGTACAATGATCAGAGTATCATCTGCATATTGCACAATTGGAGAATCCCTATCATGACAAGGAATAGGTAATTGCAGTTCTCCTCTCTGGTGCATAGCATTAACCACAGACTGCAAAAGATCAGCAGCTAGGACAAAAAGGAGTGGGGATATGGGATCTCCCTGCCTAACCCCTTTTTTGCATAAAAATTGCTTTCCAGGCACCCCATTCAAAAGGACAGAAGAAGTCCCAGTGGACAACAGTTCTTTAACCCAGCTAATCCATTTTGCATTAAAACCTTTGTGCTTCATTATTTCAAAAATGGCAAAATGCTCAATGGAATCAAAATCCTTCTCAAAGTCAAGTTTGAGAATTAGGATGGGCCTTTTAGACTGATGACATTGATGCAGATACTCCAGGGTCTAGCCAATATATTCCTAAATGGTCCTAGACTTTATAAAGCCATACTGGTTTTTATGGATGCATTCCATAATCAACTCCTAGAATCTGTTAGCAGCCATCTTTGACAAAGATTTGAATTCCATTCCTGTCAAATAAATTGGCCGATAATCACCTACAACTTCAGGTGAGAGCTTCTTAGGTATGAGATTCAGGACCCATTGATGTTCCCCAACTTGGCTTTTCCATCATAAAAATCCCGAGCCAGAGAGTAAAACTCCTTGCGGATGATGGGCCAGCACTTCTTGAAAAAGAGACTGTTGAAGCCATCAGGGCCAGGAGCTTTATCAATAGGCATGTGCTTGACTACATGATCCATTTCCTCAGTAGTAAATGGCTTTGTAAGAATATCCAAACCAGGCACATGTTTTAACAAAGTACTTAGATCAAAGCCCATGTCAATACCTCTTGAAACTCCCATTCTCCCCTTAAAGGCAGACCAAATCATCCCTTCCATTTGGGAGTGCTCAGATATGATAGTTCCATCAGGTTGTTGCAAACTAGCAATAGAATTCCTTCTAAATCTCTCAGTGGCCATGGCATGAAAGAATTTAGTATTTTCCTTCCCCACTTTGATATACCTGACAGTGCACCTCTTCTTCCAATAAAGGAACTACAAGTGGAGCAAGTGTTCCACATGAAGCTTAACAATTTTCCTGAAATTAAATTCCTGCCTAAAGAGTGGCCCAATTTCCTCCAAGTTATCCAGAAGTATAATAACCTTGTTGCATTTAGCAATAAGCAGTTTCATCTTAGAAATGCCAAGCTGCCATTTTTTAAGATCTTGCCTAAGAGTTTTCAACTTGTCAGCAATGATAGCAGAAATGTGTGTTTTGTGAGAAGGTTTTCTCCATGATTTCTGAACACACTCATAGAACCCCTCCATTTGGACCCAATAGTTTTCAAACCTAAAAATCTTGCACTTGGGCATTGTGGTTTTAATCACAACCACACAAGGGACATGATCAGAAGTTGTCCTGGCCAAAGGAATGACCTCAGTAATGGGATAGAATGTAATCCAATTAGTGGATGTAAAAAACCAATCCAGTTGTTCCAACAGGGGGGATTCCTGCATGTATGACCAGGTGAAAGATCTACCCTTTAGTGGCAGTTCCAGAAGACCAAGGTGGCCAATGATCTCATTAAAGATAAAAATATCATTGATATCCCCTCCAGGCAAATTTCTATTTTCAGTAGATCTGATAAAATTAATATCCCCAATGATCAACCAATTATCATCAACTGGGATATTTAAATTATATAACCAAGAGACAAAATTATCCCTGGGTTCCCCTTGACAAGGTCCATAGACTGTCACCAAAGTCCATTGCTCATTATTCTGCCTGGAAGTAAAATGGATGGTGACAGCAAATGGTTGAACTTCGACTAGCATTCCATAGAGGACTGCAGAGTTCCAGACCACCAGAATTCCTCCAGACGCACCCACAACAGGTGCAAAAGCAAAAGTATCAAACTGTTTAGGGCAAAAAGCTCGAATTTCTCTGATATCAAAATTATTACATTTCGTCTCCTGAAAACAGGCCACCACACACTGAATTTCCTCAATTTTCTCCTTAACAACACGTTTCTAGCAGGGGAATTGAGTCCCCTCACATTCCAGCAAAGAACACTCCAGCTTTTGTAGTTGCTATTACTCATGATAAACAACACAAGGCAAGAAGCAAAGAAGTGCTACATAATAGTACTTCAGACTTTGCAGACACGTAAGACACAAAGGTTCACAGCCTAGGATATTACAAAGATCATAGAGTGCCAACAGTTCAAAGCAAAATAACACAGCCAATTTATGGGCTTGCCAGACCCGTAGGACCATATAGAAACTAAACATCGCTCGCAGATGCCTTGTCATCATCAGGATTGGCCATAAGCTTCTCCACAGTGAGCTGTTCAGCCAGAATCCCTAGATCCAGACTAACCTCTTGGATTTTCCTGATTGGAGTTGGAGGTGGCATGCCATCTGGACCCGCAGCTTCCTGATCTTCTTTAGAGAGTGATGAACTCAGGGGTTTGCACCTTGGTTTCTTCTTCTTAGGATGTTGCTGCAGTTCCTGAAAAACAGGTTTATAGCCACCACGTTTAACTGAACCGTGAGTGCACCTGCGCACAGAAGTTTCCACTATAGGAGTTGGAGCAAGCGTCTTGCGACGTCTAGTCTTCGTCTTATCACATTGCACCGTGAAGGAAAAAGCTTCATCAGACTTGAGTTGAGTAGAAGAAGGACCATCAAGTTGCACAAGGTTGTCTGCAGCAAGTTCAGACTGACTGCTCAAAGAGCCAACAGCAGGATCAGAGTGGCTGTCCACAGAGCCAATTGTAACTGGTTCAGGGAACAGAACACGAGCAACATGCTGAATCTTGGTTGAGCTAGGCAACTGGGCCTCCATCCACTGAAGCTTGGACAGCACTTGGACATCATCAAAGTCTAGGGCCCAACTATGCTTGGAGAGCACAATGGGCTTCATGTGCACTGCAAGCATCTGAGGAGGAATTTCCATGGTTTGGCAGAATTGCATGAGAGTTTCAAAAGATCTCTTCCAGGCCAATTCAGGCGGTAATACTGGCCCATAAACAACCTTGACTGAACCAACAATAATTCGGTCATACTGAATAACCGGCGGCTGGTATGGGACAATTGCCCAAGCATTAGCATCAAAGAGCTGCTGTGGTGGAACTGGCATTTGAACTTCAGATTCTGATTGCAGAGAATGGTCTATAACCATGGACTCCTGGTCTTGAACAGGTGGATCATCGAGATGAGAATAGTTATCCTGCTGTGCTGCATCCTCATCTCCCCAGTGACCATGGCCCCAATTATCAGGGTCGATGTGATCAGGCATTGGTGGCGGCACTGGAGGAAGATCATTCCAACCCAATGCAGGGTAAGGTGGCAACACGAAGTTATGAACGTCTGGAACAAAATCACCTAGCATAGGGTGTGGGTTTCCATCTAACGGCATTGGATCCTCATCTGCTGGCATCTGATCAGCAAAGTTTGCACCTAAAATGTAACAAGGCGCAGTCCAGGAGACCTTGGAACCCCCATAGGCAGCATAATCAGTAAAAACCACATCTCGAGGGACCAGAATGTCCTCGGGGAATGAAGCAAAAACAATCGATCTAACCAAGTAAGGATCGTCTTCCACCCAGTGCTGGAACTTGCCAAAGGTGTTGACAGCAGCACGAATATTCTCAATGTTGCGCAAATCAAGCGGAATACCCAGAAACATAAGACAGCCATCACGGAAGCCATGGGTGCCCCTAAAACCAACCCCTTCATCATGCTTGAGAAAATGAACAAAAGTATCATTGCCCAACGGCTGAGGTGGAAGTTGCAGAAGTGGGAATCTGACACCAGCATCACGAAGCCTAAATAGACCCACACCAGATACCCATGGCTGAGCAGATCAAACCTGAACTCCTCTGTTCTCCAAGAAGTCGACCACAGCTTCGCGGGCAGGCCCCACCTGATTCAGTGACGGCAATGGCATAACCTCAGCCACCATGTACTCCTCGTGACGCCGCACAATCGGCGAGGGGGGAGTGACGAACGTCTGAGGCAGGCGATTGGCACCTCCATCAATGATGTGGTCGCCCGTAGGCACATACCGATGAGGATCAATGGCGAAAACTGCCATGGGCTCAGATGATGGCGCCGGAGAGAGCGACGGCGGTGGTGGAGTAGCCGGAGGACTGCCGAGGGGGATTTTTGGTGGAGATGTAATGAGACTAGACGGGACGTCTCTGTCAGAGGAGCACGAAGGGTCTTCTGTTTGGAGGAAAAGAGGGGAGGCGGCAGTCTCGAGACCGGTATTGGGAACCGGAAGAGCCGGCGGATATTTTTGCTTCCAAAACAAACCCTGCTCATTTGCAATCTTTTCACAATCCCGACTTCTGTGGCCCGTGCGCGAACATGCCAAACAAACAATATTGAGAGGGCAATTTTTTCGATGTGACCAGACACAAAACATTTCTGGCAGATCAAGATTTCCTCCACCATATTATCGATCATGGCTGCAAAAGCATTTTGAGCATCCTGCGACGCAAGAATTTCCTGTGAAGGCCCAGATGGTGAAACCAGAGGAGACTGTGGGCGACTAGATCACAAGGAACAGCTAAGGGGCCCGCCAAGGAGGGTGCGGGGTCATTGGGCCCAGATGATAATGGCCCAACATGGGCATTTGAGGGACTGCACGTCCCGCCCAGAGAAAGATCCGAAATTTCGGGCGTGAGTGACGAATGACAACGCAAATCACGGCGCTGCTGAACCACCGATGAACTCACCGTGCCAAACACATTCAGCGGTGAGGCCATGGTCCACTGAAGATCAGTGGGGGGAGGTGGATGAATGATGACACACTCATTATTAGGGATCTAATATCCTGCAATCTCAGTGGTAGCAATGCAGTTGGCCATGGCATGATATCTATAGCCTTTACAAACACTATAGTTCTGAAAAGTAGCAAATGATAACTTCTTACGAACAGAAGAAGCCGACTTGCTAGCAGATTTGACAGGAGGATTATGCATTGCTAAAAGTCCCAAAGCGGCTCTACGCTTGGATGGGCTAACCAAAATCCACTCAGCATCACATTCTTTCTTCCAAATTTTGAACTCACGGACCGAATTAGGCCCTCCATTACCCCATAGATGGAAATAGCATTTGAATTGAGGGCATGAGAAAGAACGTAGATCCACAATATAAAATCCAACATCCTTGCACGAAACATTAAAGCTGAATACCTTATCACCAATGACCGAGACCATGAATTCAATGGCAGAACCTCCCAACGTAGATTCAAGCGCTGCCACCACAGAATCCTCAGTAAGCCTGAAATCATGCCTGCTAAATGAGACCACCAAGGTGAAAGATCCCATATTCTCCATAGGATGAACCGTGAGACCAGAAGCCTTGTAGATCTCATCTGCAAAAACTCTACCCTTGGAGAAATCCAAGCCAAGAGAAGATCCAGAGGAGGAACCCATCACAATGGGTATAGGAACGTAGATCGAGAGACGCCGGAGAGGATGATCGGAGCAAAACCCAAAGTTACTGGCTATGTGTGGAGATCGCCGATGGGCTAGGGTTTAGGGGTGGGTGGGTGGGAGCGCCATTACCGTCTAGCTGATAGTTCCCCATTCAAAATGTTATGCTTGTTGAATCTCTTGGTTGCAATCTTCTTTCCGTATCTAGACTAGCCGACTTTGGTTTTAATGTTCTATTTACCCAAATAGATTGCCGAGTGTTTCGTCGAGATAATCATAATATGGTCTTTACCAGCATTCGTTGAGGTGATCTATATATTGTTGATTTCACTAAAAGAGCCCAACCTCGCACTTGCTTAATTGCTAAATGTTCTAAAGGCTGGTTATGGCATAGAAGACTAGGACATGTTGGTATGCGTAACCTAGACAAGCTTATCAATGGAGATCATATTCTTGGTGTCAAAGATGTTATTTTTGACAAAGATAGACTTTGTAGTGCTTGTCAAGCAGGAAAACAAGTCGGAGGAAGTCATCCCGTGAAGAACATCATGACCACGAAGCAACCACTTGAGCTACTTCACATGGATCTTTTCAGTCCAAATGCCTACAAGAGTCTTGGTGGTAACTCTTTCGGTTTGGTCATAGTTGATGATTATTCCAGATTTACGTGGGTGTTTTTCCTTGCTGACAAATCTCAGGTTCAAAAGATCTTCAAGACCTTTGCTAAGAAGGCCCAAGATCAATTTGAGTTGAAGATCAAGAAGGTCCGGAGCGACAACGGAACGGAGTTCAAGAACACAAATGTGGATACCTTTCTTGACGAAGAAGGCATTTCACATGAGTTCTGAGCTACATACACGCCTCAACAAAATGGAGTTGTTGAGAGGAAGAATCGCACCCTTATTGAGATGGCAAGAACGATGCTAGATGAATACAAGACGCCTAAACACTTTTGGGCTGAGGCGGCTGAGACAGCTTGTCATGTTACAAATCGACTTTACCTTCACAAGCTTCTTGGTAAAACGGCATATGAGCTACTCACCGGCAACAAACCCCAAGTTGGATAATTTTGAGTATTTGGCTCAAAGTGTTACATTCTTGATAAGCATCGTCGTTCAAAATTTGCTCCTAAATCCCATGAAGGTTTCCTACTTGGTTATGGCTCAAACTCTCACACTTACCGTGTTTACAACAATTTCACCCGAAAGGTTGAAGAGACGGTAGATGTGAAGTTTGATGAATCTAACGGCTCGCAAGTAGAGCAATTGCCACTTGATGTAGGAGACAAAGATCCTTTGGAAGCAATTCAAGACTTGCCTATTGGCAAGATTCGTCCTGTGGGGGTGAAGAAGAGTACCTCGTCTACAAATGTGGAAGCCCCTACTTCACGTCAAGGTGAACCACAATGTGACACGGAGGCATCCACAAGTGGAACACGACAAGATGAGGAAGTGCAGCAAGAAGATCCACGACAACCTCCTTCTCCACCACCACAAGACAACGCTAACAAAAATAAAGAAGAAGAAGATGGAGATGATGAGGAATCTCCACAACCATCAACGCAAAATCTCTCACGAGTTAAAGCGAGAGTCAACAAGAATCATCCCGTTGAACAAATCCTCGACGACATTAACTTCGGGAGAATTTCCCGCTCTAAAACTCGTATGGCTAACTTTTGTGAGAACTACTCATTCATTTCTAGCAATGAACCTATGAAGGTAGAAGAAGCCCTTGAAGATCCGGATTGGATAAATGTTATGCATGAGGAGCTACACAACTTTGAGAGGAACAAAGTGTGGACTTTGGTAGAAAAGCCCTAGGATGATCAAAACATCATTGGAACCAAATGGGTGTTTTGGAATAAGCAAGATGAGGATGGACAAGTTGTGCGCAACAAGGCTCGTCTCGTAGCCGAAGGATATACGCAAGTGGAAGGTACGGACTATGGTGAGACGTATGCCCTTGTTGCTAGACTTGAGTCCATTCACATTCTCCTTGCTTATGCTAATCACCATGATATCACTTTATACCAAATGGACATTAAAAGTGTGTTTGCAAATGGTGAAATTGAAGAGGAAGTTTATGTTAAACAACCTCCCGGCTTTGTTAATCCGAAGAAACATAATCATGTCTACAAACTTCATAAAGCTCTTTATGGTCTCAAACAAGCTCCTAGAGCTTGGTATAAATGCTTAAGGAAATTTCTAATTAAGAAAGGCTTCAAAATTGTGAAGTGAATATGAGAGATGCAACTAATGGAGACAAGTGACAATGATCAAAATAAATCATGTGAGAGGCATGAATATATATGTCATCATCCCAATGAAATGAGCAATTATGTATCATGGGTGATGCAATAAAGCAAGAAATCATAGTGATCAAGTCATGGAAGCTAGTAGTGCGAAGATGCAACATACTAGAAGAAATCATGGCAATCATGCCATGTGTGCAAATAGTGGGCATAAATAATGCACATGACGTATCACAAGCATGAAAGCAAGATATGAGCAAAGTAGTATCATTGTATTGGCAAGAAGTACTATGTAAATAGCAATTGAGCATCATGACTCTCCCAACACAACAAGCATCAATAGCATGGGGCACAAAGAAATCATGGCAATAGCTACTTGTATCTCCAACAAGCATGCAACTACACATAGATATAGTGAAATGGTTAATCATGTGCAAATGCAAGCATGGGTCACAATTGCATGGCAAACGCATAAATAGAGGCATAACATGCAAAGTGAACACGAGAGAATGGGCATAGAGTGTAAAGTGATATATAGCCCATAGCCGTGTGAGAGCCAAGTAAAAGTAAAGCCCATAGTCTTGGCGCGATGGAGACGGTGGAAAAAACATTCCAAGGAATCCCAAGTCATATTTGCTCTCAAGAGCTCATTTCGTCAACTCATGGGATTGTGAGGTTAACGAGTATTCGTGAGTACCTACACAAAACAAAGACAAAGGAAAAATTGTGTGTGCGTGGTATATGTACACATCATCCATTTTGATGTGCACGTGCGTGTGGTGGTTAGCACAAAATATCCAATGCTCAAATAAATGAGATGCATGATATATGAACATGTCATCCATCATGAAAGATTTGTTTTTATGTACAGCATAATGGGATGCATGACTAAAATCATGGAGAGCATTGTTATTCATGGAATGCATATGGTGCACGGAAGCATGCAAAGTATAGGATGTATCAAAATCTCCTAATATGTATGAGGAAACTATGGGGGTCTCCTCATGAGTATTAGCGGAAACATCATATGGGGAATATTGACAACATACAAAACAATGCATATTTGGTACTATGTGATCATGGCATGGCATAGTAGATGAATTGCGCAAATCATGTAAAGGAAGCATGGCAAAATCATCACAAGAAAAACAAAAGCCAATGACCATCATCTTGTCATCTATGCCATATGAGCAAATGGGATTTATTTTAATGGGGCATGCATAGTCACTACGGCGAGATTGTAATGAGGCAATATGGGATATCTCACTCATAGCATATGACAAGTTTAATGGATTGTCGAACATGATGTGACCAATAGAATTTTCACATGATATCCTATGGAGCATAGCATCACAGCTAGGCAACTCGACATGCTCATCATCATATTCATCATAAATTGGTAATTCATGACATGAGGAAGTTGAACTAGCATGAAGCATGCTAATAGGTCGATCGACATCATGCAAGCAATCAATGTTATGATAGTCCACTAGTGGGACAAGCGAAGCACCATCACCTATTTTACCTTTGAAGCGCTGCTCATGTGGTGTCGGTGAG
The DNA here is from genome assembly GCA_039707655.1 of Elymus sibiricus. Classification (NCBI taxonomy): domain Eukaryota; kingdom Viridiplantae; phylum Streptophyta; class Magnoliopsida; order Poales; family Poaceae; genus Elymus; species Elymus sibiricus. Next base: position 187,122,072 of record CM077672.1, read on the forward strand.
GTGTCGACGACCAAGTAGTGGTCATCTTCATCTTGATGGAACCATGTGGGTGGTGTATCATCGTCCACCATGGCCATCATTTTGACCATTGGAGGTATGGACTCGTCGAGGATTGGCGCTTCTTCTTGTATGAGACCTAGCACCAAAGAAGAAACCACAATAGGAGTAGAGGTTAAGTTGTTAGAAATCATAGTGGCCTCACGTGCCCTCTCAACTACCTGACTCACTAAGTGTTGTGTCTCACTCACTCCCTCTAGGATGCTCTCACTCATATGGTCAGTCGAGTCACTCAATGTGTGGTGATGGCTCGCAACCTCACATAGGATGTGTGGCATGCTCTCATGTATGGGGCTAGTGGTGGTCACACTCATCCTTTCATGGGAAATACACTCAATGTCGCATATGGTGGAGTCACTCGTGTCACTCATGTGGTGGTGGCTCGCCTCACATGGGAATTGGGGCATCTCATCATATATGGGTGTCGTAGAGATGTAGGTGCCAATGTCTCCAAACTCAACTCCATTCGCCGCCTTGGTTGAAGGGATAGTCCCATGCTCAACCTCCTCATCCATAATGCCTCCAAAGATGAATGCCGTAGGAAGTGGCAAATCATCACTCTCCTCCGAGACCAAAGAGAAGGTCTCATGTGCGCTCTCGTAGATTGACTCGGAGTAGGTGTCATACAGGGGCGCCATCTTCATGTTGTTGAAGAGGTTCATGCTCGTCGCCTTGGTCGAAGGGGATGGCCCATGCTCGACCATCTTGTCGTCGTCGCCTTGTAGGAGGGCCATATGTTGTGGCGCCTTGTAGCTTGCCTGCATGATCGAAGGGAAATTCCCATGCTCGGCCATCTTCCTTGGTGGGCTTTTGAAGATAGAAGGGTCGCCCTTGCTTGAAGTCGTTCGCCTTGGAGGTGAGGTTGTCGATGTAGGCGTACTCTTGGGAAGTAGGCGAAGATGTCATACGTCCAAAGGCAAAGATGCCTTGATAACACTTGGCGAAGATGCTGAAGTGGTGGTGGTAGCCGTAGCTCCTTCTTGGTAATGCTCGTCGCGCGGTCTTCTTGTGTGCTCTTGAAGCTTGGCCTTGTCGTGAAGTAGAGCTTGTGGAGACTTTTTGAAGTACTCCTCTCGAGTGCCTTCATTTTGGTGATGATGTTGCCATGCTTGAGCTTGTAGTTGATGACGTTTTTCATCGTCGCGCTCTTGTTTCTTGAAGGTGACTTGCCCTTCATGACGATGTTGATCACGAGTGTGATGGTGGTCGTCACGAAGATGAGGACGTGGACGAATTGCGCTTGCATCGCATGTGCGCTCCGAAGACTTGCGACTTGAGCATCGCCGCCGTGAAGATGACGAAGGGGAAGAAGACTTGTAGTTGGCCAACATGTGTCGTAGTTGATCCATTTGTTCGTCCAACTTGTCATCGATGTAGTCCCTTTTCCTCGCTTCAGAGTGATGGATGTCGATGGCGAGTCGCTCAATGCGGTCATGCAAAGTACCTCGCATTGCTTGTAGTAGTCCATCGTTGTCGTCGAAGACAGGAGATGATGTGCTTTTCCTATCCATCACAAGACTCGAGCAAATGTGAGTGGAAGAAATGGAAGAACCAGACCAAATGTACCTTCCAATGTTGAAAATGGATCAATGAACACCCAATATGGTATTATGGAAATAGCACAATTGGTACCGGATCTTGTCGATTCTGACACCTACACAATAATGCTTATAGAGTAGCTTGGTGAGGATAGTGGCACAAAATTGATGCAATTGTTAGCAAGAGTCAATAATGTTGAAAGAGTAAGGATGACAATGGGTAGGCTATGGGGCGGGTAGAGCAATACCATACCCATACCCGTGTAGTCAATGGATACAAAATTCTACCCATATCCGGACCCATGGGTATGAAACTTTACCCATACCCATACCCGACGGGTACCCATATCCATTGGGTACCCAACGGGTATATCAAACAATACACAAATTATTCACAATTTTACATTCATCCATAGCACATTTGACAAAAAAACATTTATCTCAACTCAATAATAGATAGATGAGTACAAGACAATAATCTTAATTCAAATTGACAACTGGTGACAACTTTAACATAGATTCAAATGCTCATGACACACTCCACCAAATAACATCCGACAAGTATGTAACATGTCAGTATAAATGGGTAGGGTATGGGTATATCCATGGGTACAAGGCTATGCCCGTGCCCTACCCACGACTTAACGGGCAGGGTATGGGTACTATCCATGGGTATAAAATTGTGTTCATACCCTGCCCATGCGGGTACGGTATCCACGGGTACCCGTACCGATGGGTAAAATTGCCATCCTTATGAAAGAGATTCACAAATTCGCAAGTAAAACAAGTAGACCAATAGCTATGAGTGGTACATGGAAATGCACACACGGATAGATAAATGGGGTCGTGGAACCAAAAATGAGCTCAAAATATGGAATCCACGGAAAATGCTCTTGTTGCATAACTCTAGAGAGACGCTAGCACGATTGCTTAATAGGGCGAGATACGAACTTGTGCACAACCTATGAGAGACAAAACGTGTCATCTTCTATCCCAATGATGCTATGTGTGTATGGTTCCCGGTGATTCTCTCAAAATGATCCAAGATGATCAAATTGTTGCAATATGATATGCAATGTGGTACGATGCTATGGCTCTTGCTTACAAGCTCTTTGTTTTTCTCTTTGCTTAAAAGCTTTTTTTTATATGGCCACTTATGCAAAATGCAAACCAAGATTGCTATTATGTATATGCGGGAACAATGTATTACACAAGAGATGATACGATGATATATGCACGCTATAGTAGCTATGCGGAACAAGTATCACTAATGTGCATAAGTAGCGTTGCCCAGCAATACTCAACGGCTAGTCTCGGTAGGCAAGTAACGCAAAATTGGCTCGGGGGTTAACAATGCAATGGCAAGGATGAATGTACAATTATGCAATTGTAGGATACCACGATACCAAAGATGATATAGAGGTTACCGTTCTTGCTTACGGTTAGGGTGTCAAAAGGGTGAAGGTGGTTGATGTCGAATCCTTGGCGATGATGAGTGGCGGTGTTGTCGATGTCGAACCGTTCCTAGTTAGCCGAGACACCCTAGGAAACGGAAAAACCGCAAACTCAAAATCTCATACAAAATTGGGTTATGTTGGCGGAAGAGTATGGTGGGTGGTCATGCGGAAGTAATGGTGGATGAAGTAGTAACCGTCCCTAAGTAGCCGAAACACCTTAGGAGACTTGAATCACTAATCAACCAACCATAAATGCTATATGGAAATGTCAAATGGTGGTAGCGGAATGCGGTGGTGGTTTCGTAGTTGGCAATGCGGAAGTGGAGTTGGTGGGTTATGTGTAGTCAGAGTTGAAGTCACCGTCCCTAAGTAGCCGAAACACCTTCGGAGACACAAATCACAACTCAAACAATCTCGAATGCAATGGGGATCAAAATTGGTTAGGTTGCGGAAAGCTATGGTGGTATTGCGGATGATATGGTGGAGGGCCTAGGCAAAGATGCCAAAATCCAAAACTTTGATGGAGTCAAATGATATTGGACGTATTTTTTTGGGATGGGGGATGTCAATAGCTATCCAACGAGCTAAAGAACGTCAAAATCGGAGTCCCAATGAATTAGTTAAGGGCGAAACAAAAATTCAGGCGAAGTCAGTTTTCACAGGTGTCGGACGTCCGAGAATTGTCGGACTTCCGAGGTTTCGGTTCTGGTTAGGGATGTCGGATTTCCAGTAAATACCGGTTGTCCGGTAGTTCGGAAGGCTCCGGACGTCCGAACAAGTGTCGGACATCCGACGAGTCTGGGTCAACTCGGGATTTCAGATCCGGGACGCGATTTTGGGTGGAAATTGGGATTTTTGGGCTCAAAATTGATGGAGAAAAGAAAATTTTTGGGGGGATTTCGTGGTGGGGAAAGCTAGATCCACTTAAAACACTTCGAATCCATGGATCAAAACCAACAAAATCCCATCAAACCAACAAATCACAAAAATTTTGGTATGGCTATTTTTGGTGGGGATTTTCGAATTAGGACGAAAAACAACAAAATCAAGCTAGAAAACGGTGGGGAAGACTCCAAAATCATGATCAACGTGGCTCATGATACCAAGATGATGTAGGGTGGAACCCTAGGGGCCGATCTTTCACGATTTGGAGGGGGGTTCCCGAAGAACACGATGAACACTCAAGAGGAAAACACGAGGGGAACGAGAGGAAACACTCAAATCAACGAGAAACGGTCACACATGTGCTAGATCCACATACACATAGAGGTAAGAAAGATCCAAGAACAACAAAGGAGGATACAAAGGTAACTAGTTCATCCCAATCCAATGAGGAGAGAGTTCTTGAATCCTTGGAGGATCTTCCCTAGAAGGAGTGTTGAATCCACTTGGGGGATCTTCTCACATGGAGGCCTTGATCTCCATGGGAGTAGGGGTACAAGTGGATGAGCAAAGCTCTATCTCTATGATGAGCATCACAATGCTAACCCTAGATAGGAGGAGGAGGAGTTCTATTTATAGTCGTAGTGCAATTGGGGATGAAGTGAAGGGGTACATGGGCCTCGGGCCCGATCTCTGTGCGCAGACAAGTACCGGACGTCCGGTAGGTCCCGGTCGTCCGGTGGCTCGCGGGCGTCCGGACATCCGGAAGTCGTCGGACTTCTGACATTTTGGCTCTGCACAGGTGGCGCCGGATTTCCGGTGGGCGTCAGTCCTCTGGTGGCTGAAGTGTGTCGGACGTCCGGTGTTTGCCAGTCGTCCGGCTGCTGTAGACTCGGCCTTCAGTGGCTTTCCTGGGAGCTCTTCCTCTGTCCGCGCTGGATGTCCGGTGGCTTCCGGACGTCCGGTACCTGTATCTTCTGGTTGCTCCGTTCCTTCCTCCTCATGTTCCACCTTCTCGTCCAATGCTCCTAGCTGTTCCATGGCTCTCCTCTTGGTTCCCGATCACACATAGCCCATCCATTTGAGGTAGTAGCCATGTCTTACATGTATGCATAGGGGAATCACTAAGGAGCGAGTTCACCTTGTGTCCAATGGCGTATGCTCGAGGTCGCGTCGTATGTCCTCTTGGGGCTTGGGGAGTAGTCCAAGTGTACATGGGGATGACCGTCGGATGCTCCGCATCAGTTATCGGGCCGGATGTCTTGGGTATCGGGCCGGATGTCCGGGACCTGGGCTGCGCGGATGAACTTGTGGGGAAACTTGGTGGAAAAGAAAATTTTGGCCAAAATCCGGACGAATTCATGGATGAAATGATGGGGAAGACGGGGGAAAGCTAGATCCACTCAAAACACCCGGAATCCAGGGATCAAAATCAACAAAATGTTATCAAACCAACAGATCACAAAAAAAATTGGTATGGCTATTTTTGGTGGGGATTTTCGAATTAGGACAAAACAAAGAAAAATTAGGCTAGAAAATGGTGGGGGAAACTCCAAATTCGTGATCAACGTGGCTCTAGATACCAATATGATGCGGGGCAAGACCCGATTCGGCCAATCTTTCACGATTGGAGTGGATTCCTGCGAAGAACACGAACAACACGAGGGTGAAAACATGAGGGGGACGTGAGGAAACACTCAAATCAACACGATCCTATGACACATGTGCTAAATCCACATAACATAATGAGAGATACACGATCCGAAGTCAACACAACAGGATACAAACGATAGCTAGTTCATCCCAATCTGTGAGGAGTTGAGGTCTTGATATCCGGATGTGGATCTTCCCTTGCGGGGTCTTGAATCCCATAAGATCTTCTCACATGGAGGTCTTGATCTCCACGGGAGCAGTCTCTCTCTCTCTCGTAACAGGAGGGGATACAAGGAGCAAAGCTCTCTATCAAATGAGCCAACACTTTGCTAACCCTAGATGGAGGAGGGGTAGGTCTATATATAGTGCTAGTACAAGTTGGGACGAGTTGGAGGGGTACACTGGCCGGAGGCCCAATCACTTGTGCGCAGATAGGGCCGGATGTCCGGGCGTCGGGCCGGATGTCCGGGGCTTCAGATGGGGGGGTTGTCCGGGCCAGCTTCGGCCGAATCCAGATGTTCTCTGGATAGGAGGGGCCGGATTTTCGGGGGCGGGCCGAATGTCCGGGCGGCTCGGGCCGGATGTCCGGTGCATGTAGGTGCTCTTCGGCTGGGCTGTTGCTGCAGTTAGGATCTCCAGGGGGCGGATGTTCAGGCCAGGGGCCGGATGTTCAGGCCAGGGGCCGGATGTTCGGGCCAGGGGCCAGATGTCCGGGTCCTGTAGGCCTTTTCCGGTTCCTCTCGTCGTGCTCCTTCATCCATGTACTTGAGGACTTGTCCATCATCCCGAGCATCTCCGAGGGCGTCTTCTTGGTACCTAAGCACACATAGCATTCTGGCTTGAGGTAGTAGCCATGTCTCACATGATTCATATGGAAGCTCATTAAGGAGAGATGTCACCTCGATCTCGATAGCTCTTACGCGGGCTCGAGTCATAGGTCCACTTGGCACTTGGGGGCGAGGTAGGTCCATGGGGTTGACCGTAGGATGCTCCGCATGACATTCATTGCTATTGGTCTACTTGTTTCACTTGCGAATTTGTGAATCTCTTTCAAGATTATTGACGCTTACTAACAATTGCTTGAATTTTGTGTCATTTGTCCTAACCAAGCCACTCGATAAGCTTTACTTTGTAGGTGTGAGTGAGCAAGTCCGGTACCAATTCCACTATTCTTTCATTTCACATTGAGTGAAACGGGATACATCCTCAACTTTGGGAAAAGGTAGCTTGGTATTGTTTATCTGATTTCCTACTCACCTCTACTCGAGTCTTGTGATGGATAGGCAAAGCACATCTACTTCGGTCTACAACAACAACAACGAGTTCAATGCCATGAAGGACCACATCGACGCCAAGATGGATGCTCAAATGGAGGAGCTCAAAGCCCTCATCAAGACCGGCAAGAGGTCTCCCTCCTCTTCGAGAAGACGCTCAAGTACACATGCTTCCGAGCTACCATCTCCGGCAAGGTCACATTGGCATCGACACCATCACCGACAAGAACATGAAAGTCAAGAGCTCAACACCAACCACCGCTCTATGACTTCACCATCTACCTTGGCATCTTCGCCAAGCGACTTCAAGGCATCTTCGCCGACAAGCACCTCAAGATTACACTCAAGAGAAGCTCCCCAAGCTCAAGTCCGCGACTTCCATGAGCTACTATGACCTCGACACCGACCACAAGATTCCTTTCTACGGGACTCAAGACCCCGAGGAGTATCTCGAGTGGGACCGCAAGATGGACGACTACCTCAAGCTACATCAAGCCCCCTCTGAAGATCAAGTGAAGTTCGCCACAAGTAACTTCCTGGACTACGCGTTGACATGGTGGCTTCACACACCTTCGAAGACCTTCGACATGAGTTGGCCCAAGACGAAGAGAGCTATGTGGTGAGAGTTCGTGCCTTCAACCTACATGGAACATCTTCAATGCCAATTGGAGAACACCATACAAGGATCCAAGTCCCTCAACGAGTACTTCAAGGAGATGAAGAAAGCCTTGCGATGAGCTGTCATGGACGACCCCATTTTGATGGACTTCCACTTCATGATGGGATTGACCAATGACATCTCCAAGACTATCTTCCTCGAGAACTACAAGTCCCTCGACGACCTCTACATTGGTGCTCTCAAGACAGAACAAGAACACATGAAAGCCAAGGCTTCTCGACCCCGAGCACACTTCTCGATGACCAAGCTCCAAGACGGCGAGCATGAGGATAGTACCACCAAGATGGCCAAGCCCAATGAGCTCCAAGATGATGCTCCCAAGTTTGACTTCGCCGCCATCCCTCTTTGTGGCATTGATGATGCCGAGTCTACCACGACTCTTTTTGAAGACGACGCGGCGATGCCTACAACTACGAAGTCTCTCAAGGAACATGCTTTGGAGGCAAGCGACATGGTGACGAACAAGGATGATGCTTACATCTTTGGAGGCGGGAGTGAAATGATCGATCATGGGATTTTCCCTTCGGTCATGGAGGCGAGTGATGATGTGCCATCTTCGGCCTTCATCCACGGCGACGGTGACAAGATGGTTGAGCATGGGATTTTCCCTTTGACCACGGCGGAGTATGATGACGAGTTGCGAGACTTGTGCACCCATGTTGAGAGTGAGAGTGACTTCACCACTAGCCCCATATATGATGAGCTTGCCCAATTCCCATGTGAGTAGAGCCACAACCCCCACCACTTGAGTGAGATGAGTGACTCCACCATATGTGACTTTGAGTGCACCTACTTTGAGAGAGTGAGTGAGCCACCACATAGACAGAGTGTGATAGTTGATGGGTCATGTGAGGACATTTTGAACTCTAACGACTTAACCTCTACCTCTATTGTATCTTCTCATTTGATGCTAGGCCCCATATATGATGATGCCCCGATCCTCGACGACTCCGTCCTTCCTATGGACAAGATGATGGCCATGGTGGAATATGATGCACCCCCCACATGGTTCCATCATGATGAAGATGACCACAATTTGGACTTTACCACCTCATCTACACCACATGAGTGGAATGAGAAAGGAAACATAGGTGAAGGTGATGCTCTAGTCCCACTAGTGGACATTGATAGCTTGCATGATGTTGATCCTCCTATTGACATGCTTCATGCTATTGCGACTTCCTCATGTGATAATTTATTGCCCATTTATGATGAGTTTGATGATTCTCATGTGGAGTCTATTAGTTGTGATGCCATGTTGCATAGGATTTCTTGTGCTAATTCTCTCGGTCACATCATGTTTGACAATCCGCTTGACTTGTTATATGTTATGCATGAGATCAATCATATGTCATATTTGAAATCTCATCGTAGTAACTATGCATATGCCATTAAAATAAACCCAATTTGCACATATGGCATAGATGACAAGCCCATGGTTATTGACATTTGCTTTTCTTGTGATGATATTGATATGCTCCCTTTGCATCATTGCCATCATATGCCATGCCACGAACACCTAGCTTCGGACATGCATTGTTTGCCATGTTTTCATTATTCTCCATATGATGTTTCCGCTATTGCTCATGAGGAGACCCCCATAGTTTTCTCATACATTTTAGGAGATTTTGATTCATCCTATCCATTGCATGATTCCCATGATTGTGTGCACCATATGCATCCCATGAATAAAAATTCTATTGTTGTGCCACACACTTACTATAATAGCATGCTCAATTTGTGTCCCCATCGTGTTATACATAACAACTATTCGTTCATGATGGATGACATGTTTTTATACCATGCTTCAAATTTCTTTGAGCGATTCTTATCTTGTGCTAACTCTCACGTGCACATACACATCATGATGGATGATGTGTACATTTACCACACACACACTTTGTTTCGTTTGTCTTTTTCTTGTGTAGGTCCCCATACTTTACTCGTCGACCTCGCAAGCGCACAAGTTGACGAAACGAGCTCTAGAGAGCAATGAAGATGTGCGCCACCATGGAGTGCTTACCCTCCACCCGCCCTCTTTGTGCAAGAATTTCGTGCATTTGTTCTACATGGCCCTCACATGGTTTTGGATTATTATCCATTATATATCATTTGCCCATATTGCCCTGTTCACTATGCTTGATTTCACATGATCCATGATTCTAGTACTTGTATGTGTATTTGCAAGCTTGGTGGGGATATCACTTGTTATCGCCATGTTTGCTTTCTACCCAATGCCTATGATGATACATTGATATTGCTTTGTGTGGGATCGAGGAGATAGGTCTAGAGGGGGGGTGAATAGACTCCTAACCGGCCAAAGGTGCAGTTTTTAATTTCTCTTGGAACTTAGGCAGATTTTGGCACAAGTTAAGATCACTCCAATACTTTCTACACATGCATATCTAGAGATTGAGCAGCGGAAATAGTAAAGCATGCAAGAGTGCGGAAAGTAAAGGGGTAGAGTATGGAAGATCAAACGCAATGAAGACACGGTGGTTTTTGGTGTGGTTCCGATAGGTGGTGCTATCGTACGTCCACGTTGATGGAGACTTCAACCCACGAAGGGTAACGGCTGCGCGAGTCCACGGAGGGCTCCACCCACTAAGGGTCCACGAAGATGCAACCTTGTCTTACGTCCACGAAAGACTAGCCTCACTCGGGGTAGATCTTCACGAAGTAGGCGATCTCCTTGCCCTTACAAACTCTTGGTTCAACTCCACATCATGTTGGAGGCTCCCAAGTGACACCTAACCAATTTAGGAGACACCACTCTTCAAAAGGTAATAGACGGTGTGTTGTTGATGAACTCCTTGCTCTTGTGCTTCAAATGATAGTCTTTCCAGCACTCAAACAACTCCTCACAGATTTGGCTATGGTGGAAGAGGGATTTGAGTGGAAAGCAACTTGGGAAAGGCTAGAGATCAAGGTTCAAATGGTAGGAATGGAATGGCTTGATCTCAACACATGAGTAGGTGGTTCTCTCTCAGAAAATGTATGGTGGAAGTGTAGGCACGTTCTGATGGCTCTCCTTACTGAGAAGGATGTGGTGGAGGGGTATATATAGCCTCCACACAAAATCCAACCGTTACACACTTTTGACCCAACTCGGTGGCACCGAAACGATAATCTCGGTAGCACCGAACTATGTAAAAGATATGAACTTTAGGAATCTCGGTGGGACCGTTACGAACAACTCAGATGGACCGAAGTGCAATGCCTAGGGCAAACCTCATCTCGGTGGCACTGATTGCATCAACTCGGTAGGACCGAAGTGAAGCAATAAGGCAACAAAGAGTTGGCAAGCCATCTCGGTGGGACCGAGATCCATTTCGGTGGATCCGATTTGTTACGGTTTTGGCAGTGGCTAAGTCTTGGATGAACTCGGTGGGGCCGGATAGGAAATATCGGTGGGGCCGAGTTGGAATGTAGGTTTAGGACATATTTGGGTAGAGAGAGTTGTTGAGGGTTTAGGAGTACTGTCACTAAGCACTTGAGCAAAAAGACTATTAAGCAACACCTCATCCCCTTTTAATAGTATTGGCTTTCTTATGGACTCAATGTGATCTTGGATCACTAAACCAAAAATGTGGAGTCTTGATCTTTTGCCAATCCTTGTCCTTAGCATTTTGAAGGGGTTCCACGTCCTCTTGTCCATGCCACGCCATTGTTGAACTTGTCTGAAATTCACTAAATAAAAGCATTAGTCCAAAAACATGTATGTTGGCATAAATTACCAAAACCACCAAGGGAGCAAATGTGCTTTCAATCTCCCCCTTTTTGGTAATTGATGACAACATACATCAAAGCTTCAAATACAGATATAGTAGAGGTATGTATGAAAGCTTTGAAGCAAACATGTAACATGTATGAACTCCCTGGAAATCCCCCTGGAGAGGTGCATGTAATATGATGATATCTCATGGGAAATATACATGCAACATGTATCTTGGCTATATGCATCGGAGCAATATATATATAGCATTTAGGTATCCACGTGTCCATGATTTTCTTCTTGCAAACAATATATACTAGCAAGAGATCAATCATGCTCATGAGTGTGATGCATATACTTACCTTGAAGTTCTTGATCAAGTACCTGAAGAAATACACTTGAGAAAACAGGGTTAGATAACACAAGATAATTTCTTCAAGAAAAGACACAAGATCAACAAGAAACCAAGATTGGGATGACATGTAGAAGAGAGTATCACTAGGTGAATACTTCTTTGAAGCAGACATGTCCCCAAAAGAAATAGTTGTCTCCCCTTAAAGAACTTCCTCTTCCCCTGAATCTGACATTGGATATTGGGAGTAGGTAGGGTGAGAAACTAGAACAACCAAAGAACAAACTGATCATGTTTCTCCCCTCTTAGAAACATGTAACATTCTCTACTCTTGTAAGGTGCATCTCTTTGTAGTGATAAGCTTTGATGTATTCCTCTCTCCCCCTTTGACATCAATTTCCAAGAAGGGACTTCAAGGTTATTGATTAAGTGGGTTTGATCCTTGAGAAACACATCGAGATGCAAGTAGAGGATAAGAATCATTGAGTGGAGCTAAAGCAAAAAATCTCAAGAGAAATTTGACAGAAAATTCCTTAGGGCAGCCAAAATCGGTGACACCGAGTTGAGTCAATTCGGTGGGACCGATTTTGATGCAATGGAACTTTTTGTCAACTCAGCTCACTAGGCAACGGAATTCTCACAAAGATTTGCAATGAATTAACTGCGAAACAAGCTAGACGAAAAGAAACACAGAAAAGAGGCAAAGCAACATCTAGATGAAGTTTTTTTTTGAAACACTAGAGAACTTCATCTAGATGGGTCGGCGACTAGGTCACCTATGTTAGAGTATATTGACTTAGGAGTCAAGTGAGAACACTTGATCATAGGTCATACTCATCGTTTAAGCTCAAAATGGGGTTGCCATTTTTCCTTTAAGCATTTCAATGTATTCACATCTTGTTGAGTTGCTTTAGCTCATGTCTTTGAGTAAAGCTTCTCTAAGATGTGAGAACTTACATTGGGATTTTGTGGTGATGTCCATCATGTAGTTGAACTTGATGTAGATGCTCATGAGTTGAAGTTGGGAGCGATCCTATCTTTTGTAGTTCATCTTCCTACATGGGTTAGCTTTGCAAGGAACAACGTGTATATCCAAAATGACAAGAATGAAATATAACTCAAAAGTTTGTCAAAGGATATGTTTAGGTTGTCTTGTTCCTTGTTCCACCATCAATTGTCGATACTTGGGTTATACAAGATTGCTTATGATAAGAGTGTATCGCAACCTTGTGACATGATGCTTGTCCAAGTACCTACAAAAGGTTAGATACAATACAAGGGAGCAAAATGTCCAAGATATAAGATGATCATGAAGGATATCACGGATTAGTCAAGAATGCTCATGCCCTTGTATACATCCACACGAACCTCTAGTTCACATTTGAAGCATCAATAATGTTCAACTCACTTCTCAAGTGACAAAACACTTTCTCATCAAGGGGTTTGGTAAAGATGTCAGCCAATTGTTTGTCGGTACGAACATGTTTAAGGTCAATATCACCTTTCTCAACATGATCTCGAATGAAATGGTGACGAACCTCAATATGCTTAGTTCGAGAATGTTGCACGGGATTGTGTGCTATCTTAATAGCACTCTCATTGTCACATAGTAATGGTACATGTCTCACATGCACACCATAGTCTTTAAGAGTTTGTGTCATCCATAGTAATTGAGCACAACATGATCCCGCGGCAATGTATTCCGCTTCGGCAGTAGATAGAGATACGGAATTTTGTTTCTTGGAGGACCAATACACAAGAGATCTACCAAGAAATTGACATGTACCCGAAGTGGATTTTCTGTCAACCTTGTCTCCGGCATAGTCCGAATCGGAGTAGCCAACAAGATTGAAAGAAGATCCTTTGGGATACCATATGCCAAAGTTTGGTGTATGTATCAAGTATCTCATAATTCTTTTCACCGCCTTAAGATGACACTCTTTTGGTGCCGCTTGGTATCGTGCACACATGCACACACTTAGCATAATGTCGGGACGGGAGGCACATAGATATAGTAATGAACCAATCATAGATCGATAAACCTTTTGATCAACAGGTTTCCAATCCTTGGTCAAGTCAAGATGTCCACTCATGGGCATAGGAGTTTTCATACCTTTACTCTCTTGCATGTTGAACTTCTTGAATAAGTCCTTGGTATACTTTATTTGAGAAACAAAGGTACCTTCCCTAGTTTGCTTGATTTGCAAACCAAGAAAGAATTTGAGTTCACACATCATAGACATCTCGAATTTTTCCGACATCAACCTTCCAAACTTTTCACTAAAAGAGGGGTTAGTAGATCCAAAGATAATATCATCAACATAAATTTGGCATACAAATGATTCTCCATTAACCCTCTTAGTGAACAAAGTTGAATCAATCTTCCCAATTTCAAAACCTTTTTCAAGAAGAAATTTTGTCAAGCATTTGTACCATGCTCTAGGGGCTTGTTTAAGACCATAAAGAGCTTCGCAAAGTTTGTACACATGATTAGGTTTCTTGGGATTCTCAAAGCCGGGAGGTTGTTTAACATACACTTCCTCCTTAATTTCACCATTTAAGAAGGCACTTTTAATATCCATTTGGTAAAGAGTGATGTCATGGTGATTGGCATAAGCAAGTAAAATGCGAATGGATTCAAGTCTTGCAACTGGGGCATAGGTCTCACCATAGTCCATACCTTCGACTTGTGTGTAACCTTGTGCTACGAGACGAGCCTTGTTGCGTACAACTTGTCCATCTTCATCTTGCTTATTCCGAAACACCCATTTGGTTCCAATGATGTTTTGCTCTTCCTTTGGCTTCTCAACCAATGTCCACATTTGGTTCCTCTCAAAGTTGTGTAGCTCTTCGTGCATTGCATTCACCCAATCGGGGTCCTTGAGAGCATCTTCTACCTTCAAGGGTTCAAGACTAGAGATAAATGAGTAATGCTCACAAAAGTTAGCTAAGCGAGATTTAGAGCGAGTGATTCTCCCGGATTGGATATCTCCAAGTATTTGTTCGACGGGATGATCCTTGTCGATTCTTGCTCTAACTCGAGGTAGCTTTTTCTTGGGTTGTGGTGAGGCTTCCTCATCATCATCATCTTCTTCTTCTTCGTTGATGTTGTCGTTGTTCGCTTGTGGAGGTGGAGAAGGAGGTTGAGGTGGATCATCTTGTTGCACTTCCTCATTCCCATCGTCTTGACATGTTCCACTTATGGATGCTTCCATATCAACTTGTCGTTCACCTTGATGTGAAGTTGGGGCTTCCACTTGAATAGACGAGGTACTCTCCTTTACTTCCACGGGGCGAATCTTGCCAATGGGAAAGTCTTGGATTGCTTCCGATGGTTCTTGATCTCCTACATCAAGTGGCAATTGCTCGATTTGCAAGCCATTAGTCTCATCAAACTTCACATCTACCGTCTCTTCAAATTTTTGAGTGAAGTTGTTGTAGATACGGTAAGTGTGAGAGTTCGATCCATAACCAAGTAGGAAACCTTCATGAGATTTAGGAGCAAATTTTGAACGATGATGCTTATCAAGAATGTAACATTTTGAGCCAAATACTCGAAAGTATCCAACTTGTGGTTTGTTACCGGTGAGCAGTTCATATGCCGTTTTACCAAGAAGCTTGTGAAGGTAAAGTCGATTTGTTGCATGCCAAGCTGTTTCAACCGCTTCCGCCCAAAAATGTTTTGGCGTCTTGTATTCATCAAGCATTGTTCTTGCCATCTCAATAAGTGTCCGGTTGTTCCTCTCAACAACTCCATTTTGTTGAGGTGTGTACGTAGCCGAGAACTTATGTGAAATACCCTCCTCATCAATAAAGGTGTCCACATTCGTGTTCTTGAACTCCGTTCCGTTGTCACTCTGAATCTTCTTGATCTTTACTTCAAATTGATTTTAAGCCTTTCTTGCGAAGTTCTTGAAGATCTTTTGTACCTGCGATTTGTCATCAAGAAAGAACACCCACGTAAATCTGGAAAAATCATCAACAATGACCAAACCAAAAGAGTTACCACCAAGACTCTTATAGGAGTTGGGACCAAAGAGATCCATATGAAGCAGCTTGAGTGGTCTCCTCGTTGTCATAATGTTCTTTATGGGATGGCTTCCTCCAACTTGTTTTCCTGATTGGCAAGCACTACAAAGTCGATCTTTGTCAAATATAACATCTTTTACTCCAAGAATGTGATCTCCTTTAACAAGTTTATCAAGTTTACGCATACCAACATGTCCAAGTCTTCTATGCCATAACCAACCTTTAGAAGATTTAGCAATTAAACAAGTACGAGGTTGAGCTCTCTTAGTGAAATCAACAATGTATAGACCACCTCTACGAATGCCGGTAAAGACCATATTATGATTATCTTGGCGAAACACTTGGCAATCTACTTTGGTAAATAGAACATTAAAACCAAAATCGGCTAGTCTAGATACGGAAAGAAGATTGTAACCAAGAGATTCAACAAGCATAACATTTTGTATGGAGCTATCATTGGATATGGCCACCTTACCAAGGCCAAGTACCTTACCCTTGGAGTTGTCTCCAAAAGTCACATACTTGCGTGGACCATCATTTTTAGTAAGCTCACGAAACATGTCTCTATCTCCGGTCATGTGATCGGTACATCCACTGTCAAGAATCCACTCTTTTCCTCCGGCCATATAATCTCGAAGATTTGCCATAAGACTGAGATTCCTCATGGTCTTCTCAAATTCAATATCACAGTCTTCATCCTCATCATAATAGCCATGCTCAACATCATCATCATCATGCACATGATCATTACCTAGGGCAATAGATTCATTAGTTTCATGATCATGACAATGTTCAAGTTTATGGATTCTAATAGTTTCCATGATAATGTTGCTAATAGTTCTAACATCTCCTTTGGCATGCATAAGATCGCGAAGCTCAAACAAGCAATCATCAAACTTAGGATCACTAGGACTCATCTTGTGAAAAGCAACAGCCTTATGAAGAATCTTATCGAGACTCTTTAAGGAGTAATCGGGATATCGCTTTTCTAAATCATGCCATAGAGTATAAGCACATGCAAAGTTTTGCATACAGCCAAGCACAACCTTAGGTAACCCTCTAATGATAAGATTGACGGTTCTAAGATTACGAAGCATGTCAATTTCCTCTTCATCGGTAGGATGCAAGGGATCAAGAGGGGGCACATAAGGATTATGAATATACTTGCTCAAGTTAAATTCATCAAAGATGTCAAGCATTTCATCCTTCCAAAATTTGTAATACTCCCCATCGAGAATAGGCACTCTACGTCTAAGACTCCCAAACGTAGACACATCCATCTCCCTCCAATGGTGATGAAACCAAGGCAATGGAGACCAAGGCTCTGATACCAATTGTGGGATCGAGAAGATAGGTCTAGAGGGGGGGTGAATAGACTCCTAACCGGCCAAAGGTGCAATTTTTAATTTCTCTTGGAACTTAGGTAGATTTTGGCACAAGTTAAGATCACTCCAATACTTTCTACACATGCATATCTAGAGATTGAGCAGCGGAAATAGTAAAGCATGCAAGAGTGCGGAAAGTAAAGGGGTAGAGTATGGAAGATCAAACGCAATGAAGACACGGTGGTTTTTGGCGTGGTTCCGATAGGTGGTGCTATCGTACGTCCACGTTGATGGAGACTTCAACTCATGAAGGGTAACGGCTGCGCGAGTCCACGGAGGGCTCCACCCACGAAGGGTCCACGTAGACTGCAACCTTGTCTATTCCACCATGGCTTACGTCCACGAAGGACTAGCCTCACTTGGGGTAGATCTTCACAAAGTAGGCGATCTCCTTGCCCTTACAAACTCTTGGTTCAACTCCACATCATGTTGGAGGCTCCCAAGTGACACCTAACCAATCTAGGAGACACCACTCTCCAAAAGGTAATAGATGGTATGTTGTTGATGAACTCCTTGCTCTTGTGCTTCAAATGATAGTCTTCCCAGCACTCAAACAACTCCTCACAGATTTGGCTATGGTGGAAGAGGGATTTGAGTGGAAAGCAACTTGGGAAAGGCTAGAGATCAAGGTTCAAATGGTAGGAATGGAATGGCTTGATCTCAACACATGAGTAGGTGGTTCTCTCTCAGAAAATGTATGGTGGAAGTGTAGGCACGTTCTAATGGCTCTTCTTACTGAGAAGGATGTGGTGGAGGGATATATATAGCCTCCACACAAAATCCAACCGTTACACACTTTTGACCCAACTCGGTGGCACCGAAACGATAATCTCGGTAGCACCGAACTGTGTAAAAGATATGAACTTTAGGAATCTCGGTGGGACCGATACAAACAACTCGGATGGACCGAAGTGCAATGGCTAGGGCAAACCTCATCTCGGTGGCACCGATTGCATCAACTCGGTAGGACCGAAGTGAAGCAATAAGGCAACAGAGAGTTGGCAAGCCATCTCGGTGGGACCGAGATCCATTTCGGTGGATCCGATTTGTTAGGGTTTTGGCAGTGGCTAAGTCTTGGATGAACTCGGTGGGGCCGGATAGGAAATATCGGTGGGACCGAGTTGGAATGTAGGTTTAGGACATATTTGGATAGAGAGAGTGGTTGAGGGTTTAGGAGTACTGTCACTAAGCACTTGAGCAAAAAGACCATTAAGCAACACCTCATCCCCTTTTAATAGTATTGGCTTTCCTATGGACTCAATGTGATCTTGGATCACTAAACCAAAAATGTAGAGTCTTGATCTTTTGCCAATCCTTGTCCTTAGCATTTTGAAGGGGTTCCACGTCCTCTTGTCCATGCCACGCCATTGTTGAACTTGTCTGAAATTCACTAAATAAAAGCATTAGTCCAACAACATGTATGTTGGCATAAATTACCAAAACCACCAAGGGAGCAAATGTGCTTTCACTTTGTGTTCGTGCTAGCAAGATGTCATGCGCATTGTCTATGCCTATTATTTGCTCACATGACATGATTGCCATGATTTCCTCTAGTGTGTTGCATCTTCGCTCCACTAGTTTGCACGACATGATTACTATGCTTGCTTTGTGTAGTGCATCACCCATGATTCATACTTGTTCATTTCATGCGGTTGATGACAACCATTTCCATGCTTTGCACATGATTGCTATTAAATGTTGTCATACGTCTCCATATGTTGCCTCTCTCATGCTAGATAATTTGCCATGTATTGAGTGCAATAATGATTTTAGTCTTGCTCATGAGATTGCCCCCATAGCATTCTCGCATATATTTGGAGATTTGGACATATTTCTTGTGAAGCATGCTTGTCTTACTTCTTTGAACCATATGCCTAGTGCCATGAATATAGCCATTGTTCAATCATATTATTCATGAACTTGTGCTTCTAATGGTTATGTGCAAGAGAAGAGAACCATCATGATGGATGATGTGTTTATCTACCATACGCATACGTTCTTTGCTTTGTTGTGTGCATGTGTAGGACGCTTCGACTACATGTCAACTTCTACTTCACGTGAGTTGACCATCTGAGCTCTTGAGAGCGAGTCTCATACATTCTACCATGACTCACTTCTACATTGCACTTGCTTGTGCTTCGGCATTGTGAAGGACGCACAAGGACACACTTTCAAGGTGACATCCTTCTTGAGCTTGGATATTGTGGATCATACTTCATGTGTTGCTTGCACCATTTGCACGCTTGTTCGAGATATTGCTTTCACTCATGACTGCCACATTGTCATGCCTCATGATATTTATGCGTTGTGTGTTGCATCGAGCATGATTATACCATGCTCTTCCTATATGTTTGATTGCAACAATGTCATCACTTCACATATGCCATGTCCAATTGATCGCTACATGCTTGAATTGATTGCCTCACACATGATGAACAATTGCTCTTTCTATTGTGTTGAGTGCCACACTATTTTCACTACACCCTATGCACGCTATGCTTGGATTGTCTTGCACTTGATGCATGTGTTTAGACACTTCATTTTATTTGGTGTTGTGAATGATTCCTATGCCTACCATAGACCGTTTATTGAGCGCTCCGTGCATGCTTGCTTTGTGGTAGATGCTTGTTCACTTGTCACACATATTAGCATCCCTACCTCCCAATTGCATACTTGTACCCCTGATGTATTTGCTTGTGCTCGATTTATATGCTTACATGCCATGACACAATCCTTTGTCACACCTTATGCTATGCATGATGACAACACTTGTTCGGTGAATCACCACTTGAATGCTTGGTTTTGCACTAACGCTAACCACATTTGTTTTTCGAAGTGTTTGTTGTCCTTACTCCTTTTGAAGGAACCACACGATGGTGTGCCATTGGATAGTGACCACTATGAGATTCAAGATGATGATTACTTGGTGAACGTCCACTTGTACGCGGTGACGCCATCTCTTTCCCATGGTGATTTGGTTTTTGATCCTAGGTCGGATCTTTCCCATGGGGGAGGGGATGATGCGGAGCATCCTACGGACATCACCATGTCAAGAGTTCATTCGGCAAGTGACACGTGTGACATCAACTTCACATACATAAAGGTGAATCCTCTCCTTTACACGTGTTCACTTGACCCCTTCGAGGATGGTATACAACATGACATTCCTCTTGTGTGCATGCATAGGTATTGCTGGAGCTTCACGGATGTCGAGGAGGAGTGCAAGCGCCAAGGAACAACTACACCTTCCGCGAGGGAAGCATGGAACCGGAGATGGAAGAACACGGAGCTGCTGAAGCTACAGCGGCCGGACATTCGGGCCAGAGGCTGGACATCTGGCGCCTGCGCCACAGATAAGCCCACCACCATCTGGCGCCCGAAGAGGATCAGTGGCCGGAAATTTGGACGACCCCCGGACATCCGGCGCCATGCGACGTGCCGGACATCCGGTGCCTCCCCGAATATCCGACGTGTGGACTACAGAAGAACGGCCACCGCCAGGTTGGATGTCCGGCCAATGCCCCGGACATCCGGCGTCTCGCGAACAGCCGGACATCCGGCCCCCGCCCGGACATCCGGCGCCTGCCTGCGTGCATGAACAGGGCCCGAGGCCCATGTATCCCCCCTCTCACTTACCCCTTCGTGGACTAGCCTATATATACTCTTCCCCCACCTCCATTCTAGCGTTAGCAATATGATAGCTCATCTTAGTTGAGCTTTGCTCCTTACCTTCTCCTCTTGAGAGAGAGAGACCACTCCCATGGAGTTCAAGACCTCCATGTGAGCATATGAGAAGATCCTGAGGGATTCAAGACCCCCTTTGTGGGAAGGATCATCTAGATCATGAAGACCTCGTCTCCTCTTAGATTTGGGATGAACTCTACCTTGTATCTTTCCCTTTGATTGTTCATGTACCTTGTGGATCCATGTGTTTGTTAGTCTAGTGGATGTGTGATTGGATTTGTTCTTGACCGTTTCTCTTATGATTTCTCTCCATTCTTCCCTGTGTTCTCCGTGTTCTTCATGGAATCCACCTCCAATTCGTGAAAGATAGGCCATTAGGGTTCCACCCTACATCACTCTTGGCATGGTGATGTCCATAGGATGCTCTGCATCATCCCCTACCCCTTGGGAAAGATCTGACCTCAGATGGAAAACCAAATCACCATGGGAAAGAGATGGCATCGCCATGTAGAAGTGAAAGATCACCAACCATTCATCATCTTGACGCTCGAAAAGGGCACTGTCCAATGTCGCACCGTTTTGTGATTCCCTCAAAAGGAGCACGGACAACAAACACTTGGAAAAAGAAATGTGGTTAGCGTTAGGGCAAAACCAAGCATTCAAGTGGCGATTCACCCAACAAGTGTCGTCATCAAGCATAGCATATGGTGTGACAAAGGATAGTGGCATGTCATGTAAACATATCAATTGAGCACAATCAAAGGCATCATGCGCAAAAGCAAGAAGCAATAGCAATCTATAGGGCCAAGCGTGCAAATGTGAGGTAGTGATGTGAATATGTGTTACAAGAGAACAAGCATCTACCTCAAGGTCATAGCAAGCATGCACAAAGCGCTCAGCGAAAGGTCTATGGTAAGCATAGGAATCATTCACAACACCAAATAAAACGAAGTGTCTAAACACATGGGTCAAGTGCAAGACAATCCAAGCATAATGTGCATAGGGTGTAGTGAAAATAGTGTGGAACTCAACACAATAGAAAGAGGAATTGTTCATCATGTGTGAGGCAATCAATTCAAGCATGTAGCGATCAAGGGGCATGACATATAAGAAGTGATGACATTGTTGCAACCAAGCATGTGATAGGATCAAGTAATCCAAGAACTGGATGCAACACAAAAGGGGTATATGTCATGATGATAGAGGCAAGGGTCCTTATCTTTCGATGAGATGATAACTATTGATTTGGTGGAGACGACTTTGATGATCCGACTACAAACGTGCATGACATTGCGCCTTAGCAATCGCTAAACCAATCTCCGGAGGTTGCTGATGATGCCGGAGGCACGATCAACCTGACCATGAAGGTCTAGTCGTGCAACCAATCGAAGAACAAGCAAGAATATGATAAAAGCAATCTGAATATTGCGAATATAGATGAAGTATTAATAAAGGTGGGGATCCGAAAGCGGTCTTGGCCTGGTCGTTGGACACAAATGAAGTACACGAAGTTGCAATGGCTAAAACTAAACAAATCCCAAGGAAAAAGCTACTTGATTGATCTACTTATATATGAGCAAGGGGTGGCAGCCAAGGAGGTGGGAGGACATCCCAAGGCAGCCTAAAACTAACCCTAGGTCGTACAAGGCTAATGGGCCCAAGTGGAGGTGATGCAACACCTTTGGACTTGTAGTTTGACTCAGATTTTGCTACAGTGTCAGATTGTTTCTTCAATATCTCCATGCTCTGGACGAATTTCAAGGTGAATCCAATTGGGTTGGAAAGTGCACAAAATAAAATTTCCAACAAAAAAATTCGCCCCATTCGGAGTCCGGTTGCAAAAGTTCTTGGCATTTTGAGTCAGGTATGTCTATGTAGTCCGAATCTGAGTCTAGAACATGAGAGAGTTGGACTCTATCTTCCCTTGGGCTAACAGTGATGTGAGAGAACTTGTTGAACAACACCTAAATGTCTCTTTTTCCCTTATCTTCATATGTGGATTGTACAAGTGTCCGGTAGTTCTGCAGTTAGGGATGAAAGAAAAAGAGATGAAGTACTTTTGTTCTGTATAGCATAAATAACTAATTGCATAACTTTTATCAGAAATCACCTCAAATAAATACATGTATGCAATATTTGTGATCATATCCAAGGTAGCCATGTCCTCATCATCCTCCCCTTCTTGAAAACAAAGCCATCCTCGGCTTTGCATAGTCTGAAATGTGGCTAACAAAAGAGACAAGGTGTACTGTCGTATATGTATTTGTCCTCCATTTTTACTTCCCTCGGTTTTTGCACGTGTGACACATTTATACGTGAGTAACTTTCATATGTTGTGAAATATAAAGCTAAAATATTATCACAAGTAGAAGGCATGAAAATATTACAACTTAGTTCACACGTATAAGTGAAGCTCTTATTGATATGAAAAGATTGACAATGCTCATCATTAAACCATCCCAACATTGGTGAATAAACCTTAATAGTTTCGTAATTACATGCTACAACATGCTTAAATAAGCAAACATG
Source organism: Elymus sibiricus (assembly GCA_039707655.1). NCBI lineage: Eukaryota > Viridiplantae > Streptophyta > Magnoliopsida > Poales > Poaceae > Elymus > Elymus sibiricus. The sequence goes on from CM077672.1 coordinate 187,145,306, forward strand.
CAACAAGTCATTCAACACAGAATCATCACCAAGATTAGAGGTCATATCAAAATGATTACACATTGGCACAATTATTTTTAAACGTTTTTGATCCAGATCTGATTTATTTCCTGATTCACATGGTTCTTTCGCATCAACAGTTAATTCAATGGGTGCACTCGACATTGTTGATATTGCAGTTGTTTGATCACATGGCAAAGTCAAATCATCAAAATAGTCCTCTAACATAGGTGGTGTGATCAAAGTAGTGGGTAGCTCATCACATGGTGCATTTAAATTGACAAGGCATTCATCATACTCATGTGGAGGTGGAAGATCAGTTCCTTTGTCATTACCTCTTATGATCAACTCTGATGATGTAGGCACTCTCGGTGGTGATGTGTCACATGGTGGAGGTGATGTAGTCCTCACAACAACGGATGTGGTTGTCATAGTATGCCTAGTAGTTGATGGAGCAACTGTATCAACTCTGGGAATGTGCACCGTGCGCTTGTTCTCCTTGTGGGCAACACATCGTTTTATTTCCTGTTCAGCTTTGCAAGCAAGACGAAACAAACGGTCCATAGGATAACACTCTTCATGAATTAGTATCTCCTGAATATCACAGTTCAATCCTCCCCAAAATCTATCCATAAAATCTTCTTCACGTACTGTCTTCTAAAAAGGAGTGCAACAAGATAGTTTGTAAATCATCATAATATTTTCTTATGGTGTCACTACCTTGTTTTAAATGTTATAATTTTTTAATCATGCCACGAGTATAATAAACATCGACAAATCTATCTCTCATGACAAGTTTAAAATCATCCGAAGTAGTAGGTATAAAATCAGGGTATAACCGACAATGTTCGCTGCACCAAACTAAAGCAAACCTATTAAAAGTACTAACTGCAACTTTAACTTCTGTACGCTCATCAAAATTATGGGATGCGAATATAGCATTCATTTCATACTCCCATTCAATATATAAATCATACCTAAAACGACCATTAAAAGGTGGCATTGAAACATTAACCTGATTATGCGCAGTCTGATGTCTTTGCTCCTCTCATGACGATTGTTGTATTTTCTCAGGTGGTGGCACATCTCCCACGATCGATGAAGCCCAAGAACTAACAACTCCGGAACCTGTCATAATTAGTAGACAAAAAGAAACAAAATCCAAGAATAATGTTCCTATGAACTACTTGGATGTGTTGGCAAAATGCTCACAGTATAGCAAATAGCAATGTCTTACAAGTTCTTACCATGCAGTAGGTGGTGACCGGCAACCGGAAGTGTCGAATAACTCCAAAGATTGAGAAAAGCGATTGCCAGGTGAACGTACGTGTACACACTGTAGAAATATGTGGAGCTAGGTTGGCTTTATATATGGTAGCAAAAGATTAGCAATAATCAATTCAGAGATGCAATGTTGAATAAACGCTCAACGACGGTACTGTACTGGTCCTAGGCTAGACCGTACTAGAGACGCGAGCCTAGATCACTAATGGGGTCATGACTTAGCACAACTAGCAGCAACAAAGGATATGAAGTAGCTCTGGATAGCAAGATATAAGTGAAGATCAAAAGGCAGTAAAGATAATGGTGAGAAATAAGCTCCAAGTAGGATATACCAAACACTCTCTCTGTAAGTTTCCCCTGGAAAACTTTGTGCTTATTTTTTGATTTGTTTTTTCAAGAGTACTATTGACTCAAACTTTTCAACACAAAAAGAATCACTCAATTCCGACCTAGAATGAGGAGTCAAAAAATTCGGGAACTGGCCTGAAAATCAGTGAGAAACTGTGTTAGTGAACTTCGAAGGGCAAAAAGACCTATTTAGAAGCCGAGTTTGAGGTGCCAAATATTGAACAAGCTTTTATAACTATTCAGATGCGGCTCATCACTAGCTTTAATTTGAGTACTCATAGAGCCAAAACTGACTTTGTATGAGAAAGATATGCCTATTTTACTGAACAGTGCGCAAAACAGATTCCAATCCGAATTCACGTACGAGATTGCGTCTAGATAGATCCGAAATTAGTTTTTTTCTCTCACTTTTTTTTCTTTTTCTTTCTCTCATTTTTTCTCTGATTTTTTTAAACTTTTTTCTTTGTCTTTTTTTCTCTTTCCAAAACAAAGTAGATAAGATGTAGATTGGATCAAGCGAAGATGCGAACGACCTCAACTATGATTATGATAATGAACGATGGGTGGCACGTGGTGGAAATTGATGGATGGGGTGGTGGACAGTGGAAGGAATAATGATGAAGTGGCGGCATGACTAATGTGAAGAGAACTCAAAACTCTAAAGGAACTAGACACTAAAACCAGCAACTCAACACGACGATGCAACCGATAATTCAACTATGCAAAAAATGAAAAGAAAATTGCAAAGGCTCAGACTGGCTTGGACAAAGGATGAACAGATCTAACTTTTTTATTGCTTTTTCTTGGACAGTAGGTAAGAAAATAAATCTAATCTAGGGATAACTGGAAATTCTCACCGAGCAACCTGAAAACTGTTACCACTTGATAGAGGCGAGGGTCCCGATCTTTCGATGAGATCATAACTATCGATTTGGTCGAGACGACTTTGACGATCCGACTACAAGCGTGCATGACATTGCACCTTAGCAATCGCTAAACCAATCTCCAGAGGTTATTGACGATGCCGGAGGCACGATCAGCCCGACCATGAAGTTCTATTCATGCAAGCAATCGAAGAACAACCAAGAACATGATAAAATCAATCTGAATATTGCGAATATAGATGAAGTATTGATAAATGTGGGGATCCGAAAGAGGTCTTGGCCTAGTCGTTGGACACAAATGAAGTACGCGAAGTTGGAATGGCTAACTTTTAACTAAACAAATCCGAAGGAAAAAGCTACTAGATTGATCTACTTATATAGGAGCAAGGGGTGGCGGCCAAGAAGGTGGGAGGACGTACCAAGGCAGCCTAAAACTAGCACTAGGTCGTACAAGGCCAATGGGCCCAAGTGGAGGTGATGCAACACCTTTGGACTTGTAGTTTGACTCAGATTCTGCTACAACGTCAGATTGTTTCGTTAATATCTCCATGCTCCAGACGAATTTGAAGGTGAATCCAATTGGGTTGGAAAGTGCACAAAATAAACTTTCCAACAAAAAAAATCACCCCATTCGGAGTCCGGATGCAAAAGTTCTTGGCGTTTTGAGTCAGGTATGTTTGTGCAGTCCAAATCTGAGTCTAGAACGTGAGTGTTGGACTCTATCATCTCTTGGGCTAACAGTGAGGTGAGAGAACTTGTTGAACAACACCTAAACGTCTCTTTTTCCCTTATCTTCATATGTGGATTGTACATGTGTCCGGTAGTTCTGCAATTAGGGATGAAACAAAAAGAGGTGAAGTACTTTTGTTCTGTATAGCATAAATAACTAATTGCATAACTTTTATCAGAAATCACCTCAAATAAATACGAGTATGCAATATTTGTGATCATATCCAAGGTAGCCATGCCCTCATCACATGGGACATGGCAATGTGGCAATGATGATTGAAAGTAATATCTTTAACATGGGTGCAAGCAAGTGGTCCAAGATGACCAATATGTGGCATGGTGCAAGCAACACATGTAGCAAGATCCACAATATTCATGCTCATGGGGTTGGGGTTCTCGAAAGAGAAAGATATCACCTTGAAAGCATGTCCTTGTGCGTCCTTCACAATGCCGAAGCACAAGCAAGTGCGGTGTAGAAGCGAGTCGGTCAAAAGTGGCTCGCTCTCAAGAGCTCGAATTGTCAACTCACGTGAAGTGGAAGTTGACATGTAGTCGAAGGACCCTACACATACACACAACAAGGAAAAGATTGTATATGCATGGTAGATAAACACATCATCCATCATGATGGTTCTCTTCTCTTGCACATAACCATTCGAAGCACAAGTGCATGAGTAATATGATGCAACAATGGCGATATTCATTGCACAAGGGATATGGTGCAAAGAAGTAAGACAAGCATGCTTCAAGAGAAACTTGTCAAAATCTCCAATTATATGCGAGAATGCTATGGGGGCAATCTCATTAGCAATACTAAAATCATTGTTGCACTCAATACATGGCAAATTGATGCGGAGCAGCCTACGGTCATCCCCATGGACCTACCTATGTCTCCCCAAGTGCCAAGTGGACCGATGACATGAGCACGTGCAAGAGCTCTTGAGACCGAGGTGACATCTCTCCTTAGTGACATTCCGTACGACCCATGTGAGACATGGCTACTACCTCAATTTGGAATGCTATGTGTGCCTAGGTACCAAGAAGACCCTCTCGGAGATGCTCGGGATGATGGACAAGTCCACAAGTGCAAAGACGACGAGACTCGAGAAGGAAGACCATCGAGATGCTATAGGACCCGGACATCCGGCCCCTGATGATTCCAACGTCAGCAGCAAGATAGCGGCTACGAAGCTACAGGACCCGGACATCCTGCCCATCCCAGACATCCGGCCCGACGCCCGGAAATCCGGCCCCCTCCTATCCAGAGAGCGTCTAGAAATGGCCGAAGCCGGCCCGGACATCCGGCCCCGACCCCGGACATCTAGCTTGACACGAAGGCCCGGACATCCGGCCCCTGTCTGCGCATAGTGAACGGACCGAAGGCCCATGTACCCCTCCAACTCCATTTTAGGGTTAGCATTGTGATAGCTCAAGATTGAGATTGAGCTTTGCTCATCCACTTACCCCTACTCCCATGGAGATCAAGGCCTCCATGTGAGAAGATCCCCCAAGTGGATTCAAGACCACTTCAAGGGAAGATCCTCCTAGGATTAGAGACCTCCTTCAAGGATTGGGATGAACTAGCTACCCTTTGTATCCTCTTGTGTTGCCTTTGGATTTTTGTGTCTCCTTATGTGTATGTGGATCTAGCACATGTGTGATTGGATCTTGTCTCTTTGAGTGTTCATCTTGTGTTTCTCTTGATTTGCCTCTCTTTCCCCCCTCGAAGTGTGAAAAGATCGACCATTAGGGTTCCACCCTACATCATCTTGGATCATAGCCACGTTGATTCACAATGTGGAGTTCTTCCCCTCCACTTTCTAGCCCAAATTTTGTGTGTTTTTGCTCAATTTCGAAAATGCCCACAAAAATAGGTGTCGGTGTAAAAACCGGCAGACCTCGGGGTAGGGGGTCCCGAGCTGCGGATCTAGGATCGATGGTAACAGAGACAATGGAGATGGTGTTTACCCAGGTTCGGGCCCTCTTGATGGAGGTAAAACCCTACGTCCTGCTTCTGTTATATTGATGAAGATGTATCGAGTACAGAGTTGATCTATCTCGAGATCGTAATGTGATTCTAACTTCTAAGGCTAGGTAAGCAATGTTGTGTTGATGTCCCCCCTACGGGCTAAACCCTATGGCTTATATACACGCCAGGGAGGGTATCTAGGGTTACAATGTCGGTATCTAGGAATAAGGCGCCTGGACAAATCTTGAAGTGTACTACAAGTCTTCGGCAGAGACAACATTGATCACGCCTCCCTCGTACAGCCTCTGGAGTCCATCTTGGTCATGTACGGGGGTACATCGGCCCAACCGAGGAGATGGGTCGGCCCGGTTAGCACCCCCTAATCCAGGACACCGTCAGTAGCCCCCGAACTGGTCTTCTACGCCGAGGACGATGGTCGACAGATATCACTTCGGATCTGGAGTCTTTGGCTTGACAGACGAGTTCCACTTTACATTTCGGATTCTCTTTAACAGGACATCAATATCCGTGGTCCAACCAAGCTGGTACCCTGCCCAAGGGGTGTAAGTATCTTAGCCTCGAAGGCTGGTCGTACAGGTATGAACAATCCAATCCTGCCTGACAACTTTAACGGAGAGGCTCGCTCCATGGTGAGTTGAGCAGTTACTGCCTCATCCTCAAATCGCGGTTCGAGGCATGTTGTTTACTGGCACGTCCCTTCGAAACAAAGATCGTGCCCGCTTTCTCAGGGATATCATCAAGATTTTGTTTACCCCCATATGTTTCAACGGCATTTTTGATAGCGGCCGCGAATTTATCGGCGCAGCACGGGACTCTTAGCCTTTTATAGGTCTATAAAAACCAAAGGGAGAACAATGCAATGACGCACACTCCCATTCCTTCCCTGCTGCAACGCCGTCTAGCTCCAACGCCCAGATCCAACCAGCACGCCCCCCCTTTTCGCGAACTCAGTCTTCTCAACCAGCCATGGCCGACACCCTCAAGGGGCACTGGGGCGGCTCCACGGTGACAGCGGCGACTATCGCCGAGCTGCGCGACGCGGGGTACCTAGCCCCCACCATCGCTGCCCGCGCTCCATCGGCCGACCAACTGGTGCCCGCTCCCAACGCTGGGGAGCGGGTAGTCTTCGTCCCCCACCTCATCCGAGGCCTGGGGTTCCCGCTGCACCCCTTTGTGCGTGGGGTAATGTTCTACTACGGGTTAGACTTCCACCACATGGCCCCCAACTCTATTCTCCACCTCGCCGCTTTCACCACAGTTTGTGAGGCTTTCCTCCGCTGCGAACCACACTTCGGCATGTGGCTGAAGCTTTTCGGGATCAAACCAAAATCCAGCGGATAGGATCTCGCGGAGTGCAGGGGAGCCATGGTCAGTAAGAACTAGGGGGCCATCTGGTTCAAAGGAACCTTCATCGAAACGGTGAAGGAATGGCAGAGGGAGTGGTTTTATATCACTGAACCTCTTGCTCCTAGTCAAACCGAAGTCCCGGCCTTCTCGGCCGGGCCACCCAAGAAACTCAAGTCCTGGAAGGAGAAGGGCGTTGCTTGGGGGAAGCTAGAAGAGGTGGAGACCCTGATCGACAGGGTCCTGTGGTGGTCCACGACGGGGAAGGTTGAGCTGGCCGACGTTATCAATGTCATGCTCAACCGCCGTATACTTCCCCTCCATTTTCGCGCTAAACCGATGTGGGAACAAAAGCCCAAAGACATGGACACCATCAACACATTCTTCCGCTCCACCTTTGCCACCGTGTGGACGAAGCTCATGAAGCTGGCCAAGGATAAGATCCCCCAGGCAGGAGAGGACCGCGGCCTCGAGCACGGCTATGAGCCCCCCCCCCCCGGTAAGTAATTTTGCCCTTTAATCTCTGTGCTTTGTTAATTGTGTCGAGGATCAAAGTTTTTACTCGAATCGTTATGTTTTGACATATTGCAGAAGTGGTCGGCCTGGGTAAAAGGGGTACGATGCCCAGCCCCACTGCCGGAGCAGCCCCCAACTCCCCTGCTCTCAGCGCTTCTGACCGAGGAGCCACATGTGGTGGCCTCCAAAGGGACGAAGCCCCAGACGGGGAGGTCCAGTGCTCGGACCAGGGGGACCTCGGTCACCCGGTCAGAAGAGACCCACACCTCCGCCGCTCAAGATGGCGGCGCCGAGGAGGGCGAGGAGGAGATCCCCCCCCCCCCGAAGGGGAAGAGGTTGGTGATAGAAGATGCCGACGTGGTCATGCCACCGAAAGGCTCAAAGAGGCCGAGGCGAGCCTCATCCGAGGCCGCCAACAAGTCATCGGAGAGGGCCGAGCTCTCCGGTGACTCAAAGGAAGACCCCCTCGCAATGGGGAGGAAGAAACCGCCACCTGTAGGGTAAGCCCTTGTCTCTATCGTATTTCCTTAATTCACTTTTTCAGCAAGGGGGAATCTTACAGAAGTAGTTTTTCATGTGCAGTCCGCCAAGGGTAATCCCCAGCGGCTCTGCAGACGGGCTGCCATCAACCAGCGGGACTCCAGAGCCCGCTGCTTCTCCCCCAAAGCCTGACGGTCTGGGGGAGGCGACGTCCACCCTTGTCCCCGAAGTCAACTTGACAGGGGCCGACGAGGTGGTGACCGCGGCCGAGGACGACACCTCGGCCCGACAAGATCCGGGGACGGAGCGCCCCGAGGTCATGAAAGAACTGCTGGAACAGTCGTTGGCCCAGCCGGAGTCTATCTTGGCTCCACCACAACGGGCGGAGGCCACTCGGATGGAGACACCCGAGGTCATTCCGTCACCCCAGCCTACTGCCCAGGGACGGGCTGGCGTGGGGTGGACCGAGGAGGTGGAGGAGGCCCTGAGGGGTGCTTCCATCAAGGAGGAGCACCGTGCCTTGATGGGCACGGCGCTGGAGAGCTACCGGTCCGCAGGGGCCATCCTGCACGAGGTTTTTAAGAACCTCACAGCAGGTTTCGAGGTGTGATTTCTGTGCATCCACGTTGTTTATTTAAGCTTTTCGTTTTTGTGAGTTTTGTCCGAGGACATAAGAGTATAGCCTTCTAAACGGCATAATGAGTGAGTACCCCCCGAGCCCGAAGTCGGTTTCAAGAAACCGGCATCGGGGTCGCTTGACGTAGTAGGAGCCGATGAGTGATCTGAATTATTCCCTTTACAATAAGGATCCGTTTTGTTCCAGGTTGTGACCTCGACCCCGGACTCTGCCTCTGAAGAGATGGCGGAGATGAACCGGAAACTTGAGCAGTCTCAAGGTAAGCAAGTTGAAACTTGCCGTGCATATTTGCTATATATGTGTAATAGGTGTGAAGGAAAACAACTAATGCCGAAGTGTGTTGACAGCGGTGCTGGAGATGCTCAAGGCCGAGCTTGACAGAGCTCGGAAAGAGGTGCGGCAGCAGGAGAATGCTGCGGCCGCGGCCGAGAAGGCCCGGGCTGCCGAGAAGGCGGCCGGAGAGAAGCACCAGGCACGGGTGCTAGAAGTAGAGGAGACCCTGAAGGGCATGTTCGAAGCACGTGACAAACTTCAGGAGGAGGGGCAGCGGACGAAGGAGGAGCTCGAGAAGCTGCAGCGCGCCCACGCCGAGCTCAAGACCTCGGCCCGAGCGGATCGCGAGGTGCTCCAGCAAGTGGAGCAAATCGCCTCGGGTAAGAAATTTTTGCTGCAGTGAATGTTTGGCAGCAAAGGGTGTGTCGAGCTCACCCTATTATGGCATTCCGTAGAGGTCTTCAAGGATCTCCCACAGAGCGCGGAGGATGCGGTGGCATATTTCGGCCAACTGGCGGGCCATGAGGCGGAGAAAGCCTTCTGGCGTCAATTCCCGGGGTCGCCGTCTGGGCAGTTGCTGAATCATTGAGTGAAGCAGCTGGTCGAGCTGTTCCGCATGACAAGGCTGGCACTCCAGGACCTCTACGTCACTTTGTGGCCTGCCGAAGCCATGCCGAAGAGTCTCTTCGGCCTGACAGCCCGTCTCCAAAATGCCGTCCCTGCGTTGAGCGCTGGAAGAGGTCCGCATGCTTCGAAGGGGCGCGGAGGGCATACGCTTGCGTGAAGACTCACTTCCGCAAGGTTGACGCGGAGACGTGTGCCGCTGGCCCTCCTGCCAACAAGCCACGGACCGCCGAGCAGTTCTTCGCTGAGGTTGAGGCGGGAGCTCGGGCGACCGAGGCCATGTGCCACAAGGACACTCTGTATATTTAGGTGATGCTTCAGAATGCCGGAGTGTATAATGTAAAGACTTTATCCCGTGTTTGAATGAAGATGGCTTGAGATTCCATATGTTTTTATTTTATAATTCAATTATGCCTCCAATATGACTGTTTAAAATGAGAGTGGCTAGTCGTCGGCTTCAGCCCCAGTGTAGGTTATACAGAGGGTGCTCCTTAAGGCATATCTGACCCTTGGCCGACGTCTCGGTACCCGGAGGCGGTCAATGACTTAAAGGAACTAGGCAATTGAACTATAGTGGCTTGACAACTTTCATTTAGTCGTAGGAGTTTGACTGTGGGGGCTGAGGACCAGCCCCCGGCATAGGGAGTGTGCGGCCAACGCGTCCGATGTCTAGGCCATGGCACACTTCGGCTAGAAATAAAAGCCCTTCGTTTGACACGGGTGATCTCTATCGTCACATCGCTTGACGCAGTCTCCGGATGGCAGACCAGTTTGCGCTTACCCAGATAGTCAGTTTTCGGCTTTCTCCACTAAGGCGCCATGCCAATTAACCTGGCGGCGCAATCGTAGTGGTTCTCCCATTACACCCTTAGCCGAATACATCGGGAACGTAAGGGGTACACATAGGAGCCGGGCAACCCAACTATTGACCGAAATCTAGGTTCGAAACTGATGCATATAAGGCCAAAAATCCGGGACGCCGAATACATCGGACTTTCCTATACAATTGCATCTTTTTTAAATACTTCATCGTCCCGGAGCTATGCTGATAAAGAAATACAATAAAGACCTTGAAAGGGCATGGTTTGTTTATATCATAGTGTCAAGCATGTACAAGCCCAGTTGTGACGAGAGTAATTGAAAGAGTACAACATGAATAGTAAGGAAGAAAGGAAAAAAGGTCGGATAATTACTGACGGATTTGAAAAGATCCGGACCGAAGCCTGCCGCACGTCTGCGTTTCCGAACTGTTGAATAGATCGCTCTTGATTGATGATGCCTGTTTTGTGAAGGCTAATGCCTGAACGGCCCCTCATACACTCGAAGTGTTCGATTAACCGAGTTCCTCAAAGGGAGGTGTTTGCCGGCATCGTTCTGTGGTTAAGGGCACAACGACGTAGTGACGCTCGGCTACTTCTTTTACAGATGTCTGTCTGTGCAGGGGCGCGAAGCCTTGTCCTTGCGTGATTAATCCGCGCGTGACGCGTGGGTAGTTGTATTGGCTCCTCAGCGTCCCAGGGAATTTTGAGTGCGAAGTTGTGCACCCTAGGGACGTAGTGCCCGCAGCTAGGGCACGCGAGGAGCCCGCATCCCTATTTCGGGTGCGGGGGTAGTTGGCCGAGGTCGACTTGTGCAGCCCGGGCTCGCTTCAAAGAGCGAGCGGCGCGTTTATCGCTGCGGGCTGCCTCCTCGGACGCTTGGACCTCGGCTGCAAAAGCCGTGGTCTGTTCCTCTATCTGAAGTGAACGTTCGGTGTTACCATTGACTGTGATGACACCATTGGGTCCCGGCATTTTGAGCTTGAGGTAGGCGTAATGGGGGACTGCGTTGAAGCTTGCAAAGGCCGTGTGACCTAAGAGCGCATGGTATCCACTCCGGAAGGGTATGATGTCGAAGATTAACTCCTCGCTTCTGAAGTTCTCGGGCGAACTGAAGACTACCTCGAGGGTGACTATCCCGGTACAACGGGCTTCGATGCCCGGAATGACACCTTTAAAGGTGGTAGAGTTTGGCTTTATCCGGGATGAGTCAATGCCCATCTTCCGAACCGTGTCCTCATAGATGAGGTTAAGACTGCTTCCCCCGTCCATCAGGACGCGTGTTAGATGATAACCATCAACAATAGGGTCCAGAACGAGCACCGTAGATCCGCCATGCCTAATGCTGGTTAGATGATCGTGCTTGTCAAAGGTGATCGGGTAGGCCGACCATGGATTATACTTCGGGGCGACTGGCTCGAACGCATATATGTCCAGAAGCACACGCTTTCTCTCCCGTTTAGGGATGTGGGTGACATAGATCATATTGACCTCTGTTACCTCCTTTGGAAATTTCTTTTGCCCTCCATTATTGGGCTGCCGAGGTTCATCCTCGTCGTCGCTGCGGTGTTGGGTTTTATTCTGACCCTCTGCCGCTATCTTGCCAGCTTGTTTGAAGACCCAGCAATTCCTATTAGTGTCTGTTGCTGGTTTTTCCTGAGTACCGTGAATCCCACATGGGCGGTCCAGGAGCCTGTCAAGCTGGCTAGGTCCGTCTTTGTTCCCCTTATAGGGTTTTCTCTTCTGCCCGGATTTAGGTCCGGCGAATCCTGCATTGACCGCGGCGTCTTCAGTGTCGCTTTTGCCGTTTTTATACCTGCGCTTATTTTTATTGCGCTTCGGTTTTCCATTGGCATCGCGGGTTTCCGAGGTGCCTGCCTCGCCATTATGAGTACTTTGGGCGAGCCAGCTATCCTGTCCCGCGCAAAAGCGGGTCATCAGAGATGTTAGGGCGGCCATAGTCCTCGGCTTATCCTGGCCGAGTTGTCGGGCTAGCCATTCGTCCCGAATATAATTTTTGAAGGCGGCGATGGCCTCGGCATCGGAACAGTCTATAATCTGGTTCTTCTTGGTGAGGAACCTGTTCCAGAATTTCCGGGCTGATTCGCCTGGCTGCTGGGTAACACAGCTCAGGTCATCAGCGTCCGGAGGTCGGACATACGTGCCCTGGAAGTTTGCCCGAAAAGCGTCTTCTAGGGCCTCCCAGCTGCCGATAGAGTGAGGGGGGAGGCTATTAAGCCAGTGTCTTGCCGGCCCCTTTAACTTGAGTGGCAGATATTTAATGGCATGGAGATCATCTCCATTGGCCATATATATATGTAAGAGGAAATCCTCGATCCAGACTGCTGGGTCTGTGGTACCGTCGTATGATTCTATGTTAATGGGTTTAAACCCTTCTGGGAACTGATGCTCCATCACCCTGTCTGTAAAACAGATTGGGTGAGCTGGACCTCGGGACTGAGGAGGATCTCGTCGGGTCTCGGGAGAGAGCCGTGAGTAAGCTTGATCTCGGGCACGGTCGTTCCTGTCCATCCAGGCATCGTAGCCGTTGGGCACAGCGGGGGCGCATCCCCTAGATCCATAGATGGACCGAGGGGGAGCCATATTTTCTTTAATACGACGTCTAGCGTCGCGAGGATCCAGGTTGTCCATAGGGTCTTTACCATGATGGCGTGGGGGTGGCCTTTCACAATGGTCTTCTCGTCTTGGCCTGTCCCGGCGTCTAGGGGGCCGATCGAGGTCGTCAGCAAGCTCTTCGTCGAATTCTGGTAGGAGGCGCCTGCGTGGGTAAGCCTTCGATGCACTACGGCGTTGGTCCTCCATATCCTGCTCGGCAGAAAGCACTTCAACCTACGGCGTTGGTCCATCGGTATTTTCCTGCAGCTGCTACTGCTTGCGTTTTAAGCTCCGGGCCATCGCGACGAGGCGTCGCCGGAAGTGTTCTTGTTCGAAGGGGTCCTCGGGACGATGAAGTCCTCGGTACCGAGGCTGTCGTCTTCCTCGGACTCCGGCATGTAATTGTCATCGGCCCCTTCGAAGAGGTCATCGGGATCAGAGTCCACAAGAGGTCGGTCTGGTGTGCCGTTCCTTACTGGGGAGGCTTGAATGTTCTCCTCAGGTTTATCGGCGTCACCGTCCTCCTCATTGCCGTTATTGGCTGTTGCATTGTTGCCACTAGGTTCCCCATTATTACCCCTTCGGCGCCATCGCCGGCGTCTTGGAGGGGAGTTGGGGGTGTCCACCATATAGACATCGTAGGTGGATGTGGCGGTCCACCTGCCCATGTTGACCGAGGGCAAGGTGTCCTCGATGGGGCCTTCGACGTCCTCCTCCATATCTGAGGGTTCGCCGTAGTCCAACACGTCGGTTAAATCATCGATCGTGGCGACTAGGTGGGTGGTGGGTGGGATGTAAATTTCCCTATCGTCGGCTTTAAGTCTGATCTGATCGTCAACCGAAGTCTTGCCGTCCGAGATGGACATGCTCTGGATGCGGCAAAGCATCTCATCAAGGTGAGATAAGTCTTCGGGGTCCATGGATGCGCCGTAGGCAGGGCTGATTCGAAGCACATCCGGTATGTGACCAGGCGTGTCTTCTGAGCGAAGGGAGTCTGAACGTAATTCGGAGTTTTGATTCGAAATCATCTCTGGCGCCGCTTTGAGAGTGGGAGCAAGATCTTTCTCCAAACTAGTGGTCGAGGGAAGATCAGCCAGAGTGGCGGTGTCGGTAGTCTCAAAAGACGTCATGACAGAGTTCGATTCCGGGGTCGAGCCTCCAGAACCGGTCGAGCTTTCGATCAGGCCGGGCATCCATCCTGATAGGACGAGTTCGCCGCGGGAATCGGCAGTGTACTCGAGGCCACCGAAGGTTATGACCCGTCCTGGTGTGTAGTTCTCGAAGGAAATCAAGTGTCCCGTCGAATCGACGCAGAACATCATGTTGCCGAAGACGAAGAGCTGTCCGGGGACGTAGACGTCCCCACAACCGTTAGTGTGATTGATCCGCAGGTGAGCCATCGACCCTTCCGGTGATCGCGCAGCGTAACTCTCAATGAAAGCACCAGTGTCGGTGTAAAAACCGGCAGACTTCGGGGTAGGGGGTCCCGACCTACGGATCTAGGATCGATGGTAACAGAGACAACTGAGACGGAGTTTACCCAGGTTCGGGCCCTCTTGATGGAGGTAAAACCCTACGTCCTGCTTCTGTTATATTGATGAAGATGTATTGAGTACAGAGTTGATCTACCTCGAGATCGTAATGTGATTCTAACTTCTAAGGCTCGGTAAGCTATGTTGCGTTGATGTCCCCCCTACGGGCTAAACCCTATGGCTTATATACACGCCAGGGAGCATATCTAGGGTTACAATGTCGGTATCTAGGAATAAGGCGGCTGGACAAATCTTGAAGTGTACTACAAGTCTTCGGCAGAGAGAGCATTGATCACGCCTCCCTCGTACAGCCTCCGGAGTCCATCTTGGTCACGTACGGGGGTACATCGGCCCAACCGAGGAGACGGGTCGGCCTGGTTAGCACCCCTAATCCAGGACACCGTCAATAGACATACTATTTTTTTGTGATTTGTTGGTTTGATGATGTTTTGTTGAATTTGATCCATGGATTTGCTGTGTTTTGAGTGGTTCTAGCATCCCCACACCTTTTCCCCAATTTCCATCCGTGAAATTTCATGAATTTTGACGTAATTTTTTTAATTCCCCACTTGTTCATCAAGTTCATCCATGGATCCCACCGACGGGACATCCGACCCGTGCTCCGGACATCTGCCCCCCCCGGACATCCGGCGCCTGACAGCCAACATCTCCACCTTTGTCAAGTTTTCGCCAATTTTGACCGGGTTTCCGTCAACTCTTCCGCATACCACCACCGCTTTTTGCAAACCACCGCCGTGTTCCACTACCACCAACAATTTTGACATGTTTTGTCATTTGAGATTTTTAGTTGCGGTTTCCATTTCCTAACGTGTTTTGGCTACTTAGGGACAGTTCGACACTGACAACACCGCCGCTCATCTTCGCCATGAATTCGTCATCGACAATGACCACTTCACCATTTTGTCACCCCAACCGTAAGCAAGGACGGTAACCTCGATGACATCGTTGTATATTCTCCCTTGCCATTGCATTGTTAACCCCGAGCTCATTTTGTGTCACTTTCCTATCAACACTAGCCATTAGAGTATTGCCGGGCAACGCTACTTGTGCACATTAGTGATACTTGTTCCACTTAGCTATCATCACGGGCATATATCTTCGTATCATCTCTTGTGTCATACATTGTTCCCGCAAATACACAATTGCTATCTTGGTTTGAGCATTTCGCATAAGTGGTCATATCAAAAAAAGAGAGAGAAAAGCTTTTAAGCAAAAGAGAAAAAAGAGCTTGTAAGCAATACCCATAGCATCGCCAGATTGCGTATCAAATTGCCATACTCGATCATTTTGGATCATTGTGAGAGAATCACCGGCAATCATACATACATAGCATACTTAGGATAGAAGTCGTTACGTTTTGTCTCTCATAGGTTGTGCACAAGTGTTGTATCTCGCCTATTGAGCAATTGTGCTGGCGTCTCTCTAGAGTTGTGCAACAAGAGCATTTTCCATGGATTCCACATTTTGAGCTCATTTCTTGGTTACACGACCCCATTTATCTATCGGTGTGTGAGTTTCCGTGTGCCACATATTGCTATTGGTCTACTTGTTTCACTTACAAATTTGTGAATCTCTTTCAACATTATTGAATCTTGCTAGCAATTGTATAAATTTTGTGCCACCCTCCTCACCAAGCTTCTCCAAAAGCTTTACTTGTGTAGGTGTGAGATTGACAAGATCCGGTACCAATTGTGCTACTTCCATAATACCATATTGAGTGATCATTGATCCATCTTCAACATCGGATAAGGTACATTTGGTCTAGGTCTTTCCTTTCTTCCAGTCACATATTTGCTTGAGACGATGGATAGGCCGAGCACTTCTACCAACCCACTCTTCGACGAGCAAGAAGAGGAGCCGAACAACTACGTCACCAAGAATCAACTATTTCGCGCACATAGAGCTTTGCATCAAGAGAATGAAGCATTGGGCGACCGTATCGACCAACTCGCCACCGACTTGCAACAATCTCAACAACACACAAGGGACTATGATGTAGGGTGGAACACTAAATGGCCGATCTTTCATGATTGGAGTGGAATCCCATGAAGAACACGAAGAACACGAGGAAGAAATCATGCGGGGAACGAGAGGAAACACTCAAATCAACGGGATCTGATTACACATGTGCTAAATCCACAAATCATAAAGAGGTGACAAAGATCCAAAGTCAACACAAGAACGATACACGGTAGCTAGTTCATCCCAATCCGTACGGAGAGAGGTCTTGATATCCGGATGTGGATCTTCCCTTGCGGGGTCTTGATATCCTGTAGGATCTTCTCACATGCAGGTATTGATCTCCATGGGAGTGGTCTCTCTCTCGCAAGAGGAGGGGATACAAGGAGCAAAGCTCTCTATCAAATGATACAACACTTTGCTAACCCTAGATGGAGGAGGGGGAGGTCTATATATAGTGCTAGTATAAGTGGGGACGAATTGGAGGGGTACATGGGCCGGAGGCCCAATACGCTGTGCGCAGACAGGGGGAGCCGGACGTCCGGGCGTCGGGCCAGATGTCCGGGCCTTCACTAGGGTGCCGAATGTCCAGGCCCTGGGCCGGATGTTCGGCCCAATTGTGGCCGAATTTGCATGCTTCGGGTGCGGGGGCGCCGGATTTCTGGGTCGGGGCCGGATGTCTAGGCTGGGCCAGATGTTCGGGCCCTGTAGCTCTATGGCTACTTGGCTAGAGATGTGGGTGGAGCCTCCAGGGGCCTGATGTCCGGGCCAGGGGCCGGATGTCCGGGTCCTGTAGCCTTCGCGCGGTTTCCCTTCTAGAGTGTCTTCGTCCAGGAACTTGGTGGCTTGGTCTTCGTCCCGAGCATCTCCGAGGGCGTCTTCTTGGTACCTAAGCACACATAGCATTCCATCTTGAGGTAGTAGCCATGTCTCACATGATTCATATGGAAGTTCATTAAGGAGAGATGTCACCTCGGTCTCGAGAGCTCTTGCACGTGCTCGTGTCATCGGTCCACTTGGCATTTGGGGAGATGAAGGTAGGTCCATGGATATGACCGTAGGATGCTCCGCATCATCTCCCCCCCTTAGGAAAGATCTGCTCTTGGTTCGATAACCTCATCACCATGGAAGGGAGATAGGTCCGTGACATTGAAGATATCGCTCACATTGTACTTGTCACGTGGTATGTCGATCTTGTAGGCATTGTTGTTCTAGCATGCGATCAACTTGAAGGGTCCGTTGGCGCGAGGTAGTAGCTTGGACTTGCGCTTGTTGGGGAAGCGGTCTTTTCGAAGGTGTAGCCACAGAAGATCTCCGGGATTGAACACTGATGCGGAGCATCCTACAGTCATCCCCATGAACGCTACACCAACTATCCAAACACCGAGTAGACCCATGACAAGGGCTCGCACACATGCTATTCAATCCAAGGTGACATCTCTCCTTCTTGATCCCCCCTTACATTCGAGTGAGACATGGTTGCTGCCTAAGTCAGAGACACTATGCGTAATCAGGTACATCGATCATCCCGAAGAAGGAGGAGAAACGGCCAGCGTCAAGACATGTGCGGATTTTCTGCCAAGCTCAGAACTTCCGGCCACATCCCGGAACCTCCGGCCACCGGACCTTCTGGCCACAGCCCGAAACCTCCGGCCACCGGACCTTCCGGCCGACCCGAAACTTCCGGCCCTCGACATCCCAGACAAGCCCGGGCGTGCCAACTCTCTGTTCAGCCCGGAACGAGGCCGGAACCTCGCCCGGAACCTCCGGCCTGCCCGGAACTTCCGACCCCGGAGTACAGCCCATCCCTGCACGCGTCAACTCTCTAGATAGCCCGAACCTCGCCCGGTACTTGGCCCGGACCTTGTGTCCTCGCCCGGAACTTCCGGCCCTGCCTGCGTGCAGTGACTCGGGCCGAGGGCCATGTACCCCTTCGCCCTCCTAGACTATATATACTCCTTCTTCCCCAACACTTTAGGGTTAGCATTGTGATAGCTCATTGTTGAGATACAGCTTTGCTCATCCACTTATCCCACTACTCCATTGGAGACCAAGGCCTCCTAGGAGAAGATCCCCCAAGTGGATTCAAGACCCCCTTGTAGGAAGATCCTACATGGATTCAAGACCTCTTTCCTCATAGGATTGGGATGAACTAGTTACCCTTGTTTCCTCCCTTGTTGTCCTTGGATCTTTGTTACCTCTATGTGTATGTGGATCTAGCACATGTGTGACCGTTTCTCGTTGATTTGAGTGTTTTCTCTCGTTTCCCTCGTGTTTCCCTCTTGTGTGTTCATCGTGTTCTTCAGGAATCCCACTCCAAATCATGAAAAATCGTCCCCTAGGGTTCCACCGTACATCAAACACCATGGGGTGTTTGTTGACGTTGCGCTTGGTTGCGATGCGGTGCACTTGATTCTCGATCGTCCTTCTTGTATCTTCATTCACCTTCTTGAGGTAAATTGCTCTTGCGGTCGCGTCCATGTTGATGCGGTCTTGTAGAGGTAGTGGTAGTATGTCCAAAGGGGACAATAGGTTGAAGCCATAGACGACCTCGAAGTGGGACTTGCCGGTTTTAGAGTGTCTTGCTCGATTGTAGGCGTACTCGGCGATGGGCAAGCATTCCTCCCACTCCTTCATGTTATTCTTGATCAACACGCGTAGGAGAGTGGAGAGTGTCTGGTTGGTGACCTCCATTTGGCCTTCGGTTTGCGGATGATATGCCGAAGAGAATAGTAGCTTGATTCTGAACTTGGCGCAAAGTGTCTTCCAAAAGTAGCTGAGGAACTTGACGTCGCGGTCTGATACGATCGTCTTGGTCACTCCATGTAGACGTAAGATTTCCCTACAAAACAAATTTGCAACATGTGAAGCATCGTCGATCTTGTTGCATGGAATGAAATGTGTCATCTTAGAAAACGGTCCACAATGACAAATACCGAATACTTTCCATTTTGAGTCCTAGGAAAACCAAGCACAAAATCCATACTAATATCTTCCCATGGATGATAGGGAATGGGAAGTGGCATATAAATTCCATGAGATTGAGCGTGCGACTTAGCTTTGCGGCATGCGATGCACCGGTTCCTATAGCGTGTAACATCGCAAAACATCTTTGGCCAACAGTACTTGTTGGATAGTGTGGCAAATGTCTTGTCGCGGCCAAAGTGGCCCATAAGTCCTCCTCCATGACCTTCATGCAAAAGCAACAAACGAAGCGAAGACTCGGGTATGCAAAGCTTGTTAGTTCGCATAAGATAGCCATCCTTGAGATAATATGTCTCCCAACCCTTGTTGGTTTGGTATTTGGTGAAAGGTGTTGCAAATGAAACATCATGCGCATATAAGTCTTTAATGCGCTCAATGCCAATAACATTCAATTCAAGTTGAGTAACTAACATGCATTTGCGGGAAACAACATTCGCTACTACATTGTCTTTATCCTTGATGTACTTGATGACAAAAGGAAAAGACTCCAAGAATTCACTACATTTAGTATGACGTTTATTCAATTGGTTTGGCCTTTAAGGTACTTTAGAGTTTCATGGTCTGTGTGAAGGACAAACTCACGAGGTCGGAGATAATGCTCCCAAACATGTAATACTCTAACCAAAGCATACAACTCTTTGTCATATATGGGATAGTTAAGTTACGCTCCAGAAAGTTTTTCATTAAAATACGCAATTGGACGCTTCTCTTGCATTAACACACCTCATATGCTGTTACCACTAGCGTCACAATGCACTTCAAAAGTTTTATCAAAATTAGGCAAGGCAAGCAACGGAGCATGTGTTAACAAATTCTTAAGTTCATCAAATGTGGTAGCTTGAGAGGGTCCCCAAATGAAAACCGCATTTTTCTTACTCAAAGCATGCAATGGCGAAGCAATGGTGCTAAAGTCCTTAACGAACCAATGATAGAAACAGGCTAAGCCAAGGAAGCTACACACTTATTGCAAGTTGGTTTGTTGTCGCCAAGTTTTAATTGCCTCAATTTTAGACTCGTCTACGTGAACACCCTTAGATGAGACAACAAAACCCATGAAAACAAGCTTGTCTACACCGAAGGTGCATTTCTCCATATTAGCATAAAGTCGCTCATTCCTAAGGACTTGTAGGACATCTCTAAGGTGTGTCGCATGATCCTCTAGATTCTCACTAAAAACAAGGATGTCGTCAAAATAGACCACAACACATATGCCAATATATTTGCGAAGAACATAAAGCATGACACGCATGAAAGTGCTAGGCACTTCGGATAAACCCATAGGCATAACTAACCATTCATGCAATCCAAATTTTATTTTGAAAGCCGTTTTCCATTCATCACCCTCTTGGATGCGAATTTGGTAATAGCCACTTTTAAGATCAATTTTAGAAAATATGGTGGCTCCGCTAAGCTCATCTAGCATATCATCTAGGCGTGGAATTGGGTAACGATATATAACGGTGATAGCATTTATAGGATAACAATCTGAGCACATGCGATACATACCATCTTTCTTAGGCACAAGAATTACCGGAATGGCACATGGGCTTAAGCTCTCGCGTACATGCCCGTTATCGATGAGATGTTGGACTTGCCGTTGGATCTCTTTCGTCTCGTCGGGGTTAATGCGGTAGGGTGCCTTATTAGGTAAAGGTGCGCCGGGGATGAGGTCGATGTGGTGCTCGATGCCGCGTAATGGGGGTAGTCCCGGAGGTAGCTCATCGGGAAACACATCGGCTAATTCCTGCAACACATGAGACAACACTAAAGGAAGATGTTGTGAAACATTAGTCCTCACCGCTTTATCTTTGTACACAAGTACAAGAACACTCGATGGGTTCTCACTCACATCCCTCATGTCTCTTTTGGTGGCTAGAAGGACTAGATTTTTCTTGCCGCTCATTGTGGAGTCACTCGATTTTGGCTTGTGGCGCTCACTCACTTTTTGGTGGCTCTCTTGCTCACTAGGTTCTCCATGATGGCTTGAAGCTTGTTTATCGGCGATGACTTGACTTGGTGACATAGGTCATAGCACATATTCCTTACCCTTCATCTTGAAGCTATAGTGATTGGTTCGACCATTGTGGATGACGTTGCGGTCGAATTGCCATGGTCGTCCGAGAAGCATCACGTCACACTCCAATGTGTCTTCAGGCGCCGATCTTGATGTTCACCTCAATGGTGTGCCCGACTTGAATGGTGCCGGAGTCGCTTAACCATTGGACCTTGTAGGGGTGAGGGTGCTTCTTCTTGACCAATTGTAGCTTGGAGAATAACTCTTCACTTGCCAAATTGTGGCAACTTCCCCGCTTTTGTGTGGAAGATGTGGCAATGTTGGTCTTCTTGTTGTTGATGTTGAAGTGTCAATATCTTGGAGAAAACGAGAGCGGGGCTCAAATCATTGTCACAAAAGACTTGATTATCTTCATCCTCATTTACTTGACGATACATTGCCACGTGCTCTAAGGCTTCCATTTCTTCGTCACTCATGGAGTCATAGGTGCCGTCATCATTGATGATCATAGTGCGAAGAGTGGGACATTGATATGTCTTGCGTCCTCGACCTTTGCATGTGAAGCATTGGATGGAGCTTGTCTTGGTCGCATCCGTTTGAGTAGTAGATGATGAGGCTCATGGCTTGCAGTTGTTGGAAGGAGGACGACTTGAGGATGGCGTTGTGTTCTTGGAGCTAGACTTGTCGTTGTTGCTTGGTGAAGCTCTTGTCGTCGAAGTAGAAGGTGTCGTGGTCGTTGAAGACTGAGTGTATGAACCGTAGGTCTTGGAAGAGTACTTGGAGTACTTGAAGTCATCTTGCACTTGCCACTCCGCCTTGGTCGCTTGATGCACTAGATCTATGAGGTTGGAGTAAGGTTGGAAGTCGGCAATTTTCTTGATAAGATAGTTGAGGCCATTCAAGAAGCGTGCCATTGTTTACTCTTCGTCTTCCGTGACATTGGCTCGTATCATGGAAATCTCCATTTCTTTGTAGTAGTCTTCAATGGACTTGGTGCCTTGTTTGAGTGATTGCAATTTCTTGAATAGGTCACGACTATAGTGTGAAGGCACAAAGCGAGCTCTCATAGCATCCTTCATTTGGTTCCACATCGTGAGGGGTGGATCACCTCTTGATTGGAGCTTGACGATCTCTTGCTCCCACCAAATGAGGACGTAGTCTTGGAACACAAGTGATGCCATAGCAATTTTCTTCTCCTCTTCATAGTTGTGTAGATGGAATATTTTGTCAACCTTCAGTGCCCATGAGAGGTACTCTTCGGGGTCCATGCTTCCAGAAAACTTGGACATGGTGAACTTGAGCTTTCCATAGCGGTGCTCTTCATTGTTGTTCTCGTGATGGCGATGTCGCTCTTGGCATGGAGGGGGGGGGTTCTCGACCTCTTTTTCCTCTTGCCGAACTTGTCGCTGTTGTCAAGGTAGACGTGCTCGGTTCCTCCTTTCTTGTTGCTCTTCAACTCGTGCGGCGTCGTCTTGTCACGCATGGTGAAGTGCTTCTTCTTCCTCACGTACGTGGCGGTTGCGCACGTTGACGGCTCAAGTTGCCACACGGAGGGCACATTGAGCTTCAAGAGCTTGTTCTTCACGCCGTTGTTGTTCGTGACATAGTGTGTCGGCGGTTTGCTCTTCTTGTCGTTGGCATTGGTGTTCTTGTGCTTGGTCAAGAGTCTCTTGATTTTGTCGGTGACGAAGTTCTTGCTCTTGTGAACCATTGCCATGAAATGGATTTTGGTTGGCTTGGCATTCTTGGCGCGCGGCACGATGATGAGAGTGAGAAGTCGGTGTACTTTATCCGGAAGGAGAGTCACTAGAGTGACGACTTGAATGGTGCCGTCTTGATGATCACGACATGCAAGAAGCACGCTTGACCATCAAGGCACGTAACTCCTCCATTTGAGTTGACATCTTGGCATCGAAGTAGTCTCTTGTACGCTCTTCCGAATGTCACATGTCGGTGGCGAGTTGCTCAATGCGGTCGCTCAAAGCTTCACTCTCTTCATGTAGTGCTCGCTGAATGCCAAATAGTGTAATATTGGTGACGTAGTCGTTCTGTCCTTGTTGCTCATCGAAGAGCGGGTTCGAAAATGTACTTGGCCTATCCATCATGATCGAAGCAAATGTGAGTGGGAGAAAGGGAAGAATGATACCAAATGTACCTTTCCAATGTTGAAGATGGATCAATGAACACCCAATACGATAATATGGAAGTAGCACAATTGGTACCGGATCTTGTCGATTCTCACACCTACACAACTAAAGCTTATGGTAGAGCTTGGTAAGGATGGTGGCACAAAATTTGATGCAATTGTTAGCAAGATTCGATAAAGTTGAAAGAGATTCACAAATTCGCAAGTGAGACAAATAGATCAATAGCAATCAAGTGGCACGCGGAAACTCACACACGGGTAGATAAATGGGGTTGTGCAACCAAGGAATGAGCTCAAAATGTGAAATCCCACGGAAAATGCTCTTTTGCACAACACTACAGAGACGCTAGCATGATTGCTCAATAGGCGAGATACGACACTTGTGCACAACCTATGAGAGCCAAAACGTGCCGACATTCTAGTCCAAGTATGCTATGTATGTATGATTCCCGGTGTCGTGGCACACAATGATCCAAGATTATCAATGTTTATATGAGATATGAAATGTGGTGATGCTATTGCTATTGCTTACAAGCTCTTTGTTTTTCTCTTTGCTTAAAAGCTTTTTCTCCTTCTTTTTTTGATATGGCCTCTTATGCGAAGATGCAAACCAAGATTGCAATGATGTATATGCGGTAACAATGTATGACACAAGAGATGATACGATGAAATATACACGCAATTGAAGCTATGCGGAACAAGTATCACTAATGTGCACAAGTAACATGGTCCGGCAATACACAATGGCTAGTCTCGGTAGGCAAGTAGCGCAAAATTGGCTCGGGGGTTAACAATGCAATGGCAAGGATGAATATACAATGATGCAATTGTAGGATACCACGATACCAAGATGATATAGAGGTTACCGTCCTTGCTTACGGTTAGAGCTGTCAAAATGATGAAGGTGGTCGATGTCGAAGTTGAATATTGAGTCCTTGTCGAAGATGAGTGGCAGTGCTTTCGATGTCGTACCGTCCCTAGTTAGCTGAAACACCCTAGGAAATGGAAAACCACAACTCAAATTCGCAAAGACAACCGGTCAAAATCGGTGGTGGTGTCGGAAAACCAAAATGGTGAGTATGCGGAAGTGCAATGGTAGGTTGTCAGGTTGGCAATTGCGGAATTGGTGGTGCGATGTGGAAGTTAAGGTTGAAACCCGGACGAAGATCGAAGGTAGGTTAGGGTTTTGGCGGTAGTGGTGGATGATGGCTGCTCCAGGGGGCGGATGTCCGGACTGGTGGCCGGATGTCCGGGGGGGGGGCGGATGTCCAGGGCTGTTGGGCCGGATGTCTGGGGGCACGGGCCGGATGTCCGGTGCCTGGGTTCCACGGATGAACTCATGGGGAAAGTGATGGAAAAGAATTTTTTTGCCAAAATCCGGACGAATTCACGGATGAAAATGATGGAGATGATGGGGGAAAGCTAGATCCACTCGAAACACAAGGAATCCATGGATCAAAATCAACAAAATCTCATCAAACCAACAGATCACGAAATTTTGATATGGCTATTTTTTCGTGGGGATTTTTGAATTAGGATGAAAACAACAAAATCAAGCTAGAAAACGGTGGGGGAAACTCTAAATTCGTGATCAACATGGCTCATGATACCATGATGATGTAGGGTGGAACCCTAAATGACCGATCTTTAACGATTGCAGTGGAATCTCGTGAAGAACACAAAGAACACGAGGAGGAAATCACGAGGGAAACAAGAGGAAACACTCAAATCAACGAGATCCGATTACACATGCGCTAAATCCACAAATCATAGAGAGGTGACAAAGATCCAAAGTCAACACAAGAACGATACATGGTAGCTAGTTCATCCCAATCCGTACGGGGAGAGGTCTGGATATCCGGATGTGGATCTTCCCTTGCGGGGTTTTGATATCCTGTAGGATCTTCTCACATGGAGGTCTTGATCTCCATGGGAGTGGTCTCTCTCTCGCAAGAGGAGGGGATACAAGGAGCAAATCTCTCTATCAAATGAGCTAACACTTTGCTAACCCTAGATGAAGGAGGGGGAGTTCTATATATAGTGCTAGTACAAGTGGGGACGAATTGGAGGGATACATGGGCCGGAGGCCCAATACGCTGTGCGCAGACAGGGGGAGCCGGATGTTCGGGCGTCAGGCCGGATGTCCGGGCCTTCACTGGGGTGCCGGACGTCCGGGCCCTAGGCCGGATGTCCGGCCCAATTGTGGCCGAATTTGCACGCTTCGGGTGCGCGGGCGCCGGATTTCTGGGTCAGGGGCCGGATGTCTGGGCCCTGTAGCTCCATGGCTGCTGGGCTGGAGCTGTGGGTGGAGCCTCCAGGGGCCGGATGTCCGGGCAAGGGGCCGGATGTCCGGGTCCTGTAGCCTTCGCGTGGTTTCCCTTCTCGAGTGTCTTCGTCCATGAACTTGTAGGCTTGGTCTTCGTCCTGAGCATCTCAGAGGGTGTCTTCTTGGTACCTAAGCACATATAGCATTCCGGCTTGAGGTAGGTGCCATGTCTCACATGATTCATATGGAAGTTCATTAAGGAGAGATGTCCCCTCGGTCTTGAGAGCTCTTGCACGTGCTCGTGTCATCGGTCCACTTGGCACTTGGGGAGACCAAGGTCGGTCCATGGGGATGACCATAGGATGCTCTGCATCAGACTACCTTGACGACAAGCTATCATCCCAAATGGAAGAGTTATGTGCCTTAATGGTCAACCGCTCTTCCATAGCATCGTCATCATCAAGACGGCGCCACTCAAGCCGACACTCTTCGGACACTTCTACGGATGCAAGTCTTCCCCGAGCTCGTCCGCATCGTGGTCAAGACCATCAAGATCATCAAGCTCCTCAAAACCCATTTCATGGCAATGGTTTACAAGACCGCCTTTGAGAACGTGAACGACATCGTCGCCAAGCAAATAATCCCAAGGAACATGAGCAAGCTCCACGACGCCAACAATAACAAGAAAACCAAGATGGCGACGCCCTCCGTCAAGAGCAACAATGCCATGAGGAACAAGCCCTTGAAGCCCAACGTGCTCAACGTGAAGCAACTTACACCGTCAACGAGTGCAACCGCTGTGTGCCTGAACAAGAAGAGGCCCTCCGATGAGAGTGACTAGAAGAAGCCGCACGCCTTGAGGAGCGCCATGAAATTAGGAACCGTGCAAGAATCCCACGCCCTCATCGTCAAGCTAATCAAGCGGAGCACGAGGAGCAAGCGGTTAAAGACCATCAACCACAACAAGATCGTCATCGCCATCGCCTCCAACACAATGAAGAGCAACGCTACGGCAAGCTCAAGTTCAACAGGCCTAAGTTTTTCGGAAGCAACGATCCCGAAGACTACCTCTCATGGGCATTGAAGGTCATAAAGATATTCCGTCTTCACAATTATGAAGAGGAGAAGAAGATCACCATGGCCTCACTTGAGCTCCAAGGCTACGTCCTCATTTGGTGGGAGCAAGTCATCGAGCGGCGCCAAGCTAAAGGTGACCCACCTATCACAACATGGAATCAAATGAAGGAGGTCATGAGAGCGCGTTTTGTGCCTACATACTATAGCCGAGATCTCTTCAAGAAATTACAACTTCTCAAGAAAGGTGATGTAGGGTGGAACCCTATGGTGTTGATCTTTCATGATTTGCAAGGGAAACGGGGAAGAACACGAAGAACACAAGAGAGGAAATCACTCAAATAGACAAGACACAATCACACATGAGCTAAATCCACATACACACGGAGAGATACACGATCCAAAGTCAACAAGGGAGGATAAAAACGGTAGCTAGTTCATCCCAATCCATGAGGAGAGAGGTCTTGAATGCGTAGAAGATCTTCTCATGAAGGGGTCTTGAATCCACTTGGGGGATCTTCTCACATGGAGGCCTTGATCTCCATGGGAGTAGGGGTAAGTGGATGAGCAGAGATCTATCTCAATGAGCTAATCCTTTACTAACCCTAGATGGAGGAGGGAGAGGTATATATATAGTGCTAGTACAAGTTGGGGCGAGTTGGAGGGATACATGGGCCTTCGGCCCGTTCTCTACGCACAGGCAGGTGTCGGATGTCCGGGCTGGGGGCTGGATGTCCGGGCCTTCACGTCGGGCCGGATGTCCGGGCTGGCTTCGGGCGTTTCTGGCTGCTCTCTGGACAGGAGGGGCTGGATTTCCGGGCTGGTGCCGGATGTCCGGGGTCGTCGGGCCGGATGTCCGGGGCCAGGCCGGATGTCCGGGCCCTGAAGCTGATCTTCGGCTGGGCTGCGACTGGTGGTGAAATTACCAGGGACCGGAGGTCTAGGCCAGGGGCCGGATGTCCGGGTCCTGTAGACTTTCGTCGATCCTCTTCGTCGATCCTCTTCATCCATGTACATGTGGACTTTTCCTTCATCCCAAGCATCTCCAAGGTGGTCTTCTTCACACCTAATCACACATAGCATTCCGGCTTTAGGTAGTAGCCATGTCTCATGTGGGTCATACGGAATGTCACTAAGGAGAGATGTCACCTCGGTCTCGAGAGCTCTTGCTCGTGCTCATGTCATCGGTCCACTTGGCACTTGGAGAGATGTAGGTAGGTCCATGGGGATGACCGTAGGATGCTCTGCATCATCTTTCCCCCCCTTAGGAAAGATCCGACCTCGGATCAAAAACCTCATCACCATGGAAGGGAGATAGATCCTTCACGTTGAAGATATCACTCATGTTGTACTTGTCGTGTGGAATGTCAGTCTTGTAGGCATTGTTGTTGTAGCATGCTAGCACCTTGAAGGGTCCGTCGGCGCGTGGTAGTAGCTTGGACTTGCGCTCGTTGGGGAAGCATTCCTTGTGAAGGTGTAACCACACGAGATCTCCAATGTTGAATATCATGGGTTGCTTGTTGATGTTGATCTTGGTCGCGAGTCGTTGTACTTGGCATAGGATAGCTTGTCTTGTATCTTCATGCACCTTCTTTAGATAACTTGCTCTTGCGCTCACGTCCATGTTGATGCGCTCTTGTAGAGGTAGCAGTAGAATGTCCAATGGGGACAATGGATTGAATCCATAGACCTCGAAGGGGGACTTGCCGGTAGTAGAATGTCTTGCTCGATTGTAGGCGTACTCGGTGACGGGTAAGCATTCCTCCCACTCTTTGATGTTCTTCTTGATCAACACACGGAGGAGAGTCGATAGCGTCTGGTAGGTGACCTCCATTTGGCCGTCGGTTTGTGGATGGTATGCCGATGAGAAGAGTAGCTTGATTCTGAGCTTGGCGCATAGTGTCTTCCAGAAATAGCTAAGGAACTTGACGTCGCAGTCCAACACAATAGTCTTTGGCACTCCATGCAATCTCAAGATTTCCCTACAAAAGAGATTTGCAACATGTGAAGCATCGTCTATCTTGTTACATGGAATAAAGTGTGCCATCTTTGAAAAACTTTCCACAAGAACAAATACCGAATCTTTTCTGTTTTGAGTTCTAGGCAAACCAAGCACAATGTCCATACTAATATCTTCCCATGGGTGATACGGAATAGGAAGTGGCATATAGAGACCACGAGATTGAGCTTTTGACTTAGCTTTGCGACATGTAGAGCATCGGTTGGTGTAGCGAGAGATGTCGCGAAACATCTTGGGCCAGAAGTAGTTCTTGGAGAGTGTAGCGAATGTCTTGTCACGTCCAAAGTGTCCCATAAGTCCGCCGCCATGAGCCTCTTGCAAAAGCAACAAACGAAGAGAATACTCGGGGATACAAAGCTTGTTAGCATGCATTAGATAATCACTCTTGATATAATATCGCTCCCAAGTGTTATGTGTTAGACATTTTGCATAAGGAATGGCAAATGAAACATTATGCTCATACAAGTCTTTGACGTGCTCAAATCCTAAGATGTTTAATTCAAGTTGAGTTACAAGCATGCATTTGCGGGAGAGAGCGTCCGCCAGAACATTTTCCTTACCTTTGATGTATTTGATGACATAAGGAAATGACTCAATGAACTCAGTCCATTTGGCATGTCGCTTATTCAATTTCGTTTGACCTTTAAGGTATTTAAGCGTCTGATGATTCGTATGGATGACAAATTCACGAGGGCGAAGATAGTTCTCCCACACATGCAAGACTCTCACTAAGGCATATAACTCCTGGTCATAAATGAGATAGTTAAGTTGCGCTCCGGAAATTTTCTCGCTAAAGTATGCGATTTATCGCTTCTCTTGCATTAACACAGCTCCTATGCCATTACCACTAGCGTCACAATGCACTTCAAAAGTCTTATGAAAATTGGGTAATGCAAGCAATGGAACATGTGTAAGCATAAAGGCGCTCGTTTCTAAGAACTTGCACAACATCCCTAAGATGCACGACATGATCTTCTAGAGATTTACTAAACACAAGTATATCATCAAAGTATACCACAACACATATGCCAATGTATTTGTGAAGAACATAATGCATCACACGCATGAAAGTACTAGGTACTTCGGATAAGCCAATAGGCATGACTAGCCATTCATACAAGCCAAATTTCGTTTTGAAAGCCGTTTTCCATTCATCACCCTCTTGAATGTGTATGTGATAGTATCCACTTTTAAGATCAATTTTGGAGAAAATGGTGGCTCCACTAAGTTCATCTAGCATATCATCAAGCCATGGAATGGGGTGTCTATAACGAACGGTGATAGCATTTATGGGACGACAATCGGAACACATTCGATAACTACCATCTCTCTTAGGCACAAGAATAACCGGAACGTCACATGGACTTAAGCTCTCGCGTACATACCCATTCTCCATGAGATGTTAGACTTGTCGTCGAATATCTTGAGTCTCATCGGGGTTGACACGGTATGGTGCCTTGTTCGGTAAAGGTCCGCCGGGGATCTGGTCGATGCGGTGTTCGATTCCGCGAAGTGGAGAAAGTCCGGGAAGTAGCTCATCGGTAAATACATCCTTGAATTCCTGCAATAAATGAGACAAGACCGAAGGTAGATGCCGTGAAGTATTAGTCCTCACCACTGACGAGGGCATGTACTAGGGATAGGGTAACAGGCCTGTCCTACAGATCCTACCCTAGGACTCCACGCGCCTTATACTGGGCTCTAGGGCCAGATCAACAACACTCGGAGTTCAATGAATCACTCGGGAAGCAGGAGTCCACTCGACCAGCTATTTCACTCGGAGTAAATGACAGTCACTCGACCAGAGAAGACCAGGAGGCTCCAGGAGCGCAACGGTCAGGACGTGCGCTCGCTCGTATTATTCGTAATCAATGCGCCCGTTACCTGGCGCCCTTAAACCCCCTCTTAACCCCTGGTAATGGCGGCATTCATGGGAGGGCTGGCAGACACTATATAAGCCACCCCCAGCTCCATTCTAAGGGTTCGCAATCTATTTGTAACTCATACACTCAAGCAATCAAGCTCCAGAGCACCGAGACGTAGGGCTGTTACCTCCACCGCTGAGGGGCCTGAACTCGTAAATCCGAGTGTAACACCTGCGCCGTAGCTAGGCTCTGCCCTCTCATCCGTACCCCTACACACTATTGTCAGACTTCCACCCACGACAGTTGGCGCCCACCGTGGGGCAGGCGTCTAGCGACTTCCGGCGTAGTTGCATTTTTTCCACCATCACCATGGTTTCCGGCGGCGGGCTGACTCTGGGCGGCGAGATCCGTTTTAGCGTCCTCAGCTTCATCGCCGACGATTCCGCGTGGCTCCAGGAAGCCCCGCTGGATGCCGAGGCCTTGCTCATCCATGGCGTGGTGCACTTCCGCGCGAGTACCTTCGGTGTCCTTCTTCGGCAACTGTCGACTCCTTATCAGTCGACCTCTTCACTCTCCACTAGCCATCGTCGCAAGCGCTCCAGACGCTCGCGGCTTCAACGGTCGATCAAGCACGCGGTGGCCCTTCAGGCTACAGCCCCGCAGATCGCGGCAATAGAGCCCGATGAACCTGTCTTTGATCTGTTCGCCTCCGTGCATGAGCACTCGGAAAGCTTATCCGAGTGCGAGAGCAGCGATCCCGCTGCGGAGGTGCTGATGGCCGATTCCCCGCCCAGTCCGCCTGGGTACGGCCGCGGCGGCGCGGACAACGGTGATCCGTCGCGCCCTAATCTTGGCGGCGGCAGGGACCGACATGATGACGAGTATGTCCCCCGACCTCTCACTCAGCAGCAGAGGGAGGAACAGCAGCGCAGGACCGAGCATGCCCTCCAGACGCCCATCGTTGGGACGACCCCCGAGGCTCAGGCTTTGGAGGCCGCGCACCAGGCCAACTTGGCTGAGCGCAATCGTCTGGAAGCGCTCCAGAAGTCACTCGATGATCGCACCCGCAGGCAGCATCAGCCCAGTTCCAGTCGGCGGCAGCGGCAGTTGTTCTCGAATGATCAGCAGCAGAGTTTCCAGGTATTCCGCACTCCCGTACAGAATCTGGCGGCGGCCACTCGGATAGCAGATTCCATTGAGTCGTCCCGATCCGAGGCGGGGGAGGGTCTTCGGCAGATTCGGGCCCTGCTCAAGGCGGCAGAGGAGCAAATTCGGCAGTATCCCAGTCGCGCAACCGGATTCACAGCAGATCCGTTAGGGCTGACACCGTTTAGTCGGCCCACAGTCCAGTGTCCCCAAGGAGAAACAGACACTCGCCTCCATGGCGAAACGACCAAGACCGCCATCGAGACCAGTACTCAGGGCAGGATCACAGTCGGAATACGCCTCCGCGACGTCAGGATGATCGTCGCCGCATGCAGTCGCCCCCTCCACGGGATGGCTCGTACGCGCCCCGTCCGTGCGACACCAGGCGTCCTTACGGCAACGATCGGAGGGCCAGCCCTCCCCGTCTTGGTGACGGTTACCGCCAGAGAGAGCCAGTCAACTACCGTGACCCGCAATTCAATGCGAGATCCGTTCTCGCTCAGAACCTGGTCGACAGAGGCAGGGCTCTGAGAGAGAACTTGGACATAGATCGTCCGAGTGGAAGTGGAGCATTCATCTCCGGGCCCAAGTGTTTCAGCAGGGCCATCCGGGCCGCTGAGATCCCGCCTAACTTCAGATTGGCAGCCGGAGTAAGCAAGTTCACCGGTGAGTCCAAGCCAGAAACTTGGTTAGAGGATTACCGAGTGGCTGTGCTGATTGGTGGAGGAAATGACTGTGTGGCTATGAAGCATTTGCCTTCGATGCTGGAAGGGTCCGCCCGTGCCTGGCTCAACCAGCTCACTCCAGCCAGCATATACTGCTAGGAAGATTTGGCCCGAGTGTTCATCAAAACATTCGAGGGCACGTGCAAACGACCGGCTGGGTTGACTGAGTTGTAGCACTGCGTGCAGAAACCGAATGAAAGATTGAGGGAGTACATCCAGCGGGGGACAACCTTGCATCACGTGGTGGAGAACGTCACAGAGCATGAAGCCGTCTGCGCCTTCAAGGCAGGGGTCAGGTATCGGGGGTTCATCCTAAAATTTGGTCGGTCAGGATCTTTGACCATGAGCCGAATGATGGAGATTGCCACTCGGTATGCAAACGGAGAAGAGGAAGACCGTCTCCGTAACGGCAAAGGGAAAACCAGCGAGCCCAACCCCTGAAATAGTAATCCCAATCGGAAGCCGAAGCGTAAGGCTGATGGTTTGACTCAGGCCGAGGCTGCCGCTCTGGCTGGTCAAGCCCAGAACAAGGGGAAGTCTATGGAAAAATGGATCCCGAAGAAAAAGAGAGATCAGTCGGGCCAAGATGTCCTCGATTTGCCGTGTCACATCCACACGAGAAAGGATGAAGAGGGCAATCTGATATTGCCCAAGCATACCACTCGACATTGTAGACTTTTGATTCAGCAATTCCGAGAGGGCCCGTCGAGTGAGAGGAGCCCAGAAGACGCTAATGATGGAGACAAAGATGAACCTTTTGCCAGTGTCAACGCAACCCTGATGATCTTTGCAGATGTAGAGAGCAGGAGCCAGTTGAAGGTTATCAACCGAGAAGTGAACATGGCCATGCCGGTGATGACAAAGTTTCTAAACTGGTCGAAGACTCCGATCACCTTTGATCAGTCGGACCACCCAGTCTACATTGCCACCCCTGGGCGGCAGGCGCTGGTGGTCGATCCAGTCGTGGGAGGCGTCCGATTGCGCAAGGTCCTCATGGACGGTGGAAGTGGACTGAACATACTATACGCTGATACTCTGCAAGCGATGGGCATTCCGATGTCCCGACTCAGCGAGAGCAGCATGCAGTTCCACGGAGTGATCCCCGGCAAGAAAGCAAAGTCACTCGGGCAGATCGCCCTGGACGTGGTCTTTAGAGACGACAAGAACTTCCGGAAGGAAAGGCTGACCTTCGAAGTGGTCGACTTCCGCAGCGCCTACCATGCCATCCTTGGTCGACCAGCTTACGCATGTTTCATGGCCCGTCCATGTTATGTGTATCTCAAGCTGAAGATGCCCGGCCCCAAAGGTGTGATCACGGTCACTGGCAGTCGACAGCGCGCGGAGGAGTGTTTGCAGCAAGGGTCCAAGATAGCTGATGAGCAGATGGCCATGGTGGAACTGGAGGAGTACAAGAAAAATGCCGATCGGAGTGATCTGCTACGCTCCAAGAAGCCGGCTGCAGAATCTGCGTTTGAGTCGGCCGGCGACACGAAGCCTGTGCACATCCACCCGGAGGATCCCAATGCTGCTCCCACCAACATATCAACAACACTCGACAGCAAATAGGAAGAAGCGCTCATCCAGTTCCTCCGTGAGAACTGGGACATCTTCGCATGGAAACCATCCGACATGCCGGGTGTACCCAGGGAGCTGGCTGAGCACCGTTTGCGAGTCGACCCAAAGGCGAAACCTGTGAAGGAGCATCTCCGTCACTCTGCTACACAGAAGAGAAAGGCCATTGGCGAAGAAGTTGCTCGGCTCCTGGCAGCCGAGTTCATCCATGAGGTGTACCACTCCGAGTGGCTCGCCAACGTCGTCATGGTCCCTAAGAAAGACAAGTCTCTCCGAATGTGCATTGATTTCAAGCACATCAATCGGGTCTGCCCCAAGGATCATTTCCTGCTCCCCCGCATAGATCAAATCGTAGATTCCACCGCGGGTTCTGAGCGACTGTCTTTTCTGGATGCGTACTCCGGGTACCACCAGATCCGACTGTATGGGCCAGATGAAATAAAAACAACCTTTATCACCCCATTCGGTTGTTTCTGCTATATCACCATGCCTTTCGGTCTTAAAAATGCTGGTGCCACTTTCATGCGCATGGTGCAGAAGTGTTTGCAGAAACAGATCAGTCTGAACATCGAGGCATACATGGATGACATAGTGGTCAAGTCCAGAAAAGGTTCTGACCTAGTGGCTGATCTAGCTGAAACTTTTGCAAATTTGTGGAAGTATGATATCAAGCTGAATCCAGCAAAGTGCACTTTCGGAGTTCCTGGGGGCAAGTTACTCGGTTTCCTCGTTTCTGAACGAGGGATAGATGCCAATCCTGAGAAGATCGGGGCGATTGTATGAATGAAACATCCAGAACGTCTTCATGATGTACAGAAGCTCACGGGTTGCCTCACAGCTCTGAGCCGATTCATCTCCCGTCTTGGTGAGAAGGCACTGCCCCTGTACCGATTAATGAAGAAATCTGATTCATTCGAGTGGACTGCTGAAGCACAAGCAGCATTTGTTGAGCTCAATGCCCTGCTTTCCACCCAGCCGGTGCTTGCCGCTCCGAACAGCAATGAGTCGTTGCTCTTGTACATTGCAGCCACTAGTCAAGTTGTCAGCACTGTCCTCACAGTCGAGCGAGAAGAACAGGGCAAGGCTTACAAAGTTCAGCGCCCAGTCTATTACATCTCTGAAGTTCTGACTCCTTCCAAGCAGAGGTATCCTCATTATCAGAAGCTCGTTTATGGCATCTACCTGACTGCGAAGAAAGTAGCCCATTACTTCCAAGAGCACATTGTGTCAGTCATCAGCGATGCCCCACTGTCTGAGATCATGAACAATCGGGATGCGACTGGTCGAGTGGCGAAGTGGGCTATCAAGCTCCTGCCCCTTGACACCAAGTTCGATGCAAAGAAGGCGATCAAGTCCCAAGCATTAGCGGATTTCCTAGCCGAGTGGACTGAACAGCAGCAACCGACTCAGAGCCACCCGGAACACTGGACCATGTTCTTTGACGATTCCAAGAAGCTGAATGGTTCAGGAGCTGGAGTTGTGTTAGTATCTCCGAAGGGCGATCATCTCAGATATGTTCTGTAGATTCACTTCGATTCCTCCAACAATGAAGCCGAGTACGAGGCGCTCCTTTATGGTCTACGTATGGCCATCTCACTGGGTGTTCGGTGCCTGATGGTCTACGGAGACTCGTATCTAGTTGTGAACCAAGTGATGAAGGAGTGGGATATCAGAAGCCCCGCTATGACAGGATACTGCAATGCAGTGACAAAGTTGGAGAAGAAATTTGAAGGTCTGGAGCTGCATCACGTTCCCCGAGCCAGGAATCAGGAGGTAGACGATCTGGCAAAGATCAGGTCCACTCGGAGATCCATACCTAGCAATGTGTGCCTCGAGCATTTATGTTCTCCGATGGTAAAAGAAGATCCCTTCACGAAAGAGCCCCCGCAAGTGGTCAGTCCTTCTGATCCGACTGAAGTCGAGGTCCCGGCAGTCTTTGATTTGGTCATGGAGGTCCTAGCAATCACACCCGAGTGGACAGTGCCTTACATTGCATACCTGCTCAGGCAGGAACTTCCAGAAGATGAAACTGAAGCCCGCCAGATTGTTCGCAGGTCCAAAGCCTTTACAGTGATGGACGATCAGTTATACAGAAAGAGCGTCACCGGTGTGACTCAGTGCTGCATCGCTCCGGAGGAAGGTCGATTGATCCTGGAGGAGATTCACTCGGGAACTTGTGGACACCACGCGTCCTCTCGGACAATCGTGGCTAAAGCTTACCGAGCCAGTTTTTTCTGGCCACGTGCCAATGAAGCTGCGCAGGAGATAGTCCAACACTGCGCCGGATGCCAGTTCTATGCAAACTTATCGCACAAGCCTGCGTCTGCTCTGAAGACAATTCCACTCGTCTGGCCGTTTGTAGTCTGGGTACTCGACATGGTGGGACCCCTCTGGATAGGGGCGAGTGGATTCACCCACTTGTTGGTTGCAGTCGACAAGTTCACTAAGTGGATCGAAGCCAAACCCATCAAGAAGCTAGACTCTCATACAACGATCAAGTTCATGAAGGAGATAGTCTTCAGATACGGCGTGCCCCACAGCATTATCACTGACAATGGTTCAAACTTCGACTCGGAAGAGTTCAAGGCGTTCTGTGCCTCCCAAGGCACCTGAGTCGACTATGCATCTGGGGCGCACCCGCAGTCGAATGGACAAGCTGAGAGAGCAAACAAACTGATTCTTCAGGGGTTAAAGCCACGACTCATGCGTGATTTGGAGCACGCAGCTAGAGCTTGGGTCACCGAGTTGCCGTCAGTCCTTTCGGGCTTGAGGACGACCCCCAATTGGTCTACCAGTCGCACTCCCTTCTTCATGGTGTACGGAGCTGAAGCCGTCCTGCCGAGTGACCTGCTCCACAATTCACCTTGAGTGGAACTGTACTCTGAAGCTGAAGCAGAGCAAGCACGGCAAGACGCCATTGATCTCTTGGAGGAGGAAAGGGAGATGGCTCTGATCCGTTCGGCCACTTATCAGCAAGATCTAAGACGTTTTCACAGCAGGCACGTCAGAAGTTGGACCTTTCAGGAAAGAGATCTTGTGCTCCGAGTGGATCAGCAGCGACCTCACAAGCTTGCTCCCGCGTGGGAAGATCCCTTTATCATGTCAAAGGTTCTGCACAACGGAGCATACCACCTGTACAACCTTCAGAAGCAAGCAGACGAGCCCCGTGCTTGGAATGCGGATTTGCTGCGATGATTTTATACTTGATCATGAGATGTAATGAAAGTACTCGAGTGATATTTGGTGAATAAAAGCATGACTTTTCTAGTTCCACATTGAGCTCACTTGTACGCATTTTCTGGCTTACAACCGCCAGTGGGTGCACGCCGTTCAACTTAGCTGCAAACCAGTTTTTGCCTAAGTCAAAAATCTACTCTAAGTGAGAGCATCCCTCTCACTCGGAGGATTGGCTGTGAACCAGCTTTCGCCCAAGTTAAAAACGCTACACCGAGCGAAGAGCATCCCTCTCACTCGGGGACTTGGCTGCAAACCAGCTTTTGCCCAAGTTAAAAACGGTACTTCGAGCGAAGAACATCCCTCTCACTCGGCGACTTGGCTGCGAACCAGCTTTCGCCCAAGTTAAAAACGCTACTCCGAGTGAGGAGCATTCCTCTCACTCGGGGACTTGGCTGCGAACCAGCTTTCGCCCAAGTTAAAAACGCTACTCCGAGTGAAGAGCATTCCTCTCACTTGGGGGCTTGGCTGCGAACCAGCTTTCGCCCAAGTTAAAAACGCTACTCCGAGCGAAGAGCATCCCTCTCACTCAGGGGCTTGGCTGCGAACCAGCTTTTGCCCAAGTTAAAAACCTACTCCGAGTGGCGAGCATCCCTCTCACTCGGGGGCTTGGCTGTGAACCAGCTTTTTCCCAAGTTAAAAACCTACTCTGAGTGGCAAGCATCCCTCTCACTCGGAGGCTTGGCTGCGAACCAGCTTTCGCCCAAGTTAAAACCTACTCCGAGTGACGAGCATCCCTCTCACTCGGAGGCTTGGCTACGAACCAGCTTTCGCCCAAGTTAAAAACCTACACCGAGTGACGAGCATCCCTCTCACCCGGGGGATTAGCTGCGATCCAGCTTTCGCCCAAGGTAAAAACCTACTCCGAGTGGCGAGCATCCCTCTCACTCGGGGGCTTGGCTGCGAACCAGCTTTCCCCCAAGTTAAAAACCTACTCCGAGTGACGAGCATCCCTCTCACTCGGAGGCTTGGCTGCGAACCAGCTTTCGCCCAAGTTAAAAACCTACTCCGAGTGACGAGCATCCCTCTCACCCGGGGGCTTAGCTGCGATCCAGCTTTTGCCCAAGTTAAAAACCTACTCCGAGTGGCGACCATCCCTCTCACTTGGGGGCTTGGCTGCGAACCAGCTTTTGCCCAAGTTAAAAACCTACTCCGAGTGACGAGCATCCCTCTCACTCGGAGGTTTGGTTGCGAACCAGCTTTCGCCCAAGTTTAAACCTACTCCGAGTGACGAGCATCCCTCTCACTCGGAGGCTTGGCTGCGAACCAGCTTTCGCCCAAGTTAAAAACCTACTCCGAGTGATGAGCATCCCTTTCACTCAGGGGCTTGGCTGCGAACCAGCTATCACCCAAGTTAAAAACCTACTCCGAGTGAAGAGCGACCCTCTCACTCGGGGGCTTAGCTGCAATCCATCTTTCGCCCAAGGTAAAACACTACTACGAGTGTAGAGCATCCCTCTCACTCAGAGGCTTAGCTGCGAACAAGTCTTTGCCTAAGTTAAAACCCATTTCAAAGACTCGAAAGACTCGAAGGAAAGCATTCGAATAACTTCGGAAGTTCCAAAGCGAATACGAGTACGCGGGCCCGAAGCCCGAAAGAGTTTAACGAGTACAATTTCACTCGGCATACCGAGGCTAATGGGTAAGACTTAAAGTTTTCTCACGCCCCTGTAGGGCTGGCTGGCTCAACGAAGGAATCCAAGTTGATGCCGTCTGCGATCCGAGTGGCCGCTTCGATGAATTTCTCCATGAAGTCCTCAAACTTGAGTTTCTTCGTGTTGGCAACTTGGAGAGTCTTCAGTTTCTCCTCCTTGGCCTCCTTGCAATGCACTCGGACCAGGGAGAGCACCACGTCGGCCCCGCAGCGAGCAGCCGACTTCTTCCACGCTTGCACTCAGCTGGGAATGTCGTTGAGACGAGTCATCATGGCTTCTAGGTCGGTGTCGAAGGTGTCTTCGGGCCATAGCTCCTTGTCGATTCTGCCGAGTGCACCCTGCAGACGAATGATGTAACCTTGGACGTCTTCGATGCGAGATTCTACCCGCATGACACCTAGAGCAGCCTTGTCACCAACGAGTGACCTGGAAGGATCCAGATCCCTATCAATTCTATCAGTTTCTAGCTCGAAGTCTCGACAGTACTCTGCGAACAAAAAAAGAGGAGAGTTGAAGATCTGCATGCATAAAGTTCACTCGGATAACATTTCACTCGGGTGTTATAGGTTACCTGCAAGCTTGGTGTACATTTCCTCCGTGAACTCTTCTATGTACCTTTGCAGAGCATTCTTCTTCTCGGTCAGCTGG
Source organism: Elymus sibiricus (assembly GCA_039707655.1). Lineage (NCBI taxonomy): Eukaryota > Viridiplantae > Streptophyta > Magnoliopsida > Poales > Poaceae > Elymus > Elymus sibiricus. The sequence continues at coordinate 187,184,711 of CM077672.1, forward strand.
GTGATCTTCTCGTTCAGAGTCTTCTTCTCTTGCTCGTAGACTTCCACCTGGGCCTTCAGCTTGTTGTCCCACTCGGCCTTCTGCTTCTTGAGCTCGGCCGCCTCCTTCTTCGCCTCCTTGACGGCGGCCTTCAGCGACTTGTTCTCTGCTTCAAGCTTCTCGAGTGAGGCCAGCTTCTCTTTGGCGGCCTTGGTCTTTTCCTTCGCCACTTTCTGTGCTCCTGCCAGCTCGTTGTCCTTATTCTCGAGTGCCTGCTTCATAGTTTCTAAAGAAACAGAGGTTCTGAGCCGCACTTGGAGTCGATGGTTTTCACTACGCACATCTGTTCGAGTGAAGTCACTCGGTTCAAAGAACGAGGAGAGATGAAAGCGGAATTCTCAGTAATTGAAGCTTACCTCCCATGGTCTTGAGCTCTGCTTGACGCGCTGTGTTCCTCCTCTCCACCTCCAAATCCAGTCGGAGCTGAGCCGTCTCCTTCTCCAGTGCCACGTACTGAGTCCCAAGCTCGCAAGTTTTCTGAAACACAAGAAAGAGCAGATCAGTTAACGTTGAGAAATATTCCGAGTGCCCAGAGACCGACGCTCCTAGAAGGAACAAGCTTGACCAGTATCAGATCCTGAAGTACCCTTTGACAGCGAGGAACAAGCTTGACCAGTATCAGATTCTAAGCTCTAAGACTCCCACCGACTGCCCGCAGTCGATGGCAGTCTCGGGGACTACACCCAGTGGGTGCACTCAGCGTGCCCCCTTGGAATGGTATCCACTCGGACCGGTCCGCCCGATCCGAGTGACGGCCGAACACAAAAAAAGAGGAGACAAAAGGTTCTAAGACTCCCGCCGACCGCCCGCAGTCAACGGCAGTCTCGGGGACTACACCTAGTGGGTGCACTCAGCGTGCCCCCCTGGAATGGCATCCACTCGGAGCGGTCTGACCGATCCGAGTGACGGCCAAGCAAAAAAAAAGCAACAACAGAACAAAGTCTAAGTTCTAAGACTCCCGCCGACTACCCGCAGTCGACGGTAGTCTCGGGGACTACACCCAGTGGGTGCACTCAGCGTGCCCCCACTGGAATGGTATTCACTCGGAACGGTCCGCTCGATCCGAGTGATGGCCAAACACAAAAAAAAACACCCAGTGGGTGTACCGGATATCTTCCAACTGAAATTCCTACTGAAGAAAAATGTCTTGGAAGTCAACTTACAAGGGTACTTACTCGAACGTTCTCCTGGAGGGCAGCACTAGCATCGTATGCCAGCTTGCTAGCTGTGCACACCTCCTTCAGCCTTTGGGTCATCAGCTCCGCCTGGATCATCGCCTCCTTGCTGGCTCTAGTTTGGTCCTCCGGCACCTTGTCCAGACTGAAGATATTGACGGGAGGAGTCGGAACCGAAGCCAGAGCAGTCGACGGAGCCGCGGCAGAACCAGCCCCAGCCTGAGAAGAACCCAGCCCCAGAGGCACGGTCGCGGCAGGTGCAGGGAGAACTTGAGGCGCTTCGCTCGGCGGCGTCTTCCGTGTGGTGGTCTGAGAAGCAGTCTGAGCTGCGGTCCCCTTCTCGGTGTCCTTCTGTGGTGGCTCTTCGTTGTCGTCCCCGACGTGGATGACCTCTGCAAGCGTTACGTTCACTCGACACAATCAGTCGCAGTTCACAATTCAATCAGATGAAGACATTTCAGTCGAATGACAGGTCGAAGTAAAGGTGAAGTCATTGTTACCTCTACGAGAAGTGGCCGCATCTGCTGACTTGGCTTTGGTGTGGTCCCCATCAATCTGCATGGGAGACGTCGTCGAGGTTGCGGCACTGATTCATAAGATTCACTCGGTCAGAAGAATCCCGAAAGTTGACAAAGACAGAAAGGAAATGCTTGGCGCTTACATTGAGGCGACGGGCACGGTGACCTTGATCCTCGGTTGAGCCTTCCAAGGCTTGGGAGAAACAATCTTGAGCGGCTTGGTGGTCTTCTCCGCCGGGTCCGGTGTCGGCGTCCGAGTGCGCTTTCGAGCCTTCGTACTCGGAGCCGCCGCCTTCCCCGAGTCAACACTCGGATCGTGGGTCTGTTTGGAGCGGCGCTCAGAGCCTAACTCTGGAGACAGGGAAGACTCATCCTCATCACTCCCTCCAAATTCGTCGCTTTCATCCAAGCTATCTTCCGCGTAACTGTCGTCGGCGCTGCCATGTTCACTCTCCACGCCCCCTATGAGGTGTTCACCATTCGGCACGGACGAAACCATCTTCTGGAACTCCTGCAAGACACGAAGAGCATAAACAGCCAGTCCAGTCAGTTCACTCAGATTAATAGATTCACTCGGATAATCTGAGGAAGATAAATTCACTCGGAGATACGTGTTGTACCTCCAGCGGCAAGTTATTAGCGTCGTAGGGCGGGATCCGTCTCGACCCCCGCGGATTGTCGCGCGCGCCGGTGATGTACTTGAGCCACTCCTTCACGGTCTTCTTGTCGAGCTCATCCGGGTGCACTCGAGTCTTGTCCTCAGTGCCGATATACTGCCACATCGGGTGAGCTCGCTCCTGCAGCGGTTGGATTCGTCGACTGAGGAAGACCTCCAGCAGATCCAGACCTGTCAACCCACCCTGGACCAGGCTGACTACCGCGGTGACCAGGATTCCCACGTTGGTCTTCTCCTCCTTGTCCACCGTCAGAGATGGAGGCGCATTGACTCTCTCGGATGTATAAGGGGGGAGACCAGTCGACGAGCCGGCACAAGGGATATCGTTGCAGTAAAACCATGTCGAATGACAACCCCTAACTGAGTCGGGAAAAGTCATCGCGGGAAAAGCGCTCCTACCCTGCATCTGAATACCCAAGCCGCCGCACAGCTGGGTCACGTGGGTTCTCTCCCCCTCGGGGTTGGCCTTTTTGACCGACTGAGAACGGCATGTGAAGACGTGCTTGAATAAGCCCCAGTGCGGCGGGCAACCCAGGAAATTCTCACACAAAGAAACGAACGCGGCGAGGTACACTATGTCATTCGGAGGCAAATGATGGAGCTGACCGCCGAAGAAGTTCAAAAAACTACTGAAGAAGGGGTGAGGTGGCATGGAGAAACCTCGCTCCACATGGGTGGTGAGGAGCACACGCTCCCCGGGGCGCGGCGCAGGCTCGATCTCTCCTTCCTCCGGCAGCCTCCACGTCTCATCGCGCACCAGCCCGTCCGCGACGAGCCCACCGATGTCATCTACCATGGTGGTTGGCGGGATCCAGTCGCCCTGGATCCACCCGTGCGGAGGCACGACCCGACAGCTCGACGCCTTCTTGCCCTTCGCCGCCCTCTTCGCCTTCTCGAGCTTCGCCGTCTTGTCCTTTGCCATCGCCGCCGAGCTCTCCAGCACCGTGGAGGATTCGCGCGGGGTGGGTCGCGGAAGAAGGGATTGGGCAGACTGGAGAAGTTGGGGAAAAGGGGATCTGTCTCTCTCTCCCTCTCCGACGCGGCGACCCCCTTATATCGCCATCCGCTCCGCTCCCCACTCCACGCCGCTGAATCGTGGGCCCGCAGATTTCCTCAAATCGCGTCGTCGAAGATCCGGCGGTACGTTGTGCAAACCGGGGCGAAAATCAAGGCGTCACGTCCCACTTTCCCCACTCGCTGCGCTGCAACCGTTCACGCGTGCTCAAATATGGTTTCAAATCCCGCAAAATCTGGAGCCCAGCAACCCGATTGCTCTCACTTTGAAGATGTGCCATGTATGCTCGGATCCGCTCCGACACACGGCATGTGACTGCTCATTTCACTCGGATGGAGGCTACTCATTTCATTCGGATGGAGACTACTCATTTAACTCGGACGTCATATGGTCCAGAATCCATCAAGGTGCCGCACAAAGACAAGGGCGTCTAACGACCAAGAGGAGTTCTGAGCGCCTCCGTATTGCTCAACTTACCTGGGAATTCGCCTTGACTCGACCCGCCTAACCTCGACCGATTCGGGGGCTAATGACGAGGGCATGTACTAGGGATAGGGTAACAGGCCTGTCCTACAGATCCTACCCTAGGACTCCACGTGCCTTATACTAGGCTCCAGGGCCAGATCAACAACCAAGAGTTCGGCATACTGACATTCACTCGGAGTTTAATGAATCACTCAAGAAGCGGGAGTCCACTCGACCAGCTATTTCACTCGGAGTAAATGATAGGCACTCGACTAGAGAAGACCAGGAGGCTCCAGGAGCGCAACGGTCAGGACGTGCACTCGCTCGTATTAATTGTAATCAATGCTCCCATTACCTGGCACCCTTAAACCCCTCTTAACCCCTGGTAATGGTGGCATTCATGGGAGGGCTGGCAGACACTATATAAGCCACCCCCCAGCTCCATTCCAAGGGTTCGCAATCTATTTGTAACTCATACACTCAAGCAATCAAGCTCCAGAGCACCGAGACGTAGGGCTGTTACCTCCACCGCTGAGGGGCTTGAACTCGTAAATCATTGTGTAACACCTGCGCCGTAGCTAGGCTCTTCCCTCTCATCCGTACCCCTACACACTACTGTCAGACTTGCTCCCATGACAGTTAGCACCCACAACAACCACCTCATCTTTGCACACAAGTACAAAGTGATGAACACTCGATGGGCTCTCACTCACATCCCTCATGTCTCTTTTGGTTGCTAAAAGCACTACGTTTTTCTTGTCGCTCATCATGGAGTCGCTCAATTTTGGCTTGTGGCGCTCACTCTCTTTGTGGTGGTTCACTCGCTCACTTTTCTCTCCACGATGGGTAGATGCTTGCTTGTCGGCGATCACTTGACTTGGCGACATGGGTCATAGCACGTACTCCTTTCCCTTCATCTTGAAGCTATAGTGATTGGTCCATCCATTGTGGGTGAAGCCACGGTCGAATTGCCAAGATCTTCCTAGGAGAAGGTGGCATATGAACATGGGAACAACATCACACTCCAATGTGTCTTCGTAGGCGCCAACCTTGAAGGAGACTTGAACGGTGTGCTCCACTTGAATGGTGCTAGAGTCTCTAAGCCATTGGACCTTGTATGGGCGAGGGTGCTTCATCTTGACCAATTGTAGCTTGGAACATAGCTCTTCGCTTGCAAAATTGTGGCAACTTCCTCCGTCAATGATGACCTTGACAGAACGTCCATTGATGCCTGCTTTGGTGTGGAAGATATGGCAATGTTGGTCTTCCTCTTGTTAGTGCTGAAGTGTCAAGAGCTTGGAGACAACTAGAGCGGGGCTCGCATCATTGTCACAAAAGACTTGAGCGTCTTCTTCTTCATTCACTTGACGATGCATGGCCACGTGCTCAAGTGCTTCCATTTCTTCTTCACTCATGGAATCGTAGGTGCCATCATCATTTGCAATCATGGTGCACCGGGTTGGACATTGGTATGTCTTGTGGCCACGGCCTTGGCAAGTGAAACATTTGATGGAACTTGTCTTGTCGGTCTCATCGGTTGGAGTCGTTGATGATGAAGCCTTTGGCTTGAAGTTGCTGGTAGTAGAAGGACGACTTGAAGGTGTCGAAGATGACGAAGTTTTCTTGTAGCTTGACTTGTCACCATTGCTTGGAGAAGCGTTAGTCGAGGTAGAAGGCGTGGTAGTCGTAGAAGCTTGAGTGTATGAACTATAGGTCTTGGAAGAGTACTTGGCGTACTTGAGGCCATCTTGCACTTGCCGCTCCGCCTTGGTAGCTTGGTGCACTAGCTCGATGAGGTTCGTGTAAGGTTGGAAGTCCGCAATTTTCTTAACGGGATGGTTGAGTCCATTCACGAGACATGCCATGGTTTGCTCCTCGTCTTCCATGACATTGGCTCGTATCATTTCAATCTCCATTTCCTTGTAATACTCTTCAATGGACTTGGTGCCTTGCTTGAGAAGTTGCAATTTCTTGAAGAGATCTTGACTATAGTATGTAGGCACAAAGCGCGCTCTCATGACCTCCTTCATTTGATTCCATGTTGTGATGGGTGGGTCACCTTTTGCTTCTCGCCGCTCAATGACTTGCTCCCACCAAATGAGGACATAATCTTGGAACTCAAGTGACGCCATGGCAATTTTCTTCTCCTCTTCATAATTGTGAAGATGAAATATCTTGTCGACCTTCAATGCCCATGAGAGGTAGTCTTCGGGATCATTGCTTCCAGAAAACTTAGGCTTGCCATAGCGTTGCTCTTCAATATGTTGGGGGCGATGGTGATGACGCTCTTGTCATGGTTGAGGATCTTCAATCGTTTGTTCCTCGTGCTCCACTTGATTAGCTTGACATTGATGGCGTGGGATTCTTGCACGGTTCCTCATCTCTTGGCGCTCCTTAAGGCGTTCTGCTTCTTCTTTTCACTCTCATTGGAGGGCCTCTTCTTGTAGACATACTTGGCGATTGCGCTCTTGTACGGCGTGAGTTGCTTCACATAGAGCATGTTGGGCTTCAAGGGCTTGTTCCTCACGACGTTGTTGCTCTTGTCAAAGGGCATCGCCATCTTGGTTTTCTTGATGATCTTGGCATCGTGGAGCTTGCTCTTGTTCCATGGGATCATTTGCTTCGCGACGATGTCCTTCACGTTCCCGTAGGTGGTCTTCTAAACCATTGCCATGAAATGGGTTTTGTGGAGCTTGATGATCTTCATGGTCTTGGCGATGATGTAGACGAGCTCGGGGAAGACTTGCATCCAAAGAAGTGTCGGAAGAGTGTCGGCTTGAATGGCGCCATCTTGATGACAACGAATTTGTAGAAGAGCGGTTGACAATCAAGGCATGGATTGTCTCAAGTCGGTGGCGAGTTGATCGATGCGGTTGCCCAATGCTTCATTCTCTTGATGCAAAGCTCTATGCGCGCCGAATAGTTGATTCCTGGTGACGTAGTTGTTCGGTTCCTATTCTTGCTCGATGAAGAGTGGGTTTGTAGAAGTGCTCAGCCTATCCATCATCTCAAGCAAATATGTGAGTGGAAGAAAGGAAAGAACTAAACCAAATGTACCTTATCCAATGTTGAAGATGGATCAATGATCACTCAAGAATGTATTATGGAAGTAGCACAATTGGTACCAGATCTGGTCGATTCTCACACCTACCGGAGCTTTTGGAGTAGCTTGGTGAGGATGGTGGCACAATTTTTTTGCAATTGTTAGCAAGATTCAATAATGTTAAAAGAGATTCACAAATTTGGAAGGAAACAAGTAGACCAATAGCAATAGGTGGCACACGGAAACACGCGCGTGGATAGATAAATGGGGTCATGCAACCAAGGAACGAGCTCAAAATGTGGAATCCTCGGAAAATGCTTTTTGTGAACAACACTAGAGAGACGCTAGCACGATTGCTCAATAGGCAAGATACGGCACTTGTGCACAACCTATACGAGACAAACGTAATGACTTCTATCCCAAGTATGCTATATATGGATGATGCCCGGTGATTCTCTCATGATGATCCAAGATGATCGAGTATGGAAATTTGATATGGAATGTGGTATGATGCTATGGCTATTGCTTACAAGCTCTTTGTTTTCTCTTTGCTTAAAAGCTTTTCTCTTTTTTTTGATATGGCCACTTATGCGAAATGCTCACACCAAGATAGCAATTGTGTATATGCGGGAACAATGTATGACACAAGAGATGATACGGAGATATATGCACGCTATGATAGCTATGCGGAACAAGTATCACTAATGTGCACAATTAACGTTGCCCGACAATACTCAAATGGCTAGTCTCGATTGGAAAGTGACGCAAAATGGTCTCGGGGGTTAGCAATGCAATGGCAAGGGAGAATATACAATGATGTCATCGAGGTTACCGTCCTTGCTTATTATTTGTGGTGTCAAAATGGTGAAGTGGTCATTGTCGATGACAAATTCGTGACGAAGATGAGCGGGGTGGTGTCGGTGACGAACTGTCTCTAAGTAGCCGAAACACATTAGGAAACAGAAACCGCAACTCAAAATTTCAAATGACAAAACGTGTCAAAATTGTTGGTGGTAGCGGAAACACGATGGTGGCTGTTGCAGAAAACGGTTGTGGTATGCGGAAGAATTGGCGGAAACCAGGTCAAAATTGGCGAAAGTTAGGCGGTGGTGGAGATGGATTGTGGCTGCCAGGGGCCAGATGTCTGGGCGTCGGGCCGGATGTCTTTGGTCACGGCCCGAATGTCCGGGGTCTCTGATCCGCAGACGAACTCGTGGAAACTTTGGGGAAAAAGAAAAAATCGAGCAAAATTGCGGGAATTTCATGGATGGAAGTCGGGAAAATTGTGTGGGGATGCTAGATCCACTCATGACACAGCAAATCCATGTATCAAATTCAACAAAACATCATCCAACCAACAAATCACAAAAAAAATTGGTAGGGCTATTTTTGTGGGGATTTTCAAAATTGGGACAAAACACAACAAAATTAGGCTCCAAATTCGTGATCAACCTAGGCTCTGATCCATGATGATGTAGGGTGGAACCCTATGGTGTCGATCTTTCACGATTTGGAGGGGAAACGGGGAAGAACACGAAGAACACAAGAGAGGAAATCACTCAAATAGACAAGACACAATCACACATGTGCTAAATCCACATACACACGGAGAGAAACAAGATCCAAAGTCAACAAGGGAGGATACAAACGGTAGCTAGTTCATCCCAATCCGTGAGGAGAGAGGTCTTGAATCCATAGAGGATCTTCCCTTGAAGGGGTCTTGAATCCACTTGGGGGATCTTCTCACATGGAGGCCTTGATCTCCATGGGAGTAGGGGTAAGTGGATGAGCAAAGCTCTATCTCAATGAGTTAATCCTTTGCTAACCCTAGAAGGAGGAGGGAGAGGTATATATATATATAGTGCTAGTACAAGTTGGGGCGAGTTGGATGGATACATGGGCCTTCGGCCCGTTCTCTGCGCATAGGAAGGTGCCGGATGTCTGGGCTGGGAGCCAGATGTCTGGGCCTTTGATACGTCCCAAACGTATCTACTTTTCCAAACACTTTTGCTCTTGTTTTGGACTCTAATTTGCATGATTTGAATGGAAGTAACCCGGACTGACGCTGTTTTCAGCAGAATTGCCATGGCGTTATTTTTGTGCAGAAATAAAAGTTCTCGGATTGAGCTGAAAATTTACGGAGAATTTTTGGCGAATATATAAAAAATACTGGCGAAGAGAATTACCAGAGGGGGGCCACCAGGGCGCCACAAGCCCAGGGGGCGCGCCCATCCCCCAAGGCGCGCCTGGCAGGCTTGTGGGCCCGTGGCAGCTCCGGCAACCCTAACTCCGACTCCATAAGTACCTATTCATCAAGAAAAAAATCAGAGAGAAGGATTCATCGCGTTTTACGATATGCAGCCGCCGCCACCTCCTGTTCTTCATCGGGAGGGCTGATCTGGAGTCCGTTCAGGCCTCCGGTGGGTGGAATTCGTCGCCGTCGTCATCATCAACCCATCTACACCGCCAATTTCATGATGCCCACCACCAGGAGTGAGTAATTCCTTCATAGGCTTGCTAGACGGTGATGGAGTTGGATGAGATTTACCATGTAATCGAGTCAATTTGTTATGGTTTGATCCCTAGTATCCACTATGTTCTGAGATTGATGTTGCTATGACTTTGCTATGCTTAATGCTTGTCACTAGGGCCCGAGTGCCATGATTTCAGATCTGAACCCTTTATGTTTTCATGAATATATTTGAGTTCTTGATCCTATCTTGCAAGTTATATGCACCTATTACGTGTCATGATCCGCATACCCCAAAGTGATAATAGTTGGGATTCTTTCTGGTGATTGCCGTAGTTTGAGGAGTTCATGTATTCACTATGTGCTAATGCTTTGTTCCGGTTCCTTATTAAAAGGAGGCCTTAATATCCCTTAGTTTCCATAAGGACCCCGCTTCCACGGGACGGTAGGACAAAAGATGTCATGCAAGTTCTTATCGCAAGCACGTATGACTATATACGGAATACATGCCTACATTACATTGATGAATTGGAGCTAGTTTTTTGTCGCTCTAGGTTGTGACTGTTATATGAGGAATGTCATCCAATGCAATTATCCATCACTGATCCAATGCCTATGGATTTCACATATTGATCTTTGCTAAGTTAGTTTTGCTGCTGCTGCTGTTACAATCACTACAAAACTGCTACTGTTACTATTGTTACTATTACCACTGCTATCAAAACTATCATACTACTGTGCTATTGATCACCTTGCTGCAGATATTTAGTTCTCCAGGTGTGGTTGAATTGACAACTCAACTGCTAATACTCTCAAATATTCTTTGGCTCCCCTTGTGTCGAATCAATAAATTTTTGTTGAATACTCTACCCTCGAAAACTGTTGCGATCCCCTATACTTGTGGGTTATCAAGACCTTTTTCTGGCACCGTTGCCGGGGAGCATACCTCTATTTGTGAGTCACTTGGGATTTATATCTGTTGATCACCATGAAGAATCTGAAAGATGATAGAACCAAGATCATTCCCTCTAAGACGAGGGGAGGTAAGGAACTGCCATCTAGCTCTGCACTTGATTCACCTTCTGTTTTGAGTAGCCTTGCGACACCCCCACCTGTTATGCAATCTGATATGTGGCAAGTAATTGATGATGCTAGTACTCTATTTGCTGAAACTGTGCCACTAGGTGAATTTCTTGATGAACAACTTGCTAAAGCTAAAGAATGTGAAATTACTGAAATTGCTGAAAATTATGATTCACCTATTATGCCTAGCTTTCCTAGAATTGAAATGCCTAAGATACCTGAGGGTTACGTTATGGATGAGGAGAAAACTAGGGACTTTCTTGCTTGTAATGATAGACAAGATGTTAAGAAATTACTGAGTAAGCTGAAAGAAAAATCTATGAATGCTAAAATGAAATATGGTCCTCAGTTTGCTACTTCTCCTATCTTTATTACTGATAAGGATTATGAATTCTGTGTCAATCCTGAGTTAATTACTTTGGTTGAATCTAATCCTTTTCATCGTTATGAAAATCAAACTGTTGTGGCACACCTTACTAAGTTGAATGATATAGCCACCCTATTTGCTCATGAGGAAAAAATTCGCTACTACTATATCCTTAAGTTGTTTCCTTTCTCATTAAAGGGTGACGCTAAGACATGGTTTAATACTCTTGGTCCTGGTTGTGTGTGTAGTCCCCAGGATATGATATATTACTTCTCTGCAAAATATTTTCCTGCTCATAAGAAACAAGCTGCCTTACAAGAAATTTTTAACTTTGTGCAAACAAAAGAAGAGAATCTCCCTCAAGCTTGGGGGAGGCTTCTCCAATTACTTAATGCTTTGCCTGATCATCCTCTCAAGAAAAATGCTTTGCCCGATCATCCTCTCAAGAAAAATTAAATACTTTATATCTTTTGTAATGGACTAACCGATGCTTCTAGGGACTACCTAGATAGTTGTGCTGGTTGTGTTTTCAGGGAACGAACTGTTGAACAAGCTGAAGAACTATTGAATAATATATTGAGAAATGATAATGATTGACACTTCCTGAACCACCACCTAAGCAAACTCCGAAGAAGAGAGGTATTATATTTCTCAGTCCTGGAGATATGCAAGAGGCAAAGAAATCTATGAAAGAAAAGGGTAGTAAAGTTGAAGATGTTAAGAATTTACCACCTATCGAAGAAATACATGGTCTCAATACACCGACACAGGTAGTAAAGGTAAATTCTCTCTATAGATTTGATGAAGGTGATATTCCTTATAATAAATCTGCTAGTCAATGCCTGGATGAATTGGATAACTTTATTGTGAAACAAGAAAACATTAATGCATATGTTAGGAGACAAACAAAATGCTTACATGATTGATCGTTTGGGTGATTTGATGTTTAGAACTGTATGATGTTAAAGGTTTAAGAAAACATGCATCCATGGTACAAACTTAGTTAGAACAAATTGCTAAGTCACAAAATGATTTGCTTAATGAGATGAACAATAAAATGAATGATCGTGCTGTTAAAGTGGTCACTAGGGGTGGTAGAATGACTCCGGAACCCTTATATCCTGAGGGTCACCCTAAGAGAATTGAGCAAGATTCTCAGAGAATTAATACTGATGCACCTAGTTCTTCTAAGAAGGAAAAGATAAAGAATAATGATAGGACTTTACCTTCTTATAGTGAACCTACGGTAGATACACATGAGAAACATAATGATGTTTCTGTTTCAGATGCAGAGACACAATCTAGTAATGAACATGAACTTAGTAATAATGATAATGATAATGCTCATGTGGATGCTCAACCTGATAATGATAATGATGTGGAGATAGAACCTGCTGTTGATCTTGATAACCCACCACCTAAGAATAAAAGATATGATAAGAGAGACTTCATTGCTAGGAAACATGGTAAAGAAAGAGAACCATGGGTTGAAAAACCCATGCCTTTTCCTACTAAAACTTCAAAGAATAAAGATGAAGAAGAATTTGAGTGCTTTGTTGAAATGTTTAGACCTGTCTTTTTGCGCCTTCGTTTGACTGATATTCTGAAAATGTCTCCCTATGCTTAATACATGAAGGATATTGTCACTAATAAAAGAAAGATACCTGAAGCTGAAATTTCCACCATGTTTGCAAATTATACATTTAAGGGTGGAATACCTAAGAAATTGGGAGATCCCGGAATACCAACTATACCATGCTCCATGGAAGGAAACTATGTTAAAACTGCTTTATGTGATTTAGGAGCCGGTGTTAGTGTTCTGCCTTTCTCTTTATATCGAAGACTTGATTTGAATAAGTTGACACCTACTGAAATCTCTTTGCAAATTGCTGATAAATCAACTGCTATACCCATCAGTATTTGTGAGGATGTGCCTGTAGTAGTGGAAAATGTTACTATCTTAACGGACTTTGTTATTCTTGATATGCCCGAGGACGACAGTATGTCGATCATCCTTGGTAGACCCTTTTTGAATATTGCAAGAGCTGTTATTGATTGCAACAAGGGCAATGTCACTTTTTATGTCAATGGTAATGAGCATACGGTACACTTTCTGAAGAAACAACCTCAAGTGAATAGTATCAACTCTATTGGAAAAATTTCAACAATTACTATTGGAGGTTATGAATTCCCTATTCCTACTGTCAAAAAGAAATATGAAACTCTTATTGTTGGGGAGATGCATATCCCCGTTGAGGTAACTTAGTGTTATACGAAGATTCTTCGGTTTCATTTTATTCGAAAAAAGTTTATTAATAAGACTTGATCAACCTTATTAATGGATTCTTTTTGAAGGGCATGTGGTCGATGAATTTAGTAAGCACAACTTTCTGTACCCACTTTTTTCTTTCTGTTATTTTGAGTTAATAAGGTAGAAATGCCATGATTATCCTATTTTCTGAATTATCCATGCAATAAAAATGTCCCGAAAATAAAAGTTCTCGGAATGCCCTGAAAATTTAACATGATTTTTTTACAATAAATGAAATTTTTTGGCACTGAACACACCCCAGGGGGGTGCACCTGTGAGCCACAAGCTCATAGGGCGCGCCCACCCCCCGGGCGCGGATAGCAGGCTGGTGGGGCCCACGGGGGCCCCCTCACTTATTCCTTCCACCCATCTCCTTCTTCTGCCTCTAGAAAAAATAACTAGCTCCTTCAAACCCGTGTTCTTGCTTCTTTGGCTGCAATTTTTGATCTCCTTGCTCGGAACTCCATTTCCGAAACTATTTTGGGGGATTACTCCTCAGTATGTGACTCCTCCAATGGTCCAATTAGTTTTTGTTCTAGTGGTTTATTATTTGCACAGTTAGCTACTATTGTTGACAACTTATATGAGCTTGCATGTTGAATTTGTGAGGTTCCAAGTAGTTTTGATGCATGATATAGCGTCTAGATACTTGCGGGAGTAGTTGCTATCAATTTTATGAAGTTTTGTTCACTTTTATTTTGAGTCGCTAAATATTTCAGAAATTTTCAGAGGGAGAAAATGTTTCAGAGATGTTCCAAGGTGGTTCTTCGAGCAAGTGACCTCCAAGGCTTGCTATACGTGAGCCAGACCTCGAATTTCCCCGGAAAGCTCTAGTGCACCCGTGTGAATGGCCGTTAGACTACTTCATGACTCGGGCTGGTATTAAGGAAGAATTTGATATGTACGTGCACAACGCCGTGTTGATGGACTTCGAGTCAGATAAGTGCACTCAGTACTATAATCTCACTGATTCTTTTGTACGGAAATTTGAGTATGCAGTTCATCACAATTCTCATTATGTTATATTTAATCCTTATGACAACTCATTTCGCATGGACCTTGAGGAATTTAGTGAAGTGTGTAAAATTCTGTACTGTGGGATATGCACTGAACCTCGTAAGTCTGATTGCAATGATTTTCTTATGAGTATTACTAGAGGTGAAACTAGAGGCATAACACAAGCTACTATAGGGAGCATTCATTTTCCTGCTATCCATTATTTTGCTCTGTTCATAGGTAGATGCATTAATGATAAGCATGACCATAGTCATCTGTGCGCTCCTGATCTTAGCATTCCGAAGAGTGTTTTATTGAGGAATAGAAAATTTAACATGGGGGCCATTGTTGCACGTCGGTTACACAATAATGCCTTAGTTGATGATTTCTATGGTGGAATTTATGCTACGCGCTTAGCTAATTATCTTGAGGTGCCAATCAAAGAAAATGATATCCCGTTGCCACCCGCTTTTCTTGATTATGATGCTATGGAGCGTTACCAGTTCCTTGAAAGGGTCGACCCACTATTCCGGTACAGACTAATCTTTAACAGGCGTCATGTGTTCCATATTATGTTGCCTGCTCCTGCCTTCTTTGACATTTAGGGAAAACAAAGACACTTCATACTTGAGGAGGAGGCAGAGGAGTATGAGAGGGCGAGGGAGACTTCTCTCCCTAACGAGGTAGCCCGCCAGGCGGTGACAGCTGCACTACAGTACAACCCGAACTATGACTACGGTTATTATCCAGGCCAGTAGGGGCCATAGACCAACTTAGGCCACAAGCCTATGCTTGGGGGAGTACGTATTTCTCATCGACATTACATTCATGCATCACACATTCATTCCAGTTGTCGGTGTTCATCATTTTCCTTTGTATATCCATGTTAAATTTATTTTGCTTTATTCTTGTGTGTTTGAATAAACTTCGAAAATCAAAAAATATTTCTTGTTTCTTTTCGGGTTTCCTTTCTTGTTTAGTAGTTTGTAGTATTAAAAGAAAACCCAAAAAGATTTCTCGTTCTTCTTTTTGTTTGTTGGGAGCTTTCCCGTGTAAATAGTTTTTCTCATTTTTGTTTTTCTTTTGTTTTATGCTTTCTTTAGAAAAACAAAAACTCCAAAGACATTTTAGTTTGTTTCTTTGAAATTATTTTCTTTTCTTTGGGTCGTCGTAAGGAGAAGACCACGATGAAAATGTTGAGTGGCTCTCATATGCATTATTGTTTATCTAATAAGAGCCCATATTACCTCGTCTTCTCCTTTGAATAATGTTTGCAGATTCCAGCTTAGTCCATGGCACTTGCACTATTATTATTTTTACATCGTTCGGTCGTGCAAGTGAAAGGCAATAATGATGAAATTTGATGAATTGATTGAGGTGAAGGAAAGCTGGTATGAACTCTACTTGTTTTTGTTTTTGTAAATATGTTTAGCTCATCGTTCTTGATTCAGCTTATTATGAGTAAACATGTTTGCGATGATAATTAGAGATCATAGTTGCTCATGCCATGCTTAAACAGCTAGGAGTGGATAATCATTTATCTTGAGTATCACCATGCATTAAAAATGGCTATGATGTAGTATGATAGGATGGTATCCTCCTCTGAATGATTCAAGTGACTTGACTTGGCACATGCTCACGCATGCGGCTGAATCAAAACCAACAAAGCCTCCATGATATTTATGTTCATGGTGTTTTATATCCAACTCATGCTCGTATTCCATGTTAATTATTCTCAATGCATGTTTATGACCGTTTTCACTCTCTGGTTGGCCGTTCGTCAATCTATTTGCTAGCCTTCACCTGTACTAAGTGGGAATATTGTTTGTGCATCCCCTTCCTGAAACCCAAAGTTGTTCCAGATGAGTCCACCATATCTACCTATATGCGGTCTTACTCTGCCGTTCCAAGTAAATTTGCATGTGCCAAACTCTAAACGTTCAAATAATCATTTGTTTTGTGTGCCCGTACCGCTCATGGAGCGACAGGGGGCGGTCAGTATCTTCCATGCTAAGCGGGTTATTCTCATGATGAGTGTTTATTCACTTGTCATTGCACGAGAGAGTGGCTAGTAATTGGGATGCCTAGTCCTATGATCAAAATAAAAAAAATATAATAATGAAACAAACTCCGCCCGGAAAGTTGAAAGTATGGAGGGCACACATGAATTCGGCTAGCCATGGCTTGTGATTGCTGGAGGAGGGGGAGTAAACTTTACTTTTCTGCTTGGGAACCACCTATAATGTGTTTAGCATGGAAGATATTGAAAACTCTTGGTCGTAACGTTGACAGGGAAGGTATACCTCCCAAAATTATATTCATCTCTGTTATAAGCTTCGAGCTTTGGCACCTCTGCAAATCCCTGCTTCCCTCTGCGAAGGGCCTATCTATTTACTTTCATGTTATTTACTTTTATTGTTGATTCATCACCTTCTCATTAAAGCACCAATTGGAGAGCACTATTGTCATTCTTATGCATTGTGTCTAGTTAATGTTGAGTATGAGCATGACTGGATCTCTTTTACCATGAATTACAATGTCTAGTCATTTCTTGAACTTCAGAGGTGCTCTGCATTTATGTTTTGCGGTCTCAGAAAGGGCTAGTGAGATACCATATTATCGTATTATATCATGATTGTTTTGATAAAGTGTTGATATCCGAGATATCTTATTATTGCTCGCTAGTTGGTTATGTTATTGATATGAGTAAATGTGAGACCTAAATGTTATCATGAATATGGTTAGTTTATAATCTTTGCTGAGAACTTGAACATTCGTTAAGCATATATACAACAACAAGAACAAAAAAAGTTTGTAAAAGTTTTTCTTTGTCACTTTCAGTTTATCAACTGAATAGCTTGAGGACAAGCAATGAGTTAAGCTTAGGGGAGTTGATACGTCCCTAACGTATCTAATTTTCCAAACACTTTTGTTCTTGTTTTGGACTCTAATTTGCATGATTTGAATGGAACTAACCCAGACTGACGTTGTTTTCAGCAGAATTGCCATGGTGTTATTTTTGTGCAGAAATAAAAGTTCTCGGATTGAGCTGAAAATTTACGAAGAATTTTTGTGGAATATATAACATACTGGCAAAGAGAATTACCAGAGGGGGGCCACCGGGATGCCACAAGCCCAGGGGGCGCGCCCACCCTCCCAGGGCACGCCTGGCAGGCTTGTGGGCCCGTGGCAGCTCCGGCAACCCTAACTCCAACTCCATAAGTACCTATTCGTCAAGAAAAAAATCAGAGAGAAGGATTCATCGCGTTTTACGATACGGAGCCGCCCCCACCTCCTGTTCTTCATCGGGAGGGCTGATCTGGAGTCCGTTCGGGGCTCCGGAGGGTTGAATTCGTCGCCGTCGTCATCATCAACCCATCTACACCGCCAATTTCATGATGCTCATAACCGGAAGTGAGTAATTCCTTCATAGGCTTGTTGGACGGTGATGGAGTTGGATGAGATTTATCATGTAATCAAGTCAATTTGTTAGGGCTTGATCCCTAGTGTCCACTATGTTCTGAGATTGATGTTGCTATGACTTTGCTATGCTTAATCTTGTCACTAGGGCCCGAGTGCCATGATTTCAGCTCTGAACCCTTTATGTTTTCATGAATATATTTGAGTTCTTGATCCTATCTTGCAAGTTATATGCACCTATTACGTGTCATGATCCGCATACCCCAAAGTGACAATAGTTGGGATTCTTTCCGGTGATTGCCGTAGTTTGAGGAGTTCATGTATTCACTATGTGCTAATGCTTTGTTCCGGTTCTCTATTAAAAGGAGGCCTTAATATCCCTTAGTTTCCACAAGGACCTCACTGCCACGGGAGGGTAGGACAAAAGATGTCATGCAAGTTCTTATCGCAAGCACGTATGACTATATACAAAATTCATGGCTACATTACATTGATGAATTGGAGCTAGTTCTGTGTCGCTCTAGGTTGTGACTGTTATATGATGAATGTCATCCAACGCAATTATCCATCACTGATCCAATGCCTATGCTTTTCACATATTGATCTTTGATAAGTTATTTTTTCTGCTGCTGCTGTTAGAATCACTACAAAACTGCTACTATTACTGTTACTATTGTTACTGTTACCACTGCTATCAAAACTATCATACTATTGTGCTACTGATCACCTTGCTGCAGATATTTAGTTCTCCAGGTGTGGTTGAATTGACAACTCAACTGCTAATACTCTCAAATATTCTTTGGCTCCCCTTGTGTCGAATCAATAAATTTGGGTTGAATACTCTACCCTCGAAAACTGTTGCGATCCCTATACTTGTGGGTTATCAAGAGCCTTCACGTCAGGCCAGATGTCCAGGCTGGGGGCCGAATGTCCGGGCAGGCTTTGGGCGTTTCTGGCTGCTCTCTGGACAGGACGGGCCAGGTTTCCGGGCTGGTGCCGGATGTCCGGGGTCATCGGGACGGATGTCCGGGCCCTGAAGCAGATCTTCGGCTGGGCTGCGGCTGGTGGTGAAGTTACTAGGGGCCGGATGTCCGGGTCTTGTAGACTTTCAGTGATCCTCTTCGTCGATCCTCTTCATCTATGTACGTGGGGACTTGTCCTTCATCCCAAGCATCTTTGAGGTGGTCCTCTTCATACATAGCATTCCGGCTTTAGGTAGTAGCCATGTCTCACGTGGGTCATACGGAATGTAACTAAGGAGAGATGTCACCACGGTCTCAAGAGCTCTTGCGCGTGCTCGTGTCATCGGTCCACTTGGCACTTGGGGAGACGTAGGTAGGTCCATGGGGATGACCGTAGGATGCTTCGCATCACAAGACACCAAGTCTGTTGAAGAGTATTACAAAGAAATGGAGATTGCAATGATACGAGCCAATGTCACGGAAGATGAGGAGCAAACTATGGCACGTTTCTTGAATGGACTAAACCATCCCGTCAAGAAAACCACGGACTCCCAACCATACAACAACCACCTCGAGCTAGTGCACCAAGCTACCAAGGCGGAGCGACAATTGCAAGATGACATCAAGTACGCCAAGTAGTCTTCCAAGACCTATGGTTCATACACTGAAGCTTAAACGACTACGATGCCTTCTACCTCAACTAAAACTTCTTAAAGCAACACTGACAAGTCAAGCTAGAAAAAACCTTCGTCATCTTTGACACCTTCGAGTCGTCCTTCTACTACAAGCAACTATAAGCCAAAGGCAACATCACCAACTACTCCAACCGATGAGACCGTCAAGACGAGTTCCATCAAGTGCTTCACATGCCAAACCGAGGCCACAAGACATTTCAGTGCCCAACTCGATGCACCATGATCGCCAACGATGACGGCACCTATGACTCTATGAGCGAAGAAGAAATGGAAGCGCTTGAGCACGTTGCCATGCACCATCAGGTAAACAAAGATGAAGACGCTCAAGTCTTTTGTGACAATGATTCGAGCCCCGCTCTAGTTGTCTCCAAGATCTTGACACTTCAACACTAACAAGAGGAAGACCAACGTTGCCATATCTTCCACACCAAAGCGGGCATCAATGGATGTTCCATCAAGGTCATCATCGACGGAGGAAGTTGTCACAACTTGGCAAGCGATGAGCTATGTACCAAGCTACAATTGCTCAAGAAGAAGCACCCTCGCCCATACAAAGTCCAATGGTTGAGCGACTTCGGCACCATTCAAGTGGAGCACACCGTTCAAGTGTTCTTCAAGATTGGCGCGTACGAAGACACATTGG
Source organism: Elymus sibiricus (assembly GCA_039707655.1). Lineage (NCBI taxonomy): Eukaryota > Viridiplantae > Streptophyta > Magnoliopsida > Poales > Poaceae > Elymus > Elymus sibiricus. The sequence continues at coordinate 187,204,589 of CM077672.1, forward strand.
AGTATGATGTGGTTCCCATGTCCGTATGCCACCTTCTCCTAGGAAGACCTTGGCAATTCGACCGCGGCGTCATTCACAATGGATGGACCAATCACTATAGCTTCAAGATGAAGGGCAAGGAGTACGTGCTACGACCCATGTTGCTAAGTCAAGTGATCACCGACAAGCAAGCATCTACCCATCGTGAAGAGAAGAGTGAGTGACTGAACCGCGAAAAAGAGAGTGAGCGCCACAAGCCAAAATTGAGTGACTCCACGATGAGTGACAGGAAAAACTTAGTGCTTTTAGCCACCAAAAGAGACATGTGGGATTTGACTGAGAGCCCATCGAGTGTTCTTCACTTTGTACTTGTGTGCAAAGATGAGACGGTGAGGACTAATACTTCACGACATCTACCTTTGGTGTTGTCTCATTTATTGCAGGAATTCAAGGATGTATTTCTCGATGAGCTACCTCCCAGACTTCCTCCACTTCGCGGAATCGAACATCGCATCTACCTCATTCCCGTCACACCTTTACCGAACAAGGCACCATACCGCGTCAACCCCGACGAGACCAAAGAAATCCGATGCCAAGTCCAACATCTCATCGAGAATGGGTATGTATGCGAGAGCTTAAGTCCATGTGATGTTCCGGTTATTCTTGTGCCTAAGAGAGATGGTAGTTATCGCATGTGTTCCTATTGTCATCCCATAAATGCTATCACCGTTCGTTATAGACACCCCATTCCAAGCCTTGATGATATGCTAGATGAACTTAGTGGAGCCACCACTTTCTCAAAAATTGATCTTAAAAGTGGCTACTATGAAATTCGCATTCAAGAGGGTGATGAATGGAAAATGGCTTTCAAAACCAAATTTGGCTTGTATGAATGGTTAGTCATGCCTATGGGCTTATCCGAAGCACCTATCACTTTCATGCATGTGATGCATTATATTCTTCGCAAATATAATGGCATTTGTGTTGTGGCATACTTTGATGATATACTTGTGTTTAGTCAATCTCTTGATGATCATGTTAAACATCTTAGAGAAGTCTTGCAAGTTCTTCGAAACGAGCGTCTTTATGCGAATATGGAAAAAATACACTTTTGGTGTTGACAAGCTTGTTTTCTTGGGATTTGTTGTCTCTTCTAAGGGAGTTCACGTTGATGGGACTAAAATTGACGATATTAAAACTTGGCTACAACCAACCAATTTGCAACAAGTGTGTAGCTTCCTTGGCCTAGCCGGTTTTTATCGTCGATTCGTTAAGGACTTTAGCACCATTGCATCACCATTGCACGCATTGAGTAAGAAGAATGCATCATTTGTTTGGGGAACTTCCCAAGATACAATATTTCATGAGCTTAAGAATTTTCTTATGCATGCTCCATTGCTTGCATTACCCAACATTGATAAACCATTTGAAGTGCATTGCGACGCTAGTGGTAATGGCATAGGAGCTGTGTTAATGCAAGAGAAGCGCCCAATCGCATACTTTAGTGAGAAACTTTCCAGAGCGCAACTTAATTATCCCATTTATGGCAAGGAGTTATATGCTTTAGTGAGAGTCTTGCATGTGTGGGAGCATTATCTGCGCCCTCATGAATTTGTCGTCCATACAGATCATGAGATGCTTAAATACCATAAAGGTCAAACGAAATTGAATAAGGGACATGCCAAATGGAGTGAGTTCATTGAGTCATTTCCTTATGTGATGAAGTACATCGAAGGTAAGGAAAAAAATTTGGCGGACGCTCTTTCCCGCAAATGCATGCTTGTAACTCAACTTGAAATGAATGTCATAGGATTTGAGCACATCAAAGACTTGTATGTGCATGATGTTTCATTTGTCATTCCTTATGCAAACTGTCTAAAGCATAACACTTGGGAGCGATATTATATAAAGGTTGATTATCTAATGCGAGCTAACAAGCTTTGTATCCCCAAGTCTTCTCTTCGTTTATTGCTTTTGCAAGAGACTCACGGTGGAGGACTTATGGGAAACTTTGGACGTGACAAGACATTCGCTACGCTCTCCAAGAACTACTTTTTGCCCAAGATGTTTCGTGACGTGATGAGGACATCACTACCACAGTTAAACCCATTGCCCCTACTGTTACATACATGGGTTCAATTACTAGAGCTCGCGCACGCCAATTAAATTACCAGGTACTTCCGTTTCTTGGTAACGATTCTAATGTTCATGACAATATGATGCTGCCTAAATTGGATACATTTTTTTGCTTACAAATGAAGGGCCTAGCTTTGTCAAAAAGGATGAACATTGGAGCATGATCAAGCATGGAGATGATGGCATGCATAAGGGGAACAAGTACGGAGTTTCTGGTGGAGTTTTCAGCACTTTGGAGCCACCATGATGACGTACAAGGACATGGGCGAAATATACAAGATGCCCTTTCATAAATTTTGTCCATAGCTTAATATAGGTGTTGCGCCACCTTATTTTTGGGCCAGGCCCATGTAATTTCGAAATACTACTTGTAGGCTATTTTTTAGAGTTCGTATTGGTGGGGAAACGACTCAGGAGGTGTTTTAGTCCCACCTTGCCAAGGGGGGGACGAAATCCCCTCTCCTGCCCACTACAAATATAGCCCTTAAGGCACCATTTAGACTTTGGGTTTTGTTTAGATTAAAAGTTCACCATAGCTGCAACTTCGCGTACTTTGTTTGTGTTCTACGACCAGACAAAGACGTCACAGAACCCCACCTTCATTAATAAAGATTTCCTCTTATATTCGCAATATCCAGATTGCAATTTTAGTTTCTTGCTTGTTCTTTGTTTGTGTGCAGGAAACAGACCCTCGTGGTTAGGTTGATCATGCTCCGGCGTGGTCAATAACCTCTCGGAGTTGGTTTAGCGATTGCTAAGGCACGACGTCCTCGCACGTTCGTAGTCGGATCGTCAAAGTCTACTCCACCAAAAACAATAGCCACCATCTCATCGAAAGACGGGACACCTTTGTGATGCGGAGCATCCTATGGTCAGATTGCATCACATTCTCATGAACATTAGAAACATTAGCAAGAAACGAAAGTACCTGGTAATTTAACTAGCGTGCGTGAGCTCTAGTAGTTCGTCCAATAGGTATAGCAATAGGGGTTGTGGCTGTAACTATGGTAACCATGATCAAGCATGGAGTCATTGCGACAAGGTAACACTAAAGGTCTTAATAGAGGCAAAGGTGTCCCGTCTTTCGATGAGATTGTGGCTATCGTTTCTGGTGGAGTAGACTTTGACGATCCGACTGTGAATGTGCGAGGACGTCGCGCCTTAGCAATCGCTAAACCAACACCAAGAGGTTATTAACCATGCCGAAGCACGATCAACCTGACCGCGACGGTCTATTTCCTGCACGCAAACGAAGAACAAGCAAGATACTGAAATTGCAATCTAGATATTGCGAATATAAGAGGAAAGCTTTATTAATGAAGGTGGGGTTCTGTGACATCTTTGTCTGGTCATAGAACACAAACAAAGTACGCGAAGTTGCAGCTATGGCAGACTTTTAATCTAAACAAAATCCAAGTCTAAACGGTGCCTTAAGGGCTATATTTATAGGGGAAAGGGGGGATTTCATCCACCCTTGGCAAGGTGGGACTAAAACACCTCCTGAGTTGTTTCCCCTACAAACGGACTTTAAGAAAATAGCCTAATAAGAGGTATTTCAAAATTACATGCGCCTGGCCCAAAAATAAGGTAGCGCAGCACCTATAATAAGCTATGGACAAATTTTATGAACGGATATCTTGTATGTTTCGTCCATGTTCTTGTATGTCATCATGGTAGCTTCAAACTGCGGAAATCTTCACTGGAAACTCCGTTCTTGGTCCCTTCGCGCGTTCCTTCATCTCCATGCTTGATCATGCTCCAATGTTCATCCTTCTTGTCCATGCTAGGCCCTTCAACCATAAGCAACACAAATGTATCTAAGTTAGGCAGCATCACATTCTCATGAACATTAGAAACATTAGCAAGAAATGAATGTACCTGATAATTTAACTGGCGTTCGCGAGCTCTAGTAGTTGGTCCAATAGGTATTGCAGTACGGGTTGTGGGTGTAACTATGGTAGCCATGTCCTCATCATCAACCCTTCACGGCCTACGAACTTGTCATCGTCAATGACCAATTCATCTTCATACCAACCGTAAGCAAGGACGGTAACCTCGATGACATCTTGTACATCTCCCTTGCCATTGCATTGTGAACCCCCGAGCCAAATTTTGCGTCACTTTCCTATCAAGACTAGCCATTTGAGTATTGCCGGGCAACGTTACTTGTGCACTTTAGTGACACCATTCCGCATAGCTATCATAGCGTGCATATATCGTCGTATCATCTCTTGTGTCATCAATTGTTACCGCATATACATAACTGCTATCTTGGTTCGAGCATTTTTCATAAGTGGCCAAAAAAATCAAAAGAGAGAAAAGCTTTTAAGCAAAAGAAAAAAGAAAAACAAAGAGCTTGTAAGCATTAGCCATAGCATCATCACATTGCATATCAAATTGCCATATTTGATCATCTTGGATCATTGTGAAAGAATCACCAGGAATCCCACATACATAGCATAAGCGGGATAGGAAGTCGATATGTTTTGTCTCTTATAGGTTGTGCACAAGTGACATATCTACCTATTGAGAAATCGTGTTACGTCTTCCTTGAGTTGTGCAACATGAGCGTTTTCCATAGATTCCACAGTTTGTGCTCATCTCTTTGTTGCACGACCCCACTTATCTATCCGTGTGTGTGTTTCCGTGTGCCACTCATTGCTATTGGTCTACTTGTTTCACTTGCGAATTTGAGAATCTCTATCAACATTATTGAATCTTGCTAACAGTGTGCCACTCATTGCTATTGGTCTACTTGTTTCACTTGCGAATTTGTGAATCTCTATCAACATTATTGAATCTTGCTTACAATTGCATAAATTTTGTGCCACCATCCTCACCAAGCTACTCCAAAAGCTTTCTTGTGTAGGTGTGAGGATAGACAAGAGTCGGTACCAATTGCGCTATTTCCATAATACATTGTTGAGTGATCATTGATCCATCTTCAACATCGGATAAGGTACATTTGGTCTAGGTCTTTCCTTTCTTCCACTCACATATTTGCTTGAGATGATGGATAGGCCGAGAAATTCTACCAACCCACTCTTCATCGAGCAAGAAGAGGAACTGAACAACTACGTCACCAAGAATCAACTACTCGGCGTGCATAGAGCTTTACATCAAGAGAATGAAGCATTGGGCGACCGCATCAATCAACTTGCCAGCGACATTCGACAATCCAAACAACGCACAAGGGACTATGTTGACGACAAGCTATCATCCCAAATGGAAGAGTTCCGCCCCTTGATGGTCAACCGCTCTTCTACAACATGGTCATCATCAAGATGGCGCCAATCGAGCCGACACTCTTCGGACACTTCTTTGGATGCAAGTCTTCCCCAAGCTCGTCCGCATCGTTGCCAAGACCATGAAGATCATCAAGCTCCACAAAACCCATTTGATGGCAACGGTTTACAAGACCGCCTTCGGGAACAAGAACGACATCGTCGCCAAGTAAATGATCCCATGGAACAAGAGCAAGCTCCACGACGCCAAGATCACCTAGAAAACCAAGATGGTGACGCCCTCCGACAAGAGCAACAACGCCGCGAGGAACAAGCCCTTGAATCCCAATGTGCTCAATGTGAAGCAAATCACGCCATACAAGAGCGCAACCACCAAGTACGTCTACAAGAAGAGGCCCTCCGACGAGACCGACAAGAAGAAGCCGCACTCCTTGAGGAGCGCCAAGAGATGAGGAACTGTGCAAGAATTCCATGCCCTCAACGTCAAGTTAATCAAGCAGAGCACGAGGAGCAAGCGGATGAAGACCCTCAACCACGAGAAGAGTGCCATCACCATTGCCCCCAACACAATGAAGAGCAATGCTACGGCAAGCTCAAGTTCACCATGCCTAAGTTCTCCGAAAGCAACGATCCCGGAGACTACCTCTATTGGGCATTGAAGGTCGACAAGATATTTCGTCTTCACAATTATGAAGAGGAAAAGAAGATCGCCATGGCCTCACTTGAATTCCAAGACTACGTTCTCATTTGGTGTGAGCAAGTCATCGAGCGGGACCAAGCTAAGGGCGACCCACCCATCACAACATGGAATCAAATGAAGGAGGTCATGCGAATGCGTTTTGTGCCCACATACTATAGTCGAGATCTCTTCAGGAAATTGCAACTTCTCAAGCAAGGAGCCAAAGTCCGTTGAAGAGTACTATAAAGTGATGGAAATTGCCATGATAGGAGCCAATGTCACGGAAGCTGATGTCGGAGTCTAGGATCTGCGTCCAAGAAACTTCTCCAAGACCCTAGGATTCGAACTCTGGGGGACGTTGCTTGGCGACCTATGACACGATGGCAACTACAGTGGGACACTGGCTCTCACCGGACACGAAGGGGAAGCGCGAGCTACCCAGGTTCGGGCCACCATGCGGTGTAATACCCTACTCCTGCTTGTGTGTTTTCTTGCTATGTAATGGAGACCTTGTCGCTCGAGTACATGAGGTGGGGAGAAAATGAGTCGATTCCATTACAAGGAAACGGCCCCGCCCCTCTTGTAGTGCCTTGGTCCTCTTTCCCGAAAATATCAGCGGGAAAGGGTAGCCATAGGGCGGCAATTCAAAGGAGGACAGGTGCACAGGCTTATCCTGACTAAAGGCGGTCTTCGCCTGGTAAAGTAGTCCTCCTGATGTCCAGGCGGGCTTGGCGATGACCTTCGTCCTGGCGCGCCGCCCGTCTTGATCTTCTTTCACCAAAGGGGAAAACTATGGGACCTGCTTTTGAGGAAAGCAGATTCCGCTGCTCCCTTATCACCGGAATGGAAACCTGTCTGAGCCGCACCCTGCTGTCCTCGCCCTGCCACCCGACGTCACCCACGCGACGGGCCTGCTGCCCCGCGGCTGGCATCGCTCGCCAGGGTCTCGCGAGGGACTACCTAGCGAGGCGACTAGGAGCTTGCCGGTCTCACCAGGGCTTGGCCTAGCGGCGTGGGGCCTCGCGAGGCTCCCTCCTCGCGAGGCGACTCCTTCCTAAGTGGTGGCACCGGGGCCGCCCCTGCCGGGGCCTCCCAAAGCGTCGTCTTTTGGGCCAGAGGCAGACGGGCCGTGGTACCCTGGTTCCCACTGGGCCGACAGCAGCCCCCGGGCCCATGGCGTGTGCGTTCTGCCCATTTGGGATGCAGCATTGCGGGGCCCATCGAGCCGCCGGGCCCACGGGCGACGCGTGGCGGTCTTTGCGGGCACGACACCTCCACTTCTCCGCAACGCCTCGATAACCGCCGTCTCGGCGATAAAACCTGCCCGCGCAGAGCACTGGCACATCATTGCTCCTTCACCCCATCCCCAGTCTTCCTTGTGACCACCTCCTCGGTTCCCTCCCTCTTCTCTGACCTCTCTGCCACCGCCGCGGCCATGGACCCCAAGAGGAAGCTCTCCGCGGCGGAGAAGGGGAAGAAAGCGGTGGAGGAGGTGCAGCCGCCGAAGCCAACGCCGGCGAGGGGCAGAGGCCGGGCCTCCACGGCGATGGCGAGGGGAAGAGGCCGAGCTCACACCTCCGCCGCTGCATCCAGGGTTCCACCACGGGGGCGCTGGCGCTCCCCGACGGCGGCCGACGCCGGTCCCAGTGGCCGTGGGCATGGAGAGCGGGGCGCATGCGGCCGGGGTGGCCACGGCTGGGCGGCGGCCCTACCTCCCCAGGCGGGAAGACACTCAGCGGAGGCGGCCCACGAATTCATAGTGAACATGCACCGCTCGCCCTGCACCTGGCTCCGGCTCCCGGACTCCTTCGCGAGGGCGATGGAGGAATGCGCGCCCCTGGGCCTGTGGCTGCTACAACGGCCCTTCGAGGGTGGCGGCGGAGTTCACCCACTCCGGCTTCATGTTCTTGAAGCAGGGGTGGAAGTCGTTCACCCTCGCCCGGGGCCTGAAACGGGGGCACGTCCTCCAGTTCAAGTACGACGGGGCCGCCACCCTCTTCATGAGGATCTTCGGGGTCTCGGGCAGCCGTCTAGAATGCTACGCGGAGAGCGAGGACGGCAGCTACAGCGGCTCCTCCAGCGAGGACGACAGCGACGACGGCGCTGCCTCCTCCGACGGAAGCAAAAGTGGTGGGAGCCCCTGGAGCATCAAGAGCGAAGATGAGGACTCTGATTAGGCGCGGGCGACGCCTGGGGCGGACCCCTGGAGACGATTCCTTCCTTTGGTCCCTGTGTAACCAATGTAGCCTGGTGGGGCATAAACATATCTTGTATGGCGCTATATGTCTAAGTATTTGATTCCTCCTGCATTTTCACTTCTTCGCTTTTCTTCCCGAGGCCCTTGTTTCCTTCTTGCATTGCCTTCGTGCCCTGTGTCACTGGGACCTAGCCCCCGAGGCGGGCTACACCGTCGCCGGTATGCCTGGAGCGTGCGCTCCGCAAGGCCAGAGGGTGTAGGGCTCTTAGGGCTGTAGGAGTCCCTGAGGCGCGATGCTCAGAGTCCCCCCTTGACACGCAGGCGGCTCGTGCCAGGGAAATCAGGATGCCATGAGAGAGAAAAGAGAGGGAGAAGGCCCGACGGGTGCTTTCAGACTTAGCTCAGACTTGGCTCCTTCGAGGCGTGTAGCTCGGAGCAAGTCCCTTGCGGGGTGCGGCTCGTGAGGCCTGGCTCCTCGAGAGGCCTTCCGCCTATAGGAGCTCGCTCGTGATGCCTCCCGGGTGGCTCCTGAGGCCTTCGGTATCCTGCATCAGGGAAATTGCCAAGTTTTTGCAAGTAATGTAGCGGGGCGCACTCGTGAGGCCGCCTATGGGTGTTACGCGAGGAGGCCAGAGCACCAAGGACCTAGTGAGGTGACGTGCACGGGAGCAGGCCCGCGAGCCAGAGCTCAGTCACTTGGGTTTTGCAGCGCTGCTGGGACTGACCCGAGCACAGGCACCATGCCCAGCCCCCGCTCGCGTGAAGCACACGGGGGGAGATCATGAGCGCGCTTCCCGAGATAAATTCCGCTGCAAGGACACCGGCCATTTTTAGAAAGTAGGCTTTACTGATGCATGGAATAGATTCATTACACAGGAAAGATGCGTGCTACCGTGTTCGACATGGGTCAGCTTGAGGATGTGACGGCCGAGGGCCCCTCAGGTAAGTAGGACGCCAGCGCGGAGCATTGGGCATCCGCCAGCATTGAGCATGGGGTATCCGCCAGCGCGGAGCATGGGGCTTCCACGAGAGTGGGAAGGAGCTCCCGCGTGCCGAAGGTAGCGCCGGTAGAGAGAGCTTCGGAGCATGTACAGCTCATGTCGTTCGTATCCGTGGGGTCACGGATAGAACTTGCGGAGATGTTGGATGTTCTATGTGTTTTGCACCGGAACACCCTCCTCCATTTCCAGCCGTGCCGCACCGGGCCGGGCGATGTGTGTGACCCTGAAAGGGCCCTCCCACATGGGTGAGAGTTTGTGGAGTTCCTCCCTGCAGAGGATCCTGTGCAGGACAACGTAGCCCGCCTCGAGGGTGCGGGGGCGTACATTGCGGCTGTGATAGCGATGCAACGCCTGCTGGTACCTTGTCGAGCGAAGGGCGGCCTGGCGGCGTGCTCCTTTGAGGAAAAGCAGGTCTTCCTCCCGCAGGCCGCCCTGACGAGATTCGTCGAAATCCAAGACCCGCGGGGACCGATGCTTGACCTCAGCTGGGAGAACCGCTTCTGCCCCATAGACGAGGAAGAAGGGCGTCTCGCTGGTGGGCTTGGTCGCCGTGGTACGGATGGACCATAGCACTGATGGGAGCTCCTCCAGCCAGCCCTTGCTGCAGGCCAAGAGTTGCTTCTTGAAGCTCCTAGTCTTGAGGCCCTTGAGGACCTCAGCCTTTGCACGCTCGGCCTGGCCGTTGCTTCAAGGGTGTGCCACGGAGGCAAAGCAGATCTGCGTGACGATGCTGGCATAGTAGGTCTTGAATTGGCCGCTGGTGAACTACGCGCCATTGTCGATGATGATGCGGTTGGGGATACCAAAGCGGCACACTAGACCCTTGATGAACTTGACTGCGGACACTCCCGAAATGGTCCGAACAGGCTCCACCTCCGCCCACTTGGTGAACTTGTCGATGGCGACGTAGAGGTAGCGATATCCGCCAGCCGCGCGAGGGAAGGGCCCGAGGATGTCCAGCCCCTAGACCGCGAAGGGCCACGAGAGAGGGATGGTCTGGAGCCCCTGCGCTGGCTGGTGGAACTGCTAGGCATGGAACTAGCAGGCCTCGCACGCCTGGACCAGCTCCGTGGCATCCTCGAGCGCTGTGGGCCAGTAGAAACCACTGCGAAATGCCTTACCTACGAGGGTGCGCGAGGACGAGTGATGGCCGTAGTCACCTCCGTGGATGTCAGCAAGCAGCTCGCGCCCTTGCTCCTTGGAGATGCACCGCAACGCGACCCCGTTCGGGCGGTGGCGGTACATGTCACCCACCTTCAGGTGGTAGAGCGCAGCCTGGCAGACCACACGCTCTGGTTCTGTGTCGATAACCGGGAGGGCGCCGCCCTCCAGGTAGTCCTTGATCTCCGTGATCCAGCTTTCAGGCTGCGGCTTGAGTGCCAGCAGCAGGCGAGCGCCTGAAGGTGGCCCATAGTCTGGTGCGCCCATGGGTGGTGCGGGAGGGAGCTCCTCATGAGGCGCCGCGGGGCTGACGACTGGAGGTGCCGCTGAAGGCTTCAGGAGCCGCTCCTCGAAGACGCCAGGGCTCTGGGGCTCACGGCGCGAAGCGCGCTTGGCGATCTCGTCCACCTCGCTGTTGTCGCCATGAGGGATGTGCTGTAGCTCCATGCCCATGAAGCGCTTGTCGAGCTTGCGCACCTCCTCCAGGTAGGCCGCCATGTGCTCATCCTTCGGCTTGTACTTCTTGTTGGAGAAGTTGACGAGGAGCTGCGAGTCCCCCTTGATGATGACGCGCTTGACCCCAAGCGCGATGGCGTCCTTGAGTCCAGCGATGAGTCCCTCATATTCGGAGATGTTGTTGGAGACCATGTCGGCGCACCCGAAGCAGAGCTGCACTGCATAGCAAAGCTTGTCGCATGTGGGCGTGGTGAGAACCACACCAGCCCCCGCGCCCTGGCATGCGAAGGCCCCGTCGAAGTGCATGCTCCAGCCCCCAGAGGTAGCCTCCTCAGGCAAGAGCGACCCCTCCTGGGGCTCGCCCTGGCGTAGGTCCATCCACTCAGCCGCGAAGTCTGCCAAGGCCGCGCCCTTGATGGTCCTGGTTGTGAGGAACTCTAGCTCGAAAGGCTGCAACTCGATGTTCCATTCAGTGACGCGGCCGGTGGCGTTCGGGCTCCGCAGGACCTGCTCCAGTAGATAGGAGGAGATCACCCTAACTGGGTGGCCTTGGAAGTAGTAGCGCAGCTTCCTGGAGGCCATGAGGAGCGCCAGGAGGAGCTTCTGCTGCATGGGGTATCGCTCGCGCGCGTCTCGCAGCACTGTACTGACGAAGTAGACGGGGTGCTTGACGAGGCGCGTGACCATGGTATCCAAGTCGTGCTCGCCGAGGAGCCCAGGCTGCTGCACCGCCGGGGCCTCCGGAGGCAGCATCACGGGGGCCTCAAGAGGCTGAGCCCCAGAGGCCTCCCGAGGGGGCGTCGGGGCTTCCTGAGGAAGGCCCGCGGCAGGCGCCGGCAGGATCTTGAGGGGCTCGAGCGATGCCTCCACTGGGGCGGGCTCCGCAGACGCAGGCTCGGCAGGCCTCTTCTTGGCAAAGACTTGCTCCTCCCGCTCTACCACAAGGGCCGCACTGTCCGTTTGGGGTGTGGCCGCCAAGTACAACAGCAGGCGCTCGCGCGGGCGCGGGGCGACCAGGACGGGAGGCCTCGTGAGGTACCTCTTGAGATCCTCGAAGGCAGCGTCAGCCTCAGGAGTCCACTTGAAGGGGCCAGACCTCTTCGCAAGCTTGAAGAAAGGCAGAGCCCGCTCGCCGAACTTGGATATGAAGCGCCCTAGTGAAGCCATGCACCCCGCCAGGCGCTGCATCTCCTTGAGGTTGCGGGGCGGCCGCATTTCCTCGATGGCCTTGATCTTCTCAGGGTTGGCCTCGATGCCACGATGGGAGACCAAGAAACCACGAAGCTTGCCGGAAGGGACGCCGAAGATGCACTTGGCGGGGTTAAGCTTGAGGTTGACCTTGGGCAGGTTGGTGAAGGTTTCTTCCAAGTCCTCGATGAGAGTGCGCGCCTCGCGCATTTTGATGATGATGTCGTCAACATATGCCTCCGCATTTCTCCCCATCTGGCACCCCAGGTAGATGCGCATCAGCCTCTGGAAGGTAGCCCCCGCGCTCTTCAGGCCGAAGGGCATGCATACATAGCAGAACACTCTGCAGGGAGTGATGAAGGCGGTTTTTTTCCTCATCCTCCCTTGCTATCTTGATCTGATGATAGCCTGAGAAGGCGTCCAGGAAGCAGAGGAGGTCGCACCCAACGGTGGAATCTACTATCTGGTCGATCCTGGGTAGCGGAAAGTGGTCCTTGGGGCAGGCCTTGGTGAGGTTGGTGAAGTCGACGCACATGCGCTTGCCGCCGTGGGGCTTGGCGACGACAACGGGGTTGGCGATCTAGTCCGGGTGGAGCACCTCACGGATGATTCTGGCGTCTTGGAGTTTTTCGACCTCCTCAACGACGAAATCCTACTTCTTGGGCGCCAGGCGCCATACCTTCTGCTTGACGGGGCGCGCGTTGGGGCACACCGCCAAGTGGTGCTCGATCACCTCCCTTGGCAAGCCGGGCATGTCTGAGTCTGTCCAAGCAAACATATCTGCATTCGCCTAGAGGAAGGCGACGAGGGCGCCCTCCTGCTCGGGGGGATGGCCGCTGCCGAAGGTGAGGAAGGGGCCCGCGCCGCTCCCATCCAACGACACCTTCTTGGTCTAAGCCCGCTCCTGGGAGAACAGTAGCTTCTTCTTCGTGGGTGCCGGCTCGGCGGGCCCGGGGACATCCTCCTCGGCCCGGGATGCGGCGGCGGCCGCCTTGAAGGCGCCTGCGAGGGCGCATGTTGCGCCCTTCTCATCGCAGCGGATGTTGAGGGTGCCGCTGCTACCGGGCATCTTGACGAGGCCGTAAGCGTGATGGGTCGCGGCCATGAACTTGGAGAGCGCCGAGTAGCCCAAGATGGCATTGTAGGGTAGGCTGATATGAGCCACGTTGAAGACAACGAACTCCGTCCGGTAGTTCTCACGGGTGCCGAAGGTGACGGGAAGGCGCACCTGCCCCAAGGGGAGAGTAGAGCCATTGGTGACGCCCGAGAAGGGCCTGGTGGGCGTCAGGCGCCCGTAAGGCACCGGGAGCGTCTCGAAAGCCTCCATAGAGAGCACGTTGAGGCCAGCGCCACCATCGATTAGTGTCTTGGAGACGGCCATGCCACCGATGGTGGGAGTGCACAGCAGAGGGACAGCTCCCGCAGCCCTGGTGGACTTGGGGTGAGCGCTGGCGTCGAAGGTGACGGGAAACTCGGACCAGTTGAGGCGGTCGGCGGACTCGGGCGCCGGCAGGGCCGCGCTCACTTCGCGCGAGAAGCGCTTGAGGTGGTGAACGGACCGGGGGGCCTGGGCCCCTCCCAGGATGCAGGCCACCCCGCGAGGCTCCTGGGAGGCCCCGCTGGAGACAGCACCCCTGGCCAGAGGAGGAGCACCTGGAGCGGCGCGCCCGGGTGGCTCGAAGCAGCATGGGGAAGCAGGCGAGGAGCGAGGGGGTGCCTGGCCACTGTGGGCAGCGGAGACAAGCTCGGTGATGCGCGCAAGCCAGGCGTCGTGGTCGTCCTTGGTAGGGCGGCAGCGCAGCAACCCTGTGCCATGAGCAGCGCGACGCGCGGGTCGGAAGGGCCGCGACCCGCGGGCGAGGACGCGGTGGTGGAGCGGTCGCGCTCCTGCCCACTCGCCGACGGGCGGATGGAGGAGGCCGCCCGCTCCTCCTCGGGCTCAGTGGAGGCGCAAAGGCGCCGCCCCGGGGCACCTCTGGCGGCGGCAGCGCCGCCCATGTCGGTGTTGATGTCGAGGTCGAAGGCGCGAAGACGGCAAGTCCCCCTACCTGGCGCGCCAAATGTCGGAGTCTAGGATCTGCGTCCAAGAAACTTCTCCAAGAACCTAGGATTCAAACTCTGGGGGACTTTGCTTGGCGACCTATGACACGACGGTAACTACGGCGGGACACTGGCTCTCACCGGACACGAAGGGGACGCGCGAGCTACCCAGGTTCGGGCCACCGTGCGGTGTAATACCCTACTCCTGCTTATGTGTTTTCTTGCTTTGTAATGGAGAGCTTGTCGCTCGAGTACACGAGGTGGGGAGAAAATGAGTCTATCCCCTTACAAGGAAATGGCCCCGCCCCTCTTGTAGTGACTTGGTCCTCTTCCTCGAAAATATCAGCGGGAAAGGGTAGCCACAGGCGGCAATTCAAAGGGGGACAGGTGCACAGGCTTATCCTGACTAAAGCTGGCGGGCTTCGCCTGGTAAAGTAGTCCTCCTGATGTCCTGGCGGGCTTGGCGATGACCTTCGTCCTGGTGCGCCGCCTGTCCTGATCTTCTTTCACGAAAGGGGAAAACTCTGGGACCTGCTTTGGAGGAAAGCAGATTCCGCTGCTCCCTTATCACCGGAATGGAAACCTGTCTGAGCCGCCCCGTGGCTGACATCGCTCGGCAGGCTCTCGCGAAGCGGCCTCGCGAGGGACTGCCTAGCAAGGTGACTAGGAGCTTGCCGGCCTCACTATGGCTTGGCCTGGTGGCGTGGGGCCTCGCGAGGCTCCCTCCTCGTGAGGCGACTCCTTCCTGAGTGGTGGCGTCGGGGCCGCCCTGCCGGGGCCTCCCAAAGCGTCGTCTTCTGGGCCAGAGGCAGACGGGCCATGGTACCCTGGTTCCCACTGGGCCGACAGCTGATTTCCAACCATACAACAACCTCCTCGAGCTCGTGCACCAAGCTACCAAGGCAGAGCGACAAGTGCAAGACGACCTCATGTACGCCAAGTACTCATACAAGACCTATGGTTCATACACTAAAGCTTCAACGACTACAATGCCTTCTATCTCGACAAAAGCTTCACCAAGCAATGGCGACAAGTCAAGTTAAAAGAAATCTTCATCATCTTAGAGTCGTCCTCCTACTACAAGCAACTTCAAGCCGAGAGCTTCATCATCACGTACTCCAATGGATGAGAACGTCAAGAAGAGTTCCATCAAATGCTTCACATGTCAAGGCCGAGGCCACAAGACATTTGAGTGCCCCACTAGGCGCACCATGATCGCCAATGATGATGGCACCTATGACTCCATGAGTGAGGAAGTAATGGAAGCACTTGAGCACGTTGCCATGCACCGTCAACAGAATGAATATGAAGACGATCACATCTTTTGTGACAACGATTCGAGCCCCGCTCTTGTTTTCTCCAAGGTCTTGACACTTCAACACCAACAAGACGAAGACCAACGTTGCCATATCTTCCACACAAAGTGGGCATCAATGGACGTTCTGTCAAGGTCATCATCGACGGAGGAAGTTGCCACAATTTGGCAAGCGAAGAGCTATGTTCCAAGCTACAATTGGTCAAGATGAAGCATCCTCGTCCCTACAAGGTCCAATGGCTTAGCGACTCCGGCACCATTCAAGTGGAGCAATCCATTCAAGTCTCCTTCAAGATTGGCGCATACGAAGACACCTTGGAGTGTGATGTGGTTCCCATGTCCGTATGCCATCTCCTCTTAGGAACACCTTGGAAATTCAACCGCGCGTCATCCACAACGGGCGTACCAGTCACTATAGCTTCAAGATGAAAGGCAGGGAGTAGATGCTACGACCCATGTCGCCAAGTCAAGTGATCACCAACAAGCAAGCTTCAACCCATCGTGGAGAGAGTAGTGAGCAAGTGAACCACCCAAAAGAGAGTAAGCGCCACAAGCTAAAAGAGAGTGAGCACCACAAGCCAAAATTGAGTCACTCCACGATGAGCGACAAGAAAAACTTAGTGCTTTTAGCCACCAAAAGAGACATGAGGGATGTGAGTGAGAGCCCATCGAATGTACTTCACTTTGTACTTGTGTGCAAAGATGAAGCGGTGAGGACTAATACTTCACGACATATACCTTTGGTGTTGTCTCATTTATGGAAGGAATTCAAGGACGTGTTCCCCGATGAGCTGCCTCCCGGACTTCCTGCAATTCACGAAATCGAGCACTGCATCGAACTCATTCCTTGCGCACCTTTACCTATCAAGGCACCATACCGCGTCAACCCTGATGAGACCAAAGAAATCCGATGACAAGTCTAACATCTCAAGGAAAATGGGTATGTACACGAGAGCTTAAGTCCATGTGCCGTTCCGGTTATTTTTGTGCCTAAGAAAGATGGTAGTTTTCGCATATGTTCCGATTGCCGTCCCATCAATGCTATAACCGTTAGATACCGACACCCCTTTCCATGCCTTGATGATATGCTAGATGAACTTAGTGGAGCCACCATTTTCTCAAAAATTCATCTTAAAAGTGGCTACTATCAAATTCGCATTCAAGAGGGTGATGAATGGAAAATGGCTTTCAAAACCAAATTTGGCTTGTATGAATGGTTAGTCATGCCTATGGGCCTATCGGAAGCGCCTAGCACTTTTATGCGTGTGATGCATTATGTTCTTCGCAAATACATTCGCATATGTGTTGTGGTCTATTTTGATGATATACTTGTGTTTAGTCAATCTCTTGAAGATCATGTCATACATCTTAGGGACGTATTGCAAGTTCTTAGAAACGAGCGACTTTATGCTAACATGGAAAAATGCACCTTTGGTGTTGATAAGCTTTTTTCTTGGGCTTTGTTGTGTCTTCTAAGGGTGTTCATGTTGATGAGTCTAAAATTGATGCAATTAAAACTTGGACACAACCAACCAATTTGCAACAAGTGTGTAGTTTCCTTGGCCTAGCCGGTTTCTATCGTCGATTCGTTAAGGACTTTAGCACTATTGCATCACCATTGCACGCATTGAGTAAGAAGAATGCACCATTTGTTTGGGGACCTTCCCAAGATACCGCATTTCATGAGCTTAAGAACTTGCTTAGACATGCTCCATTACTTGCCTTACCTAATTTTGAGGGAACTTTTGAAGTGCATTGCGACACTAGTGGTAATGGCATAGGTGGCGTGTTGATGCAAGAGAAGCGCCCCATCGCATAATTTAGCGACAAACTTTCCGGAGTGCAACTTAATTACCCCATTTATGACAAGGAGTTATATGCCTTAGTGAGAGTCTTGCATGTGTGGGAGCATTACCTTCGCCCTCGTGAATTTGTCATTCATGCGGATCATGAGATGCTTAAATACCTTAAGGGTCAAACTAAATTGAATAAGCGACATGCCAAATGGGGCGAGTTCATTGAGTCATTTCCTTATGTGATCAAATACATCAAGGGTAAGGAAAATGTTGTGGTGGACGCTCTTTCCCGCAAATGCACGCTTGTAACTCAACTTGAATTGAATGTCATAGGATTCGAGCACATCAAAGACTTGTATGCACATGATGTCTCATTTGCCATTCCTTATGCAAGATGTCTAACGCATAAAACTTGGGAGCGATATTATATCAAGGATTATTATCTAATGCGAGATAACAAGCTTTGTATCCCCGAGTCTTCTCTTTGTTTGTTGCTTTTGCAAGAGGCTCATTGTTGAGGACTTATGGGACACTTTGGAGGCGACAAGACATTCGCTATGCTCTCCAAGAACTAATTTTGGCCCAAGATGTTTCGTGACGTTTCACGCTACACCAACCGATGCTCTACATGTCTCAAAGCTAAGTCTACCGCTCAATTCTATGGTCTCTATATGCCACTTCCTATCCTGTATCACCCATGGGAAGATATTAGTATGGACTTTATGCTTGGTTAGCCTAGAACTCAAAATGGAAAAGATTCGATATTTGTTGTTGTGGACCGTTTCTCTAAGATGGCACATTTCATTCCTGGCAACAATATAGACGATGCTTCACATGTTGCAAATGTTTTTTGTAGGGAAATCTTGTGATTGCATGGAGTGTCAAAGACTATTGTGCCGGACCGCGATGTCAAGTTCCTAAGCTACTTTTGGAAGACACTATGCGCCAAGCTCTGATTCAAGCTACTCTTCTCTTCGGCATACCATCCGCAAACCGACGGCTAAACGGAGGTCACCAATCGGACGCTATCGACTCTCCTTCGCGTGTTGATCAAGAAGAACATCAAGGAGTGGGAGGAATGCTTACCCATCGCCGAGTATGCCTACAATCGAGCAAGACACTCTACTACCAGCAAGTCCCCCTTTGAGGTCATCTACGGTTTGAACCCGTTGTCCCCATTGGACATTCTACTGCTACCACTACAAGAGCGCATCAACATGGACGCGAGTGCACGAGCGAGCTATCTCAAGAAGTTGCATGAAGACACAAGCCACACAATTGAGCGCCAAGTACAATGTCTCGCGACCAAGATCAACATCAACAAGCACCCCATGGTGTTCAACATTGGAGATCTTGTGTGGCTACACCTCCGCAATGACCGCTTCCCCAATGAGCGCAAGTCCAAGCTACTACCTCGAGCCGATGGACCATTCAAGGTGTTAGCATGCTACAACAACAATGCATACAAGATTGGCATCCCACAGGACAAGTACAACATGAGTGACATCTTCAACGTCAAGGATCTATCTCCCTTCCATGGTGATGAGGTTTTCGATCCGAGGTCGGATCTTTCCCAAGGGGGGGGGGGGGATGATGCGGAGCATCCTACGGTCATCCCCATGGACCTACCTTCGTCTCCCAAGACACCACGTGGACCAATGACTAGGTTAACTCTCTCCTTGTTGAACTTCCCTTTGACCAACTTGAGACATGGCTACTACCTCAAACATAGACACTTTGTGTGCTTAGGAACCAAGGAGAAGGAATGGAGCAAGATGGACCCCAATGACATGGAGATGATTGTGCCCAGCCCAGAAATACCGGTACAACTAGTCAACTACCGGTCCACCAGTTCAACCGGCCCACTACCGCCCAACTACCGCTCCGCATTTTGTGATCGAGCGGTGCAAGACCGTTACCGCTCCAGTTGTTCCCACAGCTGTAGCCTGACTGGTACAACCGGTCCTCCCACTAGTACAACCAGTCCCTACTTCCGTGAACACCTCCAGGAACCAGTACAGGAGCTCCCAGCGGTACAACCGGTCGAATGACCGGTACAACCGGCCTGCCTGCACGCAGTGAAAGGGCAACGACCAATGTAACCCCCAACTTACCCCTTGGACTATAAGTACTTGTCTCCTAGCTCCGAATTAGGGTTAGCAAAGGTTAGAGCTCATTTGAGATAGAGCTTCGCTCATCCACTACCTCTCCCATGGAGATCAAGGCCTCCATGTAAGAAGATCCCCTAGTGGATTCAAGACCCCTTCTTAGGGAAGATCTTCCAAGGATTCAAGACCTCTCTCCTTCAAGGATTGTGATGAACTAGCTACCCTTTGTTACCTACTTGTGTTGGATTTGGACCCTTGTATCTCCTCTTTGTGTATGTGGATTTAGCATATGTGTGATTGGATCTTGTCTATGTGAGAGTTCTTCTTGTGTTCCTCTTTGATTTGCTCTCTTTCCCCCTCCAAGTGTGAAAAGAGCTCCTCTAGGCTTCCACCCTACATCACTTTGCCTCTAACAAGTGGTATCAGATTTCCAGGTTGCTCGGTGAGATTGTACCAGTTTGTCATAGTCTAGATTGCATCTGTTCTTCATACCTACAGTCCACGAAAAAGCCAAAAAAATTAGGGTTAGTTCATCATCTCCAAACCAGTTTGAGCCTTTCCATAATCTTTTCAGTGTTTTGCATTGTTGAATTTGCAGTTGCATCGTCGTGTCAAGTTGCTGGTCTTCGGGTCTAGTCCTTTATTGTTTCGAGTTCTGCTCACAGTTTGTCACGTCGCCGCTGCACTTCATTATCGTTGCCATACCACCACCACACTATCTTCATCACCGCAGCCATATACCACCACCGCACCATCTTCATCGCTGCTGCCATATACCACCATCGCACCATTGTCGTCGCCGCTGCCATATATACCATCACGCAAGTCCAAGTCCAAATTCATCTCATATCCGCAACTAGTCCGAGTCCACTTCCATCTCATATCCGCTACTAGTCCGAGTCCACTTCCATCACATATTCGGGTTTTCTTGTGAGATCCATCTGTCGCCAGATTTGTCTTGCCTTGTCTGAGTAGGTTTTAGATTTCATCAATCTTTCTCCGTCCGTAGAAGAGGGGTGATTCCAAAAAAACGCCCTCCGTTTAGGCCCAAAATTTTCCAAAAACGCACCTGTCAAAAAAAAATCTGGCTATCTTATTTTTAGGTGTTCGCGAGCGTTTTGAGACAGACACCATTATAGAATTTGTTTTTTGAGCAGTTATAAATTTTTGGTCCGTGCAGTCGAAAAAAAATTAGTCAAAACATTTCATGCCTATCCTGTTTTTAGACCTTGGGAAGAGTTTTGAGACACTCGCAATTATAGTGGTTTTCTGGGGAAAAAAAGAAGTGCGCCAAAAAAAAGAGAGAACAAAAAAAATTCAGAGTGTGCTTTTCCCTTGTTTCCGTGCAGCGCTGTGATTTTTTTAGTGTTCTAGGCTTGCGTCTCTAGCACGGTCTAGCCTAGGACCAGCACAGTACATCGTTGACCGTTTACGCAATTTTGCATCTCTGAATTGATTTTTGCTGACCCTTTTTGCTACCATATAATAAGCCATCCTGGCTCCACATACATCTACGTCGTGCGTTTGACACCACCTGGCAATTGCTCTGTCCAAGCTTTGAGGAGTTTTTTACTACAATGGTTGCCGATTACCGCCTGTTGCTTGGTAAGAATGGGTAAGAATTTGTGATTTGCTTGATGGATTTGTGACTTTCCACCACACCACATTCTCTTAGTAGTCTGTAGGACATATTCTTTTGTGTTTCTATTGCTGCTAACCATGACAGGATCACAAGCGCAAGATCTAGACTGGGAGAACATGACAAAGAAGGAACTACATGATAAATTTCAACAAATGTTGGGTGAACAGGTGCAAGACGTGATGACCAGCTTTGGAAAGGCACTAGAGAGGATAGGTGACATTGAGAAGACAATTGACACCAAGTTGGACGCCAATTCGAGGAAGTGCTCGCACGTCTACCACCACCACATGCTGCCTCTGTTGCAATGTTGCAACAATGACCACCTCCACGTCGTGATCCAATAGGACGAGCGCAGTGTGTTCCTCTTGAGGAACGCCAACATTCTGGTGCCGCTACTACTGTTGTTGACGCTTCTGTGGCTCCTGCTGAGGAGGTCGACGATTATGAAGGCGATTACGAGGATGATGTTGTGACAAATCAGAACTACGTGCAACCACAAGCACCACCATCAGGTCGTCCTCATGCATATAATCTCATTGGTAGGGCTGCACCACCACCTCAAGTACGAGATCATGACCATGTTCCCAAACTCAAATTGAATATTCCATCGTTTGAGGGTAGATACATTCCTGATGTCTATCTTACTTGGGAGTTAGAAACTGAACAATGTTTCACATGCTTACAATATCCTGAGGATAGATGTTTTGCTGCTGCTGTTTGTGAATTCACTAGTTTTGCTTCTGTTTGGTGGTTTGAACATTGTAGATTATATCATGATAATATCCCTTCTACCTGGGCTGCTTTAAAAATTGCTATGCGTACTCGTTCGGTTCCACCATATTATCAACGTGAATTACTCCAAAAATTGCAGCGTTTAAGACAAGGAAAAAATTCTGTAGAGGAATATTATCAGGAATTACAAACTGGCATGATTAGATGGTATAGTAGATGATCATGAAGCTATGCTTGCACATTTTATGGGTGGATTAAATAGAGAGATTCAGACCATTTTAGAGTATAAGGAATATAATAATATCACTCGTTTATTCCATCTTGCTAGCAAAGCTGAACGTGAAGTGCAGGATCTACAGGCATTGGCGCGAACTAATTTTTCTACAGGTCGATCTTCATCATGGACGCCACGTACATCTTCTACTTCCACATGTCCTGCTGCAGCACCGCCTACTTCATCCGCCAACTCCAACTGAGATACAAGAAAACAGGCACAACCACCACCATCCGCCAAGAGCACACCTTCTGGTCCTGCACAGCGCTCTTCTACATCCATGGCATGAACAGGGAAAACACATGATGTTATATGTCGTTGTTCCAAGGGTGGAGGTCACTATGCGAGCAAATGCACATCTCCACGTGTGATGATTGTTACTGAGGATGGTGGGTATGAGTCCGCTAGTGACTATGATGAGGAGACTTTGGCTCTTATTGCAAGTGAAGAACAGGGTGGAGATGATTCTGAACATGACACGCAATACATGGCTACTGAAGACGCTGACAGGAATGAAAGTTTAGTTGCTCAACGTGTTTTGAGTGTGAAGGTAACACAAGCTGAGAAAAATCAGAGGCACAATTTGTTCCATACTAAGGGAGTTGTGAAGGAACGTTCTGATGGCGTCATCATAGATGGAGGGAGTTGCAACAACTTGGCTAGCGTGGAGATGGTGGAGAAGTTGTCTCTCACCACCATACCACATCTGCATCCTTACTACATCCAATGGTTCAACAACAGCGGCAAGCTTAAGGTAACACGTATGGTTCGTGTGCATTTAGTATCGCTACATATGCTAATTATGTTGATTGTGATGTGGTAGCCACGCAAGCATGCTCCTTATTACTTGGTAGACCATGGCAATTCGATAAAAATTATGTACACCATGGTAGAAACAATCAGTACACTATTGTTCATAAGGATAAACATATTACTTTGCTTCCTATGACTCCTGAACACATTTTGAAAAGAAGATATGCATAGAGCTAGTAAAGCAAAACAGGAGCAAAACAAGAGTGAAAATCAGATTATGGCAAAAGAATTTGAGCAACAAATGAAGCCTAATAACAAACCATCATCTCATCTTGCCTCTAAAATTAAATTGAAAAGTGGATGCTTGCTTGTCACCAAATCTGATATTGATGATCTAGATTTCAGCAAATCTGTTTGCTATGCTTTTGTGTGCAAAGAGGCATTATTTTCATTCGAGGACGTGCCACCCTCTTTGCCTCCTGTTGTCACTAAAATTTTGCAGGAATTCGCTGAAGTCTTTCCATAAGATGTGCCACCGGGATTACCACCTATTCGAGGGATTGAGCATCAGATTGACTTAATTTCCGGTGCTTCATTTCCCAACCGTGCGCCATGCCGTACCAATCCAGAGGATATGAAAGAGATTATGCGTCAAGTACAGGAGCTGCTCGACAAAGGTTACGTACGCGAATCTCTTAGTCCTTGTGTTGTTCCTATTATACTAGTGTCAAAAAAGGATGGTACATCGCGTATGTGTGTTGATTGTAGAGGCATTAATAATATTACTATTCGTTATCGTCATCCTATTCCTAGGCTAGATGATATGCTTGATGAATTAAGTGGCTCTACCGTTTTCTTCAAAGTTGATGTCCGTAGTGGATACCATCAAATTCGTATGAAATTGGGAGAAGAATGGAAAACAACATTTAATACTAAGTTTGGCTTATATGAGTGGTTAGTCATGCCTTTTGTGTTAACTAATGCACCTAGTACTTTCATGAGATTAATGAACGAGGTTTGACATGCTTTCATTGGACGATTTGTGGTAGTCTATTTTGATGATATACTGATTTATAGCAGATCTTTGGAGGAACATTTGGAACATTTATGTGTTGTTTTTATTGCACTACATGATGCACGTTTGTTTGGTAACCTTGGGAAGTGCACCTTTTGCACCGACCGAGTATCTTTTCTTGGCTATGTTGTTACTCCACAGGGAATTGAAGTTGATAAAGCCAAGATTGAAGCTACTGAGAGTTGGCTGCAGCCCAAAATGGTCACACAAGTGAGGAGTTTTCATGGACTCGCTCGTTTCTATGGGCGTTTTGTGAGAGATTTCAGCACCATTGCTGCACCTCTCAATGAGCTTACAAGGAAGGATGTGCCTTTTGTTCGGGGTAACGCACAAGAAGAAGCGTTCACGCTATTGAAAGATAAGTTGACACATGCTCCATTACTCCAACTTCCTGATTTTAATTAGACTTTTGAGCTTGAATGTGATGCTAGTGGAATTGGATTAGGAGGTGTGTTATTACAAGATGGTAAATCTGTTGCATACTTTTCTGAAAAATTGAGTGGGCCTAGTCTGAAGTATTCTACTTATGATAAGGAATTATATGCACTTGTTTGGACTTTGGAAACATGACAACATTATTTATGGCCCAAAGAATTTGTCATACATTCTGATCATGAATCTTTGAGACACATTAAAAGTCAAGCAAAACTGAACCGTAGACATGCTAAATGGGTTGAATTCATTGAGACTTTCCCTTATGTCATTAAACACAAGAAGGGTAAAGAAAATGTTATTGCTGATGCTTTGTCTCGTCGTTATACTATACTTTCACAACTTGACTTTAAATTTTTTGGTTTGGCGACCATCAAAGATCAATACGTGCATGATGCTAAATTTAAAGATGTGATGCAGAATTGTAAAGAAGGGAGAACATGGAACAAGTTCGTCGTTAATGATGGATTTGTGTTTCGTGCTAACAAGCTATGCATTCTAGCTAGCTCTGTTCTCCTTTTTTTGTTGCAGGAGGTGCATGGAGGAGGATTAATGGGACACTTTGGTGTGAAGAAGACGGAGGACGTACTTGCTACACATTTCTTTTGGCCAAAGATGAGACGGGATGTTGAGCGATTTGTTGCTCGCTGCACTACATGTCAAAAAGCTAAGTCATGACTCAATCCTCATGGTTTATATATGCCTTTACCTATACCTAGTGTTCCATGGGAGGATATATCTATGGACTTTGTTTTAGGTTTACCTCAAACAAAGAATGAGAGGGATAGCATATTTGTTGTCATGGATAGATTTTCGAAAATGGCACACTTTATACCATGTCATAAAAGTGATGATAATGCTAATGTTGCTGATTTGTTCTTTCGTGAAATTATTCGCTTGCATGGTGTGCCAAATACAATTGTTTCAGATCATGATACTAAATTTATTAGCCACTTTTGGAGATGTTTAGTGGCTAAGTTGGGGACTATACTGCTTTTTAGTACTACATGTCACCCCCAAACTAATGGACAAACTGAAGTAGTCAATAGAACTTTGTCTACTATGCTTAGGGCTGTTTTGAAGAATGACCTGAAAATGTGGGAAGAATGCTTGCCTCGTATTGAATTTGCTTATAATCGTTCACTGCATTCTGCTACTAAGATGTGCCCTTTTTAGATTTAGTATGGTTTCCTACCTCGTGCACCCATTGATTTGTTGCCTCTTCCATCTTCGGAGAAGGTTAATTTTGATGCTAAACAACGTGCTGAATTGATCTTAAAAATGCATGAGTTAACTAAGGAAAATATTGATCGCATGAGCGCTAAATATAAACTTGCTAGAGATAAGGGTAGAAAACATGTTGTCTTTGCTCCTGCAGAACTTGTTTGGTTAGATTTAGGCAAAGATAGGTTTCCTGATTTGTGCAAGTATAAGCTAATGCCACGTGCTGATGGTCCTTTTAAGGTGTTAGAGAAAATAAATGACAATGCATATAAACTTGAGTTGCCTGCATATTTTGGGGCTAGTCCCACTTTTAACATTATAGATTTGAAGCCTTATTTGGGTGAGGAATATGAGATTCCGTCGAGGACAACTTCAATTCAAGAAGGGGAGGATGATGAGGACATCACTACCACAGTTACACCCACAGCCCTTGCTGTTACGTACATGGGACCATTTACTAGAGCTCGCGCACGCCAATTAAATTACCAGGTACTTCCGTTTCTTGGTAACGATTCTAATGTTCCTGGCAATATGATGCTGCCTAAATTGGATACATTTTTTTTGCTTACAAATGAAGGGCCTAGCTTAGTCAAAAAGGATGAACATTGGAGCATGATCAAGCATGGAGATGATGGCATGCGCAAGGGGAACAAGAACGGAGTTTCTGGTGGAGTTTTCATCACTTTGGAGCCACCACGATGACGTACAAGGACATGGACGAAATATACAAGATGCCCTTTCATAAATTTCGTCCATAGCTTAATATAGGTGTTGCGCCACCTTATTTTTGGGCCAGGCCCATGTAATTTCGAAATACTACTTATAGGCTATTTTTTAGAGTCCGTATTGTAAGGGAAATGATTGAGGAGGTGTTTTAGTCCCACCTTGCCAAGGGGGGATGAAATCCCCTCTCTTTCCCCCTACAAATACAGCCCTTAAGGCACCCTTTAGACTTTGGGTTTTGTTTAGATTTAAAGTTCGCCATAGCTGCAACTTCGCGTACTTCGTTTGTGTTCTACGACCAGACAAAGACGTCACAGAACCCCACCTTCATTAATAAAGCTTTCCTCTTATATTCGCAATATACTGATTGTATTTTCAGTTTCTTGCTTGTTCTTCGTTGGCGTGCAGGAAACATACCCTCGTGGTCAGGTTGATCGTGCTCCGGTGTGGTGATAACCTCTCGGAGTTGGTTTAGCAATTGCTAAGGCACGACGTCCTCGCACGTTCATAGTCGGATCGTGAAAGTCCACTCCACCAAAAACGATAGCCACCATCTCATCGAAAGACGAGACACCTTTGCCTCTATCATGACATCTCACGCTACACCAACCGATGCTCTACATGTTGCAAAGCTAAGTCTACCGCTCAATCCCATGGTCTCTATATGCCACTTCCTATTCATATCACCCATGGGAAGACATTAGTATGGATTTCCTGCTTGGTTTGCCACGAACACAAAATGGCAAAGATTCGGTATTTGTTGTTGTGGACCGTTTCTCTAAGATGGCACATTTCATTCCGTGCAACAAGATAGACGATGCTTCACATGTTGCAAATCTCTTTTGTAGGGAAATCTTCCGATTGCATGGAGTGCCCAAGACTATTGTGTCGGACCGCGACGTCAAGTTCCTTAGCTACTTTTGGAAGACGCTATGCGCCAAGCTCGGAATCAAGCTACTCTTCTCATCGGCATACCATCCGCAAACCGACGGCCAAACGGAGGTCACAAACTGGAAGCTATCTACTTTCCTCCGAGTGTTGATCAAGAAGAATATCAAGGAGTGGGAGGAATGCTTACTGATGCGGAGCATCCCACGGTCATCCCCATGGATGCTACACCGACTACCCGAGCACCAAGTGGACCCATGACAAGACCTCGCGCATGTGCTATTCAATCCGAGGTGACATCTCTCCTACTTGAGCTCCCCTTACATATGGACGAGATATGGTCGCTACCTCAAGCAGAGACGCTGTGTGTGATCAGGTACATCGATCATCCCGAAGAAGGAGGAGAAACGGCCAACGTCAAGATTGATGCAAAGTCTCTGACTAGCCCGGACCTTCCGGCCACAGCCCGGAACCTCCGACGCCCGGAACTTCCAGCTAGCCTGAAACTTCTGGCCTCTGACGATCCAGATGAGCCTCGGGCGTGCAAACTCTCTGGTCAGCCCGGAACCAGCCCGGAGCCTCGCCCGGACCCTCCGGCCCCCGGAATGTTTGATCCGCCCAGAACTTCCGGCCCCGGCATCCAGCCAGCTCCGGCAGTGCCAACTCTCTGTGTATCCCGGACCCTGCCCGAAACTTCGGGCCCTGACCGGCACTTCCGGCCCTGCCTATGTGCATTGACTTTGGGCCGAGGCCCATGTACCCTTCGCCCACCTAGACTATAAATACTCGTCTCCTACCTCAATTTTAGGGTTAGCATGGTGATAGCTCAAGATTGATATAGAGCTTCGCTCATCCACTTACCCCTACTCCAATGGAGTCCAAGACCTCCATGTGAGAAGATCCCCCAACTGGATTCAAGACCCCCTTGTGGGAAGATCCTCTAAGGATTCAAGACCTCTCTCCGTCAGGGATTGGGATGAACTAGTTACCTTTGTATCCTCTTTTGTTGATTTTGGATCTTGCATCTCCCTTTGTGTATGTGGATCTAGCACATGTGTGATTGGATCAAGTCTATTTGAGTGTTCATCTTGTGTTTCTCTTGATTTGCCTCTCTTTCCCCCTCCAAGTGTGAAAAAAGATTAACCATTAGGGTTCCACCCTACATCATCTTGGTATCAGAGCCACGTTGATTCACACCTTGGAGTTCTTCCTCTCCATTTTCTAGCCCCCATTTTGTGTGCTTTTGCCTAATTTCGAAAATCCCCACAAAAATAGCCATACCAAATTTTTTTTGTGATTTGTTGGTTTTGATGATGTTTTGTTGAAATTGATCCATGGATTTCGTGTGTAGCATGTAGATCTAGCTTCCCCACCTTTCCATCCTTCCAAATTTTCTTTTTCCCCGTCCGATTTGGGTTTTCCCTGACGTTTTTCTGCCCAAATTCCAAATCTGAAATCCCCTATTCTTAGGTTTTTCACGACCCCCGAAACTTTCGGCCTCGCCCGGACCTTCCGGTCTCCCCGGACCTTCCGGCCTCCACCCATAACTTTCGGCCTTGACAAACAATTGCCATCGCCAACCGTTTCCGCAAGCTGGTCATCTTCGACCACAGTGCAGCGGCATCTTAGCCAACGTACTAGGTACCGTGCACCACGCCTTCGACAATTCCATCACGTCAACCGTCTACGCACTCGACATCGACAACAATCACGTCACCATTTGATGCCCCGACTGTAAGCAAGGATGGTAACATCGACGACATCCATTGTACACTCCCTTGCCATTGCATTGTGAACCCCAAGCCAAACTTTTTGTGTTGCTTTCCTATTGAGACTAGCCATTTGAGTATTGCTAGGCAAAGTTACTTGTGCACTTTAGTGATACCCGTTCCGCATAGCTATCATAGTATGCATGCATCATCGTATCATCTCTTGTGTCATAATTTGTTCCTGCATACACATAACTGCTCTCTTGGTTCAAGCATCTCGCATAAGTGGCCCAAGGAATATATCAAAAGAGACCAAAGCTTTTAAGCGAAAGAAAAAGATAAACAAAGAGCTTGTAAGCAATAGCCATAACATCGCCACATTACATATCAACGTGCCATATTTGATCATCTTGGATCATTGTGAGAAGACTCACCGAACACCATACATGCATAGCATAATAGGGATAGAAGTCGTTACATTTTTTGCTTCTGTAGGTTTGATGAGGACATGGCTACCTTGGATATGATCACAAATATTGCATATGCATATTTATGTGAGGTGATTTCTGATAAAAGTTATGCAATAATTTATTTATGCTATACAGAACAAAAGTACTTCACCTCTATTTGTTTCGTGCCTAATTGCAGAACTATTGGACACTTGTACAATCCACATATGAAGATAAGGGAAAAGGAGACGTTTAGGTGTTGTTCAAGAAGTTCTCTCCAAATATGTGGGATTCTCTTTTCCTAAAGTTGACACTCTTCCAAACCCAGTTTCAGTATTATTGCAGACATTAATATCAATATCATATTCATCATGAGGTTTAGATAAATTTCCAAGATCATAATAAACATCACCCCAATAATGGTCATTGCAATAAGTAGTGGACATGACAAATTCATCATCCCCGAGCTTGTAGTTTTGCATATCATTAGCACAATTGACATTATTGGAATTTAGAATAACATCATTGCAATCATGCTTTTCATTCAAGGAGCTACCATGAATCACTTTATAAATTTCTTCTTTTAACACTTCATCACAATTTTCAGATTCATGATTTTTAAGCAAAACTTCATAGAGGTAATCAAGTACACTCAACTCACTAGAAATTGGTTCATCATAATTGGATCTTTTGAAAAGATTAGCAAGTGGATGAGGATCCATAGTTATCTTAAATTTTTGCTTTCATTTTCTGTTTTTGAGTGTTGGCAAGAAGGCAATAAAAGCAAGCAAACAAGAAAACAAAAATATTTTTGTGTTTTTGTAAAATTGTTTTAGAAGTGGGGGAGATGAAAACGAGAGGCAAATGCAAATAAAAAGAAAATTAAATTAAGAGCAAGTAGATGATAGTTTGTGCGAAGGCACTTGATAGGTTTTGGAGATGTTTCCCCGATAACGGTGCCAGAAATTCTTCCTGCTACTTGTGAGCTGCGTTGGGATTTCCTCGAATAGGAGAGGATGAAGCCGTCGAGCGGGTTATGGACACATACAACTTTTCGTTGTGATCATTTTGGCGGGTCATGGTGCTACAATGGAGCTTGTACAGCCAACTTGTGGCGTATTTATGGATACAACATAGGGGGCCAGACTGTGAATACAACTTTGAGGGTAAGTTGATTCCACCGACGAGTCATCTTACACCATCCGAAATGACCTATAATTTTGTGTGTGCATGAAAGAAATGAGGATGAGCTATTATATACTTTATCATACAAGAATAATGCATCCGCTGATGAAAAAGTGAGGGTGGTAGCGGGATGGGTGATAGACCATGTAAAGCATGAATTCTTGGGTTTCGATGGAACGAAGAGCCTCCTCCTTCTATCGTGACTAAACCTGTAGTCTTTGTAGTTTGTAATGGAAGGATGTTGCATTGTTCTATATGTGATTGTCCATATATCTGTCCGTAGGTGAGCTCATGGAAGGGTGGTAGAGGGTGGCAGAGTATACTTCAAACATAAAATCATCCGAAACTCAATTTTACAAGCCGGATCTTTCCTCCGAAATGTTGTCAAAGCCTGCAAGTGGGTTATCGACGCATACAACTTTTCGTTGTGATCATTTTGGCGGGTCATGGAGCTCCAATGGAGCTTGTACGGCCAAATTGTGGCCGTTTTATGGATACAACATCGGGGGACAGACCGTGAATACAACTTTCACGGTAAGTTGATCGCACCGACGAGCCATATTGCACCATTCGGAATGACCTATAATTTTTTTTGTACATGAACAGAATGCGGATGAGCTGTTATGAATTTATCATGCAAGACTATTGCATCTATTGGTGAAAAAGTGAGGGTGGTAGCGGGATGGGTGATAGACCATGTAAAGCATGAATTCTTGGGTTTCGATGCAACGAAGAGCCTCCTCCTTCTATCGTGACTGAACCTGTAGTCTTTCCAGTTTGTAATGGAAGGATGGTGCACAATTCTATATGTGATTGTCCATATTTAAGTCCGTAGATGAGCTCACGGAAGGGTGGTAGAGGGTGTGGTAGAGTATACTTCAAACATAAAATCATCCGAACTCAATTTTACAAGCCGGATCTTGCCTCTGAAATGTTGTCAAACCGGCGAGTGGGTTATGGACGCATAATTTTTTTCTTTGTGACCGTTTTGGCAAGTCATGGAGCTCCAATGGAGATTATAGGGCCAAATTGTGGCCATTTTATGGATACAACATTGGGGGACAGACCTTGAATACAACTTTCACGGTAAGTTGATCGCACCGACGGGCCATATTGCACCATTCGGAATGACCTATAATTTTTTTGTACATGTATAGAATGAGGATGAGCTTTTGTGAATTTATCATCCAAGACTAATGCATCCGTTGGTGAAAAAGTGAGGGTGGTAGCGTGATGGGTGATAGACCATGTAAAGCATGAATTCTTGGGTTTCGATGCAACGAAGAGGCTCCTCCTTCTATCATGACTGAACCTATAGTCATTCTAGTTTGTAATGGAAGGATGGTGCATTGTTCTATATGTGATTGTCCATATTTAAGTCTGTAGGTGAGCTCACGGAAGGGTGGTAGAGGGTGTAGCAGAGTATACTTCAAACATAAAATCATCCGAAACTCAATTTTACAGGCCGGATCTTGCCTCTGAAAAGTTGTCGAATCCGGCGAGTGGGTTATGGATGCATAAAACTTTTCTTTGTGACCGTTTTGGCAGGTCATGGAGCTCCAATGGAGTTTATAGGGCCAAATTGTGGCCGTTTTATGGATACAACATTGGGGGACAGACCGTGAATACAACTTTCAGGGTAAGTTGATCGCACCGACGAGCCATATTGCACCATTCGGAATGACCTATAATTTTTCGTGTGCATGAACAAAATGAGGATGAGCTGTTATGTACTTTCTCATCCAAGAATAATGCATCCGCTGGTGAAAAAGTGAGGGTGGTAGTGGGATGGTCGATAGACCAAGTAAAACATGAATTCTTGGGTTTCGATGCAACGAAGAGCTTCCTCCTTCTGCCGTGGCTGAACCTATAGTCTTTCTAGTTTGCAATGGAAAGGATGGTGCATTGTTATATATATTATTGTCCATATTTCAGTCCATAGGTGAGCTCACGGAAGGGTGGTAGAGGGTGGCAGAGTATACTTCAAACATAAAATCATCTGAAACTCAATTTTACAAGCCGGATCTTGCCTCCGAAATGTTGCCGAAGCCGTCGAGTGGGTTATGGACGCGTACAACTTTTCATTGTGATCGTTTTGTGGGGCATGGAGCTCCAATGGATCTTGTACGACCAAATTGTCGCCGTTTTATGGATACAACATCGGGGGACAGACCGTGAATACAACTTTCAGGGTAAGTTGATCGCACCGACGAGCCATCTTGCACCATTCGGAATGGCCTATAATTTTTTGTGTGCATGTACAGAATAAGGATGAGCTGTTATGTAATTTATCATCCAAGAATAATGCATCCACTGGTGAAAAAGTGAGGGTGGTAGTGGGATGGGTGATAGACCATGTAAAGCATGAATTATTGGGTTTCGATGCAACGAAGAGCCTCCTCCTTCTGCCATGACAGATCCTGTAGTCTTTCTAGTTTGTAATGGATGGATGGTGCATTGTTCTATATGTGATTGTCCATATGTCAGTCCGTAGGTGAGCTCACATAAGGGTGGTAGAGGGTGGCAGAGTATACTTCAAACATAAAATCATTCGAAACTCAATTTTACAAGTCTGATCTTGCCTCCGAAATGTTGTCGAAGCCGTCGAGTGGGTTATGGACGCATACAACTTTCGTTGTGTAGTTTTGGCGGGTCATGGAGCTCCAATGGAGCTTGTATGACCAACTTGTGGCCGTTTTATGGATACAACACTGGGGGACAGACCGTGAATACAACTTTCAGGGTAAGTTGATCGCACTGACGAGCCATCTTGCACCATTCGGAATGACCTATAATTTTGTATGTGCATGAACAGAATGAGGATGAGCTGTTATCTACTTTATCATCCAAGAATAATGCATCCGCTGGTGAAAAGTGAGGGTGGTAGCGGGATGGGTGATAGACCATGTAAGGCATGAATTCTTGGGTTTCCATGCAACGAAGAGTCTCCTCCTTCTGTCATGACTGAACCTGTAGTCTTTCTAGTTTGTACTAGAAGAATGGTGCATTGTTCTATATTTGATTGTCCATATATCAGTCTGTAGGTGAGCTCACGGAAAGGGTGGTAGAGGGTGGCAGAGTATACTTCAAACATAAAATCATCGAAAAATCAATTTTGTTAGCTGGATCTTAACTCCGAAATGTTGTCGAAGCCTGCGAGTGGGTTATGGACACATTCAACTTTTCGTTGTGATCGTTTTGGCGGGTCATAGAGCTCTAATGGAGCTTGTATGGCCAAATTGTGGCTGTTTTATAAATACAACTTTTAGAGTAAATTGATCGCATTGACAAGCCATATTGCCCCATTCTGAATGACTTATAATTTTATGTGTGCATGCATAGAATGAGGATGAGCTATTATGTACTTTATCAGGGGACAGACCGTGAATACAACTTTCAGAGTAAATTGATCGCACCGACGAGCCATATTGCACCATTCGTAATGACCTATAATTTTATGTGTGCATGCATAGAATGAGGATGAGCTGTTATGTACTTTATCATCCAAGAATAATGCATCCGCTGGTGAAAAAGTGAGGATGGTATCGGGATGGGTGATAAACCATGTAAAGCATGAATTCTTTGGTTTCGATGCAACGAAGAGCCTCCTCCTTCTGTCTTGACTGAACCTGTAGTCTTTCTAGTTTATAATGGAAGGATGGTGCATTGTTCTGTATGTGATTGCCCATATTTCAGTACGTAGGTGAGCTCATAGAAGGGTGGTAGAGGGTGGCAGAGAATACTCAAACATAAAATCATCCGAAACACAATTTTACAAGCCGGATCTTGCCTCCGTAATGTTGTCGAAGCCGGCGAGTGGGTTATGGACGCATTCAACTTTTCGTTGTGATCGTTTTGGCGGGTGATGGAGCTCCAATGGAGTTTGTTGGGCCAAATTGTGGCTGTTTTATGGATACAACATCAGGGGACAGACCGTGAATACAACTTTTAGGGTAAGTTGATCACACCGACGAGCCATCTTGCACCATTTAGAATGACCTATAATTTTTTTTGTGCATGAACAGAATGAGGATGAGCTGTTATGTACTTTATCATCCATGAATAAAGTACGAACATGCGAGGTGTCCCATCTTTCGATGAGATGGAGGCTATCGTTTTTGGTGGAGTAGACTTTGACGATCTGACTACGAACGTGCGAGGACGTCTGCTACTTGTAGCTTGCGTTGATATTTCCTCGAAGAGGAAAGGATGATGCAGCATAGTAGAG
Source organism: Elymus sibiricus (assembly GCA_039707655.1). Lineage (NCBI taxonomy): Eukaryota > Viridiplantae > Streptophyta > Magnoliopsida > Poales > Poaceae > Elymus > Elymus sibiricus. The sequence goes on from CM077672.1 coordinate 187,239,204, forward strand.
ATAAGTATTTCCCTCAGTTATGAAACCAAGGTTATCGAACCAGTAGGAGAATCACACAACACCTCGTTAGCAGTACCTACACACAAACAACAAATCCTTGCACCCAACGCAAACAAGGGGTTGTCAATCCCTTGGCGGCAAGATTGCAAGATTAAATTGTATTTGATAGATTGATAGATTGAAATAAAAATACAAAATAAAATAAATAAAAAGAAATGGCAGCAATATTTTTAGGGTTTTAGTAATATGATTTTGATAGACCCGGGGGCCATAGATTTCACTAGAGGCTTCTCTCTAGAAAATAGCATACGGTGGGTAGACAAATTACTGTTGGGCAATTGATAGAAAAGCAAATAATCATGACGATATCCAAGGCAATGATCATGTATATAGGCATCATGTCCAAGATTAGTAGACCGACTCCTGCCTGCATCTACTACTATTACTCCACACATCGACCGCTATCCAGCATGCATCTAGTGTATTAAGTCCATAAGAACGGAGTAATGCCTTAAGAACGATGACATGATGTAGACAAGACAAACTCACGAATTAATAAACCCAATGAATAGATCCCATCTTGTTATCCTTAGTAGCAACGATACATATGTGTCATGTCCCTTTCTGTCACTGGGATTGAGCACCGCAAGATCGAACCCACTACAAAGCACCTCTTCCCATGGCAAGAAAAATCAATCTAGTTGGCCAAACCAAATCAATAGATCGGAGAAGAAATACGAGGCTATAATAATCGTGCATAAAAGAGTGCAGCAAAGACTCAAATAATTTCATGGATAATCTGATCATAAACTCACAATTCATCGGTTCCCAACAAACACACCGCAAAAAGAGATTACATCAGATAGATCTCCAAGAACATCGAGGAGAACATTGTATTGAAGATCATAAAGAGAGAAGAAGCCATCTAGCTACTAACTATGGACCCGAAGGTCTGTGGTAAACTACTCACGCATCATCGGAGAGGCAGCAAGGTTGATGTAGAGCCCCTCCGTGATCGATTCCCCCTCCGGCAGATTACCGGAGAAGGACCCCAGATGGGATCTCTCTGGAACAGAAGCTTGCGGCGGCGTAAAAATTATTTCATGGACTCCTTTGAGGGTTTCTGATTTTTCTGGAATTTATAGTGCTGGAATTAGGTCAAACGGAGCTTGGTGGGGCCCACGAGGTACCAGGGCGCGCCTGCCCCCCAGGCGTGCCCTGGTGGCTCGTGGGGCCCACCAAGGTCTTCTGGCCTCCTCTCGATGCTTCTGGTGTTCTTGCCCAAGAAAAAATCTCCAAAAAGTTTCGTTGCATTTGGACTTCGCTTGGTATTGATTTTCTATAAAACAAAAACAGGGCAGAAAACAGCAACTGGCACTGGGCACTAGGTTAATAGGTTAGTCTCCAAAAATGATATAAAATTGCTGTAAATGATTATAAAAACATCCAAGATTGATATTATAACAGCATGGAACAATAAAAAATTATAGATACATTGAAGACGTATCAACATCCCCAAGCTTAATTCCTGCTCGTCCTCGAGTAGGTAAATGATAAAAACAGAATTTTTGATGTGGAATGCTGCCTAACATATTCATCACATATTCTTTTCTTTTGTAGCATGGACATTGGACTTGTATGATTCAAAGCAATAGTCTATAATTTGACATGAAAACATAGATACTCAAGCATACTAACAAGCAACCATGTCTTTCAAAATATCAACGCTAACGAAAGTTATCCCTGGCCCATTATACTCAATCATTGATCCATTCATGAAACACACTCGAATATTAGCTACATCCAATGCACAAGTATGACAACAGTGCTCTCTAGTTGGTGCTTTTGTAAGAGAAGATGGAGACTCAAATAAAATAAAAATTGCATAAAAGTAAATAGATAGGCCCTTCGCAGAGGGAAGCAGAGATTTGTCAAATGTGCCAAAGCTCAAAGCTGAAATTAAAGGGATAAAAATATTTTGAGAGGCATGCTTTTCCTGTCAATGAAAACGAACGAGAATTCCTAATATCTTCCATGCTACATACATTATAGGCGGTTCCCAAATAGAAAATAAAGTTTATTCCTTTTCCACCATTCTTTCACAATCCATGGCTAGCCGTATCCATGGGTGCCCTCCATACCATCACTTTCCAAGGAATTTATTAATATGAACATATAAGATTTTTCATTTCATTTCACATTTCGGGACTGGGCATCCCTATTACCGCCATACTCTCGTGCAATGACAAGTGAATAAACACTCATCGTGAGAATAACCCACCTAGCATGGAAGATATTGGCTACCCCCTTCCACTTCATGAGCGGTACGGGCACACAAAACAGAAAAATTATTTTGAAAATTAGAGTTGGCACATGCAAATTTACTTGGAACGGCATTGAAACACTGCATATAGGTAGATATAGTGGACTCATAAGACAAAACTGGGTCTAAGGATTTTGGATGCACAAGCAGTATTTCCGCTTAGTACAAATGAAGGCTAGCAAAAGATTGAGAAGCAACCAACAAAAAAACAAAAATGGTCATAAACATATATTGAACATAACTAACACCGAATAATGCACCATAGTAGGATATAACTTCATTGCATAACTATTGACTTAACATGCTTGCATAGGGAATCACAAACCTTAACACCAATATTTTTACTTAAGCACAATTACTTACTAACATGGCATCACATATCATCATCTCCATATCGCAAAACTATTGCAAGGAATCACACTTATCATATCCAATGATCTATATGAAAGTTTTTATCTATATCCCTCTTGAATATTCATCAATTTGGGACCAAATTCATATCTTGTGCAAATTACCGTTACTATTGATCAACTCTCAAAAAGATTTAAGTGAAGCATGAGAGTGCAAATATTTCTTCAAAATTTCAATCTTAACAATTCTCAAAATAATATAGGTGCATGAGAATTCATTTCTTCAAAATTTTAATCTTGTCAATTCTCAAAATAATATAACTGAAGCATGAGAATTCATTTCTTCAAAATTTTAATCAACTCTCAAAATAATATAAGTGAAGCATGAGAGTTCATTTCTTCAAAATTTTAATCAACTCTCAAAATAATATAAGTGAAGCACGAGAGTTTATTTCTTCAAAATTTCAGCCACCACCGTGCTCAAAAAGATTTAAGTGAAGCACTAGAGCAACTGCCTAGCTCAAAAAAATTTAAGTGAAGCCCATAGAGTATTCTACAAATTATGATGACAAACATGTGGATCTCTCAAGATAGGTGTGTGCCGCAAAGATGATTGTGACAAACTAAAAAGCAAACAAAGCAAAGACTCATATCATACAAGACGCTCCAAGCAAAACACATATCATGTGACGAATAAAAATATAGCTCCAAGTAAAATTACCGATGGTTGGTAGAATAAAGAGGGGATGCCTTCCGGGGCATCCCCAAGCTTAGACGCTTGAGTCTTCCTAGAATATTACCTTGGGGTGCCTCGGGCATCCCCGAGCTTAGGCTTTTGCTACTCCTTATTCCTTCATCCATCGTGATCTCACCCAAAACTTGAAAACTTCAATCACACAAAACTTAACAAAACCTTCGTGAGATCCGTTAGTATAACAAAACAAATCACTACTATAAGAACTGTTGCAAACCCATTCATATTTTATTTTTGCATTATACCTACTGTACTCTAACTTCACCATGGCTTATACCCCCCGATACAATCCATAGATTCATCAAAACAAGCAAGTAGTGCAACAAAAACAGAATCTGTCAAAAACAGAACAGTCTGTAGAGATCTCAATTTTGGTCATACTTCTGTAACTCCAAAAATTATGAAAAATTAGGGAAACGTGGAAAATCCATATACCAATACTTTGTAAAAAATTCAGAAGGTTCTGACGTTCCAGAGAAAAAACAAAATTCCAGCACTGGACGCAAAACTTTCTGTTTTCAAACAATATCAATTATACTATCTTCCAAATCATCCTAAAGGCTTTACTTGGCACAAACACTAATTAAAAACACAAAAACACCATAATACCAGTAGCATGACAGTAAAAACACACCATAACAGAAACTTATAACAAAAATTTATTTTATTCATTGGGTTGCCTCCCAACAAGCGCTATTGTTTTATGCCCCTAGTTAGGCATAATGCATAATTTCAAGTATTGTCATCTTTCAAGTTGATTCCATAAGTGGCCCTCATGATTGATTCATATGGTTCTTTAATTCTTTTCCTAGGGAAATGTTCCATACCCTTTTTTAATGGAAACTGAAATTTAATATTCCCTTCTTTCATATCAATAACGGCACCTATAGTTCCTAAGAACGGTCTACCAAGTATTATGGGGCTAGAAGAATTGCATTCAATATCAACAGCAATAAAATCAACGGGCACATAATTTATATTTGCAAGAATAAGCACATCATTAATTCTTCCCAAAGGCTTTTTAATAGTAAAATCCGCAAGATGCAAATTAAGGGAGCATTCATCTATATTGGTAAAACCTAGCACATCACATAGAGATTTTGGAATTGTGGAAACGCTAGCACCCAAATCACATAAAGCATTGCACTCATAATTTTTAATTTTAACTTTAATGGTAGGTTCCCATTCATCATATAATTTTCTAGGAATTGAAATTTCTAGTTCAAGCTTTTCTTCTAACGCTTTCATCATTGCTTCTACTATATGTTTAGTAAAAACCTTGTTTTGCTCATAAGCGTTGGGTGAATTTAACATGGATTGTAACAAAGAAATGCACTCAATCAAAAAACAATTATCATAATTAAAATCTTTGTAATCCAAGAGAGTGGGCACAGCGCTATTTAAAGTTTTTACCTCTCCAAACCCACTTTTAGCAATTTTCTTATCAAGATTTTCACCCTCTGAATTATGGGGATGCTTTTTAGCTAAAGTTGACTCTTCTTCAGTCCCCTTTTCATCAAGTTTAATTTTTCTAAACAAAGAATCAATAGATGAAACACCAATCATTTTAATATCCTCATCATTAGTACGATAAAAATCAGGAGGAATCGCTTTTTCTAAAAATTCTCATTTAGCTCTTAGCATGACGGTTCTTTTCTTACTCCCATCCATGGAGACATATAAAGCTTTAATTGATTCACTAATATCAATTTTCGGTGGCAAAATTTTAGTCTTAAGATTTTCCACATCATGAATAATTCTATCGATGCTCCTAGACATATCATCAAGTTTACTCACTTTTTCTTCTATCGTAGTGTTGAAAACTTTTTGAGCATTAATAAATTCTTTAATATTACTTTCAAGATCAGAAGGTATCCTATTATTATTATAGGAATTACCATAAGGATTTCCATAATTATTAGAGGAATTTCCAGGAAACAGTCTACCGTTGAAATTATGTCTATAAGCATTACTATTAAAATTGTTTCGTGAGACAAAATTCACATCTACGGGATCATTATTTTTCTCAATCAAAGTAGACAAAGGCACATCATTAGGATCAATAGGAGCATTTTTGCTAGCAACCAATTTCATAAGCGCATCAACTTTATCACTCAAAGTATTAATTTCTTCAATAGAATTCACCTTTTTACTAGTAGGAGTTCTTTCAGTATGCCATGTGAATAATTTGCCATAATATTATCAAGCAATTTAGTAGCTTTACCCAAAGTAATTTCCATAAACATACCACCCGTGGCGGAATCTAAAAGATTTCTAGAGACAAAATTCAATCCCGCATAAATTTTTTGTATGATCATCCATAAATTTAAACCATGAGTAGGGCAATTTCTTATCATTAATTTCATCCTCTCCAAAGATTGGGCAACATGTTCATGATCAAGTTGCTTAAAATTCATAATTTGATTTCTTAGAGAAATAGTTTTCGCGGGAGGAAAATACTTGGTAATAAAAGCATCTTTACACCTATCCCAAGAATCGATACTATTTTGTGGTAAAGATGAAAACCAAATTTTAGCACGATCCCGTAATCAGAACGGGAATAATTTCAATTTCACAATATCATTATCCACATCTGTTTTCTTTTGCATGTCACACAATTCTATGAAAGTATTAAGATGGGATGCGGCATCTTCATTAGGACTACCGGAAAATTGATCTTTCATGACAAGATTTAGCAAAGCGGCATTAATATCACAATTCTCCGCACTAGCGACGGGAGGAGCAATCGGAGTACTAATAAAATCATTATTATTAGTATTGGAAAAATCACACAATTTTGTATTTTCTTGAGACATCGTGACTACGCAAACAAGATAGCAATCAAGCAAACAAGCAAACGAGAAAAAGGCAAAAAAGGCAAACGGAAAATATTTTTGTATTTTTGTAAGAAAGTTTTAGAAGTGGGGGAGATGAAAACAAGAGGCAAATGGCAAATAAAGTAAATGCAAGGAGATGAGAGTTTGTGCAAAGGTACTTGATAGATGTTGATGATGTCTCCCCGGCAACGGCGCCAGAAATTCTTCCTGCTACTTGTAGCTTGCGTTGGTATTTCCCCGAAGAGGAAGGGATGATGCAGCACAGTAGAGATAAGTATTTCCCTCAGTTATGAAACCAAGGTTACCAAACCAGTAGGAGAATCACACAACACCTCGTTAGCAGTACCTGCACACAAACAACAAATCCTTGCACCCAACGCAAACAAGGGGTTGTCAATCCCTTGGCGGTAAGATTGCAAGATTAAATTGTATTTGATAGATTGATAGATTGAAATAAATATACAAAATAAAATAAATAAAAATAAATGGCAGCAATATTTTTAGGGTTTTAGTAATATGATTTTGATAGACCCGGGGGCCATAGATTTCACTAGAGGCTTCTCTCGAGAAAATAGCATACGGTGGGTAGACAAATTACTGTTTGGCAATTGATAGAAAAGGAAATAATCATGACGATATCCAAGGCAATGATCATGTATATAGGCATCACGTCCAACATTAGTAGACCGACTCCTGCCTGCATCTACTACTATTACTCCACACATCGACCGCTATCCTGCATGCATCTAGTGTATTAAGTCCATAAGAACGGAGTAATGCCTTAAGAACGATGACATGATGTAGACAAGACAAACTCACGAATTAATAAACCCAATGAATAGATCCCATCTTGTTATCCTTAGTAGCAACGATACATACGTGTCATGTCCCATACTGTCACTAGGATTGAGCACCTCAAGATCGAACCCACTACAAAGCACCTCTTCCCATGGCAAGAAAAATCAATCTAGTTGGCCAAACCAAATCAATAGTTCGGAGAAGAAATACGAGGCTATAATAATCATGCATAAAAGTGTGCAGCAAAGACTGAAATAATTTCATGGATAATCTGATCATAAACTCACAATTCATCGGATCCCAACAAACACACCGCAAAAAGAGATTACATCGGATAGATCTCCAAGAACATCGAGGAGAACATTGTATTGAAGATCAAAAAGAGAGAAGAAGCCATCTAGCTACTAACTATGGACCCGAAGGTCTGTGGTAAACTACTCACTCATCATCGGAGAGGCAGCAAGGTTGATGTAGAGCCCCTCCGTGATCGATTCCCCCTCCGGCAGATTACCGGAGAAGGACCCCAGATGGGTTCTCTCTGGAACAGAAGCTTGCGGCGGCGTAAAAAGTATTTCGTGGACTCCTTTGAGGGTTTCTGATTTTTCTGGAATTTATAGTGCTGGAATTAGGTCAAACGGAGCTTGGTGGGGCCCACGAGGTACCAGGGCGCGCCTGCCCCCCCAGGCGCGCCCTAATGGATCATGGGGCCCACCAAGGTCTTCTGGCCTCCTCTCGAAGCTTCTGGTATTCTTCTTGCCCAAGAAAAAATCTCCAAAAAGCTTTGTTGCATTTGGACTTCGTTTGGTATTGATTTTCTGTAAAACAAAAACAGGGCAGAAAACAGCAACTGGCACTGGGCACTAGGTTAATAGGTTAGTCTCCAAAAATGCTATAAAATTGCTGTAAATGATTATAAAAACATCCAAGATTGATATTATAACAGCATGGAACAATCAAAAATTATAGATACGTTGGAGACGTATCAACGTCGCGCCTTAGCAATCGCTAAACCAACTCTGAGAGGTTATTGACCACGTCGGAGCACGATCAACCTGACCACGAGGGTCTGTTTCCCGCACGCAAATGAAGAACAAGCAAGAAACTAAAATTGCAAGCTGGATATTGCGAATATAAGAGGAAAGCTTATTAATGAAGGTGGGGTTCTGTGACGTATTTGTATAGTCGTAGAACACAAACGAAGTACGCGAAGTTGCAGGTATGGTGAACTTTTAATCGAAACAAAACCCCAAAGTCTAAACGGTGCCTTAAGGGCTGTATTTGTAGGGGTAAAGAGAGGGGATTTCATTCCCCCATGGCAAGGTGGGACTAAAACACCTCCTGAGTCGTTTCCCCTACAATATGGACTCTACAAAACAGCCTATTAGTAGTATTTCAAAATTACATGGTCCTGTACCAAAAATAAGGTGGCACAACACCTATATTAATCTATGGAAGAAATTTATGAAAGGGCATCTTATATATTTTTTCCATGTCCTTGTACGTCATCATGGTGGCTCCAAAGTGTTGTAAACTCCAACAGAAAATCCGTTCTTGTTCCCCTTGCGCATGCCATCATCTCCGTGCTTGATCATGCTCCAATGTTCATCCTTCTTGTCCAAGCTAGGCCCTTCATTTGTAGGCAAAACAAATGTATCCAATTTAGGCAGCATCATATTCTCATGAATATTAGAATCGTTGCCAAGAAACGAAAGTACCTAGTAATTTAATTGGCGTGCGCGAGCTCTTGTAATTGGTCCCATGTAAGTAATAGCAGGGGCTGTGGGTGTAACTATGGTAGTGATGTCCTCATCATCCTCCCTTTCTTGAATTGAAGTCATCCTCGATGGAAGCTCATATTCCTCACCCAAATAAGGCTTCAAATCTGCAATCTTAAAAGTGGGAGTAACCCCAAAATCTGTAGGCAGTTCAAGTTTATATGCATTATCATTTATTTTCTCTAACACCTTAAAAGGACCATCAGCTCGTGGCATTAGCTTTGACTTGCGCAAATCAGGAAACCTATCCTTATGCAAATGTAACCTAACAAGATCTCCAGGCGCAAAGACAAAATGTTTTCTACCTTTATCTCTAGCAAGTTTATATTTAGCATTCATACGCAAAATGTTTTCCTTAGTTAACTCATGCATTTTTAAGATCAATTCAGCATGTTTTTTAGCATCAAAATTAACCTTCTCCGAACATGGAAGAGGCAACAAATCAATAGGTGCACGAGGTAGGAAACCATACACAACTTCAAAAGGGCACATCTTAGTAGTGGAATGCAGCGAACGATTGTAAGCAAATTCAATATGAGGCAAGTATTCCTCCCACATTTTAAGGTTATTCTTCAAAACAGACCTAAGCATAGTATACAATGTTCTATTGACTACTTCAGTTTGTCCATCAGTTTGGGGGTGACAAGTAGTACTAAAAAGCAGTTTAGTCCCCAACTTAGCCCATAAACATCTCCAAAAGTGGCTAAGAAATTTAGTACTCCCTCCGTTCCAAAATATAGTGCGCCCATGCTTCCCGAGGTTAAACTTTGACCATAAATTTAACCAACGAGACCGATTGCGGCGGGAGCAAAAATTATATAATTGAAAACTTCTTTCGAATACGAATTCACTGGTATAATTTTTGCTCCCGCCGCAGTCGGTCTCGTTGGTTAAATTTATGGTCAAAGTTGAAGCGCGAAAACCGAGGACGCACTATATTTTGGAACGGAGGGAGTATCACGACCTGAAACAATTGTATTTGGCACACCATGCCAGCAAATAATTTCACGAAAGAACAAATTAGCAACATTAGTAGCATCATCGCTTTTATGACATGGTATAAAGTGTGCCATTTTCGAAAATCTATACACGACAACAAATATGCTATCCCTCCCCTTTTTGTTCGAGGTAAACCTAAAACAAAGTCCATAGATATATCCTCCCAAGGAACACTAGGTACAGGCAAAGGCATATATAAACCATGAGGATTGAGTCGTGACTTAGCTTTTTGACATGTAGTGCAGCGAGCAACAAAACGCTCAACATCCCGTCTCATCTTTGGCCAAAAGAAATGTGTAGCAAGTACGTCCTCCGTCTTCTTCATGACAAAGTGTCCCATTAATCCTCCTCCATGCGCCTCCTGCAACAACAAAAGATGAACTGAGCTAGCTGGAATGCATAGCTTTTTAGCACAAAACACAAATCCATCATTAATGACAAACTTGTTCCATGTTCTCCCTTCTTTACAATTCTGCAATACATCTTTAAATTCAGCATCATGCACATATTGATCTTTGATGGTCTCCAAACCAAATATTTTAAAGTCAAGTTGTGAAAGCATAGTATAGCGACGAGACAGTGTATCAGCAATAACATTTTCTTTACCCTTCTTGTGTTTTATGACATAAGGGAAAGTCTCAATGAATTCAACCCATTTAGCATGTCTACGGTTCAGTTTTGCTTGACTTTTAATATGTTTCAAAGATTCATGATCAGAATGTATAACAAATTCTTTGGGCCATAAATAATGTTGCCATGTTTCTTAAGTCCGAACAAGAGCATCTAATTCTTTATCATAAGTTGAATAGTTCATACTAGGCCGACTCAATTTCTCAGAAAAGTACGCAACAGGTTTGCCATCTTGTAATAACACACCTCCTAATCCAATTCCACTAGCATCACATTCAAGATCAAAAGTCTTATTAAAATCAGGAAGTTGGAGTAAAGTAGCATGTCTCAACTTATCTTTCAATACTGTGAAGGCTTCTTCCTGTGTGGTACCCCAAACAAAAGGCACATCCTCCTTTGTAAGCTCATTGAGAGGCGCAGCAATGGTGCTGAAATCTCTCACAAAATGCCTATAGAAAACAGCGAGGCCAAGAAAAGTCCTCACTTGTGTGACTGTTTTGGGATGCGGCCAACTCCCAATAGCTTCAGTCCTGGCTTTATCAACTTCTATTCCTTGTGGAGTAACAACGTAGCCAAGAAAAGATACTCAGTCGGTGCAAAAGGTGCACTTCCCAAGGTTACCAAACAAACGTGCATCACATAGCGCAATAAAAATAGCACGAAAATTTTCCAAATGTTCCTCCAAAGATCTGCTATAAATCAGCATATCATCAAAATAGACTTCCACAAATCGTCTAATGAAAGCACGTAAAACTTCGTTCATTAATCTCATGAAAGTACTAGGTGCATTAGTTAACCCAAAAGGCATGACTAACCACTCATATAATCCAAACTTAGTTTTAAATGCTGTTTTCCATTCATCTCCCAATTTCATACAAATTTGATAGTATCCACTACGCAAATCAACTTTGGAGAATATTGTAGAGCCACTCAATTCATCAAGCATATCATCTAGCCTAGGAATAGGATGACGATAACGAATAGTAATATTATTAATGCCTCTCCAATCAACACACATACGCGATGTTCCATCCATTTTTGGCACTAGTATAATAGGAACAACACAAGGACTAAGAGATTCGTGTATATAAACTTTGTCGAGCAGCTCCTGTACTTGACGCATAATCTCCTTTGTCTCCTCTGGATTGGTACGGTGTGGCGCACGGTTTGGCAGCGAAGCACCGGGAATTATGTCAATCTGATGCTCAATCCCTCTAATAGGTGGTAATCCTGGTGGCACGTCTTGTGGAAAGATGTCAGCGAACTCCTGCAAAATGTTAGTGACAGCAGGAGGCAAAGAGGAAGGCACGTCCTTGAATGAAAATAATGCCTCTTTGCACATAAAAGCATAGGAAACAGATTTGCTGAAATCTAGATCATCAATATCAGATTTTGTAGAAAGTAAACATCCACTTTTCAATTTAATTTTAGAGGCAACATGAGATGATGGTTTGTTATTAGGCTTCATTTCTTGCTCAAATTCTTTTGCCACAATCTGATTTTCGCTCTTGTTTTGCTCCTGTTTTGCTTTACTAGCTCTAGTATGATCATCTTTCAAAATGTGTTCAGGAGACATAGGAAGCAAAGTAATATGTTTATCCTTATGAACAAGAGTATACTGATTATTTCTACCATGGTGTACAAATTTTTTATCGAATTGCCATGGCCTACCAAGTAGCAAAGAGCATGCTTGCATGGGTACTGATGCGGAGCATCCTACGGACATCACCATGTCAAGAGTGCATTTGGCAAATGACACGTGCGACATCTACTTCACATACATAGAAGTGAATCATCTCCTTTACACATTGATGCGGAGCATCCTACGATCATCCCCATGGACTTACCTTCGTCTCCCCAAGTGCCAATTGGACCTATGACACGAGCCCGTGCAAGAGCTATCGAGACCGAGGTGACATCTCTCCTTAATGAACTTCCGTATGATTCGTGTGAGACATGGCTACTACCTCAAGACGGAATGCTATGTGTGCTTAGGTAGCAAGAAGACGCCCTCGGAGATGCTCGGGATGATGGACAAGTCCACAAGTATATGGATGAAGAGCCTCGACAAGTGGAGCAAACGGAGAAGGTCTCTAGGACCCGGACATCCGGCCCCTGGCCCGGACATCCGGCCCCTAAAGACAGAAGTAATAGCAGTAGCCCAGCCGACGAGCCCCTACAGGCCCCGGACATCCAGCCCCAGCCCTGGACATCCGGCCCGTGGCCCCCGGACATCCGGCCCTTGCCCGGAAATCCGGCGCGAGGCAACACAACCTGCGCGCCCCTACCCATCCGAGCCCCGGACATCCGGCCCCCAGAGCCCAGACATCCGGCCCCCCTCTGAAGCCCCGGACCTCCGGCCCGATGCGCGGACATCCGGCCCCCCTCTGAAGCCCCGGGCATCTGGCCCTGTCCGCGCACGATGTGTTGGGCCTCCGACCCATGTACCCCGCCAACTCGTCCCAACTTGTACTAGCACTATATATAGACCTCCTCCTCCTCCATCTAGGGTTAGCAAAGTGTTGGCTCATTTGATAGAGAGTTTTGCTCCTTGTACCCACCTCCTCTTGAGAGAGAAAGACTACCGCTCCCATGGAGATCAAGGCCTCCATGTGAGAAGATCCTCTGGGATTCAAGACCCCGCAATGGAAGATCCACATCCGGATATCAAGACCTCAACTCCGTCTCGGATTGGGAAGAACTAGCTACCGTGTATCGTTCTTGTGTTGACTTTGGATCTTTGTCCCCTTTATGTTATGTGGTTTTAGCACATGTGTGATCGGATCCCGTTGATTTGAGAGTCTCCTCTCGTTCCCCGCGTGTTTTTCCCCTCGTGTTCTTCGTGTTCTTCACGGGAATCCAGTCCAATTGTGAAAGATCGGCCGAATTGGGTCTTGCCCCGTATCATATTGGTATCATGAGCCACGTTGATCACGATTTTGGAGTCTTCCCCACCGTTTTGTAGCCTAATTTTGTTGTTTTTCGTTCTAATTCAAAAATCCCCAACAAAAATAGACATACCAATTTTTTTTGTGATATGTTCGTTTAATGAGATTTTGTTGATTTTGATCCACGGATTCGTCGTGTTTCGAGTGGATCTAGCTTTCCCCCATCTTCCCCATCATCTTCCTCCACGAATTCGTCCAAATTTGGCCGAAATTTTTCTTTTCCCATAACTTTCCCCACGAGTTCATCCGCGCAGCCCAGGTCTAGGACATCTGGCCAGATAGCCCAGACATCCGGCCCCCCGGACATCCGGCCCGACAGCCCCGGACATTCACCCCCCCGGACATCCAGCCCCTGGACACCATCAGCCCCACCACCACCGCAAAACCTTAACCCCCATCGATACTTCATCTGGGTTTCCACCATACGTTCCGCATCGCACCGCCAATTCCACATTGTCACCTCGACAACCCACCATTGCACTTCCGCATACCATCACCGATTTTGACCGGTTTTCTTTGCGACTTGGAGTTGTGGTTTTCCGTTTCCTCGGGTGTTTCGGCTAACTTGGGACGGTAAGACATCGACAACACTGCAACTCATTTTCGACTTCGACATCAACCATCTTCATCATCCGTCCTTGCTTAAAAACGAGAAACCACCGACGATAACTTTGACGACATCGTTGTACATTCACCCTTGCCATTGCATTGTTAAACCCCGAGCCATTTTGCGTTACTTGCCTACCGAGACTAGCCATTGAGTATTGTCGGGCCATGTTACTTGTGCAAATTAGTGATACTTGTTCCGCATAGCATCTATTGCATGCATCCATCATATTGGTATCATCTCTTGTGTCATACATTGTTCCCGCCTACCCAATAGTCATGTTGGTTTGCATATCGCATAAGTGGCCATAAAAAAAAGCTTTTAAGCAAAGAGTAAACAAAGAGCTTGTGAACAATAGTCATAGCATTGCCACATTGCCATACTTGCTCATCTTGGATCATTACGAGCATCACCGGGAACCATACATGCATAGAATACTTGGATAGAAGGCGACACATTTTGTCTCAAATAGGTCATGTACAAGTTATCTTATCTCGCCCATTTTGAGCAATCGTGCTAGCGTCTCTCTAGAGTTGTGCAACAAAGAGCATTTTCCATGGGATATCACATTTTGAGCTCCATTTTTGGTTGCCGACCCCATTTATCTATCAATGTGTGTGTTTCCGTGTGCCACTTGTTTGCTATTGATCTATTTGTCTCACTTGCGAATTTGTGAATCTCTTTCAACATTATTGAATCTTGCTAATGTTTGCATCGAATTTTGTGCCACCATCCTTACCAAGATCCACCATAAGCTTTCTTTGTGTAGGTGTGAGAATCGACAAGATCCGGTACCAATTGTGCTACTTCCATAATATCATATTGGGTGTTCATTGATCCATCTTGATAATCGGAAGGTACATTTGGTATAGTTCTTCTCATTCTTCATCTCACCTTTGCTTCGATCATGATGGATAGGCCAAGTACATCTTCAAACCAGCTTTTTGACGAGCAACAAGAACCTACCAACTTCATCACCAAGGTGCATTTATTTGGCGTTCAACGAGCATTACATGAAGAGATTGAAGCTTTGAGCAACCGCATCGAGCTACTCGCCACCGACTTGCATCATTCGGAAGAGCGCACAAAGGACTACTTCGACACTACTCTTACCCACCACATGGAAGATCTCAACGCCAAGATGTCAACTCAAATGGAGGAGCTACGTGCCTTGATGGTCAATCGTACTTCTTCAACTTTATCATCCCCAAGACGGCATCACTCAAGTCGACACTCTTATGACTCTCCTTCCGGATCAAGTACACCGACATCAAACTCTCATCGTTGATCCGTGCATCAAGAACGCTAAGCCAACCAAAATCCATTCCATATCAATGGTTCACAAGAGCAACTTCAAGAGCAAGAACGTCGTCATCGAGAAAATCAAGCCACTCTCGAGCAAGCGCAAGAACGCCAATGCCAACGCCAAGAAGAGCAAGCCACCGACGCCATACGTCAAGAACAACAACGACGTGAAGAACAAGCTCTTGAAGCACAACGTGCCCTCCGAGATGCAACTCGAGCTGTCAATGCGCGCAACCGACGCGTACGTGAAGAAGAAGAAGCACTCTGTGAGGCACAACAAGAACGGCGAAATCAAGCAAGAATGCATCGACAAGCTCAACAAGTTCGCCAAGAACCACAAGCTCACCGAGAACCACAAGTTCGTCATGAGCAACAAGCGGCCAAGAATCATCCATGCCAAGAACGACCTCGCCAACGCGACACCAACAATGAAGAACATTGCACAGACCCCGAAGAGTACCTCTCATGGGCATTCAAGGTTGACAAAATATTCCATCCACACAACTATTAAGAGGAGAAGAAGATTGCTATGGCATCACTTGAGTTCCAAGACTATGTCCTCATTTGGTGGGAGCAAGAGATCGTCAAGCGCCACTCAAGAGGTGATCCACCAATCACGACATGGAACCAAATGAAGGATGCTATGGGAGCTCGCTTTGTGCCTTCACACTATAGCCGCGACCTCTTCAAGAAATTGCAATCACTCAAGCAAGGCACCAAGTCTGTTGAAGACTACTACAAAGAAATGGACATTGCAATGATAAGAGCCAATGTCACCGAAGACGAAGAGCAAACAATGGCACACTTCTTGAATGGCCTCAACTACCCTATCAAGAAAATTGCGGACTTCCAGCCTTACTACAACCTCATCGAGCTAGTGCATCAAGCAACAAAAGTGGAGCGGCAAGTGCAAGATGACTTCAAGTACTCCAAGTACTCTTCCAAGACCTACGGCTCATACATTCAAGCTTCAACGTCAACGATGCCTTCTCCTACGACAACAAAAGCTTCACCAAGCAACAGTGACAAGTCAAGTTCCAAGAACAACACGACATCATCAAGTCATGCTCCTTCCAACAACTTCAAGCCAATAGCTTCATCATCTACCAATCCGACGGATGACATCAAGAAAAGTTCCGTCAAATGTTTTACTTACAAAGGTCGAGGACACAAGACATATAATTGTTCCAACTCTTCATACCATGATAATCAATGAAGACAGCACCTATGACTCTATGAGTGACGGCGAGATGGAAGCCCTCAAGCACGTGGCCATGCATCGTCAAGTTAATGAAGACGAAGATGACCAAGTCCTTTGTGACAATGATTCGAGCCTGGCTCTCATTGTCTCAAAGATATTGACACTTCAACAACAACAAGACGAGGACTAACATTTCCACATCTTCCACACCAAAGCGGGCATACAAGGACGATCCGTCAAGGTCATCATCGACGGTGGAAGTTGCCATAACTTGGCAAGTGAAGAATTGTGCTCCAAGCTCCAACTCATCAAGAAGAAGCACCCTCGTCCTTATAAGGTTCAATGGTTGAGCGACTCCGGCACCATAAAAGTTGAGCACACCGTTGAGGTCAACTTCAAGATCGGCGCCTATGAAGACACTTTGGAGTGTGACGTGGTTCCAATGACCGTATGCCACATGCTTCTTGGACGACCATGGCATTTTGACCGCAATGTTTTCCACAACGGTCGGACCAATCACTATAGCTTCAAGATGAAGGGAAAGGAATATGTGCTTCGGCTTAAGTCACCAAGTCAAGTCATTGCCGATAAGCAAGCTTCAAGCCATCGTGGAGAGAATAGTGAGCGAGCGAGCCACCCAAAAGAGAGTGAGAGCCACAAGCCAAAATCGAGTGACTCCACGATGAGCGGCAAGAAAAATCTAGTTCTTTTAGCCACTAAAAGAGACATGAGGGACGTGAGTGAGAACCCATCAAGTGTTCTTCACTTTGTACTTGTGTGCAAAGATGAAGTGGTGAGGACAAATGCTTCACAACATCTTCCTCTAGTGTTGTCTCATCTATTGCAGGAATTCGCCGACGTGTTTCTCGATGAGCTACCTCCGGGACTACCACCACTTCGCGGCATCGAGTAACGCATCGACCTCATCCCCGGCGCACCTCTTCCTAACAAGTCACCCTACCGCGTCAACCCCGCCGAGACAAAAGAGATCCAATGGCAAGTCCAACATCTCATCGACAACGGACATGTACGCGAGAGCCTAAGCCCATGTGCCGATCCGGTAATCCTTGTGCCTAAGAAATATGGTATGTATCGCATGTGCTCGGATTGTCGTCCAATTAATGGTATCACCGTTAGATACCGTCACCCCATTCCACGCCTATTCGATATGCTAGATGAGCTTAGCGGAGCCACCATATTTTCTAAAATTGATCTTAAAAGTGGTTATTACCAAATCCGCATTCAAGAAGGTGATGAATGGAAAACGATATTTAAAACAAAATCTGGCTTGTATGAATGGTTAGTTATGCCAATGGGTTTATCAGAAGCGCCTAGTACCTTCATGCGTGTCATGCATTATGTTCTTCGCAAGTACATTGGTATATGTGTTGTGGTCTATTTTGATGACATCCTTGTTTTTAGCGAGACTCTAGAAGATCATGTGAAACACCTTAGAGATGTACTCCAAGTCCTTAGGAATGAACGCCTTTATGCTAATATAGAGAAATGCAAATTTGGTGTTTACAAGCTTGTTTTCTTGGGATTTGTTGTTTCCTCTAAGGGAGTTGAAGTTGATGAGTCCAAAATTACCGCTATTAAAACTTGGCCACAACCCAATTTGCAACAAGTGTGTAGCTTCCTTGGCTTCGACGGTTTCTATCATAGATTCATTAAGGATTTTAGCACCATTACTTCGCCATTGCATGCTTTGAGTAAGAAAAATGCACCCTTCATTTGGGGACCATCCCAAGCTACCGCATTTGATGAACTTAAGAATTTGCTTACACATGCTCCATTGCTTGCTTTGCCTAATTTTGATAAAACTTTTGATGTGCATTGCGACGCGAGTGGTAATGGCATAGGGGGTGTGTTAATGCAAGAGAAGCGACCAATTGCTTATTTATGTGAAAAACTCTCCGGAGCGCAACTTAACTATCTCATATATGACAATGAGTTGTATGCTTTCGTTAGAGTACTACATGTTTGGGAGCATTATCTCTGACCGCGTAAGTTTGTCCTTCACACGGACCATGAAACTCTCAAGTACCTTAAAGGTCATACCAAGGTTAATAAACGGCATGCTAAATGGAGTGAATTCATTGAGTCTTTTCCTTATGTTATCAAGTACATTAAGGGTAACGAAAATGTAGTCACGGATGCTCTTTCCCGCAAGTGCATGTTGGTTAATCAACTTGAATTGAATGTTATTGGCTTTGAGTACATTAAAGACTTATATGCGCATGATGTTTTGTTTGCAACACCCTTTGTCAAATGCCAAAACAACAAGAGTTGGGAAAGATATTATCTCAAGGATGGCTATCGTATGCGGACTAACAAGCTTTCCATACCCGAGTCTTCGCTTCGTTTGTTACTTTTGCAGGAAGCTCATGGAGGCGGACTTACGGGTCACTTTGGCCGCGACAAGACATTTGCCACACTCTCCAACATGTACTATTGGCCAAAAATGTTTCACAACGTCTCAGGCTACACAAACCGGTGCATCACATACCGCAAAGCTAAGTCTCACACTCAATCTCATGGACTATATATGCCACTTCCTATTCCGTATCACCCATGGGAAGATATTAGTATGGATTTTGTGCTTGGTTTGCCTAGGACTCAAAATGGAAAGGACTCGGTATTTGTAGTTGTGGATCATTTCTCCAAGATGGCACATTTCATTCCATGCAACAAGATCGACGATGCTTCACATGTTGCCAATTTGTTTTGTAGGGAAATCTTACGACTACATGGAGTGCCAAAGACGATTGTCTCGGACCGCGACGTCAAGTTCCTTAGCTACTTTTGGAAGACACTTTGTGCCAAGCTCGGAATCAAGCTACTATTCTCTTCGGCATATCATGCACAAACCGACGACCAAACGGAGGTTACCAACCGGACGCTCTCAACTCTACTTTGCGTGTTGATCAAGAAGAACATCAAGGAGTCGGAGGAATGCTTGCCCATTGCCGAGTACGCCTACAATCGAGCAAGACATTCCACAACAGGCAAGTCCTCCCTCGAGGTCGTCTACGGCTTCAACCCGTTGTCCCCATTGGACATAGTACCGCTACCTCTTCAAGAGTGTATCAACATGGACACGACCACAAGAGCAACTTATCTCAAGAAGTTGCATGAAGACACAAGAAGGACGATCGAGAACCAAGTGCACCGCCTAGCGACCAAGCGCAACGTCAACAAGTACCCCATGGTGTTCAACCCCGGAGATCTTGTGTGGCTACACCTTCAGAAAGACCGCTTCCCCAACGAGCGCAAGTCAAAACTTCTACCTCGCGCCAATGGACCATTCAAGGTGCTCCCACGCTACAACAACAACGCCTACAAGATCGACATACCACGTGACAAGTACAATGTGAGCGATATATTCAACGTCATGGACCTATCTCCCTTCCATGGTGATGAGGTTTTCGATCTGAGGTCGGATCTTTTCCAGGGGGAAGATGATGTGGAGCATCCTACGGTCATCCCCATGGACCTACCTTCGTCTCCCCAAGTGCCAAGTGGACCTATGACACGAGCCTGTGCGAGAGCTATCGAGACCGAGGTGACATCCCTCGTTAATGAACTTCCATATGATTCATGTGAGACATGGCTACTACCTCAAGCCGGAATGCTATGTGTGCATAGGTACCAAGAAGACGCCCTCGGAGATGCTCGGGATGATGGACAAGCCCACAAGTATATGGATGAAGAGCCTCGACAAGTGGAGAAAACGGAGAAGGTCTCCAGGACCCGGACATCCGGCCCCTGTCCCAGACATCCGGCCCCTGAAGACAGAAGCAACAGCAGTAGCCCAGCCAACGAGCCCCCACAGGCCCCGGAAATCCGGCCCCAGCCCCGGACATCCGGCCCGTGGCCCCCGGACATCCGGCCCCTGCCCGGAAATCCGGCGCAAGGCAACAGAACCTGCGCGCCCCTACCCAGCCGAGCCCCGGACATCCGGCCCCCAGAGCCTGGACATCCGGCCCCACTCTGAAGCCCTGGACATCCGGCCCAATGCCCGGACATCCATCCCCGTCTAGGGCTTCTGCCCATGTACCCCGCCAACTCGTCCCAACTTGTACTAGCACTATATATAGACCTCCTCCTCCTCCATCTAGGGTTAGAAAGTGTTGGCTCATTTGATAGAGAGATTTGCTCCTTGTATCCACCTCCTCTTGAGAGAGAGAGACTACCAATCCCATGGAGATCAAGGCCTCCATGTGAGAAGATCCTCGGGGATTCAAGACCCCGCAAGGGAAGATCCACATCCGGATATCAAGACCTCAACTCAGTCTCGGATTGGGAAGAACTAGCTACCGTGTATCGTTCTTGTGTTGACTTTGGATCTTTGTCCCCTTTATGTTATGTTGTTTTAGCACATGTGTGATCGTATCCCGTTGATTTGACTGTTTCTTCTCTTCCCCTGCGTGTTTTTCCCCTCGTGTTCTTCGTGTTCTTCGCGGGAATCCACTCCAATCGTGAAAGATCGGCCGAATCGGGTCTTGCCCCGTATCACACGTGTTCACTTGACCCCTTCGAGGATGGTATACTACTTGACACTCCTCTCGTGTGCATGCATAGGTATTAATGGAGCTTCATCATCGACGAGGAGGAGTACGAGCACATGTGTATGATAGTGGCAAAGGTGTCTTGTCTTTCGATGAGATGGTGGCTATCGTTTTTGGTGGAGTAAACTTTGACCATCCGACTATGAATGTGCGAGGACGTCGCGCCTTAGCAATCGCTAAACCAACTCCGAGAGGTTATTGACCTTGTCGGAGCACGATCAACCTGACCACGAGGGTCTATTTCCTGCAGACAAACGAAGAACAAGCAAGAAACTGAGATTGCAATCTGGATATTGCGAATTTAAGAGGAAAGCTTTATTGATCAAAGTGGGGTTCTGTGACGTCTTGGTCTGGTCGTTGAACACAAACAAAGTACGCGAGTTGCAGCTATGGTGAACATTAATCTAAACAAAACCCAAAGTCTAAACGACGCCCTAAAGGCTGTATATATGGAGGAATAGGGGGGAATTTTGTGACCCCTTGGAGGTGGGGTCCGAAACCAACCCTAAATCTGTTTCCCCACACATACGGACTCTAAAAACAGCCTATACTGAAGTATTTCGAAATTACATGGGCCTGGCCCAATAATAAGGTGACGCAGCACCTATAATAGCCTCTGGACGAAATTTGTGAAGTAGCATCTTGTATATTACATCCAAGCCTTGATGCAGTCATTATGGTGGCTTCAAAGCCCTGAAAGCATCACTTGAAACTCTTATCTTGTTCCCCTTGCGCATGCCATCATCTCCATGCTTGATCATGCTCCAATGTTCATCCTTCTTGTCCAAGCTAGGCCCTTCATTTGTAAGCAAAACAAATGTATCCAATTTAGGCAGCATCATATTCTCATGAACATTAGAATCATTACCAAGAAACGAAAGTACCTAGTAATTTAATTGGCGTGCGCGAGCTCTAGTAATTGGTCTAGTATATGTAGCAGTAGGGGCTGTGGGTGTAACTTTGTTAGTATGTCCTCATCATCCTCCCCTTCTTGAATTGAAGTCGTCCTCGATGGAAGCTCATTTTCCTCACCCAAGCATGGCTTCAAATATGCAATGTTTAAAGTGGGACTAACGCCAAAATCTGTAGGTAGCTCAAGTTTATATGCATTATCATTAATTTTCTCAAGCACCTTAAGAGGACCATCAGCACGTGGCATTAGCTTTGACTTGCCCAAATCAGAAAACCTATCCTTACGCAAATGTAACCAAACAAGATCTCCAGGTGCAAAGATAACATGTTTTCTACCCTTATCTCCAGCAAGTTTATATTTAGCATTCATGCGCTCAATATTTTCCTTAGTTAACTCATGCATTTTCAAGATCAATTTAGCACGTTGTTTAGCATCAAAATTAACCTTCTCCGAAGAGGGAAGAGACAACAAATCAATGGGTGCACGAGGTAGGAAACCATACACAATCTCAAAAGGACACATCTTAGTAGTAGAATGCAGCGAACGATTATAAGCAAATTCAATATGAGGCAAGCATTCTTCCCACATTTTAAGGTTATTCTTCAAAACAGCACTAAGCATAGTAGACAAAGTTCTATTGACTACTTCAGTTTGTCCATCAGTTTGGGTGTGACATGTAGTACTAAAAAGAAGTTTAGTCCCCAACTTAGCCCATAAACATCTCCAAAAGTGGCTAAGAAATTTAGTATCATGATCTGAAACAATTGTATTTGGCACACCATGCAAGCAAATAATTTCACGAAAGAACAAATCAACAACATTAGCAGCATCATCGCTTTTATGACATGGTATAAAGTGTGCCATTTTCGAGAATCTATCACTACTAGGAGAAACCTTATAGGTAGAACCTTAGCAGTAGCGTGGGGTAAAAGCACAGTGCTACTGCTATATAGCAGCAGCGCTGGTCGTGAACCGACGCTACAGGTAGCACCATAGCAGTAGCGCTGGCTAGCCACCCCGCGTTGCTGCTAAGTGGTACCAGCCTTAGCCCACGGGGCTACCCGTAGTAGTAGTGCGGCCTAGTGAACCACCGCTACTGCCAGGCCTGTAGCAGTAGCGCTGGCCCGAGATAAAGCGCTACCACTATGTGTGTACTATGCCAGTAGGTGGGCCTAACTTAGCAGCAGCGTGGGATACCAAGCCAGCGCTACTGCTAAGACCCGTAGTAGTAGCGCTGGTTCCTAACGCGCGCTGCTGCTAACCTAACCTTATCGTCTTCTCCGCGCGGCAGACCCTCACTCTCCCTCTCCACTCTCTCCTCATGCCACACCGCCGTCACCCGCCGCCACCAGAAGAGATCGCCCGCGCTCCTGCTCCTCCTCCACCGAGGTATCTCCTCCCTCCCTCCTACACCTCCCTCCACCTCCTCCCTCCCTCCTTCCACCTCCCTCTCTCTCCCTCCCTCCTGCCTCCTCCCTCCCTGCCTCGTCCGTCCTCCTCCTCCCTCTCCCTCCCTGCCTCGTCCGTCCTCCTCCTCCCTCAACCTCGCTCCCTCCCTCCTGCCTCCTCCCTCCCACCTCCCTCCCTGTCTCGTCCGTCCTCCTCCTCCCCGCGCGTCGCTCCCTCCCTCCACCTCCCTCCCTCCCTCCCTCCCTCATCCCTCCCTGTTCCTCCCTTCACCTCCCTTTGTTTTTGAATTTTTAGTAAAAAAATTAGTAACAGAAATTAGTTAACTTAAGACATTATACTTTCTAGTTTACTTAATTAGTTAAAAATTTATTTGGTAGAAATATGTATTGGACACTTAGTTGGTAGAGATTATAACTAGTATTAGAATAGAAAATAAATTATAGTAATATAAATTTTTAGAAAAAAAAATAGTAATAGAAATTTTTATGTGTAGAAAATTTTCAGTATAGAAATGTATTGGAATGCTATATGAGAAATTTTTAGATATCACATTTAGTAATAGAAGTTTGTAGTAAGAAAAATTTTAGTAAGTGTTGAATAGAGCAGAACTAGGGTATTTAGTTATGTCAATCTCACATTGCCAAATTTAGAGAGAGAGAGACCTACTTTGTATGCTCACGTGTGAATGCTCATGTGGCGCAGGGTAGATCACCGACGAGCCGGTCGACGACGGCCAGAAGATCACCGACGACAACCGCGCCCGGTCGACAACCATCGTCTATAGTAAGTAAACATGATGTTTTTATAGATGTAGTAGATGAGTAGCTGTGACAATGTGAAGCTAGTTTTTTTTAAACGATAATTGATCCGGATAGAATTTCAAGTTTAAACATCTCTGTATGTGTATGAAGATCTTTGTATCGCATGGAAAATCCGAGTGGCCTATGTTTTGCCGGAATGTTGATTCATTTCCGTTCCGGTAAATTTCAGGCGCTCGATATGTCCTATTTTAGCAAAGGTCATGCCGGATTTTACCGTGAATTTTAGCATGACTTGTGCTTGTATGTAGGAAATATCGAGTGCCTTGGATTTGCCGAAAAGAGAATTAAACGACATTTTGGGTTGACTTTAACTCTGTCGGGGCTCAATACATGACAGTCAGAAAATTAGTGAGGGAGAGTGTCCACCATATATGAGAGAACAAGAATGCCGACTATTGTCATGGGGGTCGCTTCTCCTTCTTCTCCTTGTGCTAGACCTTTGTTATGCACTAGGGGGAGGAGGAGTAGCGACCATCACCGTCGGTCGAATATCTGCGAACACCACGTGAGATGAGAGTTTTCAAGGAAAGACTCGACAGACCGAAAGTCAACCCATGATGAGTAATAATGATCTGTGTGTTGAGTTCCTGTTATTTGCCATTGATTTTTAATCTTTGACTTATGAACACAGGAAATGTCTGACGATGATATGATTCCTGAGTGCGACTACTGCGAAGACGACCGGGGTTTGTGCGACAGGATACCTTATCTGCAAAACGGTAGGTACTTCACCATCATACTGAAGGAGACTTTCGACGTTTTTACGGTACGTAAGGACGACAAGTATTTTTCCGTAATTATGCATGACTTGTGAATTTTGGCTTCAACATGTAATTTTCCATTTTTTTAATTGAAATAGTTCATCCCATGTCATGCAAGATCGTATGTCTTGGAAAAGCTCGGTTTTGAAGACAGGGAGAGAACAGAGACGAAGAGTGCTCACCTTAGGACGAAGATTGGTTTCACTTTTTTGGTTAAACTATTTAATGCACCAAATAGCTCGCATTTCGGTTGCTCAACTTGGAGAGGATTTTGCAAGGCCTATGAATTTAAGGAGGATATGCAAATCACCTTCGATCTTCGGCCCGAAGATGAAATTGACGATAATATCGACATTTGGGTGGATGTCGAGATGCTTCCAGTTCTACCTCTTTGTGAGTTTGTCAAATAAATTTGTTAAGTAATTTATATTGTTTATTTAAAAATAATTGACGGCTTATTTCCATGGACAGCTTATTTCCATTCTTCAAAAAATGTACGGAAGATAGTAGACAGAACCTACTACACTGGTGGCTCTGAACTAAGTTACGAGGAGAAAGATCATCTTATCTCATTTATTATTGATGTTGAGAATTTCAATATCAATTATGAAACTCCTCCACATTAAGGTCAATACGTGCCACTAGTGCACGTGTTGAACTACGGTAACATCCATGGAGATGGCATGGCAAGATTTTTTACTATTATGACATCAGTGCATCTTTTGCATACATTCTTCTAAAGCTAAACTACAGTGCTAACTACGTTATTATTATGTTCTTCAACAGAAAATCCCGAAGGATTGTGTGCCTCATCTAATGTTTACGAAAGGTCGCATTGATGTTATTAGATTATGGCCAAGTCCGCCTAGGGTTCACCGCTATTCATACAAGATTTCTCAAACTGATGAAGACATCACAATCAAAGAATGGAAAAAAGTTATGAATAATCATAGGGAGCTACTTGGAAGCAACATTATGCGAAGCGCACAAATTGGAGACAAGATAATCTCCATTCTTCATAATGGAGAGTCAGGGGCTATGTTGTTTTATGCTATTTTACCTTAGAGAGCGTAGCAGGTCCTACCTAATACTCATGATCATGTGCTAAGAACAATTAACTAGAGTTGGTTATGACTATGATAACGAGTAGAAGTTGTTAGATGACTATGATAATGATGAGTATGACTTGTGTTATTATGATAATGATGATGAGTTATTATTATGATGATGATGTTGAGTTGTTATATCATTATCAGCATGATGAGCTATTATATCAGTGGGTGAAAGAGACGTGGATTAGATTCAAGTGGAGGCAACATGGCGCAGATCCAAAGTACTACTAATCAATCCACGTCTCTTTCACCCACTGATATAATAACTAATCATGATCATAAAATAATGTGATGAGACTACTATATAAAACTGTCAGGGTTGTGGAACCCGGGGTACCACGACCCGTCTGCCCGCGGCCCAGGGCGCGACGCCTGGCGGAGGCCCAGATAGGCAGCCCACCAGCGGGCGCTCCAGAGCAAAGTCACTTCACGAGGCTCCAGCCTCCCGACGGGCCCCTCGCGAGGCCCTCTCACGAGGCTCCGGCCTCCCGAGGACCCCTCCTCAGGGAGCGGGCAAGCAGGACTCAGCAGCGGCTCCACCCGAGGCCCCCTCACGAGGCGGTCTCCCCGAGGCTGTCTCCCGAGGCCTCCTCGCGAGGCGGTCCCCCGAGGCTGCCTCCCGAGGCATCCTCCCGATGGCTTACAAGGCAAGGAAGATCCGGCTCGATCGCGCGGTCTCTGCCCACCACGTGAGTGATGCGCGTGGCGACGAACGACGACAGAGGCCGCGCCAGCAGGCGCGGATGGAGATGGTTTCCTCTTTTGTGTTAAGGGAGCAGGGCCAGCTATCTACTCTCCAAATCAACCCCAAAGGTTGCCCGATCGGCGAAGGAAGGCCAAGACGGCGGGCGCGCAGGGCGGAGGTCATCACCGAGCCCACCGGCGCGTCATGGATCATGCTTTGGCAGGCGAAGACCACCTTTAGTCAGGATAACCTGAGCGCCTGTCCCCTTTCAAAACCGCCAAGTGTGGCCACCCTTCCCGCCTAAGTTTAGAGGGGGAAGAGGACAAAGGCTGGTATAAAGGGCAGTGCTGCCATTGTAGAGGGGATCGATTCCTGCCTCTCCTACCTTGTACGCAAGAACTCTCTGATCCACGATAATCTCAACCACAAAGCAGGAGTAGGGTCTTACACCGCAAGGTGGCCCGAACCTAGTTAAATCGCTATGCCCTTGCCCGTCCTACGCTAGCGCGCTCTCGCCGTAGTCCCGCCGTCGCACTGCCGTGGTAGGGGAAGAAGTAGTGGAACGAGCTCACCCCAGTGTTCGTACCTTTGGGTCCCCGAAGCCCCACTTCTGACATTTGGCGCGCCAGGTAGGGGTGCGCTACTGTTCCTCTGCTCGACCTTCAGCTCCACCAGTCCCATGGCGAACGCACGTCGCGAGCGCGCTGAGCGCAGGGCTGGCCGCGTGGCCTAGATGGAGCCGGTGGCCCGCGGCAATCGCCGCTGCCCCAACGCCGAGGCTGCCGCCGCCACCGACCCCGCTGCCCGCGAGTAGCAGGCCTCCTCCCTGCACCCCTCCGTGCGGGCGGACGGCCACACCGCCACGGCCTCCTCCCTCGCCAACCGTGGGCCGCCGAACCCGCAGGCCGCGCTGCTCATGGCACGCGAGCTGCTCCGCTACCGTCCCAATGACGCCGGCTATGACGCCTGGCTTGGTCGCATCACCGAGCTCGTCAACATCGCCGGGGACGCTCCGGCGCGTTCTCCCTCGCTCCGCCCTCCACCGTCTCGTGCTGGGGACCCGGCGTACGGCGCTCCCCCGCCGCCTCCTCTTCGTAACGAGCATGCCGGGCTCCAGCGCAGCGCGCGGGCTCGTGAGCCATCCCGCGGGGCGTCTTCTCCGGACCACTGCGAGCCCAGCTCCCAGATCATCCGCCGCGCGCCCCCCGACGTGCAAGTGCTCCTCGAGCGCCAGCGCCAGGACCAGGCCGTTCAAGACGTTGTAGCGGCCGGGCGTCAAAACCGCACCGCCCTCGCTGGCGGCGTCCCCTCGAGCGGCATGGGCTGCCGTGCCTTCACCCACGAGCTGCGTCGCGTGGTCTAGCCCGCAAAGTTCAAGCCAGAGCTGCCTCCGCGCTACGACGGCACCCCCAACCCCACGGAGTTCCTCCAGCTCTACGCGCTGAGCGTTGAGGCGGCGAACGGCGATGACAAGGTCATGGCGAACTGGTTCCCCATGGGCCTCAAGGACGGCCCGCGCTCCTGGCTCATGAACCTCCCCGAGGCTTCCATCTCGTCGTGGGCCGAGCTCTGCAACCAGTTCGTCGCCAACTTCAAGGGCACACAGGACCGCTCCCTCACCATCAACGACCTACGGCGCGTTCGACAGCGCCCGGACGAGACCCTCCGTAAGTACATCCAGCGCTTCAGCCAGGTGCGCAACAAGATCCCGCGCGCTTGCGACGCGGCTGTCATCTCCGCGTTCTCCACCGGCGTCACGGACATCAAGATGCGCGAGAAGCTCGCCATCAACGGTGAGCTCGACTCCGTGCTCGAGCTGCTCGACCTCGCCGACAAGTGCGCCAAGGCTGAAGAAGGCCGCCTCTTCGTCCACAACGACCCCGACGCGGCGCTCGACGGCGCCAAGGCCAAGAGCAAGGACGTCAAGCACAAAGGCCCGGCCGTGCTTGCGGCGGAGCCCGAGCAGAAGCGCGGCCGCGACCTCGACGAACCCAGAAAGGACAACCGGCCACTCTGCGCCTTTCACAATGTCCGCTCCCACCGCACCGAAGACTGCCATGAGCTCAAGCTGCTCCGCGACAAGCGCCAGAGCCGCCGAGACGACCGCAACGGCCGCGGCGCCGGCCGCGGAGGCGGCCGCGGCAGCAACCGTTGGGACGGCCGCAACGGCAACGGCAACTTCCGCCAGGGCTGGCGCACCAGCCTCGTGAGGCCGTCTGGCGCGACCAGCCTCGTGAGGCCGCCCGGCGCGATCGGCCTCGTGAGGCAAACCCTCAGGCCAACGCCGCCCTCTCACCGCTGCCACCGCCACCCCGGAGGAACGACGTCAACCAGCCTGACGTGGGCGCTGGGGGCTACCAGGAGCCTCGCGCCGTTGCCTGCATCCTCGGCGGGGCTCAGGCTCTCGTGTCCTCGTCTACGGAGCTGAGGCGGTCCTGCCTTCAGAGCTTAAGCACGGCTCCCCGTGAGTCCTTGCCTTCGACGAGGCGCAACTGGATGGCTCGCGGGAGACTGGTCTACTGCTCCTAGAGGAGGGCCGCTGCCAGGCCGCTCTTCGCTCCGCGAGGTACCCGCAGGCCCTGCGTCGCTACCTCAGCCGCAACATCCGCCCTCGCACTCTCGAGGTCGGCGACCTCGTCCTACGCAGGACCCTCTCCAGAGAGGGACTCCACAAACTCTCACCCATGTGGGAAGGCCCTTTCAGGGTTGGTCATGTCTCCAGGCCCGGCTCAGCCCGGCTGGAGACGGAGGACGGAGGTCCTGTGCCTAATGCCTGGAACATCCAACACCTCCGCAAGTTCTACCCGTGACCCTCACGCGTACGAACGAAATGGGGCTGTACACGCCCCGGAGCCTCTCATTGCGTCGCCTGATGGGCCCGCGAGAGCTCCAGCCCACGCCCAAGTGGAAGCCCCATGCTCCGCGCTGGCGGAACGATCGAACCGCGATCATACCCTCACCCAAGTGGAAGCCCCATGCTCCGCGCTGGGGACGGAGGAAGGAGTTTCAGCGTATGACGCGTGGAACGTCCGACCCCTCCGCAAGTTCTGCTCGTGGGCCCCACGAGTACGAACGAAACATGGCTGTACACGCCCCGGAGACTCTCATTGCCTAAGCCTGATGGGCCCGCGAGAGCTCCAGCCCACATCCAAGTGGAAGCCCCATGCTCCGCGCTGGCGGAACGATCGAGCCGCGATCATGCCCACGCCCAAGTGGAAGCCCCATGCTCCGCGCTGGCGGAACAATCAACTAAGGGCGCCCCACGGGCTGCACCAACCTCAAGCTGACCCGTGCCGGACACGGCAGCCGCATCTCCTTCTGGTTGTGTAATCAACCTTATTATTTCGTCAGTTCTTTGATGGCGAGCCGTGCGCGCTCATGGCGTCCCTCCTGAGCTTCACGCGAACGGGGGATGGACACGGTGCCTGTGCTCGGGTCAGTCCCAGCAGCGCTGAAAAACCCAAGTGATCGAGCTCTGGCTCGCGGGCCTGCTCCCGTGCATGTCACCTCACCAAGGTCCTTGGTGTCTCATCTTCTCGCATGATAGGCACGGTGCCTGTGCTCGGGTCCATCCCTGCAGCGCCGCTAAACCCAAGTGATCGAGCTCTGGCTCGCGGGCCTGCTCCCATGCACACCACCTCACCAAGGTCCTTGGTGCCTTATCTTCTCGCATGACGCCCATGAGTGGCTCAGCGAGCGCGTGTGTCTCCCCCGTCACGAGACCTTGCGCCTTGCAATTGTCTCAGGAGCAGGTCACACGGAAGGCCTCGCGAGCGTGCCCCGCGAGGTAGCCCGGCGGCAGGATGCCCCCCCGGAGCCTCAGGAGGCCTCAGGAGCATGGCTTCCGGAGCCAAGCCCGACAGAGCCACACTAGACGAAGGCCTCACGAGCGGAGACGTCGCGAGGCACACCCTACAAGTGGCGGCTCGCCCGACGCCGCCCTCCAAAAAAGCAAAGTATCATAAAACACCTCACGAGATGTTTTCACTGCCCCTCAAGCTCTCCTCTCACCGCTGCCGCGCTGAGCGCTGAGTTTCCTTCTTCTGCGCGAGCGGCTTGCACGTCAAAGGGGGGCTTCTTGAGCATCGCGCCTCAGGAGCTCTTACCCCCTCGCAGTGCCCTACACCTCCTGGCCTTGTCTAGGCATCGTGACCGGACATACCAGCGACGGCTGTAGCCCGCCCGAGGGCTGGGTCCTGACGACGTAGAGCGACAAGGCAAGCAAAGAAAAGGAGATAAGCCTCGCGAGGAGGTCTCCCCAGTGTTCGAACCTTTGGGTCCCCGGAGCCCCACTTCCGACAAAAACATGTACAAACACAGTGCAAATACGCAGAAGAAAATAAAAAAAAGGAAAAATTTAGCAGTAGCGCTGGTTGGACAGGCGCTACTGCTATGTAGTGTTAGTAGTAGCGCTGGTCGCGCCAATGCTACTGCTAGGTTTGTTAGCAGTAGCGGGGGTCAATCTGCGCTACTGCTAAACATTAGCTGTAGCGCCCTAGCAGTAGCGCTGGCCCCCACGCTACTACTAGGGTTTTCCCTAGTAGTGTATCCACGATAACAAATATGCTATCCCTCCCCTTCTTTGTTTGAGGTAAACCTAAAACAAAGTCCATAGATATATCCTCCCATGGAACACTAGGTATAGGCAAAGGCATATATAAACCATGAGGATTGAGTCATGACTTAGCTTTTTGACATGTAGTGTAGCGAGCAACAAAACGCTTAACATCCTGTCTCATCTTTGGCCAAAAGAAATGTGTAGCAAGTACGTCCTCTGTCTTCTTCACACCAAAGTGTCCCATTAATCCTCCTCCATGCGCCTCCTGCAACAACAAAAGACGAACAGAGCTAGCTGGAATGCATAGCTTGTTAGCATGGAACACAAATCCATCATTAACGACAAACTTGTTCCATGTTCTTCCTTCTTTACAATTCTGCATTTCATCTTTAAATTCAGCATCATGCACATATTGATCTTTGATGGTCTCCAAACCAAATATTTTAAAGTCAAGTTGTGAAAGCATAGTATAACAATGAGACAATGCATCAGCAATAACATTTTCTTTACCCTTCTTGTGTTTAATAACATAAGGGAAAGTCTCAATGAATTCAACCCATTTAGCATGTCTACGGTTCAGTATAGCTTGACTTTTAATATGTTTCAAAGATACATGATCAGAATGTATAACAAATTCTTTGGGCCATAAATAATGTCGCCATGTTTCTAAAGTCCGAACAAGAGCATATAATTCCTTATCATAAGTAGAATAATTCAGACTAGACCCACTCAATTTTTTTGAAAAGTATGCAATAGGTTTACCATCTTGTAATAACACACCTCCTAATCCAATTCCACTAGCATCACATTCAAGCTCAAGAGTCCTATTAAAATCAGGAAGTTGGAGTAATGGAGCATGTGTCAACTTATCTTTCAATACCGTGAAGGCCTCTTCCT
The DNA here is from genome assembly GCA_039707655.1 of Elymus sibiricus. Lineage (NCBI taxonomy): Eukaryota > Viridiplantae > Streptophyta > Magnoliopsida > Poales > Poaceae > Elymus > Elymus sibiricus. The sequence continues at coordinate 187,271,459 of CM077672.1, forward strand.
GTGCAGTACCCCAAACAAAAGGCACATCCTTCTTTGTAAGCTCATTAAGAGGTGCAGCAATGGTGTTGAAATCTCTCACAAAACGCCTATAGAAACCAGCGAGTCCAAGAAAACTCCTCACTTGTGACCGTTTTGGGCTGCGGCCAACTCTCAATAGCTTCAATCTTGGCTTTATCAACTTCAATTCCCTGTGGAGTAACAACATAGCCAAGAAAAGATAACCGGTCGGTGCAAAAGGTGCACTTCCCAAGGTTACCAACCAAACGTGCATCACGTATAGCAATAAAAACAGCAGGTAAATGTTCCAAATGTTCCTCCATAGATCTGCTATAAATCAGTATATCATCAACATATACTATCACAAATCGTCCAATGAAAGCACGTAAAACTCCGTTCATTAATCTCATGAAAGTACTAGGTGCATTAGTTAACCCAAAAGGCATGACTAACCACTCATATAAGCCAAACTTAGTTTTAAATGCTGTTTTCCATTCATCTCCCAATTTCATACGAATTTGATGGTATCCACTACGCAAATCAACTTTGGAGAATATTGTAGATCCACTTAATTCATCAAGCATATCATCTAGCCTAGGAATAGGATGACGATAACGAATAGTAATATTATTAATGGATCTACAATCAACACACATACGCGATGTACCATACTTTTTTGGCATTAGAATAATAGGAAAAGCACAAGGACTAAGGGATTCACGTATATAACCTTTGTCGAGCAGCTCCTGTACTTGACGCATAATCTCATTCGTCTCCTCTGGATTGGTACGGTATGGCGCACGGTTGGGCAGTGATGCACTGGGAATTAAGTCAATCTGATGCTCAATCCCTCGAAAAGGTGGTAATCCTGGTGGCACGTCTTGTGGAAAGACGTTAGTGAACTCCTGCAAAATGTTATTGACAGCAGGAGGCAAAGAGGAAGGCACGTCCTCGAATGAAAATAATGCCTCTTTGCACACAAAAGCGTAGCAAATAGATTTGCTGAAATCTAGATCATCAATATCAGATTTGGTGGAAATTAAACATCCACTTTTCAATTTAATTTCCGATGCAACACTAGATGATGGTTTGTTACTAGGCTTGATGTGTTGCTCTAATTCTTTTGCCACAATTTCATTTTCACTCTTGTTTTGCTCCTTTTTGCTTTACTAGCTCTAGTAAGATCATGTTTCAAAATGTGTTCAGGAGACATAGGAAGCAAAGTAATATGTTTATCCTTATGAACAAGAGTATACTGATTGTTTCTACCATGGTGTACAGATGTTTTATCAAATTGCCATGGCCTACCAAGTAATAAGGAGCATGCTTGCACGGGTACCACACCACAATCAACATAATCAGCATATGTAGCGATATTAAAATGCACACACACAGTACATGTTACCTTAACCTTGCCGCTGTTGTTGAACCATTGTATGTAGTAAGGATGAGGATGTGGTCTGGTGGTGAGAGTCAGCTTCTCCACCATCTCCATGCTAGCCAAGTTGTTGCAACTCCCTCTATCAATGATGACGCGAACAAAATGTTCCTTCACAACTCCCTTTGTATGGAACAAATTGTGCCTCTGATTTTGCTCAGCTTGTGTTACCTGCACAGTCAAAACACGTTGAGGAACTAAACTTTCATACCTGTCAGTGTCTTCAGCAGCCATGTATTGCGTCTCTTGTTCAGAATCATGTCCACCCTGCTCTTCACTAGCAATAAGAGCCAAAGTCTCCTCATCATAGTCACTAGCGGACTCATACCCACCATCCTCAGTAACAATCATCACACGCGGCGATGGACATTTGCTCGCATAGTAACCTCCACCCTTGCAACGACGGCATATAACCTCATGTGTTTGCCCTGTTGATGCCATGGATGAAGAAGAGCTCTGTGCGGGACCAGAAGGTGTACTCCTGGCGGATGGTGGTGGTGGTGCCTGTTTTCTTGTATCTCGGTTGGAATTGGCGGATGAAGTAGGCGGTGTTGTAGCAGAACGTGTGGAAGTAGAGGATGCACATGGTGTCCATGATGATGATCGACCTGCAGAAAAATTAGTGCACGCCAATGCCTGTCGATCCTGCACTTCACATTCAGCTTTGCAAGCAAGATGGAATAAACGAGTGATATTATTATACTCCTTATACTCTAAAATGGTCTGAATCTCTCTATTTAACCAACCCATAAAACATGCAAGCATAGCTTCATTATCCTCAACAATACCGCATCTAATCATGTCATTTTGTAATTCCTGATAATATTCCTCTACAGAATTTTTTCCTTGTCTTAAACGATGCAATTTTTGAAGTAATTCACGTAGATAATATGGTGGAACCCAACGAGTACACATGGCATTTTTCAAAGTAGCCCAAGTAGTTGGGATATTCTCATGATATAATCTACAATGTTCAGACCACCAAACACAAGCAAAACTACTGAATGCACAAACAGCAGCAGCAACACGTCTATCCTCAGGATATTGTAAACATGTAAAACGTTGTTCAGTTTCTAACTCCCAAGTAAGATATACATGAGGAACGTATCTACCCTCAAAAGTCAGAATATTCAACTTTAGTTTAGGAAGATGGTCATGATCGCGTACCTGAGGTGGTGGTGCATCCCTACCGTTGCGATGGAATGCATGTGGACGACCTAGTGCTTGTGCTGGTGGTTACACGTAGTTCTGATTTCCATCAACCTCTTCCTCATAATCACCCGCGTAATCATCGTCCTCCTCGGCAGTAGCAGCAGACGCAGCAATAGCAGTAGTAGCGGCACCAGAATTTTGGCCTTCCTCAAGAGGAACATGCCTCGCTCAGTGGAGGACTGGATCGCGACGTGGAGGTTGTTGTTGTTGTTGTTGTTGCTGCAGTGGTGCAGCAGAGGCAGCAGGTGGAGGTAGACACGCGAGCACTTCAGCAAACTTGCCATCCAACTTGGTATCAATTGTCTTCTCAATGTCATCTATCCTCTCTAGTGCCATGCCAAAACTGGTCATCACGTCTTCCACCTGTTGACCCAACATTTGCTGGAATTTATCATGTAATGCCTTGTTCATCATGTTCTCCCAGTCAGGCTCGTCGCCTTGTGATCCTGTCATGGTTAGCAGCAATAGAAACACACAAGAATATGGTCCTACAGACTACTAGGAACTGGTAGTGGTGGTGAGTCACAAATCCGTCAAGCGAATCTCAAATTCTTACCAGTTCTTACCAAGCAGCAGGCGGTGATGGCAACCATTGTAGTGAAAACTCTCAAAGCTTGGATAGAGCGATTGCTAGGTGGTGTCAAACGCACGATGTAGATGTATGTGGAGTTGGGAAGGCTTATGATATGGTAGAAAAAATGTCAGCAATAATCAATTCAGAGATGCAAAGTTGAATAAACAGTCAACGACGGTACTGTGCTGGTCCTAGGCTAGACCGTGCTAGAGACGCGAGCCTAGAACACTAACAAAATCACGGCGCTGCACGTAAACAAGGGAGGAGCACACTCTGAATATTTTTTTTTGCTCTTTTTTTTCACTTTTTGTTTTTTTTGCCCTCTTTTTTTTTTGCTCCGCAACCAGTTTTTTCCGAAAAAGTCTACAAATGGTCTAAATACCGCCTAGCCAGAATTTTCCAGACTTAGTTTTTTTTTAAACTGGAACTATTTTTTTTGTACGGGTGGCACTGAAGTTGGGGAGTCCGACTTTGTCACGACTCGTACTAGGGCGTGATCTGGAAATCAAAAACAGAGATGCAAAGATTGGACTTGGACTTGGATTGGTGGCGGAGATGAATCTGGTGGCGAATCTGTGATGGAGGTGGACTCGGATTGGCATGACGGCGGCGGATATGTGGTGGTGTATATGGGCACGGCTTGGCGGCGGATACGTGGTGGCGTATATGGACTCGGATTGGCGGCGGATATGTGGTGGCGTATATGGACTCGGATTGGCGGTAGATATGTGGTGGAGGTATATGGCAGCAGCGATGAAGATGGTGCGGCGGCTGCGTGACAAACTGTGAACAGAACTTGAAACTCTAAAGGACTAGATGCTAAGACCAGCAACTCGACACGACGATGCAACCACAAATTCAACAAAGCAAAATACTAAAAAATTATGCAAAGGCTCAGAGTGGTTCGGATATGATGAACTAACCCTAATTTTTTTGGCTATTTTTGTGTGGACTGTAAGTATGAAAACATACGCGATCTAACTATGAAAAACAGGTAAAATCTCACCGAGCAACCTAGAAATCTTATACCACTTGGTAGTGGCAAAGGTGTCCCGTCTTTCAATGAGATGGTGTGTATCGTTTTTGGTGGAGTAGACTTTGACAATCCGACTACGAACGTGTGAGGACGTCGCGCCTTAGCAATCGCTAAACCAACTCCGAGAGGTTATTGACCACGCCGGAGCACGATCAACCTGACCACGAGGGTCTATTTCCTGCAGGCAAACGAAGAACAAGCAAGAAACTGAGATTGCAATCTGGATATTTTGAATTTAAGAGGAAACCTTTATTGATCAAAGTGGGGTTCTGTGACGTCTTGGTCTGGTCGTTGAACACAAACGAAGTACGCGAGTTGCAGCTATGGCGAACTTTAATCTAAAGAAAACCCAAAGTCTAAACGACACCCTAAGGGCTGTATATATGGAGGAATAGGGGGGGAATTTCGTGACCCCTTAGAGGAGGGGTCCGAAACCAACCCTAACTCTGTTTCCCCACACATACGGACTCTAAAAACAGCCTATACTGAAGTATTTCAAAATTACATGGGCCTGGCCCAATAATAAGGTGACGCAGCACCTATAATAGCCTCTGGACGAAATTTATGAAGTAGCATCTTGTATATTTCGTCCAAGCCCTCATGCAGTCATTATGGTGGCTTCAAAGCCCTGAAATCATCACTTGAAACTCTGTTCTTGTTCCCCTTGCGCATGCCATCATCTCCATGCTTGATCATGCTCCAATGTTCATCCTTCTTGTCCAAGCTAGGCCCTTCGTTTGTAAGCAAAACAAATGTATCCAATTTAGGCAGCATCATATTCTCATGAACATTAGAGTCATTACCAAGAAACAAAAGTACCTGGTAATTTAATTGGCGTGCGCGAGCTCTAGTAACTGGTCCAGTATATGTAGCAGTAGGGGCTGTGGGTGTAACTTTGTTAGTGATGTCCTCATTAGTGTACGCCTACACCATCTACGAGGGAAGCATGGAAGAGAAGACAGAAGAAAGGAGAAGAAGACGGAGCAACTACTGGAGACAGGCCGGACATCCGGGTCCCCTCCCGGATCATCCGGGATTCAGCCGGATCATCCGGACGTGCTCCCGGATCATCCGGCTACCGCGTCCGAAGACACCCGAAGGCTTCCACTCGAAGCTGGATCATTCGGGACTCTGTCTGGATCATCTGGAAGATACCTGGATCATCCGGGACCCCACCCGGATCTTCCGGCCCTACCTGTGTGCATGACGGGCCTTGGGCCTTGTATCCCCACCTAATTTACCCCTTCGCCCCTTTTGACTGTAAATAGACCTCCTGCACCTTATTTCTAAGGTTAGCATTATGATAGCTCATCCTAGTTGAGCTTTGCTCCTTACCTACTCCTCTTGAGAGAGAGAGAGACCACTCCCATGGAGTTCAAGACCTCCATGTGAGCATGTGAGAATTTCCCGAGGGATTCAAGACCCCCTTGTGGGAAGGATCATCAAGACCTCATCTCCTCTTGGATTTGGAATGAACTCTACCTTTGAAGTGGAGCATCCTACGGTCATCCCCATGGACCTACCTTCATCTCCCAAGACACCACGTGGACCAATGACTAGAGCTCGAGCAAGGGCTATCGAAGCCGAGGTGAACTCGCTCCTCTCCGAACTTACATATTCCACATGTGAGACATGGCTACTACCTCAAGCAGAGACCTTGTGCATGATCAGGTACTTGGAGGGAGGCCATGAAGCTGCTACCTCCAACGGACAACATGGCGAGCACACCAAGTGCGAGAGACAAGAGAAAGAGCTGCCAGAAAGCTACAGCCACCGGACGACCGGTAATTACAGGACGTCCGATGCCTGGAGGATCTGCCAGCCAGAAGGGCCAGCCGACAAATGCTACAGCGGCCGGACGACTGACAAGTACCGGACCTCCGACACTTCCCAGTGACCGTACGTCTGACCGTCTCCGGATATCCGGCACCTCCAGCCCAAAGCCAAAACGCCAAAAGACCGAAGCCTTTCGGACGACCGACACACTGGATATCCGATAGCGCCCGGAAATCCGACACCGCCTCAATAGAACTGAAATGCCGGAAGTCCGATCCTTACCGGACGTCCGGTCCCTCGGGAGACACCGGACGACTGGTAACGACCGGACGTCCGACGACTGTCTGTGCACAGCCACTCAAGCCGAGGCCCATGTAACCCCTTCGCCCCTTAGACTATATATACCCCCTCTCCACCTACGTTTTAGGGTTAGCATTGTGATAGCTCATGTTCGAGGTAGAGCTTTGCTCATCCACTTATCCCCCTAATCCCATGGAGATCAAGGCCTCCGTTGAGAAGATCCCCCAAGTGCATTCAAGACCCCCTTGTGGGAAGATCCTCCAAGGATTCAAGACCTCTCTCCTTCAAAGATTGGGATGAACTAGCCTTTGTACCCTCTTGTGTTGACTTTGGATCTTGTACCTCCCCTTTGTGTATGTGGATCTAGCATATGTGTGATTTGATCTTGTCTATTTGAGTGTTTTCCCTCTTGTGTTCTTCGTGTTCTTCTCGAGATCCCCCTCCATTTCGTGATAGATCGGCCATTAGGGTTCCACCCTACATCATCTTCGTATCATGAGCCAAGGTTGATCACGAATTTGGAGTCCCTACCCCCACTTTCTAGCCCCAATTTTGTGTGTTTTTGTCCATTTTCGAAAATCCCCACAAAAACAGCCATACCAAATTTTTTTGTGATTTGTTGGTTTGATGATGTTTTGTTGATTTTGATCCATGGATTTGATGTGTTTGAGGTGGATCTAGCTCTTACCCATCCTTCCCATCACTTCCATCCACGAAATTTGCCCAATTTTGGCCATAATTTTTCTTTTCTCCACGAAATCCATGAGTTCATCCTCATTCCCGCAGCCCTGAAATCACCCAGGCACCGGACGACCGACATTTACTGGACATCCGACACAAAATAAGCGATCGGTCGGCCGACAACCACCGGACGTCCGACACAAATTTTCAGCCACCTTCATACTTTCGCATAGCCATATTCGACAACCACCATCCCACTTCCGCAAACCCATTGACATACCACTGTCGTACTACCGCTTTCCGCTACTGCAATTTCACATTTTCTTTGAGATTTTGAGTTCCGGTTCTCTGTTTCCTAGGGTGTTTCAGCTAACTAGGAACGGTTTGACATCGACATGACCGATGCTCATCTTCGCCACGAATACGACATCGACATCAACCACTTCATCATCATGACACTACGAACCATAAGCAAGGACGGTAACCTTGACAACATCACTTGTACATGTCCCTTGCCATTGCATTGTGAACCCCGAGCCCAATTTTTGCGTCACTTTCCTATCAAGACTAGCCACTTGAGTATTGTGGGGTGATGGTGTCATGGACAAGGGGGTACTAACCTAGACTGCCCAAGCTCTTCGGATGGGCTGGTGGGCCGCCCTTTCTCTCAAGGACTCCGGAGGCTGTATGCGGGAGGCGTGATGAAGATTATGCCCACTGAAGACTTGTCGTATACTCCAAGACTTCTCCTACCGCCTCTATGCCAAGATACAGACCTTCTAACCCTAGGTACCCTACCTGGCGTGTATATAAGCCGTAGGGCTTAGCCCATAGAGGGGACATCAACACATCCGCATTCACCTAGCCCTAGGGTTAGAACACATCTCACAATCTCGTGGTAGATCAACTCTGTACTTGATACATCTCCATTAATATAAACAAGAGCGGGACGTAGGGTTTTACCTCCATCAAGAGGGCCCAAACCTTGGTAAAACATCGTCTCCTCATTCCAGTTACCATCTCTCCGAGATCCACAGCTCGGGACCACCTACCGCGAGTTCTGCCGGTTTTTACACCGACACTAGTGCTTTCATTGAGAGTTCCGCTGTGAGATCACCAAAGGGTCGATGGGTTCGTCGGTAAACGACTTCAACTCCTCAGGCACGATCCCCATGCCTGAAACCTCCGTCATGGAAGTACCTTCTCTCCTTCGCGAGCCAGAAACTGTCCATGACTCCCATCCGGCCTCAGCCGACCTCCCCGTTAAGGGAGAGGGGCTGAGGTACTTTTTGGAAAGTGACTCAGACGGCGGTCGGATAGACGTCGCCGACGGATCAGATCTCCAGATCGGTTCGACCAACCCGGCAGCCGAAGGCCTGCCACGAGACAAGGGTGCTAGGGCTTCGAGCCCACGATCCATAAAGATCGAGGCTCGCCCACCCACCTCCACATCGAATACTGCCCTAATAATTCTGGACCACCAGATGTCTGGTATCTGGCCTATGTGCAACAGCTCCCTAACGAGTCAATCAGACAATTCTGGGCTAGATTCTTGTCTGTCAAAAATGAGATACCGGTCTATCAAGACTCTGATATCATAGCAGCCTTCTAGCGCAGATGCATCTTGAATGCCCTTGCTCGCCGCTCTGTTCAAGCACTCCCAGAACTGTCTAACCTGGTGGCCAGATTCTGCACCATCGAGGACGCTTGGCTGGCGGGGCAAAACACAGATTCGACCTATGAACACAACTCACCGCACGGTGAACTCACACCTCGGTGCGAACCCCGCAAGCATAACACACCGGACAAGCGATCTCGGAAGAAGAAGAAAACCTCGGACCATCCTGAGACTACCCTTGATGGCCTACTGGATAAACCATGCCCAATACATGCCATTCTGCTCAACTCCTGCCCGACCCACAGCCTTCGTGACTGTTGGATAGTGCGGCAGGTGGCTAAAGTAGGACCCGCCATCCTGGCGGGCACCCCCAGTTATGCAGAAGAATCCTCGGACGGCGATGAGGTCATGATGATTTATGAGACCTTCACATCCAACAACCAGCGTAAGCGGGCCTTGAGGGAAATAAATTCCGTCCGGCAGGTGCCATCTCAGGGCGCGTGGATTGACACGCCAATCACCTTTGATCATAGAGATCAGCCGAGGTCAACCCTGAACCGGTTCCCCGCCACGCTGGCCCTCGACCCAATTGTGGGCAGTTGCCGTCTCCAGAAAGTACTCATGGACAGAGACAGCAGCTTAATTAATATACTCAGACACTCTGGACATGATGCAAATCGACAAATCATGCATAGAGCAGAGTTGTACCACCTTTAAAGGTATCGTACCCGGCAAAGAAGCAAGGTGCAGCAGAAAAATAGCCCTGGATGTGGTCTTCAGAACACCGGATAATTACCGCTTCGAAGAAATCATGTTCCACATCGCCCCCTTCAAGAGCGGGTACCACGCCCTCTTGGGGCGGGATGCTTTCCCCAGGTTCCAAGCACTACTGCACTATGGCTACATGAAGCTCAAAATGCCAGGCCCAAACAGGATTATTACCATCTCAAGCGACCCCGACAAGGCACTCAAAGCCGAAAATAAAACAGCAGCACTAGCCCTCGAGGCTCTATCCGAAGCTTTCGCAGCCGAGGAACTTGCCACACTACGCGCCAAAGTCGATCGAGATGATGTCATCCTCAACAAAAGACCGAAGTCTACCTCATTCAAGCCGTCCGATGAAATAGTTAAATTTCAAGTACATCCTACGGACCCAGCTAAAACGGCGTACATAGGAGCAAAACTCATGCCAGAAATTGCCGAGGCCCTACGTGATTTCCTTTGACAAAATTGGGACATATTCGCCTGACATCCTTCCGATATGCCAGGGATCCCCCGTAGACTCGCCGAGCACAACCTAAATATCTTGAACGGCTATAAACCGGTCAAGCACACACTCCGGCGCTCCTCCGAACCCAAGCGTCAAGCAATGGGCGAAGAACTAGCAAAACTCCTTGAAGCAGGATTTATCCGAGATATCATACACCCCGATTGGCTCGCCAATCTAGTCATGGTACCAAAAAAGGATCGGTCCTGGCGCCTGTGTGTCAATTTCAAAGACCTCAACAAGGCTTGCCCCAAGGATCACTTCCCATTACCACGAATCGACCAGATTGTGGACGCCACAGCAGGACATGATTCACTGTGCTTCTTAGACGCCTACTCGGGATACTATCAAATCAAGATGAAGGAATCTGATCAGGCAGCGACCGCATTCATCACACCATACAGGCCATTTTTTTTAATATAATGCCCTTCGGATTAAAGAATGCCGGCGCCACATACCAGCACGTGATTCAAACATGCTTAGAAAAACACATCGGAAAAACCGTCGAGGCCTACGTCGACGATGTGGTTGCCAAAACCAAACACGTCGGACAGCTAGTGGAAAACCTTCGTGAAACATTTGCTAGCCTACGGGAATATCAGATCAAGCTCAACCCGGAGAAATGTGTCTTCGGAGTCCCGGCCGGAAAACTCCTTGGCTTCATTGTATCTAGCCGAGGAATCGAAGCCGACCCGGCAAAAATACGAGCCTTGGACTGCCTAGAGGTACTAACCGAGATCAAGCACGTACAAAACTTAGCAGGTTGTGTGGCAGCATTAAGCCACTTTATATCAAGGCTAGGGGAGAAGGCCTTGCCATTGTACAAGTTGCTCAAACAAACAAAGACCTTCAAATGGACCGAGGAAGCCGCGGCGGCCCCTACTCCCATCGAGATCAAGGCCTGCATGTGAGAAGATCCCCCTAGTAGATTCAAGACCCCTTTGTGGGATGATCCTCCAAGGATTCAAGACCTCTCTCCTTCAAGGATTGGGATGAACTAGCCTTTGTACCCTCTTGTGTTGACTTTGGATCTTGTATATCCCCTTTGTGTATGTGGATCTATCATATGTGTGATAGGATCTTGTCTATTTGAGTGTTTTCCCTCTTGTGTTCTTCGTGTTCTTCTCGGGATCCCCCTTCATTTCATGAAAGATCGGCCATTAGGGTTCCACCCTACATCAACCTTGTATATTTCCCTTTGATTGTTCATGTACCTTGTGGATCCATGTGTTTGCTAGTCTAGTGGATGTGTGATTGGACTTGTTCTTGAGTGTTTCTCTTGTGATTTCTCCCCGTTCTTCCCCATGCTCATCGTGTTCTTCGAGGAATCCCCCTCCAATTCGTGAAAGATTGGCTATTTACATGATCTTGGATCAGAGCATAGGTTGATCACGAATTTGGAGTTTTTCCCCTTCATTTTCTAACCTAATTTTGTTTGATTTCGTCCCAATTTGAAAATCCCCACCAAAAATAGCCCCAAAAATTTCTTGCTGTTTGTTGGTTCTTGTGAGATTTTGTTGTGTTTGATCCACGATTTTGTTGTTTGGCAAGTGGATCTTGGCTTTCCCCACCTCCCCACCACAAAATTGGTCCAAATTTTTTCTTTTCCCATCAATTTTGACCCCCTGAAATCGAAAATTTCCGCCCAAATCGCATCCCCGAGAGGAAACCCCAAACAGTTTGACCTGTCCGGATCATCCGGACCAAGTCCCGGAACGTCCGGGCATCCCCCGGATCAGCTGGACTCTCTCTCGGACGTTCGGCTCACCCACGCACCCAAGCATCAGTACCCACGCTAACGAACCCAGATCATACGGACCTACTCCCGGATGTCCGGGCAACCCTGAAATTGACATGGCTGAAATTTTGTTTCGGCCATAACTAATTCATCCAGAAGCCGAGTTTCGCGTTCTTTAGCTAGTTTTGTAGCTATTGACACCCCCATCACACAAAAATACTACCACCATCATTTAGCTCCATCAAAATTTTGGAATTTTGGCATCTTTGCCTAGGCCCTCCACCATATCATCCGCATTACCACCATCGCTTTCCGCAACCTAACCCATTTTGATCCCCATTGCATTTGTTTTTTTTTTTGAAATGAGGCAAAAGACTTGCCATTTTCATTGATTAAGAAGAAGTGAGAATTGCCCGATTAATTAACAGAAAACTGGGCTAAAACTGAAACAACCCAACCCATAAACACATGGGTACCACCGGCCAACCTGGCCACCGACATGGAACAGACTAAATGACGGCACATGCCAACAGATGGCCACACGCACGAACAACTGACAGCTCTGACTTTGACGACGATCATTGCCAGGGAAATATGCAGGACTTGCGCCGACCGTGCCCGCCACAAACGACCACCGAGCGCCTGTCATCGTCACCACCTGGACCCGCTCCACCGTAGCTCTGACTTCAAAGCAACCAGGCAACCCACGAAAGAGCACCTCGGACACGCCGGGAAGATCCGACTACTGAAGCCCGAGCCGCGACCCAAGCTCCTCTCGATGCCATCATCGTTGCCAAATAGAAATCAGCGCCCCCAAAACGGCCGCCTCAGCAACCATGCGGCGAAGATGCCGCCGTCCACCACGGCGAAGGTGCCGCCATCCACCGGTCTCCAGTTGTAGCCGGCTCCGAGACGATGCCCCCAAGGAGGAAGAAGACGTGGAGACGCCTTCATCGCCCAATCCCGTGGATCTGAGGATTCCCTCCGGAGCCAAGGCCGTGGGGAGAAGCACCACACCCCAACGACGCTTCCAAGAAAGAGTGCGGCGACCGCGGGCGTCGCCGTCGCGGGATCCGGCAGAGGCCGGAGAAGGATTTCTCCCGGAGATGCTCAACCACCACAAACACGAACCAGCCGGCCACCAACCGCCACCAAACCAGCACCGCAGAGCACCGAGGGGAAGCTCCCGCCAGCGCCTGCGCCCGTCCCAGCTAAGGCCGTCCCGCGCGACCCCCCGGCCAGCAGCAGCCGTGCTGCCGGGTCTTGGGCGCGCACCGCTGTCTCCACCGACCGGCCGACCCCGCCAGAGGAAGGAGGAGCCACAACCGAATCTCGCCGAGCCGCACCACCTCCCTCCGCAGCAAGGACGCCAAACAGCAGCAGCTCCGTCACTGCCCACGCAGCCGACGGGAGCCACCGCCCGCCTGCGGCCGCGCCGCCCAGAGACCGGACCGGATCTAGGGCCGCCGCCCCAGCCCCCAAAGCCGCCGCCAGGAGCAGCGCGCGGTCGCCCTCGCTGCCTTAGGAGGAGGGGCCCGCCGCCACCGCGGCCCACGCCAGCGGCAGCGGCGGCGGGGTGGGCACAAGCTTGGTCCTCCTCTGGCGGCTAGGGTTGACGCCCCGGTGCCGCCAGGGAGCGGCATGGGAGCGGGAGGTGTTCTTCTGGCAGTGCTTTCTTTAACTTGAATTGGACACCTGCTGCTTGCTTGTAGTGATCCTGCAATTCCCCATTGCATTTGTGGTTGCTTGAGTTGTGATTTGAGTCTCCTACGGTGTTTCGGCTACTTAGGTACGGTTACTTCTTCATCAACCACCACCATACCTTCTGCATACACGACCACCATACCCTTCCTCCACATTAACCCAATTTTGTTTGAGATTGTTCGAGTTGTGGTTTGTGTCTCCTAAGGTGTTTCGGCTACTTAGGGACGGTGACTTCAACTCCGACTCGCATAACCCACCAACTCCACTTCCGCATTGCGAACTCCAGAACCACCACCGCATTCCGCTACCACCATTTTGCATTTGACATTGAGAACACCGCCACTAATCATCGCCACAGATTTGACATCGACAACAACTTCTTCACCATTTGACACCGCAACCGTAAGCAAGGACGGGAACTTCGACGACATCATTGTCCATTTTCCTTGCCATTGCATTGATAGCCCTGGGCCTATTATGTACCTTTCCTATCGAGACTAGTGAGTTGAGAATTGCCGATCCACACTCATTGTGCACCATAGTGATATGCTTACGCCGCATAGCGATGTTTAGCGTGCAATCATCTTGCTATCATCATTATGCCATTAAGTCTCTCCCGTGCATATCTTACATACTTGTCTCATATCTTGGCTCGAGCTTCAATCATAGTGGTAAAGGAAGCATATACCAAAAAAAAAGAGAAAAAAAGCTTTTAAGCAATAGAGGAGATACAAAAGAGCTTATAAGCCATAGAAATAGCATTGAGCCATTTTGCATAGTATATCATCTTGGAGCATCCATACATAGCACACTTGGGATTGAAGACGGCGCGGTTACTCACATAGGATGGTGCACAAGCGTATCTAGCCCATTTGAGCAATCGAGCTATTGTCTCTCTAGTATCCGTGCAACAAGAGCTTTTGCATGGTAACACATTTTGTGCTCATTCCTTGGTTGCGCGGATCCCGTCTATCTATTCGTGTGTGTGTTTCCTTGTGCCACCATATAGCTATTGATCTATTTGCTTTACATTGCAATTTTGTGAATCTTCCTCAGCATTATCGATATCATTGACTAACACTTGCTTGAATTTTGTGCCACTTGTCCTAACCGAGCCACTCGATAAGCTTTACCTTGTAGGTGTGAGTGAACAAGCCCGGTACCAATTCCACTATTCTCTCGTTTCACATTGAGTGACACGGGATACATCCTCAATTTTGGGAAAAGGTAGCTTGGTATTGTTTATCTCATTTCCTACTCACCTCTACTCGAGTCTTGTGATGGATAGGCAAAGCACATCTACTTCGGTCTACAACAACAACGACGAGTTCGATGCCACAAAAAACGTCATCGACACCAAGATGGAAGCTCAAATGGAGGAGCTCAAAGCCCTCATCAATACCGGCAAGAGGTCTTAATCATCTTCAAGAAGACGCTCAAGTGCACATGCTTGTAAGCTACCATCTCCGGCAAGGTCACATCGACATCGACACCATCACCGACGAGAACGTGAAGGTCAAGATCTCAATACCAACAACCGCTCAACGACTTCACCATCTACCTTGGCATCTTCGCCGGCCGACTTCATGGCATCTTCGCCTTTGGACACACGGCATCTTTGCCGACAAGTACCTCAAGATTACGCTCAAGAGAAGCTCCCCAAGCTCAAGTCCGCGTCTTCCATAAGCTACTATGACCTCAACACCGACCACGAGATTCCTTTCTATGGGACTCAAGACCCCGAGGAGTATCTCGAGTGGGAGCGCAAGATGGACGCCTACCTCAAGCTACATCAAGTCCCCTCCAAAGATCAAGTGAAGTGCGCCACAAGTAACTTCCATGACTATGCGTCGACATGGTGGCTTCACACACCTTCGAAGAGCTTCAGCATGAGTTGGCCCAAGATGAAGAAAGCTATGCGGCGAGAGTTTTTGCCTTCCACCTACACGGAACATCTTCTACGCCAAGTGGAGAACACCATACAAGGATCCAAGTCCCTCGATAAGTACTTCAAGAAGATGAAGAAAGCCTTGCGACAAGCCGGCATGGACGACCCCATTTGAATGAAGTTCCACTTCATGATGGGATTGAACAACGACATCTCCAAGACTATCTTCCTCGAGAACTACGAGTCTCTCGATGACATCTACATTGGTGCTCTCAAGGCGCAATAAGAACTCATGAAGGCCAAGGCTTCTCCACCCCAAGCACACTTCATGACGACAAAGCTCCACGACGGCAAGCACGAGGATAGTACCACCGCGATGTCCAAGCCCGATGAGCTCCAAGACGATGCTCCCAAGTTTGACTTCACCGCCATCCCTCTTTGTGGCATTGACGATGCCGAGTCTACCACGACTTTTTTGAAGACGGTACGGCGACGACTACGACTACGAAGCTATTCGAGGACCATGCTTTGGAGGCGAGCGACAAGGTGGCGAGCAAGGATGATGCTTCCATCTTTGGAGGCGAGAGTGAGATGATCGAGCATGGGATTTTCCCTTCGGTCATGGAGGCGAGTGATGATGTGCCATCTTTGGCCTTCATCCACGGCGACAGTGACGAGATGGTTGAGCATGGGACTTTCCGCGGACCACGGTGGCGTATGGTGATGAGTTGAGAGACTTGTGCCACCATATTGAGAGCGGGAATGACTTCACCACTAGCCCCATATATGATGAGATGCCCAAATGCCCATGTGAGGAGAGCCACAACCCCCACCACTTGAGTGAGATGAGTGACTCTACCATATGTGACATTGAGTGCACCTACCTTGAGGGACTGAGTGAGCCACCACCACATAGAGAGAGTGAGGTAGTTGATAGGGCATGTGAGGCCATTTCAATTTCTAATGACTTAACCTCTACCTCTATTATGTCTTCTCATTTGGTGCTAGGTCCCATATACGATGACGCCCCGATCCTTGACGACTTCATCCCTCCTTTGGACAAGACGATGGCCATGGTGGACTATGATGCACCCCCACATGGTTCCATCATGATCGAGCATGGGATTTTCCCTTCGGTCATGGAGGCGAGTGATGATGTGCCATCTTTGGCCTTCATCCACGGCGACAGTGACGAGATGGTTGAGCATGTCTTTGCCACCTCACCTACACCACATGTGTGGAATGAAAAAGGTAACATAGGTGAAGGTGATGCTCTAGTCCCGCTAATGGACATTGGTTGCTTGCATGATGATGATCTCCCTATTGCCATGCTTCATGCTAGTATGATTTCCCCATGCGATGATTTACCCATTTATGATGAGTTTGATGATTGCCATGTGGAGTCTATTAGTTGTGATGCCATGTTGGATAGGATTTCTTGTGATAATTCTCTTGGCCACATCATGTTTGACATTACGCTTGACTTGTCATATGCTATGCATGAGATCAACAATATGTCATATTTGCAATCTCGTCGTAGAAACTATGCATATGCCATTAAAACGAATCCAATTTGAACATATAGCATAGATGACAAGCCCATGGTTATTTGCATTTGTTTTTCTTGTGATGATATTGATATGCTCCCTTTGCATCATGTTAATGATATGCCATGCCATGACCACCTAGCTTCGGACATGTATTGTTCGCCATGTTGTTAATTATCTCCATATTATGCTTCCGTTATTGCTCATGAGGAGACCCACATAGTTTCCTCATACATGTTAGGAGATCTTGATCCATCCCATCCATTGCATTATCCCAATAATTGTGTGCACAATATGCTCCCCATGAATGAAAATGAAATTGATGTGCCATATACTTGTATGCTCAATTTGTGTCCCCATCGTGTTATACATAACAACTATTCTTTCATGATGGATGACATGTTTTTATACCATGCCTCAAATTTCTTTGAGCATTGCTTATCTTGTGCTAACTCTCATGTGCACATACACATCATGATGGATGATGTGTACATTTACGACGCACACACTTTATTTCGTTGGTCTCTTAGTTGTGTAGGTCCCCATACTTACTTTTCAACCTCGCAAGAGGACGAGTTGACGAAACGAGCTCTAGAGAGCAATGAAGATGTGCGCCACCATGGAGTGCTTACCCTTCACCCGGCCTCTTTACGACGAGACTTCATGCATTTCTTCTACATGGCCCTGACATGGTTATGGGTTCTTGTCCATTACATATTCTATGCCCATCTTGCCATGTTCACTTTGCATGCTATGATCATTTACATGCCTTTTCCATGCATTTGTGACCCATGCTTTGCATTACACATGATGATTGATTCTAGTACTTGTATGTGTATTTGCAAGCTTGGTGGAGATATTACTTGTTATTGCCATGTCCCATTTGTGACCCAATACAATGATGATACTTTGATCTTGCTTTGTGTCCGTGCTTGCGATATGTCATGCACATTTCTTATGCCTACCATTTGCTCACATGACATGATTACCATGATTTCTTCTAGTATGTTACATCTTCGCACTACTAGTTTGCACGACATGATTACTATGCTTGCTTTGTGTAGTGCATCGCCCATGATTCATACTTGCTCATTTCATGCGGTTGATAGCCCCTATTGCCATGCTTTGCACACGATTGCTATTTCTTCTTGCATATATCACCATATGTTGCCTCTCTCATGCTAGATGATTTGCCATGTATTGAGTGCAACGATGCATTTAGCCTTGCTAATGAGATTGGCCCCATAGCTTTCTCCCATATGTTTGGAGCTTTTGCCATCTTCCATGTGAAGCATGCTTGTATTCCTTCTTTGCACCATATGCCTAGTGCCAAGAATATTGCCCTTTTTGCACCATATCATTCATGCAATTTTGCTACTAATGGTTATGTGCAAGAGAAGAGAACCATCATGATGGATGATGTGTTTATCTACCATGCACATACGTTCTTTGCCTTGTTGTGTGCATGTGTAGGATCTTTCGACTTCATGTCAACTTCCACTTCACGTGAGTTGACAAACCGAACTCTTGAGAGCGAGCCTCATACATTCGACCACGACTCGCTTCTACACCGCATTTGCTTATGCATTGGCTTTGTGAAGGATGCAAAAGGACACGCTTTCAAGGTGACATCCTTCTTGAGCATGAATATTGTGGATCATACTTCATGTGTTGCTTGCACCATGACACATTGCACACATGCTAGAGATCTTGCATCGACTTGCCATTGCCACATTGCCATGCCTCATGATATATATGCCTTGTGTGTTGCATCCAGTGTGTGGATTACTTGCTCCTATCACATGTTTGGTTGCAACAATGTCATCACTTCACATATGCCATGTCCCATTGATTGCCACATGATTGACTTGATTGCCTCACACATGATGAACACCTGCTCTTTCCATTGTGTTGAGTGCCACACTATCTTCACTACACCATATGCACATTATGATTGGATTGTCTTGCACCATGTGTTTAGACACTCACTACAAAAAAAGACACATCCGTGACATTATGGCCCGAACGAAAACTTTTTCTGTCATGCTTATGACACTTCTATGATGATAATTGTGATAAAAACACGTATCATCATAGATGTGGTGGGCTCCTACTTCTATGACAAAAAATCATGACAGAAAATGGGCTTTTCGCCCTGGGCGGGCCGGAGACGCACCTACATGACATTCTTTGGGCCGTCCATGACGGAAAAAAACATGGTAGAAGCGAGGGCGAGGAAAATTTTGGGGAGTTCCCGATTACGGTGTGGGTGGTCGGGGCCGAGCAATGCACTGTGGTTTGCGCGTTTCTCTCATACGTACGCGCGTGTGTGCGAGGCGTTGGCTCTACCTGAACCCGAGCGAGGCATTCGCTTACTGAACCCGAGCGATTGCACTAGCTATGTTACTGAACCCGAGCGATCGATCCCTTGGCTGTTAACTGAACCCGAGCGATTTGTTCTCTACTGACTGAACCCGAGTGATTCCTTCGCTGCTGCTGCTGACTGAACCCGAGCGATCGATTGCTACTGCTGCTTACTGAAGCCGATCGAGCCCTCGTGCGAGACGTAGCCAGCCGGTGTTGTGTTGCCTCTCGATGAACAGTGACCGTTGCTACCGCGCGCGCGATACGTAGAATGAGTCGAGACGTGGTGAGTCGAGCCGGTTGGTTGGCTGTGGATGAACAGTTCCCGGTGGGGGTTGGATGAATAGGACCCTGTGGTTGCCGCTGGATGAACAGGACCCCGAGGAGGAAGCCACAGCCCAACCGGCTGGGGGTGGATGAACAGGACCCCGTGGAGGCTGGATGAACAGTAGCAGGTGGAGGCTGGATGGACAGTAGCTGGTGGAGGCTAGCGGAAGTCGCGGTGGATGAACAGTAGCAGGTGGAGGCTGGAGGAAGTCGGCGGTGGATGAACAGTAGCTGATGGAGGCTGGAGGAAGTCGACGGTGGATGAACAGTAGCCCGTGGAGGCTGGAGCGAGGCAGTAGACGGTGGATGAATAGTAGCCCGTGGAGTCCCGTTTTGTGGTACGCCACACCCCTCCTGATGAACAAGACCCCGTTTCGGCTGTAGGCGGTCGAAGAGAACTCCGTTTCCTCGGTTTTGCGGTACGCCAGACCCCGAGTCGATGAACAGGACCCTGTTTTGGCCGTAGGCGGTTGATGACAAGTCCGTTTCCTTCGTTTTACGGTAAGCCAGATCCTGTTTCGGCTGTTCCGTCAAAGCCGGTTGGCTCCCGATGAACAGGACACGTTCCAGCCCCCTCGCTTGGCTCCCGATGAATAGGACGTGTTCTGACCCAGTCGCTTGGCTCCCGGTGAACACGACGCTGTTTCCTCCATTCTGACCCAGCCGGTTGTCTGCCGATGAACAGGACGCCGTAGCTGTACGCGTTCGAGACCCCGCCCGTATGTACGTACGTAACCGTATTTACTTTCTTGCAGCATGTCTGTACGTACATGTACACGATATAGACGGGACTGCGTGACATGCTACATCGGCGGCTCTACTACGACACGTGCCGCTCCTTACTCGGCCATGGTTCATCACTGCAGAAGAGACCGATCGACCGCTATGTACGTACAACATTCACGACCAAACAGATAACGCTACGTACGCTTCGACCTGGTGGGTCCCAGCTGTCGGGGGTCATCAATTTTATTTTTGCACGTAATAAGGAGGCACTTCCTTGCGTGCGAAGATAAAGCTAGTGGGTTTCAGCTGTCAAGGAGGGACATTTTTTTCCGCGAAATACAGAGGTCCTTCCGGTGGGTCCGAGCTGTCAGGTGGAGGAATCATTATTTTGCGCGTAATAAGGAGGCACTTCCTTGCGTGTGGCCATGGACCCAGTTGTCAGCCTCTCCACGTACAATCCTCTTCTAATGGCTATCGTTCCTTGACCGCGTTGACGATGCCGTACCGAGAGCACCAAGGCGGTGGACGACGGCGCGACCTAGGAAGGGAACAACCCGGAGCCGGGGAAGATGCGATAGTGGATGCCCACATGGAGGGGAGTACGAGGGTTGACTGGCTCGGCTGTGGTTTGAGGCTGCCATCGCCGGAGAATAACTGGGGGTGTGGGTGAGTAGAGGGAAGGCCTGGCCAGCGGTGGGAGTAGGGTGGGGCGGTGAGGCCTGCGCGGCAGCACAGCCGGCCACGGGAGGCAAGAGCAGGCGGTCCCGCCGGCACTAGTTTGGGCGGCTGGTACAAGAAGATCAGAGATTGAAGAAGCAGCACGGCCGTTCGATTAACATCCAACGGTCACTGCTGCTAGAATCGTTTCTTGACTAAGTTGACAAAGCCCTGCATACGCGTCAACTTAGTAGGCCCACAGGTCAGCCTCCGAATCAGGTGAGTCCCAGTTGTCATGGGGAGGAATCATTTTTTTTGCGTAATAAGGAGGCAATTCCTTCCGTGCGAAGATATAGCTGGTGGGCCCCACATGTCAGGGGGAGGAATCATTTTTTTTCACGTACCAAGGAGGCACTTGCTTGCGTGCGGCCATGGACCATGGGGGTCCCTACTGTCAGCCTCTCCACATACATCCCTATTCCAATGGTTGTCGTTTGTTGACCACATTGAGCACGCCGCCCCTAGAGCACCAACACGGTGGACGACGGCGAGGCCTATGAATGGAACGACCCGAAGCCGGGGAAGACACAGTAGTGGATGCCCATGCTAAGGGGAGTATGATGGTTGACTGGTTTGGCTGCGGCGTGAGGCTGCCGTCGCCGGAGAATAACAGGAGGTGCGGTTGGGCAGAGGGATGGCCAGGCCAGCAGAGGGAGTAGGGTGGGCCGGTGAAGCCTGCGCGGCATACCTGCCGGCCACGGGAGGAGGGAGCAGGCAATCCCGCCGGTGCTGGTTTAGGTGGCTGGAGCAGGAAGATCAGAGATTGAAGAAGCAGGACGGCCCTTGGATGGACATCCAACAGTCAATGCTGCCAGAATCGTGTGTTGACTATAACTTGACAAAGCATGCGTAAACAAGTCAGCCTCGAAATCTATGGTGTGTACAGCCCATTTGCTATTATTTTTATAATTTACAGCCCATTTACTAATTCATATGGGATTTATTGCAGCCCATTTTCGAGTATTAGAAGTGCTGTCCATTTTCTGGACAGGACCAGGGTTAGAAAGTTGAACTAAAAAATATGCAAAATTTTCAAAATTTCGCATATTTTTGCTGGGGTACGAAATATTTTTAATCCCAAAATTAGGAGCGATATTACAACTAATTTAAAAATAAATTAATATTATGTTAAAATCCAATGAAATATAAAATCCCAGTGTAGAACAAAAACAAAAAACAAAACTAACTGCCCATTTGCTGTATTTTTTTTTGAATTTGCAGCTCATTTCATATTACTTTTAAGATTCACTGCCCATATTCTCGCCAGGACGAATGCATCCCTCCTCGTCTTGAAAGATTTGCAGCCCAGTAAGTCGGAGAAAACAAATAGGCCGAGGTTGGGTATTCTTCAAAAAGAAATGGTGGGCTACCCATTTTCCCAAAGAAAAAACAGTTGGGATGGTCATGTTGTTAGACGGGCCACAGACACTGCACAACCCAGTTCATACCCTGCTCCGTCTGAACAAATCCTCAAAAAAAATTGTTGGTGTACTAAAGTTTGGGTCTTTTAGTACCCCATACTTGTGCACGGACGATTGTAGCCATACCAGCGGCAAGGCCTGCCAGAGAACAGCTGGAAACAAATACAAGATTATCAAGGAGGCATTCAAGCTAATGATCAGAAGACAGAAGACCGAAGGCTGGATTCCCGGCAAGATACTTGCCGGGAAGGCTCGCGAAGGCCCGGCAAGGCCTCGCACCTGGCAAGATCCCACCGCCCTGCCACCGATCCAGCGCAGCGACCAGCCTGTCATTTAGGGTTTGTCTTCCTGGATGCGTGTCATGGCACTAACGATGGATGGGGTTAAGCGGCGCTGATGGGACGGGCTCTTTTTCTGTCCCCAAGAAAGTAAGGGACACCTAAGTGGAGCATTTAATGCGTTTGTCCTAAGTCGTCAGTGATAAGCATGTAAACACTGTAGTAACTTTACACCTCTTGTGCTTACTGTCCGCCGCTGTTGGTGACCCCTTTGTCATATAAAAGGAGGCCCAAGGCGAAGCTACAGGGGGGGAGGCTTTCTGGCCCAGTTGCATGTGTAGCAGCCCTTCTTGCGTACTGTTCACCAAGAAGCGCTCCGTGTACCTGAGCTTAAACACCCACAATAAACCAAAGCAGGAGTAGGGTTTTACGCTTCTCAGTGGCCCGAACCTGGGTAAAGATCCCCGCATTGATCATTGGATCCGCCCTTTGTGTACATCTTTTCCCCAGCCGAACTGTAAAAGGGATCCACACGATCCCATAGGTGTCGTACGCCGACACCTTTGGCACGCCAGGTAGGGGAAGAGGTTGCGCGAACCCGATCTAGCGGTCAGCGCGCCTGTTTTTGATCACTTTCGTCGCCATGGCTCCCAAAAAGAAGGGCGCTACGGCGGTTGATCCATCCGCGTCCGGCCTGCCCGTACCCACACAGACGGGCGACGGCGTGGGCGCTGGTGGAGGAGGTGGAGGTCTTGAGCATCCACGACGTTCTGGCGATCAGAGCTAGGCGAGCGGCGTCGTTCGCCACAGTGACAACGACCCGCATACTGCCAGGTCTAAGGACGGAGCCGTGCTACCTACGGGTGCCACAGCGAACTCCAAGAATGGGACGACGCCTTCCAAGACACCCACGTCGGCGCATGCACCGCGGCCTTCTCAGGTCGTGCGCAATGGGCAGCGCCGCGACGGTTGTGGTTCCAGGCGCCCCATGGAAAAACCCCTGCGCATCACTCCCAAGATGCATGGGGCCAGTATGTATGCCAACACGCCGGTGGAAGCAGGGCGCGATCGCAAGACCGTGATGGAGCTCCTTCTAACACAGTTAGGAGTCAAAGCACCTCACGTTCTTCGCACCTTTCACCACCGCCTACACCGGCAGAAGCGTTGGCACGAGCTCAGCTGCTCCTAGATTTCCCTCCGGCTACGGAGAAGCTAGAAGAATGGAGATCTGCTATTCAGAGCCTCATCGGCTTGGCTAATGATGACAGGCCGCAGCAGGCGGGGCCTTTGCGGCGGCAGTCCACTGAGCCGGTGCGTGCTGATGGCAAAAAGACCGGAGGCGGAACGACTACGATACGCTCCCCTCCGCTACGACAACAGCGGTCGCTAACTCAGTGGATTGATGCCTGTGATGACGATTCCACGGAGTCGTCTGATCTGCGGGCTCGCCGCGATCAACGTCAAGTTCTTCGGGAACGGAACAAAGAAGACGCTCGAACTACCATCGAGCGGTGGCGGGAAGCGCGCCGTCAATCTGACAGGCGCGCGGGACCCACTGTGGATGAGCCTGCGCAGGGGTATTCTGGTAACTTGCCTTACGAGGTGGGTTGTCCAGCATTTACTCGTGAACAGCGGCAGGTCCAGTGGCCCAACTCCCGAACTTTCAAGCCGGAGGTGCCGGAGAAATACGACGGCAAGACTCACCCGTCAGAGTTCCTGAGCGTCTACACCATTGCGGTGCAGGCTGCCGGAGCTCGAGACGACAAGATATTCGCCCACTACTTCCCGTTGGTGCTTAAGCCCAATGTTAGGTCGTGGTTGATGCATCTGCCGGAGAATTCCATTTCCTCCTGGACAGATTTGTGTCATGAGTTTGTTGGCGCTTTTACCGGGGGCCACCAGGATCCTGGCCAGGAAAGCGATTTACATCTCATCCCCCAGAAAGAGGGCAAAACCTTGCGCAAGTACATACAGAGATTCAGCCGTATACAGCACAACATCCCAGACGTTCATCCTGCCGCTGTTATCAGTGCGTTTCATCAAAATGTGCGCAACCGCAAGATGCGGGAAGAGCTGGCGATGAACAAAGTCAGGGATGTCGCCGAGCTCTATGTTCTGGCTGACAAATGTGCTCGGGCTGAAGAGGGGAGGAGGTTCCTCGGCGAGGATGCTGGCGCAGAAATTGACTCTGAAGGCGAAGACGCCACCACCTTGGCGAAGAAAGGCTGACGGCGTAACAGGAAGCACAAGGGCAAGGCCGTGCTTGCCGTCGAGGGATCCGGCAACCCCAGCACCGCCAAGAAGCTCAAGGCTGATGGCCCCGGCAAGAAGATTGTCGGGTGTGCCGCATGTCAGGCCTTGGCGGCTGCCGACAAGCCGGAGGGCTCCGACAAGCAGTACTGCAAGATTCATCGCACCAAGGGTCACGATCTCCAAAACTGCCAGCAAGTTGAGCAGCTTGTCGAGGAGCAGAAAGCCGAGTATGAGAGGCAAAACAAGGAGAAGGCCCAGGATGGTGCTGAGGGGTCTGGTAAGAAACACGGTGGTCGAGGAGGTCGCCGCGGCAAGGCCAAGAAACAAAAGGAGAGGCCCGCTCGAAGCCGCGACAAGGAACAGGGGGGTGGCGATGATGACGAAGAGGGCGACGAGTCCAGCAAGCACGAGTTCCAAAAAGCTACAGAAGCCATGTGCGTTGACGGAGGCGCCTCGTTGCATTCCTCTCACCGCCGACTCAAACAGTGGGCGCGCGAGATTAACGCGACAGAGCCGTCGGTCGATGCCCGGAAACCATTGAAATGGTCCAACACGCCTATCATTTTTGACGCCGAGGATCACCCTGATCACACAACTGCGGTCGGGTGTTTTCCATTGTTGGTTTCACCAATGATCCGCAACCTCAAGGTGACCAAGATGTTAGTTGACGGTGGGGCCAGTTTGAACTTGATCTCGCCTGATGTGATCAAGAAGTTGCAAATTCCTGACGAAGATCTCGAAGAAACGGGCACGTTTCAAGGGATCAACCCAAGAAGGAGCCAGCCGAAGGGCAAGATCACACTGCCAGTAACATTTGGTAGTGAGCTGAACTACAGAACAAAAAAGATCATCTTCGACGTCGCCAAGATTCCATTGCCATATAATGGGATTCTTGGTCGCCCGGCGCTGGCCAAGTTTGTGGCGGCATCACACTACGCCTATAATACATTAAAGATGCCCGGGCCGATGAGCGTCATCACTATCAACTCCGACAAGAAGGATGCGCTTATCTGCACTGACCAACTCTACCGGGAGGCAGTCGCAGCACCTGCCGCCAAGGCACTTGCTCCTGCCGCCGAAGCTCCCGGGGGGAAGAAGACCGGCAAGACCTCTAGCACACACTCCGGCAAGCGCACCTCCTCGGAGTGCTGCGCTCCCGTTGAGGATGTGCCGGAGAGCTCCACCGGCAAGAGCAAGAAATCCAATGCAGCTCCACCAGCAACTAAGAAGGTGCCCGTCAAGGAGGATGTACGGGAGGAACTTTCACCGGGAGTTCCACCCTCGATGACAAATAGGAAAGCGCGTTCATTGCCTTCTTGCGGGCGAATGTTGATGTGTTTGCATGGCAACCATCTGATATCCTCGGTGTTCCCAGGGAGGTAATCGAGCACCACCTTGCTGTCTGTCCTCATGCACGGCCCGTCAAGCAGAAAGTTAGGAAGCAAGCTTTGGAGCAGCAAGAATTTATTGCCGAAGAAATCAGGAAGCTGGAAGCGGCAGGTTTAGTCAGAGGAGTGCTCCATCCAACATGGTTGGCCAATCCAGTTGTAGTGCGCAAGGCGAATGGAAAATGGAGGCTGTGTATTGACTATACAGATATCAATAAACCTGTCCAAAAGATCCTTTTCCCTTGCCGCGCATCGACCAGATTGTGGACTCCACTGCTGGCTGCGATTTGCTGTCGTTTCTTGACGCTTATTCTGGGTATCATCAGATTTTCATGTCAAAGGAAGACGAAGAGAAAACCGCATTTATCACCCCGTGTGGCATGTATTGCTTCATATGCATGCCTTTCGGGTTGAAAAGTGCTAGTTCAACGTTTGCAAGAGCGGTCCAGATCAGTTTTGAGCCCCAGCTACATAGAAATATGGAAACTTATATGGATGACATAGTGGTTAAAACCTAGAACAAGGCAACGCTCATACAAGATCTAGAAGAGATGTTTGCAAATCTGCGCAGGATCAATCTGAAGCTCAATCCTGAGAAGTGTGTGTTTGGCGTTCCATCCGGCAAGCTTCTTGGGTTCTTTGTGTCTCAACGTGGAATCGAAGCAAATCCCGACAAGATCAAGGCAATTGAGCAGATTGAAGCAGCAAGACGTGTCAAAGATCTGCGTCGACTTGCCGGCTGCATTGCTGCTCTGAGCAGGTTCATCTCCAAATCCGCTGAGCGCGCCCTGCCTTTTTTCAAAATCTTGAAGAAGGCCGGTCCAATGAAATGGACTCCAGAAGCGGAGGCAGCGCTGCAAGACTTGAAGAGGTACCTCTCCTCTCCGCCAACACTAGTCGTGCCTAAACCACAAGAGCCATTGCTGCTATATCTAGCGGCAACGAATCAAGTGGTTAGTGCTGCCTTAGTGGCGCAGAGAGAAGTCGATGAAGAAGCAGAGGCAGCAGCAAGCCCGTCAAGCGACAAGCTGGGATTCTCCCCGGCAGAGTCTGGTGCCGACAAGGCTGGATCTGCGCAGTCGAATGAAGCAATGTAGAAGAAGAAGATGGTACAGCGCCCAGTCTATTTTGTCAGCTCCCTGTTGCAGGGGGCTAGGTCAAGATATTCTGGTGTGCAGAAGTTGCTCTTCGGCCTCCTTATGGCCTCAAGGAAGCTGCGCCATTATTTCCAGGCACATGAAATCACCGTCGTCACTCGTTTCCCGTTGCAGCGGATTTTACGAAATCCAGATGCGACCGGCAAAATTGTGGAGTGGGCGTTGGAACTGTCAAGCTTTGATCTCAAATTTGAAAGCACTTCAACTATTCAGAGCAGAGCCTTGGCAGAGTTCATTGCAGAATGGACACCGACGCCAGACGAAGAAATTCAAGAGACAACTATCCCCGGCAAGGAAACAAATCGAGAATGGATTATGTACTTTGACGGGCCTTTCTCACTGCAAGGCGCCGGTGCTGGCGTGCTGCTTGTTGCACCCACCGGAGGGCACCTCAAGTATGTAATTCAGAAGCACTTTCCCCTGGAGAGATCAACAAACAACACTACAGAATATGAAGGGCTGCTTGCCGGTCTCAGGATCGCGGCGGACCTTGGAATTAAGAAGCTCATCGTCAGAGGTGACTCACAGCTTGTCGTCAGGCAAGTTAACAAAGACTATCGAAGCCCGTTGATGGAAGCATATGTAGATGAAGTGAGAAAGTTGGAGGAGCGTTTTGACGGGTTGCAAACAGAGCATGTTCCTCGTGCGGTGAACAACATTGCCGATGACCTGTCAAAACGTGCTGCCCTCAACTTACCTGTGGAACCAGGAACTTTTGTGCTCCACTTAACTCAGCCATCCGTAACACCATCCACGAGGCAAGACAAAAGAAGGAAGTTGAGTTCCGGCCAGTACTTTCCTGCAGAGCTTCCAGAAGCCGCCGGCAAGGAAGTTGCCGGGAACGACGCCAAGCTTGCCGGGGAGCCACAGGCTCCGGCAGGACCTCAAGCCCTTGCCGTAGAGACAAACGCTCCCACGGCCGAAGATATGCCTTTGGTCCTTGTTGTCGAGCCACAGGCTCCGACATGGGCACAGCACATCGTCCAGTTCCTTCAAACAGGAGAACTCCCTGAAGAACAGGAAGAAGCGGAGAAAGTAGCCCGTCGGTCTAGTATGTACCAGTTCATGGACAATGTCCTATACAGAAAGAGACCGAACGGTGTGAAATTGAAGTGTATTCCTCGGGAGGATGGACTACAGCTGTTGGCAGAGATACATGGAGGCATATGTGGCTCCCACATAGGCTCAAGAGCTCTTGTCGGTAAGGCATTCCGGCAAGGTTTCTTCTGGCCCACTGCTCTCCAAGATGCAACTGCACTAGTAACCAAGTGTGAAGCGTGCCAGTTCCATTCAAAGCAATTGCATCAGCCAGCTCAAGCTCTTCAGACAATCCCTCTTTCCTGGCCATTTTCGGTCTGGGGGCTCGACATATTGGGCCCTTTTCCCCGCGCTGCCGGGGGCTTCGAATACTTGTACGTTGCTATCGACAAGTTCACGAAGTCGCCGGAAGTGGAAGCAGTAAGAAAGGTGACAGCACAATCAGCCGTCAAGTTCTTCAAGGGACTAGTGTGCCGTTTTGGTGTGCCAAACAGGATCATCACCGACAATGGCACGCAGTTCACGAGCCGCACCTTCATTCAGTATGTCCAAGACCTTGGCGGCAAAATCAGTTTTGCTTCTGTTGCTCACCCGAGGAGCAACGGCCAAGCGGAGAGGGCAAATGCTGAAGTGTTGCGAGGTCTTAGAACAAGGACTTTTGACAAGTTGCGCAAGTGCGGAAGACGCTGGATTGATGAGCTGCCAGCGGTTCTTTGGTCAATCAGAACGACACCAAATCGAGCTACTGGCCAGACACCCTTCTCCCTAGTCTACGGGGCAGAAGCAGTTCTCCCCACAGAACTCATATATGGGTCACCTCGAGTACTCGCTTATGATAAGCTTGAGCAAGAGCAGCTGCGCCAAGATGACGCCACGCTCCTTGAGGAAGATCGTCTTCGGGCTGCTGTGCGAGCTACATGCTACCAGCAAGCCTTGCGCCGCTATCATAGCCGCAAGGTTCATGCCCGAAGCCTTGAGGAAGGCGACCTTGTTCTTCGGCGCGTTTAGTCGGCCAAGAATTCTAACAAGTTGACGCCGAAGTGGGAAGGCCCTTATCGGGTAGTACGAGTCACCAGGCCCGGCGCAGTCCGCCTGGAGAACGAAGATGGCATTCCAGTGAGCAATTCCTGGAATATCGAACACCTTCGTAAGTTCTACCCATAAGGTGCGGTTGTCGGGTCACCCGGCAACCACCTTTTGTACAAGTTTTGCCGGCAAGGCATATGATCCTTTGTACAAAGCCAGGCGCAGACCCTGTGCATAGCTGAATAAACTTAAGTGTTTTACAATTCTTGTCGATTTTCATGTCATTCTATATGCATGCTTGTCTGAGATATTGTATTACACCTGCTTCCGGTAAGCATTAATGAACCGCCAAGGTTCCATATCTCTATTTTCTCTTCTTTCTTTTTCTCAAAGGACAGAAGGTTTCCTCGCGTGCAAATTTGCCGCGGCGGAATGATGGTATGGACACCAACAGGCGACGTTCAAGTTGACATTTTGCAATAAGGAGTACAGCAACAAAAATTTAAGTTGCAAAACTTGCAAAACTTTTAAGAAATTTTTTTATTGAAGAGTTATTTTCCTTGAACGATTTCGGCTTTTGTATGGAAAACCTGCATGCAAAGGAACCTTGTTGTGATTGGTTGCGCCCTTACTTTGTTTCGAGTCCGCTCAACAGCTTAAGTGGCTGCACTGAAAACGTCAAGGTATCTTGTCGGCAGTGACACCTCCAGCAGGCTGCTAAGGATCCATTCCTCAAAGCGCTCACGGCAAGGGTGCGTGCACCGGCAAGTTCCCAATAAGCATAGGGCATGAACCATACAGAAAGAAATCAGACAAGGGAAATAGCATGCATTCATCCAAAATATAGCAAGTCATATTACATTGACGGTCGCCGCGATTCTAACTTAAGATAAAACTGTCTTTGACATGGAATTGTGGCGACAAAATGGAGTGAACCGGCTAGTCCTTGCGCTGGCCTTCGACCCTCTTGACTTGGATCACTCTGTCAACGATCGGCGCGACAAGCTTTTCGAGTGCCTTGAGGTCTACATCCTCCGGCAAGCTAGCGAGAATGTTGGTAAGGTTGATGCCAGGTTTCTTGTGCACCACTTTGACGAGCACCTTGAGGAGGATGGCCCGGCAGAGTTTGCGGGATTCGTTGGCCAGATGGGTTGCTCGGTCAGACTGGAGCAACTTGAGGGCGTCAACGATGCTCTCGAAGAACATGGTCAGCTTAGCGCTCGAAGACACCCTATCATCAAAAGAGTAGTTGAAGTTTTTCAAGCCCATGGTGGACAGTTCTGCGGCAAGCCTTTCCGCGACGTCGACAAGGCGCTCAGTCCAGATCTTCACACCTTTCTCAAAGTCATTATAAGTGGCGGCGGCGCTGTTGAGCTGGCTCTTCTCACTCTGGAGATCTTTGATCAAAGCCCTCTCACGAGCTTTGCTGTTCTCAAGGGACTCCTCCAACGTTGCCAGCTTCAGTTTCAGATCAGCGATGGATTCATTGGCTGAGATGAGCTCTTTGGTCTTGCCGGATATGGCAGTTTGCATCTCCGCCAGGCTGAAGAGAGTCTTCTATTTGTCGGCTTTGAGCGTTGAGATCTCCTTACCATGGCCCTCAAGATCCGCTTCCAGCCTCTTCACTTTATCGCCCAGCTCGTTCTCGGTGGCCTCTGCAGCTTCGGCGGCATCGATGGCTCCCTTTAGCTTGCCGGCATGGTCAATGGCCAGAGCTTCGAGTGTTTCCTTGTGTCTCTGCTCCAGCTCCAGGGTTCACCGCGCGACAAGCTTCTAGATCTCTTCGTCCTTGCTGCGGAGCTTGGCGGCAAGCGCCTCCTCGCGAGCGGCAAGATCTTCTTCATAAGCATCGAGCCCGACGCGGCGTTCCGTTAAGCGAGCTTCTTCTGCAGCAGCCTGCTGCGCAGCCTCCTCCTGTGCCCTCTCGGCATCGGACTGCTTTAAGAGGAACTCGCTCCAACTTTGATTCAGTTGCTCCTGGCCACCCGTCAGTTCCTGGAAAGCCTCGGCATACCAGACTTGCGTCTCCTCGACGCGCTTCTGGAAATCTGCCTCCGCTGCTTCAACAACTGCCGCCCTGGAGTCCAGCCTCTCCTTTCGGCTGCGGTGAAGCGCCTGAAGCTTTTGAAAGTCGTCAGTCATGGCTTGGAGGAGCCGTTCTTCCCTGGACCCGCTGCTGCTAGCGCGTGGCTCATCAACGATCTTGAGTCCAGCGGCGGCGATGGCGTCTTCATCAAAAATTTCTCCTTCGGTTGGCACCCCAATGCTCGCCGTCCCTGGTATGCTGACGAATAGGTTGTCGCCAACCTTAAGGTACCTGCTTGATGGGGGGGCGTCGGATGTGAACGGTTGATCCTCGACAACAGCCTCGCCGGCAACTGGGGGCTCCGCGACCGGTGTAGCGCCAGGCGCTCCTGCGGCAGGAATGCCATCAGTATGGTCGCCGGTCTCCTTGCCGCCCCCTCAGCAGATCCCTTGGTGGTTTCTTCCTGTGCGGTCTTGGCGGCCTCGTCAGCTGCGACTCTGTCGGCCTCGACGACAGCGTCCTTGGCGGTCTCTTCGATGACAATATCAACATCTATTTGTTTCATCGAAGGGAGATCTGAAGACCAAGAAAGGAAACAAGATGAGACCGAGGTTGAAGTTCAAGAAGACAAAAATAAAGAAAGAATGACAAGTGCACCAAGGCAAACAGTTTACCTGTGTCGAGCTGTTGAGAGGTGGTTTCTCCTTTCCCGGCAGCATTGGTTGCCGATGTAGGATTGCCAGTGCCTGTGCTTGCCGGCTCCTCTACAACGCGAATGGGCTCGCCAGTGGAAGCCCTTGCCGAAGGTTCATCTCTGGGCGGCGTGGTCGACGGAGGCGTCACGTCAGGGACGGTCTCCAATGATTTTCCTTGTTGCCGTTCTTCTGCTACAAGCCCAGTGATGTCAATAGCGAAGATATTCTCCCCAACGCTCGCCAGCGGAAAATGGGTAGTGGGCACACGCTGGGGGCTGGGTTGGAGGCTGCGTTGCGGGCTTGGCTCCGGGCTGATGACGATGGGCTCTAGCGCACGTACGGTGCTTGCCGGAGGCTCATCACCCGTTGAAGTCTTCACCTTCTTCGCCATCCTTTGCGCCAACGTTTCCCTATCTCTGTGGGGATAGGCCAAAGCAAAACAAATAAGTTAAGCAAAACCAGGAATTCAGAAGTTGAAAGATGCGGCAAGGACCCTTACTCTTGTCTTTCCGGACTAAAAGAGGAGATGTCAAAGTCAACCTCCGCTACAGTGTCCGTGCGAGGGGGTGGAGACGGGGTCCTGGGACGCTTGGTTGTGTCAGAAGCAGTAGGTTGATATGATCCTGCTGCTCCTGCCATTGGTGCCATCGTATGAGACAGCCCCGCCGCTCCAGTTGTTGCCGCGGTCGTGCGTCTCGTACATCGCACGGGTTGCTGTTAGGCTTCTTGCTGCTGCGCAGCCTTGCCGGCCGCCCCCTTTCCGGGAACCTCACCACTCGAGGGAGGCTGACATGTTGGGACGCCAGAGACGGCTTTCCGAAGAACACGTTTCTTCTTCTCTGGAGCTGGGGGCTCCTCGTGCAGCTGCTCCTCAGCTGTGTCTTCGACAGAAGAGCTCCCGGCAACCATGTCACTCTGCTCCCCGGCAACTTCACCTTGCTCGGCAAGGGTCTCCTCTAACGTTATTTCTTCTTCACTGGCTTCTTCTTCCGTGAAGCCAAAGTTGCCGGCCTCCGCGGCTAGATTCGCTTCTTCCGCCCTGCTGGCGATGTAGGCCACTTCTTCATCAGTGGTGGGGCGAATGAGGGTTGGCTCTTCCTGGATGGTTTTCTCCGACAAGTTGTCAAAGAACTCCTGTGCGTGCTCTGAAGATGGCTCGTCCCAAGTTCCGTCAAGTCCGTGAGCATTACACACTGGCATCATGGCGATGATTGAGCTCAAAGCGGAGTTGCTGCACAGGGGAATTACACCAGCCGGCAACGTATATTTCCCGTCAGGCCTGAACAGTTTGTGGCAGAGAGCTGTGTGTTGCAAGACTGTTAAGTTGTTGTTCAGACCAGGGCGCAGCCTCATGATATCTGCTGCATTCTGGAACTGCCAGGCTGGTCTCCCTTTGTTCTGTAGAGGGGCGATGCGGCGGCGGAAGAAATCAGCGCCAATCATTTCTATTGTGAGCCCGGCAACCCTAAGACGGTGGATCCTGGTAATTGCGATTGTGAGCTTCTCATCTTGAGGATCGAGGCCACTCCAGTCCTTGCCACGAACCACTTTCGTCTGTCGGAGCGAACATAACGGCTGAGGATCTTTCTCCTTAATCCAGCACCACTCGGCCCGCCATTCATCCCACTTCTTACGGTAGAGACCGTCTGGGTATATCTCTTTATTCCATGCCCTTGGAATCCAGGTGATAGAACCTGAAAGGGCGTCTCCTGTTTCGATACGGGGAATGAAATAGTGGCGAAAGAGGGCTGTGCTGGGGACTACTCTGGCAAAATTTTCACAGAGATGGGCAAAGACTGACATGCATGTCACGGCATTCGGCATGAAATCCAAGAGACGGAAGCCGTATGTGTACATGATGTCAATGAAGAAATCAGAAAACGGAGGGCAGAGCCCGCAGTAAAAGTAAGCGACGAAGAAGGGGAATTTATCTGTGCCGCCCTTGACGGAAGCTGGGAGCACGCGAGTTGCAGGGTGAGCCCTCGTCTTCTTCCCCCACATACACATGTACCGCTCAATCAGGGCGCGCATGTCGAGCGTCGGGGCGAAGACGGCGTGTTCCTTCTGCATCTCCACCAGATTGATCTTCTCCGTCTCTGCATCCGAGTCGATGGCTTTCGCCGCTTTGCCCTTGCTTGCTTTGGGCGGCATGACGACTGTGGAAGCGGAGGCCGAGAATGATGAGGGCATCGGGGTAGCGGATGGATTGGAGAGGCTCTTTTTCAAGATCGAGGAAGAAGGCAACGGTGGTTTCCAGATTGGAAAAGACGAGAGGTAAATGAGCAGCGCCTCTGCGGATTCTCTTTTATGGGGAAGGCGCGGGGCTGCCTCTTTACTAACCAATGTGAATGCATTTTTACGAGCGCACTACTACTGCGGCCGTTCCGCGCACGTATCCCACGTCCCGCATTTAATGCGCATCGTGGGGGAGCGCTGTAAATAAGATGATTACGACAGTTAACTCCTGCCACGCGTGCCCGTGCATTGTTTGGGCCTAGCCCAACAACGCCTCGCACCCGTGTATGGCCTAGGCACGGGGGCTCCTGTCGGTGTACTAAAGTTTGGGTCTTTTAGTACCCCATACTTGTGCACGGACGATTGTAGCCATACCAGCGGCAAGGCCTGCCGGAGAATAGCTGGAAACAAAAACAAGATTATCAAGGAGGCATTCAAGCTAATGATCAGAAGACCGAAGACCGATGGCTGGATTCCCGGCAAGATACTTGCCGGGAAGGCTCGTGAAGGCCCGGCAAGGCCTCGCACCCGGCAAGATCCCACCGCCCTGCCACCGCTCCAGCACAGCGACCAGCCTGTCGTTTAGGGTTTGTCCTCCTGGATGCGTGTCATGGCACTAACTGTCGGGGGAACGATTCCGACAGTACGAAGGGGGTAGGGTAAAGGAGCATGATCTACCGAGATGCATATGGGTGACACGGTATTTTAGCGAGTTCGGGCCTCTCACGGTGGAGAGAACAACCCTACGTCTCGTGCTCCGGAGAGGCTTTGTTTATCTGTCGAGTGGAATATGAGTATCCTTACAGAGGGTGCGAACCCCTGAGCCAGAGGGGAGGGGCGGCTTATATAGAGTCCGCTGCCCCTCATAATGTCCGACATCTAAGGGTCCGATCGTGGCTATAATGGTGAACGTTACTGGTAACGTATGCAATAAATGCTACTTATGATCCAGACGAACGCCTGTCCATTAGCCTCCCTGGGGTGACTTCTGGTCTTCTGCGGTCGACTGTCTCCCGGTTCTTCCGAGTGAAAGATAACCGTCGAGTGAAAGGTAATCTCTGAGTGGATATTGTCGAGTGACTTGTATGTCTTGGTGATTTCAGTCGGAGACTTCCTTGTTGTCCTTAAGCTTTCTGGGGCAGTGTCCTTAGGTGGGGTATGTAGGTCAGGCCTATGACCCTACCCTAGGTACATATCACCATCATTAGCCCCCGAATGGATCGGGGTTCGAGTGTAAAAAGGAATCGACGCGGGCTCTGATAAGACACAAAAATTCCGAGTGCATTTTAGGGCTTCACTGAAATCTGTGTCGATTGGAACCTTTGTCAATCATCCTGATCGATTCTGTCTTGAAATATATCCGAGTGAACTTCAACGCAAAATCCGGTCCGAGTAAGTGCTATTGTAAGTTCATTTCCGATTGTTTGTAAGTTCATTTCCGATTGTATTCCTGTCCATCTTGACTTTACACCCACTGGGTGTTTTCTTCAGATGCGTACTTGCTTGTTTTTTCCTTGAGTAGATCGGGTCTTAGTCGAGTGGTTTTTGGTCCAGTGGGGGCACGCCGAGTGCACCCACTGGGTGTAGTCCCTAAGACCGCTGTCGAATGGCGGTGACATCGGCAGGGGTCTTAGATTTGTTTTGATAGTCGCTAGTCACTCGACAGGCCGGACCTGGTCGAATGATAGTAGGTCCAGTGGGGGCACGCTGAGTGCACCCACTGGGTGTAGTCCCCGAGACCGCCGTCGAATGACGAAGACATCGGCAGGGGTCTTAAATTCGTTTTGAAAGTTGCTTGCCACTCGACAGGATGGACCTGGTCGAGTGATAATATGTCCAGTGGGGGCACGCTGAGTGCACCCACTGGGTGTAGTCCCCGAGATCGCCGTCGAGTGCTTGCATCGCCGGGGGTCTGATCGAGACAATCTTCGGTTGTTTCTTTTCCAATCCTTTGCTTGGCTAAGTTTGTTTGGTTTCTGAATGAGATGGATGCTCATTACTCGGAAGAATTTTGAACTTAGGCGAAAACTGGTTCGCAACTGAGTTTCCGAGTGAAAGTGTTGCCTGTCACTCAGAACAACCTTTAACTTAAGCGAGGTCTGACTCGCGGCTAAGTCCCCGAGTGAGAGGAATGCTCGTCACTTGGGAGAGTTTTTAACTAAGACGAAGACTGGTTCGCAGCTAAGTTTCCGAGTGAATGGGATGCTATTCACTCGGCAGGGTTTTTAACTCAGGCGAAAACTTGTTCGCGGCTAAGCCCCCGAGTGAGAGAAGCGCTCGTCACTCGGAAGAGTTTTCAACTTAGGCGATACGGAATCGCAGCTAAGCCCTCGAGTGTGGATGATGTCCTCACTCAGAATGGTTTTTAACTTAGGTGATACGGAATCACAGCTAAGCCCCCGAGTGTGGATGATGTCCTCACTCGGAGTGGTTTTTAACTTAGGTGATACGGAATCACAGCTAAGCCCCCGAGTGTGGATGATGTCCTCACTCGGAGTGGTTTTTAACTTAGGTGATACGGAATAACAGCTAAGCCCCCGAGTGTGGATGATGTCCTCACTCGGAGTGGTTTTTAACTTAGGCGATACGGAATCGCAGCTAAGCCCCCGAGTGTGGATGATGTCCTCACTCGGAGTGGTTTTTAACTTAGGCGATACGGAATCGCAGCTAAGCCCCCGAGTGTGGATGATGTCCTTACACGGAGTGGTTTTTAACTTAGGCGATACGGAATCGCAGCTAAGCCCCCGAGTGTGGATGATGTCCTCACACGGAGTGGTTTTTTAACTTAGGTGATACGGAATCACAGCTAAGCTCCCGAGTGTGGATGATGTCCTCACTCGAAGTGGTTTTTAACTTAGGCGATACGGAATCGCAGCTAAGCCCCCGAGTGTGGATGATGTCCTCACTCGGAGTGGTTTTTAACTTAGGCGATACGGAATCGCAGCTAAGCCCCCGAGTGTGGATGATGTCCTCACACAGAGTGGTTTTTTAACTTAGGTGATACGGAATCACAGCTAAGCCCCCGAGTGTGGATGATGTCCTCACTTGGAGTGGTTTTTAACTTAGGCGATACGGAATCGCAGCTAAGCCCCCGAGTGTGGATGATGTCCTCTCTCGGAGTGGTTTTTAACTTAGGCGATACGGAATAGCAGCTAAGCCCCCGAGTGTGGATGATGTCCTCACACGGAGTGGTTTTTTAACTTAGGTGATACGGAATCACAGCTAAGCCCCCCCCCCCCCCGAGTGTGGAGGATGTCCGCACTCGGAGTAGTTTTTGACTTAGGCGATACGGAATCGTAGCTAAGCTGAGCGATGGCGCGCGGGGCGGCCGATGATGAAGACGTGCCACACGGAGTGGCGATGCGCGGGGCATCCGAGTGAGGTAGACGAGTCCGGCTGAGTGGCGACGCGCGGGGCGACCAAGTCATGTATGTCGAGGAGGCGTCCGACCCAGTGACGGCACGCAGGGCGGCCGTGTCTAGTACGTCATCGATGGGGCACCCGAACACGTGAAAACACACGAATGATCGTTACGGCGACTGAGCCTGAGTAGCGACGAAGATGGCGCACAGATGCGTCAAGTGATCGCTTAACCTGTGTATGAAAAATAACACAAGCCAACATAAAAATTTATCAAAGTAATTTGATCTTTGCTGAAATAATTTGTGAAAATAATACCCATAGACACCCACTGGGTGTGCCAGGTGCTTGCTGGTTCGGAACCAGCAAGGGTCCAAAAAAGTGAAGGATCCGACTGAACTCATTTGAGCACTGGACCCAAAAGAAGCGGAAGTAAAGTGTTCGGACATAAAAATAAACAACCGAGCGCAGAGGTACACTCGATGGCGTGGCTTCCGAGTGAACGTCATGTACGACTTCCTCGATACTCGGTAATGCGGAAATAACTATTTAATTGAATGCAGCATATGAAGAATGACTTAGCAGTCCGACGGCGCGCGGAGCGGCCGAGTGTCGAAGGAGCGTCCAGCTGAGTAACGGAGCACAGAGCGACCGAGTGACGAAGGATGGTCCAGTTGAGTGACGGCGCGTGGAGCGACCGGGTGATGATGACGGGCCACACGGAGTGGTGATGCGCGGGGCATCCGAGTGAAGTAGACACGTCTGGCTGAGTGGCGACGCGCGGGCGGCCAAGTGATGTAGACGCGTCCAGCACAGTGGCGATGCGCTGGGCATCCGAGTGAGGTAGATACATCTCACTGAGTGGCGACGCACAGGGCGGTCAAGTAACGGCGCGCGGGGCGGCCTAGTCGAGAATGTTGTCGCAGAGCTATCCGACCAAGTGACGGTGTGCGGGGCGTCCGAGTCCAGCGTGTCGTCGAGAATGGCACATAGAGGCGTCCAGGTAACCTGTGTATGAAAAATAACACAAGCTAACACAAAAAATTCTCGAAGTAATTTGATGTTTGCTGAAATGATTCGTGTAAATTTCACCCATAGACACCCGCTGGGTGTGCCAAGTGCTTGCTGGTCCGGAACCAGCAAGAGTCTAAAGAGTGAAGGTTCCGAGTGAACTTGTGAAAGTGAAGGATCCGACGTGAAGATAAAGAACCGAGCGCAGGGGTACACTCGCCGAGTGAACATCATGTGCGACTTACTTGACACTCGGTAATGCATAAATAATTAATTTATTGAATGAAGTCTGTGAAGAATGACTTAGCTGTCTGATGACGCGCGGGGCGGTCGAGCGAAGTAGACACGTCCGGCTGAGTGGCGACGCACGGGTCGGCCAAGTGACGAAGACGTGTCTCGCCGAGTGGCGATGAACGGAGCTGCCGAGTGATGACGACGCATCTCGCCAAGTGGCGATGTGCGGAGCTGCCGAGTGACGATGGAGCGTCCGGCTGAATGGCGAGGCGCGGAACTGCCGAGTGATGACGACGCGTCCAGTAGAGTGACGGCGTGCGGAGCTGCCGAGTGACGATGGAGCGTCCGGCTGAATGGCGAGGCGTGAAACTGCCGAGTGATGACGATGCGTCCAGTAGAGTTACGGTGCGCGGAGCTGCCGAGTGACGATGGAGCGTCCGACTGAATGGCGATGCGCGGAACTGCCGAGTGATGAAGACGCGTCCAGTAGAGTGACGGTGCGCGGAGCTGCCGAGTGACGATGGAGCGTCCGACTGAATGGCGATGCGCGGAACTGCCGAGTGATGAAGACGCGTCCAGTAGAGTGACGGCGCGCGGAGCTGCCGAGTGACGATGGAGCGTCCGACTGAATGGCGATGCGCGGAGCTGCCGAGTGATGAAGACGCGTACAGTAGAGTGACGGCGCGCGGGGCGGTCGAGTGACGAAGGCGTGTCTCGCCGAGTGGCGATGCGCGGAGCTGTCGAGTGATGACGACGCGTGCAACAGAGTGATGGTGCGCGGAGCTGTCGAGTGACGATGGAGCGTCCGGCTGAGCGGCGATGCGCGGAGCTGCCGTGTGATGACGACGCGTCCAGTAGAGTGACGGCGCGCGAGGCGGAAGAGTGACGATGGAGCGTATGGCTAAGTGGCGATGCGCGGAGCTGCCAAGTGACGACGGAGCGTGCAACAGAGTGATGGCGCACGGAGTTGTCGAGTGACGATGGAGCGTCTGGCTAAGTGGCGATGCGCGGAGCTGCCAAGTGACGACAGAGCGTGCAACAGAGTGAAGGCGCGTGGAGATGTCGAGTGACGATGGAGCGTCCGACTGAATGACGATGCGTGGAGCTGCCGAGTGACGACGGAGCGTGCAACAGAGTGACGGCGCGCGGAGCTGTCGAGTGACGATGGAGCGTTCGGCTGAGCGGCGATGCGCGGAGCTGCCGAGTGATGTAGACGTGTACAACTGGGTGACGGCGCGCGGGGCGGCCGAGTCACTGCGTGTTGATCATCTGTACGCAAATTTCACCCGTGTGTCATCGTATTAGTAGCTCCAATGGAATGTCCGTCCGAGTGAACTGCTGTTCGGAGACGATGACGGACGAGTGACCTGCAAGTTAGTAAAGCTACGAATATATTTTGATGGACTAAGTGTCCGTGCACGGATGCTATTTTGCAACCATTAAAGATCACCGGTGGTTATACATGCATGCATGCAGGATTAACCGTTCGTGGGAACAGTGTGGCGAAAGTTTTGGCTGTAGTAACTAGGAAATTGATGCCATCAATCCTCACCTTATGAGCCGATTAACGAGGCCATTACCTTAAAGGAAATGGTCAGCCCATCCCACAAAGGATTATTAAGGCCACGTCCTTTCATTTCTCTTTTGAGGCATTGACTCCTTCAACGAGTAGGTGGCGCACTTCCTTCCGTTACCTTTTTCCCTTGTTCTGACCGTGATTAGTGCTGGAGAAACTCACTGAATGGCCGATTAATTAGGCGGCCAATTAATCTAGCGTTGAAGATCCCACGTCCTTCGGTTTCCGTTTTTCCTGCATGCAGTATAACTGATCGAGGGTATGGCTCATGTTACGCACGTACCTGG
This sequence comes from Elymus sibiricus, assembly GCA_039707655.1. NCBI lineage: Eukaryota > Viridiplantae > Streptophyta > Magnoliopsida > Poales > Poaceae > Elymus > Elymus sibiricus. Next base: position 187,312,354 of record CM077672.1, read on the forward strand.
CATTAATTCCTTGAATCCTGAATGGCCATCGGTTGCGGCTCGTGGCTGATTTGTACGTCATTGTTGCAGCGCGCCACGGCCACGGAGACCGTCGCCGGTGAGACGCCGGAGGAAAGAGCGTTGTGCGTCTGTGCCGCGTCGGGCCCGTGCCTCCACTGCGGAGGGCGCCGCCAAGTGGCCGAGAGCACGATGCTGGAGTCGAGGCGAACGGCGTCGGCTGTCATGCGTGACGGTGATGAGGCGGAGACGATGGACGGCGTCGGCGTTCGTGCGCCGGAGCGCGGCGTTAGCGGCACGGACGAGGCCGGAGACGATGGACAGCGCCACCATTTGCGTGCCGGAGTGCAGTGTTAGCGGCGCGGACGTCATGGACGACGGACGGCACCGCACATGAGGCGGAGACGGCGGACGGCGCCACCATTCGTGCACCGGAGCGCGGACGAGGCCGGAGACAACGACAGGTCCCTTCCTCGAACGGGAGTTGAGCCACCGATCGAAACTGCATGAGGAGATCATGTGCTCTCTGAACTTTTAGTATGAGTATTTTGTCTTCTCGTAGTCGATGTGATGGCTGAAAACACGGATAGTCAAACATTTTGGTGATGATTGTTTGATCTTCGGGAGATCACCCCAAAAGTGCTTGGGTTGCTAAATATTGAAGAAAAACCATGTGCATCATGGCTCGATAGACGCCACGCCCCACGGTGTGCGCCAACTGTCGTGGGAACGATTCCGACAGTACGAAGGGGGTAGGGTAAAGGAGCATGATCTACCGAGATGCATATGGGTGACACGGTATTTTAGCGAGTTCGGGCCTCTCACGGTGGAGATAACAACCCTACGTCTCGTGCTCCGGAGAGGCTTTGTTTATCTGTCGAGTGGAATATGAGTATCCTTACAGAGGGTGCGAACCCCTGAGCCAGAGGGGAGGGGCAGCTTATATAGAGTCCGCTGCCCCTCATAATGTCCGGCATCTAAGGGTCCGATCGTGGCTATAATGGTGAACGTTACTGGTAACGTATGCAATAAATGCTACTTGTGATCCAGACGAACGCCTGTCCATTAGCCTCCCTGGGGTGACTTCTGGTCTTCTGCGGTCGACTGTCTCCCGGTTCTTCCGAGTGAAAGATAACCGTCGAGTGAAAGGTAATCTCCGAGTGGATATTGTCGAGTGACTTGTATGTCTTGGTGATTTTAGTCGGAGACTTCCTTGTTGTCCTTAAGCTTTCTGGGGCAGTGTCCTTAGGTGGGGTATGTAGGTCAGGCCTATGACCCTACCCTAGGTACATATCCCCATCACTAACGGCGAATGGGGTTAAGCGGCGCTGATGGGACGGGCTCTTTTTCCGTCCCCAAGAAAGTAAGGGACACCTAAGTGGAGCATTTAATGCGTTTGTCCTAAGTCGTCAGTAGTAAGGATGTAAACACTGTAGTAACTTTACACCTCTTGTGCTTACTGTTCGCTGCTGTTGGTGACCCCTTTGTCATATAAAAGGAGGCCCAAGGCGAAGCTACAGGGGGGGAGGCTTTCTGGCCCAGTTGCATGTGTAGCAGCCCTTCTTGCGTACTGTTCACCAAGAAGCGCTCCATGTACCTGAGCTTGAACACCCACAATAAACCAAAGCAGGAGTAGGGTTTTACGCTTCTCAGCGGCCCGAACATGGGTAAAGATCCCCGCGTTGATCGTTGGATCCGCTCTTTGTGTACATCTTTTCCCCAGCCGAACCGTAAAAGGGATCCACACTATCCCATAGGTGTCGTACGCCGACAAATATGCTCCGTCTGAACAACGAAAAAAAACTACTGGAGCTACTGGATCCCAGGTGTCAGCCGCTCCTTGTGCAATTCTGTCATTAATTGACTATACGTTGACAATGATGTGGGTCCCACATATCATCAGGGTGGATTAGAGTAAAAAAATCGAGTGGCGCATCTGAGTAGTAAAGAGGCACTTCCTTGCGTTCGGGATTGGACCTGGTGGGTCCCTACTGTCATACTCACAACTACAGTCCTCTCCCGATTCACCATGTTGACAAGGCGGGACGGCGGCGCCGCTGCGAGGGCACCAAGGCGGAGGACGACGGCGAGGCCTCAGACGGGAATGAACAGGAACCGGGGAATATGCAGCAGTGTGGCCACAGGCGGAGGGGAGTACGAGGGTTCACTGGTTCTGGTGCGGGGTGGGCTGCCGTCGCCGGAGAAGAATAGGATGTGTGGGGGAGTAGAGGGATGGCCTGGCCAGCATTTCAGGGTATGACAGGGCGGCGATGCATACACGGCACCGCGACCAGCCGTGGAAGGCGGGAACAGGCGCTCCCGCTGGCGCAGGTTTGGTTTTGGCGGCTGGGTCGGTCAGACCCAAAAACTCATTATGCTGGATTATAAGAATTAAATTTATATGGCTACAACTTATTGTAAAATGAAGAGGAGCACCTTTTTCTTCTTGATGTTTTTTTAGGTGTGAAGCCGAGCACATTCAGAAGCCCTGGGATAAAGTGGTGTCGCCCAATGTGTTGGGCTGGGTTGGGCATTCTTATCGAAAAATAATGTTGGGCCAGAACTATTTATCATAGAAAAAAACTCGGTTTCTCAAAAAACTTGTGGTACTCGGGATTCGATAGGGATACCTGGGCAGCACAATCCTTAAAACAAACAAATGCTACAGAAAAAATGTGATATTTATTACAACTTGCCACTAATAATTGTTAGATGTTGACCACATTGACTACAATTTGCATGGGCTTCAACCTGGTGGGGACCCGATAACAGTCCGCTGGTTGCAAGAAGAAAATGGTGGGAGAAAAAAGATTGCTCGCTATCTTTGCCTAAGAATAATATTGACTGAATGTACCGATACTCTCATAGGAATAATATCCTCCTGTTAAAACTATACTTTTCAAATCATAAATTTAAAGAACCTGTGCATGAGCATTTACCTTTATTTATTTATTTAGGGGACCATGAGCATGTACCTGGGCCGGATTCATGTGAGAGCCTCCCTTCCAGTTAATTATGGGCTCCTCTATTGGGCCTAAATCACTGTGCTGCATGTCATCGACAAGTGGAAAATTTGTTCCGTACCAAAAAATAGTATGCGCTACGTATGGGGCACTAAAGGATTGGACCGTGCAACAACTTCCAAAACATTGTGTTTATCGTTCTAACAACACATTTATTCAACTAACAGATGAAATATATTACTGATTATACATTGAAAACAACAGCAGCAGCAACCAGGGCTGGGGGTGCGACAGAAGCAGTAATCAGGCCAGAAGAGTAAAGACGCAGCTCTCTCTTCCAAACCAAACATCAGCCAACATTACAAAAGGGCTACCAAAAAAACAAGTGTATGCATCAAACTAAATAAAGATCCTACTACACCAAGTGTACACATCTAACTAACTGGCTCAGTTAGACGTTACTATTTATTAAGCTGTGGAGATTGGCTGACGGCTTGAACCAGATGGGTGCCTGACGGGGGAAACTCCAGCCAGCAGGTCGAAGTCTGATACTTGCGACCCTCTCTCCTACTTTGGGCTGCAGAGCGTGGCGGCACATATCAGGGTATGGTGCATGGACAGACGCATGGTACGTTGTGTACACATAGTTTTGCCTCATGAACGAAACCGCGCTGCCATCATGATCCTTGCCATCGGTGATCTCCAGGTTAATCGGATAATTCAGTCCGAGAAACAGAGCGCGTGTGCCAAGGCTACTTACAGGCCTCCAGTCAAAAATTCCTGAAGGCCAAGAGAAGCTGGGATCCTGCTCAAAGACCATGCAGTGAGTGTGATTGTAATCCGCAAAACAACACGTCCAGTAGGTGCGAACGATCATCAATCGTTCGCTGTCGTCTGATTGAGCCAGGAACCACCTGCAACTGCCATGCCGCTTTTCTTTGAAAGGTTCTGGGATTAGGAAGGGTAGGGACACCAGGCGGCCTACAACATCATATCAAGTTGGAGTCAAATAAAAAAGGGCTCGTACTATAGTCAATTTTAAGAACAGCATGTTATGAGGATGAATATTTTTTCAGTAAATGTTGAAAGTAATATAAGCAAGCCATCATGATATCATTGGATAGTAACATACTGCTGTAACAGCCCTTTGTAGAGATGACTGGAGCAGGCTAGCAATACATCCAGCCATAGAAGGAGTCCATAGCGTAAATGAAGCCCTTGTGTTCAATGGCATCAGAAAGCAATGGAGGATGTATGATCCTGCGATGGACGTGCAGATTTATCCACTTACTGCAGTGACCTGTCAGATAGGCGAGACCGCGGTTGAATAACGCAATTAGCTTGAAGTCTTTATAATTCACAGATCTTGTGGGCACTTGGCAGATTACAACCTTGAGCAAATCAAACTTGGTATCATGTTGGCTACTGTAACATTCCGAGTATTCCGGGCCACGGTGCCAAGGCAGTGCAGTGTTAATCGAAGGAAGGGGGATCAGTCGCCAGGTGTAGACCTCCACGAGCATCCACCTGCCACGACCGTCGACAAGCACCATCCAAGACATGTTCATGCTGACCCAGTACATACCGTTAATATAGTTGAGGGTGATGGGGCTCGGATCACAGTCGAGGGGGGTGATGCTCGCCACCCTATGATCCTTATGCTGCATGACACGCCGTTTCTGAAGATCAAGCGGCATCAGCAAGCAGGGAGCTGGCTTAACAAGCTCTGGCCTGAGGGCTTTGAGTAAATGGTACAGCCTCGATGAGCACGCGGCAAGCGGCATGGTACTAAGATTGTCCACACTTGAACCAATGAGTTTGATTACCTCTGTGGGGAGCGAATTCCAGCCACTCTTTCGGCGGACGCTGCTCGGTTCTGCCATTGTTAGTGCTTGGGTTTCGGAAGAGGAGGGAGGCGCCTAGCAGGGATGGAAGATTGGACGATTCTGTGTGGGCGAGGATGGAGAAGCGAATATGTGTTGCGGGAAGTGGACAGGTGATGATGAAAATGTAGCTGCAGCACGCCGCTTGACTTACGAGACACATCCCGGCAGCATAGGGTCATATCGATGCCAGACAACTTGAGTGATCACAGTACTAGTACAATAAACTACAGTACCTACTACTATGCCCGAGTAGTATAGTGGAGTAGGTCTCTGCTCTACTAGTACCGGAGTAGTATATTGTAAATAGTTACAAACTTCAATGCCCGAGCGTGGAACAACTACGAACCGCCATCGGTGCTAACGCCAATCCCCAGCAAACGTTCGCTGGGAGACATGGTAGTTGCAAACGCCCGCATTGCAGTTACAGTACATGTGTAAGGGTGGTAGTTTTGTCAAATACCATGGCTTAAAAAAAGGCCACCGTCGGATGGAAATCTGACGGTTATGTGGGCATTCGCCAGGATTGGGCTCATGGCGAACAATCGCCAGATATCATTACTAAAAAAAAGGATAAAACACCAGGGGCTAGAACTTGCACCGGCTGACCACTAACATTGATACTAATATAGTTGTAAAATGGTACTGTACTACGTAGTCTGTGTTTCTAGTCAGCGAACATGTCTACGTGGTGTTTGGAATTATATGCAAACTAAAAAGAAACGGAGGGAGTACTAGTAAGTACACGATCTATCGCTTCGTGTGCTACTCCTGCGCTCCATGCGGTGGGTGCGATGTCCCCTACAGCCACTCCCGTTTCATGGAAGGCCTGGTCGATGCCTACAAGGTGCCCTGCGTCTACAAGAGTTTCAGCTGCAAGAGGTACGTCGACTACCACTCGGTGGCGGACCATAGGTCCAGATGCACGCACACGCCCTGCTACTGCTATGAGTGCATGCCGCCATTTGAGGGCTCGCCGGCGAGCCTCGTCCATCACCTCACGGCACCGTCCGGCAATCACTCCTGGCCAGCGGCGAACATCAAGTACAAGGTGTGCCACCCGTTCGCTGTGTCGGAGTCGCTGGAGGATCACCGCCGCCTGCTAGTCGCAGAGGAGGACGGCAGCGTCTTCCTCTTGGCCGTGGGCACCGGCAAGGCCCACGCAGGCCGCCGCCCCGTCTCTGTCGTGTGCGTCAGGGGCAACGACGCCGACGCTGACATGAGGCCATTGTACAAGTGCGTGCTCACTGTTGATGCCCCTCCAGCGTATGAAGGCGACCTCGGCGGCTCCCTCACGCTGAATGAGACTGTGGCAAGCTGCTCCGTTCCCGGCAAGGTGGACATGGAACAGGGCTGGCTTCATGTGTATGTCAACCCCAAGATGATGCATGGGGACTCCAAGGAGGTTCACCTAGGCATATGCATTACCAAGTTAACTGTTCATCATTAGTCTTCGCTCAATGTAAGCCGCTGTCTAAGCATGTGGACACTTCTTATTTAGTCTAGAACCTTCCATGCATGATCTTGCTCTATTAGAGTATCGCGCTTGAATAAAAGTGTATCCATTTATGGTTTAGTCTAGAATCTTCCATGTATGCTCTTGCTCCATTAGAGTTCTCGCTTGCCGTTTATGAGATTAATTGTGAATTTTTACTCATGGTGAAAGACTTATGATGAACCATTTCTTACAGTGCATATATCTTTTTCAGAGAATTTCAACCAAAAGCCGCAACACTATATTTGCATATTCATGAATTTAGCCTTGAGGTCCATACATATAATGTGTCATATACATGTATGAGAACACTATGCAGTTAAGGTTTTCCTTTTTCAATGACGTAATATGTAAGTGTCAGTTGTTTGTTACTAACATTGTGTTGTAACAATATCTCACAACTCACGTGGAAAGAACGTGCAACTCACTAATAGGAGTAGTACTAGTGTAGAGGGCGGCGCTGCACGGGAGTCTCACCCCGCTCGTGGCGCGGCAGTAAAGCCATCATATCACAAAACCCCACCACTGCCAGTAATAAGTGGCCTGATAAAATGAACGGACAAGCAACCATCACATCACTCCTGTCTTTTTTTGCATTTCATCTCTCTGCATTTTTTTTGTCCGGTTCATCTCGCACACTCGATCCCTAGCTACTACTCCTACTAGTACTCAAGTTGAAACTCCAATTGCACGGCACAACTTCTTAGGCAAAAAATTTGACAGAGGGTGTACGAAGCGGTTTGGGAGTAGTAGTAGTACTTGCAAAAAAAATAGTGCGTATAGATTTTTTGAAAAGTCTATAGTAGTAAATATATAAATTATGAAACTATATTTTGTGATGAATCTAATGATATATGTTTTGCATTCTCGATGCAAATATTTTTTCCCAAAAACTGGGTCAAATTTAGTGAAGTTTCACTGTTCAAAAAGTCTATATGCACTACGTCATGGAACAGAGGGTAGTAGTTGGAGTCACTCGTAGGAGTACGTGCTAATACGTACGGTGTGCCTCCAAAGGCTACTACTCCCTCCCCGATGCATAGGGCATAGATCGAAGGGCTGATCTGCGGGATTCGCTTGAACAGTACTACTAGCTAGCTAGTGGCCTCATACTGTTCTGTAACAATCGCAAGGGCACTTGTCCAAAAAATTTGCATGCCTTCCCGACCAGTGAGATACTCCGTACAAAGTACGATAGAGAAAAAACCACAGAGAGAAGGAGGCTAAAGTAAACAATCAAACGAGCATTCTTACATTTCTTTTGCATTGAATCATTTCACAAGGTTGACTAGTGTTGTTTTTCTACTTTTACCAAAACCGCATCATAATGTTAAAACGTGCATTTGCACATGTGTATACATACTAGTAGTAGTAAAGTCTACAAGCATAGATAGCATAGATATAGAGAGAGATGTGTGCTGTGATATATAGTGAAGTTTGTGATATATGCACGTACTTACAAATGCGTATGCATACAAAAGGTTTCTAAACTTTTCCTTTTACATACTTAATTAAGGACGCTAATAATTCCCGAACGTTCAGAATTTATCATTTCCATCCCAAAACTAATGGGCTCACCTTACGACACTAAATTATTTCTAATAAGAGCCACGGCGCTCGCAGGAGCGCTTGCGGCGCACCACGAGTGCCCTGGTGCGCGGCCGTTTCCCAGCGCGGCGACACAACGCCTCTTCCTCGGCCTCGCAACTCACGAGGTGCTAATTAGCGGCTTGCCGGTGGGCGAGCGCGATGTCACCGGTCTGGTGATCTGGTGCCAACAGGTACTCCTCCTCGCTAGAAGCGTGCACCCGGTCCATGCACCACGAAGCGTAGATGAGGCGCTTGGTCCCGACTACACTCAGGGCTTTGGCACGGGCGTCCTCCGCCACCCACACGGCCCTCGCAGGAGCCTCCTGCCACAGAGCCAATGGCCTGAATCTCTCGGACGCAACGTAGGCCTGCTAGGCAGCATCCCTCACGGTGCGCTTCTCTTCCTCGGCCTTCTTCTCCGCCTCTCTTTTGGTGCGCTCCGCCAGAGGCAAAGCCTCCCACAAGGCGACCTCCATTTCTTTCCAAAGCTCCTCCAAGCCGCGGGGCTCGGGGGACGGCACGATGTCCTCTTCGTAGCGGGGAGCCGACGCATCCCCCAATGTGCATGGTGGCGAGACTGGGAACGCCGACGCGTCCACCTCGACGCGTCGCGGCGAGGAGCGGAACGCCGACGCATCATCCTCGACTAGTGGCAACGAGGAACGGAATGCCAACGTGTCCTCCTCGAATAGTGGCGGCGAGGAACGGAACGGCGACGCGTGACACTCCGCGCGGGGCAGCGAGGGGCGCCTAGGGCTAGGGAGGGGCAATGCCATGGTGGTCGATGGGTCCGTAATTGAGAGGGAGGGCAAGGAGATCAAGAAGATGAACGTGAGCGTTCTTCCGAATGCCGTGGAAGGCGCATTATTTATAGCGAGCAATGCCACACCTACGTAAGATATGTTGCGTGATTAACGAACAGCTAGGTGGGCATATCTTTGTTATAGTGAATTACGGGGGAGGGGAGGGGTGGAAATATTTCTGGTCACAACGGATTGGACGAGCGCGGGGGGAGAAGGATAGTCATGCATGCAGATTGTTTTCACACGGGGAGGAGTGGTGGGACTGTGGGAGGGAGATGGAGAGTCAGGCATGCAGGTTGTTTTCACACATGCATGGAGAGGAAAAGATTTGGAGGTGAACGGGCTCCCTGGTAGGGGGAACGGTGCAAAAGTCATCTTATTACAATGTGTAGTGCGACCAAGGTGTTGACACCAGATTTGCTAATTAATATCATTGCATGCAATGAACTGACCACTGCATGTCGGGCTAGGTAGTCTCAAGTCATTAAAAACATACACGCCCCACGTCTCTTATTGGTTGTTTCTTTATTCATGTCAAGAAACAATAAACGAGGTGGGAGTTAATGCACTGCGCCTAAGTGTTTTGGGATTATTTGGTTTTCATAAGATGGCTTATGCACCGATACGTAGGGAGTACAATAGTGAGCTTATAGCCCGCTTACATGGCACTTTTGCCTACGTGGGGTAGAAAGAAATGGAAAAATGGTGGAACTAGGGCTCTCATGCGTACTCCTTGGTAGTACGAAGAAAGAGATGGAGAGAAGGTTAAAAAAATACTCCCTTCATTCCGGTTTATAGGGCTTATCTCAAAATTATAGTTTTTTCGTTTTATAGCTCAATTTCATTGTTCCCCATCACATGTTCAGATTTCAATCTGCACTAAATTATTGCATGCAAGGATTAACAGAATATTGACTAATGCATGTAAAAATTCTTGGTCATTTAGTGTGCATGCATGCATGCATTGCAATAATGCATTGGTAAACACAATTTTTTGTGAAGAACGAGAGCATTAATTGAGTACTTTTGCAAACTACAAAAACTATTCCACCGCCTCTATCTTGGTAGGAGTAGGTGAGATTTTTGAATTGAGCTCTTTAAACCAGAAGGGAGGTACTAGTACTCTTATAGCTAACCTTGTTGTGATGACTATATATGACATGGCAACATCATGCATGAGAAGTAGGCAAAAAAAATTGCTCATTTATAGCCGTCCGAAGTCTCAAAGGGCGTGACCGCGCGAGGAGGCGACGGTCGTGGGAGGCGCGACGGTTGACGGAATTAAGTGAAAGTTACATGCACGCGCCGGCATGGCGTGCGAACACGTAGATGCTATACCGTCAAGCCTACGATGCGGGTCTAGTAGATATGACATCTAGTGGGTCCCCATAGTACTCGAGAACTCTTTGGAGGCATGCAGCCATTTATCCACCGGGCAAGCCACTACCCCACGCCGTTCGCACGCCCTACTCGTCCACGTCTTCTACCTTACAGCAGCTCGCTCCCAGTCATCCCGTCCTTTCACATTACAGCAGTTCCACTTCTCCTAACCCGCCTCCAAAATCCATGGCCTCCCAAATCTCCATGATCGGCGGTGAGTACAAGGTTAAAACCATCACCGGCAATGAGTTCGATGTCATCTACACTCGTAGATCCGCGACGGTGGAAGGATGCCTTGGTCGCTTCCAACACATGTTCCAAAATTCAAAGGATGAGTGGGTCCCTGGGCTAGATGTTGAGTACACCACAGTCCTGGAAAAGGAGAAGCTTCTAAAGAAGGAAGAGATGAAGAAGCCCGCCATGATCTAGGTTTGCATACATAATGTGTGCTTGGTCTACCACATATGCCATGCCGATGTTAGGCGCCAGAATTTTGAGGACTTCCTCAAGGACAAAATAGTGAGATTCGTTACTGTAGACTTTAGGAATGACAAGGAAATCCTGGGTCGGATAGGCCTCGTTGTAGGCCAGCCCTTCGATCTCCAAAAGGAAAGCCTGGTGTCTTCCTCTCAACCTTCAATGTTGACCCTGGCAGGAGCCACGATTGATCCTTTGTACGATAAACTGGAGAAACCTCACCACAAGTTTCATCGTGCATGGGAGTCGAAGACAATAGATAAAGATCACATCGTGTACACGGCAATGGATGCCTACCTTTGTTTAAATATCTACAAGGGTTGGATGAAGAAGCAGAGCACAGTGTCCGGTTCAAGCAAAGAAGTATCGGCGAAGAGGAAGAGGGACGAGGACGAAGTCGAGGACATGGACGAGGACTCCGAGTAAGGTGGCAGTGTCGTTGCTCATGCTAGTTCTACTGCAGTGTCAAGCGGACTAGTTGCTTAGTTTTATTTCAGGGGTGTGTTGTGCTAAGCCCCCAGCAGAACTATGTTATGTTCTTTCTTGTCATTTGAACTCTTTAGTACGTACTAGTATGTCTTACAGTTCATCTTGTAGTTGGTACTACTACTTGTTTCTTCGCGTTCCTACTGTACTTAATACGTACTAGTAGTATTATTTGGGTCAGTCAATTTGTGAAAGAAGAAGTTCGCCGGAGCGAAGGAAGAAGACGGTAGAGAAGCTACCCTAGTATCTATATTAGGGTGGCAGGGTGCCCGTGATCTATCTTATGAGTGTTGGGTGTGGGATGCAGTTCGCCGGAAAAAATGGATCGTGCCCGGGGTTAAACAGATGGCGGGTTGGGGGGAGCATGGCGGTTGGAGGTGGTTTAGGGGAGGGTGGGGCGACGGCGGCAGGCCCTTAGGCCTGTGGCGGGCTGGCGGCTCGATTGTTGAGAGAGAATATGAATAGTGCATCATTTTCGGAGGTTAAAGAAGCCCTTCTGGCCATCCATGTTGCATCCAACGGCTCACAAGAGTCGACTGACCCAAACTGTTCCTTCAGATTGTAGGATCCACATGGAATTCAAGGTCTCGAAGGTAGATTCCATGTCCGCACCCGGTTTGCGGGCTCGGCGCGGGCGCAACCGGCTTCTGCCGCAACAGCCACCATGCGGGCCTCCTTTGCACGGGCGGAGACCACAATGACCCGCTAGCTCCTCCTCGCCGGCGTGCTGGAGCACGCGCTCATCCTCCTCCTCTTCATACGCTATGGGCATAGACGCGGCTCCACCTGCTCGTGTGCTTGGCACCGTGGCGGCATCGCGAGGAGGGACTGCAGATGACGTGAGCGGGCGAGCCTGCGGCTTCATGGCACAGGGATTGCAGGGACATGGCGGTGATGGGCGAGAAATGGTCGGCCGAAGCAGGCTGGCACCGGCATGCGCAACGGCGGCGGTGACATATTGATGAGTGCGCGTATGGGAGCTTAGTTTAGTTTTATATAGGTTGGTCAAACTTAAAAGAACACCGTACTAGTACACGTAAACATTAGACTGAGGCAGCGCTTATACCACATTAGTTAGCACAACATCGATACAGAATCCTGTGCAAGCGCGTGCACCGCGACCGCGCAGTCGATCGAACAGTGCGTCATGGTGTCGCGCTCGAAGGACATCCACCGAACCTTTTTGTGTGTGTGAAAACAGTCCCCGAATATTACTCTACTTTTTTTTGCTGGAAAAGTTCTTCATGCTACAATATTTCCATATATTTGAATTTAGCTTCAGTTCGTGCTTATTTGGATTTGGACATTTTAGGAGTGCCCTAAAAATATTTTTTAATAGAGATTATGTGTGTGTGACGGAGAGAGAACGCGTGTATGTGTCTATATGTGTGTTGTGGCGGAAGGGCAATGTGGAGACGGTGTGCGTGTGATAGAGTCATAGAGAGGTGTGAATGTGCAAATGATCATGTATGAGTGAGACATAGAGAGATGCCGAGATATTGTGTATACATGAGAGAACGGTCTTCTATTTGTGTTTGTGTGCGAGAGAGAGCGAGAGAGGAGCATCCGTAACACAACAACCAACTCTCTCGATTCGACCGTCCCTCGCACAATCGCATGTAACACATGCATCAACGCACACATTTTGGCAACCTCACCCAGCCCCTGCCCGCCTCAAGGCCCCTACATCGCTATCTATCTCGCACACACAGTCTCTTCATGAAAACCCTATTTAGCATGTACCTCTCCGTCACATACACACCCTGTACCACGCACACACATTTATCTCTCGCTATGTATCTTTGCCTCGCAAACACACTCCCCATAGTGACTCTTTGTATCCCACACACGATCTCTCTATATTGCTTAAACATTCACGCACACGATGTATCTGTCTCGCACCATTAGCCTCTCTCGCCTGCTCACTATGCACACACATTCTCTCCATAGGTTTGATTTCTCGCAATATTTGACACACACACACACACACACACACTCCCCCCCAGCACACTATCCATCCCCATCCAAGGTTATATAGCGACCACTATCGCTTGTGCTTCTCTGCACCCCGACATGCACACCACCTCATTCTTCAAGGAGGGCATCGGGAAGAACGAAGACGGCGACCAGACTGCACTAGAGAATGCGGGGCCATTTGGAAGCACGATGACGTGACGATGGCTGACTGACTCCTTTCCTCTCTCTCTCTCTCTCTCTCTCTCTCTCTCTCTCTCTCTTTCTCTCTCCCCCTCCCGCACAAAATTATCAATCCCTCAACCCACAAGATCCTTCCCCTCTCGTCCATGTTTTTTCAGCTCTCTCATCAAACCTTTTGTCTCTTCTCCTTCCACATGTACAAAATCCTGATGCACACGCATCTCACTCCGTATATTACATGTCTCCTTCTTTCTCACAGACCTAACTTATTCATCCCTATATATATACAATCCTCTCTTTGTATCCCTCTCTCGCACACTTCCTCTCTCTCTCTCTTCGTGTCTCTCTCTCTTGTGAGGTTTCTCTCCTACTCTCTCGCCCACATATATACAATATTTCCCGTCCTATGTCTCTTTCTTCCATGGGGTGTATATCTTGTGTGTTGAGCGCACACATCTCTCTCCCGGCATTGCTCCATCTTCACAAACTCTCTCTCTACGTTTCATTCACACATTGGGATGTGTTCAAAATATTGCTATAGATTGGATCATGTAGACTTATGGTTGGTTCTGTTGCATCCAACTAATTAAAACTATGAAATGCATTTAGATTTTCATTTGAGTTGGATTTTGTGAGTTTGAGCATATTGTGAAGTACTATAGACCTGGTATTCATCTTGGAATTAAACAATGATTCGAACTATTGAATTGTATAAACCATTACATTCGAAGTCAATAGCTTAATATATTTATTTCACAATTACAACAAATAATTAATGCCACGACAAACTAAGAAAACAGATGTGTACTCCCTCTATTTTTATTTAAGTCCGCGTATTAGCATTGGTCAAAGTCAGGTTTTGTAAACTATGACAAAGTTTATAAACAAAAATATTAACATATACAATAACAAATCAATACCATTAGATTCATTATTGAATGTACTTTCACATCATACAGATTTGTTATGGTAAATGATTATATTTTTTCTATAAACTTGGTCAAACTTTAGGAAGTTTGACTTCAGTCAAACCTAATATGCAGACTAAATAAAAACGGAGGGAGCACTAGTAGTACTCCTAGTTGCTTAGCCCAATCACCCAACACGCCAGACGGGGAGTACAGTGTTACAAATTTTCAGGTCGGCGGCAAAATCTCCCGCTTCCATCAAGATCTCCCGTGACCTAGATTCGAGCAATGCGAAGTTACCATCATACCCTTGGTAACAGGTCGACGGATGCTGGTGGGTTGGGGGCTGTTTTGGTAACTTCACGTTCACCCTACCCAGCCAACCCCACCCCGGCACCCAGAGTACACCTGAATACTCCCCATTTTCTATCCCCACCGTAAAATAGACTTCTCCACGGCACCGAAGCACCTTCGTGCCCCTCCCCTACTTCATCGGTGCACTCGTCCACCGTAGCGCATCTGCCTCATCAACGACGTCATACGCCGCACTGGAGCCGGTCCACCGTCACCGTCGTACACGAAGCCGCTTCCCCGATGCCGTCTTCCACGGTCTCGGATCTGCTTCCCGGAAGCCGACACCAAGCACAGCAGCACCACCGTCGTGGACAATGAACTGACTCCTGTTGCCGACCATGATGCACAGACGCCGCCGCGACCATCGTACTCCTCCGCGATTGGTAATTTGTATATTGATTCTCTTAGCAGTACATGTGCAGTTCCGATTTTGTTCATACCTACCCTTCAAATTTCCTGGCTGCTATTGTTTCGGTAAAAGTAATTGGCTATAGCTTGCATTATCCAACAGAATATCATCTTGTAATTGTGCGTCGCTCCTGTATTGCGCTGTGCTTGGGTAGGTTCTTCATCTGTAACCAGCAGTGTGGCAAATGATGGAAAGTTTTTTAGAATAGCAGGGAGGTGATCCCCCTGTTCTATTGACTCAGAATGAAACCACAATGTAGTTCTAGCAAAGTTGAATAGCCACATAGTAGGATATTAAAAATCACTCGTGCTAACATGGCAGATGAGTGCTTTAATGTTTCCCACAAGAAGCGTGAGTATTACTATATTTTTCTTGCCATGTTGAGATTTTAAAACTACGAATGCGAACAAGCGGAGGAGCAATCAAGACCAAATACGGGATGTTGGGGACATCTTCAAGGAACGTAGCAAGTTACAGACGAGCTGCACCAAACCTGTAAAACAAGCTTTGGTAAGTAACAGCCTTTCAATTACTCTGACATTGAGAACCTGACTAACAGTGGTGGATGTTTTGTGTGTCCTTGATGGTTTCGTTAATGAAATCGGAGGGAGCCCCCTCTTTTGATCTATTTTTTTACTTTGACATGGTATGTGTCTGGCAGTAGTAGTGAACACAGGACCAGGCCAGGCCGTGGGCAAGCCCCAAGCCGAAAACAGCGTCAAACCATGTTGTCTACTTGGCTAGTGTTCTTGCCATGCTATCTAGCAGTGTGGCAGATTATTAAACAATAATAGGCGAGACAAACAATTTCCTGTACACTTGAGTAGGCTCTCAATCATTTGTAGGATCTCAGTTTACTCACTAGACCCACCATGCCATAGGATGAAAAACTATAAGGCCCTCTTTGATTCGTAGGTTCTCAGAACGCAGGAATAGAAAAAAAAAGCATTGCAGTGGCATGCCCACTTGAATCCCATAAGATTAGCACAAAGTGTTTGATGCCACAGGAAAACAAAGGAAGTGAAAAAAGAGGTTGGAGTGGATGCTTGATTTCCAATGAAGTCTAGTACACATGATTCCATAGGAAAAAATCCTATAGGATTCAATCCTATGAATCAAACGACCAACGTAGGAAAACATCCTAAGGATTCTAACCCTTCGAAAGTCCTATGGAATTCCTTTGAATCAAAAGAGCCCTAACCTTTGAAATTTAATGTTGAAGCTAGTCAGTCAAACGCGGCTACAGACGCCCTGGAGATCATCTGGTTGTCGGTTGTTTTGCTGCAGCAACCCTTGGCTTAGTGCACCCCTCTGCTGGTTTTTCTATTTCTCTTAGCCTTGTGTTCTTTGATGTATATGTTGTAGTTTCTATAAGCTGGCTCTACTTAGTATGTAATAAGCAGTCTTAATCGTCCTAATGCTTTCCTTTTTAGCTTGATGTAGGAAGTGGGTGTTCTCACCTTGGAGTCTGTTTTTATATTTCTCCTTTTGAATTCACTTCTCCTAGTCCTGTTTATCGGGCTTCTACTTAATGGATCTGGGGAGCTCTGACTATTGATCTAAAAAAGAAGTAACTTCTTCATGTCAGGATGCAGTTCCTGTGAGGAGGGAAGTATGGTCAACCTCGAGATCATGTTTCCAAAATGAGGCTAGATTACACACAAGGTGCCAGTTCCCTAATGATGTCGGATTAGACACAAGGTGCAAATTCCCAGATGATGCTGGATTACACACAAGCCAGGTGGAGTCGTCAACTGTTCGTGTCCTCGTGGCTCTAGTAAAGTCTGAAAGAAAGCGCAGCAGCCCTTGAGAATGTAGCCGAGTTCCTGCAGAAGCGAAAAGAGCAATCAGATGCTCTCTTCACCCAAGCCAAAGAAGAGATGGAAGAAGCCAGAAAGAAGCTAGCAGAGGCAGAGCAGGGTAGGCATCTCCTGCTATCTAAAACTGTTGTCAATACAAATTTTCATTCATAATAGCTAGGTTCAAATGTTTATCCAGTCAGCATGCCTGTTGTATGTCCGTGCATCGACTGAGATGTATGTAAGTCTGTGATGCCGAGATGTGGCACAAAATATATTTTTTCCAGGTCATGTAATAACATCCATTACTTTCCGAACAATAACAGACGAACCATTGGACATGGTATAGTGCAGAGCAGGCAAGCCACGGTGCACTGGACGCCATGGTCCCCCATGTGCTGGCGTGGAGCAACTGGCCATTCCTCTGCGAGCACGCTTGGAGCGTCGGGTTGATGCACCAGGGGCCAGCTTGGAGCAGCGGCTTGCTCCTGTGCTTGCCCGCCTGCAGCCTCGCCCATTGTACTGACAGCCTAGGGCAGGGAGGGAGGTGGAGCAGCGAGTTGCCTGGCTCGTCGGGGCACCCAGCCGGCTTTTATGCCGGAGAACTCGTCTTCCTGCTCACCGGATGCTTTGGAGTGTGTGGAGAAAATGGTGCAAGGAGGATATGGGGAGCGGAGGTGTGGTGCGGTTCTTGCCAGGCGTCTGGCCTTGTTTAAATAGCAGGCGAATGAGAGGAGCCAACCGGCGTTGTGTTCTAATGCCGGCCGGCTCGCGGAAGGATGTGTTGCCGGCACATGCGTGGGTTCAATGGAGGTAGGTGGGGCAGTCTGAAGCTGGTTGAATGCTGCCAGGAGGCGTGTTTAGCCTGGCGTGCAGTGAGTGGGGCTCTCTTGGCCAGCGCGCCGGTTCAATGCCTGCGCTAGTGAGAGGTCGCATCTGCTCTGGCACCGTGTGAGAGCAATTACTCCCTCCGGTCCTTTTTTGTTTGGGTATAAGAAAATCTCATTTTGCATTCACATTTTGCAAGTAAAATTCGTGGACAAACTTTGACCCAAAATACGATGGGGACTAGTAGTGATGAATTCCATTTTTTGCTCCATACCAATCGTTTTAAAAAATTGTATAACGCGCCATCGAAAATTGGAACTCTTACCCCGCTAAAAAAATGATTTTTTAAACATGGCAACTCGATCAGTGGTGACTGGCGAGCCACCGCCTCCATGTCGTTCACGTGTGGTCCCTGGCCATCAACTCCTACGGATCAAATTATCACGCGAGCTGACTCTTCCTCCAAAGGTGCGCTCCACCACATACCTGGTACCCACGCATGCAGCAATCGTGCACCTATGGGTTTATTTGTTTTTATGGTGCCTTACGTAACTCTCATGTGTGCGAGACAGCGAGAGACCGACTGTGTGCGTGCACCTCTTCTCTTCATATATGTACTCCAGCATTTGTCTGGTGTCCAAAAAAAAATAACTAGCAATGTGCCAGTGTGTTGCAACGAATCCAAAGTAGAGTAATACATATTCACCAATTTGATAGAAAACAGTCTAGTTTTGATATACATATATCACTAAAAATATCTTGTGTTTCACTGAAAATATATTCCTTTGGCTGTTTTGATGAGATAAGGGAGGAATGTGGTTGGTTTAAAGATTCGAGAAGTGGGATATTGTTGCAAAAAGCCCATGTGTGTGTGGTGTGTGTGTGAGAAAGAGGGAGAGATGAGGAGGAGGAAGTGCGTGTGTGACAAAGACATGAAGAGTGTGTGTGCGAGAGGTATCGACATAAAATGAGGTGATAGTGTGTGTGAACAATCGAGAGGGCATGTCTCAAGAAGGTACGAAATATCGACATATACGAGAGAGTGGAAGCGAGTGTGCGGTAGATGGATAAACCTATCTAGAGGCTGGTCGATCAATATTTGTGAGAGAGATATGCGTCGGGGGTGCGAAAGCGAGAGTTTTGTGTGTGTGAGAGAGAGACGGTAGTCGGGAGGGGGAGCGAAAGCGGGAATTGTGTGTGTGTGATAGAGAGAGAGAGAGAGAGAGAGGGAGAGAGAGAGTTTGTCTGATCGGTAAACAAATGAATAATGTTAGTTTTGGAATGGAGATGAAGACGGAAAGGAGACCCCAACAAATGGTGTGTGTGCGGGAGAGAGTAATTTTAGTGGTAGGAGTCATATCTAGAAAGATATAGGGTGCCTGAGAGAACCCTAGAGAGAAAGACAAAGTGAAAGACGAGTGAGAGTGTGTGTGTGGCGATGAAAAAGAAAGCTAGGTAGATATAGTGATACCAGAGAACGATAGAGATGTGAGAGATAATGAAAACCATGTAATCTATAAAGATAGAGAGAGTGTGACACTTCTCGAGGGAGACGGCGAGAGACCGTGTTTGCGAAAAAGGGAGAAACATGTAGTGAGCGTGCGGGTGAGATGGAGAAAAGAGAGTTATAGCTACATGAAGGAGCACGCGAGTGAGACCTAGAGAGAGATGGGCGTGAAAGGAGATTCAAATATTTAATTGTGTGTATAGAAGATGTCAACATAAATGGGATTCAAATATTTGAATTAGAGATGATGATACATGTAATTCATACTCGAACCAAAATTGATCTATCAAACATGTGTACTCATTCGAATTTGTGCGCATGTATGTTATTTAATATCTTGATATTACTGATCCATACATTTGAGTTGAACATAATTTGGTTTCAAAAATTTGAATTCAACCTTATGATTTTGAGATCATTGCATTTGTAAATCATATTTTTTATATAAAGGAGTAGAATTCTTGGTTGTGCTTCTGAAAGTATATATAAAAAATGATTGATATAGATTTGTATTCGAATACAAAATGGATCCTGCCCGAAAAAAAAAGAATACAAAATGGATTCAAATTGAGTTGGCACGGTAAACGTGCAAGCTTTTTCTCCACAAATTTGAACAAAGTGGCGAAACTCACAGTAACCGCCTGAAACCAAAATCCGGGAGATGGAAATTACTGCCTATCCCTGACACGCAAAGCCTATCGGCTCAATTTCTATTGGTTTCGATAGGGGTAGGCTTGTAATTTCACTCAAATGTGACATAACCGCCTCTCACCCCGATTCATACATGGTGGGTGCCAAAACACAGTTTCTCCGCGGCCGAAATCGCCTCTCACCCCGATTCATACACGGTGGGCGCCAAAACAAACTCTCCTCGGCCGAAATCTCCATCGGCAAATATTCGGTGTATGCGAGATTACTGTCCTATCCCCAACCGACCAATAGTGCTGTGATGTCTGAAATTTTAAACGGGGGCTAAGTTTGTAACTTTCGCCGCATTTGAGACAAGCGCGTCCCAAAGACATGATTGCCCCATACCTCTCTCCCTCCATTTCCCCATTCATACTCCATGGGCTCCAAAACACCCTCTCCACCCGAGCCTCCTCCGTCCGCCACCCCATCCACCGCCGTCCTCCTCCACCATGCCGGAGCTAATACCCCGACGCCGTCGTCCATTACAAGAGATCGACCTCTCTCATCCACGGCTTCGGACCAGGATCCTTGCATCGCGTCCTCTCGCTTCATCCACGCCGTCGTCCACCTTGCCGGGGTCGCTCCTATGACCGTCTCATCCACCGCGTTGGGATATTTCCCCTGCCGCCACCGTCTGCCCTCCTAGATCTACTTCCATGCTGCCGACAGCCATCGCTACTGCTCAGCCCGGGCGTTCGGTCTTTTCGGTTTGTTCGGTCCGGTCTTTTCGGTCTTCCAAGAATTCGGTCTTCCATAATTGAAGACCCAAATAATTTCGGTCTTTTCGGTTCTTCACTATTCGGTCTTCGGTCTTTACTATTCGGTCTTCGATCCTGACCAAACAGACCGAATTAATTGCCACAACTCATATTCATGTTACTTCCAGTACCGAACTGCATGGAGTATGGAGGTGTATGTGTGTACAGAGGTGCATATGTACATAGACAACAAATAGAGACAACAAATGTGTGTATAGAGGTGCATCTGTACATGAGAAAATTCAGACAAGTGGAAGTTGTGTTGTATGCTTTCTCACCATCAGTTGCAAGGTGGAGCACGGGAAGAGGACAATAGGCAGCGAGCCGGCGACCAATGTAAAAGAGGACGAGGTCATGACGAACTGCAGCTTGGATGGTTGTGAAGAACTATGAGGTGGAGCACGGGATGGATGGCCGCGTCATAGGCAGTGGAGTGATGCATGAGGGTCGGGGTTGGCGGCGCGGCATGGCGCGACGCCAAGGGGCATGATAGTTGGCTGCTTGGATGGTGGTCGACTGGACGTCACCGGTCCTGGGCACCTGGCTTCATCGGTCAAGGGCGCGCGGTGCGCAGATGTGCAACGGTCGTCACGGGCTCACGGCTCACAGGGGACTGGGCATTAGGCCACAACGGCAGGTGGCGGCTAGGGTTCATCATCGTGGAGAAAAGGAGGAACGAGAGTGCAGCAACTGGCTTCCTGTGAATCGTGAGAGATGTGTATCTCGCTTGTGACCTTGGGCTGGCCAGATGGGCCTATGGTAAATATGGTCTTGCACTCTTGCGTATGGGATTTTTTAATTCGGTCTATATGGTCTATTCGGTCCTGAAGACAGGAGGACCAAACAGACCGTAATTAGTTCGGTCTTCTATTTGCCGAGACCGTATTTTATTCGGTCTTTTCTAGTTCGGTCTTTTCGGGTTCGGTTTCGGTCTTTTCGTGTTCGGTTTTTGGTCTTCGATTTTTATGCCCGGGGTGAGCTACCGCAGCACCCTCAACGTCTCAGCAGATGCTTACACGGCGCCACACCAGAGGCAGTACTCTTTCGTATCTGCTCAAGTTATTTATCTCAGCAAGAAAATAGATCGCCACTGCTTTACTGTGATTTCGTGTCCATCACTTAGAATATTACTTGTTAGTTGAAAGCAAACATTGGTTGCGAAGTTGCCTTTGTACGGTTTGCACCTTTAGATCCACCATGGCATGCTCAACACTATACTCGCAATGCTTATGGTTTTCCCCTTTTATATTCCACATTAGCTAAATGACAGTCGACTAATTTTCAAAACTGGGTCAGTCATTTTTTGAGACTTCGCCGGAGTTAGCCGGAGGGAAGGAATGGGCTCGCCGGAGGGATGCCCCATTATCTATCTTAGGGTTTCGGGTGGGGACGGTGGTTGTGGGAGACGGTCATCGGGCTGTGGTGGGGCCTCACCGGAGGAAAAACTCAACGCGGGTGGGGGGGGGAGGGGGGCTAGAGGGATGGCCAGGGCGGCGGAAGACCGGCGGTGGTAGGCGGTTCAGCCGAGGGCGGGGTGCGGGGCCGGTTGTTTGGCCAGCGGCCCGTGAGGTGGTCTGTAGGGGAAGAATACGAGGTGAGGCAGAAGAAGGGTTAGGAGACGTAGGATCTTCATCCAACCGCCTGAAATGGTCGACTGACCCAAATGACGAAAGTCAGGCGACTTGCATGTAGACATTCCCTTTATATTCAGTACCATCATCCTAGGTGCTTCGTGACGTACTAGCACTGCTCCTCAACCCATCAAGCTAAACAACATGCCACTCATAATTCTAAACTTCGTTGCTCAAATACGAATCTGATATGATGCTGATATTACTAAAACAGAGAACGTTTAATTGGTCAGCTAATGTTCCTACTTTACTTTCGAAAATCACGTGCACCACATATAGAGAGACAACAGGGAGTTGCATTCTTTATGCGCTCTGGTTCATCATGCGTGGGCAACGAACATTTTATTATCCAAAATCTGCTTGCTCTTCTTTAGCATGTTCCTTTTCTGTTCTTCTTTAATAAGTACTATCTCTGTTCCTAAATATAAGTCTTTGTAGAGATTCCTCCATGGAGTACATACAGAGCAAAATGAGTGAATCTACACTCTAAAATGTATCTATATACATCCGTATGTGATCCATAGTGGAATCTCTACAAAGACTTATATTTAGGAATGGAGGGAGTAAAATAGTAGTACAGTATGTTCCTTGTAGTGAAGACGAGCAGGGACATTTGCAGTGTACAGGTCTATTTGGTCGCTTCTCATGGACACTTTCAACTCTTTGTGTTGGTCTGCCATAATATCCAGGAAATGTTGGGAGATGTGTCGCCTTTGAGAGTTAGACTGATAGTGACATTACTGTGCCTTCAGTTGAAGAGAGCTGGTATCCGAAGCCTTTCTAGCTGTACCGGCAATACTAGCACATATTTTCCAGCAAGTTCCACTTTCCTGATTTTACTCGTGATGCTTAGGGTTTTCCATTATATCTACACTATGATCTGCGTAGGTGTTGTGTGTCGTACTAGCAGTAGTCCACCCTTTAAGCTAAACAACACACCAATCATAATTCCGAAGCTTAGTTTTTCCAATATGAATGTGATATGATATTTATATTAGTTAATAGACACACATTTAATTGGTCAGGTAATGCTCCCACTTGAGTTTCCAAATGCCTGTGGCCATATAGAGAGAGATAGCATGGAATTGCATTTCTTTGGGTGCTCTGATTCATCATGGGTGGGCAACCAACATTGTATAGAAAGAAACGGAATCTCCATAATGTGCTTCCTCTTCTGTTCTTTAACATGTTCCTGTTCTGTTATTCTTTAATAAGTACGGTATGTTCCTTGTCAGGAAGGGAAGCAGGGACATCTGCAGTCGACAGGTCTATTTGGCCACTTCTGCTAGTTGCTTTCAGCAATTCGAGTTGGTCTTCCATAATATCCAGGAAATTTTGGGAGTTGTGCGGCCTTTGAGAGACTAGACTGATAGTAACAGTAGTGCCGCTTCAGGTGAATAGAGCTGGCATGTAGGTGATCGATAGGCTTTCGATTAGTAGCGGCAATACAACCCCATATTTTCCAGCCACTTCCACTTCCCTGATTTATTTATGATGCTTATGGTGTCCCCCTTTTATCGACACTAATATCTGCCTAGTGGCTTTGTGTCGTACTAGCAGCACTCCATCCTTCAAGCTAAACTACATGCCACTCATATTTCCAAAGCTTACATTTAATTGGTTAGCTAATGTTACTACGTGAGTTTTGAAATGCATGTGCGCCACATATAGAGACATGTTGGAATACTATTTCTCTGTGCACTCTCGTTATCATGGTTTGGCAATAAACTTTCGATACAGTATATTATGAACCTATCATCTGCCAATAGGGAGCCTATTTTTTGTGTAGTTGTGCCAGATTATATTATTGTACGCACCAAATTACAGCACACAAGGGCTCTCTCATCAAGATCCAATGATAGCACACAAGGGTTTACAGGGAGCCCCTATTATATTAGAATATCCTCTGCATTACAAAGATAATCTCACTACTATTTATGTTGTCATGCTTCTCAGATATTGAACAAAATCACAATGAATATGAGAGCACATCAAAAGAGTATTGCGGAACAGTGCAATGACTAACAAACATAGCATCAAGGCATTGAGTTCCATTCTGGATGCAATGAAACCCACACGCTCCCCACCTACAGATTCGTGTTCAGAATATGATCCTAATGACTATTCTGAGCTCAAGGAGTTAAAGGCAAATGGCCTAACCTGTTCACCCAACAAGGTGCCTGTTCTAATTTGGCAAGGTTTTATTGGTTGCACGTAACTTGCGTAAACTATCTTGCGTTTCTTCTGCTTCTTTGCACCGCCATCTGCTTAGTTTAATCATCATATATGTTAAGATGCCATGCCCACCCATTATCAATACGTATTCCATTTGTCATCATACCATGTTTTTCCATTCAAATGCTGTTCTTGTGTATCAGACATCCAAAAGGAAGAGGGTGATTGCAAAACCTAAAGGAGTACAAGCAAAGTCCTTGAAAAAGGTGGTGGTATCGGTGAAATCAGATAGCATCCCATGTATATTGGCGATAGAGCTAGCGCCACAAAACCTAGGATATCGCAACTATGCTGCTCGCTGCTTTGCTCTTGTTAGTACCTGTTGTCTTGTGTCGCTGTACTTACATTCATACCTGGTTGATTATGTGACATCAGTGTGCATGATAACCAGCATATCCACTGTTTGCTCCTAATTATCAGATCTATATTAATGCTTACACTAATGTAGAATAAACCCAATGCTTATGAAGAAGTTTAGCTCTACATTGTTCTTGTAAGTATCTATTGTCCTTTATCACTGTACTTATATTATCAGCTAGTTGTTCATGTACCATCACTTTGCAGCTTATTTTCCCTTGGCCTCCATTTTCTACACATCAGATCTATATTTACTCTTACCCAAATGTTGAATAAAACCAATGCTACTGAAGATGTTTAGCTCCGGATTACTCTTGTCAGTACCTTTTGCCTGTATGCTATACCTACATTTATAGCTAGTTGATTAGGTAGCATCACTCTGCATCTTAGCTTAAATAATCTCCATTTGTTCCTATATTATCACATCTATATTTACTCTTAACAAAATGTAGAATAAAGGCAAAGCTTATGAAGAAGACTCTGTGGTAAACTTCTTGAATTGCCCCCCCCCATCAACATGGAAAAGGGCTTTATAGAGCCGATCTTCATTACTAACGTAAGTTTGTCCTTCTCGAGCCTTCAAACTTTGTTGTGTATATTTCGATAGCAATGACTGCAACTGTTGTTTATTTTTGTCGTTTGCATCAAATTGCATGTTTAAAGTTTATTATGAAGAAGTTCATAAACATAAGTTTCTCCTTCTCAATTTCAGTTTTTAGTTGTACAACCTAGTTCCTTATTCATACCATGTAAATTAAACTAAACATAGCAAGTGATCTTCTTTAGCACTGCATGTATGCTTGTGTTGTTGATCTGTAATCCAGTGGTGTGGTGAAACTACCAACTCCAGGACAATGTCATATCCTGCTATGTCTTAACTATGAACACTGCATATTATGTTAATGTTATTTAAATTGTGTCTCTTTATTTACCAATCTGAAATGGGATAAATTGACAGTACACTCAGCATCAATGCTTATACATTCTTTAGCACTTCATGTATGCTTGTGTTCTTGATCTGTAATCCAGTGGTGTGGTGAAGCTGGCCAGTCCTGCACAATGCCATTTCCTACCATGTCTTAACTATGAACAATGTTAATGCTATTTTAAACCAGGTCTCTTTATTTGCCACTAAGAAATGGGATGAATCGACAGCACTGATGCTTATATGCGCAAATCCTGTTATCTGTGTGCTTTTTTCTCTTTCAGGGTGATATCACTGACGCCAAGAAGAACTGCCACAATGATAGTGAGATGAACCCATTGCTTGTCCCTCTAACATATATTGTAGGGAAGAAGGCAACACATCTTGGGGATAGCTATACAATGCCAAAGTCATGTTTTGATGTAGTGTCGAAGGTACTCACTAATAGCAGTGACACAAGCTTGATGAAGTTGCCGCCTGAATCTGTTCGACTTCTTCAGTCTCAGATTCAAGCAGAACGACATGCTTCAGCTCAACTCCTACTGGAACTCCCATCTCTATGGAAGAATTAACCAGAAGTACAGGACGTCTATTGATGCTATGCAGCTAGAGTTGGATATAAGCGTCAACCAAGCGCAGTCTCATCAGCTTGTTCAGCTGCTTGCGCTGCAGCTCCTAGGCAGGGCTAACCTTTCTTGAACTGTGTTGAAGTGATGTTAGTTCTGTATAATATTTTTGGTGGCATGTTTATTTGCACTGGTGGCGACCTTTGATGCCCAGTGTATGTAATCTGCTCTCTGGTTGTGCTTTATTATCACTGGCGCCGAACTTTTATGCCCAGTACATGTAATATGTAGTAATTTCTTTGTTGTATAGTCTAGGTTTATTCTTCGTCTTGATGCTGTAATTTATTTTTGGTATATGCTGTCGTCGCTCTCTGAAAAGGTCGTAAGCTTTGACAAAGCGCAATGGGCCTGAACGTTCGGTTTATATATAAAAAATTACGGTACTAAAACTGGCCGGCCCGCCAATCGCTATAAATGGGCCGAAACATGGGCCTACAATCATCTCCGGCCAATAGCAGGCCTAGACGTAAACTCACCAACTATTAGTTTCGGGCCTTTAACAGGCCGAGTAAACCAGTTGCCTAAGTTGGGCCTGAAAATAAAATGGGCTTTTAACAGTCTAAAAAGTAGATTGGGCCTGAATTGTGACGTCGGCCCATGATTGGCCCAGCCACAAGACGGGCCGTTAGCAGGCCAAAATATGTGTCGGGCCACAGTTGGCCCAATAACATGATGGGTTGTAAGCAGGCCGGATGCAAAGCGGGCCATAATTAGGCCCAGTTATATCACGGGCCTTTACCGGGCCAATAGTCAGGTTGGGCTAAAATTTATCCATGAAGACTACGGGCCGTTAAGAGGCCGAAAGTCACTTCGGACCAGAAATAGGCCCACATGCAGCACGGGCCATTAAATGGCCGAATGTGAAACCTGGCCAACAACGGCCCGTATGTACCAAGGGCCACTAATAGGCCAAAAGTAATACCGGGTCGAACTATTACATGGGCCTTTAAGAGGCCATAGTTCAAATGGGCCCCCAATGGGGCCTAAAGCACAGTGGCTGTTAACGGGCCAGATCTTATATGGGCCGTAATTTGGACCAAAATACGTCAGGTAGTTAACGGGCCGGATCTGATATGGGCCATCATTTGGCCGAAAACATGGCAGACTGTTAACGGGCCGGATCTGATATGGGCCGTCATTTGGCCCAAAACGTGGCAGCCATCTAACGGACCGGATTTGATGTGGGCTGTAGTTTGGTCCAAATTGTGCCAGGCTGTTAACGGGCCAGCCCACTAGTGTATGACAAAATCTTGTGGGCCTTTGGCTAGGCCGGCCTTTTTACCTTAAATGGGCTACTATTGGGCCGTGCCACATGTCGATGTATCATAGGTGCGTTCCGTCCATTGTATGGATGACATCTGTCCGAACACCGAGCTGACACGTATTTACTTTGGCCAATGAGAATTTTACACGTGCAAAATTGCCATTGGTCCTGGCTGTTAGCGGGTTATTGGATCCAAAACCGGACCCGATAGCTTAACGGCGACCCGTTACGGTGGATGCCATGTGTCGGTTACCCTTGATGAAAACACTTCCATGATGCGCCATTTATCGTCATGGAAGTGGAAACTTTCGTGATGATAATTTTAGTATTGTCATGGAACACTTCTACGACAGCACAGGTATGACTATCTTGATTCTGTCATAAAATCGTCATGAATGTACATGCATGACAGAAAATGTGACCTACTATGACAAAGACGTATCATCACGGAAGTGTTTTTTTTGTAGTGACTTCATTTTCTTTGGTGTTGTGAATGATTCATATGCATACCATAGACCATTTGTTGAGCGCTTGATGCATGCTTGCTATGATCTTGAGGTAGATGCTTGTTCACTTGTCAGACATCTTAGCATCTCTACCTCCCATAAGCATGTTTGTTTCCATGATGCATTCCATTATGCTCACTCCATATGCTTACATGACATGCCACAATCCTTTGTCATACCATATGCTTGGCTTTGCACTAACGCTAACCACATTTGTTTTTCCAAGTGTTTGCTGTCCTTGCCCCTTTTGAAGGAACCCCAAGATGGTGCGACATTGGAGAGTGCCCATTTCGAGCTTCAAGATGATGAATGCTTGGTGATCATCCACTTCTACATGGCGATGCCATCTCTTTCCCATGGTGATTTGGTTTTCGATCCGAGTTCGGATCTTTCCCAAGGGGGAGGGGTTGATGCGGAGCATCCTACGGACATCATCGTGTCAAGAGTCTGTTTGGCAAGTGACATGTGCGACATCTACTCACATACATAAAGGTGAATCATCTCCTTTACACGTGTTCACTTGACCCCGTCGAGGATGGTATATTACTTGACACTCCTCTCGTGTGCATGCATAGGTATTACCGGAGCTTCATCATCGACTAGGAGGAGTGAGAGCACATGTGTACGCCTACACCATCTATGAGGGAAGCGTGGAAGAGAAGATGGAAGAAAGGAGAAGAAGACGAAGCGGCTGCTGGAGACAGGCCGGATATCCAGGTCACTTCCCAGATCATCCGGGCTTCAGCCGGACCATCCGGACGTGCTCCCGGATCATCCGGCTACCGCGTCCGAAGACACCCGAAAGCTTCCACTCGAAGCCGGATCATCCGGGACCCCACCCGGATCATCCGGCCCTGCTTGTGTGCATGACGGGCCTTGGGCCTTGTATCCCCACCTAACTTACCCCTTCGCCCCTTAGACTATAAATAGACCTTCTCCACCTCATTTCTAGGGTTAGCAATATGATAACTCATCTTAGTTGAGCTTTGCTCCTTACCTACTCTTCTTGAGAGAGAGGACCACTCCCATGGAGTTCAAGACCTCCATGTGAGCATGTGAGAAGATCCCGAGGGATTCAAGACCCCCTTGTGGGAAGGATCATCAAGACCTCATCTCCTCTTGGATTTGGGATGAACTCTACCTTGTATCTTTCCCTTTGATTGTTCATGTACCTTGTGGATCCATGTGTTTGTTAGTCTAGTGGATTTGTGGTTGGACTTGTTCTTGAGTGTTTCTCTTGTGATTTCTCCCTGTTCTTCCCCGTGTTCATCGTGTTCTTCAAGGAATCCCCCACCAATTCGTGAAAGACCGACCAATAGGGTTCCATCCTACATCAGGTACCACATCACAATCAACATAATCGGCATATGTAGCGATACTAAAATGCACACGAAGAGTACGTGTTACCTTAACCTTACAGCTGTTGTTGAACAATTATATGTAGTAAGGATGAGGATGTGGACTGGTGGTGAGAGACAACTTCTCCACCATCTCCACGCTAGCCAAGTTATTGCAGCTCCCTCCATCTATGATGACGCAAACAAAAAGTTCCTTCACAACTTCCTTTGTATGGAACAAATTGTGTCTCTGATTTTACTCAACTTGTGTGACCTGCACAGTCAAAACACGTTGAGCAACATAACTTTCATAACTGTCAGCGTCTTCAGCAGCCATGTATTGCGTCTCTTGTTCGGAATCATCTCCACCGTGTTCTTCACTTGTAATAAGAGCCAAAGTCTCCTCATCATAGTCACTAGTGGACTCATACCCACCATCCTCAGTAGCAATCATCACACGCTTAGATGGGCACTCACTCGCATAATGACCTCCACCCTTGCAACGACGACAAATAATATCATGTGTTTCCCCTGTTGATGCCATGGATGAAGAAGAGCTCTATGTAGGCCCGGAAGGTGTGCTCTTGGTAGATAGTGGTGGTTGTGCCTGCTTTCTTGTATCACGGTTGGAGGTGGCAGCTGACGGAGGCGCCGGCGCAGCAGAACGTGTGGAAGTAGAGGATGCACGTGGTGTCCATGATGATGATCGACCTGCAGAAAAATTAGTTCGCGCCCTGTCGATCTTGCACTTCACGTTCAGCTTTGCAAGCAAGATGGAATAAACGAGTGATATTGTTATACTCCTTATACCCTAAAATGGTCTGAATTTCTCTATTTAACCCACCCATAAAACATGCAAGCATAGCTTCGTTATCCTCGGCAATACCACATCTAATCATGCCAGTTTGTAATTCCTGATAATATTCCTCTACAGAATTTTTTCCTTGTCTTAAATGCTGCAATTTTTCAAGTAATTCACATTGATAATATGGTGGAACCCAACGAGTACGCATAGCATTTTTCAAAGCAGCCCAAGTAGTTGGGATATTTTCATGATATAATCTACAATGTTCACACCACCAAACACAAGCAAAACTAGTAAAAGCACAAACAATAGCAGCAACACGTCTATCCTTGGGATATTGTAAACATGTAAAACGTTGTCCAGTTTCTAACTCCCAAGTAAGATATACATCAGGAACATATCTACCATCAAATGGCGGAATATTCAATTTTATTTTAGGAACGTGGTCATGATCTCGTACCTGAGGTGGTGGTGCAGCCCTACCATTGCGATTATATGCAGGTGGACGACCTGGTGGTGGTGCTGGTGGTTGCATGTAGTTCTGATCCTCATAATCGCCCTCGTAATCGTCATCCTCCTCGGTAGTAGCCGCAGGAGCCATAGAAGCAGCAACAGCAGTAGCAGCGGCACCAGAATTTTGGCCTTCCTCAAGGGGAACACGCTTCGCTCGTCCTGCTGGATCGCGACGTGGAGGTGGTTGTTGTTGTTGCAACGATGCCGCAGAGGCAGCAGGTGGAGGTAGACGTGCGAGCACTTCAGCGAAGTTGGCATCCAACTTGGTGTCAATTGTCTTCTCAATGTCATCTATCCTCTCCAGTGCCTTTTCAAAACTTCTCATCATGTCATGCACCTGTTCACCCAACATTTGCTGAAATTTATCATGTAACTCCTTGTTCGTCATCTTCTGCCAGTTAGTCTCGTCGGCTTGATCTTGTCATGGTTAGCAACAATAGAAACACACAAGAATATGATCCTATAGACTACTAGGAAGTGGTGGTGGTGGTGTGTCACAATTCTCTCAAGCAAATCTCAATTTCTTACCAGTTCTTACCCAGCAGTAGGCGGTGATCGGCAACCTTTGTAGTAAAAACTCTCAAAGCTTGTATAAAGCGATTGCCAGGTGGTGTCAAACGCACGACGTAGATGTATGTGGAGCTAGGAAGGCTTATAATATGGTAGAAAAAGGGTCAGCAATAATCAATTCAGAGATGCAAAGCTGAGTAAACGCTCAATGACGGTACTGTGGTGGTCCTAGACCATGCTAGAGACACGAGCCTAGAACACTAACAAAATCATGGTGCTGCACGTAAACAAGGGAGGAGCACACTCTGAATCTCTTCTTTTTTTGCTCTCTTTTTCACTTTTTTGGCTCCGCAACAATTTTTTTTCGAAAAAGTCTACAAATGTTCTAAAAATTGCCTGGCCAGAATTTTCCAGACTTAGTTTTTTTTAGTTTGGAACTATTTTTCTTCTACGGGTGGCACGGAAGTTGGGGAGTCCAACTTGGTCACGACATGTACTAGGGCGTGATCTGGAAATCAAAAACAAAGAAGCGGATACTGGACTCGGACTAGGATTGGTGGCGGAGATGAATCTGGTGGAACTTGGACTAGTGGCGGATATATTTAGGGGCGGTGGAACACAGACTGGTGGCGAATCTGTGATGGCAGTGGACTCGGATTGGCGTGATGGCGGTGGATAGGCGTTGGAGGTGGACTCTGATTGGCGGGATGGCGGCGGATATGTGGTATATATGGACTCGGATTGGCGGTGGATATGCGATGGTGGTATATGGCAGCGGTGATGACGATGATGCAGCGGCATCGATGACGATGGTGCGGCGGCGGCATGACAACCTGTGACCACAACTCAAAACTCTAAGGGACTAGACGCTAAGACCAACAACTTGACACGATGATGCAACCGCAAATTCAACAAAGCAAAACACCAAACAGAAAATTCCAAAAGGCTCAGATGGGTTCAGATATGATGATCTAACCCTAAATATTTTTGTCTTGTTCGCAGACTGTAGGTATGAAGAACAAATGCCTCCTCCTTTTGTTGTGACTGAACCTGTAGTCTTTCTAGTTTGTAATGGAAAGATGGTGCACTGTTCTATATGTGATTATCCATATATCAGTCCGTAGGTGAGCTGACGAAAGGGAGGTAGAGGGTGGCAGAGTATACTTCAAACATAAAATCATCTGAAACTCAATTTTATAAGCCGGATCTTGCCTAAGAAACATTGTCGCAGCCGGCGAGTGGGTTATGGATGCATACAACTTTTCGTTGTGATCGTTTTGGCTGGTCATGGGGTTCCAGTGGAGATTGTAGGGCCAAATTATGGCCGTTTTATGGATACAACATCGCGGGACAGACCATGAATACAACTTTCAGGGTAAATTGATTGCATCGACGAGCCATCTTGCACCATTCGGAATTACCTATAATTTTTCGTGTGCATGCACAGAATGAGGATGACCTGTTATGTACTTTATCATCCAAGAATAATGCATCCGTTGGTGAAAAAGTGAGGGTGGTAGCTGGATGGTCGATAGACCAAGTGAAGCAAGAATTCTTGGGTTTCGATGCAACGAAGAGGCTCCTCCTTCTGTCGTGACTGAACCTATAGTCTTTCTAGTTTGTAATGTAATGATGGTGCATTGTTCTATATGTTATTGTCCATATTTCAGTCCGTAGGTGAGCTCACGGAAGGGTGGTAGAGGGTGGCAGAGTATACTTCAAACGTAAAATCATTCAAAACTCAAATTTACAAGCCGGATCTTGCCTCTGAAATGTTGTCGAAGCCATCGAGTGGGTTATGGACGCATACAACTTTTCATTATGATCATTTTGGCAGGTCATGGAGCTCCAATGGAGCTTGTACGGCCAAATTGTGGCCGTTTTATGGATACAACATCGGGGGACAGACTGTGAATACAACTTTCAGGGTAAGTTGATCGCACCGACGAGCCATCTTGCGCCATTCGGAGTGACCTATAATTTTGTGTGTGCATGAACAGAATGAGGATGAGCTGTTATGTACTTTATCATCCAAGAATAATGCATCCGCTGGTGACAAAGTGAGGGTGGTAGCGGGATGGGTGATAGACCATGTAAAACATGAATTCTTGGGTTTCAATGCAACGAAGAGCATCCTCCTTCTGTCATGACTGAACCTGTAGTCTTTCTAGTTTGTAATGGAAGGATGGTGCATTGTTCTATATGTGATTGTCCAAAGTTCAGTCCGTAGGTGAGCTCACGGAAGGGTGGTAGAGGGTGGCAGAGTATACTTCAAGCATAGAATCATCCGAAACTCAATTTTACAAGCCGGTTCTTGCCTCCGAAATGTTGTCCAAGACGGCAAGTGGGTTTTGGACGCATACAACTTTTCATTGTGATCATTTTGGAGGGTCATGGAGGTCCAATGGGGTTTGTAGGGCCAAATTGTGGCCGTTTTATGGATACAATTTCGGAGGACAGACCGTGAATACAACTTTTAGGGTAAGTTGATCGCACCGACGAGCCATCTTGCACCATTCGGAATGACCTATAATTTTTCGTGTGCATGAACAGAATGAGGATGAGATGTTATGTACTTTATCATCCAAGAATAATGCATCCGCTGGTGAAAAAGTGAGGGTGGTAGTGGGATGGTCGATAGACCAAGTGAAGCATGAATTCTTGGGTTTCGATGCAACGAAGAGTCTCATCCTTTTGCCGTGACTGAACCTGTAGTCTTTCTAGTTTGTAATGGAAGGATGGTGCATTGTTCTATATGTTAGAGCAACTCCAACCGGGCGACCCAAACGGACGCGCACTTTATCCGCCTTTTGTCCGTTTGGGTCGGCTCGTCCGCCCCCTTTTGCAAATCGGTCGCCCGTGTGCCCAACGGGGCGACCCATTTTTCATCTGCACAGAATAGTTTTTGTTCATAAAAAAGGCCCGCGGCCATAGATCATGCCAGCGGCCATGCCATCGCCAAGTGATGAGGACATCAATACCATTGTTACACCCACACCCCCTGCTGCTATACATACTGGACCAATTACTAGAGCTCGCGCACGCCAATTGAACAGGTACTTTCGTTTCTTGTTAACAATTCTAATGTTCATGAGAATATGATGCTGCCTAAATTGGATACATTTGTGTTGATTACTAATGAAGGGCCTAGCATGGACAAGAGGGATGAACACTAGAGCAAGATCAAGCATGTCGATGAAGGCGCGCGCGAAGGGAACCCGAACGGCGTTTCTAGTGAAGATTTCAGCACTTTGAAGCCTCCTTGATGACATACAAGGACATGGATGAAATATACAAGATGCCCTATCATAAATTTCATCCATACCTTAATATAGGTGATGCGCCACCTTAAATTTGGGCCAGGCCCATGTAATTTCGAAATACTACTTATAGGCTATTTTTTAGAGTCTGTATTGTAGGGGAAACGACTCGGGAGGTGTTTTAGTCCCACCTTGCCAAGGGGGGATGAAATCCCCTCTCTTTTCCCCTACAAATACAGCCCTTAAGGCACCATTTAGACTTTGGGTTTTGTTTAGATTAAAGTTCGCCATAGCTGCAACTCGCGTACTTCGTTTGTGTTCAACAACCAGACAAAGACGTCACAGAACCCCACTTTGATCAATAAAGCTTTCCTCTTAAATTTGCAATATCCAGATTGCAATCTCAGTTTCTTGCTTGTTCTTCGTTTGCTTGCAGGAAATAGACCCTCGTGGTCAGGTTGATCGTGCTCCGGCGTGGTCAATAACCTCTCGGAGTTGGTTTAACGATTGCTAAGGCGCGACGTCCTCGCACGTTCGTAGTCGGATCGTCAAAGTCTACTCCATCGAAAACGATAGTTAGCATCTCATCGAAAGACGGGATACCATTCCCTCTATCACCAAGAGTTCACGTCGGTGATATGCCTGCGGCCGGCATACATATGCCAGCCTCCAAAAAAAGTACGCAGTTAATGTTGGGCGCACTTGCCAGCAGCCGGCAGACATGCCAGCACACAAAAAATGAGACTCTA
Organism: Elymus sibiricus; assembly: GCA_039707655.1. Lineage (NCBI taxonomy): Eukaryota > Viridiplantae > Streptophyta > Magnoliopsida > Poales > Poaceae > Elymus > Elymus sibiricus. Next base: position 187,347,556 of record CM077672.1, read on the forward strand.
ATTCTACCACGCCATCTCGGCCGTGGTCATGTCAGCACATTTGCGGGCATACAAAAAGAATGGCGCTCTCGGCCATAGATCACTCGTCATCGAGGTTGAGCATGTCGGCCTGCATCTTCTCGAGCCAAAGTCGCTTCCTCAGGGAGACCGTGCTCAAGTACACCTTCATGATCTCGACCCCCTTCGTCATGCAAGTGAGCCAGACTTCTCTTGCTTTGGTGGCAGCTTTGGTGGCCTCGATCTCGAGCATCTTCGCTTGCTTCTCCGTCTCCAAGGAGAGCTTCTTCTTTTGTATCTCCATGAAGGCCCTAATTTGCTCGTCCTTGTCTTGCTGGCGCTTCTCCTCTCTTGAATCCTTGTTGGTGATCATGGCTTGCAAAGTAGCTTGCAAGGCAAGGGACGCCGCGTCGCGCTTGTCCTCTTTCTTGGAGTTGGTCTTCCCCTGCGGTCGCGGCTTCTCCCCCTCACCATGCTCTTCAATGGCTGCCTTCCCTCCAGGCGCCTTAATGGTGGCATATTGCGCCTTGAACGTCTCGTCCCCGTTGATGACCATCCAACAATGGGTGAGGGTGAAGGAATTGTCCTCATGTTGGGCCTTGAATGCTTCCAAAGCTTGGAAGGCCTACAAATGGACAAGTAACCACATGGACAAGCAAGCATATGAGCAAGCTTGTCGGCAAGCATACGAGCAACCATACGAGCAAGCGTATTAGCTAATGGACAATCAAATGATCAATCATATGAGGCAAAACATGTCAGCAAGATAAATGAGCAAGCAAATGAGCAAGCATGTCAACATACCATGTCTTTGATGCCGAGGCCACTCATGGGGTGGGCCTCGATGCTCTCAAGGGTGGCACAAAACTTGTTGCACTCTTGTTGTATCACCCCTCCAACGCTTGCCGAGCGAAACCCACCCACGCTTGCTCTCAAATTGGTACGTCTTAAACTTCTTGCGTTCATGGAACTCGCGATGCACTCTTTGACAAAATGTCGAAGCCTTTTGCTCGGCGCCTATCTTTGGGTCTTGTCCAATGTCTCTCCAACATTCACAAAGGAGTTTGTCATCATCCTTTGTGTATGCTTTGGTCTGCTTGCTCTTGCTCCTCTTGCTTGCATTGGCTTGGGTGGCGAGCTCTTCCTCAAAAAACAATGGCTCCCCATCGATGTCCACTTCATCATCCTCTTCGTCTAGGCCATAGTCTTCCGGGAACTCGTGCTCTAGCGGGAAAGAGCTGCCCATGCCGACTTGGACCTCCATGAAGGGGTGGGCCGTGCCTCTAATGTCTCCACCAAATGTGTTGCCCATGCCCTTGTGGCCGGCCATGAAGGGGGCTCGGCCATCTTGGCTTTGTGTCTCATCGGGATTGAAGGGAATGCCACCACCACCACCTTCGAAGATGATGCTATCCATGAGCAAGCGGTTGGCCTCGTCGTCCGCAGCCGGTATTGTGTCAAACAGGTTGTGGCTGTTCTCCATGGCATCGGCTAGGAGCTCGCGCTGGCGTTTCCGCGACCCCACGGAGGATGATCCACCAGCCACAGGTGTCGCGTGGAGATCGATGGCCATGGGCGATGGCGTGGCAGGCGCGACCACGCTCACCTCCGATGAACCGGAGCCCGTACAGTTGGACAAACGGGAGGCTTGCGGGCGGTGGGGGTGGAAGCCGTTAATTTGTAGGTGTAGGGATAAGTTTGCAAGGATAGAACTAGATGTACTTAGCGAGAATAAAACTACGAGTAATTTGCAAGATAATAAAATTTAGTTGTTTAGTAGAAAGCTTTTGTAACACAAGAAAGTTATTTGTCCCTAGGCAATCGATAACTAGACCGGTAATCATTATTGCAATTTTATATGAAGGAGAGGTATGAGCTAACATACTTTCCGTACTTGGATCATATGCACTTATGATTGGATCTCTAGCAAGCATCCGCAACTACCAAAGATCATTAAGGTAAAACCCAACCATAGCATTAAGTATCAAGTCCTCTTTACTCCCATACGCAACAACCCCCTTACTCGGGTATAAGCTTCTGTCACTCTCGCCACCCACTATAAGAGAATCATGAACGTATTGCAACACCCTACAGCGGGAATCCCACGCGCTTGCGCGACATGGAGGGCACCATAGGACAGCACCAAAATAAGACATACAACTCAAATCAATCACGATCATCAATCAACCCATAGGACAAAACGAATCTACTCAAACAACATAGGATGGCCATACATCATTGGATAATAATATATAGCATTAAGCACCATGTTTAAGTAGATATTACAGCGGGTAGAAGAGAGGTTACACCGCTGCATAGACGGGGAGAGAGTTGGTGATGACGGCGGTGAAGTTGTTGGTGTAGATCGCCGTCACAATGATTGCCCCGGCGGCGCTCCGGCGCCACCGGGAGAGAGGGGGAGAGAGCCCCCCTCCTTCTTATTCCTTGGCCTCCCCCCCGAGATGGGACGAGAGTTCCCCCTCTGGTCCTTGGCCGCCATGGCGGCGGAGGGGCAGGAGCCCCTCCGAGATTGGATCTCTCTCTCTCTGTTCTCTTCTGTTTCGCGTTCCTGTTTTCTGTCCCTTCACCGTTTCTTAAATTCCTGGAGATCCGTAACTCTGATCGGGCTGAAATTTTAACACAATTTTTTCCGGATATTATCTTTCTTGCAGCGAAAGAAGGGTTGCAACCACCTTACGAGGTGCTCACTAGGTACCACAGCGTGCCCTACCCCCCTGGGCACGCCCTGATGCCTAGTGGGCCCCTCGGGCACCGTCTTGCGTTGATTCTTCTTCCAAAAATTCACATATATTCCAAAATAAATCTCCGTAAATTTTTATCGCGTTTGGACTTCGTTTGATAAGGATATTCTGCGAAACGAAAAACATGCAACAAACAGGAACTGGCACTGGGCACTGGATCAATATGTTAGGCCCAAAAATAATATAAAATGTTGCCAAAAGTATATAAAAGTTGTAGAATATTGGCATGAAACAATCAAAAATTATAGATACGACGGAGACGTATCAGCATCCCCAAACTTAATTCCTGCTCGTCCTCGAGTAGGTAAATGATAAAAAGATAATTTTTGATGTGGAATGCTACCTAGCATAATCTTGATCATGTAATCTAATCATGGCATGAATATTAAGACATGAGTGATTCAAAGCAATAGTCTATAATTTGACATAAAGACATCAATACTCAGGCATCCCAACAAACAATCATGTCTTTCAAAATATCAATGCTAAAGAACGTTATCCCTACAAAATCATATAGCCTTGTCATGCTCCATCTTTTTAACACAAAGTATTTATCATGCACAACCCCGGTGACAAGCCGAGCAATTGGTTCATACTTTTTAACGCTCTTCAGCTTTTTCAACCCCCACGCAATACATGAGCGCAAGCCATGGATATAGCACTATGGGTGGAATAGAATACAGTGGTAGAGATTTATATGGAGAAGACAAAAAAAGAAGAAAGTATCACATCGACGCGGCTAATCAACGGGCTATGGAGATGCCCATCAATTGATATCAATGCGAGGAGTAGGGATTGCCATGCAACGGATGCACTAAGAGTTGTAAGTGTATGAAAGCTCAATATGAAAACTAAGTGGGTGTGCATCCAACTTGCTTGCTCAAGACCTCGGGCAATTGAGGAAGCCCATCATCGGAATATACAAGCCAAGTTCTATAATGAAAAATTCCCACTAGTATATGAAAGTGACAACATAAGAGACTCTCTATATGAAAAACATGGTGCTACTTTTAAGCACAAGTGTGGAGAGGATAGTAACATTTCCCCTTCTCTCTTTTTCTCTCATTTTTTTGTTTTCTATTTTTTTTCTCTTTTTTTTCCTTTTTTTGTTGGGCTCTTTTTGGCCTCTTTTTTTCGTCCGGAGTCTCATCCCGACTTGTGGGGGAATCATGGTCTCCATCATCCATTCCTCACTGGGACAATGCTCTAATAATGAATAATGATGATCATCACACTTCTATTTACTTACAACTCAAAATACGATTCGATATCTAGAACAAAGTATGACTCTATATGAATTCCTCTAGCGGTGTACCAGGATGTGCAATGATCTAGCGTGGCAAAGATATCAAAAAATGGACAAGCCATGAAAATATCATGCTAGCTATCTTACGATCATGCAACGTAATATGACAATGAATGCTCAAGTCATGTATATGATGATGATGGAAGTTGCATGGCAATATATCTCGGAATGGCTATGGAAATGCCATAATAGGTAGGTATGGTGGCTGTTTTGCGGAAGATATAATGAGGCTTATGTGTGATATAGTGTATCATATCACAAGGTTTGGATGCACCGGCCAAGTTTGCACCGACTCTTGAGGTGAGAAAGGGCAATGCACGGTACCGAAGAGGCTAGCAAATTGCGGAAAGGTAGGAGTGCGTATAATCCATGGACTCACATTAGTCATAAAGAACTCACATACTTATTGTGAAAGTTTATTAGCCCTCGAAGCAAAGTACTACTATGCATGCCCCTAGGGGGATAGATTGGTAGGAAAAGACCATCGCTCGTCCCCGACCGCCACTCATAAGGAAGACAATCAATAATAAATCATGCTCCAACTTCTTAGCATAACGAGAGACTATACGTGCATGCTTCAGGAATCACAAACCTTAACACCAATATTCTTACTAAACCACAATCATTCACTAGTACCCCCCACATATTACCATCTCTATATCGCAAAACTATTGCAAGGAATCAAACATATCATATTCAGTGATCTACAAGTTTTATGTAGGATTTTATGACTAATCATGTGAATGACCAATTCCTGTTGACTCTCTAAATAGATATAAGTGAAGCATGAGAGTTTAATTCTTTCTACAAAAGAATTGTCCACGCTCTAATAAATATAAGTGAAGCAAAAGTGCATTCTACAAATAACGGTTTTCTATATGTAGAGAAACAGGCAATCCAAACTTTAAATGATATAAGTGAAGCACATGAAGCATTCTATAAAGCCATACTCAAAAGATATAAGTGAAGCACATGAAGCATTCTATAAAGCCATACTCAAAAGATATAAGTGAAGCGCAAAGAGCATTCTATAAATCAACCAAGGACTATCTCATACCAGCATGGTGCATTATTAAAAGAAAATAAAAAGCACACGACGCTCCAAGAATTTACGCATATCATGTGAACAAAACAAAAATCAAGACATACCGATACTTGTTGAAGAAAGATGGGATGCCTTCCGGGGCATTCCCAAGCTTAGACGCTTGAGTCTCCTTGAATATTTACTTGGGGTGCCTTGGGCATCCCCAAGCTTGAACTCTTGCCTCTCCTCCTTCTCCTCATATCGAGACCTCCTCGATCTTCGAACACTTCATCCACAAAAATCTTAACAAAACCTCTGTGAGATCCGTTAGCATAATAAAACAAATCACTACTTTAAGTACTGTTGCAAACCCATTCATATTTTATTTTTGCACTATCCCTACTGTATTCTAACTTCTCCATGGCTTATACCACTCGATACAATCCATAGTTCCATCAAAACAAGCAAAACAATGCATCAAAAACAGAATCTGTCAAAAACAGAACAGTCTGTAGCAATCTGAATATTGACTATACTTCTGTAACTCCAAAAATTCTGAAAAATTAGAAAATTTTAAAAATTTGCATATAAGTATTGTGTAAAAAATTCAGAAACTTTTGACATTCCGGTAAAAAATGTAAATTCACATACTACAGCAAAAGTTTCTGGTTTTGCACTGCACATACCAAACAAGCAATCTAAACATCCTAAAGGCAAATCTTGGCACATTATTTTTATAATACAATGGATTTGTACAAAGGGATAATTATTTTTGTTGAAAAGATTCTGTAATTCAAGATTCACAAATTTTGCATGGGCATGAACAAAGTTCAAGGAATTCCCCCACTTCAACGTTGTTCGTCTTTCTCACTTTCACTTTTCCTTTTGAAAAGTTTTAGGTTCCCCTCTATATTTTTTTGTTTTTAAACTTTTTAAAAGAACACAACAGAATAAAATGACTCTCTAAAACTTCCGGGTTGTCTCCCTGGCAGCGCTTTCTTTAAAGCCATTAAACTAGGCATAAAGTGCTCAAGTAATTGATCCACCCGGATCCCAAGGTATATCAAAGCCAATTTTAATTAACAATGATTTGTTATTTAGCAGTGAGCACAAAGCAACATATATCATGCAATGACGAAGTCTAACTCTCTTCCTATGCATCGGCATGTCATAAAAGAACAATTCATGCACATCAAGTAAAGGCCAATGCATAATATAAACAGTTTCTTGCAATTTTATCGTATTGGAAACATAGAGAGGCGGAGATGTAGTTCCTCTCTCGTAATAATTCCAAGTAGGAGCAGCAAGCACATGCATATTATATTCATCAAAATCATCATGTGCAACGGTAAGAAACAACCCATCAATATAATCCTTAATAAGTGCAAACTTCTCCGATATAGTGTAGTTGGGAGAATTCAAAAAGATAATAGGACTATCATGTGTGGGTGCAATAGCAACAATTTCATGTTTAACATAAGGAACTATAGCAAGTTCATCTCGATAAGCATAATTCATATTGGCATCATGGCCACAAGTATAGCAAGCATCAATTTCATCAAAAAGGGATATTTCAAAAGAATCCAAGGGATCATAGCAATTATCATAGCATTCATCCTTCGGTAAGCACGAAGGGAAATTAAATAATGTATGAGTTGAAGAGTTACTCTCATTAGAAGGTGGGCACGGGTAGCTAATCCGCTCTTCCTCCTTGTGTTCTTCGCTCTCCTCATCATCTTTTTCATCTAATGAGCTCACAATTTCAGCAATTTCTACTTCCATAGATTCCTGCAAAATATTAGTCTCTTCTTGGACAGCGGAGACTTTCTCAATAAATTCATCAATATTGGCATTGTATTTATAATTATCATAGCAATATTTAAGTATAGAAAAAATTTCAGATCTATAAACAGCATGATCACAATCCTCATACTTTTCAAACAAAGATTCAATTTCATAAGCACCCTTAAAAGCAACAAATTCTTCTATTCGTTCCACGTCATAGTAATCATATATACCATTAGCGTAAGAATCCAAGGTTTCATTATCATTAAATTCACATGAAAAGGGAAGGTGTGGAGCCTTCATCCTAGAGCAGCATGTACAATCATATCTCAAGCATAAATCCCAAGCATACCATTACAAACAATCAATTTGATCCCATAAGAGTTTCCCTTTTTGAGACGAGCGATAATCCCTAAAGTATTCACGTTGATCCAACGTGTCTCCAATTATCAAGTTGAATGGGGTTTTCTCTGGATTATGAAAGTAGTGTTTAATATTTTCCACATAACGAGCATCTAGGGTTTTAGGAGGTTCCCCATCTCCATGAGTAGCAAGTACAACTAATTTTTTTGGTATTTCGTGTTCCATATCCATAACTAAAGATAGAGAACAACTTAGAACAGCAAATAAAAACTACTTAGTGATAAAGCAAACAAGCACACACGAGAATATCAACCCCACGCTATTGCTCCCCGACAACGGCGCCAGAAAAAGGGTCTTGGTAACCCACAAGTATAGGGGATCAATTGTAGATTTTTTGATAAATAAGAGTGTCGAACCCAACGAGGAGCTAAAGGTAGAATCAATATTCCCTTCAAGTTCTATCGACCACCGATACAACTCTACGCACACTTAACGTTCGCTTTACCTAGAACAAGTATGAAACTAATTTGTAGGTGTAGGGATAAGTTTGCAAGGATAAACCTAGATGTACTTAGCGAGAATAAAACTGTGAGTAATTTGCAAGATAATAAAAGTTAGTTGTTTAGTAGAAAGCTTTTGTAACACAATAAAGTTATTTGTCCCTAGGCAATCGATAACTAGACTGGTAGTCATTATTGCAATTTTATATGAAGGAGAGGCATGAGCTAACATACTTTCCGTACTTGGATCATATGCACTTATGATTGGAACTCTAGCAAGCATCCACAACTATCAAAGATCATTAAGGTAAAACCCAACCATAGCATTAAGTATCAAGTCCTCTTTACTCCCATACGCAACCACCCCCTTACTTGGGTATAAGCTTCTGTCACTCTCGCCACCCACTATAAGAGAATCATGAACGTATTACAACACCCTACAGCGGGAATCCCACACACTTGCGTGACACGGATGGCACCATAGGACAGCACCAAAATAAAGCATACAACTCAAATCAATCACGATCATCAATGAACCCATAGGACAAAATGAATCTACTCAAACATCATAGGATGGCCATACATCATTGGATAATAATATATAGTATTAAGCACCATGTTTAAGTAGAGATTACAGCGGGTAGAAGAGAGGTTACACTGCTGCATAGAGGGGGAGAGAGTTGGTGATGATGGCAGCGAAGTTGTTGGTGTAGATCGCCGTCACGATGATTGCCCCGGCGGCGCTCCGGCGCCACCGGGAGTGAGGGGGAGAGAGCCCCCCTCCTTCTTCTTCTTCCTTGGCCTCCCCCCACGATGGGAGGAAAGTTCCCCCTCTGGTCCATGGCCGCCATGGCGGCGGAGGGGCAGGAGCCCCTCCGAGATTGGATCTCTCTCTTTGTTCTCTTCTGTTTCGCGTTCCTGTTTTCTGGCCGTTCACCATTTCTTAAATTCCCAGAGATCCGTAACTCCGATCGGGCTGATATTTTAACATTATTTTTTTCCAGATATTATATTTCTTGCGGCGAAAGAAGGGTTGCAACCACCTTACGAGGTGCTCACTAGGTACCACGGCGCGCCCTACCCCCCTGGGCATGCCCTGATGCCTAGTGGGCCCCTCGAGCACCGTCTTGCATTGATTCTTCTTCCAAAAATTAACATATATTCCAAAATAAATCTCCATAAATTTTTATCACCTTTGGACTTCGTTTGATATGTATATTCCGTGAAACAAAAAACATGCAACAAACAGGAACAGGCACTGGGCGCTGGATCAATATGTTAGTCCCAAAAATAATATAAAATGTTGCCAAAAGTATATAAAAGTTGTAGAATATTGGCATGAAACAATCAAAAATTATAGATACGACGGAGACGTATCTGCCGTGCGCCTGCGGCGTCGTCGACATGCGCGGCGAGTCCGGAAGTGGGGGACGAAGGGGCGATAAGGTGGTGCTGGCCGCGGCCACAGCGGCACCGATGAGCCCGTGCTGGCTTGGGTTTAACCCTAGCATCAGCAGGGCCTGCCTCGTGGCCCCGCGGACGTGGCGGCTAGTCTTCGCAGTGTCGGCCTCTTGCTTTGCGGCGGCGGCGAGGGTGGACACGCGGTCGCGGCGTCGATCCTGGCTTCCAGCGTGTACCGGCGGTTCTTCCTCTTGGCTGACTGGACAGCGCGCTGCTCGTCCATCAACTCCTTCTTCTTCTTGCTTGGCGCCAGCGCTTTGTGGGTGACGCAGGCCTTGCCTCCTTTACCGGAGACGGGGCTGGCGAAGGTGAGGGAGGCGAGGCCGACGGCGGCGTCGAGGGTCGGCGCGTCGTCATCCATGGCGTGCACCGACTGGCAGGCCAGGGGGAGGACAAGGGTGGGTGTCGTGCGTGTCCGTCCCGTCTCCGCGCCGATGCAAATGCGGCCCAAATACGGGCCTGGAATGTGTCGCGGGCAGACAAAAAATGGACGCATGTCCGTTTGGGTCGCCGCGTTGGGCCGAGTTTTGTGTCTGCGCCGACCCAAACGAACACATGCGGATGAAATGGGTCACCCGGTGGGAGTTGCTCTTATTGTCCATATTTCAGTCCGTAGGTGAGCTCGCTGAAGGGTGGTAGAGGGTGGCAGAGTATACTTCAAACATAAAATCATTCAAAACTCAATTTTAGAAGCCGGATCTTGCCTCCGAAATGTTGTCGAAGCCATCGAGTGGGTTATAGACGCATACAACTTTTCATTGTGATAGTTTTGGCGGGTCATGGAGGTCCAATGGAGCTTGTACGGCCAAATTGTGGCCGTTTTATGGGTACAACATCGGGGGACATAACGTGAATACAACTTTCAGGTTAAGTTGATCGCATCGACGAGCCATGTTGCACCATTCAGAATGACCTATATTTTTTTGTGTGCATGAACAGAACGAGCATGAGCTGTTGTGTAATTATCATCCAAGAATAATGCATCCGCTGGTGAAAAAGTGAGGGTGGTAGCGGAATGGGTGATAGACCATGTAAACCATGAATTATTGGGTTTCGATGCAACGAAGAGCCTCCTCCTTCTATCGTGACTGAACCTGTAGTCTTTCTAGTTTGTAATGGAAACATGGTGCATTGTTCTATATGTTATTGTCCATATTTTGGTCCGTAGGTGAGGTCAGGGAAGGGTGGTAGAGGGCAGAAGAGTATACTTCAAACATAAAATCATCTGAAACTAAGTTTTATAAGCCGGATCTTGCCTCCGAAATGTTGTCAAAGCCGTCGTGTGGGTTATGGACGCATACAACTTTTCGTTGTGATTGTTTTGGCGGGTCATGCAGATCCAACGGAGCTGGTACGACCAAATTGTGGCCGTTTTATGGATACAACATCGGGTACTGACCATGAATACAAATTTCAGGGTAAGTTGATCGCACCAACGAGCCATCTTGCACCATTCGGAATGACCTTTATTTTTTTGTGTGCATGAACAGAATGAGGATAAGCTGTTATGTAATTTATCATTTAAGAATAATGCATCTGCTGGTGAAAAAGTAAGGGTGGTAGCGGGATGGGTGATAGACCATGTAAAGCATGAATTATTGTGTTTCGATTCAATGAAGAGCCTCCTCATTCTATCTCGACTGAACCAGTAGTCTTTCTAGTTCGTAATGGAAAGATGGCGCATTGATCTATATGTGATTGTCCATATATCAGTCCGTAGGTGAGCTCACGAATGGGTGGTAGAGGGTCGCAGAGTATACTTCAAACATAAAATCATTCGAAACTCAATTTTATAAGCCGGATCTTCCCTCCGAAATGTTGTTGAAGCGGCGAGTGGGTTATTGATGCATCCAACTTTTCATTGTGATCATTTTGGGGGGTCATGGTGCTCCAATGGAGCTTGTATGGCCAAATTGTGGCCGTTTTATGGATACAACATCGGGGGACAGACCATGAATACAACATTCAGGGTAAGTTGATCGCACCGACGAGCCATCTTGCACCATTCAGAATGACCTATAATTTTGTGTGGTCATGAATAGAGTGAGGATGAGCTGTTATGTAATTTATGATCTAAGAATATTGCATCCGCTGGTGAAAAAGTGAGAGTGGTAGTGGGATGGGTGATAGACCATGTAAAGCATGAATTCTTGGGTTTCGATGCAACGAAGAACCTCCTCCTTCTGTCGTGACTGAATATGTAGTCTTTCTAGTTTTTAATGGAAGGATGGTGCATTCTTCTATATGTTATTTTCCATATTTCAGTCTGTAGGTGAGCTCACGGAAGGGTTGCAAAGGGTGGTAGAGTATACTTCAAACATAAAATCATTTGAAACTAAATTTTATAAGCCGGATCTTGCCTCCGAAATGTTGTCGAAGCCGTCGAGTGGGTTATGGACGCAAACAACTTTTCGTTGTGATCGTTTTGGCAGGTCATGGAGCTCCAATGGAGCTTGTACGACCAAATTGTGGCCGTTTTATGGATACAACATTGGGGGACAGGCCATGAATATAACTTTCAGGGTAAAATGATAGCCCCAATGAGCCATCTTGCACCATTCGGAATGACCTATATTTTTTTGTGCATGAATAGAATGAGGATAAGCTGTTATGTAATTTATCATCCAAGAATAATGCATCTGCTGGTGAAAAAGTGAGGGTGGTAGCGGGATGGGTGATAGACCGTGTAAAGCATGAATTATTGGGTTTCGATGCAATGAAGAGCCTCCTCCTTCTGTCGTGACTGAACCTGTTGTCTTTCTTGTTTGTAATGGAAAGATGGTTGTCGGGCCCGTGACTCAGGGTATCCTGGCCCGTCTGCCTTTGGCCCAGGGCGCAATGCCCGGCGTGGTCCCAGCAGGCCGTCACCATCGAGCATCTCACCTGGACCCCTCGTGAGGCCCTGGTCTCCTGAGGATCCCTCCGCTGGGAGCAGGCGAGCAAGGTGCGGCATCTTCACCAATAGCCTCGCGAGGCCCTCTCGCGAGGCGGCCTCCCGAGGTGGCCTTCCGAGGCACCCTCCCGAAGAAATGCCGGATAAGTATTGTTCGCCTAGGTCGCGCGGTCTCTTGCCCATCACGTGGGTGACGCGCGTGGCGACGAATGGCGGCAAAGGCCGTGCTAGCAGGCGCGGATGAAGAGGGTTTCCCCTTTTGTGCTAAGGGAACCAGGCCAGCAGTCCACTTCCCAAAGCAACCCCAAAGGTTGCCCGATCGGCAAAAGAAGGCCAAGACAGCAAGGCGCATAGGGCGGAGGTCACCACCGAGCCCACCGGCGCGTCATGGATCATGCTTTTGCAGGCGAAGACCGCCTTTGGTCAGGATAGACTGAGCGCCTGTCCCCTTTCAAAATCCGTCGAGTGTGGGAACCCTTCCTGCCTAGTTTTTTGGGGGAAGAGGAGCAGAGCGGCTATAAAGGGGGCAGAGCTGTCATTCTAGAGGAGGTCGAGTTCCTTGCTTCCTACCTTGTACGCAAGAACCCTCTTGCCCAGAGCAATCCCAACACAAGCAGGAGTAGGGTTTTACAACGCAAGGTGGCCCGAACCTGGGTAAACCGTCGTGTCCCCTATCGTGCTCCCGCGTAGTGCTCGTGCCGTAGCTTCATCGTGGTAGCCTTGAGTGAGGAAGAGCCAGCGTGCCAGGTAGGGGCTGCTCGAGTTCTTTTCCACCACCTCACCGCCATCGCCGACGCTCGCCGTGAGCGCTACGCGCGCCGAACCGGCCGGATGGCCCAGACGGAGCCCGTCGCCCGCGACGACTGTCGACGCCGTGCCACCGGCGCTGTCACCGACCCCGCTGCAAGGGAGCAGCAGGCTTCCTCCCACCACCCGTCCGTGCAGGCGGACGGCCACACCGCCACGGCCTCTTTGCTCGCCAGGCGCGACGCACCGGCCCCGCAGGCCGTGCTGCTCATGGCGCGTGAGCTCCTGCGCTACCGCCCCACCGACGCCGGCTACGATGCCTGACTCGGCCACATCACCGAACTCGTCGATGCTGTGGGCGACGCCCCGGCGCCCTCCTGCTCGCTCCGTCCTCCACCATCTCATGCCGGGGACGCGGCGCACGACGCGCCTCCTCTGCCTCCCCTGCGCGACGAGCTCGCTGGCCCCCAGCGCAATGTGTGGGCGCGTGAGCCGTCCCGCGGTGCGTCCTCGCCGGACCTTGGCGAGCCCAGCTACCAGATCATCCGCGGCGCACCGCGTGACGCGCGCGTACTCCTCGAGCAGAAGCGTCAGCGCCAGGACCGGGCAGTCCAGGATGTCGCGGTGGTTGGGCGCCAGAACCGCACCGCCCCCGCCGGCGGCGTCCCTTCGAGCGGCGTGGGCGCCACGCCTTCACTCGCGAGCTGCGCTGCATTGTGTGGCCTGCGAAGTTCAAACCGGAACTGCCTCCGCGCTAAGATGGCACCCCCAACCCCGCAGAGGTCCTTCAGCTCTATGTGCTGAGCGTTGAGGCGGCGAACGGCGACGACAAGGTCATGGCAAACTGGTTCCCCATGGCCCTCAAGGACGGCCCGTGCTCTTGGCTCATGAACCTCCCCGAAGCGTCGATCTCGTCATGGGCCGAGCTCTACAGCTAGTTCATCGCCAACTTCAAGGGCACGCAAGACCGCTCCCTCACCATCAACGACCTGCGGCATCTGTGGCAACGCCCTGATGATACTCTCCGCAAGTACATCCAACGCTTCAGCCAGGTGCGCAACAAGATTCCGTGCGCCTCAGACGCGGCCATCATCTCTGCCGGTGTCACGAAAGTCAAGATGCGCGAGAAGCTCGCCATCAACGATGAGCTGGACTCGGTGCTTGAGCTGCTCGATCTCGCCGACAAGTGCACCAAGGCTGAAGAAGGTCGTCTCTTCGTCCACAACGACCCTGACGCGGCTTCCGATGCCGCCAAGGCTAAGAGCAAGGACGCCAAGCGCAAGGGCCCTGCCGTGCTTGCAGCGGAGCCCGAGCAGAAGAGCGGCCGTGACCGCGAAGAGCCCGGGAAGGACAATCGCCCGCTCTGCATCTACCACAACGTGCGCTCCCATAGCACTGAGGACTGCCAGGAGCTCAGGCAGCTCCATGATGAGCGCCAGCGCCGCCGAGATGACCGCAACGGCCGCGGCGCCGGCCGTGGAGGCGGCCGCGGCGGCAACCGCTGGGACGGCCACGGCGGCAATGGCAACTTCCGCCAGGCCTGGCGCAATTAGCCTCGTGAGGCAAATTCTAAGGCGAATGCCGCTCTCCCGCCAGGCCACCGCCACCCTAGAGGAACGACGTTAACCAGCCTAATGAGGGCGTTGGGGGCTACCAAGAGCCTCGCGCCGTCGCCTACATCCTTGGCGGGGCTCAGGCCCCCGCGTCTAACCGCCACTTCAAGTTGCTCTCTCGCGAGGTGAATGCCGCCCTCCCAAGGCCTGAGGACGCGCGGCCCCTCAAGTGGTCGCAGTATGCCATCACCTTCGACTCCAAGGACCACCCCAAGTCCATGGCCTCCGCAGGCGCCCTCCCCATGCTATGCACTCCCACCATCAGCAACGTCGCGGTCACCAAGACCCTCATCGACGGAGGCGCCGGCCTCAACGTGATCTCCATCGAGACCTTCGAGATGCTCCAAGTGCCCTACGACCAGCTGATGCCGACCAGGCCCTTCTCCGAAGTGACTGATGGCTCCACCATCCCTCTGGGGCAAGTGCGCCTCCCCATCACCTTTGGTACCCACAATAACTACCACACCGAGCTCATCGACTTCGACGTGGCGCACATCGGCCTGTCGTACAATGCCATCTTCGGTTACCCCGCGCTCGCCAAGTTCATGGCAGTGTCCCACCACGCCTACAACATCCTCAAGATGCCTGGCTGCAGCGCCATCATCACCGTCGCCTGTGACGAGAAGGACGCGGTATGTTCCCTGGAGTGTGCCTACAAGGCTGCCGCGCATCCGGCTAACGAGGATGCGGCTGAGCCTCCTAAGGCCGCGCCTGCGAAGAAGAAGCAGATGTTCTCTCAGGACCGCACCGAGATGAAGAAGGTGTCGGTGGACGGCAGCGGCTCAGGCCCTGCCTTCACCATCGGCGCCGGCCTTCCTCCAACATAGGAAAGCGCGCTCGTCACCTTCCTTCGGGCAAACTCGGATGTCTTCGCCTGGAAGGCATCTGACTTGTCCGGTGTGCTGAGGGAGGTGATCGAGCACCACTTAGCAGTGTACCCCAACGCACGCCCCGTCAAGCAAAAAGCATGGCGCCAGGCGCCAGAGAAGCAAGATTTCATCGTCAAGGAAGGTTAGAAACTCCAAGAAGCTGGAGTTATCCAAGAGGTGCGCCATCCCGAATGGCTCGCCAACCCAGTCGTCGTCCCCAAGAAGGGCGGCAAGGAGCGTATGTGCATCGACTTCACCAGCCTCAACCAGTCCTGCCCTCAGGACCCCTTCCAGCTGCCACGAGTCGCTCAGGGTGCAGGCCCCGCCACCGGCGGCGCGCGCATGCCTTTCGGCCTGAGGAACGCCGGCGTCTCCTTCCAGAGACTGGCGCTCCTCGTGCTAGGGCCTCGCGAGCCCCCCACTCCTCGCGAGCCCCTTAGGCCTCAGGAGCCCCCGGGTCCCGGAGGAGTGGGCTCCCGCGGCACGCCTCGCCAGGTGCCCTGATGGCTCCCCAGCACGGCCACGGTTCTGCCAGACGCGCCCGAGCGGTACCTCCCGGGCCCAGGTTCTTTCTTGCCGCGCCTTCTGCACCCTCGCTCCCGGGATCCTTCCACCAAGGTGATTTGTCGTGCAACTGAGGGCGCCCCATGGGCTGCACCAACCTCAAGCTGATCCGTGCCGGACACGGCAGCCTCGCCCCTCTCCTTTTTGGTTGTGTAATGAATTTGGCTAATTATGCCCTCATGAGTTTATGTTGCCTGCTTAATTCCGCGTGGATGCGACGTCGTCTCGAGAGCGCCACGCGCTCGCGACCCCTATTCTGACCATTCCGTGAGCGAGGGCTAGGCACGGCGCCTGTGCTCGGGTCCGTCCCTGCAGCGCCGCTAAACCCAAGTGACTGAGCTCTGGCTCGCGGGCCTGCTCCCGTGCACGTCACCTCACCAAGCTCCTTGGTGCCTTATCTCCTCACGCAACGGTCACGAGCTGGCTAGCAAGCGTGCGTCGCTCCCCCAATGTGGGATTTGTCAATATGCAGTCCCTGAAGCAAGCCACTCGGGAGCCACGCGGGCAGCATCCTGTGAGCCGGCCTGTGTCGGTCGCCTCGGCAGGGGACCTCGCGAGACGAAGACCTCGAGAGCCAAGCCTTGAGAGGCACGCCTCATGAGCCGCGCATGCCTTGTGCTCTTCATGAGCTGCGCCTCGCCCGATACCGCTCCTCGTCAAAAGCTAAGTCCAACCTCCTCGCGAGACCCTCTCACCGTCTCTCAAGTTCTCTCCCTTTGCGATCTTACTGCGCTGGCATTTTTTCTTTTCGCATGAGCCGCTTGCACGCCAAAGGGGGGCTCTCTGAGCATCGCACCTCAGGAGCCCTCACTAGCTCCCGGTGCCCCTCACCTCCTGGCTTTGTCCCGGCAACGCGACCAACATACCAGCGACGGCTGAGGCCCACTCGGAGGCTGGGACCTGACGACGTAGAGCGCCGGGGCGAACAAGAAAAGGAAAAAAAGGCCTCACGAGAGGACTTCGGGAGGGAACGCTTACATCCCAAACCACAAGAGCATCAAATTAAAACATTGTCTTCACACCGCCACGGGGCTACATCGATGCAGTGTAGGAGAATAAAAAGAAAGGAGGCCTAGGCGGGGCGCCGCCATCCCCGAGACTCCAACACAGACGCCACGTGCCCCTAGTCAGAGTCCTCATCCTCGCTCTTGACGCGGGGGGAACTGTCGTCGCTTCCGCTCCCACCGGAGGGGGCGGCACCACTGTCGCTGTCGTCCTCGCTGGAGGAGCCACTGTAGCTGCCGTCCTCGCTCTCCGTGCATCATTCCAGACGGCTGCCGGAGACCCCGAAGATCTTCATGAAGAGGGTGGTGGCTCCGTCGTACTTGAAATGGAGTACGTGCTCCCGCTTCAGGCCGCCGGCGAGGGCGAACGACTTCCACCCCTGCTTCAAGAACATGAAGCCCGAGGGGGTAATCTCCGTCACTACCCAGGAAGGGCCGTTGCAGCAGCTATCCACCTGCAGCCACAGGCCCAGGGGCGCGCGTCCCTCCATCGCCCTCGCGAACCAGTCCGGAAGCCGAAGCCAGGTGCAGGGCGAGCGGTGGATGTTCACTATGAACTCGTGGGCTGCCTCCGCTAAGTGGCTCCCTGCCTGGGGAGGGAGCGCGGCTAGCCCCCCGCGACCGCCTCGGCCGCGCACGCCGTGCCCTCCACGCCCGTGAGCTGCCCCCCTTCCATGGCCGCTGGGCCCAGCGCCGGTGGCCGCCGGGGAGCGCCCGCACCCCTGGGGTGGAACCTTGGATGTGGCAGCAGAAGCACGGGCATGCCCTCTTCTCCTCGCCATCGCTGCGGCGGCTCTGGCAAGACGAGGTGGGAGAGATCGGAGGAGGAAGAAGATGGGTGGAGGACTTTGGCTCTTCTCTCCCCCCTCTTTATACTTGGTGCGAGGCTCTTCTCATCACTCCGCCTTCTTCGGCGTCGGAAATCGAAGCAACAGCAGCAGCAAAGGAATGCAATGATGGTCTCATGTCGCGCATGACAGGCTTTATGTCAGCGCGGGCGGTTACCGAGGCATCGTGGGAGAAGTGGGGGGTTCCCCCTCCACATCGTGCGCCACGCGTCGTGCCTGGCCCACAGGCGGGTAGGGCCTGTGCCGTTTCGCCCCTTAGTAAGCGGGAACGTGCGCGCCACAGGCCCGAGGGCTACTGTCGGGCCGATGGAACCCAGGGTATCCTGGCCCGTCTGCCTTTGGCCCAGGGCTCAACACCCGGCGTGGGCCCAGCAGGCCGTCACCATCGAGCTTCTCACCAGGACCCCTCGTGAGGCCCTGGTCTCCTGAGGATCCCTCCGCTGGGAGCAGGATAGGCGCGGCATCTTCACCAACAGCCTCGCGAGGCCCTCTCGTGAGGCGGCCTCCCGAGGTGGCCTTCCGAGGCACCCTCCCGGAGACATGCCGGATAAGTATTGTTCGCCTCGGTCGCGCGGTCTCTTGCCCATCACGTGGGTGATGCGCGCGGCGACGAACGGCGGCAGAGGCCGTGCCAGCAGGCGCGGATGAAGAGGGTTTCCCCTTTTGTGCTAAGGGAACTAGGCCAGCAGTCCACTACCCGAAGCAACCCCAAAGGTTGCCCGAGCGGCAAAAGAAGGCCAAGACAGCAAGGCGCACAGGGCGGAGGTCACCACCGAGCCCACCGGCGCGTCATGGATCATGCTTTTGCAGGCGAAGACCGCCTTTGGTCAGGATAGACTGAGCGCCTATCCCCTTTCAAAACCCATCGAGTGTGGCAACAAGTCCCGCCTAGTTTTTTGGGGGAAGAGGACCGGGGCGGCTATAAAGGGGGCAGAGCTGCCATTGTAGAGGAGGTCGAGTTCCTTGCTTCCTACCTTGTACGCAAGAACCCTCTTGCCCAGAGGAATCCCAACACAAGCAGGAGTAGGGTTTTACACCGCAAGGTGGCCCGAACCTGGGTAAAACGTCGTGTCCCCTGTCGTGCTCCCACGTAGTGCTCGCGCCGTAACTTCGCCGTGGTAGCCTTGAGTGAGGAAGAGCCAGTGTGCCCTCAGTGTTCGAACCTTTGGGTCCTCGGAGCCCGAACTCCGACAATGGTGCATTGTTCTATATGTGATTGTCCATATATCAGTCCGTAGGTGAGCTCACAAACGGGTGGTAGAGGGTGGCAAAGTATACTTCAAACATAAAATCATGTGAAACACAATTTTGTAATCCGGATCTTGCCACCGAAATGTTGTCGAAGCTGGCGAGTGGGTTATGGACGCATACAACTTTTCGTTGTGATCGTTTTGGTGGGTCATGGAGGTCCAATGGAGCTTGTATGGCCAAATTGTGGCCATTTTATGGATACAACATCGGGGGACTGACCATGAATACAACTATCACGGAAAGTTGATCGCACCAACGAGCCATCTTGCACCATTCGGAATGACCAACAATTTTGTATGTGCATGAATAGAATGAGGATGAACTGTTATGTACTTTATCATCCAAGAATAATGCATCCGCATGTGAAAAAGTGAGGGTGGTAGCGGGATGCGTGATAGACCATGTAAAGCATGAATTCTTGGGTTTCGATGCAACGAAGAGCCTCCTCCTTCTATCATGACTGAACCTGTCATCTTTCTAGTTTGTAATGGAAGGATGGTGCATTGTTCTATATGTTATTGTCCATATTTCAGCCCGTAGGTGTGCTCAGTGAAGGGTGGTAGAGGGTGGCAGAGTATACTTCAAACATAAAATCATTCAAAACTCAATTTTACAAGCCGGATCTTTGCTCCGAAATGTTGTCGAAGCCGGCGAGCGGGTTATGGACGCATACAACTTTTCATTGTGATCGTTTTTGGCGCGTCATGGAGCTCCAATGGAGTTTGTAGGGCCAAATTGTGGCCGTTTTATGGATACAACACAGGGGGATAGACCGTGAATACAATTTTTACCATAAGTTGATCGCACCGACGAGCCATCTAGCACCATTCGGAATGACCAATAATTTAGTGCGTGCATGAATAGAATGAGGATGAGCTGTTATGTAATTTATCATCCAAGAATAATGCATCCGCTGGTGAAAAAGTGATGGTGGTAGCGGGATGGTTGATTAACCATGTAAAGCATGTATTCTTGGGTTTCGATGCAACGAAGAGCCTCATCCTTCTATCGTGACTGAACCTGTAGTCTTTCTAGTTTCTAATGGAAGGATGGTGCATTGTTCTATGTGTGATTGTTCATATTTTAGTCCATAGGTGAGCTCAGGGAAGGGTGGTAGAGGGTGGCAGAGTATACTTCAAACAAAAAATCATCTGAAACTCAATTTTCCAAGACGGATCTTGCCTCCGAAATGTTGTCGAACACGGCGAGTGGGTTATGGACGCATACAACTTTTTGTTGTGGTCATTTTGGCGGGTCATGGACCTCCA
The DNA here is from genome assembly GCA_039707655.1 of Elymus sibiricus. NCBI lineage: Eukaryota > Viridiplantae > Streptophyta > Magnoliopsida > Poales > Poaceae > Elymus > Elymus sibiricus. The sequence continues at coordinate 187,367,811 of CM077672.1, forward strand.
ATGGAGTTTGTAGGACCAAATTGTGGCCGTTTTATGGATACAACATCGGGGGACAGACCGTGAATACAACTTTCAGTGTAAGTTGATCGCACCGACGAGCCATCTTGCACCATTCGGAATGACCTATAATTTTTCGTGTGCACGAACAGAATGAGGATGACTTGTTATGTACTTTATCATCCAAGAATAATGCATCCACAGGTGAAAGAGTGAGGGTGGTAGCGGGATGGTCGATAGACCAAGTAAAGCATGAATTATTGGGTTTCGATGCAACGATGAGCCACCTCCTTCTGCCGCTACTGAACCTGTAGTCTTTCTACTTTGTAGTGGAAGGATGGTTCATTGTTCTATATGTCAATATCCATATTTCTGTCCGTAGGTCAGCTCACGGAAGGGTGGAAGAGGGTGGCAGAGTATACTTCAAACATAAAATAATCTGAAACTCAATTTTACAAGCCGGATCTTGCCTGCGGAATGTTGTCAAAGCCATCGAGTGGATTATGGACACATACAACTTTTCATTTTGATCGTTTTGGCGGGTCATGGAGTTCCAATGGAGCTTGTACAACCAAATTGTGGCTGTTTTATGGATACAACATCGGGAGACAGACCGTGAATACAACTTTCAGGGTAAGTTGATCGCACCGACGAGCCATCTTGCACCATTCGGAATGACCAATAATTTTGTGTGTGCATGAATAGAATGAGGATGAGCTGTTATGTACTTTATCATCCAAGAATAATGCATCCGCTGGTGAAAAGTGAGGGTGGTAGCGGGATGGCTAATAGACCATGTAAAGTATGAATTCTTGGGTTTCGATGCAACGAAGAGCCTCCTCTTTCTATCGTGACTGAACCTGTAGTCCTTGTAGTTTGGAATGGACGGATGGTGCATTTTTCTATATGTTATTGTCCATATTTCACTCCGTAGGTGAGCTCACGGAAGGGTGGTAGAGGGTGGCAGAGTATACTTCAAACATAAAATCATCTGAAACTCAATTTTACAAGCCGGATCTTGCCTCCGAAATTTTGTCGAAGCCGGCAAGTGGGTTATGGATGCATACAACTTTTCATTGTGATCATTTTGGCACGTCTTGGAGCGCCAATGGAGTTTGTAGGGCCAAATTTTGGCCATTTTATGGATACCACATAGGGGGACAGACCATGAATACAATTTTCACCGTAAGTTGATCGAACCGACGAGCCATCTTGCACCGTTCGGAATGACCTATAATTTTGTGTGTACATGAACAGAATGAGGATGAGCTGTTATGTAATTCATCATCCAAGAATAATGCATCCGCTGGTGAAAAAGTGAGGGTGGTAGCGGGATGGTTGATTGACCATGTAAAGCATGAATTCTTGGGTTTCGATGCAACGAAGAGCCTCCTCCTTCTATCACGACTGAACCTGTAGTCTTTCTAGTTTGTAATCGAAGGATGGTGCATTGTTCTATGTGTGATTGTCCATATTTCATTCCATAGGTGAGCTCAGGGAAGGGTGGTAGAGGGTGGCAGAGTATACTTCAAACATAAAATCATCTGAAACTCAATTTTCCAACCGGATCTTGCCTCCGAAATGTTCTCGAACACGGCGAGTGGGCTATGGACGCATACAACTTTTTGTTGTGGTCATTTTGGCGGGTCATGGAGCTCCAATGGAGTTTGTAGGACCAAATTGTGGCCGTTTTATGGATACAACATCGGGGGACACACCGTGAATACAACTTTCAGTGTAAGTTGATCGCACCGACGAGCCATCTTGCACCATTCGGAATGACCTATAATTTTTTGTGTGCACGAACATAATGAGGATGACTTGTTATGTACTTTATCATCCAAGAATAATGCATCCACAGGTGAAAGAGTGAGGGTGGTAGCGGGATGGTCGATAGACCAATTAAAGCATGAATTCTTGGGTCACAACGCAATGACGAGCCTCCTCCTTCTACCGCTACTGAACCTGTAGTCTTTCTATTTTGTAGTGGAAGGATGGTGCATTGTTCTATATGTCAATATCCATATTTCTGTCCGTAGGTGAGCTCACGGAAGGGTGGTAGAGGGTGGCAGAGTATACTTCAAACATAAAATAATCCGAAACTCAATTTTACAAGCCGGATCTTGCCTGCGGAATGTTGTCAAAGCCATCGAGTGGGTTATAGACACATAAAACTTTTCATTTTATCATTTTGGCGGGTCATGGAGCTCCAATGGAGCTTGTACAACCAAATTATGGCTGTTTTATGGATACAACATCGGGGGACAGACCGTGAATACAACTTTCAGGGTAAGTTGATCGCACCGACGAGCCATCCTGCACCATTCGGAATGACCAATAATTTTGTGTGTGCATGAATAGAATGAGGATGAACTGTTATGTACTTTATCATCCAAGAATAATGCATCCGCTGGAGAAAAAGTGAGGGTGGTAGCGGGATGGCTAATAGACCATGTAAAGTATGAATTCTTGGGTTTCGATGCAACGAAGAGCCTCCTCCTTCTATCGTAACTGAACCTGTAGTCTTTCTAGTTTGTAATGGACAGATGGTGCATTGTTCTATATGTTATTGTCCATATTTCACTCCGTAGGAGAGCTCACGGAAGGATGGTAGAGGGTGGCAAAGTATACTTCAAACATAAAATCATCTGAAACTCAATTTTACAAGCCGGATCTTGCCTCCGAAATTTTGTCGAAGCCGGCAAGTGGGTTATGGACGCATACAACTTTTCATTGTGATCATTTTGGCACGTCTTGGAGCTCCAATGGAGTTTGTAGGGCCAAATTTTGGCCGTTTTATGGATACAACATAGGGGGACAGACCGTGAATACAATTTTCACCGTAAGTTGATCGAACCGATGAGCCATCTTGCACCGTTCGGAATGACCTATAATTTTGTGTGTACATGTACAGAATGAGGATGAGCTGTTATGTAATTTATCATCCAAGAATAATGCATCCATTGGTGAAAAAGTGAGGGTGGTAGCGGGATGGTTGATTGACCATGTAAAGCATGAATTCTTGGGTTTCGATGCAACGAAGAGCCTCCTCCTTCTATCATGACTGAACCTGTAGTCTTTCTAGTTTGTAATGGAAGAATGGTGCATTGTTCTATGTGTGATTGTCCAAATTTCAGTCCATAGGTGAGCTTAGGGAAGGGTGGTAGAGGGTGGCAGAGTATACTTCAAACATAAAATCATCTAAAACTCAATTTTCCAAGCCGGATCTTGCCTCCGAAATGTTTTCGAACACGGCGAGTGGGTTATGGACGCATACAACTTTTTGTTGTCGTCATTTTGGCGGGTCATGGAGCTCCAATGGAGTTTGTAGGACTAAATTGTGGCCGTTTTATGGATACAACATCGGGGGACAGACCGTGAATACAACTTTCAGTGTAAGTTGATCGCACCGACGAGCCATCTTGCACCATTTGGAATGACCTATAATTTTTCGTGTGCACGAACAGAATGAGGATGACTTGTTATGTACTTTATCATCCAAGAATAATGCATCCACAGGTGAAAGAGTGAGGGTGGTAGCGGGACGATCGATAGACCAAGTAAAGCATGAATTCTTGGCTCTCGATGCAACGATGAGCCTCCTCTTTCTGCCGCTACTGAACCTGTAGTCTTTCTATTTTGTAGTGGAAGGATGGTGCATTGTTCTATTCGTCAATATCCATATTTATGTCTGTAGGTGAACTCACGGAAGGGTGGTAGAGGGTGGCAGAGTATACTTCAAACATAAAATAATCCGAAACTCAATTTTACAAACCAGATCTTGCCTGCGGAATGTTGACAAAGCCATCGAGTGGGTTATCGACGCATACAACTTTTCATTTTGATCGTTTTGGCGGGTCATGGAGCTCCAATGGAGCTTGTACAACCAAATTGTGGATGTTTTATGGATACAACATCGGGGGACAGACCGTGAATACAACTTTCAGGGTAAGTCGATCGCACCGACGAGCCATCCTGCACCATTCGGATGACCAATAATTTTGTGTGTGCATGAATATAATGAGGATGAACTATTATGTACTTTATCATCCAAGAATAATGCATCCGCTGGTGAAAAAGTGAGGGTGGTAGCGGGATGGCTAATAGACCATGTAAAGTATGAATTCTTGGGTTTCGATGCAACGAAGAGCCTCCTCCTTCTATCGTGACTGAACCTGTAGTCCTTGTAGTTTGTAATGGACGGATAGTGCATTGTTCTATATGTTATTGTCCATATTTCACTCCGTAGGTGAGCTCACGGAAGGGTGGTAGAGGGTGGCAGAGTATACTTCAAACATAAAATCATCTGAAACTCAATTTTACAAGCCGGATCTTGCCTCCGAAATTTTGTCGAAGTCGGCAAGTGGGTTTTGGACGCATACAACTTTTCATTGTGATCATTTTGGCACGTCTTGGAGCTCCATTGGAGTTTGTAGGGCCAAATTTGGCCATTTTATGGATACAACATAGGGGGACAGACCGTGAATTCAATTTTCACCGTAAGTTGATCGAACCGACGAGCCATCTTGCACCGTTCGGAATGACCTATAATTTTGTGTGTACATGAACAGAATGAGGATGAGATGTTATGTAATTTATCATCCAAGAATAATGCATCCGCTGGTGAAAAAGTGAGGGTGGTAGCGGGATGGTTGATTGACCATGTAAAGCATGAATTCTTGCGTTTCGATGCAACGAAGAGCCTCCTCCTTCTATCACGACTGAACCTGTAGTCTTTCTAGTTTGTAATGGAAGGATGGTGCATTGTTCTATGTGTGATTGTCCATATTTCAGTCCATAGGTGAGCTCAGGGAAGGGTGGCAGAGGGTGGCAGAGTATACTTCAAACATAAAATCATCTGAAACTCAATTTTCCAACCGGATCTTGCCTCCGAAATGTTGTCAAGCACGGCGAGTAGGTTATGGACGCATACAACTTTTTGTTGTGGTCATTTTGGCGGGTCATGGAGCTCCAATGGAGTTTGTAGGACCAAATTGTGGCCGTTTTATGGATACAACATCGGGGGACAGACCGTGAATACAACTTTCAGTGTAAGTTGATCGCACCGACGTGCCATCTTGCACCATTCGGAATGACCTATAATTTTTTTTGTGCACGAACAAAATGAGGATGACTTGTTATGTACTTTATCATCCAAGAATAATGCATCCACAGGTGAAAGAGTGAGGGTGGTAGCGGGATGGTTGATAGGCCAATTAAAGCATGAATTCTTGGGTCTCGATGTAATGATGAGCCTCCTCCTTCTGCCGCTACTGAACCTGTAGTCTTTATATTTTGTAGAGGAAGGATGGTGCATTGTTCTATATGTCAATATCCATATTTCTGTCCGTAGGTGAGCTCACGGAAGGGTGGTAGAGGGTGGCAGAGTATACTTCAAACATAAAATAATCCGAAACTCAATTTTACAAGCCGGATCTTGCCTGCGGAATGTTGTCAAAGCCATCGAGTGGGTTATGGACACATACAACTTTTCATTTTGATCGTTTTGGTGGGTCATGGAGCTCCAATGGAGCTTGTACAACCAAATTGTGGCTGTTTTATGGATACAACATCGGGGGACAGACCGTGAATACAACTTTCAGGGTAAGTTGATCGCACCGACGAGCCATCTTGCACCATTAGGAATGACCAATAATTTTGTGTGTGCATGAATAGAATGAGGATGAACTGTTATGTACTTTATCATCCAAGAATAATGCATCCGCTGGTGAAAAAGTGATGGTGGTAGCGGGATGGCTAATAGACCATGTAAAGTATGAATTATTGGGTTTCGATGCAACGAAGAGCCTCTTCCTTCTATCGTGACTGAACCTGTAGTCTTTCTAGTTTGTAATGGATGGATGGTGCATTGTTCTATATGTTATTGTCCATATTTCACTCCGTAGGTGAGCTCACGGAAGGATGGTAGAGGGTGGAAGAGTATACTTCAAACATAAAATCATCTCAAACTCAATTTTACAAGCCGGATTTTGCCTCCGAAATTTTGTCGAAGCCGGCAACTGGGTTATGGACGCATACAACTTTTCATTGTGATCATTTTGGCACGTCTTGGTGCTCTAATGGAGTTTATAGGGCCAAATTTTGGCCGTTTTATGGATACAACATAGCGGGACAGACCGTGAATACAATTTTCACCGTAAGTTGATCGAACCGACGAGCCATCTTGCACCGTTTGGAATGACCTATAATTTTGTGTGTACATGAACAGAATGAGGATGAGATGTTATGTAATTTATCATCCAAGAATAATGCATCCGCTGGTGAAAAAGTGAGGGTGGTAGCGGGATGGTTGATTGACCATGTAAAGCATGAATTCTTGGGTTTCGATGCAACGAAGAGCCTCCTCCTTCTATCATGACAGAACCTGTAGTCTTTCTAGTTTGTAATGGAAGGATGGTGCAATGTTCTATGTGTGATTGTCCATATTTCAGTCCATAGGTGAGCTTAGGGAAGGGTGGTAGAGGGTGGCAGAGTATACTTCAAACATAAAATCATCTGAAACTCAATTTTCCAAGCCTTATCTTGCCTCCAAAATGTTGTCGAACACGGCGAGTGGGTTATGGATGCATACAACTTTTCATTGTGGTTGTTTTGGCGGGTCATGGAGCTCCAATGGAGTTTGTAGGACTAAATTGTGGCTGTTTTATGGATACAACATCGCGGGACAGACCGTGAATACAACTTTCAGTATAAGTTGATCGCACCGACGAGCCATCTTGCACTATTCGGAATGACCTATAATTTTTCGTGTGCACAAACAGAATGAGGATGACTTGTTATGTACTTTATGTTCCAAGAATAATGCATCCGCTGGTGAAAGAGTGAGGGTGGTAGTTGGATGGTCGATAGACCAAGTAAAGCATGAATTCTTGGGTTTCGATGCAATGAAAAGCCTCCTCCTTCTGCCGCTACTGAACCTGTAGTCTTTCTAGTTTGTAGTGGAAGGATGGTGCATTGTTCTATATGTCATTATCCATATTTCAGTCCGTAGGTGAGCTCACGGAAGGGTCGAAGAGGGTGGCAGAGTATACTTCGTCAAACATAAAATAATCCGAAACTCAATTTTACAAGCCGGATCTTGCCTCCGGAATGTTGTCAAAGCCGTCGAGTGGGTTATGGACGCATACAACTTTTCATTTTGATCATTTTGGCGGGTCATGGAGCTCCACGGGAGCTTGTACGACCAAATTGTGGCTGTTTTATGGATACAACATCGGGGGACAGACCGTGAATACAACTTTCAGGATAAGTTGATCGCACCGACGAGCCATCTTGCACCATTCGGAATGACCAATAATTTTGTGTGTGCATGAATAGAATGAGGATGAACTGTTATGTACATTATCATCCAAGTGAAAAAGTGAGGGTGGTAGCGGGATGGCTAATAGACCATGTAAAGTATGAATTCTTGGGTTTCGATGCAACGAAGAGCCTCCTCCTTCTATCGTGACTGAACCTGTAGTCCTTGTAATTTGTAATGGATGGTTGGTGCATTGTTCTATATGTTATTGTCCATATTTCACTCCGTAGGTGAGCTCACGGAAGGGTGGTAGAGGGTGGCAGAGTATACTTTAAACATAAAATCATCTAAAACTCAATTTTACAAGCCGGATCTTGCCTCCGAAATTTTGTCGAAGCCGGCAAGTGGGTTATGGACGCATACAACTTTTCATTGTGATCATTTTGGCACGTCTTGGAGCTCCAATGGAGTTTGTAGGGCCAAATTTTGGCCATTTTATGGATACAACATAGGGGGACAGACCATGAATACAATTTTCACCGTAAGTTGATCGAACCGACGAGCCATCTTGCACCGTTCGGAATGACCTATAATTTTGTGTGTACATGAACAGAATGAGGATGAGCTGTTATGTAATTTATCATCCAAGAATAATGCATCCGCTGGTGAAAAAGTGAGGGTGGTTGCGGGATGGTTGATTGACCATGTAAAGCATGAATTCTTGGGTTTCGATGCAACGAAGAGCCTCCTCCTTCTATCACGACTGAACCTGTAGTCTTTCTAGTTTCTAATGGAAGGATGGTGCATTGTTCTATGTGTGATTGTCCATATTTCAGTCCATAGGTGAGCTCAGGGAAGGGTGGTAGAGGGTAGCAGAGTATACTTCAAACAAAAATCATATGAAACTCAATTTTCCAAGCCGGATCTTGCCTCTGAAATGTTGTCGAACATGGCGAGTGGGCTATGGACGCATACAGATTTTGTTGTGGTTGTTTTGGTGGGTCATGGAGCTCCAATGGAGTTTGTAGGACTAAATTGTGGCCGTTTTATGGATACAACATCGGGGGACACACTGTGAATACAACTTTCACTGTAAGTTGATCGCATCGACGAGCCATCTTGGACCATTCGGAATGACCTATAATTTTTCGTGTGCACGAACAGAATGTGGATGACTTGTTATGTACTTTATCTTCCAAGAATAATGCATCCGCTGGTGAAAGAGTGAGGGTGGTAGTGGGATGGTCGATAGACCAAGTACAGCATGAATTCTTGGGCTTCGATGCAACGAAGAGCCTCGTCTTTCTGCCGCTACTGAACCTGTAGCCTTTCTAGGTTTTAGTGGAAGGATGGTGCATTGTTCTATATGTCATTATCCATATTTCAGTCCGTAGGTGAGCTCACGGAAGGGTCGAAGAGGGTGGCAGAGTATACTTCATCAAACATAAAATAATCCGAAACTCAATTTTACAAGCCGGATCTTGCCTCCGGAATGTTGTCAAAGCCGTCGAGTGGGTTATGGACGCATACAACTTTTCATTTTGATCGTTTTGGCGGGTCATGGAGCTCCACTGGAGCTTGTACGACCAAATTGTGGCTGTTTTAAGGATACAACATCGGGGGACAGACCGTGAATACAACTTTCAGGGTAAGTTGATCGCACTGACGAGCCATCTTGCACCATTCAGAATAGCCAATAATTTTGTGTGTGCATGAATAGAATGAGGATGAACTATTATGTACTTTATCATCCAAGAATAATGCGCCCGCTGGTGAAAAAGTGAGGGTGGTTGCGGGATGGGTGATAGACCATGTAAAGTATGAATTCTTGGGTTTCGATGCAACGAAGAGCCTCCTCCTTCTATAGTGACTGAACCTGTAGTCTTTCTAGTTTGTAATGGAAGGATGGTGCATTCTTCTATATGTTATTGTCCATATTTCAGTCCGTAGGTGAGCTCACGGAAGGGTGGTAGAGGGTGGCAGAGTTTACTTCAAACATAAAATCATATGAAACTCAATTTTACAAGCCGGATCTTGCCTCCGAAATGTTGTCAAAGCCGGCGAGTGGGTTATGGACAAATACAACTTTTCATTGTGATCGTTTTGGCGTGTCATGGAGCTCCAATGGAGTTTGTAGGGCCAAATTTTGGCCGTTTTATGGATACAACATAGGGGGACAGACCCTGAATACAATTTTCACGGTAAGTTGATCGCACCGACGAGCCATCTTGCACCATTCGAAATGACCTATAATTTTGTGTGGTCATGAATAGAATGAGGATGAGCTGTTATGTAATTTATGATCCAAGAATACTGCATCCGCTGGAGAAAAACTGAGGGTGGTAGTGGGATGTGTGATAGACCATGTAAAGCATGAATTCTTGGGTTTTGATGCAACGAAGAGCCTCCTCCTTCTGTCGTGACTGAATATGTAGTCTTTCTAGTTTTTAATGGAAGGATGGTGCATTGTTCTATATGTTATTGTCCATATTTCAGTCCGTAGGTGAGCTCACGGAAGGGTTGCAGAGGGTGGTAGAGTATACTTCATACATAAAATCATCCGAAACTAATTTTTATAAGCCAGATCTTGCCTCCGAAATGTTCTCAAAGCCGTCAAGTGGGTTATGGATGCATACAACTTTTCGTTGTGATCATTTTGGCAGGTCATGGAGCTCCAATGGAGCTTGTACGGCCAAATTGTGGCCGTTTTATGGATACAACATCGGGGGACAGGCCGTCAATACAACTTTCAGGGTAAAATGATAGCCCCGATGAGCCATCTTGCACCATTCGGAATGACCTATTTTTTTTTGTGCATGAACAGAATGAGGATGAGCTCTTATGTAATGTATCATCCAGGAATAATGCATCCGCTGGTGAAAAAGTGAGGGTGGTAGCGGGTTGGGTGATAGACCATGTAAAGCATGAATTATTGGGTTTCGATGCAATGAAGAGCCTCCTCCTTTTGTCGTGACTGAACCTGCAGTCTTTCTAGTTTGTAATGGAAAGATGGTGCATTGTTCTATATGTGATTGTCCATATATCAGTCTGTAGGTGAGCTCACGAATGGGTGGTAGAGGGTGGCAAAGTATACTTCAAATATAAAATCATCCGAAACTCAATTTTGTAATCCGGATCTTGCCACCGAAATGTTGTCGAAGCCGGCGAGTGGGTTATGGACGCATACAACTTTTCGTTTTAATTGTTTTGGCGGGTCATGGAGCTCCAATGGAGCTTGTATGGACAAATTGTGGCCGTTTTATGGATACAACATCAGGGGACAGACCATGAATATAAATTTCAGGGAAAGTTGATCACACTGACGAGCCATCTTGCACCATTTGGAATGACCAATAATTTTGTGTGTGCATGAATATAATGAGGATGAACGGTTATGTACTTTATCATCCAAGAATAATGCATCCGCTGGTGAAAAAGTGAGGGTGGTAGCGGGATGCGTGATAGACCATGTAAAGCATGAATTCTTGGGTTACGATGCAACGAAGAGCCTCCTCCTTCTGTCATGACTGAACCTATAGTCTTTCAAGTTTGTAATGGAAGGATGGTGCATTGTTCTATATGTTATTGTCAATATTTCAGTCCGTAGGTGAGCTCACGGAAGGGTGGTAGAGGGTGGCAGAGTTTACTTCAAACATAAAATCATCCGAAACTCAATTTTACAAACCGGATCTTGCCTCCGAAATGTTGTCGAAGCCGGAGAGTGGGTTATGGACGCAGACAACTTTTCATTGTGATCGTTTTGGCGTGTCATGGAGCTCCAATGGAGTTTGTGGGGCCAAATTGTGGTCGTTTTACGGATACAACATAGGGGGACAGACCGTGAATACAATTTTCACCGTAAGTTGATCGCACTGACGATCCATCTTGCACCGTTCGGAATGACCTACAATTTTGTGTGTGCGTGAATAGAATGAGGATGAGCTGTTATGTAATTTCATCCAAGAATAATGCATCCGCTGGTGAAAAAGTGAGGGTGGTAGCGGGATGGTTGATTGACCATGTAAAGCATTAATTCTTGGGTTTCGATGCAACGAATAGCCTCCTCCTTCTATCGTGACTGAACCTGTAGTCTTTCTAGTTTGTAATTGAAGGATTGTGCATTCTTCTATGTGTGATTGTCCATATTTCAGTCCGTAGGTGAGCTCACGGAAGGGTGGTAGAGGGTGGCAGACTATACTTCAAACAAAAATCATATGAAACTCCATTTTCCAAGCCGGATCTTGCCTCTGAAATGCTGTCGAACACGGCGAGTGGGCTATGGACGCATACAACTTTTTGTTGTGGTTGTTTTGGTGGGTCATAGAGCTCCAATGGAGTTTGTAGGACTAAATTGTGGCCGTTTTATGGATACAACATCGGGGGACAGACCGTGAATACAACTTTCGATGTAAGTTGATAGCACCGACGAGCCATCTTGCAGCATTCGGAATGACCTATAATTTTTCATGTGCACGAACAGAATGAGGATGACTTGTTATGTACATTATCATCCAAGAATAATGCATCCGCTTGTGAAAGAGTGAGGGTGGTAACGGGATGGTCGATAGAACAAGTAAAACATGAATTCTTGGGTTTCGATGCAACGAAGAGCCTCCTCCTTCTGCAACTACTGAACCTGTAGTCTTTCTAGTTTGTAGTGGAAGGATGGTGCATTGTTCTATATGTCATTATCCATATTTCAGTCCGTAGGTGAGCTCACGGAAGGGTCGAAGATGGTGGCAGAGTATACTTCGTCAAACATAAAATAATCCGAAACTCAATTTTACAAGCCGGATCTTGGCTCCGGAATGTTGTTAAAGCCGTCGAGTGGGTTATGGACGCATACAACTTTTCATTTTGATCGTTTTGGCGGGTCATAGAGCTCCACTGCAGCTTGTATGAACAAATTGTGGCTGTTTTATGGATACAACATCGGGGGACATACCGTGAATACAACTTTCAGGGTAAGTTGATCGCACTGACGAGCCATCTTGCACCATTCAGAATAACCAATAATTTTGTGTGTGCATGAATAGAATGAGGATGAACTATTACGTACTTTATCATCCAAGAATAATGCACCCGCTGGTGAAAAAGTGAGGGTGCTAGCGGGATGGGTGAAAGACCATGTAAAGTATGAATTCTTGGGTTTCGATGCAATGAAGAGCCTCCTCCTTCTATCGTGACTGAACCTATAGTCTTCCTAGTTTGTAATGGAAGGATGGTGCATTCTTCTATATGTTATTGTCCATATTTCAGTCCGTAGGTGAGCTCACGGAAGGGTGGTAGAGGGTGGCAGAGTATACATCAAACATAAAATCATATGAAACTCAATTTTACAAGCCGGATCTTGCCTCCGAAATGTTGTCGAAGCCGGTGAGTGGGTTATGGACACATACAACTTTTCATTGTGATCGTTTTGGCGTGTCATGGAGCTCCAATGGAGTTTGTAGGGCCAAATTTTGGCCGTTTTATGGATACAACATAGGGGGACAGACCGTGAATACAATTTTCACAGTAAGTTGATCGCACCGACGAGCCATCTTGCACCATTCGAAATGACCTATAATTTTGTGTGGTCATGAATAGAATGAGGATGAGCTGTTATGTAATTTATGATCCAAGAATACTGCATCCGCTGGTGAAAAATTGAGGGTGGTAGTGGGATGGGTGACAGACCATGTAAAGCATTAATTCTTGGGTTTTGATGCAACGAAGAGCCTCCTCCTTCTGTCGTGACTGAATATGTAGTCTTTCTAGTTTTTAATGGAAGGATGGTGCATTGTTCTATATGTTATTGTCCATATTTCAGTCCGTAGGTGAGCTCACGGAAAGGTTGCAAAGGGTGGTAGAGTATACTTCAAACATAAAATCATCCGAAACTAATTTTTATAAGCCGGATCTTGCCTCCGAAATGTTGTCAAAGCCGTCGAGTGGGTTATGGACGCATACAACTTTTCGTTGTGATCATTTTGACAGGTCATGGAGCTCCAATGGAGCTTGTACGGCCAAATTGTGGCCGTTTTATGGAAACAACATCGGGGGACAGGCCGTCAATACAACTTTCAGGGTAAAATGATAGCCCCGATGAGCCATCTTGCACCATTCGGAATGACCTATATTTTTTTGTGCATGAACAGAATGAGGATGAGCTCTTATGTAATGTATCATCCAGGAATAATGCATCCGCTGGTGAAAAAGTGAGGGTGGTAGCTGGTTGGGTGATAGACCATGTAAAGCATGAATTATTGGGTTTCGATGCAACGAAGAGCCTCCTCCTTCTGTCGTGACTGAACCTGCAATCTTTCTAGTTTGTAATGGAAAGATGGTGCATTGTTCTATAGGTGATTGTCCATATACCAGTCTGTAGGTGAGCTCACGAACGGGTGGTAGAGGGTGGCAAAGTATACTTTAAATAGAAAATCATCTGAAACTCAATTTTGTAATCCGGATCTTGCCACCGAAATGTTGTCGAAGCCGGCGAGTGGGTTAATGACGCATACAACTTTTCGTTGTGATCGTTTTGGCGGGTCATGGAGCTCCAATGGAGCTTGTATGGCCAAATTGTGGCCGTTTTATGGATACAACATCGGGGGACAGACCATGAATATAACTTTCAGGGAAAGTAGATCGCACTGACGAGCCATCTTGCACCATTTGGAATGACCAATAATTTTGTGTGTGCATGAATAGAATGAGGATGAACTGTTATGTACTTTATCATCCAAGAATAATGCATCCACTGGTGAAAAAGTGAGGGTGGTAGCGGGATGCGTGATAGACCATGTAAAGCATGAATTCTTAGGTTTTGATGCAACGAAGAGCCTCCTCCTTCTGTCATGACTGAACCTATAGTCGTTCTAGTTTGTAATGGAAGGATGGTGCATTGTTCTATACGTTATTGTCAATATTTCAATCCGTAGGTGAGCTCACGGAAGGGTGGTAGAGGGTGGCAGAGTTTACTCCAAACATAAAATCATCCGAAACTCAATTTTACAAGCCGGATCTTGCCTCCGAAATGTTGTCGAAGCCGGAGAGTGGGTTATGGACGCATACAACTTTTTATTGTGATTGTTTTGGCGTGTCATGGAGCTCCAATGGAGTTTGTAGGGCCAAATTGTGGTCGTTTTACGGATACGACATAGGGGGACAGACCGTGAATACAATTTTCACCGTAAGTTGATCGCACCGACGATCCATCTTGCACCTTTCGGAATGACCTATAATTTTTTGTGTGCATGAATAGAATGAGGATGAGCTATTATGTAATTTCATCCAAGAATAATGCATCCGCTGGTGAAAAAGTGAGGGTGGTAGCGGGATGGTTGATTGACCATGTAAAGCATGAATTCTTGGGTTTTGATGACAGAAAGAGCCTCCTCCTTCTATCGTGGCTGAACCTGTAGTCTTTCTAGTTTGTAATTGAAGGAGGGTGCATTTTTCTATGTGCGATTGTCCATATTTCAGTCCGTAGGTGAGCTCACGGAAGGGTGGTAGAGGGTGGCAGAGTATACTTCAAACAAAAATCATATGAAACTCAATTTTCCAAGCCGGATCTTGCCTCTGAAAAGTTGTCGAACACGGCGAGTGGGCTATGGATGCATGAATAGAATGAGGATGACTTGTTATGTACATTATCATCCAAGAATAATGCATCCGCTTGTGAAAGAGTGAGGGTGGTAACGGGATGGTCGATAGACAAAGTAAAACATGAATTCTTGGGTTTTGATGAAACGAAGAGCCTCCTCCTTCTGCAACTACTGAACATGTAGTCTTTCTAGTTTGTAGTGGAAGGATGGTGCATTGTTCTATATGTCATTATCCATATTTCAGTCCATAGGTGAGCTCACGGAAGGGTCGAAGAGGGTGGCAGAGTATACTTCATCAAACATAAAATAATCCAAAACTCAATTTTACAAGCCGGATCTTGCCTCCAGAATGTTGTCAAAGCCATCGAGTGGATTATGGACGCATACAACTTTTCATTTTGATCGTTTTGGCGGGTCATGGAGCTCCACTTGAGCTTGTACGACCAAATTGTGGCTGTTTTATGGATACAACATCAGGGGACAGACCGTGAATACAACTTTCCGGGTAAGTTGATCGCACTGACGAGCCATCTTGCACCATTCAGAATAATCAATAATTTTGTGTGTGCATGAATAGAATGAGGATGAACTATTATGTACTTTATCATCCAAGAATAATGCACCCGCTGGTGAAAAAGTGAGGGTGGTAGCGGGATGGGTGATAGACCATGTAAAGTATGAATTATTGGGTTTCGTTGCAACGAAGAGCCTCCTCCTTCTATCGTGACTGAACCGGTAGTGTTTCTAGTTTGTAATGGAAGGATGGTGCATTCTTCTATATGTTATTGTCCATATTTCAGTCCGTAGGTGAGCTCACGGAAGGGTGGTAGAGGGTGGCAGAGTATACTTCAAACATAAAATCATATGAAACTCAATTTTACAAGCCGGATCTTGCCTCCGAAATGTTGTCGAAGTCGGCGAGTGGGTTATGGACACATACAACTTTTCATTGTGATCGTTTTGGCGTGTCATGGAGCTCCAATGGAGTTTGTAGGGCCAAATTTTTGCCGTTTTATGGATACAACATAGGGGGACAGACCGTGAATACAATTTTCACCGTAAGTTGATCGCACCGACGAGCCATCTTGAACCATTCGGAATGACCTATAATTTTGTGTGGTCATGAATATAATGAGGATGAGCTGTTATATAATTTATGATCCAAGAATACTGCATCCGCTGGTGAAAAACTGAGGGTGGTAGCGGGATGGGTGATAGACCATGTAAAGCTGTTATGTAATGGAAGGATGGTGCATTGTTCTATGTGTGATTGTCCATATTTCAGTCTGTTGGTGAGCTCACGGAAGGGTGGTAGAGGGTGGCAGAGTATACTTCAAACATAAAATCATCTGAAACTCAACTTTCCAAGCTGGATCTTGCCTCCGAAATGTTGTCGAACACGGCGAGTGGTTTATGGACGCATAAAACTTTCCGCTGTGCTCATTTTGGCGGGTCATGGAGCTCCAATGGAGTTTGCAGGACCAAATTGTGAACGTTTTATGGATACAACATCGGCGGACAGACCGTGAATACAACTTTCAGTGTATGTTGATTGCACCGACGAGCCATCATGCATCATTCGGAATGACCTATAATTTTTTGGGTGCATGAACAGAATGAGGATGAGCTGTTACGTACTTTGTCATCTAAGAATAATGCATCCGCTGGTGAAAGAGTGAGGGTGGTAGCGGGATGGTCGATAGACCAAGTAAAGCATGAATTCTTGGGTTTGGATGCAACGAAGAGGCTCCTCCTTCTGCCAGTACTGAACCTGTAGTCTTTCTAGTTTGTAATGGAAGGATGGTGCATTGTTCTATATGTCAATATCCATATTTCAGTCCGTAAGTGAGCTCATGGAAGGGTGGTAGAGGGTGGCAGAGTATACTTCAAACATAAAATAATCCGAAACTCAATTTTACAAGCCGGATCTTGCCTCCGGAATGTTGTCAAAGCCGTCAAGTGGGTTATGGACGCATACAACTTTTTGTTGTGGCCGTTTTATATATACAACATCGAGGGACAGACCTACAATACAACTTTCAGTGCAAGTTGATCGAACCGACGAGCCATCTTGCACCATTTGGAATGACCTATATTTTTTTGTGTGCATGAACAGAATGAGGATGAGTTGTTATGTAATTTATCATCCAACAATAATGCATCCGCTGTTGAAAAAGTGAGGGTCGTAGCGGGATAGGTGATAGACCATGTAAAGCATGAATTATTGGGTTTCGATGCAACGAAGAGCCTCCTCCTTCTGTCATGACTGAACCTGTATCTTTCTAGTTTGTAACGGAAAGATGGTGCATTGTTCTATATTTCATTGTCCATATATCAGTCTCTAGGTGAGCTCATGAACGGGTGGTAGAGGAAGGCGGAGTATCCTTCAAACATAAAATCTTCCAAAACTCAATTTTGTAAGGCGGGTCTTGCCTCCGAAACGTTGTCGAAGCTGGCGAGTAGGTTATGGACGCGTACAACTTTTCGTTTTGACGGTTCATGGGGCTCCAATGGAGCTTGTATGGCCAAATTGTGGACGTTTTATGGATAAAACATCGGGGGACAGACCATGAATACAACTTTCAGGGAAAGTTGATCACACCGACGAGCCATCTTGCACCATTCGGAATGATCAATAATTTTTTCTGTGCATGAATGGAATGAGGATGACTTGTTATTTACTTTATCATCCAAGAATAATGCATCCGCTGGTGAAAAAGTGAGGGTGGTAGCGGGATGAGTGATAGACCATGTAAAGCATGAAATCTTGGGTTTCGATGCAACGAAGAGCCTCCTCCTTCTATCGTGACTGAACCTGTAGTCTTTCTAGTTTGTAATGGAAGGATGGTGCATTGTTCCATGTGTGATTGTCCATATTTCAGTCCGTAGGTGAGCTCACGAAAGGGTGGTAGAGGGTGGCAGAGTATACTTCAAACATAAAATCATCTGACACTCAATTTTCCAAGACGGATTTTGCCTCCGAAATGCTGTCAAAAACGGCGAGTGGGTTGTGGACGCATACAACTTTTCGTTGTGGTCGTTTTGGCGGGTCATGGAGCTCCAATGGAGTTTGTAGGACCAAATTCTGGCTGTTTTGTGGATACAACATCGGGGGACACACCGTGAATACAACTTACAGTGTAAGTTGATCGCACCGATGAGCCATCTTGCACCATTCAGAATGACCTATAATTTTTCGTGTGCAGAATGAGGATGACCTGTTACGTACTTTATCATCCAAGAATAAGGCATCCGCTGGTGAAAGAGTGAGGGTGGTAGCGGGATGGTCGATAGACCAAGTAAAGCATGAATTCTTGGGTTTTGATGCAACGAGGAGGCTCCTCCTTCTTCCGCTACTGAACCTGTAGTCTTTCTAGTTTGTAATGGAAGGATGGTGCATTGTTCTATATGTCATTATCCATATTTCAGTACGTAGGTGAACTCACAGAAGGGTGGTAGAGGGTGGCAGAGTATACTTCAAACATAAAATAATCTGAAACTCAATTTTACAAGCCGGATCTTGCCTCCGGAATGTTGTCAAAGCCATCGAGTGGGTTATGGATGCATACAACTTTTCGTTGTGATCGTTTTGGCGGGTCATGGAGCTCCAATGGAGCTTGTACGACCAAATTGTGGCCGTTTTATGGATAAAACTTTGAGGGACAGATCGTGAATACAACTTTCAGGGTAAGTTGATCGCACCGACGAGCCATCTTGCACCATTCGGAATGACCTATATTTTTTTGTGTGCATGAACAGAATGTGGATGAGATGTTATGTAATTTATCATCCAACAAAAATGCATCCACTGGTGAGAAAGTGAGGGTGGTAGCGGGATGGGTGATAGACCATGTAAAGCATGAATTATTTGGTTTCGATGCAACGAAGAGCCTTCTCCTTCTGTCATGACTGAACCTGTAGTCTTTCTAGTTTGTAATGGAAAGATGGTGCATTGTTATATATGGGGTTTCCATATATCAGTCTGTAGGTGAGCTCACAAACGTGTGGTAGAGGATGGGAGAGTATACTTCAAATATAAAATCATTCGAAACTCAATTTTGTAAGCCGGATCTTGCCTCCGAAATGTTGTCGAAGTCGGCGAGTGGGTTGTGGACGCATACAACTTTTCATTATGATCATTTTGGCGGATCATGGAGCTCCAATGGAGCTTGAATGGCCAAATTGTGGCCGTTTTATGGATACAACATCGGGGGACAGACCATGAATACAACTTTCAGGGAAAGTTGATCGCACCGACGAGCCATCTTGCACCATTCGGAATGACCAATTATTTTGTGTGTGCATGAATAGAATGAGGAGGAACTATTATATACTTTATCATCTAAGAATAATGCATCCGCTGGTGAAAAAGTTAGGGTGGTAGCGGGATGGGTGATAGACCATGTAAAGCTTGAATTCTTGGGTTTCGATGCAACGAAGAGCCTCCTCCTTCTATCGTGACTGAACCTATAGTCTTTCTAGTTTGTAATGGAAGGATGGTGCATTGTTCTATATGATATTGTCTATATTTCAGTCCGTAGGTGAGCTCACGGAAGGGTGGTAGAGGGTGGCAGAGTATACTTCCAACATAAAATCATACGAAACTCAATTTTACAAGCCGGATCTTGCCTCCGAATTGTTGTCGAAGCCGGCGAGTAGGTTATGGACGCATACAACTTTTGATTGTGTTCATTTTGGCGCTTCATGGAGCTCCAATGGACTTTGTAGGGCCAAATTGTGTCTGTTTTATAGATACAACATAAGGGGACAGACCGTGAATACAATTTTCACGGTTAGTTGATAATACAGACGAGCCATCTTGCACCATTCGGAATGACCTATAATTCTGTGTGTGCATGAAAAGAATGAGGATGAGCTATTATGTACTTTATCATCCAAGAATAATGCATCTGCTGGTGAAAAAGTGAGGGTGGTAGTGGGATGGGTGATAGACCATGTAAAGCATGAATTGTTGGATTTCGATGCAACGAAGAGGCTCCTCCTTCTATCGTGACTGAACATGTAGTCTTTCTAGTTTGTAATGGAAGTTTGGTGCATTGTTCTATGTGTGATTGTCCATATTTTAGTCAGTAGGTGAGCTCACTGAAGGGTGGTATAGGGTGGCAGAGTATACTTCAAACATAAAATCATCTGAAACTCTATTTTACAAGCCGGATCTTGCCTCCGATATGTTGTCGAACACGGCGAGTGGGTTATGGACGCATACAACTTTTCAGTGTGATCGTTTTGGCGGGTCATGGAGCTCCAATGGAGTTTGTAGGGCTAAATTGTGGCGTTGTATGGATACAACATCGGGGGACAGACCGTGAATTCAACTTTTAGTGTAAGTTGATGGCACCGACAAGCCATCTTGCACAATTCGGAATTACCTATAATTTTTCATGTGCATGAACAGAATGAGGATGAGCTGTTATGTACTTTATCATCCAAGAATAATGCATCCGCTGGTGAAAAAGTGAGGGTGGTAGCGGGATAGTCGATAGACCATGTAAATCATGAATTCTTGGGTTTCGACGCAACGAAGAGCCTCCTTCTTCTGCCGTCATTGAATCTATAATCTTTCTAGTTTGTAATGGAAGGATGGTGCATTGTTCTATATGTTATTGTCTATATTTCAGTTCTATAGGTGAGCTCACGGAAGGGTGGTAGAGGGTGGCAAAGTATACTTCCAACATAAAATCATACGAAACTCAATTTTACAAGCCAGATCTTGCCACCGAATTGTTGTCGAAGCCGGCGAGTGGGTTATGGACGCATACAATTTTGATTGTGATCATTTTGGGCTTCATGGAGCTCCAATGGAGCTTGGACGGCCATATTGTGGTCGTTTTATGGATACACCATCGGGGGATAGACAGTGAATACAACTTTCAGGGTTAGTTGATCGCACCGATGAGCCATCTTGCACCATTCGGAATGACCTATATTTTTGTGTGTGCATGAACAGAATGAGGATGAGCTGTTATGTACTTTATCATCCAAGAATAATGCATCCATTGGTGAAAAAGTGGGGGTGGTAGCGGGATTGGTGATAGACCATGTAAAGCATGTATTCTTGGGTTTTGATGCAACAAAGAGCCTCATCCTTCTTTTGTGACTCAACCTGTAGTCTTTCTAGTTTGTAATGGAAGGATGGTGCATTGTTCTATATTTGATTGTCCATATTTCAGTCCTTAGGTGAGCTCACGGAAGGGTGGTAGAGGGTGGTAGAGCATACTTCAAACATAAAATCAGTCGAAACTCAATTTTATAAGCCGGATCTTGCCGCCGAAATGTTGGCGAAGACGGCGAGTGGGTTACGGACGCATACAACTTTTTGTTGTGACCATTTTGGAGGGTCATGGAGCTCCAATGGAGTTTGTAGGGACAAATTGTGGCCGTTTTATGGATACAACATCGGGGGACAGACCGTGAATACAACTTTCAAGGTAAGTTGATCGCACCTACGAGCCATCTTGCACCGTTCGGAATGACCTATTATTTTTCGTGTGCATGAACAGAATGCGGATGAGCTGTTATGTACTTTATCATCCAAGAATATTGCATCCTTGAGTGAAAAAGTGAGGGTGGTAGCGGGATGGTCGATAGACCAAGTAAAGCATGAATTCTTGGGTTTCGATGCAACAAAGAGCCTCATCCTTCTGCGGTGACTGAACCTGTAGTCTTTCTAGTTTGTAATGGAAGGATGGTGCATTGCTCTATATGTTATTGTCCATATTTCAGTCTGTTGGTGATCTCGCACAAGGGTGGTAGAGGGTGGCAGAGTATACTTCAAATATAAAATCATCCGAAACTCAATTTTACAAGCCGGATCTTGCCTCTGAAATGTTGTCGAAACCGCCGTGATAGAGGCAAAGGTGTCCCGTCTCTTGATGAGATGGTGGCTATCATTTTTGGTGGAGTAGACTTTGACGATCCGACTACAAACTTGCGAGGACGTCATGCCTTATCAATCGCTAAACCAACTCCGAGAGGTTATTGAGTACGCCGGAGCACGATCAACCTGACGACAGGGGTCTGTTTCCTGCACGCAAACGTAGAACAAGCAAGAAATAGAAATTGCAATCTGGATATTGCGAATATAAGAAGAAAGCTTTATTAATAAATGTGGGGTTCTGTGACATCTTTGTCTGGTCATAGAACACAAACGAAGTACGCAAAGTTGCAGCTATGGCGAACTTTTAATCTAAACAAAACCCAAAGTCTAAACGGTGCCATAAGGGCTGTATTTGTAGGGGGGAAAAGGTGTTATTTCTTCCCCCCCCCCTAGCAAGGTGGGACTAAAACACCTCCTGAGTCATTTCCCCTACAATACGGACTCTAAAAAAATAGCCTATAAGTAGTATTTCAAAATTACATGGGCCTGGCCCAAAAATAAGGTGGCGCATCACCTATATTAAGCTCTGGACGAAATTTATGAAAGGGCATCTTGTATATTTCGTCCCATGTCCTTGTACGTCATCATGGTGGCTCCAAAGTGCTGAAAACTACACCAGAAACTCCGTTCTTGTTCCCCTTGCGCATGCCGTCATCTCCATGCTTGATCATGCTCCAATGTTCATCCTTCTTGTCCACGCTAGAACCTTCATTTGTAAGCAAAACAAATGTATGCAATTTAGGCAGCATCATATTCTCATGAACACTAGAATCGTTACCAAGAAATGAAACTACCTGGTAATTCAATTGGCGTGCGCGAGCTCTAGTAATTGGTCCCATGTAAGTAACAGCAGGGGCTGTGGGTGTAACTGTAGTAGTGATGTCCTCATTATCCTCCCCTTCTTGAATTGAAGTCGTCCTCGACCGAAGCTCATATTCCTCACCCAAATAAGGCTTCAAATCTGCAATGTTAAAACTGGGACTAACCCTAAAATCTGCAGGCAGCTCAAGTTTATATGCATTATCATTTATTTTCTCTCACACCTTAAAAGGACCATCACCACGTGGCATTAGCTTTGACTTGCGCAAATCAGGAAACCTATCCTTACGCAAATGTAACCAAACAAGATCTCCAGGTGCAAAGACAACACGTTTTCTACCTTTATCTCCAGTAAATTTATATTTTGCATTCATGTGCTCAACATTTTCCTTAGTTAACTCATGAATTTTTAAGATCAATTCAGCACGTTGTTTAGCATCAAAATTAACCTTCTCCGAAGATGGAAGAGGCAACAAATCAATGGGTGCACGAGGTAGGAAACCATACACAATCTCAAACTTAGTTGTAGAATGCAGCGAACGATTATAAGCAAATTTAATATGAGGCAAGCATTCTTCCCACATTTTAAGGTTCTTCTTCAAAACAGCCTAAGCATAGTAGACAATATTCTATTGACTACTTCAGTTTGTCCATCAGTTTGGGGGTGACATGTAGTACTAAATAGCAGTTTAGTCCCCAACTTAGCCATTAAACATCTCCAAAAGTGGCTAACAAATTTAGTATCATGATCTGAAACAATTGTATTTGGCACACCATGCAAGCGAATAAATTCATGAAAGAACAAATCAACAACACTAGCAGCATCTCGCTTTTATGATATGGTATAAAGTGTCCCATTTTCGAAAATCTATCCACGACAACAAATATGCTATCCCTCCCCTTCTTTGTTCGAGGTAAACCTAAAACAAAGTACATAGATATATCCTCCCATGGAACACTAGGTACAGGCAAAGGCATATATAAACCATGAGGATTGAGTCGTGACTTAACTTTTTGACATGTAGTGTAGCGAGCAACAAAACGTTCAACATCCCGTCTCATCTTTGGCCAAAAGAATGTGTAGCAAGTACATCCTCCGTCTTCTTCATGCCAAAGTGTCCCATTAATCCTCCTCCATGCGCCTCATGCAACAACAAAAGACGAACGGAGCTAGCTGGAATGCATAGCTTGTTAGCACAAAACACAAATCCATCATTAACGACGAACTTTTTCCATGTTCTCCCTTCTTTACAATTCTGCAATACATATTTAAATTCAGCATCATGCACATATTGATCTTTGATGGTCTCCAAACCAAATATTTTAAAGTCAAGTTGTGAAAGCATAGTATAGCGGCGAGACAGTGCATCAGCAATAACATTTTCTTTACCCTTCTTGTGTTTTATGACATAAGGGAAAGTCTCAATGAATTCAACCCATTTAGCATGTCTACGGTTCAGTTTTGCTTGACTTCTAATATGTTTCAAAGATTCATGATCAGAATGTATAACAAATTCTTTGTGCCATAAATAATGTTACCATGTTTCTAAAGTCCGAACAAGAGCATATAATTCTTTATCATAAGTTGAATAGTTCAGACTAGGCCCACTCAATTTTTTAGAAAAGTACGCAACAGGTTTGCCATCTTGTAATAACACACCTCCTAATCCAATTCCACTAGCATCACATTCAAGCTCAAAAGTCCTATTAAAATCAGGAAGTTGGAGTAAAGGAGCATGTGTCAACTTATCTTTCAATACCGTGAAGGTTCTTCCTGTGCGGTACCCCAAACAAAAGGTACATCCTCCTTTGTAAGCTCATTGAGAGGCGCAACAATGGTGCTGAAATCTCTCACAAAACGCCTATAGAAACCAGCGACGCCAAGAAAACTCCTCACTTGTGTGACCGTTTTGGGCTGTGGCCAACTCTCAATAGCTTCAATATTGGCTTTATCAACTTCAATTCCTTGTGGAGTAACAACATAGCCAAGAAAAGATACCCAGTCATTGCAAAAGGTCCACTTCCCAAGGTTACCAAACAAACGTGTGTCACGTAGCACAATAAAAATAGCGTAAATGTTCCAAATGTTCCTCCAAAGATCTGCTATAAATCAGTATATCATCAAAATAGACTACCACAAATCGTCCAATGAAAGCACGTAAAACGTCGTTCATTAATCTCATGAAAGTACTAGGTGCATTAGTTAACCCAAAAGGTATGACTAACCATTCATATAATCCAAACTTAGTTTTAAATGATGTTCTCCATTCATCTCCCAATTTCATACGAATTTGATGGTATCCACTATGCAAATCAACTTTGGAGAAAATTGTAGAGCCACTCAATTCATCAAGCATATCATCTAGCCTAAGAATAGGACGACGATAAGGAATAGTAATATTATTAATACCTCTACATTCAACACACATACGCGATGTACCATCCTTTTTTGGCACTAGTATAATAGGAACAACACAAGGACTAAGAGATTCGCGTATATAATCTTTATCGAGCAGCTCCTGTACTTGACGCATAATCTCCTTCGTCTCCTCTGGATTGGTATAGTATGGCACACGGTTTGGCAGCGAAGCACCAGGAATTGAGTCAATCTGATGCTCAATCCCTCGAATAGGTGATAATCCCGGTGGCACGTCTTGTGGAAAGATGTCAGTGAACTCCTGCAAAATGTTAGTGATAGCAGGAGGCAAAGAGGGAGGCACATCCTCGAATGAAAATAATGCCTCTTTGCACACAAAAGCATAGCAAACAGATTTGCTGAAATCTAGATCATCAATATCAGATTTGGTGGCAAGTAAACATCCACTTTTCAATTTAATTTCAGAAGCAACACTAGATGGTTTATTATTAGGCTTCATTTGTTGCTCAAATTATTTTGCCACAATCAGAGTGTCACTCTTATTTTGCTCCTATTTTGCTTTACTAGCTCTATTAATATCATCTTTCAAAATGGAATCAGGAGACATAGGAAGCAAAGTAATATGTTTATCCTTATGAACAAGAGTATACTGATTGTTTCTACCATGGTGTACAGAATTTTTATCGAATTGCCATGGTCTACCAAGTAATAAGGAACATGCTTGCATGGGTACCACATCACAATCAACATAATCAGCATATGTAGCTATACTCAAATGCACATGAACAGTACGTGTTACCTTAACCTTGCCGCTGTTGTTGAACCATTGGATGTAGTAGGGATGCGGATGTGGTTTTGTGGTGAGAGATAGCTTCTCCACCATCTCCATGCTAGCCAAGTTGTTGCAGCTCCTTCCATCTATGATGACGCAAACAGAACGTTCCTTCACAACTCCATTCGTAGGAATAAATTGTGCCTCTGATTTTGCTCAGCTTGTGTGACCTGCACACTCAAAACACGTTGAGCAACTAAACTTTCATAGCTGTCAGCGTCTTCAACAGCCATGTATTGCATCTCTTGTTCAGAATCATCTTCACCGTGTTCTTCACTTATAATAAGAGCCAAAGTCTCCTTGTCATAGTCACTAGTGGACTCATACCCACCATCCGCAGTAGCAATCAACGCACGCTTAGATGGGCATTGTCTCGCATAATGCCCTCCACCCTTGCAACGATGACAAATAATATCATGTGTTTGCCCTGTTGATGCCATGGATGAAGAAGAGCTCTGTGCAGGCCCGAAAGGTGTGCTCTTGGCAGATAGTGGTGGTTGTGCCTGCTTTCTTGTATCACGGTTGGACGTGGCAGCTTACGGAGGTGTCGGTGCAGCAGAACGTGTGGAAGTAGAGGATGCACGTGGTGTCTGTCGGGCCCATGGAACCCAGGGTATCCAGGCCCATCTGCCTTTGGTCCAGGGCACTACGCCTAGTGTGGGCCCAGCGGGCCGTCATCACTAAGCACCTCGCCAAGACCCCTCATGAGGCCCTGGCCTCCTGAGGCCCCCTACTCAGGAAGTGGCGAGCAAGGCTCAGCATCACCATCAACGGCCTCGCGAGGTCCTCTCGCGAGGCGGCCTCCTGAGGTGGCCTCCCGAGGCCCCCTCCCGCAGGCGCTAGAGAAGAAGGCTGTTCGGCGTGCCGCGCGGTCTGGGGCCCATCACGTGGGTGACGCGCGCGGCAACGAGCGGTGACAGAGGCCGCGCCAGCAGGCGCGGATGAAGATAGTTTCTTCTTTTGTGTTAAGGGAGCAAGGCCAGCTATCTACTCCCCAAAGCAACCCCAAAGGTTGCCCGATCGGCGAAGGAAGACCAAGGCGGCTGGCGCGCAGGGCGGAGGTGATCACCGAGCCCACCGGCGCGTCATGGATCACGCTTTGGCAGGCGAAGACCACCTTTAGTCAGGATAGCCTGAGCGCCTGTCGCCTTTCAAAATCGCCAAGTGTGGTAGCCCATCCCGCCTAAGTTTCCAGGGGGAAGAGGACCAAGGCTGATATAAAGGGCAGAGCAACCATTGTAGACAGGGAGACCGAGAGAGCTCTAGTCCTCATCATCCTCAAACTTGTACTCTCCCTCTCGCACGAAAGCAATACCAACCAAGCAGGAGTAGGGTCTTACACCGCAAGGTTGCCCGAACCTGGGTAAACCACTGAGTCCACGGCCCGTTCCTCGCTAGCGTGCTCTCGCCGTAGCCTCGCCATTGCTTAGCCATGGAAGGAGACGAAGCGGTAGAACGAGCTCACCCCAGTGTTCGAACCTTTGGGGTCCCCGGAGCCCGACTTCTGACATTTGGCGCGCCAGGTAGGGGTGCGCTACTGTTCTTCTGCTCCGCCCTCTGCTCCACCAACCCCATGGCCGACGCACGTCGCGAGCGCGCCGAGCGCAGGGCTGGCCGCGTGGCTTAGACGGAGCTGGTGGCCCGCGGCAATCGCCGCCGCCCCGAACCCGAGGCTGCTGCTGCCACCGACCCCGCTGCCCGCAAGCAGCAGGACTCCTCTCTGCACCCCTCCGTGCAGGCGAACGGCCACACCGCCACGGCCTCCTCCCTCGACCACCGTGGGCCGCCGAACCCGCAGGCCGCGCTGCTCATGGCGCGCGAGCTGCTCCGCTACCGTCCAGCTAACGCAGGCTATGACGCCTGGCTCGGTCGCATCACCGAGCTCGTCAACGCCGCTGGGGACGCTCCGGCGCCTTCTCACTCGCTCTGCCCTCCGCCGTCTCACGTGGGGACCTGGCGCACGACGCTCGCTCGCCGCCTCCTCTGCACGACGAGCGCGGCGGGCCCCAGCGCAACGCGCGGGCTCGTGAGCCGTCCCATGGCGCGTCCACGCCAGACCGAGATGAGGCCAGCTGCCAGATCATCCGCCGCGCGCCCCCTGATGTGCGAGTGCTCCTCGGGCGGCAGCGCCAGCGCCAGGACCAGGCCGTGCCTTCACCCGCGAGCTGTGTCGCGTCGTCTAGCCCGTGAAGTTCAAGCCTGAGCTGCCTCCGCGCTACGACGGCACCCCCAACCCCATGGAGTTCCTTCAGCTCTACGCGCTGAGCGTCGAGGCGGCGAACGGCGACGACAAGGTCATGGCAAACTGTTTCCCCATGGCCCTCAAGGACGGCCCGCGCTCCTGGCTCATGAACCTCCCCGAGGCGTCCATCTCATCGTGGGCCGAGCTCTGCAGCCAGTTCGTCGCCAACTTCTAGGGCACGCAGGATCGCTTCCTCACCATCAACGACTTGCGGCGTGTTCGGCAGCGCCCAGACGAGACCCTCCGGAAGTACATCCAACGTTTCAGCCAGGTGCGCAACAAGATCCCACGTTCCTCCGACGCGGCCGTCATCTCTGCGTTCTCCACCGGCGTCACAGACGTCAAGATGCGCGAGAAGCTCGCCATCAATGGTGAGCTTGACTCTGTCCTTGAGCTGCTCGACCTCGCCGACAAGTGCGCCAAGGCTGAAGAAGGCCGCCTCTTCGTCCACAACGACCCCGACGCGGTGCTCGACGCCGCCAAGGCCAAGAGCAAGGACGTCAAGTGCAAGGGCCCTGCCGTGCTTGCGGCGGAGCCCGAGCAGAAGCGCGGCCGCGACCACGACGAGCCCAGGAAGGACAACCGGCCACTTTGCACGTTTCGCAACGTCCGCTCCCACAGCACCGAGGACTGCCAGGAGCTCAAGCTGCTCCGCGACGAGCGCCAGGGCTGCCGAGACGACCGCAATGGCTGCGGCGCCAGCCGTGGAGGTGGCCGCGGTGGCAACCATTGGGACGGCCGCAACGGTAACGGCAACTACCGCCAGGGCAGGCGCGACCAGCCTCATGAGGCCGCCTGGCGTAACCAGCCTCGTGAGGCGAATCCTCAGGCCAATGCCGCCCTTTCGCCGCTGCCGCCGCCACCCCAGAGGAACGACATCAACCAGCCTGACGAGGGCGCTAGGGGCTACCAAGAGCCTCGCGCGGTCGCCTGCATCCTTGCTGGGTCCCAAGCCCCCGCGTCCATCCGCCACTTCAAGCAACTCTCTCGCGAGGTGTATGCCGCCCTCCCGAGGCCAGAGGCTTCGCGGCCCCTCAAGTGGTCGCAGTACGCCATCACCTTCGACTCCAAGGACCACCCCAAGTCCACGGCCTCCGCAGGCGCGCTCCCCATGCTATGCACTCCAACCATCAGCAACGTCGCAGTCACCAAGACCCTCATCGACGGGGGTGTTGGCCTCAACGTGATCTCCGTCGAGGCCTTTGAGATGCTCCTAGTGCCCTACGACCAACTGATGCTAACCAGGCCCTTCTCCGGAGTGACTGATGGCTCCACCATCCCGCTGGGGCAAGTGCGCCTCCCCATCACCTTTGGCACCCGCAAGAATTACCACACCGAACTCATCGACTTCGACGTGGCGCACATCGGCCTGCCTTACAACGCCATCTTGGGCTACCCAGCTCTCACCAAGTTAATGGAGGCCACCCATCATGCCTACAACATCCTCAAGATGCCCGGCTGAAGTGGCATCATCACTGTCACCTGCGACGAGAAGGACGCGGCCAGCACCCTCGAGCGTGCCTACAAGGCTGCCGCTGTCGTGCACCCGACGGACGAGGACGCGACCGAGCCTCCTGAGGCCGCGCCCGCGAAGAAGAAGGAGCTGTTCTCTCAGGACCGTGCCGAGACGAAGAAGGTGTCGATGGACGGCAGCGGCTCCGGCCCTGCCTTCACCATCGGCACAGGCCTCCCTCCTGCATAGGAAAGCGCGCTCGTCACCTTCCTTCGGGCAAACTCGGATGTTTTCGCCTGGAAAGCATCCGACTTGTCTGGTGTGCCGAGGGAGGTGATCGAGCATCACTTAGCGGTGTGCCCCAATGCACGCCCCGTCAAGCAGAAAGCACGGAGCCAGGTGCCACAGAAGCAAGATTTCATCGTCAAGGAAGTTCAGAAGCTCTAGGAAGCTGGGGTCGTTCGTGAGCTGGGCCATCCGGCATGGCTCGCCAACCCAGTCGTCGTGCCCAAGAAGGGCGGCAAGGAGCGCATGTGCGTCGACTTCACCAGCCTCAACAAGCTCTACCCTCATGACCCCTTCCAGCTGCCGCGAGTTGGCCAGGGCGTTGGGCCCGCCGTCGGTGGCGTGCGCATACCCTTCGGGCTGAGGAACGCCGGCGCCTCTTTCCAGAGGCTGGCGCCCTTCGTGCCAGTGCCTCGCGAGCCTCCTGCTCCTCGCGAGCCCCCAGGGCCTCGCGAGCCCCCTGGCCCCGGAGGAGCAGACTCCCTTGGCGCGCCTCGCAAAGCGGTCTGACGTCACCCCAGCACGGTCCTCGCCAAGCGGTCTGACGTCACCCCAGCACGGTCCTGCCAGGTGCGCCCAACGCGTCGCTTCGCGCGGCCCCCACTCCTTTTCGCCGCGCCTCCCGCGCCAAGCTCTCGGAACCCTATCCTTTTGGTTGTGTAATGTATTTCGCTGATTCTATCTTAATGAGTTATGTTACCTGCTTAATTGCCTGTTAAGTTCAGTGCCGACCTAAGAGCGTCACACGCTCGCGACCCCACCCCTGGCCGATTCCGTGAGCGAGGGCTAGGCACGGTGCCTGTGCTCGGGTCCGTCCCTGCAGTGCCGCTAAATCCAAGCGACTGAGCTCTGGCTCGCGGGCCCGCTCCCATGCACGCCACCTCCCCAAGGTCCTTGGTGCCTTATCTCCTCACGCAACGGCCACGGCAAGCTAGCGAGCGCGTGCCGCTCCCCCATTGTGAAATCTGTCGACATGCAATCCCTCAGGAAGCGCGCTGCGCGAGGACCTCGTGGGCGGCCTCTCGCAAGCCGGCCTCGCGAGGAAAAGACGCTTCGAATGCTGAGCCTCGTGCGCATACCTCGCGAGCACGCCTCGTGAGCGCGACTCGTGAGCGGCAAGGGCTGGCTCGACGAGCTGCAGTCCGTGATGTGCCCATCCGCACGGCGGAAAGCAAGCCTGCCAGCGAGCCCCCCTTCTTCCTCATCTGCGGCATGGGTCACGGTCCTCCCTCTGGAGCTTAGGCACGGCTCCCCGTGAGCCCTTGCCCTTGACAAGGCGCGTCGGGACGGCTCGCGGGAGACCGATCTGCTGCTCCTCGAGAAGGGCCGCCGCCAGGCCGCCATTCGCACCGCGAAGTGCCAGCAGGCCTCGCGTTGCTGCCACAGCCGCGGCGTCCGCCCTCGCACTCTCGAGGTCCGCGACCTCATCCTGCGCAGAATCCTCTCCAGAGAGGGGCCCCACAAACTGTCACCAGTGTGGAAGGCCCTTTTAGGGTTACTCATGTCTCCAGGCCCGGCTCAGCCCGGCTGGAGACGGAGGACGGAGTTCTTGTGCCTAACACCTGGAACATCCAACACCTCTGCAAGTTCTACCCGTGAACCTCACGTGTACGAACGAAATGGGGCTGTACACGCCCCGGAGCCTCTCATTGCGTTTGCCTGATGGGCCCGCGAGAGCTCCCGCCCATGCCAAAGTGGAAGCCCCATGCTCCGCGCTGGCGGAACGGTCGACCCGCGATCATACCCACACCCATGTGGAAGCCCCATGCTCCGCACAGGCGGAACAATCAACTGAGGGCGCCCCACGGGCTGCACCAACCTCAAGCTGACCCGTGCCGGACACGGCAGCACTCTCTTTCTCATTTCGATGTGTAATTGAGGGCGCCCCACGGGGTGCACCAACCTCAAGCTGACCCGTGCCGGACACGGCAGCCGCATCTTGTTTTAGTTATGTAATGGGTCGCTATCTTACTTCAGTAAAGCTCGGTTTCTTACATGGCGTTTCGTTTTGTCCTTGCCTCACGAGCCTTGTGCACTCACGACGTCCCTCATGAGCCTCACACGAGCGGGGGCTGGACACGGTGTCTGTGCTCGGGTCAGTCCCAGCAGCGCTGAAGAACCCAAGCAGCCGAGCTCTGGCTCGCGGGTCTGCTCCCGTGCACGCCACCCCACCAAGGTTCTTGGTGTTTTGTCTCCTCGCGTGATGCCCATGAGCGAATCGATGAGCGTGCGGTGCTCCCCTGTCATTAAGTACTCTACATGCAGTTATCTCAGGAGCAGGTTCCCGGAAGGGCTTCGCGAGGTGGCCCCATCAGGGCCCCAGGAAGCCAGCAGGCCCCGCCTCGAAAGATCGCGCGAGCGGAACCCCCACGAGGCGTACCCTGCGAGAGATGGCCCACTGGACACTACCTTGTACAGAGCTAAGCCTCCCGCCTTGCAAGCCGCCCTCGCCGTCCCTCAAGCCTTCCCCTCTGGCAGCCTCGTGAGCGCCAGCATCTCTCTTGGCGCAAGCCGCTTGCGCGTCAAAGGGGGGCACCTTGAGCATCGCGCCTCAGGAGCCCCAACCGGCCTCCGGTACCCCTCGCCTCCTGGCCTTGTCCAGGCATCGCGACCTGACACA
The DNA here is from genome assembly GCA_039707655.1 of Elymus sibiricus. Taxonomy (NCBI): domain Eukaryota; kingdom Viridiplantae; phylum Streptophyta; class Magnoliopsida; order Poales; family Poaceae; genus Elymus; species Elymus sibiricus. The sequence goes on from CM077672.1 coordinate 187,400,184, forward strand.
CCAGCGACGGCTATGGCCTGCTCGGGGGCTAGGTCTTAATGACGCAGAGCGCCATGGCAAGCGAAACGAGCAAAACAAGCTTCGAGGGAAAGCATTACGAGGGCACGGGCATTCGATGCAATCAGGAGCAAAGTACTTCAAATGTAAAAGCATTGTCCGGCCGCCCCCACGGGGTCACGCTCAACTATACGCAGGATATGGGAAAGGACCTACGAAGACATGTCGCCATCACCGCTGCTACCACCGTCATCGTCACCTCCCTCGACCCCGCTCGAGCTCTCGCTGTCACCAGGGGCGAAGTGCTCGTGCAAGGCGTCCACGTGATCCTCCACCGCCTTTCCAAGGGTGTCGCGGACCTCCTCCGGGACGGGAGCTATCACCTTGCTGAAGTCAAAGTTGGGGTCGGCGTCGAGAAGATGGCTGAAGATGCGCGTCGCGGCCTGGGTGAGGAGATCGCGGCTCTCCTCCTCGATGATTCCGCCTACCTTCTTGGCGCCCACCTCCAGCCGCTCCACGAGCTTGGTGAAGAAGTCGAGGTAGCTACCGTCGTGGGTCTCGAGCGGGCAGCTGACGTCCTCCTTGCAAATGGAGCCTAAGGCGCGGCGGGCCCGGAGCTCGAGGGCACGGAACATCTTAGAGCGCTGGAGCTGCCGTCCCCGCCCTCGGGCCGCCTCGTCCCGCGCCTGCTCCACGACCGCGGCGACGCCCTCCACCTGCTGCCGGAGGGAGGTCAGCTCGGCCTCGGCGTCGGCTCGGGCCTTCAGCGCGTTCTCCCGCCGCCTTTCGGCTTCGGCCAGCATCTCCTTGAGGCCCGCGATCTCGTGCTGGAACTCCTCGCGCTTGGCCTTGAAGCGGTCCTCCTGTCGCTTCAGTTTCTTGCTGTTCTCGATGGCAAGTGCTTCGCGGCTCTGCGCAACCCTCCTGTCGGCATCTTCCTGGATCCTCTCCACCTTGACCACCAGATTGGCGTTGGCCTTGTCTAGGCACTCGGCGTAGGAACCCTGGGCGGCGGACACCTCTCGCTCCAACGTCTCCAGCCGCTCGTGCTCCAAGTCCTGCGCGGATGCCGACCGTGCGAGCTCCCGCTCACGGATGCCAAGGTCTGCCTCGCGGGCCGCCAGCCCCTCTTCGAGGGCGGAGATGGCATCTCTCTGTGCCTGGAGTTGTCGCTCCAGCAAGGCGTTCTGGTCCTGGAGCTCCTTCCTGCGAGCCTCCGCCGCCTCGCGCCGCCTGTCGGCCTCATCGGCCTCCCTGACAGCGTTCTCGAAGATTTCCTTCATGTCATGGGCGGCCTTCTCGCGCTTCTCCCGTGCGGCATCGTCTTGATGGCGGCCCAGTTTGATGGCCACATCAAGCTGGCGCCACCTCTCCGCGAGGCGCTGGCGCTCCTCGATGATGCGTGCCTCTTCCACCCGGAGGTCTGTTTCCAGCTGGTCAAGGGCAGCCCTGGCGCCTTGCAGGGCCCCATGCTTGAGCACGACGCTGCTGCTCACGAGCTGCAGGGCCCAACCGGTGTATGCCCCAGCACTCCTCTCTCACGAGGGCCCGGCGCTGCCGGTCAAGAGCGGAGGGCTCGCGGGGGCCCCCTCTTCGTTCCGATGTGACGACGCACCCCGCGGGCTCGGCGACCCCCGGGAAGGGGCCCCCCGCGCGGGCGAGTCGGCCCGCCCCCCGCGGCGCCGCCGTCACCGGTGGTGCGGGGTGAGAGAACCGGCACCTCCGCCCCCGTTGCCACGGTGTCCGCCCTAGCAGTGGGCGCCCCAGGAACTGCGGAGTCGCCCCCTGACGACGCCTCCTGAGGCACGCCTGCTTGGGTCCCCCGAACCGCGTCCTCCTGTGACCCAGAAGGGGTCGCCTGCCCCTCAGCCCTCGCGAGGCCAGCTTCGGCGGCGAGGCTGTTGGTGCTCTCTTCACGCCCCCGGCCCTAGCGACCGGCGGCGTAGCCCCCGCCGGGCCGGGGGACCTCCCCTCCTTCTTCCTCTTCTTGCTCGACGAGGCCCTAAAAAGGGGAAGAGAAACAATGAATCAGGCGCGCGCAACGCGCCGGGCACAGGAGAAAGGAAGGCAAGCGCTTACTGGTCCCTGGCAAACCATCTCCTCTTCTTCAGCGGCCACGGACGAACGTTGCCATCGCTGTCTTCACGGGGCCCCTCCTCGTGACCGGCCCCCTCACGGGAGGGCCACTGGATCCGCCCTCGCCACCTCCTCAGGAAGTGGCGAGCAACGCTCAGCATCACCATCAACAGCCTCGCGAGGTCCTCTCGCGAGGCGGCCTCCCGAGGCCCCCTCCCGCAGGCGCTGAAGACGAAGGCTGTTTGGCGTGCCGCGCAGTCTGGGCCCCATCACGTGGGTGACGCGCGCGGCGACGAGCGGCGACAGAGGCCGCGCCAGCAGGCGCGGATGAAGATGGTTTCCTCTTTTGTGTTAAGGGAGCCAGGCCAGCTATCTACTCCCCAAAGCAACCCCAAAGGTTGCCCGATCGGCGAAGGAAGACCAAGGCGGCGGGCACGCAGGGCGGAGGTCATCACCGAGCCCACCGGCGCGTCAAGGATCACGCTTTGGCAGCCGAAGACCACCTTTAGTCAGGATAGACTGAGCGCCTGTCCCCTTTCAAAATCACCAAGTGTGGCAACCCTTCCCGCCTAAGTTTCCAGGGGGAAGAGGACCAAGGCTGATATAAAGGGCAGAGCAACCATTGTAGACGGGGAGACCGAGAGAGCTCTAGTCCTCATCATCCTCAACCTTGTACTCTCCCTCTCGCACGAAAGCAATACCAACCAAGCAGGAGTAGGGTCTTACACCGCAAGGTGGCCCGAACCTGGGTAAACCGCTGAGTCCACGGCCCGTTCCTCGCTAGCGCGCTCTCGCCATAGCCTCGCCGTTGCTTAGCCGTGGAAGGAGACGAAGCGGTAGAACGAGCTCACCCTAGTGTTCGAACCTTTGGGTCCCCGGAGCCCGACTTCCGACAGTGTCCATGATGATGATTGACCTGCAGAAAAATTAGTTCACCCCAATGCCTGTCAATCCTGCACTTCACGTTCAGCTTTGCAAGCAAGATGGAATAAAGGAGTGATATTGTTATACTCCTTATACTCTAAAATGGTCTGAATCTCTCTATTTAACCCACCCATAACGTGCAAGCATAGCTTCGTTATCCTCAACAATACCACATCTAATCATGCCAGTTTGTAATTCCTGATAATATTCCTCTACGGAATTTTTTTTCCTTGTCTTAAACACTGCAATTTTTGAAGTAATTACATTGATACTATGGTGGAACCCAACGAGTACGCATAGGATTTTTCAAACCAACCCAAGTAGTTGGGATATTCTAATGATATAATCTACAATGTTCAGACTACCAAACACAAGCAAAACCAGTGAAAGCACAAATAGCAGTAGCAACACGTCTATCCTCGGGATATTGTACACATGTAAAATGTTGTTCAGTTTCTAACTCCAAGTAAGCTATACATCAGGACCGTATCTACCCTCAAATGGCGGAATATTCAATTTTATTTTAGGAACGTTGTCGGGGGGATGACCCCCGAGTAGGCAAGCGAACCCGGAGCCCTTTTCAAAAACATCAGGGCGACCCGTACCCCTCCCTGCTGGCTGGCCAGCCGGCCAGTTTCCCAGCGCTAGTCGGCTAGGCCCGGCCCCGGGCCGGGTCCGGCTGTCTGCTAGCCGGCCGGCGATGGGTCGGCGGCCGTCCCGTCGCGTCCGACGACAAGATAGCCCCCTGCGACTGGAGCACATGGCTGCAGTGCAATCCGTCTCGGGAGGGCGCGCCGGCAAAGCTGCCACTCCTGTTGACCGTGACGGCCGGCATCAGCGCCTGCACGCCTCTGCAAAGCGCGCACGCGCCTGCACGCCTCTGCGGAGCGCGCACGCACCGTCCACTCCGTGACGCCCGAAGCGACGGGTCACAGTGTCGAGCCGCCAGCGGGCCCCGCAGCCGGCGGGGCCCAGCAGCCGGCGGGCCCACGGCCGGCTCCAGACGCCGACGCCCGGGTCCCGACGCGCGTAGTTTACCCATGTAACCCTGGGGGGTCGGGCTATAAGACCCCACAAGAGGCCTCCATGCAGAGGGTCGGCTTCTTCTTCCTCAGTTGGCACCCAATAGCAACACACGCACGCACACATGAGAGGCTGAATGGAGAGCTAGCTCCTTCTTCCTCTTCCAGTCAAACAGCTCCAGGAGCACCATTGTAACCATTGCGGCCTCTGCGCCTATCAACCCATTCGGCAGGACTAGGGGTGTTACCTCCCCGGAGGGCCCTGAACCTGGGTACGCCTTGTGTCCCCCGCACGCGCATGCCAACCTCGCTTCCGGAACCCACCGGCGTCCTCACGCAGCCCCCCACTTTCAGCCATCTCATGGCATCTGCCGTGATTTCACCACGACAAACGCGGTCATGATCTCGTACCTAAGGTGGTGGTGCAGCCCTACCATTGCGATTATATGCAAGCGGACAACCTGGTGGTCGTGCTGGTGGTTGCACGTAGTTCTGATCCTCATAATCGCCCTCGTAATCGTCATCCTCCTCGGTAGTAGCAGCGGAGCCACTGAAGCAACAACAGCAGTAGCAGCGGCACCAGAATTTTGGCCTTCCTCAAGAGGAACACGATTCGCTCGGTGGAGTACTGGATCGCGACGTGGTGGTGGTTGTTGTTTTTGGTGGTGTAACTGTGCAGCAGAGGTAGCACGTGGAGGTAGACGCGCGAGCACTTCAGCGAACTTGGCATCCAACTTGGTGTCAATTGTCTTCTCAATGTCATCTATCCTCTGTAGTGCCTTGCCAAAGCTGCTCATCACGTCTTGCACCTGTTCACCCAACATTTGCTGGAATTTATCATGTAATGCCTTGTTTGTCATGTTCTCCAAGTCACTCTCGTCGGCTTGTGATCCTGTCATGGTTAGCAGCAATAGAAACAAACAAGAATATGGTCCTACAGACTACTAGGAAGTGGTGGTGGTGGTGGTGTTGTGGAGAGTCACAAATCCGTCAAGTGAATCTCAAAGTCTTACCAGTTCTTACCCAGCAGCAGGTGGTGATCGGCAACCATTGTAGTCAAAACTCTCAAAGCTTGGATAGAGCGATTGCCAGGTGGTGTCAAACGCATGATGTAGATGTATGTGGAGCTAGGAAGGCTTATAATATGGTAGCAAAAAAGGGGTCAGCAATAATCAATTCAGAGATGCACAGTTGAACAAACGCTCAAGGACGACATTGTGCTGGTCCTAGGCTAGACCGTACTAGAGACGCCAGCCTGGAACACTAACAAAATCATGGCGCAACACGTAACAAGGGCGAAGCACACTCTGAATCTCTTTTTTCTTTTTCTCTCTTTTTTTCACTTTTTCACTTTTTTTTGCTTCTTTTTTTTGCTCCGCAACAATTTTTTTGAAAAAGTCTACAAATGGTCTAAAAACTGCCTAGCCAGAATTTTCCAGACTTAGTTTTTTTTTAGTTTGGAACTATTTTTCTTCTACGGAAGGCATGGAAGTTGGGGAGTCCGACTTGGTCACGACACGTAGTATGACGTGACCTGGAAATCAAAAACAGATAAGCGAATACAGGAGTCGGACTAGGACTAGTGGTGGAGATGAATCTGGTAGAACTCGGACTGGTGGCAGATATACGTTGGGTGTTGGAACACGAACTGGTGGCGAATTTGTGATGGAGGTGGACTCGGATTTGCGTGATGGATATGCGGTGGTATATATGGACTCGCATTGGTGGCGGATATGCGATGGTGGTATATGGCAGCGGTGATGACAATGGTGGTATATGGCAGCGATGATGATGATGCTGTGGCGGCGGCATGACAACCTATGAATAGAACTCGAAACTCTAAGGGACTAGACGCTAAGACCAACAACTGGACACGACAATGCAACCGCAAATTCAACAAAACAAAAACACTGAAAAGATTATGCAAAGGCTCAGACTAGTTCGGATATGATGAACTAACCCTAATTTTTGTTGGCTTTTTCGTGGACTGTAGGTATGAAGAATCTAGACTATGAACAACTGGTAAATCTCACCGGGCAACCTGGAAATCTGATACCACTTGATAGAGGAAAAGGTGTCCCGTATTTTGATGAGATGGTGGCCATCGTTTTTGGTGGAGTAGACTTTGACGATCCGACTACAAACGTGAGAGGACGTCGCGCCTTAGCAATCGATAAACCAACTCTGAGAGGTTATTGACCACATCGTAGCACGATCAACCTGACCACGAGGGTTTGTTTCCTGCACGCGAATGAAGAACAAGCAAGAAATAGAAATTGCAATCTAGATATTGTGAATATAAGAAGAAAGCTTTATTAATGAAGGTGGGGTTCTGTGATGTCTTTGTGTGGTCGTAGAACACAAACGAAGTATGCGAAGTTGCAGCTATGGCAAAATTTTAATCTAAATAAAACTCAAAGTCTAAACGGCGCCTTAAGGGCTGTATTTGTAGGGGGAAAGAGAGGGAATTTCGTCCCCCCTTGGCAAGGTGGGACTAAAACACCTACTGAGTCATTTCCCCTACAATACGGACTCTAAAAAAAATGCCTATAAGTAGTATATCAAAAGTACATGGGCCTGGCCCAAAAATAAGGTGGCACAACACCTATATTAAACTATGGACAAAATTTATGAAAGGGAATCTTGTATATTTTGTCCATGTCCTTGTACGTCATCATGGTTGTCGGGCCCATGGAACCCGGGGTATCCAGGCCCGTCTGCCTTTGGCCCAGGGCGGAACACCTGGCATGGGCCCAGCGGGCCGTCACCATCGAGCATCTCACCAAGACCCCTCATGAGGCCCTGGCCTCCAGAGGCCTCCTCCCCAGGGAGTGGCGAAGTAACACTCAGCGCCACCACCAACGGCCTCGCGAGGCCCTCTCACGAGGCGGCTTCCCGAAGTGACCTCGCGAGGCGGCTTCCCGAAGTGATCTCGCGAGGCGGCTTTCCGAGGTGGCCTCCCGAGGCCCCCTCCCGCAGGCGCTCAAGACGAAGGCCGTTCGGCGTGCCGCGCGGTCTGGAGCCCATCACGTGGGTGACGCGCGCGGTGACGAGCAGCAGCAGAGGCCGCGCCAGTAGGCGCGGATGAAGATGGTTTCCTCTTTCATGTTAAAGGAGCAGGGCTAGCTATCTACTCTCCAAAGAAACCCCAAAGGTTGCCCGATCGGCGATGGAAGACCAAGACGACGGGCGCGCAGGGCGGAGGTCATCACCGAGCCCACCGGCGCGTCATGGATCATGCTTTGGCAGGCGAAGACCACCTTTAGTCAGGATAGCCTGAGCGTCTGTCCCCTTTCAAAACCCGCCAAGTGTGGCATTCCTTCCCGCCTAAGTTTTGAGGGGGAAGAGGACCAAGGCGGGTATAAGGGGGGCAGAGCGGCCATTGTAGGAGGAGGATCGGCTCTTGTTCTCATCATCCCCAACCTTGTACTCTCTCTCTCACCTGAGCAATCCCAACCGAGTAGGAGTAGGGTCTTACACCGCAAGGTGGCCCGAACCTGGGTAAACCGATGAGTCCTCACTCCGTCCCTCGCTAGCGCGCTCTCGCCGTAGCCTCGCCGTAGCTTAGCCGTGGTAGGAGACGAAGCAGGAGAACGAGCTCACCCCAGTGTTCGAACCTTTGGGTCCCCGGAGCCCGACTTTCGACATTTGGTGCGCCAGGTTGGGGCGTGCTACCGTTCTTCTGCTCCGCCCTCAGCTCCACCAACCCCATGGCCGACGCACGTCGCGAGCGCGCCAAGCGCAGGGCTGGCCGCATGGCTCAGACAGAGCCGGTGGCCCGTGGCAATCGCCGCCGCCCCGAAGCCGAGCCTACTGCCGCCACCGACCCCGCTGCCCGCGAGCAGCAGGACTCCTCCCTGCACACCTCCGTGCGGGCGGACGGACACTCCGCCACGGCCTCCTCCCTCGCCCACCGCGGGCCGCCGGACCCGCAGGCCGCACTGCTCATGGCGCGTGAGCTGCTCCGCTACCGTCCGGACAACGCCGGCTACGACGCCTGGCTTGGCCGCATCACCGAGCTCGTCAACGTCGCCGGGGATGCTCCGACGCCTTCTCACTCGCTCCGCCCTCCGCCGTTTCGTGCTGGGGACCTGCCGCGCGGCGCTTCCCCGCCGCCTCCTCTGCAAGACGAGCGCGCCGGGCCCCAGCGGAGCGCGCGGGCTCGTGAGCCGTCCCGCGGCGTGTCCTCGCCAGACCGAGACGAAGCCAGCTGCCAGATCATCCGCCGCGCGCCCCCCAATGCGTGAGTGCTCCTCGAGCGGCAGCGCCAGCGCCAGGACCAGGCCGTTCTGGATGTTGCAGTGGCCGGGCGTCAAAACCGCGCCGCCCTCGCTGGCGGCGTCCCCTCGAGTGGCGTGGGCTGCCGTGCCTTCACCCGCGAGCTGCGTCGCGTGGTCTGGCCCGCGAAGTTCAAGCCTGAGCCGCCTCCATGCTACGACGGCACCCCCAATCCCACGGAGTTCCTCCAGCTCTACGCGCTGAGCATCGAGGCGGCGAACGGCGACGACAAGGTAATGGCAAACTGGTTCCCCATGGCCCTCAAGGACGGCCCGCGCTCCTGGCTCATGAATCTTCCCGAGGCATCCATCTCATCGTGGGCCGAGCTCTGCAGCCAATTCATCGCCAACTTCAAGGGCACACAGGACCGCTCCCTCACCATCAACGACCTGCGGCGTGTTCGGCAGCGCCAAGACGAGACCCTCCGCAAGTACATCCAGCGCTTCAGTCAAGTGCGCAACAAGATCCCGTGCGCCTCCGACGCGGCCGTCATCTCTGCATTCTCCACCGGCGTCACAGACGTCAAGATGCGCGAGAAGCTTGCCATCAACGGTGAGCTCGACTTCGTGCTCGAGTTGCTCGACCTCGCCGACAAGTGCGCCAAGGCTGAAGAAGGCCGCCTCTTCGTCCACAATGACCCCGACGCGGCGCTCGACGCCGCCAAGGCCAAGAGCAAGGACGTCAAGCGCAAGGGCCCTGCCGTGCTTGCGGCGGAGCCCGAGCAGAAGCGCGGCCGCGACCTTGACGAGCCCATAAAGGACAACCGGCCACTCTGCGCTTTTCACAACATTCGCTCCCACAGCACCGAAGACTGTCAGGAGCTCAAGCTGCTCCGCGACGAGTGCCAGGGCCGCCGGGACGACCGCAACGGCCGCGGCACCGGCCGCGGAGGTGGCCACAGCGGCAACCGCTAGGACAGCCGCAACAGTAATGGCAACTACTGCCAGGGCAGGCGCGACCAGCCTCGCTAGGCGAATCCTCAGGCCAATGCCACTCTTCCGCCGCTGCCGCCGCCACCCCGGAGGAACGACGTCAACCGGCCTGACGAGGGCGCTGGGGGCTACCAGGAGCCTCGCGCGGTCGCCTGCATCCTTGGCGGGTCCCAAGCCCCCGCGTCCATCCGCCACTTCAAGCAGCTCTCTCGCGAGGTGTACGCCGCCCTCCCGAGGCCTGAGGTCGCGCGACCCCTCAAGTGGTCGTAGTACGCCATCACCTTCGACTCCAAGGACCACCCCAAGTCCACGGCATCTGCAGGCGCGCTCCCCATGCTGTGCACTCCCACCATCAGCAATGTCGCGGTCACCAAGACCCTCATCGACGGCGGTGCCGTCCTCAATGTGCTCTCCATCGGGACCTTCGAGACGCTCCAGGTGCCCTACGACCAACTGATGCCGACCAGGCCCTTCTCCGGAGTGACCAATGGCTCCACCATCCCGCTGGGGCAGGTGCGCCTCCACGTCACCTTCGGCACCCGCAAGAACTACCACACCGAGCTCATCGACTTTGACGTGGCGCACATCGGCCTGCCGTATAACGCCATCTTTGGCTACCCGGCTCTCACCAAGTTCATGGCGGCCACCCATCACGCCTACAACGTCCTCAAGATGCCCGGCTACAGCGACATCATCACCGTCGCCTGCGATGAGAAGGACGTGGCCAGCACCCTCGAACGTGCCTACAAAGCTGCCGCTGTCGCGCACCCGGCCGACGAGGACGCGGCCGAGAATTCCGAGGCCGCGCCAGCGAAGAAAAAGCAGCTGTTCCCCCAGGACGGCGCCGAGACGAAGAAGGTGTCGGTGGACGGCAGCGGCTCCGGCCCTGCCTTCACCGTCGGCACAGGCCTCCCTCCTGCATAGGAAAGCGCGCTCATCGCCTTGCTTCAGGCAAACTCGGATGTTTTCGCCTGGAAAGCATCCAACTTGTCTGGTGTGCCGAGGGAGGTGATCGAGCACCACTTAGCAGTGTGCCCCAATGCACGCCCGGTCAAGCAGAAAGCACGGCGCCAGGCGCCAGAGAAGCAAGATTTCATCGTCAATGAAGTTCAGAAGCTCCAGGAAGCCGGAGTCGTTCGTGAGGTGCACCATCCCGAGTGGCTCGCCAACCCAGTCATCGTCCCCAAGAAGGGCGGCAAGGAGCGCATGTGCGTCGACTTCTCCAGCCTCAACCAGCTCTGCCCGCATGACCCCTTCCAGCTGCCGTGAGATGGCCGGGACGTTGGCTCCGCCTTCGGCAGCACGCGCATGCCCTTCGGGCTGAGGAACGCCGGCGCCTCTTTCCAGAGGCTGGCGCCCTTTGCGCCAGAGCCTCGTGAGCCTCCTGCTCCTCGTGAGCCCCCTGGCTCCGGAGGAGCGGACTCCCTTGGCGCACCTCGCCAAACGGTCTGACGTCACCATAGCACGGTTCTGCCAGGTGCGCCCGGTGCGATGCCTCACGCGGCCTTCACTCCTCCTCGCGGCGCCTCCCGCGCCTCCAGAGCCTCGCGCCCGGAACCCTTCCGCCAAGGTGATTTTGTTCAAATGCGGCTGAGGGCGCCCCACGGGTTGCACCAACCTCGAGCTGATCCGTGCCGGACGCGGCAGCCTAGCCCCTATCCTTTTGGTTGTGTAGTGGATTTTGCTGATCTTACCTTGATGAGTTATGTTACCTACTTAATTGCCTGCTAAGTTCGATGCCGACCGGAGAGCGCCACACGATCGCGACCCCTCCCCTGACCGATTCCGTGAGCGGGGGCTAGGCACGGTGCCTGTGCTCGGGTCCGTCCCTGCAGTGCCGCCAAATCCAAGCGACTGAGCTCTGGCTCGCGGGCCTGCTCCCGCGCACGCCACCTCACCAAGGTCCTTGGTGCCTTATCTCCTCACACAACGACCACGGGCGAGTTAGCGAGCGCGTGCCGCTCCCCCCATCATGAATCTGTTGACATGCAGTCCCCCAGGAGGCGAGCTGCGCAGGGACCTCGCGGGTGGCCTCTCGCGAGCCGGCCTCACGAAACGAAGATTCATCGAGCAATGAGCCTTGGGAGCAAGCCTCGTGAGCGCGCCTCGCAAAATGCGTGGGCTCCTCATGAGCTGTGGCTCGCCCGGCACCGCTCTCCGCCCAAAGCTAAGTGTGACTGCCTCGCGAGGCGCCCTTACCATCACTCAAGCTCTCTCCCCTCGTTATCCCGTTGAGTGCAGCATTTTTTCTTCTGCGTAAGCCGCTTGCACGCTAAAGGGGGGCTCCCTGAGCACCGCGCCTCAGGAGCCCTCACTAGCTCCCGGTGCCCCTCACCTCCTGGCCTTGTCCCGGCATCGCGACCGGACATACCAGCAACGCAGGAAAACTAAAAGAAAGAAGGGGCCTAGGCCAAGCGCCGTCACCCTCAAGACTCCAGTGCAGGGCGCTGCGAGCATCCCCAAGAGGGTGTTGCAGGCAAGTGCGGCTCCGTCACCGTACGCGCAGTGCCCGCCGCTAGGGGTTCCGAAGCCGTCGCTGCGCGCGCCTAGTCGGAGTCCTCGTCCTCGCTCTTGACGCGGGGGGAGTCATCGCCGCTTCCGCCCTCACCGAAGGGGGCAGCAACGCCGGAGGAGTCGTCCTCGCTGGAGGAGCCGCTGTAGCTGTCCTCGCTCTCCGCGCAGCACTCCGGGCGGCTACCGGAGAGCCCGAAGATCTTCACAAAGAGCATGGCGGCCCCGTCGTACTTGAACTGGAGGACGTGCCCCCGCTTCAGGCCGCGGGCTAGGGCGAACGACTTCCACCACTGCCTCAGGAACATGAAGCCCGAGGAGGTGAGCTCCGTCGCCACCCAGGAGGGGCCGTTGCAGCAGCCGTCGGCCTGCACCCACAGGCCCAGGGGCGCGCGGTCCGCCATCTCCGCTGCGAAGGAGTCCGGGAGCCGGAGCCAGGTGCAGGGGCTACGGTGCATGTTCACGATGAACTCATGCGCCGCCTCCGCCGAGTGGCTCCCCGCCTGGGGCGGAAGCGCGGCCGCTCCGCCGCGGCCGCCTCGGCCCCGCGCGCCTGGCCCTCCATGCCCATGAGCGGAGCTCCTTCCATGACTGCTGGGCCCGGCGCCGGCAGCCGCCAGGGAGCGCCCGTGCCCTCAGGGCGGAACCTGGGATGCAGCAGCGGAAATACGGCCGCGCCCTCTCCCTCTCGCCATCTCTTCGGCAGTTCTAGCAAGAAGACGGAGGAAGTTGGAGGAAGGAGAAGATGGGTGGTGGGCACCGGCTTTCCTCTCCCCCTCTTTATGCTCGGCGCAGAGCTCCTCCCGTCGCTTCACCTTCTCTGGCGTTCGGAGTTGGAGCAACAGCAAGTACGAAGGAAGGCAATGATGGCCTCGCGCCACCCGCGCCAAGATTTATGTCAGCGCGGCCGTTTCCGAGGCGTCGTGGGGAAGTGGGGGCATCGCCTATCACATCGTGCGCCACGCATCGCGCCTGGCCGCAGGTGGTTAGGGTCCGCGCCATTTCACCCCCCCCAGTAGGTGGGAACGTGCGCGCCGCGGGCCCGGCGGCTACTACGGGCCCATGGAACCCGGGGTATCCAGGCCCGTCTGCCTTTGGCCCAGGGCGCAACGCCTGGCATGGCCCCAGCGAGCCGTCACCACCGAGCATCTCACCAAGACCCCTCATGAGGCCCTGGCCTCCTGAGGCCTCCTCCTCAGGGAGTGGCGAAGTATCACTCAGCGCCACCACCAACGGCCTCATGAGGCGGCTTCCCGAAGTGACCTCGCGAGGCGGCTTCCCGAAGTGATCTCGCGAGGCGGCTTTCCGAGGTGGCCTCTCGAGGCCCCCTCCTGCAGGCTCTCAAGACGAAGGCCGTTCGGCGTGCCACGCGGTCTGGAGCCCATCACGTGAGTGACGCGCGTGGCGACGAGCAGCAGCAGAGGCCGCGCCAGCAGGCGCGGATGAAGATGGTTTCCTCTTTCATGTTAAAGGAGCAGGGCCAGCTATCTACTCTCCAAAGCAACCCCAAAGGTTGCCCGATCGGCAAAGGAAGACCAAGACGATGGGCGCGCAGGGCGGAGGTCATCACCGAGCCCACCGGCGCGTCATGGATCATGCTTTGGCAGGCGAAGACCACCTTTAGTCAGGATAGCCTGAGCGCCTATCCCCTTTCAAAACCCGCCTAGTGTGGCATTCCTTCCCGTCTAAGTTTTGAGGGGGAAGAGGACCAAGGCGGGTATAAGGGGGGCAGAGTGGCCATTGTAGGAGGAGGATCGGCTCTTGTTCTCATCATCCCCACCTTGTACTCTCTCTCACCAGAGAAATCCCAACCGAGCAGGAGTAGGGTTTTACACCGCAAGGTGGCCCGAACCTGGGTAAACCGCTGAGTCCTCACTCCATCCCTCGCTAGCGCGCTCTCGCCGTAGCCTTGCCGTAGCTTAGCCTTGGTAGGAGACGAAGCAGTAGAACGAGCTCACCCCAGTGTTCGAACCTTTGGGTCCCCGGAGCCCGACTTCCGACAATGGTGGCTCCAAAGTGCTGAAAACTCCACCACAAACTCTGTTCTTGTTCCCCTTATGCATGCCATCATCTCCATGCTTGATCATGCTCCAATGTTCATCCTTCTTATCCAAGCTAGGCCCTTCATTTGTAAGCAAAACAAATGTATCTAATTTAGGCAGCATCATATTCTCATGAACTTTAGAATCGTTACCAAGAAACAAAACTATCTGGTAATTTAATTGGCGTGCGCGAGCTCTAGTAATTGGTCCCATGTAAGTAACAGCAGGGGCTGTTGGTGTAACTGTAGTAGTGATGTCCTCATCACGTCGAGTGGGTTATGGACGCATACAACTTTTCGTTGTGATCATTTTGGCGGGTCATGGAGCTCCAATGGAGCTTCTACGGCCAAATTGTGGCCGTTTTATGGATACAACATCAGGGGACAGACCATGAATACAAGTTCCAGGGTAAGTTGATTGCACCGACGAGCCATCTTGCACTATTCGGAATGACCTATAATTTTTTTTGTGCATGAACGGAATGAGGATGAGCTGTTATGTAATTTATCATCCTAGAATAATGCATCCGCTGGTGAAAAAGTGAGGGTGGTAGCGGGATGGGTGATAGACCATGTAAAGCATGAATTATTGGGTTTCGTTGCAATGAAGAGCCTCCTCCTTCTGTCATGACTGAACCTGTAGTCATTCTAGTTTGTAGTGGAACGATGGTGCATTGTTCTATATGTAATTGTCCATATTTCAGTCCATAGGTGAGCTCACAGAAGGGTGGCAGAGTATACTTCAAAGATGAAATCATCCAAAACTAAATTTTATAAGCCGGATCTTGGCTCTGAAATGTTGTCGAAGCCGTCGAGTGGGTTATGGACGCATACAACTTTTCGTTGTGATTGTTTTGGCGGGTCGTGGAGCTCCAATGGAGCTTGTATGACCAAATTGTGGCCGTTTTATGGATACAACATCGGGGGACAAACCGTGAATACAACTTTCAGGGTAAGTTGATGACACCGACGAGCCATATTGCACCATTCAGAATGACCTATATTTTTTTGTATGCGTGAACAGAATAAGGATGACATGCTATGTAATTTATCATCCAAGAATAATGCAACCGCTGGTGTAATAGTGAGGGTGGTAGCGGGATGGGTGATAGACCATGTAAAGAATGAATTATTGGGTTTCGATGCAACAAAGAGCCTCCTCCTACTGTCGTAACTGAACCTGTAGACTTTCTAGTTCATAATGGAAAGATGGTGCATTGTTCTATATGTGATTGTCCATATATCAGTCCGTAGGTGAGCTCACGAACGAGTGGTAGAGGGTAGCACAGTATACTTCAAACATAAAATCATCCGAAACTCAACTTTATAACCCGGATCTTGCCTCCGAGATATTGTTGAAGCCGGCGAGTGGGTAATGGTCGCATACAACTTTTCGTTGTGATCATTTTGGTGGGTCATGGAGCTCCAATGGAGCTTGTATGGCCAAATTGTGGCTGTTTTATTGATACAACATCAGGGGATAGTCCATGAATACAACTTTCAGGGTAAGTTGATCGCATCTTGCACCATTCGAAATGACCTATAATTTTGTGTCTGCATGAATACAATGAGGATGAGCTGTTATGTACTTTCACATCCAAGAATAATGCATCCACTGGTGAAAAAGTGAGGGTGGTAGCGGGATGTGTGATAGACCATGTAAAGCATGAATTCTTGGGCTTCGATGCAACGAAGAGCCTCCTCCTTCTGTCGTGACTGAACATGTAGTCTTTCTAGTTTGTAATAGAAGGATGGTGCATTGTTCTATATGTTACTGTCCATATTTTAGTCCGTAGGTGAGCTCATGGAAGGGTAGTAGAGGGTGGCAGAGTATACTTCAAACATAAAATCATCCGAAACTCAATTTTACAAGTCGGATCTTGCCTCCGAAATGTTGTCGAAGCCAGCGAGTGTGTTATGGACACATACAGCTTTTCATTGTGATCGTTTTGGCAGGTCATATCGCTCCAATTGAGTTTGTAGGGCCAAATTGTGGCCATTTTATGGATACAACATAGGGGGACAGACCGTGAATACAATTATCTAAGTAAGTTGATCGCACCGACGAGCCATCTTGCACCATTCGGAATGACCTATAATTTTGTGTGTGCATGAACCGAAAGAGGATGTGTACTTTATCATCCAAGAATAATGCATCCGCTGGTGAAAAAGTCAGGGTGATAGACCATGTAAAGCATGAATTTTTGGGCTTCGATGCAACGAAGAGCCTCCTCCTTCTGTCGTGACTGAACCTGTAGTCTTTATAGTTTGTAATGGATGGATGGTTCATCGTTCTATATGTAATTGTCCATATTTCAGTCCGAGGGTGAGCTCACGGAAGGGTGGTAGAGGGTGGCAGAGTATACTTCAAACATAAAATCATCTGAAACTCAATTTTACAAGCCGGATCTTGCCTCCGAAATGTTGTTGAAGACGGCGAGTGGGTTATGGACGCATGCAACTTTTCGTTGTGATCGTTTTGGCGGGTAATGGAGCTCCAATGGAGTTTGTAGGGCCAAATTGTGGCCGTTTTATAGATACAACATCGGGGGACAGACCGTGAATACAACTTTAAGGGTAAGTTGATCGCACGATGAGACATCTTGCACCATTCAGAATGACCTATAAGTTATCGTGTGCTTGAACAGAATGTGGATGAGCTGTTATGTACTTTATCATCCAAGAATAATGCATCTGCTGGTGAAAAACTAAGAGTGGTTGCGGGATGGTTGATAGACCATGTAAAGCATGAATTCTTGGGTTTCGATGCAACAACGAGCGTCCTCCTTCTGCCGTGACTGAACCTGTAGTCTTTCTAGTTTGTAATGGATGGATGGTGCATTGTTCAATATGTTATTGTCCATATTTTAGTCCGTAGGTCAGCTCACGGAAGGGTGGTATATGGTGGCAGAGTAACATAAAATCATCCAAAACTCAATTTTACAAGCCGGATATTGCCTCCGAAATGTTGTCGAAGCCGACGAGTGGGTTATTAATGCATACAACTTTTCATTGTGACCATTTTGCCGGATCATGGAGCTCCAATGGAGCTTGGATGGCATTTTATGTTTACAACATCGAGGAACAGGCCGTGAATACAACTTTCAGGGTAAGTTGATCGCATTGAAGAGCTATCTTGCACCATTCGGAATGACCTATATTTTTTGTGTGCATGAACAGAATGAGGATGAGCTGTTATGTAATTTATCATCCTAGAATAATGCATCCGCTGGTGGAAAACTGAGGGTGGTAGAGGGATGGGTGATAGACCATGTAAAGCATGAATTATTGGGTTTCGATGCAACGAAGATCCTCCTCCTTCTATCGTGACTGAACCTGTAGTCTTTCTAGGTTGTAATGGAATGATGGCGCATTGTTATATATGTGATTGTCTGTATATCAATCCGTAGGTGAGCTCACGAAAGGGAGGTAGAGGGTGGCAGAGTATACCTCAAACATAAAATCATCGGAAACTCAATTTTATAAGCCAGATCTTGCCTCCTAAATGTGGTCGAAGCCGGCGAGTGGGTTTTGGACGCATACAACTTTTTGTTGTGATCGTTTTGGCGGGTCATGGAGCTCCAATGGAGTTTGTAGGGCCAAATTATGGCCTTTTTATGTATACAACATCGGGGGACAGACCATGATGACAACTTTCAAGGTAAGTTGATCGCGCCGACGAGCCATCTTGGACCATTTGGAATGACCTATAATTTTTTGTGTGCATGAAAAGAATGAGGATGAGCTGCTATGTACTTTATCATCCAAGGATAATGCATCCTTTGGAGGAAAAGTGAGGGTGGTAGCGGGATGGTCGATAGACCAAGTAAAGCAAGAATTCTTGGGTTTTGATGCAACGAAGAGGCTCATCGTTCTATCGTGGCTGAATATGTAGTCTTTCTAGTTTGTAATGTAGGGATGGTGCATTGTTCTATATGTTATTGTCCATATTTCAGTCCGTAGGTTGGCTCACGGAAGGGTGGTAGAGGGTGGCAGAGTATACTTCAAACACAAAATCATCCAAAACTCAATTTTATATGCCGGATCTTGCCTCCGAAATGTTGTCAAAGCCGTCGAGTGCGTTATGGATGCATTTTCGTTGTGATCGTTTTGGCGGGTCATGGAGGTCCAATGGAGCTTCTATGGCCAAATTCTGGTCGTTTTATGGATACAACATCGGGGGACAGACCGTGAATACAAGGATGAATTATTGGGTTTTCATGCAACGAAGAGCCTCCTCCTTCTATCGTGACTGAACCCGTTGTCTTTCTAGTTTGTATTGGAAGGATGGTGCATTGTTCTATATGTGATTGTCCATATATCAACCCGTAGGTGAGCTCATGGAAGGGTGGTAGAGGGTGGAAGAATATACTTCAAACATAAAATCATCTGAAACTCAATTTTATAAGCCGGATCTTGCCTCCGAAATGTTGTCGAAACTGGCGAGTGGGTTATGGACGCATACAACTTTTCATTGTGTTCATTTTGGCCGGTCATGGAGCTCCAATGGAGCTTGCATGGCCAAATTGTGGCCGTTTTATGGATACAACATCGGGGGACAGAGGAATATACTGAAATCTTGCACCATTCGGAATGACCTATAATTTTTTTTGTGCATGAATAGAATGAGGATGAGCTGTTATGTACTTTATCATCCAAGAATAATGCATCCTCTGGTGAAAAAGTGAGGGTTGTGGCGGGATGGGTGATAGACCATGTAAAGCATGAATTCTTCGGTTTTGATGCAACGAAGAGACTCCTCCTTCTGTCGTGACTGAACCTGATGAGGACATGGCTACCTTGGATATGATTACAAATATTGCATATGCGTATTTATTTGAGGTGATTTCAGATAAAAGTTATGCAACAAGTTATTTATGCTATACGAAACAAAAGTACTTCACCTCTTTTTGTTTCTTGCCTAATGCAGAACTATCGGACAATTATACAATCCACATATGAAGATAAGGGAGAAAGATACGTTTAGGTGTTGTTCAAGAATTTCTCTCACGTCACTTTTATCCCAGGAGAAGATAGAGTCCAAGTCTCTCACATTTTGGACTCAGATTCAGACTACACAGACATACCTGACTCAAAATGCCAATACTTTTGCATCTGGACTCCGAATTGGGTGATTATTTTTATTGGAAAGTTTATTTCGTGCACTTTCCAACCCAGTTGGATTCACCTTGAAATTCGTCTGGAGCGTGGAGATATTGATGAAACAATCTGACACTGCAGCAGAATCCGAGTCAAACTACAAGTCCAAAGGTGTTGCATCACCTCCACTTGGACCCTTGGGCCTTGTACGACCTAGGGTTAGTTTTAGGCTGCCTTGGGACATCCTCCTACCTCCTTGGCCACCACCCCTTGCTCCTATGTAAGTAGATCAATCTAGTAGCTTTTTGCTTGGGATTTGTTTAGTTAAAATTTAGCCATTGCAACTTCGTGTACTTCGTTTGTGTCCAACGACCGGACCAAGACCGCTTTCGGATCCCCACTTTTATCAATACATCATATATATTCACAATATTTAGATTGCTTTATCATATTCTTGCTTGTTCTTCGATTGCATGCAGAAATAGACCATCGTGGTCAAATTGATCATGCTTCCGGTATCGTCAGTAACCTCGGGAGATTGGTTTAGCGATTGCTAAGGCACAACGTCGTGCACGTTTGTAGTCGGATCGTCAAAGTCGACTCCACCAAATCGATAGTTATCATCTCATCGAAAGATCGGGGCCCTCACCTCTATGTAGTGGTATCAGTTATCAGGTTGCTCGGTGAGAATTTCCAATTATCCCTATATTAGATTTATTTTCTTACCTACTGTCCAAGGGAAAGCCATAAAAAGTTAGATCTGTTCATCCTTTGTCCAAGCCAGTCTGAGCC
Organism: Elymus sibiricus; assembly: GCA_039707655.1. Lineage (NCBI taxonomy): Eukaryota > Viridiplantae > Streptophyta > Magnoliopsida > Poales > Poaceae > Elymus > Elymus sibiricus. The sequence goes on from CM077672.1 coordinate 187,419,857, forward strand.
TTTGTAATTTTCTTTTCACTGCTTGCATAGTTGAATTATCGGTTGCATCGTCGTGTCGAGTTGTTGGTCTTAGTGTCTAGTTCCTTTAGAGTTTCGAGTTCTGTTCACATTAGTCACGCCGCCGCTGCATCATTATCCCTTTCGCTGTCCACCATCCCATCCATCAGTTTCCACCACGTGCTACCCATCATTCATGGTCTTAATCATAGTTGAGGTCATTCGCATCTTCGCTTGATCCAATCTGCATCTTATCTACTTTGTTTTGGAAAGAGAGAGAAAAAAAAAGACAGAGAAAAAAAGTAAAAAAATGTCATAGAAAAAAAGAGAGAAAAAAAGAAAAAAGCGAGAGAAAAAAGAGAGAAGAAAAAAAACTAATTTTGGATATATCTAGACTCAATCTCATACCTGAATTCGGATTGAAATCTGTTTTGCGCACTGTTCAGTAAAACATGCATATCTTCCTCATACGAAGTCTGTTTTGACTCCACAAGTACTCAAATTCAAGCTATTGACGAGCCACATCTGAATAGTTCATAAAGCTACTTCATTATTTGACTTCCAAATCGGCTTCTAAATAGGACTTTTTGCCCTCCGAAGTTCGCGAACACGGTTTCTCGCTGTTTTTCAGGCCAGTTCTAGAAATTTTCAACTCCTTGTACGAACTCAGAATTGAGTGATTCTTAAAGCATTGAAAATCTTGAGTCAATAGCATTCTTGAGAAAAATTATCAAAAAATTGGCACAGACTTTTCCAGAGGAAAGTTGGAGATAGAGTTTTCGGTATATCCTGCTTCGCGATTGTTTCTCGTCATTATCTTTACTGCCATTGTGATCTTCACTTATATCTTGCTCCAGAGCTACTTCATATCCTTTATTGCTGCTAGTTGTGCTACGCCTTCACCCCATTGGTGTTCTAGGCTCGCGTCTCTGGTCCGGTCTAGCCTAGGACCAACACAGTATCGTCATTGAGCGTTTATTCAACATTGCATCTCTGAATTGATTATTGCTAATCTTTTGCTACCATATATTTAAGCCTTCCAAGCTCAACATATTTCCGCACCGTGTATATGTACGTTCCCCTGGCAATCACTTTACTCAATCTTCGGAGTTATTTGACACCGCTGGTTGCCTATCACCACCTGCTGCATGGTAAGAACTTGTAAGATATTGATATTTGCTCTACCGTGAGTGCTTTACCACCACATCCCAGTAGTTCATAGGAACATTTATCTTGAATTTTGTTTCTTGTTTCTACTAATCATGACTGGTTCTGGAGATAGAAGTTATTGGACGACAGACACATCTTCACCACCACGAGAGGTGTGACAACACACATACGCATATGGTCAGGTTATCTCTTTACCGCAATTTGAGGGTGGATTTAATCCTGCAATTTATCTTGCTTGGGAGCTTGAGGTAGAACAAATTTTTCCTAGCCAAGATTTTTCTAAACTTGAGAAAGTACGAGCTGCCACTCGAGGATTTACTGGTTTTGCTTCCGTTTGGTGGAGTATGTATCGTACGAAAAATATTGATAATCAACCCACAAGTTGGAAAGATTTACAAGCTGTAATGAGACAACAATTGTTTCCTCCTTACTATCATCATGAATTGCTTCGCAAATTGGAACAATTAATACAAGGTAATAACACTGTTCATGCTTACTACCAAGAGTTTAAATCTTATATGCATCACTGTGACATAGAAGAATCCGAGGATGATACAAAGAATAGATTTTTTCGTCGTTTGAACCATGACATTCGTGCAAGATTTCAGTATATTCCTCATTGCATTACTGGTATGTATGTTCATGCTTGTACCTTTGAGAGACAAATGCAAGAAGATGCGTCGGGAGACTGCAACAACTACTATTTCAGTTCATGCTCACCAGCACTGGTTGTATCCTCCCTCGATGCACCTGCTAGAGCGGCCACACCTTAGACTGTGAGCGCGACATCGCCTCAAGTGTATGGTACATTACCATCATCCGTACCTACATCAGTTGAGTCATTGTGACAAGGTAACACTATAGGTATTGATGACATAACTTCACATGAGGATGATGAATGCCTAGTTGACTTGAATACATCATATCTTGATTTACCTATTGATTTGAGCACAATACCTATTTTAGTGAATCGTGTTACTGTTGTGAATGTTTCATGTGATCAAACAACTGAAATACCAACAATTTTGAGTGCACCCATTAAATTAATTATTGATGAGAAAGAACCATGTGACTCGGTGACTAAATCTGATTTGGATCAACTACAATTGATTAGCCATGATGACATGTTATCTACAATGTTGCATGCTAATTCTTTGTATTCTGTGGTTTTGAATTCACTCATGCCTTTGTCACATGCGAAACTCAAAATAATTGAAATCACATGTTTGAAATTATTGCAAAGTGTTTATGCCACTAATTTTACTTTTAACTTGCTTGGAGATTATGGCGTAGACAATGAATTTTTTGTGCATAAGATTTGTACCACGAGTGATGATCATGCTAGTTTGAAAGAAATGAAAATAATTGTGACAATGCATAATCATTTTGATATGACCTCTAATCTTGGTGACGATTCTGTGTTGAATGACTTGTTGCATGTTTGCTTATTTAAGCATGTTGTAGCATGTAATTATGACACTATCAAGGTTTATTCACCAATGTTAGGATGGTTTAATGATGAGCATTATCAATCTTTTCATATGAATAAGAGCTTCACTTATACGTGCAATCTAAGTTGCAATATTTTCATGCCTTCTACTTGTGATAATAGTTTGGCTTTATATTTCACGACATATGAAAGTTACTCACGTATAAATGTGTCATATGTGCAAAAACCTAGGGAAGTAAAAATGGATGACATATGCATATACAACATGTACACCTTGTCTCTTTTGTTAGCTACATTTTAGACTAAGCAACCCCGAGGACGGCTTCGTTTTTAAGAAGGGGAGGATGATGAGGACATGGCTACCTTGGATATGATCACAAATATTGCATATGCATATTTATTTGAGGTGATTTCTGATAAAAGTTATGCAATAAGTTATTCATGCTATACACAACAAAAGTACTTCATCTCTTTTGGTTCCTTGCCTAATTGCAGAACTATCGAACACTTGTACAATCCACATATGAAGATAATGGAAAAAGAGATGTTTAGGTGATGTTCAAGAATTTCTCTCATGTCACTTTTAGCCCAAGAGAAGATAGAGTCCAAGTCTCTCACGTTCTGGACTCACATTCGGACTGCACAGACATATCTGACTCAAAATGACAAGAACTTTTGCATCCGGACTCCGAATTGGGTGATTATTTTTTTGTTGGAATTTTTACTTTGTGCACTTTCCAACCCAATTGGATTCACCTTCAAATTCGTCTGGAGCTTGGAGTTATTGATGAAACAATCTAACACTGCAGCAGAATCTAAGTCAAACTACAAGTCCAAAGGTGTTACATCACCTCCACTTGGGCCCATGGTCCTTGTATGACCTAAGGTTAGTTTTAGTCTGCCTTGGGACGTCCTGCCACCTCCTTGGCCGCCACCACTTGCTCCTATATAAGTAGATCAATCTAGTAGCTTTTTGTTTGGGATTTGTTTAGTTAAAAGTTAGTCAATGTAACTTCGTGTACTTCGTTTGTGTCCAACGACCAGGCCAAGACCGCTTTCGGATCCCCACTTTTATCAATACTTCATATATATTTACAATATTCAGATTGCTTTATCATATTTTTGCTTGTTCTTTGATTACATACAGGAATTGACCATCGTGGTCAGGCTGATCGTGCTTCCGGTATCGTCAGTAACCTCAGGAGATTGGTTTAGCGATTACTAAGGCACAACGCCGTGCACGTTTGTACTTGGATCGTCAAAGTGTACTCCACCAAATTGATAGTTATCATCTCATCGAAAGATCGGGACCCTCACCTCTATCAGAACCTGTAGTCTTTCTAGTTGTAATGGAAGGATTGTGCATTGTTCTATATGTTATTGTCCATATTTCAGTACGTAGGTAAGCTCCCAGAAGGGTGGTAGAGGGTGGCAGAGTATACTTCAAACATAAAATCATCTGAAACTCAATTTTACAAGCCGGATCTTGCATCCGAAATGTTGTTGAAGCCGGCGAGTGGGTTATGGACGCATACAACTTTTCGTTGTGATCGTTTTGGTGGGTCATGGGGCACCAATGGAGTTTTAAGGGCCAAATTGTGGCCGTTTTATGGATACAACATCGGGGGACAGACCATGAATACAACTTTCATTGTAAGTTGATCGCACCAACGAGCCATCTTGCACCATTCGGAATGACCTATAATTTTTTTTGTGCATGAACAAAATGAGGATGAGCTGTTATGTACTTTATCATCCAAGAATAATGCATCCGCTGGTGAAAAAGTGAGGGTGGTAGCTAGATGGTCCATAGACCAAGTAAAGCATGAATTCTTGGGATTCGATGCAACGAAGGGCCTCCTCCTTCTCTCATGAGTGAACCTGTAGTCTTTCTAGATTGTGATGGAAGGATGGTGCATTGTTCTATATGTTATTGCCCATATTTCAGTCCGTAGGTGAGCTCACGGAAGGGTGCTAGAGGGTGGCAGAGCATACTTCAAACAGAAAATCATCCGAAACTCAATTTAATAAGCCGGATCTTGCCTCCGAAATGTTGTCGAAGCCATCGAGTGGGTTATGGACGCATACAACTTTTCGTTATGATCATTCTGGCGGGTCATGGAGCTCCAATGGAGCTTGTATGGACAAATTATGGCTGTTTATGGATACAACATCGGGGGACAGACCATGAATACAACTTTCAGGGTAAGTTGATCGCAACGACGAGCCATCTTGCACCATTCGGGATGACCTATAATTTTTTTGTGCATGAATAGAATGAGAATGAGTTGTTATGTATTTTATCATCCATGAATATTGCATCCACTGGTGAAAAAGTGATGGTGGTAGCGGGATGGGTGATAGACCATGTAAAGCATGAATTCTTGGGTTTCGATGCAACGAAGAGCCTCCTCCTTCTGTTGTTACTGAACTTGTAGTCTTTCTAGTTTGTAATGGAAGGATGGTGCATTGTTCTATATGTGATTGTCCATATATCAGTCCATAGCTTAGCTCACGAAAGGGTGGTATAGGGTGGCAGAGTATACTTCAAACATAAAATCAAATGAAACTCAATTTTACAAGGTGGATCTAGCCTCCAAAATGTTGTCGAAGCCGGCGAGTGGGTTATGGACGCATAGAACTTTTTGTTGCGATCGTTTTGGCGGGTCATGGAGCTCGAATGGAGTTTTTAGGGCCAAATTGTGACCATTTTATGGATACAACATCGGGGGAGAGACCATGAGTAGAACTTTCAGGGTAAGTTGATTGCACCGACAAGCCATGTTGCACCATTCGGAATGACCTATAATTTTTCGTGTGCATGAAAAAAATGAGGATGAGCTATTACGAGCTCTATCATCCAAGAATAATGCATCCGCTGGTGAAAAAGTGAGGGTGGTAGCGGGATGGTCGATAGACCAAGTAAAGCATGACTGCTTGGGTTTCGATGCAACGAAGAGCCTCCTCCTTTTGTCGTGACTGAACCAGTAGTCTTTCTAGTTTGTAATGGAACGATGGTTCATTGTTCTATATGTTATTGTCCATATTTCAGTCCGTAGGTGAGCTCACAGAAGGGTGGTAGAGGGTGGCAGAGTATACTTCAAACGTAAAATCATCCGAAACTCAATTTTACAGGCCGGATCTTGCCTTCGAAATGTTGTCGAAACCGTAGTGTGGATTATTGATGCATACAACTTTTCATACTGATCGTTTTGGCGGGTCATGGAGTTCCAATGGAGCTTATACGGCCAAATTGTGGCGGTTTTATGGATACAACATCGGGGGACGGACCGTGAATACAACTTTCCGGGTAAGTTGATCGCACCGACGAGCCAGCTTGCACCATTCGGAATGACCTATAATTTTTTTTGTGCATGAACAGAATGAGGATGAGCTGTTATGTAAATTATCATCCAAGAATAATGCATCCGCTGGTGAAAAAGTGAGGGTGGTAGCGGGATGGTTGATCGACCAAGTAAAGCATGAATTCTTGGGTTTCGATGCAGCGAAGAGCCTCCTCCTTCTGCCATGACTTAACCTGTAGTCATTCTTGTTTGCAATGGAAGGATGCTGAATTGTTCTATATGTTATTGTCCATATTTCAGTCCATAGGTGATCTCACGGGAGTGTGGTAGAGGGTGGCAGAGTATACTTCAAACATAAAAGAATCTGAAACTCAATTTTATAAGTCTGATCTTGCCTCCGAAATGTTGTCGAAGCCAGCGAGTGGGTTATGGACGCATACAACTTTCAGTTGTGATAGTTTTGGAAGTTCATGGATCTCTAATGGAGCTTGTATGGCCAAATTGTGGCCATTTTATGGATACAACATCGGGGGACAGACCGTGAATACAACTTTCAGGGTAAGTTGATCGCACCGATGAGCCATCTTGCATAATCGGAATGACCTATAATTTTTTGTGTGCATGAGTAGAATGAGGATTAGCTGTTACATACATTATCATCCAAAAATAGTGCATCCGCTGGTGAAAAATTGAGGATGGTAGCGGGATGGGTGATAGACCATGTAAAGCATGAATTCTTGGGTTTCGATGCAACGAAGAGCCTCCTCCTTCCGTCGTGACTGAACCTGTAGACTTTCTAGTTTGTAATAGAAGGATGGTGCATTGTTCTATATGTTATTGTCCATATTTTTGTCCATAGGTAGAGGGTGGCAGAGTATACTTCAAACATAAAATCATCTGAAACTCAATTTTACAAGCCAGATCTTGCCCCTGAAATGTTGTTGAAGCCGGCGAGTGGGTTATGGACACACACAACTTTTCATTGTGATTGTTTTGGCGGGTCATGGAACTCCAATGGAGTTTGTAGGGCCAAATTGTGGTCGTTTTATGCATACAACATCGGGGGACAGACTGTGAATACAAGTTTCAGTGTAAGTTGATCGCACCGAGGAGCCATCTTGCACCATTCGAACTGACCTATAATTTTTTGTGTGCATGAACAGAATGACGATGAGCTGTTATGTACTTTATCATCCAAGAATAATGAATCCGCTGGTGAAAAAGTGAGGGTGGTATCGGGTTGGTTGACAGACCAAGTAAAGCATGCATTCTTGGGTTTCGATGCAACGAAGAGCCTCCTCCTTCTGCCATGACTTAACCTGTAGCCATTCTTGTTTGTAATGGAAGGATGGTGAATTGTTCTATATGTTATTGTCCATATTTCAGTCCATAAGTGAGCTCACAGAAGGGTGGTCGAGGGTGGCAGAGTATACTTCAAACATAAAATCATCTGAAACTCAATTTGACAAGCCGGATCTTGCCTCCGAAATGTTATCGAAGCCATAGAGTGGGTTATGGATGCATACAACTTTTCATTGTGATCGTTTTGGCGGGTCAAGGATCTCCAATGGAGCTTGTATGGCCAAATTCTGGCGGTTTTATGGATACAACATCGGGGGACAAACCGTGAATACAACTTTCAGGGTAAGTTGATCACACCGACGAGCCATCTTGCTCCATTCGGAATGACCTATAATATTTTGTGTGCCTGAACAGAATGATGATGAGCTGTTACGTAATTTATCATCCAAGAATAATGCATCCGCTGGTGTAAAAGTGAGGGCGCTAGCTGGATGGGTGATAGACCATGTAAATCATGAATTATTGGGTTTCGATGCAACGAAGAGCCTCCTCCTTTTGTCGTGACTGAACCTGTAGTCTTTCTAGTTTGTAATGGAAGGATGGTGCATTGTCCTATATGTGATTGTCCATACATCAGTCCGTAGGTGAGCTCATAGGAGTGTGGTAGAGGGTGGCAGAGTATACTTCAAACATAAAATAATCCAAAACTCAATTTTCTAAGTCTGATCTTGCCTCCGAAATGTTGTCGAAGCCAGCGAGTGGTTTATGGACACATACAACTTTCAGTTGTGATTGTTTTCGCAGGTCATGGAGCTCCAATGGAGCTTGTATGGCCAAATTGTGACCATTTTATGGATACAACATCGGGGGACAGACCGTGAATATAACTTTCAGGGTAAGTTGATCGCACCGACAATCCATCTTCACAATCGGAATGACCTATAATTTTTTGTGTGCATGAGTAGAATGAGGATTAGCTGTTATGTACTTTATCATCCCAGAATAATGCATCCGCTGGTGCAAAATTGAGGATGGTAGCGGGATGGGTGATAGACCATGTAAAGTATGAATTCTTGGGTTTCGATGCAACGAAGAGCCTCCTCCTTCTGTCGTGACTGAACCTGTAGACTTTCTAGTTTGTAATGGAAGGATGGTGCATTGTTCTATATGTTATTGTCCATATTTCTGTCCGTAGGTGAGCTCACGGAAGGGTGGCAGAGGGTGGCAGAGTACACTTCAAACATAAAATCATCCAAAACTCAATTTACAAGCCGGATCTTGCCTCTGAAATGTTGTTGAAGCCGAAGAGTGGGTTATGGACGCATACAACTATTCATTGTGATTGTTTTGGTGGGTCCTGGAGCTCCAATGGAGTTTGTAGGGCCAAATTGTGGTCGTTTTATGGATACAACATCGGGGGACAGACTGTGAATACAACTTTCAGTGTAAGTTGATCGCACCGAGGAGCCATCTTGCACCATTCAGAATGACCTATAATTTTTTCTGTGCATGAACAGAATGAGGATGAGCTGTTATGTAATTTATCATCCAAGAATAATGCATCCGCTGGTGAAAAAGTGAGGGTGGTAGCTGGATGGTTGATAGACCAAGTAAAGCATGAATTCTTGGGTTTCGATGCAACGAAGGGCCTCCTCCTTCTGCCATGACTTAACCTGTAGTCTTTCTAGTTTCTAATGGAAGGATGGTGAATTGTTCTATATGTTATTGTCCATATTTCAGTCCGTAGTTGAGCTCACGGAAGGGTGGTAGAGGGTGGCAGAGCATACTTCAAACATAAAATCATCCGAAACTCAATTTTACATGCCGGATCTTGCCTCCGAAATGTTGTTGAAGCCATAGAGTGGGTTATGGATGCATACAAATTTTCATTGTCATTGTTTTGGTGGGTCATGGAGCTCCAATGGAGCTTGTACGGCCAAATTGTGGCGGTTTTATGGATACAACATCGGGGGACAGACCGTGAATACAACTTTCAGGGTAAGTTGATCACACCGACGAGCCATCTTGCTACATTCGGAATGACCTATAATTTTTTGTGTGCATGAACAGAATGATGATGAGCTTTTACATAATTTATCATCCAAGAACAATGCATCCGCTGGTGAAAAAGTGAGGGCGGTATCTGGATGGGTGATAGACCATGTAAATCATGAATTATTGGGTTTCGATGCAACGAAGAGCCTCCTCCTTTTGTCGTGACTGAACCTGTAGTCTTTCTAGTTTGTAATGGAAGGATGGTGCATTGTTCTACATGTTATTGACCATATTTCAGTCTGTAGGTGAGCTCACGGAAGGGTGGTAGAGGGTGGCTGAGGATACTTCAAACATAAAATCATCTGAAACTCAATTTTACAAACCGGATCTTGCCTCTGCAATGTTGTCAAAGCCAGCGAGTGGGTAATGGATGCATACAACTTTTCATTGTGATCGTTTTGGCGGGTCATGGAGCTCCAATGGAGCTTGTACGGCCAAATTGTGGTGGTTTTATGGATACAACATCGGGGGACAGACCGTGAATACAACTTTCAGGGTAAGTTGATCGCACCGACGAGCCATCTTGCACCATTCGGAATGACCTATAATTTTTTGTGTGCATGAACAGAATGAGAATGAGCTGTTATGTAATTTATCATTCAAGAATAATGCATCCGCTGGTGAAAAAGTGAGGGTGCTAGCGGGATGAGTGATAGACCGTGTAAATCATGAATTATTGGGTTTGATGCAACGAAGAGCCTCCTCCTTTTGTCTAGACTGAACTTGGTGTCTTTCTAGTTTGTAATGGAAGGATGGTGCATTGTTCTATATGTGATTGTCCATACATCAGTCCGTAGGTGAGCTCACGGGAGTGTGGAAGAGGGTGGCAGAGTATACTTCAAACATAAAATAATCCGAAACTCAATTTTATAAGTCTGATCTTGCCTCCGAAATGTTTCGAAGCCAGCAAGTGGGTTATGGACGCATACAACTTTCAGTTATGATCGTTTTGGCAGGTCATGGAGCTCCATTGCAGCTTGTATGGCCAAATTGTGGCCATTTTATGGATACAACATCGGGGGACAGACCGTGAATACAACTTTCAGGGTAAGTTGATCGCACCGACAATCCATCTTCTCAATCGGAATGACCTATAATTTTTTGTGTGCATGAGTAGAATGAGGATTAGCTGTTATGTACTTTATCATCCAAGAATAGTCCATCCGCTGGTGCAAAATTGAGGATGGTAGCGGGATGGGTGATAGACCATGCAAAGCATGAATTTTTGGGTTTCGATGCAACGAAGAGCCTCCTCCTTCTGTCGTTACTGAACCTGTAGTCTTTCTAGTTTGTAATGGAAGGATGGTGCATTGTTCTATATGTGATTGTCCATATATCAGTCCGTAGCTTAGCTCACGGAAGGGAGGTATAGGGTGGCAAAGTATACTTCAAACATAAAATCATCTGAAACTCAATTTTACAAGCCGGATCTTGCCTCCGAAATGTTATCGAAGCCGGCGAGTGGGTTATGGACGCTTACAACTTTTCATTATGATCGTATTGGCGCGTCATGTAGCTCGATTGGAGTTTGTAGGGCCAAATTGTGACCGTTTTATGGATACAACATTGGGGGACAGACCGTGAGTACAACTTTCAGGGTAAGTTGATCGCACCGACAAGCCATCTTGCACCATTTGGAATGACCTATAATTTTTCATGTGCATGAACAAAATGAGGATGAGCTGTTATGTACTTTATCATCCAAGAATAATGCATCCGCTGGTGAAAAAGTGAGGGTGGTAGCGGGATGGTCAATAGACGCAGTAAAGCATGAATGCTTGGATTTCAATGCAACGAAGAGCCTCCTCCTTCTGCCGTGACTTAACCTGTAGTTTTCCTAGTTTGTAATGGAAGGATGGTGCATTGTTCCTTTTGTTATTGTCCATATTTTAGTCAGTAGGTGAGCTCAGAGAAGGATGGTAGACGGTGGCAAAGTATACTTCAATCACAAAATCATCAGAAACTCAATTTTACAAGCCGGATCTTGCCTCTGAAATGTTGTCGAAGCCGTAGAGTGGGCTATGGATGCACACAACTTTTCATTGTGATAATTTTGGCGGGTCATGGAGCTCCAATGGAGCTTGTACTACCAAATTGTGGCGGTTTTGTGGATACAACATCGGGGGACAGACCGTGAATACAACTTTCAGGGTAAGTTGATCGCACCGACGAGCCATCTTGCACCATTCGGAATGACCTATAATTTTTTGTGTGCCTGAACAGATTGAGGATGAGCTGTTATGTAATTTATCATCCAAGAATAATGCATCCGCTGGTGAAAAAGTGAGCGGGATTGGTGATAGACCATGGAAATCATGAATTATTGGGTTTCTATGCAACGAAGAGCCTCCTCCTTTTGTCGTGACTGAACATGTAGTCTTTCTAGTTTGTAATGGAAGGATGGTGCATTGTTCTATATGTGATTGTCCATATATCAGTCCGTAGGTGAGCTCACGGAAGTGTGGTAGAGGGTGGCAGAGTATACTTCAAACATAAAATCATTCAAAACTCAATTTTATAATTCGGATCTTGCCTCCGAAATGTTGTCGAAGACGACGAGTGGGTTATGGACGCATACAACTTTTTGTTGTGATCGTTTTGGCCGGTCAAGGAGCTCGAATGGAGCTTGTATGGCCAAATTGTGGCCGTTTTATGGATACAACATCGCGGGACAGATCGTGAATACAACTTTCAGGGAAAGTTGGTCGCACCGACGAGCCATCTTGCACATTCGGAATGACCTATAATTTTTTGTGTGCATGAATAGAATGAGGATGTGCTGTTACGTACTTTATCATCCAAGAATAGTACATCCGCTAGTGAAAAATTGAGGATGGTAGCGGGATGGGAGAGAGACCATGTAAAGCATGAATTCTTGGGTTTCGATGCAACGAAGAGCCTCCTCCTGCTGTCGTGATTGAACCTGTAGTCTTTCTAGTTTGTAATGGAAGAATGGTGCATTGTTCTATATGTTATTGTCCATACTTCAGTCCGTATGTGAGTTCACGGAAGAGTGGTAGAGGGTGGCAGAGTAGACTTCAAACATAAAATCATCTGAAACTCAATTTTACAAGCCGGATCTTGCCTCCGAAATGTTTTCGAAGCCGGCGAGTGGGTTATGGATGCATACAACTTTTCATTATGATCATATTGGCGGGTTATGGAGCTCGAATGGAGTTTGTAGGGCCAAATTGTGACCGTTTTATGGATACAACATTGGGGGACGGAACCGTGAGTACAACTTTCAGGGTAAGTTGATCGCACCGACAAGCCATCTTGCACCATTTGGAATGACCTATAATTTTTCGTGTGCATGAACAGAATGAGGATGAGATGTTATGTACTTTATCATCCAAGAATAATGCATCCGCTGGTGAAAAAGTGAGGGTGTTAGCGGGATGGTCGATAGACCCAGTAAAGCATGAATGCTTGGATTTCGATGCAACGAAGAGCCTCCTCCTTCTGCCGTGACTTAACTTGTAGTCTTCCTAGTTTGTAATGGAAGGATGGTGCATTGTTCCATTTGTTATTGTCCATATTTTAGTCAGTAGGTGAGCTCGGAGAATGATGGTAGAGGGTGGCAGAGTATACTTCAATCACAAAATCAGCAGAAACTCAATTTTACAAGCAGGATCTTGCCTCCGAAATGTTGTCGAAGTCGTAGAGTGTGTTATGGATGCATATAACTTTTCATTGTGATAATTTTGGCGGGTCATGGAGCTCCCATGGAGCTTGTACTGCCAAATTGTGGCGGTTTTGTGGATAAAACATCGGGGGACAGACCGTGAATACAACTTTCAGGGTAAGTTGATCGCACCGACAAGCCATCTTGCACCATTCGGAATGACCTATAATTTTTTGTGTGCCTGAAAAGAATGAGGATGAGCTGTTATGTAATTTATCATCCAAGAATAATGCATCCGCTGGTGAAAAAGTGAGCGGGATTGGTGATAGACCATGGAAATCATGAATTATTGGGTTTCTATACAACGAAGAGCCTCCTCCTTTTGTCGTGACTGAACATGTAGTCTTTCTAGTTTGTAATGGAAGGATGGTGCATTGTTCTATATGTGATTGTCCATATATCAGTCCGTAGGTGAGCTCACGGAAGTGTGGTAGCGGGTGGCAGAGTATACTTCAAACATAAAATCATTCAAAACTCAATTTTATAATTCGGATCTTGCCTCCGAAATATTGTCGAAGCTGACGAGTGAGTTATGGACGCATACAACTTTTTGTTGTGATCGTTTTGGCCGGTCATGGAGCTCGAATGGAGCTCGTATGGCCAAATTCTGGCCGTTTTATGGATACGACATCGCGGGACAGATCGTGAATACAACTTTCAGGGTAAGTTGGTCGCACCGACGAGCCAATTTGCACGTTCGGAATGACCTATAATTTTTTGTGTGCATGAATAGAATGAGGATGTGCTGTTACGTACTTTATCATCCAAGAATAGTACATCCGCTGGTGAAAAATTGAGGATGGTAGCGGGATGGGTGATAGAACATGTAAAGCATGAATTCTTGGGTTTCGATGCAACGAAGAGCCTCCTCCTTCTGTCGTGATTGAACTTGTAGTCTTTCTAGTTTGTAATGGAAGGATGGTGCATTATTCTATATGTTATTGTCCATATTTCAGTCCGTATGTGAGTTCACGGAAGAGTGGTAGAGGGTGGCAGAGTAGACTTCAAACATAAAATCATCTGAAACTCAATTTTACAAGCCGGATCCTGCCTCCGAAATGTTGTTGAAGCTGGCGAGTGGGTTATGGACGCATACAACTTTTCATTGTGATCATTTTGGCGAGTCATGGAGCTCCAATGGAGATTGTAGGGTCAAATTGTGGCCGTCTTATGGATACAACTTCAGGGGGCAGACCGTGAATACAACTTTCAAGGTAAGTTGATCACACCGACGAGCCATCTTGCACCATTCGGAATGACCTATAATTTTTTGTGTGCATGAACATAGTGAGGATGAGCTGTTATGTACTTTATCATGCAAGAACAATGCATCCGCTGGTGAAAATTGAGGGTGGTAGCGGGATGGGTTATAGACCATGTAAATCATGAATTGTTGGGTTTCGATGCAACGAAGAGCATCCTCCTTCTGTCGTGACTGAACATGTAGTCTTTCTAGTTTGTAATGGAAGGACGGTGCATTGTTCTATATGTGATTGTCCATATTTCAGTCCGTAGGTGAGCTCACGGAAGGGTGGTAGAGGGTGGCAGAGTATACTTCAAACATAAAATCATCTGAAACTTAATTTTATAAGCCGGATCTTGCCTCCGAAATGTTGTCGAAGCCGGCGAGTGGGTTATGGATGCATACACCTTTTTGTTGTGATCATTTTGGCGGGTCATGGAGCTCTAATGGAGCTTGTATGGACAAATTGTGGCTGTGTTATGGATACAACATTGAGGGACAGACCGTGAATACAACTTTCTGGGTAAGTTGATCGCACCGACGAGCCATCTTGAACCATTCGGAATGACCTATAATTTTGTGTGTGCATGAACAGAATGAGGATGAGCTGTTATTTAATTTATTATCCAAGAATAATGCATCCGTTGGTGAAAAAGTGAGGGTGGTAGCGGGATGGGTGATAGACCATGTAAAGCATGAATTCTTGGGTTTTGATGCAACAAAGAGCCTCCTCCTTCTGTCGTGATTGAACCTGTAGTCTTTCTAGTTTGTAATGGAAGGATGGTGATGTGGAGTGGGGCCGGTCTTTCATGATTGGAGGGGATCCCGCGAAGAACACGAAGAACACGAGAGGGAGAAACGAGAGGAAACACTCAAATAGACAAGATCCAAGTCACACATATGCTAAATCCACATACACATAAGGAGATTCACGGATCCAAAGTCAACACAAGAGGATACGTGGTAGCTAGTTCATCCCAATCCTTAGAGGAGAGAGATCTTGAATCCTAAAAGGATCTTCCCTAAAAGGGGTCTTGAATCCACTTCGGGGATCTTCTCACATGGAGGTCCTTGACTCCTTCGTAGTAGGGATAAGTGGATGAGCAAAACTTAATCTCTAATGAGCTATCACTTTGCTAACCCTTGATGGAGGAGGAGGAGGAGGTCTATATATAGTGCTAGTACAAGAGGGGGCGAGTCGAAAGGATACATGGGCCGGTGGCCCGTTACACTATGCACAGACTGGGCCGGATGTCCGGGCTAGGGGCCGGATCTCCGAGCCTTCACGTTGGGCCAGATGTCCGGGGTCGCTACCGGATGTCCGGGCTGGCTTCGGGCGTTTTAGACGCTCTCTGTGTAGGAGGAGGCCAGATGTCTGGGGTCAATGGGCCGGATGTCCGGGGCCAGGCCGAATGTCCGGGCCCTGAAGCTGGTCTTCGGCTGGGCTCTGGCTGGTGTTGAAGTCACCTGGGGCCGGATGTCTGGGCCAGGGGCCGGATGTCCGGGTCCTGTAGACCTTCGGCGATCCTCCTCGTCTATCCTCTTCTTCCGTGTACATGGTGACTTGTTCTTCATCCCGAGCATCTGCGAGGCGGTCTTCTTCATACCTAATCACACATAGCATTCCGGCTTTAGGTATTATCCATGTCTCATGTGGGTCATACGGAATATCACTAAGGAGAGATGTCACCTCGGTTTCGATTGCTCTTGCACGTGCTCGTGTCATCACTCCACTTGGCACTTGGGGAGACATAGGTAGGTCCATGGGGATGACCGTAGGATGCTCCGCATCATCTCCCCCCCCCATTGGGAAAGATCCGACCTCGGATCGAACACCTCATCACCATGGAAGGGAGAGAGATCCTTGACGTTGAAGATGTCGCTCATGTTGTACTTATCACGTGGAATGTTGATCTTGTAGGCGTTGATGTTGTAGCGTGCTAGCACCTTGAAGGGTCCGTCGGCGTGAGGTAGTAGTGTAGGATCGAAAGTATGTCTAGAGGGGGGTGATTAGACTACTTGACCAATTAAAACCTAACCTTTTCCCAATTTCAGTTGTGGGCAGATTTTAGCAATAGAACAGGTCAAGCATCACCCTACACATGCAATTCTAAGAGTATAGCAGCGGAATGTAAGCAATTGCATATGTATGTAAAGGAGGGATTGGAGATTTCAAACGCAATGAAGACACGGTGGTTTTTGGCGTGGTTCTGATAGGTGGTGCTATCGTACGTCCACGTTGATGGAGACTTTAACCCACGAAGGGTAACGGCTGTGCGAGTCCACGGAGGGCTCCACCCACGAAGGGTCCACGAAGAAGCAACCTTGTCTATTCCACCATGGATTACGTCCACGAAGGACTAGCCTCACTCGGGGTAGATCTTCACGAAGTAGGCGATCTCCTTGCCCTTACAAACTTCTTGGTTCAACTCCACATCTGGTTGGAGGCTCCCAAGTGACACCTAACCAATCTAGGAGACACCACTCTCCAAAAGGTAATAGACGGTGTGTTGTTGATGAACTCCTTGCTCTTGTGCTTCAAATGATAGTCTTCCCAGCACTCAATCACTCCTCACAGATTTGGCTATGGTGGAAGAAAGATTTGAGTGGAAAGCAACTTGGGAAAGGCTAGAGATCAAGGTTCAAATGATAGGAATGGAATATATTGATCTCAACACATGAGTAGGTGGTTCTCTCTCAGAAAATGTATGGTGGAAGTGTAGGCACGTTCTGATGGCTCTCCTTACTGAGAAGGATGGGGTGGAGGGGTATATATAGCCTCCACACAAAGTCCAACCGTTACACACTTTTGACCCAACTCGGTGGCACCGAAACGATAATCTCGGTAGCACCGAACTGTGTAAAAGATATGAACTTTAGGAATCTCGGTGGGACCGATACGAACAACTCGGATGGACCGAAGTGCAATGGCTTAGGGCAATCCTCATCTCGGTGGCACCGATTGCATCAACTCAGTAGGACTGAAGTGAAGCAATAAGGCAACAGAGAGTTGGCAAGCCATCTCGGTGAGACCGATTTGCAAACTCGGTGAGACCGAAGTAAATGCAAACGATTACAGTGGGTTGGCAAGGCCATCTCGGTGAGACCGAGATCCATTTCGGTGGATCCGATTTGTTAGGGTTTTGGCAGTGGCTAAGTCTTGGATGAACTCGGTGGGGCCGGGTAGGAAATATCGGTGGGGCCGAGTTGGACTTTAGGTTTAGGACATATTTGGGTAGAGAGAGTGGTTGAGGGTTTAGGAATACTGTCACTAAGCACTTGAGCAAAAATATCATTAAGCAACACCTCATCCCCTTTTAATAGTATTGGCTTTCCTATGGACTCAATGTGATCTTGGATCACTAAACCAAAAATGTAGAGTCTTGATCTTTGCCAATCCTTGTCCTTAGCATTTTGAGGGGTCCATGTCTCTCGTCCATGCCATGCCAATCATTGAACATCCTGAAATCTTAATCTTGAATGGACATTAGTTCAATGAGATATATGTTGTTATGAATTACCAAAACCACCAAGGGAGCAAATGTGCTTTCAAGTAGCTTGGACTTGCGCTCATTGGGGAAACGGTCCTTGCGAAGGTGTATCCACACCAAGATCTCCAGTGTTGAATACCATGGGGTGCCTGTTGATGTTGAGCTTGGCCGCGAGTCGTTGTACTTGGCGCTCGATAGCTTGTCTTGTATCTTCATGCACCTTCTTGAGATAACTAGCTCTTGCACTCGTGTCCATGTTGATGCGCTCTTGTAGTGGAAGCGGTAGAATGTCCAATGGGGACAATGGATTGAATCCGTAGACAACCTCGAAGGGGGACTTGCCGGTAGTTGAATGTCCTGCGCAATTGTTTTGCCCCAATTTCGAAAATCCCAACAAAAATAGCCCTACCAAAAAATTGTTATTTGTTGGTTGGATGATGTTTTGTTGGTTTTAATCCATGGATTTGTTGTGTTCCGAGTGGATCTAGCATCCCCACATCTTTTTCCCCACTTCCATCCACGAAATTCCCGCAATTTTGCTCGAATTTTTCTTTTTCCCCAAAGTTTCACCGAGTTCATCGACGGATCTGAGAGCCCGGACATCCATCCCATGACCCCGGACATCCGCCCCCCCCCCCCCAGACATCCGGCCCGACACCCGGACATCCGGCCACTGGCAGCCAAAATCCATCTCCACCGCCGCACAACTTCGCCAATTTTGACCGGGTTTCCGCCAACTCTTCTGCATACCACCACCGCTTTCCGCAACCACCATTGCTTATCTGCTACCATCTCTGATTTTGACCGTTTGTTTTGAGAACTTGAGTTACGGTTTCCGTTTCCTAACCTGTTTCGGCTACTTAGGGACTGTTCGTCACCGACATCACCGCCGCTCATCTTGGCCATGAATTTGTCATCAACAACGACCACTTCACCATTTTGACACCCAACCGTAAGCAAGGACGGTAACCTCGACGACATCATTGTACATCCACCTTGACATTGCATTGTTAACCCCTAGCCCATTTTGCGTCACTTGCCTATCGAGACTAGCCGTTGAGTATTGTCGGGCAATGTTACATGTGCACTTTAGTGATACACCCACGCATAGTTCATTGCATTCATACATCATCTTGGTATCATAGTATCATCTCGTGTGTCACAAGATTGTTCCCGCATATACATGATTGCTATCTTGTTTGAGCATTTAGCATAAGTGGCTCTATCAAAAAAATAAAAGAAAGAGAAGAAAAGCTTTTAAGCAAAGAGACAACAAAGAGCTTGTACGCAATATCCATAGCATCGCCACATTGCATATCAAATAGTCTTACTCGATCATCTTGGATCATCATGAGAGAATAATCAGGAATCATACATACATAGCATACTTGGGATAGAAGTTGTCACGTTTCGTTTCTCATAGGTTTTGTGCACAAGTGTCGTATCTCGCCTATTGAGCAATAGTGCTAGTGTCTCTCTAGAATTGTGCAACAAGAGCATTTTTCGCGGATTCCACATTTGAGCCCATTTCTTGGTTGCGAAACCCCATCTATCTATCCGTGTGTGTGTGTTTCCGTGTGCCACTCATTGCTATTAGTCTACTTGTTTCACTTGCGAATTTGTGAATCTCTTTCAACATTATTGAATCTTGCTAACAATTGCATAAATTTTGTGCCACCATCCTCACCAAGCTACTCCCAAAGCTTTACTTGTGTAGGTGTGCGAATCGACAAGATCCGGTACCAATTGTGCTACTTCCATAATACCATATTGAGTGATCATTGATCCATCTTCAACATTGGATAAGGTACATTTGGTCTAGTTCTTTCCTTCCTTCCACCCACATATTTGCTTGCGATGATGGATAGGCCGAGTACATCTACCAACCCTCTCTTCGATGAGCAAGATGAGGAACCGAACAACAATGTCACCAAGAATCATTCGGCGTGCAAAGAGCTTTGCATCAAGAATGAAGCCTTAGGCGAGCGCATCGAACAACTCGCCACCGACATGCAACAATCCGAAGCTCGAACAAGAGACTACCTCGACGCCAAGATGGCAACTCAAATGGAACACTTTCGAGCCATGATGGTGATGTAGGGTGGAACCCTAATGGCCGATCTTTCACAAAATGGAGGTGATTTCCCGAAGAACATGAAGAACACAAGAGAGGAAACACTCAAATAGATAAGATCCAATCACACATATGCTAAATCCACATACACAAGAGGAGATACATTGATCCAAAGCCAACACAAGCAGGTGACATAGGTAGCTAGTTCATCCCAATCCTTGGAGGAGAGAGGTCTTGAATCCTTGGAGGATCTTCCCTAGGAGGTGTCTTGAATCCACTTGGGGGATCTTCTCACATGGAGGTCTTGATCTCCATGGGAGTAGGGGGATAAGTGGATGGGAATAGCTCTATCTCTATCATGAGCTATCACAATGCTAACCCTAAAACGTCAGCAAAACAAGGATAAAGTTGAGCCAAAAGGTCCCGGGAGGAGGAGTATATATAGTCTAGGGGAGATAGAGTTACATGGGCTTCGGCCCAAGTCACACATGCAAGCGTGGTCCGGATGATCCGGATGGTGGTCCGGATGATCCGGGCTTCGGGGGTTCGGATGATCCGGGCGACCGTCCGGATCGTCCGGATGTGTCGTGACGGCTGCAGGTGGCCCGGATGTCCGGGTCGGCGTCCGGATGTCCGCGTGGATCCGGATGATCCGGGCGTTGGTCCGAATGATCCGGTTTCATCTGGAGGCTTGCTAGACTCTAGGTGCACGATAGCCTGATCGTCCGGGCCAGGGTCCGTATTGTCCGGGCAGGGTCTGGATCGTCCGGGCAAGCACTGTCTTGCTCCTTTTCTTCTCCATTTTCGCATTCTTCTTCCTCCTTCATTCGGCCTTGCTCCTTAGCTTCTCCATGGCTAGGTCCTTGGTACCTGAGTATGCAAGGTGTCTCCGCTTGAGGTAGTAGCCATGTCTCATGTGATTCAAAAGGGAATTGTGAGAGGAGAGATGTCACCTCGGTCTCGAGAGCTCTTGCACGTGCACGTGTCATCGGCCCACTTGGAACTTGGGAAGACGAAGGTAGGTCCATGGGGATGACCTTGGGATGCTCCGCATCATCTCCCCCCCCCCCCCCCTTGGGAAAGATCCGACCTCGGATCGAAATCCTCAACACCATGGAAGGGAGAAAGGTCTGTGAAGTTGAAGATGTCACTCATGTTGTACTTGTTGCATGGGATGTCAATCTTGTATGCGTTGTTGTTGTAGCATGCTACCACCTTGAAGGGTCCGTCGGCTCGTGGTAGGAGTTTGGACTTGCGCTTGTTGGGGAAGCGGTCCTTGCGAAGGTGTATCCACACAAGATCTCCGGGGTTGAATATCATGGGTTGCTTGTTGATGTTAATCTTGTCCGCGAGACGGTGTACTTGGCGCTCGATGGCGTTTCTTGTATCTTCATGCACCTTCTTGAGGTAGCTTGCTCTAGCGCTCACATCCATGTTGATGCGCTCTTGTAGAGGTAGAGGTAGAGTGTCCAATGGGGACAATGGATTGAATCCATAGACGACCTCGAAGGGGGACTTGCCATTAGTAGAGTGTCTTGCTATATTGTAGGCATACTCGGCGATGGGTAAGCATTCCTCCCACTCCTTGATGTTCTTCTTGATCAACACGCGGAGTAGAGTAGATAGCGTCCAGTTGGTGACCTCTGTTTGGCCATAGAATTGCGGATGGTATGCCGATGAGAAGAGTAGCTTGATTCTGAGCTTGGCGCATAGTGTCTTCCAAAAGTAGCTAAGGAACTTGACGTCACGGTCCGACACAATAGTCTTGGGCACTCCATGTAGACGCAAGATTTCCCTACAAAAGAGATTTGAAACATGTTAAGCATCGTCTATCTTGTTGCATGTAATAAAATGTGCCATCTTAGAGAAATGGTCCACAACAACAAATACCGAATCTTTTCCATTTTGTGTCCTAGGCAAACCAAGCACAAAGTCCATACTAATTTCTCCCCATGGGTGATACGGAATAGGAAGTGGCATGTAAAGACCATGAGATTGAGCTTTAGACT
This sequence comes from Elymus sibiricus, assembly GCA_039707655.1. Taxonomy (NCBI): domain Eukaryota; kingdom Viridiplantae; phylum Streptophyta; class Magnoliopsida; order Poales; family Poaceae; genus Elymus; species Elymus sibiricus. The sequence continues at coordinate 187,441,638 of CM077672.1, forward strand.
TAGCTTTGCGACATGTAGGGCACCGGTTGGTGTAGTGAGAGACGTCGCTAAACATCTTGGGCCAAAAGTAGTTCTTGGAGAGCGTGGCAAATGTCTTGTCGTGTCCAAAGTGTCCCATAAGTCCTCCGCCGTGAGCCTCTTGCAAAAGCAACAAACGAAGAGAAGACTCGGGTATGCAAAGCTTGTTAGCACGCATAAGATAGCCATCCTTGATGTAATATCTCTCCCAAGAAATGTGAGTCAAGCATTTGGCATAAGGAATCGGAAATGAAACATCATGCGCATACAAGTCTTTAAAGTGCTCAAATCCAATGACATTTAATTCAAGTTGAGTTACGAGCATGCATTTGCGGGGTAGGGAGTCCGCCACAACATTTTCCTTACCCTTGATGTACTTGATCACATAAGGAAATGACTCAATGAACTCACTCCATTTGGCAAGATGTTTATTCAACTTGGTTTGACCTTTAAGGTACTTAAGCGTTTCATGATCCGTATGAAGAACAAATTCATTAGGTCAAAGATACTGCTCCCAAACATGCAAAACTCTCACAAAAGCATACAACTCTTTGTCATATATGGGGTAGTTACGTTGTCCGCCGGAAAGTTTTTCGCTAAAATATGCAATGGGTCGCTTCTCTTGCATCAATAAGCCACCGATGCCATTACCACTAGCGTCGCAATGTACCTCAAAAGTTTTATCAAAGTTGGGTAATGCAAGAAAAGGAGCATGTGTAAGCAAATTCTTAAGCTCATCAAATGCGGTAGCTTGAGAGGGTCCCCAAACAAAGGGTGCATTCTTCTTACTCAAGGCATGTAATGGCGACGCAATAGTGCTAAAATCCTTAACAAATCGATGATAGAAGCCGGCTAGGCCTATGAAACTATGCACTTGTTGTAAGTTGGTTGGTCGTGGCCAAGTTTTAATTGCATCAATTTTAGACTCATCAACATGAACACCCTTAGAATACACAACAAAGCCCAAGAAAACAAGCTTACCAACACCAAATGTGCATTTTTCCATGTTAGCATAAAGTCGCTCATTTTGAAGAACTTACAAGATGTCCCTAAGATGGGTGACATGATCTTCTAGAGATTCGCTAAACATAAGTATATCATCAAAGTAGACCACAACACATATGCCAACATATTTGCGAAGAACATAATGCATCACACGCATGAAAGTGCTAGGTGCTTCGGATAAGCCCATAGGCATGACTAACCATTCATACAAGCCAAACATGGTTTTGAAAGCGGTTTTCCATTAATCACCCTCTTGAATATGAATTTGATTGTAGCCACTTTTAAGATCAATTTTTGAGAAAATGGTGGCTCCGCTAAGTTCATCTAGCATATCATCAAGGCGTGGAATGGGGTGCCTATAGAGAACGGTGATAGCATTTATGGGACGGCAATCGGAACACATGCAAAAACTACCATCTCTCTTAGGCACAAGAATAACCGGAACGGCACAAGGACTTAAACTCTCGCGTACATGCCCATTCTCAATGAGATGTTGTACTTGCCTTTGTATTTCTTTAGTTTCTTCGGGGTTGACGCGGTCTGGTGCCTTGTTCGGTATAGGTGCGCCGGGAATGAGGTCGATGTGGTGTTCGATGCCACGAAGTGGAGGAAGTCTAGGAGGTAGCTCATCGGGAAACACGTCCGTGAAATCCTGCAATAAATTAGACAACACTAGAGGTAGATGGTGAGAGGTGTTAGTCCTTGCCGCTTCATCTTTACACACTAGGACATAGTGAAGAACACTCGATGGGCTCTCACACACATCTCTTATATCTCTTTTGGTGGCTAAAAGCACTAAGTTTTTCTTGTCGCTCATCGTGGAGGCACTCAATTTTGGCCTGTGGCACTCACTCTCTTTTTGGTGGCTCACTCTCTCACTATTCTCCTCCATGATGGGTAGATGCTTGCTTGTCGGCGATCACTTGACTTGGAGACATAGGTCGTAGCACTTACTCCTTTCCCTTCATCTTGAAGCTATAGTGATTGGTTTGCCCATTGTGGATGACACCGCGGTCGAATTGCCAAGGTCTTCCTAGGAGAAGATGGCATACGGACATAAGAACCACATCACACTCCAAGGTGTCTTCATATGCGCCATTCCTGAAGGAGACTTGAACGGTGTGCTCCACTTGAATGGTGCAGGAGTCGCTAAGCCATTGGACCTTGTAGGGGCAAGGATGCTTCATCTTGACCAATTGTAGCTTGGAACATAGCTCTTCACTTGCCAAATTGTGGCAACTTCCTCCATCGATGACGACCTTGACGGAACGTCCATTGATGCCCTGATGAGGACATCACTACCATAGTTACACCCACAACCCCTGCTGTTACATACATTTGACCAATTACTAGAGCTTGCACACGCCAATTAAATTACCAGGTACTTCCGTTTCTTGGTAACGATTCTAATGTTCATGAGAATATGATGCTGCCTAAATTGGATACAGTTGTTTTGCTTACAAATGAAGGGCCTAGCTTGGACAAGAAGGATGAACATTTGAGCATGATCAAGCATGGATATGATGGCATGCGCAAGGGGAACAAGGACATGGACGAAATATACAAGATGCCCTTTCATAAATTTCATCCATAGCTTAATATAGGTGATGCGCCACCTTATTTTTGGGCCAGGCCCATGTAATTTTGAAATACTACTTATAGGCTATTTTTTAGAGTCCGTATGGTAGGTGAAACGACTCAGGAGGTGTTTTAGTCCCACCTTGCCAAGGGGGGACAAAATCCCCTCTCTTTTCCCCTACAAATACAGCCCTTAAGGCACCGTTTAGACTTTGGGTTTTGTTTAGATTAAAAGTTTGCCATAGCTACAACTTCACGTACTTCGTTTGTGTTCTACGACCAGACAAAGACGTCACAGAACCCCACCTTCATTAATAAAGCTTTCCTCTTATATTCACAATATCCAGATTGCAATTTCAGTTTCTTGCTTGTTCTTCGTTTGCATGCAAGAAACAAACCCTCGTGGTTAGGTTGATCGTGCTCCGGCATGTTCAATAACCTCTCGGAGTTGGTTTAGCAATTGCTAAGGCGCGACGTCCTCGCACATCCGTAGTCGGATCGTCAAAGTCTACTCCACCAAAAACGATAGCCTCCATCTCATCGAAAGATGGGACACCTTTGCCTCTATCAAGTGGTATCAGATTTCCAGGTTGCTCGGTGAGATTTTCCAGTTTTTTGTAGTTTAGATCGTATCTATTCTTCATACCTACAGTCCACGAAAAAGCCACACAAAAATTAGGGTTAGTTCATCATATCCGAACCAGTCTGAGCCATTGCATAATTTTTCAGTGTTTTCCTTTATTTAATTTGCGGTTGCATCGTCGTGTCAAGTTGCTGGTCTTAGCGTCTAGTCCTTCAGAGTTTCGAGTTCTGTTCACAAGTTGTCACGCCGCTGCCGCACCATAGTCATCGCCCCCGCCATATACCACCACCGCTTATCCGCCACCTCTCTTAGTCCATATACCACCACCAATCCGAGTCCATATACCACCACCGATCCGAGTCCATATACCACCACCGATCCGAGCCCATATACCACCACCAATCCGAGTCCATCCCATATTCGGTTTCCTTTCGACATACATATGTAGTTAGATTTGTTATTTCCTATCTGAGTAGGTTTCGGATTTCATCAATCTTCTTCCGTCCGTAGAAGAGGGTGATTTCCAAAAAAAAAGAGTGCCAAAAAAATTCAGAGTGTGCTTTTCCCTTGATTATGTGCAGCGCTGTGATTTTGTTAGTGTTCTAGGCTCGTGTCTCTAGCACGGTCTAACCTAGGACCAGCACAGTACCGTCGTTGAGCATTCATTCAACTTTGCATCTCTGAATTGATTATTGCTGACCTTTTTGCTACCATATTATAAGCCATCCCAGCTCCACATATATCTACGACGTGCGTTTGACTCCTCCTGGTAATCGCTCTATCCAAGATTTTGAGAGTTTTGACTACAACGGTTGCCGATCACCGCCTGCTGCTTGGTAAGAACTGGTAAGAATTTGAGATTGGCTTGACGGATTTGTGATTCTCCACCACACCACCACCATTTCCTAGTAGTCTGTAGGATCATATTTGTGTGTTTCTATTTCTGCTAACCATGACAGGATCACAAGCTGATGAGCTGGACTGGGAGAACATGACGAACAAGGCGTTACATGATAAATTTCATCAAATGTTGGGTGAACAGGTGCAAGACATGATGATCAGCTTTGGCAAGGCACTAGAGAGGATAGATGACATTGAGAAGATAATTGACACCAAGTTGGATGCCAAGTTTGCTGAAGTGCTCGCGCGTCTACCTCCACCTGCTGCTTCTACTGTACCGTTGCAACAACAACAACAACCACCTCCACGTCGCGATCCAGCAGGACGAGCGAAGCGTGTTCCTCTTGAGGAAGGCCAAAATTCTGGTGCCGCTGCTACTGTTGTTGCTGCTTCTATGGCTCTTGCTACTACTACCAAGGAGGATGATGATTACGAGGGCGGTTATAAGGATGAGGAGGTGCAAAAACAGAACTACGTGCAACCACCAGCACCACCACTAGGTCGCCCTCATGCCTATAATCGCAACGGTAGGGCTGCACCATGCTACTTCTTGAGCATGTGTTGGTTTTTCCCTTGAAGAGGAAAGGGTGATGCAGCACAGTTTAGAGGCAAGTATTTCCCTCAGTTTGAGAACCTAGGTATCAATCCAGTAGGAGAACCACACAAGGTCTCGTGAACAGCACCTACACACAAAAGAACAAATACTTGCACCCAACGCGATAAAGGGGTTGTCAATCCCTTCAACGATTAATTGCAAGGATCAAATCTGATAATGGTAGATAGATAAAAAGACAAAATAAAATAACGGTAAATATATTGCAGCAAGGTATTTTTGGATTTTGTAGATGGTAAAGAATAGACCCGGGGGCCATAGTTTTCACTAGAGGCTTCTCTCTCGATAAAAAGCATACGGTGGGTGAACAAATTACTATTGGGCAATTGATAGAAAAGCGCATAGTTATGATGATATCCAAGGCAATGATCATGTATATAGGCATCATGTCCGAGACAAGTAGATCAAAACGATTCTGCATCTACTACTATTACCCCACCCATCGACCGCTATCCAGCATGCATCTAGGGTATTAAGTTAATGAAAACAGAGTAACGCCTTAAGCAAGATGACATGATGTAGAGAGATAGATCCAAGCAATATGAATAAACCCCATCTTTTTATCCTTAATGGCAACAATACCTATACGTGTCATGTCCCCTTCTGTAACTTGGATTGAGCACCGCAAGATTGAACCCATCACAAAGCACCCCTCCCATTGCAAGATAAATCAATCTAGTTGGCCAAACCAAATCAATAGATCGGAGAGAAATACAAAGCTACAACAATCATGCATATAAGAAATTTGAAAATACCCAAATAATATTCATGAATAATCTGATCATAAACCCACAATTCATCGGATCCCAACAAACACACTGCAAAAGAAGATTACATCGTATAGATCTCAAAGAACATCGAGGAGAATATTGTATTGAAGATCAAAGAGAGAGAGAAGAAGCCATCTAGCTACTAGGTATGGACCCGTAGGTCTGTGGTAAACTACTCACACATCATCGGAAGGGGCGCAAGGTTGATGTAGAAGCCCTCCGTGATAGAGTCCCCCTCCGGCAGAGTACCAGAAAAGGCCTCCAGATGGGATCTCGTCGGAACAGAAACTTGCGGCGGCAGAAAAAGTATTTGGTGTTGCCCTCTGGTATACAAGGAATATTTGGGTATTTGTAGGGCTACGATTAGGGTTCGAGGTGCCACGGGGGGCCCACAAGCCTGGGGGGGCGCCCCCCCTCGGGCGCGTCTCCCGAGCTTGTCGCCACCCCGTGGCTCTTCTGGCCTCCTCCCGAAGCTTCTAGGGTGTCTTCTGGTCCAGAAAAAATTGTCAAAAAGTTTCGTGACATTTGGACTCCGTTTGGTTTTGATTTTCTGAAAAGCCAAAAACAAGCAAAAAACAGCAACTGGCACTGGGCACTAGGTTAATAGGTTAGTCCCAAAAAATGATATAAAATAGCATATAAATGCATATAAAACATCCATGATTGATAATATAATAGCATGGAACAATCAAAAATTATAGATACATTGGAGACGTATCAAGCATCGCCAAGCTTAATTCATGCTCGTCCTCGAGTAGGTAAATGATAAAAACATAATTTTTGATGTGGAATGCTACCTAACATGTTCATCATGTAATCTTTCTTAATGTGGCATGAATATTCAGATCCGTATGATTCAAAGCAATAGTCTATAATTGACATAAAAACAATAATACTCAAGCAATACCAACAAATAATCATGTCTTTCAAAATATCAATGCTAAAGAACGCTATCCCTACAAAATCATATAGCCTTGTCATGCTCCCTCTTCTTCACACAAAGTATAAATCATGCACTACCCCGGTGTCAGCCAAGCAATTGGTTCATACTTTTTAACGCGCTTCACCTTTTTCAACCCTCACGCAATACATGAGTGTGAGCCATGGACATGGCATTATGGTGGAATAGAATGCGGTGGTAGAGGTATATGTGGAGAAGACAAAAAAGGAGAAAGTCTCACATCAACTAGCCAAATCAATGGGCTATGGAGATGCGCATCAATCGATATCAATAAGAGGAGTAGGGATTTCCATGCAACGGATGCACTAGAGCTATAAGTGTATGAAAGCAAAAAAAAGAAACTAAGTGGGTGTGCATCCAACTTGCTTGTTCATGAAGACCTCGGGCATTTTGAGGAAGCTCATCATTGGAATATACAAGCCAAGTTCTATAATGAAAAATTCCCACTAGTATATGAAAGTGACAAAATAGGAGACTCTCTATATGAAAAACATGGTGCTACTTTGAAGCACAAGTGTGGAAAAGGATAGTAACATTGCCCCTTATCTCTTTTCTCTCATTTTTTTTGTTTTTTTTGGTGGGCTCTTTTTGGCCTCTTTTTTCCTGGGCTCTTTTTGGCCTCCTTTTTTTATTTTTTATTTCCTCACATGGGAGAATGCTCTAATAATGATGATCATCACACTTTTATTTACTTACAACTCAAAATTACAACTCAATACTAGAACAAAATATGACTCTATATGAATGCCTCTGGTGGTGTACCAGGATGTGCAATGATCAAGCATAGCATGTATGAAAAATGATGAACGGTGGCCTTGCCACAAATACTATGTAAGCTATGTGATCATGCAAAGCAATATGACAATGATGATGTGTGTCATAATAACGGAACGGTGGATGTTGCATGGCAATATATCTCGGAATGGCTATGGAAATGCCATAATAGGTAGGTATGGTGGCTGTTTTGAGGAAGGTATAAGGAGGGTTTATGCACCGGCGAAAGTTGCGCGGTACTAGAGAGGCTAGCAAATGTGGAACGGTGAGAATGCGTATAATCCATGGACTCACATTAGTCATAAAGAACTCACATACTTATTGCAAAAGTTTATTAGCCCTCGAAGCAAAGTACTACTACGCATGCTCCTAGGGGGGAGGTTAGCAGGAGTTAACCATCGCGCGCCCCCGACCTTCACGCAAAGGAAGACAATCAAGGATAAATTGTGCTCCAACTTCATCACATAACGAGAGACTATACATGCATGCTTCGGGAATCACAAACCTTAACACCAATATTCTTACTAATCCACAATTACTCACTAGTACAACCCAAACATTACCATCTTTATATATCAAAACTATTGCAAGGAATCAAACTTATCATATTCAGTGATCTACATGAATATTATATCCCTCTTGAATACCTATCATATTAGGACCAAATTCATAACCCGTGCAAATTGCCATTACTATTTATAAGACTCTCAAAAAGATATAAGTGAAGCATGAGAGTGCAATAATTTCTTTAAAATATAACCACCGCCGTGCTCTAAAAGATATAAGTGAAGCACTAGAGCAACTGCCTAGCTCAAAAGATATAAGTGAAGCATAAAGAGTATTCTAACAAATCACGAATAATGTGTGTCCCTCTCAAAAAGGTGTGTCCAGCAAAGATTATTGTGGCAAACTAAATATCAAACAAAGCAAAGACTCATATAATACACGACGCTCCAAGCAAAACACATATCATGTGGTGAATAAAAATATAGCCTCAAGTAATTTACCGATAGATTGTAAATGAAAGAGGGGATGCCTTCCGGGGCATCCCCAAGCTTTGGCTCTTGGTTTTCCTTGAATATTACCTTGCGGTGCCTTGGGCATCCCCAAGCTTAGGCTCTTGCCACTCTTTATTCATTCATCCATCGCGATCTTACCCAAAACTTGAAAACTTCAACACACAAAACTCAACAGAAAACTCATGAGATCCGTTAGTATAACAAAGCAAACCACCACTTAGGTACTGTTGCAAACCCATTCATATTTTATTATTGCATAATACCTACTGTATTCTAACTTCACCATGGTTTATATCCCCCAATACAACCCATAGATTCATCAAAACAAGCAAACTATGCAACGAAAACAGAATCTGTCAAAAACAAACAGTCTGTAGCGATCTGAATAAACGCAATACTTCTGGAACTCTAAAAATTCGGAAAAATGAGGACAACGTGGGTAATTTGTATATCAATCATGTGCAAAAAATTCAGAACAAAAACACGTTCCAGTAATTTTTAGAAATTCCTACACTGGGTGTAAAAGTTTCTGTTTTTTCACAGAATCAAATCAACTATCAACCGCATCATCCCAATGGTCTTACTTGGCACAAACACTAATTTAAAACACAAAAACACATCCAAAACAGAAGCATAATTGTGTGTACACATAAAAACAGAAAAGAAAAATATTGGGTTGTCTCCCAACAAGCGCTTTTCTTTAAAGCCCTTTAGGTAGGCATTGATAATTTTAATGATGCTCACATGAAAGACAAGAATTGAAGCACAAAGAGAGCATCATATAGCATGTGAAAATCACATTTAAGTCTAACATACTTCCTATGCATAGGCATTTTATAAGCAAACAATTTATTAAAACAAGAAATATCTAGCATATGCATAGAAGAAGAAAGAAAGAATAGCAATCTCAAAATGAAAAGAGGTAATTTAGTAACATGAGAATTTCTACAACCATATTTTCCTCTCTCATAATAATTACATGTGGGATCATATTCAAATTCAACATTATAGCTATCATATAACATATTCTCTACATGATCCACATGCATGCAAAGTTGACACTCTTCCAAAATAGTGGGATTATCATCAAATAAAGTCATAACCTCTCCAAGCCCACTTTTATCAAAAATTTCATAAGATTGGTCATTCTCTAAGGTAGTGGGATCATTATTACCTAAAGTTGAAACTCTTCACCCACTTTCAACATTATTGCAAACACTATTATCAATATCATATTCATCATGAGGCTTAAATAAATTTTCAAGATCATAAGAAGCATTATCACCCCAATCATGATCATTGCAATAAGTAGTGGACATAGCAAAATTATCATCCCAAGCTTGTAACTTTGCATATTATTAGCATAATTGACATTAATAGAATTTATAATAACATCATTGCAATCATGCTTTTCATTCAAGGAGCTATCATGAATCACTTTACAAATTTCCTTTTTTAGCACTTCATCATAGTTTTCAGACTCACGATTTTCAAGCAAAGCTTTATAAAGAAAATCAAGTGCACTCAACTCACTAGCAATTGGTTCATCATAATTGGATCTTTTAAAAAGATTAGCAAGTGGATGAGGATCCATAAGCTTTTCGTTTTCTAATTTTGAATAAACACACAATTATTGCAAACAAACAAGCAAACCAACAAAGTAAAACATTTTTGTGTTTTTTGATAAAACATTTTAGAAGTGCGGGAGATGAAAATGAGAGGCAAATGGCAAATAAAGTAAATGAAAGGACATGAAAGTTTATGCGAGGTAATTGATAGATCTTGATGATACTTCCCCGGCAACGGCGCCAGAAATTCATCCTGCTACTTCTTGAGCATGCATTGGTTTTTCCCTTGAAGAGGAAAGGGTGATGCAGCACAGTGTAGAGGTAAGTATTTCCCTTAGTTTGAGAACCAAGGTATCAATCCAGTAGGAGAACCACACAAGATCTCGTGAACAGCACCAACACACAAAAGAACAAATACTTGCACCCAACGCGATAAAGGGGTTGTCAATACCTTCAACGATTAATTGCAAGGATCAAATCTGATAATGGTAGATAGATAAAAACACAAAATAAAATAATAGTAAATAAATTGCAGCAAGGTATTTTTGGATTTTATAGATGGTAAATAATAGACCCGGGGGCCATAGTTTTCACTAGAGGCTTCTCTCTCGATAGAAAGCATACGGTGGGTGAACAAATTACTGTTGGGCAATTGATAGAAAAGCACATAGTTATGATGATATCCAAGGCAATGATCATGTATATAGGCATCATGTCTGAGACAAGTAGATCAAAATGATTCTGCATCTACTACTATTACTCCACCCATCGACCGCTATCCAGCATGCATCTAGGGTATTAAGTTAATGAAAATAGAGTAACGCCTTAAGCAAGATGACATGATGTAGAGAGATAGATCCAAGCAATATGAATAAACCCCATCTTTTTATCCTTAATGGCAACAATACATATACGTGTCATGTCTCCTTCTGTCATTGGGATTGAGCATCGCAAGATTGATCCCATCACAAAGCACCCCTCCCATTGCAAGATAAATTAATCTAGTTGGCCAAACCAAATCAATAGATCGGAGAGAAATACAAAGCTATAACAATCATGCATATAAGAATTCAGAAAAGACTCAAATAATATTCATGGATAATCTGATCATAAACCCACAATTCATCGGATCCCAACAAACACACCGCAAAAGAAGATTACATCGAATAGATCTCCAAGAACATCGAGGAGAACATTGTATTGAAGATCATAGAGAGAGAAGAAGCCATCTAGCTACTAGCTATGGACCCGTAGGTCTGTGGTAAACTACTCACCCATCATCGGAAGGGCAGCAAGGTTGATGTAGAAGCCCACCGTGATCGAATCCCCCTCCGGCAGAGTACCGGAAAAGGCCTCCAGATGGGATCTCGTCGGAACAGAAACTTGCGACGGCGAAAAAAGTATCTGGTGTTGCCCTCTGGTATACGGGGAATATTTGGGTATTTATAGCACTGAGGTTAGGGTTAGAGGTGCCACGGGGGGCCCACAAGCCTGGGGGACGCCCCCCTAGGGCGCGCCTCCCGAGCTTGTCGCCACCTCGTGGCTCTTCTAGCCTCCTCCCGAAGCTTCTAGGGTGTCTTCTGGTCCAAAAAAATCGTCAAAAAGTTTCGTGACATTTGGACTCCGTTTGGTATTGATTTTCTAAAAAGGCAAAAACAAGCAAAAAACAGCAACTGGCACTGGGCACTAGGTTAATATGTTTGTCCCAAAAAATGATATAAAATAGCATATAAATGCATATAAAACATCCAAGATTGGTAATATAATAGCATGGAACAATCAAAAATTATAGATACGTTGGAGACGTATCACACCACCACCTCAGGTACGAGATCATGACCATCTTCCTAAACTAAACTTGAATATTCTGCCTTTTGAGGGTAGATATGTTCCTGATGTATATCTTACTTGGGAGTTAGAAACTGAACAATGTTTTACATGTTTACAATATCCCGAGGATAGACATGTTGTTGCTTTTGTTTGTGCATTCAGTAGTTTTGCTTGTGTTTGGTGGTCTGAACATTGTAGGTTATATCATGATATTATCCCAACTACTTGGCCTGCTTTGAAAAATGCTATGCGTACTCGTTGGGTTCCACCATATTATCAACGTGAATTACTTCAAAATTTGCATTGCTTACAAGCTCTTTTGTATCTCCTCTTTTGCTTAAAAGCTTTTGATCTTTTTTTTTTCTTTGCCACTATGCTTGATGCTCGAGCCAAGATATGAGACAAGTATGTAAGATATGCACGGTAGAGACTTAATGGCACAATGATGATAGCAAGATGATTGCACGCTACAACTAGCTATGCGGAGTAAGCGTATCACTAAGGTGCACAAATAGCGTGGCCGGTAATTCTCAACTCGCTAGTCTCGATAGGAATGGTACGCAATAGGCTCGAGGCTATCAATGCAAAGGCAAAGAAATTTATAATGATGTCGTCGAGGTTACCGTCCTTGCTTACAGTCGTGGTGTCAAATGGTGAAGTAGTCGTTGTCGATGTCGGGTCCGTGGCGATGATGAGTGGCGATGTAGAACCGTTCCTACTTAAACGAAACACCTTAGGAAACGGAAAACCACAACTCAAAATCTCAAATATCAAATGTCAAATGGTGATAGAGGAATGCGGTGGTAGTTTTGGAGTTGGCAATGCGGAAGTGGAGGTGTTGGATTATGCGAGTCGGAGTTGAAGTCACCGTCCCTAAGTAGCCGAAACACCTTAGGAGACACAAACCACAACTCATACAATCTCAAACAAAATTGGGTTAAGGTGGGTTATGGTGGCGGAAGAGTATTGTGGGCAAGGTTATGCGGAAGGTATGGTGGTGGCTAATGAAGAAGTAACCATCCTAAGTAGCCGAAACACCTTAGGAGACTCGAATCACAACTCAAGCAACCACAAATGCAATAGGGATCAAAATGGGTTAGGTTGCGGAAGGCTATGGTGGGTAATGCGGATGATATGGTGGAGAGCCTTGGCAAAGAAGCCAAAAATACAAAAAAAAATTGTGGATTCAAATGGTGTTGGAACCTATCAAGATGGATGGGGGATGTCAATAGCTACTCAACGAGCTAAGGAACACGAAAATCGGACTCCGGATGTGAAAGTTATGACCGAAATGGTGAAACACAGGAAGCTGACCCTACATGGGTCGGATGTCCGGGGTGGAGCCCGGATTCCCGGGGCTGTCTGTCTAGAAACCTGCGCGATTTTGCGCTCCAGGACCCGGATGTCCAGCCCGATGGCCAGGATGTCCGGCCCGACGATTCCAGATCTCTATTCGGAACTTGGAACTCGATTTGGGGTGGAAATTGATGATTCCAATGGCAGAATTGATGGGTAAAACAAAAAATTTGTGGTTGATTTCATGGTGGGGAGGTAAGGAATGCCAAGATCCACTTGCCAAACAACAAAATCATGGATCAAACACAACAAAATCTCACAAGAACCAACAACATGCAAAAAAAATGGTGATGCTATTTTTGTGGGGAATTTTAGAAATTGGGACAAGATCAAACAAAATTAGGCTAGAAAATGAAGGGGAGGACTCCAAATTTGTGATCAACGTGGCTCATGATACCAAGATGATGTAGGGCGGAACTCTAAGGGCTGATCTTTCATGATTGGATGGGGATTCCTCGAAGAACACGACGAACACGGGGAAGAACATGGGGAAATCACAAGAGAAACACTCAAGAACAAGTCCAATCACACATCCACTAGACTCAAATCCACACAAGATCCACAAAGATACATGAACAACAAAGGGAAAGATACAAGGTAGAGTTCAAACCAAATCCAAAGGAGATGGGGTCTTGGTGATCTAGGTAGATCCTTCCCGCGATAGGGGTCTTGAATCCCTCGGGATCTTCTCGCATGCTCACATGGAGGTCTTGAACTCCATGGGAGTGGTCTCTCTCTATCAAGAGGAGTAGGTAAGGAGCAAAGCTCAACTAAGATGAGCTATCACTTTGCTAACAATAGCTAGAAGAGGGAGATGGTCTATTTATAGTCTTAACCATAAAGTGGGAGGGGGAAAGGGATACATGGGCCTCTAGCCTGACTCTGCATGCAGGCAGGCGCCGGATGTCCGGGCTGGGGGCCGGATGTCCGGCCGTTCGCGAGACGCCGGATGCTTAGGCACTGGCCGGATGTCCGGCTTGGAACAGGCCGTTTCACTGCTTCTTTGGATAGTCGTTGACGAATTTCCAGGGGTGGGACACCGGATGTCCGGGCTGTGGTGTGGCGCTGGATGTCCGGGCTGGCACCGGATGTCCGGCCGCTGATGCTTCTGGCCAACAGTTGGTGCAGTTCCTTCGACTGCACAGGCGCCTGACGTCCGGCTGCTATAGCTTTAGCAGCTCCGTCTTCTTCCGTCGTCACTTCCATGCTTCCCTCGCGGACGGGGTAGTTGTTCCTTAGCGCTTGCGCTCCTCCTCATCATCCGAGAAGCTCCGACAATACGTATGCATGCACACTGGAGAAGTGTCAAGTAGTATACCATCCTCAAAGGGGTCAAGTGAACAGGTGTAAAGTAGATGATCCACCTTTATGTATGTGAAGTAGATGTCGCATGTGTCACTTGCCGAACGGACTCTTGACATGGCGATGTCCGTAGGATGCTCCACATCACGCGGTATGGTGCCTTTTTCGGTAAAGGTGCACCGGGAATTAGGTCGATGTGGTGTTCAATTCCGCGAAGTGGAGGTAGTCTGGGAGGTAGCTCATCGGGAAATACATCCTCGAATTCCTACGATAAATGAGACAACACGAAAGGTAGATGTCGTGAAGTATTAGTCCTCACCGCCTCATCTTTGCACACAAGTACAAGGTGAAGAACACTCGATGTGCACTCACTCACATCCCTTATGTCTCTCTTGGTGGCTAAAAGCACTAAGTTTTTCTTGTCGCTCATCGTGGAGGCACTCGATTTTGCCTTGTGGCGCTCACTCTCTTTTTGGTTGTTCTCGCGCTCACTATTCTCTCCACGATGGGTAGATGCTTGCTTGTCGGCGATCACTTGACTTGGTGACATAGGTCGTAGCACGTACCATCCCCTTCATCTTGAAGCTATAGTGATTGGTCCGTCTATTGTGGGTGACACCGCGGTCGAATTGCCAAGGTCATCCTAGTAGAAGATGGCATAGGGACATGGGAACCACATCACACTCCAATGTGTCTTCGTACGCGCCAATCTTGAAGGACACTTGAACGGTGTGCTCCACTTGAATGGTGTCGGAGTCGCCCAACCATTGAACCTTGTAGGGGCGAGGGTGCTTCTTCTTGACCAATTTTAGCTTGGAACATAGCTCTTCACTTGCCAAGTTGTGACCACTTCCTCCATCAATGATGACCTTGACGGAACGTCCATTGATGCTCGCTTTGTTGTGAAAGATATGGCAACATTGGTCTTCTTCTTATTGGTGTTGAAGTGTCAAAACCTTGGAAACAACTAGAGCGGGGCTCGCGTCATTGTCGCAAAAGACTTGAGCGTCTTCTTGTTCATTCACTTGATAGTGCATGGCCACATGCTCAAGTACTTCCATTTCGTCTTCACTCATGGAATCATAGGTGCCGTCGTCGTTGGCGATCATGGTGCGTCGAGTTGGGCACTCAAATGTCTTGTGGCCACGGCCTTGGCATGTGAAGCACTTGATGGAGCATGTCTTAATGGTCTCTTCCATTGGAGTAGTTGATGATGAAGCCTTTGGCTTGTAGGTTCTTGTAGTAGGAGGACAACTTCAAGGTGTTGAAGTTTTCTTGTAACTTGACTTGTCACCGTTGCTTGGTGAAGCTTTCATTAAGGTAGAAGGCATCGAAGTCGTTGAAGCTTGAGTGTATGAGCCGTAGGTCTTGGAAGAGTACTTGGCGTATTTGAAGTCATCTTGTACTTATCGCTTCGCCTTGGTTGCTTGGTGCACTAGCTCGAGGAGGTTCGTGTAAGGTTGGAAGTCGGTGATTTTCTTGATAGGATGGTTGAGTCTATTCGTGAACCGTGTCATAGTTTGCTCCTCTTCTTTCGTGACATTGGGTCGTATCATTGCAATCTCCATCTCTTTGTAGTAGTCTTCAACCGATTTTGTTCCTTGCTTGAGGAGTTGCAACTTCTTGAATAGATCATGGCTATAGTATGTAGGCACAAAACGAGATCTCATGACATCCTTCATTTGGTTTCATGTGGTGATGGGTGGTTCACCTTTCTCTCAGCGTCGCTCAATCACTTGCTCCCACCAAATGAGAACATAGTCTTGGAACTCAAGAGATGCCATGGCGATCTTCTTTTCCTCTTCATAGTAGTTGAGATGGAATATCTTGTCGAACTTCAATGCCCATGAAAGATAGTCTTCGGGATCGGTTCCTCCGGAAAACTTAGGCATGGTGAACTTGAGCTTGTCGTAGCGTTGCTCTTCATTGTGTTGGGGCAGATGACGTTGTCGCTCTTGTCGTGGAGGAGGGTTCTCAACCGCTTGTTCCTCAGGCTCCGCTTGATTAACTTGACGTTGAGGTCATGGGATGCGAGCTCGGTTCCTCAATTCTTGGCGCTCTTCAACACGTGCGGCTTCATCTTGGCGTTCGCATCGGAGGGCCTCTTCTTGTTCACACATGCGGCGGTTCCATTCTTGGACGGTGTGAGTTGCCTATCGTAGGGCACGTTGAGCTTCAAGAGCTTGTTCCTCATGGCGTAATAGCTCTTGTTGTAGGGCATCGCCATCTTGGTTAACTTGTTGTTGTTGACATCGTGGAGCTTGCTCTTGTTCCATGGGATCATGTGCTTGTCGACAAAGTCATTCATGTTCCCGAAGGCGGTCTTTTAAACCGTTGCCATGGAATGGGTTTTGTGAAGCTTGATGATCTTCATGGTCTTGAAGACGATGCGAACGAGGTCTTGAATGACTTGAATCCGAAGAGGTATGCTAGGAATGTCGGCTTGAGTGGCGCCGTCGTGAGGATGATGACGTTGTAGAAGACCGGTTGACCATCATGGCGCGAAAGTCTTCCATTTGAGTTGCCATCTTGGCGTCGAGGTAGTCTCTTGTTCGAGCTTCGGATTGTCGCATGTCGGTGGCGAGTTGTTCAATGCGCTTGCCCAAGGCTTCAATTTCTTGATGCAAGGCTCTTTGTACAGCAAAGAGTTGATTCTTGGTGATGTAGTTGTTGGGCTCTTCTTCTTGCTCGTCGAAGAGTGAGTTGGTATAAGTACTCAGCCTATCATCATCTCAAGCAAATATGTGAGTGGAAGAAAG
The DNA here is from genome assembly GCA_039707655.1 of Elymus sibiricus. Classification (NCBI taxonomy): domain Eukaryota; kingdom Viridiplantae; phylum Streptophyta; class Magnoliopsida; order Poales; family Poaceae; genus Elymus; species Elymus sibiricus. The sequence continues at coordinate 187,458,674 of CM077672.1, forward strand.
GAAAGAACTATACCAAATGTACCTTATCCGATGTTGAAGATGGATCAATGATCACTCAATATGGTATTATGGAAATAGCACAATTGGTACTGGGTGTTTTTGAGTCTCACACCTACACTAGTAAATGGATTCAAATGGTGTTGGAACCTATCAATATGCATGGGGGATGTCAATAGCTACTCAACGAGCTAAAGAACGCGAAAATAGGACTCCGGATGTGAAAGTTATGACTGAAACGGTGAAACATAGGAAGCTGACCCTACATGGGTCGGATGTCCGGGGTGGAGCCCGGATTCCCGGGGCTGTCTGTCTAGAAACCTGCGCGATTTTGTGCTCCAAGACCCAGATGTCCAGCCCGATGGCCCAGATGTCTGGCCGGTGGCCCGAATGTCCAGCCCGACGATTCCAGATCTCTATTCGGAACTCGGAACTTGATTTGGGGCGGAAATTGATGATTCCAATGGCAGAATTGATGGGGAAAACAAAAAATTTGTGGTTGATTTCGTGGTGGGGAGGTGAGGAATGCCAAGATCCACTTGCCAAACAACAAAATCGTGGATCAAACACAACAAAATCTCACAAGAACCAACAACATGCAAAAAAATGGTGAGGCTCTTTTTGAGGGGAATTTTAGAAATTGGGACAAAATCAAACAAAATTAGGCTAGAAAACGAAGGGGAGGACTGCAAATTTGTGATCAACGTGGCTCATGATACCAAAATGATGTAGGGTGGAACCCTAAGGGCTGATCTTTCACGATTGGAGGGGGATTCCTCGAAGAACACGACGAACACGGGGAAGAACACGGGGAAATCACAAGAGAAACACTCAAGAACAAGTCCAATCACACATCCACTAGACTCAAATCCACACAAGATCCACAAAGATACATGAACAACAAAGGGAAAGATACAAGGTAGAGTTCATCCCAAATCCAAAGGAGATGGGGTCTTGGTGATCTAGGTAGATCCTTCCCGCGATGGGGGTTTTGAATCTCTCGGGATCTTCTCGCATGCTCACATGGAGGTCTTGAACTCCATGGGAGTGGTCTCTCTCTCTCAAGAGGAGTAGGTAAGGAGCAAAGCTCAACTAAGATGAGCTATCACTTTGCTAACCCTAGCTAGAGGAGGGAGATGGTCTATTTATAGTCTTAGCCAGGAAGTGGGAGGGGGAAAGGGATACATGGGCCTCTAGCCCGACTCTGCGTGCAGGCAGGCGCCGGATGTCCGGGCTGGGGGCCGAATGTCCAGCCGTTCGCGAGACGCCGGATGCCTGGGCACTGGCCGGATGTCCGGCTTGGAATAGGCCATTTCACTCCTTCTTTGGATAGTCGTTGCCGGATTTTCGGGGGTGGGACACCGGATGTCCGGGCTGTGGTGTGGCGCCGGATGTCCGGGCTGGCGCCGGATGTCTGGCCGCTGATGCTTCAGGCCAACAGTTGGTGCAGCTCATTCGACTGCACAGGCGCCGGATGTTCGTCCGCTATAGCTTTAGCAGCTCCGTCTTCTTCCGTCGTCACTTCCATGCTTCCCTCACGAACGGTGTAGTTGTTCCTTGGCACTTGTGCTCCTCCTCATCATCCGGGAAGCTCCGACAATACCTATGCATGCACACGGGAGAAGTGTCAAGTAGTATACCATCCTCGAAGGGGTCAAGTGAACAGGTGTAAAGGAGATGATCCACCTTTATGTATGTGAAGTAGATGTCGCACGTGTCACTTGCCGAACAGACTCTTGACATGGTGATGTCCGTAGGATGCTCCACATCACGTGGTATGGTGCCTTTTTCGGTAAAGGTGCGCCAGGAATTAGGTCGATGTGGTGTGCAATTCCATGAAGTGGAGGTAGTCTGGGAGGTAGCTCATCGGGAAATACATCCTCGAATTCCTACGATAAACGAGACAACAGCAAAGGTAGATGTCATGAAGTATTAGTCCTCACCGCCTCATCTTTGCACACAAGTACAAAGTGAAGAACACTCGATGGGCTCTCACTCACATCCCTTATGTCTCTCTTGGTGGCTAAAAGCACTAAGTTTTTCTTGTCGCTCATCGTGGAGGCACTCGATTTTGGCTTGTGGCGCTCACTCTCTTTTTGGTTGTTCTCACGCTCACTATTCTCTCCACGATGGTTAGATGCTTGCTTGTCGGCGATCACTTGACTTGGTGACATAGGTCGTAGCACGTACCATCCCCTTCATCTTGAAACTATAGTGATTGGTCCGCCGTTGTGGGTGACGCCGCGGTCGAATTGCCAGATGGCATAGGGACATGGGAACCACATCACACTCCCATGTGTCTTCGTACGCGCCAACCTTGAAGGACACTTGAAGGGTGTGCTCCACTTAAATGGTGCCGGAGTCGCCCAACCATTGAACCTTGTAGGGGCGAGGGTGCTTCTTCTTGACCAATTTTAGCTTGGAACATAGCTCTTCACTTGCCAAGTTGTGACAACTACCTCCATCGATGATGACCTTGACGGAACGTCCATTGATGCCCGCATTGGTGTGAAAGATATGGCAATGCTGGTCTTCTTCTTGTTGGTGTTGAAGTGTCAAGACCTTGGAAACAACTAGAGCGGGGCTCGCATCATTGTCGCAAAAGACTTGAGCATCTTCTTCTTCATTCACTTGACGGTGCATGGCCTCATGCTCAAGTACTTCCATTTCGTCTTCACTCATGGAATCATAGGTGCCGTCGTCGTTGGCGATCATGGTGCGTCGAGTTGGGCACTCAAATGTCTTGTGGCCACGGCCTTGGCATGTGAAGCACTTGATGGAGCTTGTCTTAAAGGTCTCATCCATTGGAGTAGTTGATGATGAAGCCTTTGGCTTGTAGGTTCTTGTAGTAGGAGGACAACTTGAAGGTGTTTAATTTTTCTTGTAACTTGACTTGTCGCCGTTGCTTGGTGAAGCTTTCGTTAAGGTAGAAGGCGTCGTAGTCGTTGAAGCTTGAGTGTACGAGCCGTACGTCTTGGAAGAGTACTTGGCGTATTTGAAGTCATCTTGTACTTATTGCTTCGCCTTGGTTGCTTGGTGCACTAGCTCGTGGAGGTTCGTGTATGGTTGGAAGTCGGTGATTTTCTTGATAGGATGGTTGAGTTCATTCGTGAACCATGTCATAGTTTGCTCCTCATCTTCCGTGACATTGGGTCGTATCATTGCAATCTCCATCTCTTTGTAGTGGTCTTCAACCGATTTTGTTCCTTGCTTGAGGAGTTGCAACTTGTTGAATAGATCGCGGCTATAGTATGTAGGCACAAAACGAGATCTCATGACATCCTCCATTTGGTTTCATGTGGTGATGGGTCGTAAACCTTTCTCTCAGCGTCGCTCAATCACTTTCTCCCACCAAATGAGAACATAGTCTAGGAACTCAAGAGATGCCATGGTGATCTTCTTTTCCTATTCATAGTAGTTGAGACGGAATATCTTGTCGAACTTCAATGCCCATGAAAGATAGTCTTCGGGATCGGTTCCTCCGGAAAACTTAGGCATGGTGAACTTGAGCTTGTCGTAGTGTTTCTCTTCATTGTGTTGGGGCTGATGGCGTTGTCGCTCTTGTCGTTTAGGAGGGTTCTCAACCGCTTGTTCCTTGGGCTCCACTTGATTAACTTGACGTTGAGGTCATGGGATGCGAGCTCGGTTCCTCAATTCTTGGCGCTCTTCAACATGTGCGGCTTCCTCTTGGCGTTCGCGTCGGAGGGCCTCTTCTTGTTCACGCATGCGGCGGCTGCATTCTTGGACGGTGTGAGTTGCCTATCGTAGGGCACGTTGAGCTTCAAGCACTTGTTCCTCACGGCGTAATTGCTCTTATCGTAGGGCGTCGCCATCTTGGTTAACTTGTTGTTGATGATGTCGTGGAGCTTGCTCTTGTTCCATGGGATCATGTGCTTGTCGACAAAGTCGTTCACGTTCCCGAAGGCGGTCTTGTAAACCATTGCCATGGAATGGGTTTTGTGAAGCTTGATGATCTTCATGGTCTTGAAGACAATGCGAACAAGGTCTTGAATGACTTGAATCCAAAGAGGTATCTGAGGAATGTCGGCTTGAGTGGCGCCATCGTGAGGATGACGACGTTGTAGAAGACCAATTAACCATCATGGCGCGAAAGTCTTCCATTTGAGTTGCCATCTTGGCGTCGAGGTAGTCTCTTGTTCGAGCTTCGGATTGTGGCATGTCGGTGGCGAGTTGTTCAATGCGCTCGCCCAAGGCTTCAATTTCTTGATGCAAGGCTATTTGTACACCAAAGATTGATTCTTGGTGATGTAGTTGTTGGGCTCTTCTTTTTGCTCGTCGAAGAGTGAATTGGTATAAGTACTCAGCCTATCCATCATCTCAAGCAAATATGTGAGTGGAAGAAAGGAAAGAACTATACCAAATGTACCTTATCCGATGTTGAAGATGGATCAATGATCACTCAATATGGTATTATGGAAATAGCACAATTGGTACCGGATGTTGTCGATTCTCACACCTACACTAGTAAAGCTTTTTGGAGTAGCTTGGTGAGGATGGTGCCACAAAATTTATGCAATTGTTAGCAAGATATCAATAATGCTGAAAGAGATTCATAAATTTGCAAGTGAAACAAGTAGACCAATAGCAAAGAGTGGCACACGGAAACACATGCACGGATAGATAGATAGATGGGGTCATGCAACCAATGAATGAGCACAAAATGTGGATTCCACAACACTAGAGAGACGCTAGCATGATTGCTCAATAGGCGAGATACGAGACTTGCGCACAACCGATGAGAGACAAAACGTAATGACTTCTGTCCCAAGTATGCTATGTATGTATAATTCCCGGTGATTCTCTCATGATGATCCAAGGTGATCGAGTATGGCAATTTGATATGCGATGTGGCGATGCTATGGCTATTGCTTACAGGCTCTTTGTTTTCTCTTTGCTTAAAAGCTTTTCTTCTCTTCTTTTTTTGATAGGGCCACTTATGCGAAATGCTCAAACAAGATAGCATTCAGGTATATGCGGGAACAACCTTATGACACAAAGAGATGATATGATGATACCAAGATGATGGATGAATGCAATTGAACTATGCAGAGTGTGTATCACTAAAGTGCACAAGTAACATTGCCCGACAATACTCAATGGCTAGTCTCGATAGGAAAGTGACGCAAAATGGGCTCGGGGTTCACAATTTAAGGCAAGGTGAATGTACAATGATGTCGTCGAAGTTATCGTCCTTGCTTACGGTTGAGGTGTCAAAATGGTGAAGTAGTCGTTGTCGATGAAGAATTCGTGGCGAAGATGAGCGGCGGTGGTATTGGTGACGAACCATCCCTAAGTAGCCGAAACACGTTAGGAAACAGAAACCGCAACTCATGTTCTCAAATGGCAAAACGTGTCAAAATTGGAGATGGTAGCGGAAAACGGTGGTGGTTGCAGAAACGGGTGGTGGTACACGGAAGAGTAGGTGGAACCCGGTCAAAATTGGCAAAGTTGTGCGGTGGTGGAGGCGTTTGTGTCTGCCATGCACTGGATGAACGGGCATCGGGCCGGATGTCCGGGGGGGCAGACGTCCGGGGACACAGGCCAGATGTCCGGGGTCTCAGATCCGTGGACGAACTCGTCGAAAACTTTGGGGAAAAGAAAAATTCGAGCAAAATTGCGGGAATTTCGTGGATGGAAATGGGAAAAAGATGTGGGGATGCTAGATCCACTCGAAACATAGCAAATCCATGGATCAAAACCAAGAAAACATCATCCAACCAACAAATCAGAAAAAAAAATTGGTATGGCTATTTTGTGGGGATTTTTGAAATTGGGACAAAACAAAGCAAAATTGGGGCTAGAAAATGGTTGGGGAGACTCCAAATGCGTGATCAACGTGGCTCTGATACCAAGATGATGTAGGGTGGAACCCTATGGGGCCGATCTTTCATGATTGGAGGGGGATCCCATGAAGAACACGAAGAACACGAGAGGGGAAACACTCAAACAACAAGATCCAAGTGACACATGTGCTAAACCCACATACAGAAAAGGAGATACAAGATCCAAAGTCAACACAAGAGGGTACAAAGGTAGCTAGTTCATCCCAATACTTGGAGGGGAGATGTCTTAAATCCTAGAAGGATCTTCCCATGAAAGGGGTCTTGAATCCACTTGGGGGATCTTCTCACGTGGAGGTCTTGGACTCCATGGGAGTACGGATAAGTGGATGAGCAAAACTCAATCTCTAATGAGCTATCACATTGCTAACCCTAGAAGGAGGAGGGAGAGGTCTCATGAAAGTACTAGGTGCATTAGTTAACCCAAAAGGCATGACTAACCACTCATATAATCCAAACGTAGTTTTAAATGATGTTTTCCATTCATCTCCCAATTTCATACGAATTTGATGGTATCCACTACGCAAATCAACTTTGGAGAAAATTGTAGAGCCACTCAATTCATCAAGCGTATCATCTAGCCTAGGAATAGGATGACGATAATGAATAGTAATATTATTAATGCCTCTACAATCAACACACATACACGATGTACCATCCTTTTTTGGCACTAGTATAATAGGAACAGCACAAGGACTAAGGGATTCACGTATATAACCTTTATCGAGCAGCTCCTGTACTTGACGCATAATCTCCTTCGTCTCCTCCGAATTGGTACGGTATGGTGCATGGTTGGGTAGCGATGCACCGACAATTAAGTCAATTTGATGCTCAATCCCTCGAATAGGTGGTAATCTCGGTGGCACGTCTTGTGGAAAGACGTCAATGAACTCCTGCAAAATGTTAGTGACAGCAGGAGGCAAAGAGGGAGGCACGTCCTCGAATGAAAATAATGCCTTTGTGCACAAAAGCATAGCAAACAGATTTGCTAACATCTAGATCATCAATATCAGATTTGGTGGCAAGTAAACATCAACTTTTCAATTTAATTTCAGAGGCAACACTAGATTATGGTTTGTTATACTTATTGTGTTGCTCAAACTCTTTTGCCACAATCTGATTTTCACTCTTGTTTTGCTCCTGTTTTGCTTTACTAGCTCTAGTAAGATCATCTTTCAGAATGTGTTCAGGAGACATAGGAAGCAAAGTAATATGGTTATCCTTATGAGCAAGAGTATACTGATTCTTTCTACCATGGTGTACAGAATTTTTATCGAATTGCCATGGTCTACCAAGTAATAGAGAGCATGCTTGCATGGGTACCACGTCACAATCTGTCGGTGTACTAAAGTTTGGGTCTTTTAGTACCCCATACTTGTGCACGGACGGTCGTAGCCATACCAGCGGCAAGACCTACCGGAGAACAGCTCGAAACATATACCAAGGATATCAAGAAGACATTCAAGCCGATGACCAAAAGACAGAAGACTAAAGGCTGGGTTCCCGACAAGATACTTGCCGGGAGGACTCGCGAAGGCCCGGCAAGGCTTCGCACCCGGCAAGATCCCACCGCCCTGTCACCGCTCCAGCGCAGCGACCAGCTTGTCTTTTAGGGCTTGTCCTCCTGGTTGCGTGTCATGGCACTGACCGCGGATGGGGTTAAGCGGTGCTGATGGGACGGGCCCTTTTTCCGTCCACTTACCAATACTCATCTCACTCAAGTGGTGGGGGTTGTGGCTCTCCTCACATGGGAATTGGGGCAGCTCATCATATATGGGGCTAGTGGTGAACTCGCTCTCACTCTCAATATGGTGGCACAAGTCACTCAACTCGTCATCATAAGCCGCCGTGGTCGAAGGGAAAATCCCATGCTCAACCATCTCGTCACCGTAGCCGTGGATGAAGGCTGAAGATGGCACATCATCACTCGCCTCCATGACCGAAGGGAAAATCCCATGCTCGATCATCTCACTCTCGCCTCCAAAGATGGAAGCATCATCCTTGCTCGCCACCTTGTCGCACGCCTCAAAAGCTTGGTCCTTGATTGGCACCATAGTCGTAGTCATCGCCGCGCCGTCTTCAAAAAGAGTCGTGGTAGAGTCGGCATCGTCAATGCCACAAAGAGGGATGGCGGTGAAGTCAAACTTGGAAGCGTCGTGTTGGAGCTCATCAGGCTTGGACATCGTGGTGGTACTATCCTCATGCTCACCGTCTTGGAGCTTGGTCGTCGCGAAGTGTGCTTGGGGTGGAGAAGCCTTGGCCTTCATAAGTTCTTGTTGCGCCTTGAGAGCACCAATGTAGAGGCCGTCGAGGGACTTGTAGTTCTTGAGGAAGATAGTTGTGCAATCCCATCATGAAGTGGAACTTCATCCAAATGGGGTCATCCACGCCGGCACGTCGCAAGGCTTTCTTCATCTTCTTGAAGTACTCATCGAGGGACTTGGATCCTTGTATGGTTTTCTCCACTTGACGAAGAAGATGTTCCATGTAGGTGGAAGGCACGAACTCTCGCCGCATAGCCCGCTTCGCCTTGGGCCAACTCATGTCGTGGCTCTTCGAAAGTGTGTGAAGCCACCATGTCAACGCGTAGTCGTGGAAGTTACTTGTGGCGCACTTCACTTGATCTTCGAAGGGGACTTGATGTAGCTTGAGGTAGTCGTCCATCTTGCGCTCCCACTCGAGATACTCCTCGGGATCGTGAGTCCCATAGAAAGGAATCTCGTGGTCGGTGTCGAGGTCGTAGTAGCTCTTGGAGGTCGCGGACTTGAGCTTGGAGAGCTTCTCTTGAGGTGCGTGTGGGCGAAGATGCCGCATATCCAAAGGCAAAGATGCCTTGAGGTCGCTTGGCGAAGATGCCAAGGTAGATGGTGAAGTCGTAGAGCGGTGATTGGTGTTGAGCTCTTGACCTTCACAGTCTCGTCGGTGATGACGTTGATGATGATGTGACCTTGCCGGAGATGGTAGCTCAGAATCATGTGCACTTGAGCGTCTTCTCGAAGATGAGGGAGACCTCTTGCCGATGTTGATGAGGGTGTTGAGCTCCTCCATTTGAGCATCCATCTTGGCGTCCAAGTGGTTCTTCATGGCATCAAACTCGTCGTTGTTAGTGTAGACTGAAGTAGATGTGCTTTGCTTATCCATCACAAGACTCGAGTAGAGGTGAGTAGGAAATGAGATAAACAATACGAAGATACCTTTTCCCAAAGTTGAGGATGTATCCCGTTTCACTCAATGTGAAATGAAAGAATAGTGGAATTGGTACCGGACTTGTTCACTCACACCTACAAAGTAAAGCTTATCAAGTGGCTTGGGTAGGACAAGTGGCACAAAATTCAAGCAAATGTTAGTCAAGATATCAAAAATGTTGAGAAAGATTCACAAAATTGCTATGTAAAGCAAATAGATCAATAGCTATGGTGGCACAAAGGAACACACACACGGATGGATAAGTGGGATCCGCGCAACCAAGGAATGAGCACAAAATGTGTTTCCACGCAAAAAGCTCTTGTTGCACGGATGCTAGAGAGACAATAGCTTGATTTCTCAAATGGGCGAGATACGCTTGTGCACCAACCTATGACAGTAAACGTGTCGTCTTCATTCCCAAGTATGCTATGTATGTATGGTACAAGAGTATACTATGCAAAATGGCTCAATGCTATTTCTATTGCTTACAAGCTCTTTTGTATCTCCTCTTTGCTTAAATGCTTTTTCCTCTTTTTTTATGCTTGATGCTCGAGCCAAGTATGATATGAGACAAGTATGTAAGATATGCACGGGAGAGACTTATGGCACAATGACGATAGCAAGATGATTGCACGCTCAAAGTAGCAATGCGGAGTAAGCGTATCACTAAGGTGCACAATATAGCGTGGCCCGACAATTCTCAACTCGCTAGTCTCGATAGGTAAGGTACGCAATAGGCTCAGGCGATCAAATGCAATGGCAAGGAAATGTACAATGCGTTTATAAGCAAGGACGAATGATGATGAAGTGGACAATGTCGATGTCGAGTCCGTGGTGACGATGAGTGGTGATGTCGAACCGTTCCTAATTAGCCGAAACACCATAGGAGACGGAAACCACAACTCAAAATCTCAAACAAAAAAAGTCAAATGGTGGTAGCGGAATGCAGTGGTGGTTTGGGAGTTGGCAATGCGGAAGTGGAGGTGGTGGTTGATGAAAAAGTAACCATCCCTAAGTATCCAAAACACCTTAGGAGACTCGTATCACTACTCAAGCAACCACAAATGCTATATGGATCAAAATGGGTTAGGTTGCGGAAAGCTATGGTGGTATGCGGATGATATGGTGGAGGGCCTAGGCAAAGATGCCAAAATGCACAAAATTTGATGGACTCAAACGGTGGTTAAACCAAGGTGAGGACCTCGGGCACGTCGATAGCTTCAAAATGAGCCAAAGAACACTCAAATCGGAGTTCGGAGTGAAAAGTTAGGACCAAAACGGTGAAGAAGGGCGATGCTGAAATTTCGGGTAAAGTTTCTGGTTATGCCGGAAGTTCCAGGCTTAGGGCCAGAAGTTTCGGGCTCCGGAACTTCCGGGGGGTTGCCGGAAGTTCCGGGGGTCACGGAAGAAGTGCGGGGGAGTCTGGGGATTTTTGGGGTAAACTTTCTGTTTAGCCCAGAAGTTCCGGGGTTTGGACGGAAGTTCCGGGGGGCGGAAGTTCCGGAAGTTCCGGGGGTCGTGGAATTTCTTCCGGGACAAACCCTAAATTTTAGATCTGAAAACGGGGGCGGAAAAACATGATTTCCAGGGCGAAATTGAGGGGGTAAAAAGAAAAATTGGGCGGATTGGGTCGGAGGGGAAGCTTGATCCACTTGCCAAACAACAAAATCATGGATCAAACACAACAAAATCTCACAAGAACCAACAAAATGCAAAAAAATTGGTATGGCTATTTTTGGTGGGGATTTTCGAATTGGGACAAAAACACACAAAATTAGGCTAGAAAACGAAGGGGGAGTCTCCAAATTCGTGATCAACGTGGCTCTAGATACCAAGATGTTACAGGGTGGAACCCTCACTAGTGCAGAAAAGCCTAGCTATGGCGTGCCAAAAACTACCTTGCTGGCGTAGACACACGACGCCACCGATATGGCGCCATTGTTAAAATATAGTGGTGGCGTTGGAGGGTACGCCAGCACTATTTTAGAAACCTATGGCGTTGGATTTAATTACATGATGGCAATATCACACATAGCTATGGCGTCTGACATAGTGTAACGCCAGTAATAAGATAAATCTTCACTGGCGTTGCGCATTGTTCGAACGCCATTACTTGTGTTTTGACAAGCTGTAAAAAAATGCTGCCACGGCAGCAAAAAATCGCTGCCATGGCAGCGTAATTTATTATCGATTTATATAAACACGTTTTTGTCCCACATTGATTTCGATAAGATATTTGCATTAATACACACATCGTTTCTTCACATGCGTACATTATTAACCAGACACTAGCTAGTTCTTATCGATCATGACTAATTAAACATTCGCTAAACTAAACCATGCATGCATATTACATGTTCTTCATTCATAGTTATCCTAGCTAGGTAGCTAGCTAGTAGTACATATATACTATCAACCATCATAACTACTAGCACGGTACTCCTCTCCTTTAGGAACAATTTTGAAGAATAGGAAAACCCCTGCATGTGTAGGACAGAGATCCACCGATCTCCAATCTTGAACTCGCAGTCTCTCAGTAGTTGGCTCCATTCATTAATTTCGAGCCATCCATCTCGTCATGGTGCAATCGAGTATGTAGCACTGAAATATGTATTGTCGTCGGAAATAATGGTCATTTCACCAGCCTGGTAGTCATCCATCACATGAGGCACAACACATCTAGGGAGCTTATTCTATTCTTGAACATAATAGCAACATAGTAAGCAATAGTAACACACACACATATATATATACTATGAGTTGAAAGAAGGAATGTATATGAAAAAGACATACTATAAATATAGTAGCGATCAAAATCTTACCATGCATTTTCTAGAAATGTTGTCTTGTTCAGTGTGTGCACTAGTGGCTGGTATGGTGTATCATTTGGACCAGCTCCGTAAGTGCTCTTAAGCGTCTCAATATCAGCAACAAAGGACACGAGGTACCTCTTTTCCTGCCAAGTAAGCATAGTGCGAGCAGTGTAATAGGTGTCGTCTACTAAGTTTCGTATGTTTCTTGGAGATAGAAAATAAGCAATAAATTTTATACAAAAAAGATAAGTTATGGGTGAACTGGAATCTAAAGGTTACTTAACAAGCTTATTTAGAAACTTACACGAAGGAAGAACTGGAATCAAGTCTAAATCAACCCATATGTCCTCATCATTTTAATAGGTGCCGATATGAAATGTTATTATTATACCAGGCTGAAATCCGTAAGCTTTGGCCAATCCTCTCCAATTAGCACAACCAAAATATGTGTGATCTACCTCATTTTGTGCTGCGTTCATATAATTAAAATCAGCATAAAAAATTGGCATGACCTTTGCTAAAAAATGGACATATTGAGTGCCAGAAATTTGACGAAACGGAACTAAATCTACGTTTCGCCAAAACATTGGCAACTCTATAGACATTCCCTGCAAAAATGAAACATAGCGCGAGACACTTCGCGAGCAACACAATACAATGTTGCATTGACTAAAACAAGCACACACCGAAAAGTCGATCAATTCGCAATTATCACATATATATATAATTCACAATAAACACATTTGTACACATGTAATGCATTTCATCAATTCACAGGTACACATAATGTGTGCATTTCATCACAATAATATGAACACTAGAACAAATCTACATGAAAATAAATTGGTAGAGGGAGGTCTTATACCGTTCGGATCAAGAGGGACGCCGACGGAGGAGGCCGGACGCGATGAGTTGTGGAACGGAACGGCGATGGCACGGCAGGGCGGGGGGAACAGCATTGGCACGGCGGGGGGCAAGGCGGGGTGGGGGGACGGCGGCCGGCGGCATGGCGGGGTGGGGGGAACGGCGGGGGCCAAGGCGGGGTGGGGGGAACGGCGGCCGGTGGCACGGTGGGGGGGGGGCAAGCCGGGGTGGGGGAACGGCGGCCAGTGGCAAGGCGGGGGCGACGGCGGCGGGGCGAGATGGGGATAGATACTGAAAATGAGTTCTTCTTTTGTTAACAATGGTAAGCGCTGATTCATTGTTAGTGCTGGAGCGGGTGACGTGGCCAACGCCAGCAGTAGGTTTTTGAATTAGGGTCCGCCACATATTCGTAGATGGCGTATTGAGTGACGACATGCATAATACAGATATTTACAACGATGCAAATTCTTCTCGTGGTTCAGAGTACATAAATATGGTACGGTTAATTAATATTCGAAGTTCACACAATTTAGGGGGTACGGTACACAGAAATGAAGTACACAAATTAATCATGCAGTACGACGTCGTTTGACAACCCTCTCAATGACAGTTTGAGTCTTCTTAATCTTGCTTGAGTACTTCTGGCCCGCGCTATGACTCTTCCTCAGGAAGGGACGTCCTGTCACAGGCAAGGTAGTTATGCTCCTTCTGGTGGTGTAGTCTTGGTCTTCATACATCTCCTCTTCTATTGGGTCCACGCCAAATTGATCATAGTCATCCTCGTTGGCGACTCCGTCCATCCCGACGATGCTCCTTTTGCCTCTCCGGACGACAACATGACTCAACTTTGAAGGGTCAGTTAAGTAGAAGCATTGTGACACGTCCTTAGCAAATACCCAAGGCTCATATTTGGCGGTGATTCCTTTCACCCACTTTGCACCAACAGGTTGTGCTTCAGGCAGAGACATGGTAATGAAACCACGTTCTTCATGCTCGACGTTCTTCGCCCATCTGACCCGGAATAGTGGCATCGTGTAATCTTTTCCGTACTCAAGTTCCCATATCTCTTCGATCTTGCCGTAGTATCTATTACTCTCATTCTTGGTCAACTGCAGCATCGTCACACCTGAGTTCTGGTAATCACACTTTTTGTCCTTCGCCTCAGTATAGAATGTGTATCCATTTATATCATATGATTGGTATGTGGCGACAGTGCAAGCGGGGCCTAATGCTAATGCATAGATGAGATTTGCATTGGCCATACCGATCGACAGTGGTTTGTCCCGAATTTGCTCTTTGAACCAAGCCACAAATTTGGAGTTGTGCTCTCTAATGATCTGGGCCTCGGTCCTCTGCCTCCCTGCCATTTCGTGCTCTCTCCTTAAGGTGTCCTTGTGAGTTTGCAACCATGGACTGATTATATATGCATGTTGTAACACTATTGTGTGCGCTCTGTCGAAGTCGTCTCGAAGGTTTTGTAGATCCACATTTAAATCATGCTTCAGCTGTGAGTGATCCACTCCTTCGAGCATATCAGCATGTTTCTTCAAGGGCAAACCAAGAGATTGATCATCATTTATGACATTCTTACAGAATGATATACACTCCTCGATTAGATAGGCATGGATGATGCTTCCATCCGGATGGGCTTTGTTAGGAACGTATCCCTTCACAGTTCCATTCATCCGTTCAACCGGGAACATGGTATGCAAGAATGTCGGTCCAAGGTCTTTAACCTCCGCAACAATATGAACTAGTAGATGGACCATGACATCAAAGAATGACGGTGGGAAATATATCTCAAGCTCACATAGTATTGAAATGATCTCCTCTTGTAGTCATGTGAGATGCCGCACACTGATCGACTTTCGAGACATAGCGTCGAAAAAGTTACACTAGTCAATAAGTGTGTTGCGGACGTGATCGTCCGTTATCCCTCTGAGAGCTACCGGAAGTAATTGTGTCATCATCACATGACAGTCATGCGACTTCATGTTGCTAAACCTTTGCTTTTTCGAGTCAAGATACCTGCGTATGAGTCCCGAGTAGCCGGAAGGAACTTTCATGCCGTCGAGGTATTTGAAAACTTGAGAAATCTCATCCTCGTCGAGAGTGAAGCAAGCTAGGGTGCAATAATCATCTTTGGTTTTGGACACAATTTTGCCCTGGGCTGACTCGTTGGCTTTGACTTTTTTTCCTTCACCGTGTCCTTGGTTTTAATGTATGAGGGTTGAAGCTCTTCCCTAATACCGATATCTTTCAAGTCTTGTCTCGCCCTCAGACCATCTTTACTCTTTTCTGGCATGTCAAACAGTGTGCCAAGCAAACTCTCGCACACATTTTTTGTGATATGCATCATATCAAGAGAATGAGGCGTACTGAGTAGTTCCCAATACTGCAAGCCCCAGAAAACAGACTTCCTTTTCCATACTTTTAGCAGCATTTTCTCAGAGGACTTCTTTTTTTTCTTTCCTGGCTTAGGGCAATCTTCCCAATTCATTAACATGTCCATGATTTCTGCTCCAGGCCTCTTACGCAGTGGCCCTCGGGTCTCATCAGTGTTGTCGAACAGATCACCACGAGTTCTCCACTCGTCCTCTTTGTCAAGCCACCTTCTATGGCCCATGAACACTGTTTTCCCACTGCCCTTTTTCGATAGCTGCCGAAAAGATGTGTCATCCATACATTTAACACAACCGCAGTGTCCATGGCACGCCTGTCCGGAGATATATCCGTAACCCAGATAGTCATGAACGGTCGGGAGCAATGCTGCTCTCATGTGAAAATAATTTCATGTGCTAGCGTCCCAGGTTTTGACCCCTTCGGGCTTCCATAATGTTTCAAACTCCTCCTTCAATAGCTCAAGATATGTATTGATATCATTGCCAGGTTGGACTGGCCCTTGAATTAGCATAACCATGTGTATGTACTTTTGTTTCATGTAGAGCCAGGGCGGGAGGTTGTACATCCATACAAATACGGGCCATGTACTATGTGTGCTACTCTGGTTGCCAATGGATTTAGTCCATCACTACTGACACCCAACCTGGGGTTTCTTGGTTCTGCTGCGAATTCTGGTTCTAAACTGTCCAGTGCTTTCCACTGACAACCATCTGCAATATGTCTCAGAATACCCTCACTTTTAGACTTTCTTGTCTTGTGCCAAGTCATGTTCTTTGCTTCCTTCGGGTCAGCGAAATAGTGCTGCAAGTGAGGAATCAACAGAAGGTACCATACAACCTTTCGAGGTTCCTTCTTTCCAGGCTTGTATCGGGGTTCGTTGCAAGTTGGACACTCTGTTTTCTTCTCATACTCATTCCTATATAAGATGCAATCATTTATGCATGTGTGATATCTTACATGCGGCAAATCAAGTACGAGGCAACAAATTCCCCTTGGGCAAAACTTTGTGTAAATATTCCAATGTAGCATCCAGACTTGCATGTGTACTCTTGAATCTTGCCTTGATGTCCAGAAGTTTGAGCGTGACATGCAGGCAGGTGTGCTCGGGATCGCAACCTTCATACAGTGGAGTTTTCGCGTCTATTTCCAATTGCGCCAACTTTAGAGCCTCTTTAATAGCATCTCTCTCGGTTGTTGTCTTCTTCTGAAGCAGATCTTTGACATGAGGATCTTGTAGCAATGTAGCCAACGACATATCCTGCGTGACAGTCTCATGATCCTCTTCATGTTTGGGTGGCATTTCATCATTTCCTCCTCCTTGCGCATGTTCATTGTTTCCTCCTTCTGGCGGCTCTGCTTCATCGCCAGAGTTTTCCGCATCATTGTTTCCTCCTTCATCATCGCTAACATCCTCCTCACCATGCTTTGTCCACCATGTATAACCTGCAACGAAACCGCGACGGAGCAAGTGTGCCAGCACGCTGCCTTCGAACGGGTTGTGCAAAACTCCATTTTCGCATGTCAAACATGGACATAATATCTGCACTTCACCCTTTTGTATCATATTTTCCACCGTGAAATTGAGAAAGCCCATCACACTTCGATCCATATTGAATCTTTCGATAGGCGATCAAGCAGCGCTGCAAAGGTAAAAGTACAAAAATAATTAAATATATTAGCAATGACGGCATAAAAAAATTCGGCATGACCTTTGCTAAAAAAGGGACATATTGAGTGCTAGAAATTTGACGAAAAGGCAATGAATCAATGTTTTGCCAAATCATTGGCAACTCTCTAGACATTAAGTGCAAAATAAAACATCGCACGAGACAATAATTCCCGAGCAATGCAATTTCTATAGCTAGAAACTAATGACACACACATCCATCACATATCCATCCACATGTGCATGCATCATATATATGCACATAAATTATCGAGAAGTTCGGTCTATTTTACCTCATCAAAGGTGCGGGAGAGGGGGGCCGGGCGACCGTAACTAAGTTGGAGGTGCCATTAATGGAGTGTGGTGGAAATTTTAATGCAAGTGTGTGTGTTTGAGTGGGTGAAGAAGAGAACTAGCTTAGTGAGTGAGAGTGTGAAGGCTAGCAACAAGCTAGCTAGATCTAGCTAACTACCTACTTAAGAAATCATGAGAAAGAATTTGATCTTTTTCTCAAGAAGAAGAGAAGAGAGAGAGGAGGAAGAGGAAAGAGGGAGGAAGAAGAAGGAGGAAAATATCTAAATGGATGCTAGGTCAAATGTGAATAGTGATGTAATGTAATTACTGGCACGCTAAAAATAGGGAACGCCATTACAATTCTATGTATCCCTGGCGTTCGGGTAAAGCTCACGCCGGTGTTATGCTGGCTCAAAATGGATGGACCCGCAAAATATACGGTTGCCGTAACTTACTCGGCTACGCCATAGCTATTACGGTTAGTGCTGGCATAGGGAACTTTGGATACGCCAGCACTAAGTTAGGCCAGGGCAGAACATTGGGACCTACATACAGGTGGCGTTCTCTAAGATTCCTACGCCAGCAATAATACAATATCTATGGCGTACCAAATTGGCCGACGCCACCACTATTTGAAAAAAATAGTGCTGGCATCAGTTGAAAACGGCGCGCCACCAAAGAAAGTTGTGGCTAGCACTTTTTCCACTACTGTCTATTTGGCCGATGTTTCACGATTGGAGGAAATCCCAAGGACAAACACAAAGAACACGGGGAAGAATGAGGGGAAATCACAAGAAAACACAAGAGGAACACTCAAGAACAAGTCCAATCACACATCCACTAGACTAACAAACACATGGATCCACAAGATACATGAACAACAAACGGAAAGTAGCACAAGGTAAAGTTCATCCCAAATCCAAGAGGAGGTGAGGTGTTGATGATCTAGATAGATCCTTCCCATACGGGATCTTGAATCCTG
This sequence comes from Elymus sibiricus, assembly GCA_039707655.1. NCBI lineage: Eukaryota > Viridiplantae > Streptophyta > Magnoliopsida > Poales > Poaceae > Elymus > Elymus sibiricus. The sequence continues at coordinate 187,476,740 of CM077672.1, forward strand.
AAGGGATCTTCTCCAAAGGAGGTCTTGAACTCAATGGAGTCTCTCTCTCTCTCTCTCTCTTTCTCTCAAGAGGAGTCCCACAAGGGGAGATACAAGGAGCAAAGCTCTACTATGAATAAGCTATCACTTTGCAAACCCTAGATGGAGGAGGGGGAGGAGTATATATAGTCCAAGCCACGAAGGGGTAAGTGAGGGGCGAAAGGGTACATGAGCCTTCGCCCGAGTCTCTGCACACAGGCAGGGCCGGAAGATCCGGGGTTGGCCGGAAGTTCCTGTGGCTGGAGGTTCCGGACGAAGGTCCGGGCAGGGTCCGAGCTATCCAGAGAGTTGGCACGCTCTAGGACGGCTTTGGTGCGGTAGGGCCGGAAGTTCCGGGATGGCCGGACGTTCCGGGGGCCGGAGGTTCCGGGCAGGAGACCGGAGGTTCCGGGCTCTCTAGAAGCTTGTCCATGCTTCTTCTTCCTTCTCTTCCAAGCTTCCCTCACGGATGGTGTAGTCGTACTCTTGTGCTCGCACTCCTCGTCGTCGTCCGTGAAGCTCCGACAATACCTATGCATGCACGCGAGGGGAGTGTCAAGTAGTATACCATCCTCGAAGGGGTCAAGTGAACACGTGTAAAGGAGATGATTCACCTTTATGTGTGTGAAGAAGATGTCGCACGTGTCACTTGCCAAACAGACTCTTGCCATGGTGATGTCCATAGGATACTCCATATCAAGTGGGCCACAAGGCACCAGGGCGCTGTTGGGGAACGGAGCATGAATTTCAAAAATTTCCTACGCTCACGCAAGATCTATCCATGGAGATGCATCGCTACGAGAGGGGAGAGTGTGTCTACATACCCTCGTAGACCGTTAGCGGAAGCGTCTCACAACGCGGTTGATGTAGTCGAACAATCCTTCGAGCTCCACCGATCGAGTACCGAACGTACGGCACCTCCGAGTTCTACACACGTGCAGCTCGGTGACATTCCTCGCCTTCTTGATCCAGCAAGACGTCGAGGTAGTAGATGAGTTCCGTCAGCACGACGGCGTGGCGACGGTGATGGTGAAGTGATTCCGGCAGGGCTTCGCCTAAGCTCTCCGAAAATATGACCGAGGCTCTAAACGGTGGAGGGGGGCGCCGCACACGGCTTGGATCAGATCAACTTGTGTGTCTAGGGGCACCCCCTTCCTCCGTATATAAAGGAGGGAGGAGGAGGCCGGCCGGCCCTCCTAGGGCGCGCCAAGGAGGGGACTCCTACTAGGAATCCTACTCCTAGTAGGAGTCCACCAAGAGGGGAAGGAAGAGGGGAAGAGGGAGAAGGAAAGAGGGGTGTTGCGCCCCCCCAACCCCTTGTCCAATTCGGACCAACAAGGGGAGGGGCGCAGCAGCCCCTGCGGCCTGCTCCTCTCTTTCCCGTATGGCCCAATAAGGCCCATAACTTCCCCGGGGGGTTCCGGAACCCCTCCGGCACTCCGGAAAATACTCGGATCACTTGGAACCTTTCCGATATCCGAATACCACCTTCCAATATATCGATCTTTACCTCTCGGACATTCCGAGACTCCTCGTCATGTCCGTGATCTCATCCGGGACTCCGAACAACATTTGGTCACCAATCACATAACTCATATAATACTATATCGTCATCGAACCTTAAGTGTGCGGACCCTACGGGTTCGGGAATGATGTAGACAGGACCGAGACGACTCTCTGGTCAATAACCAACAGCGGAACCTGGATGCTCATATTGGTTCCTACATATTCCACGAAGATCTTTATCGGTGAACCTCATATGTCAACATACGTTGTTCCCTTTGTCCGGCGGTATGTTACTTGCCCGAGATTCGATCGTCGGTATCCCGATACCTAGTTCAATCTCGTTACCGGAAAGTCTCTTTACTCGTTCCGTAATACGTCATCTTGCAACTAACTCTTTAGTCACGGTGCTTGCAAGGCTTCTGTGATGCTGTATTACCGAGAGGGCCCAGAGATACCTTTCCGACAGACGGAATGACAAATCCCAATCTTGATCCATGCCAACTCAACAAATACTTTCGGAGATACCTGAAGTGCACCTTTATGATCACCCAGTTACGTTGTGACGTTTGATACACTCAAAGTATTCCTACGGTGTCCGGGAGTTGCATGATCTCATGGTCAGAGGAACGTGTATTTGACATAGTGAAAGCAGTAGCAATAAACTGAACGACCATATGCTATGCTAACGGTTGGGTCAAGTCCATCACATCATTCTCCTAATGATGTGATCCCGTTATCAAATGACAACTCATGTCCATGGTCAGGAAACCTTAACCATCTTTTGATCAACGAGCTAGTCTAGTAGAGGCATACTAGGGACATAGTCTTTGTTCATTATCCACACATGTATTTAGTTTCCGGTCAATACAATTCTAGCATGAATAATAAACTATTATCATGAACGGGGAAATATGATAATAAACACTTTATTATTATTGCCTCTAGGGCATATTTCCAACAGTCTCCCACTTGCACTAGAGTCAATAATCTAGATTACATCTCCATGTAATTAACACTTAATCAGTTCTAAAGCTGATCATGTTTTGCTTGTGAGAGAGGTTTTAGTCAACGGGTCTGCAACATTCAGATCCGTGAGTTCTTTGCAAATCTCCATGTCTTATGTAGATGCTGCTCCCACACTCTGTTTGGAGCTACTCCAAAAAGACTGCCCCACTATACTTATCCGGTCTTAGACTCATAGTCTTCCGGATCGGTGTTTAAAGCTTGCATCGACGTAACCCCTTACGACGAACTCTTTATTACCTTTATTCCCGAGAAATTCTTCCTTAATCATCTTAAGGATATACTTTGACCGCTGTCCAGTGATCTACTCCTGGATCACTTTCGTACCTCTTTGCCAGACACATGGCAAGGCACACAGCATAGCATGCTTTATAGAAACTATGGCCGAGGCATAGGGGATGACCTTCATCCATTCTATTTCTTCTGCCGTGGTCGAGATTTGAGTCTTACTATATTTCACACCTTGCACCACAGTCAAGAACTCCTTCTTTGACTGATCCATTTTGAACTTTCTTCAAACTTGTCAAGGTATGTGCTTTGTGAAAGTCCTATGAGGCGTCTCAATCTATCTCTATAGATTTTGATGCCTAACATGTAAACAACCTTTACCTAGGTCTTCAAGTCTTACTCCACTTTACACCAGGCAAGAACTCGTTTCTTTGACTGATCTTATTTTGAACTTCTTCAAAATCTCATCAAGGTGTGTGAAAAACTTTATCAGGCGTTTTTGATCTATCTCTATAGATCTCGATGCCCAATTTGTGGATAACTCAAAAAACAGGTTTTATTGAAAAAACTCCTTTCAATTAAATCTTTATGCTTTCCAGAAATTCTACATTATTTCCAATCAACAATATGTCATTCACATATACTTATTAGAAATGCTATAGAGCTCCTACTCACTTTGTTGTAAATACAAGTTTCTCCATAAACTTGTATAAACCCAAAATCTTTGATCATCTTATCAAAGTGTATATTCCAACTCCGAGATGCTTGCACCAGTCCATAGATGGATCACTGGGGCTTGCATACTTTGTTAGTTCCTTTAGGATCGACAAAACCTTTCCGGCTGCATCATATACAATTCTTCCTTAATGAATCCATTAAAGAATGCCGTTTTGACGTCCCTTTGCCGGATCTCATCATCATGAAACGCGGCAACATAATTCTGACAGACTTTAGCATCGCTACGGATGTGAAAATCTCATCGCAGTCAACTCCTTGAACTTGTTGATAACCTTTAGCAACAAGTCGAGCTTTATAGATGGTAACATTACCATCATCGTCCGTCTTCTACTTGAAGATCCATTTATTTTCAATAGCTCGCCGTTCATCGGGCAAGTCTACCAAAGTCCACACTTTGTTCTCATACATGGATCCTATCTCGGATTTCATGGCCTCAAGCCATTTGTCGGAATCCGGGCTCGTCATCGCTTCTTCATAGTTCGAAGGTTCACCGTTGTCTAGCAACATGACCTCCAAGACTGGATTTCCGTACCACTCTGGTGCGGAACGTGTCCTGGTTGACCTTCGAAGTTCAGTAGTAACTTGCTCCGAAGCTTCATGATCATCATCATTAACTTCTTCTCCGGTCTGTGCTGGTGTCACAGAAATTTCTTTCTGTGGCGTGCTACTATCCAGAGGAGATACAATTACCTCATCAAGTTCTACTTTCCTCTCACTCACTTCTTTCGAGAGAAACTCCTTCTCTAGAAAGGATCCATTCTTAGCAACGAATACTTTGCCTTCGGATCTGTGGTAGAAGGTGTACCCAACAGTTTCTTTTGGGTATCCTATGAAGACGCACTTATCCGCTTTGGGTTCGAGCTTATTTGGCTAAAGCCTTTTGACATAAGCATCGCAGCCCCAAACTTTCAGAAACGACAGCTTAGGTTTCTTGCCAAACCACAGTTCATACGGTGTCGTCTCTACGGATTTTGACGGTGCCCTGTTTAAAGTGAATGCAGCTGTCTCTAATGCATAACCCCAAAAAGATAGTGGAAAATCGGTAAGAGACATCGTAGAACGCACTATATCCAATAGAGTACGATTATGACGTTCAGACACACCATTATGTTGTGGTGCTCTAGGTGGCGTTAGCTGTGAAACAATTCCACATTGTCTTCAAGTATGTGCCAAACTTGTAACTCAAATATTCTCTTCTTCGATCAAATCGTAAGAACTTTATTTTCTTGTTACAATGATTCTCACTCTGAAATTCTTTGAACCTTTTCAAATGTTTCAGACTTATGCTTCATCAAGTAGACATATCCATATCTACTCAAATCATCTGTGAACGTGAGAACATAACGATGTCCACCGCACGCCTCAACACTCATTGGACTGCATACATCGGTATGTATTATTTCCAACATGTCTGTTGCTCTCTCCATTGTTTCGGAGAATGGAATTTTAGTCATCTTGCCCATGAGGCATGGTTCGCACGTCTCAAATGATTCATAATCAAGTGATTCCAAAAGTCCATCAGCATGGAGTTTCTTCATGCGTTTAACACCAATATGACCTAAGCGGCAGTGCCACAAAATATGTGGTACTATCATTATCAATTTTGCATCCTTTGGCATATATGTTATGAACATGTGTATTACTACTATCGAGATTCAATAAACCATTAAGTGCATGATCATCAATGATATTATCCAAATAAATAGAATAACAATTATTCTCCGAAAATGGATAACCGTTTTACAATAAACACTATCAGATATAATGCTCATGCTCAACGCAGGCACCCAATAACAATTATTTAGGTTTCAACTAATCCCGAAGGTAGAGAGAGCGTGCCGATGGTGATCACATCAACCTTGGAGACAATTCCAATGCACATCGTCACCTTGTTCTTAGCTAGCTCTCGTTTATTCCGAAGCTCCATGTTTCAAGTTGCAAGCAACTGAACCAGTATCAAAATACCTAGGTGCTCCTACGAGTACTAGTAAGGTACACATCAATAACATGTTTATCAAATATATCTTAGTTGACATTGCCAGTCTTCTTATCTGCCAGTTACTTTGAGGAAGTTCCGCTCTTAGTGATTTTTCCCTTTGCAATGGGAGCACTAAGTCTCGGGTTTGGGTTTAACTTTGGGTCTCTTCGCGGGAGCAGCAATTGTTTTGCCGTTCTTTCTTGAAGTTCCCCTTCTTTCCCTTGCCCTTCGTGAAACTAGTGATCTTATTAACCATCAACACTTGATGCTCCCTTCTTTGATTTCTACACCCGCAGCTTGTAGCATCGCGAATAGCTTAGAGATCGTCTATCTCTTGCATGTTTATAGTTCATCACGAAGATCTAGTAACTTGGTGATAGTGACTAGAGAACTATATCAATCACCACTTTATTCGGAAGTCTAACTCCCACTTAATTCAAGTGATTGAAGTACTCAGACATACTGAGCACATGCTTACTAACGAAGTTGTTCTCCTCCATCTTGCAGCTATAGAACTTGTCGAAGGTGTCATACCTCTCGACCCGGGTGTGAGCTTTGAAACAAACTTTCAGCTCTTGGAACATCTCATATGTTCCATGGTGCTCAAAACATCTTTGGAGCCCCGGTTCTAAGCCATATAGCATGGCGCACTTAACTATCGAGTAGTCATCTTCTCTTGTCTGCCAGATGTTCATAACATCTTCAGACAAAGGCATAGGGGTTGCTCACTGAGCGGTGCATTAAGGACATAAGCCTTCTGTGCAGCAGTGAGGACAATCCTCAGATCACGGACCTAGTCCGCATAGTTGCTTCCATCAACTTTCAACTTTGTTTTCTCTAGGAATCAATTAAAATTCAGTGGAACTACAGCGTGGTCCATCGATCTACAACATAAATTTGCTAAGACAATTTAGACTTATGTTCATGATAATTGAAGTTCAATTAATCAAATTACTTAAGAACTCCCACTTAGATTAACATCCCTCAAGTTGTCTAAGTGTAACATGATCCACATCAAACTAATCCACGTCCGGTCATCACGTGAGGTGGATCAGTTCATCAATGGTGAACATCTTTCATGTTGATCATATCTACTATATGACTCATGTTCGACCTTTCGGTCTCTTGTGTTCCGAGGCCATATCTGTATATGCTAGGCTCGTCAAGTTTAACCCAAGTATTCTGCGTGTGTAAAACTGGCTTACACCCGTTGTATGCGAATGAAAGAATCCATCACACCCGATCATCACGTGGTGCTTAGAAGCGTCAAACCTTCGCAACGGTGCATACTAGGGGAGAACACTTATCTTGAAATTTAGTGAAGGGATCATCTTATAATGCTACCGTCGTCCTAAGCAAAATAAGATGCATAAAAGGATTAACATCACATGCAATTCAATATATATATGTGACATGATATGGCCATCATCGTCTTGTGCTTTTGATCTCCATCAGCAAAGCACCGTCATGATCTCCATCGTCACCGGGTTGACACCTTGATCTCCATCGTAGCGTCGTGACACCTTGATCTCCATCGTAGCGTCGTGGTCGTCTCGCCGGCTATTGCTACTACTGCTACTGCTAACTCATAGTGGTAAAGTAAAGCAATTACATAGCGTTGGCATTGCATACAATAAAGAGACAACCATAAGGCTCCTGCCGGTTGCCTGATAACTTACAAAACATGATCATCTCATACAACAACTTATATCACATCATGCCTTGGCCATATCACATCACCAGCATACCCTGCAAAAACAAGTTAGACGTCCTCTACTTTGTTGTTGCAAGTTTTACGTGGCTGCTACGGGTTTGCAAGAACCGTTCTTACCTACGCAAAACCACAACGTGGTGTAGTGATTGCTTTTTGATCTTCTAAAAGAACCCTCTTCATTGAAACCGATTCAACTAAAGTGAGAGAGACAGACACCCGCCAGTCACCTTTATGCAACGAGTGCACGTAGCGGTGAAACCTGTCTCGCGTAAGCGTACGCGTAATGTCGGTCCGGGCCGCTTCATCTCACAATACCGCCGAATCAAGTATCAACTAGTAACGGCAAGCAATATGTATACACCCACGCCCACAACTCGTTTGTGTTCTACTCGTGCAAATCACATCTACGCATAGACCTGGCTCGGATGCCACTGTTGGGGAACGGAGCATGAATTTCAAAAATTTCCTACGCTCACGCAAGATCTATCCATGGAGATGCATCGCTACGAGAGGGGAGAGTGTGTCTACGTACCCTCATAGACCGTTAGCGGAAGCGTCTCACAACGCGGTTGATGTAGTCGAACAATCCTTCGAGCTCCACCGATCGAGTACCGAACGTACGGCACCTCCGAGTTCTACACACGTGCAGCTCGGTGATGTTCCTCGCCTTCTTGATCCAGCAAGACGTCGAGGTAGTAGATGAGTTCCGTCAGCACGACAGCGTGGCGACGGTGATGGTGAAGTGATTCCGGCAGGGCTTCGCTTAAGCTCTCCGAAAATATGACCGAGGCTCTAAACGGTGGAGGGGGGCGCCGCACACGGCTTGGATCAGATCAACTTGTGTGTCTAGGGGCACCCCCTTCCTCCGTATATAAAGGAGGGAGGAGGAGGCCGGCCGGCCCTCCTAGGGCGCGCCAAGGAGGGGACTCCTACTAGGAATCCTACTCCTAGTAGGAGTCCACCAAGAGGGGAAGGAAGAGGGGAAGAGGGAGAAGGAAAGAGGGGTGTTGCGCCCCCCCAACCCCTTGTCCAATTCGGACCAACAAGGGGAGGGGCGCAGCAGCCCCTGCGGCCTGCTCCTCTCTTTCCCGTATGGCCCAATAAGGCCCATAACTTCCCCGGGGGGTTCCGGAACCCCTCCGGCACTCCGGAAAATACTCGGATCACTTGGAACCTTTTCGATATCCGAATACCACCTTCCAATATATCGATCTTTACCTCTCGGACATTCCGAGACTCCTCGTCATGTCCGTGATCTCATCCGGGACTCCGAACAACATTCGGTCACCAATCACATAACTCATATAATACTATATCGTCATCGAACCTTAAGTGTGCGGACCCTACGGGTTCGGGAATGATGTAGACATGACCGAGACGACTCTCTGGTCAATAACCAACAGCGGAACCTAGATGCTCATATTGGTTCCTACATATTCCACGAAGATCTTTATCGGTGAACCTCATATGTCAACATACGTTGTTCCCTTTGTCCGGCGGTATGTTACTTGCCCGAGATTCGATCGTCGGTATCCCGATACCTAGTTCAATCTCGTTACCGGCAAGTCTCTTTACTCGTTCCGTAATACGTCATCTTGCAACTAACTCTTTAGTCACGGTGCTTGCAAGGCTTCTGTGATGCTGTATTACCGAGAGGGCCCAGAGATACCTTTCCGACAGACGGAATGACAAATCCCAATCTTGATCCATGCCAACTCAAAAAATACTTTCGGAGATACCTGAAGTGCACCTTTATGATCACCCAGTTACGTTGTGACGTTTGATACACTCAAAGTATTCCTACGGTGTCCGGGAGTTGCATGATCTCATGGTCAGAGGAACGTGTATTTGACATAGTAAAAGCAGTAGCAATAAACTGAACGATCATATGCTATGCTAACGGTTGGGTCAAGTCCATCACATCATTCTCCTAATGATGTGATCCCGTTATCAAATGACAACTCATGTCCATGGTCAGGAAACCTTAACCATCTTTTGATCAACGAGCTAGTCTAGTAGAGGCATACTAGGGACATAGTCTTTGTTCATTATCCACACATGTATTTAGTTTCCGATCAATACAATTCTAGCATGAATAATAAACTATTATCATGAACGGGGAAATATGATAATAAACACTTTATTATTATTGCCTCTAGGGCATATTTCCAACAGGCGCGCCCTAGTACCTTGTGGGCCCCTCATTTCTCCGTTTGACCTAATTCCAACTCTATAAATTCTCTAAAATCGGGAAACCAATAGAGAGCCACCCAATACACTTTTTCCGCTGCCCCAAGTTTCTGTTCTCGAGAGATTCCATCTGGAGGACTTTTCCGGTACTCTGCCGGAAGGGGATTCGATCACGGAGGGCTTCTACATCAACCTTGCTGCCCTTCCGATGATGTGTGAGTAGTTTACCATAGACCTACGGGTCCATAGCTAGTAGCTAGATGGCTTCTTCTCTCTCTTTGATCTTCAATACAATGTTCTCCTCGATGTTCTTGGAGATCTATTCGATGTAATTCTTTTTGCGGTGTGTTTGTTGGGATTCGAAGAATTATGGGTTTATGATTAGATTATCTATGAATATTATTTGAGTCTTCTCTGAACTCTTTTATGCATGATTATTATAGCTATGTATTTCTCTCCGATCTATCGGTTTGGTTTGGCCAACTAGATTGATTTTTCTTGCAATGGGAGAGGTGCTTTGTAATGGGTTCAATCTTGCGGTGATCTATATCCCAGTGACAGAAAGGGACAAGACATGTATTTGTATTGTTGCCATTAAGGGGAACAATATGGGGTTTATTCATATTGCTTGGATCTATACCTCGACATCATGGCATCTTGCTTAAGGCATTACTCCGTTCTTTATGAACTTAATACTCTAGATGCATGCTAGATAGCGGATGATGTGTGGAGTAATAGTAGTAGATGCAGGCAGGAGTCGGTCTACTTGTCTCGGACGTGATGCCTATATACATGATCATTGCCTTGGATATCGTCATAACTATGCGCTTTTCAATCAATTGCCCAACAGTAATTTGTTTACCCACCGTATGCTTTCTATCGAGAGAGAAGCCTCTAGTGAAAACTATGGCCCCCGGGTCTATTCTTTATCATATAAAAAATCCAAAAATACCTTGCTGCAATTTATTTACCGTTGTTTTATTTTGTGTTTTTATCTATCTACTATTATTAGATTTGATCCTTGCAATTAACCGTTGAAGGGATTGACAACCCCGTAGGTACAATCATTGGTGACTTGTGTGGACCTCCTACTGGATTGATAACCTTGGTTTCATAACTGAGGGAAATACTTACCTCTACGCTGTGCTGCATCATCCTTTCCTCTTCAAGGAAATCCCAACGCAAGCTCAAGAAGTAGCAGGAGGCTCTTCGTTGCATCGAATCGCAAGAATTCATGCTTTACGTGATCTATCACCCATCTCGCTACCACCCATACTTTTTCACCAGCGGATGCATTATTCGTGGATGATAAAGTACATAACAGCTCATCCTCATTCTGTTCATGCACATGAAAAATTATAGGTCATTCCGAATGGTGCAAGATGGCTCGTCGGTGCTATCAACTTACCAGAAAGTTGTATTAACGGTCTGTCCCCCGATGTTGTATCCATAAATTGGCCACAATTTGGCCATGCAAGCTCCATTGGAGCTCCATGACTCGCCAAAACGATCACAATGAAAATTTGTATGCGTCCATAACATACTCGCCGGCTTTGACAACATTTCGGAGCCAAGATTCGGCTTGTAAAATTGAGTTTCGGATGATTTTATGTTTGAAGTATACTCTGCCACCCTCTACCACCCTTCCGTGAGCTCACCTACGGACTGATATATGGACAATAACATATAGAACAATGCACCATCCTTCCATTACAAACTAGAATGACTATAGGTTCAGTCACGACAGAAGGAGGAGGCTCTTCGTTGCATCGAAACTCAAGAATTCATGCTTTACATGGTCTATCACCCAACCCGCTACCACCCTCACTTATTCACCAGGGGATGCATTATTCTTAGATGAGAAAGTAAATAACAGCTCATCCTCATTCTATTCATGCACACAAAAAATTATAAGTCATTCCGAATGGTGCAAGATGGCTCGTCGGTGCGATCAACTTACACTGAAAGTTGTATTCATGGTCCGTCCCCCATTGTTGTATTCATAAAACGGCCACAATTTGGCCATACATGCTCCATTGGAGCTCCATGACCCGCCAAAACGATCACAACGAAAAGTTGTATCGTCCATAACCCACTCGCCGGCTTCGACAACATTTCGGAGGCAAGATCCGGCTTGTAAAACTGAGTATCGGATGATTTTATGTTTGAAGTTTACTCTACCACCCTTCCATGAGCTCAGCTACGGACTGATATATGGACAATAACATATACAACAATGCACCATCCTTCCATTACAAACTAGAAAGACTACAGGTTCAGTCACGACAAAAGGGGGAGGCTCTTCGTTGCATCGAATCATAAGAATTCATGCTTTACGTGGTCTATCACCCATCCCTCTACCACCCTCACTTTTTCACCAGCGGACGCATTATTTTTGGATGATAAAGTACATAACAGCTCTATTTGAGTGTTTCCTCTCGTTTATCCCTCTCGTGTTCTTCGTGTTCTTCGCGGGATCCCCTCCAATCATGAAAGACCGGCCCCACTCCACATCACCATCCTTCCATTACAAACTAGAAAGACTACAGGTTCAATCACGACAGAAGGAGGAGGCTCTTTGTTGCATCGAAACCCGAGAATTCATGCTTTACATGGTCTATCACCCATCCCGCTACCACCCTCACTTTTTCACCAATGGATGCATTATTCTTGGATGATAAATTACATAACAGCTCATCCTCATTCTGTTCATGCACACACAAAATTATAGGTCATTCCGAATGGTGCAAGATGGCTCTTCGGTGCAATCAACTTACCCTAAAAGTTATATTCACGGTCTGTCCCCCGATGTTGTATCCAGAAAACAGCCACAGTTTGGCCATACAAGCTCCATTGGAGCTCCATGACCCACCAAAACGATCACAACGAAAAGTTGTATGCGTCCATAACCCACTCGCCGGCTTTTATAACATTTCGGAGGCAAGATCTGGCTTGTAAAATTGAGTTTCGGATGATTTTATTTTTGTGAGCTCATAGACTGATATATGGACAATAACATATAGAACAATGCACCAACCTTCCATTACAAAATAGAAACACTACAGGTTCAGTCATGACAGAAGGAGGAGACTTTTCGTTGCATCGTAACCCAAGAATTCATGCTTTACATGGTCTATCACCCATCCCGCAGCCACCCTCACTTTTTCACCAGCGGATGCATTATTCTTGGATGATAAAGTACATAACAGCTCATCCTTATTCTGTTCATGCACACGAAAAAAATATAGATCATTCTGAATGGTGCAAGATAGCTCGTCGGTGCAATCAACTTACCTTGAAAGTTGTATTCATAGTCTGTCCCCCGATGTTGTATCCATAAAACGGCCACAATTTGGCCATACAAGCTCCATGACCCGCCAAAACAATCACAATGAAAAGTTGTATGCGTCCAAAACCCACTCGTTGGCTTCGACAACATTTCGGAGGCAAGATCCGGATTGTAAAATTGAGTTTCAGATGATTTTATGTTTGTAGTATACTCTGCCACCCTCTACCACCCTTCCGTGACCTCACCTACGGATTGATATATGAACAATAACATATAGAACAATGGACGATCCTTCCATTACAAACTACAAAGACTATAGGTTCAGTCACGACAGAAGGAGGAGGCTCTTCATTGCATCAAAACTCAAAAGTTAATGCTTTACATGGTCTATCACCCATCCCGCTACCACCTGATAGAGGCTAAGGTGTCCTGTCTTTCGATGAGATGGTGGCTATCGTTTTCACTGGAGTAGACTTTGACGATCCAACTATGAACGTGCAAGGACGTCACGCCTTAGCAATCGCTAAACCAACTCCGAGGGGTTATTGACCATGCCGAAGCACGATCAACCTGACCACGAAGGTCTATTTGCTGCAGGCAAATGAAGAACAAGCAAGAAAGTGAAATTGCAATCTGAATATTGCGAATATAAGAGCAAAGCTTTATTAATGAAAGTGGGGTTCTCTGACGTCTTGGTCTGGTCGTAGAACACAAACGAAGGATGCGAAGTTGCAGCTATGGTGAACTTTTAACCTAAACAAAACCCAAGTCTAAACGGTGCCTTAAGGAGTGTATTTATAGGGGAAAAGGGAGGGGATTTCGTCCACCATTGGCAAGGTGGGACTAAAACACCTCCTGAGTCGTTTCCCCTACAATACGGACTCTAAAACAAGCCTATGAAGTAATATTTCGAAATTACATGGGCCTGGGCCCAAAATAAGGTGGCGCAGCACCTTTAATAAGCTATGGACGAATTTTATGAATAGGTATATTGTTTATTTCGTCCATGTTCTTGTATGTCATAATGGGGGCTTCAAAGTGCTGAAATCTGCACTAGAAACGTCATGCTGGTTCCCTTCGCGCATGCCTTCATCTCCACGCTTGTTCCTGCTCCAGTGTTCATCCCTCTTGTCCATGCTAGGCTCTTCATTAGTAAGCAACACAAATGTATCTATTTTAGGCAGCATCATATTCTCATGAACATTAGAATTATTCCCAAGAATCGAAAGTACCTGATAATTTAATTGGCATGCGCGAACTCTAGTAATTGGTCCAGTATGTATAGTAGCAGGGGCTGTGGGTGTAACAATGGTATTGATGTCCTCATCACCACCCTCACTTTTTCACCAGTGGATGCATTACTCTTGGATGATAAAGTACATAACAGCTCATCTTCATTATGTTCATGCACACGAATAATTATAGGTCATTCTAAATGGTGCAAGATGGCTCGTTGGTGCAATCAACTTACCCTAAAAGTTGTATTCACGGTCTGCCCCCCAATGATGTATCCATAAAACGGCCACAATTTGGCCATACAAGCTTCATTAGAGCTCCATGACCCGCCAAAACGATCACAACGAAAAGTTGTATGCGTCTATAACCCACTCGCTGGCTTAGACGACATTTCGGAGGCAAGATCCGGCTTGTAAAATTGAGTTTCAGATGATTTTATGTTTGAAGTATACTCTGCCACCCTCCACCACCCTTCCATGAGCTCACCTATGGACTGATATATGGAAAATCACATATAGAACAATGCACCATCCTTACATTACAAACTAGAAAGACTACAGGTTCAGTCACGACAGAAGGAGGAGGCTCTTCGTTGCATTGAATCGCAAGAATTCATGCTTTACGTGGTCTATCACCCATCCCTCTACCACCCTCACTTTTTCACCAGCGGATGCATTATTCTTGGATTATAAAGTACATCACAGCTCATCCTCATTTTTTTCTTGCACACAAAAAATTATAGGTCATTCCGAATGGTGCAAGATGGCTCGTCGGTGCGATCAACATACCCTCAAAGTTCATGTGTTTGCCTATGTCAAGTGGTACCAGTTTTCAGGTTGCTCGGTGAGAATTTCTAGTTATTCCTAAATTAGATTTATTTTATTACCTATTGTCCAAGAAAAATCCATAAAAAAGTTAGATATGTTCATCCTTTGTCCAAGCCAGTATGAGCCTTTGCAATTTTCTTTTCAGTGCTTGCATAGTTGAATTATCGGTTGCATCGTCGTGTCGAGTTGCTGGTCTTAGTGTCTAGTTCCTTTAGAGTTTCAAGTTCTGTTCACATTAGTCACGCCACCACTGCATCATCATCCCTTCCGCTATCGACCACCGCCATCCATCAGTGTCCACCACGTGCTCCTCATCGTTCATTGTCATCATCATACTCGAGGTCGTTCGAATCTTCGCTTGATCCAATCTGCATCTTATCTAGTTTTTTTTGGAAAGAGAGAAAAAAAATAGAAAGAAAAAAAAGTAAACAAATAGAGAGAGAAAATAAAGTGAAAAAAGTGAGATAAAAAAAGAGAGAAGAAAAAAAAGACAACATTCGGATCTATCTAAACTCAATCTCATACCTGAATTCGGATTGGATTATGTTTTGTGTAGTGTTTAGTAAAACAAGCATATCTTTGTGATACGAAGTCCATTTTGGCACCACGAGTACTCAAATTAAAGTTAGCAACAAGTCGCATCTGAATAGTTGCAAAAGCATGTTCAATACTTGCCACCTCAAAATCGGATTCTAAATAGGTCATTTTGCCCTCCGAAGTTCACGAACACAGTTTGTTACAGTTTTTCAGGCCAGTTTTAGAATTTTTTGCCTCCTCATACCAACTCGGAATTGAGTGATTCTTTTTGCATTGGAAAGCTGAGTCAGTAGCATTCTTGAGAAAAATTATCAGAAAATTGGCCCAAACTTTTCCAGAGCAAAGTTGGAGAGAGAGTGTTTGGTATATCCTGCTTGGAGCTTGTTTCTCATCATTATCTTTACTGCCATTGTGATCTTCGCTTATATCTTGCTATTCAGAGCTACTTCATATCCTTTGTTACTACTAGTTATGCTACACTGTGACCCCATTAGTGTTCTAGGCTCGCGTCTCTAGTCCGGTCTAGCCTAGGACCAGCACAGTACCGTCGTTGAGCGTTTATTCAACATTCCATCTCTGAATTGATTATTGCTAATCTTTTGCTACCATATATTCAAGCCTTCCAAGATCCACATATTTCTACACCGTGTATACATACATTCACCTGGCAATCGCTTTACACCATCTTTGGAGTTATTTGACACCGATGGTTGCTGGTCACCACTTGTTGCATGGTAAGAACTTGTAAGTTTTATATTTGCTATATTGTGAGCATTTTTCCACCACATCCTAGTAGTTCGTAGGAACATTATTCTCGGATT
This sequence comes from Elymus sibiricus, assembly GCA_039707655.1. Lineage (NCBI taxonomy): Eukaryota > Viridiplantae > Streptophyta > Magnoliopsida > Poales > Poaceae > Elymus > Elymus sibiricus. The sequence goes on from CM077672.1 coordinate 187,492,845, forward strand.
TTCTTTCTTGTTTTCTACTAATTATGGCAGGTTCGGGAGTTGTTAGTTCTTGGGCATCGTCGATCGTGGGAGACTTGCCACCGCCTAAAAACACACAGAATGCGCATAATCAGGTTAATATTTCCATCCCACCCTTTAATGGTTGTTTTAGGCCTGATTTATATATTGAATGGGAGTATGAAATAAATGCTATATTTGCTTCCAACAATTTTGATGAACATAGATGATGCGGAGCATCCTACGGACATCACCATGTCAAGAGTCCATTTGGCAAGTGACACATGCGACATCTACTTCACATACATAAAGGTGAATCATCTCCTTTACACGTGTTCACTTGACCCCTTCGAGGATGGTATACTACTTGACAGTCCTCTCGTGTGCATGCATAGGTAATATCGGAGCTTCACCATCGACGAGGAGGAGTGCCAACGTATGTGTACGCCTACACCATCCACGAGGGAAGCATGGAAGAGAAGATGGAAGAAATGAGAAGAAGATGGAGCGGCTGCTGGAGCCAGGCCGGACATCCGGACCTCCGTCCAGATCATCTGGGTTCAGCCGGATCATCCGGACCAACTCCTGGATCATCCGGCTACACCATCCAAACAACACTCGAAGGCTCACGATGAAGTCGGATCATCCGGGACCCCACCGAGATCATCTGGAAGATGCCCGGACCGTCCGGACGGAGTCCCGGACGTCCATCTGATCCCTGTGGCTATGACCCAGCCGGATCATCCGGGTGAGCACCCGGATAATCCGGACGATGCCCAGATCATTCGGGTGCCCACCCGGATCATCCAGCCTTTGCCTGCGCGCATGTCTCCGGGCCGAGACCCATGTACCCATTCCGGCCCCTCACTTACCCCTTCGTGGCTAGGACTATAAATAGACCTCCCCCTCCTCATTTCTAGAGTTAGTAAAGTGTTGGCTCATTTAGTTGAGCCCTGCTCCTACCACTACTCGTCTTGACAGAGAGGGAGAGACCACTCCCATGGAGTTCAAGACCTTCACGTGTGACAGAGGCGAGGGTCCCGATCTTTCGATGAGATGATAACTATCAATTTGGTGGAGACGACTTTGACGATCCGACTACAAACGTGCAACGACGTTGCAGCTTCACAAACGCTAAACCAACTCCAAGAGGTTATTGACCACGCCGAAGTACGATCAACCTAACCACAAAGGTCTATTCCTGCAAGCAATCACAGAACGAGCAAGAATATGATAAAAGCAATCTGAATATTGTGAATATATATGAAGTATTGATAAAGTGGGGATCCGAAAGCAGTCTTGGCCTGGTCGTTGGACACAAACGAAGTACACGAAGTTGCAATGGCTAACTTTTAACTAAACAAATCCCAAGCAAAAAGCTACTAGATTGATCTACTTATATAGGAGCAAAAGGTGGCGGCCAAGGAGGTGGGAGGACGTCCTAAGGCAGCCTAAAACAAACTCTATGTTGTACGAGGCCCATGGGCCCAAGTGGAGGTGATGCAACACCTTTGGACTAGTAGTTTGACTCGGATTCTGCTACAGTGTTAGACTGTTTCGTCAATATCTCCACACTCCGGACAAATTTGAAGGTGAATCCAACTGGATTGGAAATTGCACGAAATAAATTTTCCAACAAAAAAGAATCACCCAATTCGGAGTCCGGATGCAAAAGTTTTTGGCGTTTGTATCAGGTATGTCTGTGCAGTCCGAATCTGAGTCTAGAACATGAGAGACTTGGACTCTATCTTCTCTTGGGCTAAAAGTGACATGAGAAAACTTCTTGAACAACACCTAAACATCTCTTTTTCCCTTATCTTCATATGTAGATTGTACATGTGTCCGGTAGTTCTGCAATTAGGCATGAAACAAAAAGAGGTGAAGTACTTTTGTTCTGTATAGCATAAATAAATTATTACATAACTTTTATCAGAAATCACCTCAAATAAATACGCATATGCAATATTTGTGATCATATCCAAGGTATCCATGTCCTCATCAATGTGAGAAGATCCCGAGGGATTCAAGACCCCCATCGTGGGAAGGATCTATCTAGATCATCAAGACCTCATCTCCTCTTGGATTTGAGATGAACACTACCTTGTATCTTTCCCTTTGTTATTCATGTACCTTGTGGATCCATGTGTTTGTTAGTCTAGTGGATGTGTGATTGGACTTGTTCTTGAGTGTTCCTCTTGTGATTTCTCCCCGTTCTTGCATGTGTTCTTCGAGGAATCCCCCTCCAATTCTTGAAAGATCGGCCAATAGGGTTCCACCCTACATCATCTTGGTATCATGAGCCACGTTGATCACGAATTTGGAGTCCTCCCCTTCGTTTTCTAGCCTAATTTTGTTTGATTTCATCCCAATTTGAAAATCCCCACCAAAAATAGCCTCACCAAAAAATTTGCATTTTGTTGGTTCTTGTGAGATTTTGTTGTGTTTGATCCACGTTTTTGTTGCTTGGGAAGTGGATCTTGGTTTTTCCCACCTCCCCAACACGAAATCCCTCCAAAACTTTTCTTTTCCCATCAATTTTGACCCCCCGAAATCAAAAATTTCCACCCAAACCGCGTCCCCGAGAGGAAATCCCGAGCAGTTTGACCTGCTCAGATCATCCGGACCAAGTCCTGGATCATCAGGACATTCCCCGGATCAGCCGAACCCTCTCCCAGACGTCCGGCTAACCCACGCACCCAGACATCAGTACCCGAGTTGACGAACCCGGATTATCCGGACCTACTCCCGGATGTCCGGCTACCCCTAAAACTGACATGGACAGATTGTTGTTTCGCCCATCAGTAATTCATCTGAACTCCGATTTCAACATTCTTTAGCTCGTTTTGTATCTATTGACATCACCCATTCCACAAAAATACTTCCATCATCATTTGACTCCATCAAAATTTTGGAATTTTGGCATCTTTGCCTAGGCCCTCCACCATATCATCCGCAAAACCACCATAGCCTTCCGCAACCTAACCCATTTCAATCCCCATTGCATTTGTCGTTGTTTGAGTTGTGATTTGAGTCTCCTAAGGTGTTTCGGCTACTTATGGATGGTTACTTCTTCATCAACCACCACCATACCTTCCGCATACACGCCCACCATTGATAGAGGCAAATGTGTCCCGTCTTTCGATGAGATGGTGGCTATCAATTTTGTTGGAGTAGACTTTGACGATCCGGCTATGAACGTGCGAGGACATCGCACCTTAGCAATCGCTAAACCAACTCCGAGAGGTTATTGACCACATTGGAGCATGATCAACCTGACCACGAGGGTCTGTTTTCTGCACGCAAACCAAGAACAAGCAAGAAACTGAAATTGCAATTTGGATATTGCGAATATAAGACGAAAGCTTTATTAATGAAGGTGGGGTTCTATGACGTCCTTGTCTGGTTGTAGGACACAAACAAAGTACACAAAGTTGCAGCTATGGCAAACTTTTAATCTAAACAAAACCCAAAGTCTAAACGGTGCCTTAAGGGATGTATTTGTAGGGGGAAAGAGAGGGGATTTCGTCCCCCTTGGCAAGGTGGGACTAAAACACCTCCTGAATCATTTCCCCTACAATACGGACTCTAAAAAATAGCCTATTAGTATTTCAAAATTACATGGGCCTGGCCCAAAAATAAGGTGGCGCAGAACCTATATTATGCTAGGGACGAAATTTATGAAAGTGCATCTTGTATATTTCGTCCATGTCCTTGTACGTCATCATGGTGGCTCTGAAGTGCTGAAAACTCCACCAGAAACTCCGTTCTTGTTCCCCTTGCGTGCGTCATCTTCTCCATGCTTGATCATGCTCCAATGTTCATCATTCTTGTCCATGCTTGGCCCTTCATTTAAACAAATGTATCCAATTTAGGCAGCATCATATTCTCATGAACATTAGAATCATTACCAAGAAACGAAAGTAGCTGATAATTTAATTGGCATGCACAAGCTCTAGTAATTGGTCCAGTATATGTAGCAATAGGGGTTGTGGGTGTAACTTTGTTAGTGATGTCCTCATCATCCTCCCCTTCTTGAATTGAAGTCGTCCTCGATGGAAGCTCATCTTCCTCACCCAAGTAAGGCTTCAAATCTGCAATGTTAAAAGTGGGACAAACCCCAAAATCTGCAGGTAGCTCAAGTTTATATGCATTATCATTTATTTTCTCTAACACCTTAAAAGGACCATCAGCACGTGGCATTTGCTTTAACTTGTGCAAATTAGGAAACCTATCCTTACGCAAATGTAACTGCTATTTGTAGCTTGCGTTGGTATTTCCCCGAAGAGGAAGGGATGATGCAGCACAGTACAGATAAGTATTTCCCTCAGTTATGAAACCAAGGTTATCGAACCAGTAGGAGAATCACACAACACCTCGTTAGCAGTACCTGCACACAAACAACAAACCCTTGCACCCAATGCAAACAAGAGGTTGTCAATCTCTCGGGGGTAAATTGCAAGATTAAATTGTATGTGATAGATTGATAGATTGAAACAAAAATAAAAAATAAAATAAATAAAGAAAGATGGTAGCAATATTTTTAGGGTTTTAGTAATATGATTTAGATAGACCCGGGGGGCCATAGTTTTCACTTGAGGCTTCTCTCTAGAAAATAGCATACGGTGGGTAGACAAATTACTGTTGGGCAGTTGATAGAAAAGCAAATAATCATGACGATATCCAAGGCAATGATCATGTATATAGGCATCACGTCCAAGATTAGTAGACTGACTCCTGCCTGCATCTACTACTATTACTCCACACATCGACCGCTATACAGCATGCATCTAGTGTATTAAGTCCATAAGAACGGAGTAATGCCTTAAGAACGATGACATGATGTAGACAAGATAAACTCACGTATGAATAAACCCCATCTTTTTACCCTTAGTAGCAATGATACATACATGTCATGTCCCTTTCTGTCACTGGGATTGAGCACCGCAAGATCGAACCCACTACAAAGCACCTCTTCCCATGGCAAGATAAATCAACTCAGTTGGCCAAACCAAATCAATAGATCGGAGAAGAAATACGAGGCTATAATAATCATGCATAAAAGAGTGCAGCAAACACTCAAATAATTTCATGGATAATCTGATCATAAACTCACAATTCATCGGATCCCAACAAACACACCGCAAAAAGAGATTACATCGGATAGATCTCCAAGAACACCAAGGAGAACATTGTATTGAAGCTCAAAAAGAGAGAAGAAGCCATCTAGCTACTAACTATGTACCCGAAGGTCTGTGGTAAACTACTCACGCATCATCGGAGAGGCAGCAAGGTTCATGTAGAGCCCCTCCATGATCGATTCCCCCTCCGGCAGATTACCGGAGAAGGACCCCAAAGGGAATCTCTCTGGAACAGAAAATTGCGGCAGCGGAAAAAGTATTTCGTGGACTCCCCTAAGGGTTTCTGATTTTTCTGGAATTTATAGCGCTGGAATTAGGTCAAACGGAGCTCTGTGGGCCCCATGAGGCACCAGGGCGCGCCCTGGTGGCTCATGGGCTCCACAGAGGTCTTCTGGCCTCCTCCCGAAGCTTCTAGTGTTCTTCTGGTCCAATAAAAAATCTCCAAAAAGTTTCGTTGCATTTGGACTTCGTTTGGTATTGATTTTCTATAAAACAAAAATAGGGCAGAAAACAGCAACTGGCACTGGGCACTGAGTTAATAGGTTAGTCTCCAAAAATGATATATAATAGCTGTAAATGATTATAAAAACATCCAAGAATGATATTATAACAGCATGGAACAATCAAAAATTATAGATACGTTGGAGACGTATCAGCATCCCCAAGCTTAATTCCTGCTCATCCTCGAGTAGGTAAATGATAAAAACAGAATTTTTGATGTGGAATGCTGCCTATCATATTCATCACATGTTCTTTTCTTTTGTAGTATGGGCATTGGACTTGTATGATTCAAAGAAATAGTCTATAGTTTGACATGAAAACATAGATACTCAAGTATACTAACAAGCAACCATGTCTTTCAAAATATCAACGCTAAAGAAAGTTATCCCTAGCCCATTATGCTCAATCATTGATCCATTCATGAAACACACTCAAATATTAGCTACATCCAATGCACAAGTATGACAATAGTGCTCTCTAGTTGGTGCTTTTGTAAGAGAAGATGGAGACTCAAGTAAAATAAAAATTGCATAAAAGTAAATAGATAGGCCCTTCGCAGAGGGAAGCAGAGATTTGTCAAATGGGCCAGAGCTCAAAGCTGAAATTAAAGAGATAAAAATATTTTGAGAGGCATGCTTTTCCTGTCAACGAAAACGACTGAGAATTCCCAATATTTTCCATGCTAGACACATCATAGGTGGTTCCCAAACAGAAAGTAAAGTTTATTTCCTTTCCACCATTTCTTTCACAATCCATGGCTAGCCGTATCCATGGGTGCCCTCCATACCATCACTTTCCAAGGAATTTTGTTGTTATTAATTTTGATTTCATGCGGGACTGGGCATCCCTATTACCAACCATTCTCTCGTGCAATGACAAGTGAATAAACACTGATCGTGAGAATAACACACCTAGCATGGAAAATAATGGCCACCCCCTGCCGCTTCATGAGCGGTACGGGCACACAAAACAGAAAAATTATTTTGAAAATTAGAGTTGGCACACGCAAATTTACTTGGAACGGCATTGAAATACCGCATATAGGTAGATATAGTGGACTCATATGGCAAAACTGGGTTTAAGGGTTTTGGATGCACAAGCAGTATTTCCACTTAGTACAAATGAAGGCTAGCAAAAGATTGAGAAGCAACCAACCAAAAAACGAAAACGGTCATAAACATGCATTGAACACAACTAACACCGAATAATGCACCATAAGTAGGATATAATTTCATTGCATAACTATTGACTTAACGTGCATGCATAGGGAATCACAAACCTAAACACTAATATTCTTACTAAATCACAATTACTCACTAACATGACTCACATATCATCATCTCCATATCGCAGAACTATTGCAAGGAATCACACTTATCATATCCAAGATCTATATGAAACTTTTTATCTATATCCCTCTTGAATATTCATCATTTTCGGACCAAATTCATATCTTGTGCAAATTACTGTTACTATTGATCAACTCTCAAAAAGATTTAAGTGAAGCATGAGAGTGCAAATATTTCTTCAAAATTTCAATCTTAACAATTCTCAAAATAATATAAGTGAAGCAAGAGAATTCATTTCTTCAAAATTTTAATCCTGTCAATTCTCAAAATAATATAAGTGAAGCATGAGAATTCATTTCTTCAAAATTTTAATCAACTCTCAAAATAATATAAGTGAAGCATGAGAGTTTATTTCTTCAAAATATAACCACCACCGTGCTCAAAAAGATTTAAGTGAAGCACTAGAGCAACTGCTTAGCTCAAAAAATTTAAGTGAAGCACATGGAGTATTCTAACAAATCATGATGATAAACGTGTGGCTCTCTCAAGATAGGTGTGTTCAGAAAAGATAATTGTGACAAACTAAAAAGCAAACAAAGCAAAGACTCATATAATACAAGACGGTCAAAGCAAAACACATATCATGTGACGAATAAAAATATAGCTCCAAGTAAAATTACCGATGGTTGGTAGAAGAAAGAGGGGATGCCTTCTGGGGCATCCCCAAGCTTAGACGCTTGAGTCTTCCTAGAATATTACCTTGGGGTGCCTCGGGCATCCCCAAGCTTAGGATTTTGCTACTCCTTATTCCTTCATCCATCATGATCTCACCCAAAACTTGAAAACTTCAATAACACAAAACTCAACAAAACCTTCGTGAGATCCGTTAGTATAACAAAACAAATCACTACTATAAGTACTGTTGCAAACCCATTCGTATTTTATTTTTGCATTATACCTACTGTACTCTAACTTCACCATGGCTTATACCCCCCGATACAATCCATAGATTCATCAAAACAAGCAAGTAGTGCATCAAAAACAGAATCTGTCAAAAACAGAACAGTCTGTAGAAATCTGAATTATGGTCATACTTCTGTAACTCCAAAAATTCTGAAAAATTAGGACGATGTGGGAAATTCATATATCAATATTGTGTAAAAAATTCAGAAGGTTCTGACGTTCCAGAGAAAAAACAAAATTCCAGCACTGGATAGAAAACTTTCTGTTTTCAAACAACATCAATTATATTATCTTCCAAATCATCCCAAAGTATTTACTTGGCACAAACACTAATTAAAAACACAAAAACACCATCATACCAGTAGCATGACAGTAAAAACACACCATAACAGAAACTTATAATAAAAAATTCTTTTATTCATTGGGTTGCCTCCCAACAAGCGCTATTGTTTTATGCCCCTACCTAGGCATAATGCATAATTTCAAGTATTGTCATCTTTGGTTTCCAACTCCTCAATCACACATCCATGTTTTCTAATAGATTTAACATAAGTGTTTCTCACCATCACACTTCTAGGCACAAAATCAAGAATTTTACTTTTGTGAATAGGTTCCTTAATCATATCAATGAAATTGGGATACACGCTAATCATTTTAAGATCCTGATTTCCCTTACTGGAAGTAGCACCATTGGTTTTAGGAACATATACGAACTTGCAATTTTTATTGGGAGGATTTTTATCAATATTCTTAACGGAAGAAAAAGTTGACCCCAAGTTGATAATAATTTCTTCTATCTTATCGATTCTAGCGGGACTTTGTTCTATTCTTTCATTAACTACCGGTTCCTTTTCTTTTAAGGTTTTCAATGCGATTCCTACCTTAGAACCAAATTGAGTGATATGATTATGAAATTTTTTATCCAAATTCTCAAGGTGTTCAATAGTAGATATTTTACTTTCAATAGCCTCTAACCTTTGCATAACATGTTCCAAAGTCAAAGTTGTTTCATTAATAATGATAGGTGGTGATCCCACTAAATTTCCCATAGCATTAAAAGCATCCATAGAGGGACACATCAAGAAATTCCCTCCAGTAATAGTATCAAGCACAAATCTATACCAAGTAGTAATTCCCACATAAAAATTGCGAAGAAGAATAGTGGAGGATTGCTTACGACTTGATCTATTATGAGCATCGCAAATCCTATACCAAGCATCTTTTAAATTCTCTCCTCCCCTTTGTTTAAAATTAAGTACTTCATTTTCAGGGGTAATAGTAATGAGCGATGAACTAGCCATAATGGCAAAGCGAGCAAACGATCAAGCAAACAAGCAAACGAGAAAAAGGCAAACGAAAAATATTTTTGTATTTTTGTAAAAACGTTTTAGAAGTGGGGGAGATGAAAACGAGAGGCAAATGGCAAATAAAGTAAATGCAAGGAGATGAGAGTTTATGCGAAGGTACTTGATAGATGTTGATGATGTCTCCCTGGCAACGGCGCCAGAAATTCTTCCTGCTACTTGTAGCTTGCGTTGGTATTTCCCCGAAGAGGAAGGGATGATGCAGCATAGTAGAGATAAGTATTTCCCTCAGTTATGAAACCAAGGTTATCGAACCAGTAGGAGAATCACACAACACCTCGTTAGCAGTACCTGCACACAAACAACAAACCCTTGCACCCAACGCAAACGAGAGGTTGTCAATCTCTCGGCGGTAAATTGCAAGATTAAATTGTATGTGATAGATTGATAGATTGAAACAAAAATACAAAATAAAATAAATAAAGAAAGATGGCAGCAATATTTTTAGGGTTTTAGTAATATGATTTAGATAGACCCGGGGGCCATAGTTTTCACTAGAGGCTTCTCTCGAGAAAATAGCATACGGTGGGTAGACAAATTACTGTTGGGCAATTGATAGAAAAACAAATAATCATGACGATACCCAAGGCAATGATCATGTATATAGGCATCACGTCCAAGATTAGTAGACCGACTCGTGCCTGCATCTACTACTATTACTCCACACATCGACCGCTATCCAGCATGCATCTAGTGCATTAAGTCCATAAGAACGGAGTAATGCCTGAAGAACGATGACATGATGTAGACAAGATAAACTCACGTATGAATAAACCCCATCTTTTTACCCTTAGTAGCAATGATACATACGTCTCATGTCCCTTTCTATCACTGGGATTGAGCACCGCAAGATCGAACCCACTACAAAGCACCTCTTCCCATGGCAAGATAAATCAACTCAGTTGGCCAAACCAAATCAATAGATCGGAGAAGAAATATGAGGCTATAATAATCATGCATAAAAGAGTGCAGCAAAGACTCAAATAATTTCAAGGACAATCTGATCATAAACTCACAATTCATCGGATCCCAACAAACACACCGCAAAAAGAGATTACATCGGATAGATCTCCAAGAACACTAAGGAGAACATTGTATTGAAGATCAAAAGGAGAGAAGAAGCCATCTAGCTACTAACTATGGACCCGAAGGTCTGTGGTAAACTACTCTTGCATCATCGGAGAGGCAGCAAGGTTGATGTAGAGCCCCTCCGTGATCGATTCCCCCTCCGGCAGATTACCGGAGAAGGACCCCAGATGGGATCTCTCTGGAACAGAAACTTGAGGCGGCGGAAAAAGTAATTCATGGACTCCCCTAAGGGTTTCTAATTTTTCTGGAATTTATAGTGCTGGAATTAGGTCAAACGGAGCTCTGTGGGCCCCACGAGGCACCAGGGTGCGCCACCCCCCTGGGGCTCGCCCTGGTGGCTCGTGGGCCCCATAGAGGTCTTCTGGCCTCCTCCCAAAGCTTCTAGTGTTCTTCTGGTCCAATAAAAAATCTCCAAAAAGTTTCATTGCATTTGGACTTCGTTTGGTATTGATTTTCTGTAAAACAAAAACAGGGCAGAAAATAGCAACTGGCACTGGGCACTGAGTTAATAGGTTAGTCTCCAAAAATGATATATAATTGCTGTAAATGATTATAAAAACATCCAAGATTGATATTATAACAGCATGGAATAATAAAAAATTGTAGATATGTTGGAGACGTATCAGTAACCAAACAAGATCTCCAGGTGCGAAGACAACACGTTTTCTACCCTTATCTCCAGCAAGTTTATATTTAGCATTCATGCGCTCAATATTTTCCTTAGTTAACTCATGCATTTTTAAGATCAATTCAACACGTGTTTAGCATCAAAATTAACCTTCTCTGAAGATGGAATAGGCAACAAATCAATGGGTGCATGAGGTAGAAAACCATACACAATTTCAAAAGGGCACATCTTAGTAGTAGAATGTAGCGACGATTATAAGCAAATTCAATAAGAGGCAAGTATTCTTCCCACATTTTCAAGTTATTCTTCAAAACAGCCCTAAGCATAGTAGACAATGTTCTATTCACTACTTCAGTTTGTCCATCAGTTTGGGGGTGACATGTACTAAAAAGCAGTTTAGTCCCCAACTTAGCCCATAAACATCTCCAAAAGTGGCTAAGAAACTTAGTATCACAATCTGAAACAATAGTATTTGGCACACCATGCAAGCGAATAATTTCATGAAAGAACAAATCAGCAACATTAGCAGCATCATCGCTTTTATGACATGGTATAAAATGTGCCATTTTCGAGAATCTATCCACGACAACAAATATGCTATCCCTCCCCTTCTTTGTTCGAGGTAAACCTAAAACAAAGTCCATAGATATATCCTCCCAAGGAACACTAGGTACAGGCAAAGGCATATATAAACCATGAGGATTGAGTCATGACTTAGCTTTTTGACATGTAGTGCAGCGAGCAACAAAACGCTCAACATCTCGTCTCATCTTTGGCCAAAAGAAATGTGTAGCAAGTACATCCTCCGTCTTCTTGACGCCAAAGTGTCCCATTAATCCTCCTCCATGCACCTCCTACAACAACAAAAGACGAACGAAGCTAGCTGGAATGCATAGCTTGTTAGCACTGAACATAAATCCATCATTAATGATGAACTTGTTCCATGTTCTTCCTTCTTTACAATTCTGCATTACATCTCTAAAATCAGCATCATGCACATTTTGATCTTTGATGGTCTCCAAACCAAATATTTTAAAGTCAAGTTGTGAAAGCATAGAATAGCGACAAGATAATGCATCAGCAATAGCATTTTCTTTACCCTTCTTGTGTTTAATGACATAAGGGAAAGTCTCAATGAATTCAACCCATTTAGCATATCTATGATTCAGTTTAGCTTGACTTTTAATATGTTTCAAAGATTCATGATCAGAATGTATAACAAATTCTTTGGGCCATAAATAATGTTGCCATGTTTCGAAAGTCCGAACAAGAGCATATAATTCTTTATCATAAGTAGATTAGTTCAGACTAGGCCCACTCAATTTTTCAGAAAAGTACGCAATAGGTTTGCCACTTGTAATTGTTGGGGAACGTTGCATGGGAAACAAAAATTTTCCTACGCACACATAAGATCTATCCATGGTGATGAGCATCTACGAGAGGGAGAGTGAATCTACATACCCTTGTAGATCGCTAAGCGGAAGCGTTAATAAACGCGGTTGATGTAGTCGAACGTCTTCGCGATCCAAATCGCCGAGCGTCCCGCGATCCAATCACGATCCTTCCGATCTAGTGCCGAACGGACGGCACCTCCGCGTTCAACACACGTACGGCTTGATGACGCCTTCACCTCCTCGATCCAGCGAGCGATGGTGAAGTAGTGGTTGAGTTCCAGCAGCACGACGGCGTGGTGATGGTGGTGAGGAACAATCTCTGCAGGGCTTCGCCAAGCACTACGGAGATTATGACGGAGGAACTAGAGGGCTAGGGTTGCCGGCACACGGCTTGGGAAATCCTGATGTATCCCGTGTGCTAGCCCTGCCCCTCTATTTATATGTTGAGCCTTGGGGTCTAAACTTGGAATAAAAGCCTCCTCCGGGTCGGTTTTGCCCGCACAAGGTCGGTTTGGCCCGCAGGGAAAGAGTCCAACTCGGATCCCTGCCGAACCGTGCACAGCCGCGCACAAGCGGTAGTACCGCTTCACACAAGCGGTAGTACCGCTTGGGCGGTAGTACCGCTTCACACAAGCGGTAGTACCGCTCGGGCGGTAGTACCGCTTCACCAAGCGGTAGTACCGCTTACGCGGCAGCAAAATTACTTTTGCACTTTCCAATACCTTGTGGGCTTTATCCCTTTGGCTCATATAAAGTGTTGCTGCACCCGAACACTTCGGTAAACATCCGGAACCCATTCCGGTGAACTCCGGAACCCTTCCAGAGATCAAAACACTATTATCACATATATCAATCTTTACCTCCGGACTATTCCGGAGATCCTCGTCATGTCCGGGATCTTATCCGAGACTCCGAACAACTTTCGGTCACCAACATAATAACTCAATTATACTAATCGTCACCAAACGTTAAGTGTGTAGACCCTGCGGGTTCGAGAACTATGTAGACATGACCGAGACACCTCTACGGCCAATAACCAATAGCGGGACCTGGATGCCCATATTGGCTCCTACATATTCTACGAAGATCTTTATCGGTCGAACCTCTATGTCAAGGATTCAGTTAATCCCGTATGCTGTTCCCTTTGTTCTTCGGTATGTTACTTGCCCGAGATTCGATCGTCGGTATCACTATACCTAGTTCAATCTCGTTACCGGCAAGTCTCTTTACTCGTTCCGTAATACAAGATCCTGTGGCTAACTCTTTAGTCACTTTGCTTGCAAGGCTCAATGTGATGTTGTATTACCGAGTGGGCCCTGAGATACCTCTCCGTCATACGGAGTAACAAATCCCAGTCTTGATCCATGCCAACCCAACAGACACCCTCGGAGATACCTGTAGAGCACCTTTATAGTCACCCAGTTACGTTGCGACGTTTGATACACACAAGGTATTCCTCCGGTGTCAGTGAGTTGCATGATCTCATGGTCAAAGGAACAGATACTTGACATGCAGAAAACAATAGCAATAAACTGACACGATCAAATGCTACGTTTACAGTTTGGGTCTTGTCCATCACATCATTCTCCTAATGATGTGATCCCGTTATCAAATGACATCTCATGTCCATGGCTAGGAAACCTTAACCATCTTTGATCAACAAGCTAGTCAACTAGAGGCTTACTAGGGACACAGTGTTGTCTATGTACCCACACATGTATTTGAGTTTCCAATCAATACAATTATAGCATGGATAATAAACAATTATCATTAACAAGGAAATATAATAATAACCAATTTATTATTGCCTCTAGGGCATATTTCCAACAGTCTCCCACTTGCACTAGAGTCAATAATCTAGTTCACATCACTATGTGATTTACATTGTAATGAATCGAACACCCATGCAGTTCTGGTGTTGTTCATGTTTAGCCTTTGGAAGAGGTTTAGTCATCGGATCTGCAACATTTAGATCCGTGTGTACTTTGCAAATATTTATGTCGTCCTCCTTGATGTAATCGCGGATGGAATTGAAACGTCGCTTTATGTGTCTGGTCCTCTTGTGAAATCTTGGTTCCTTGGCTAGAGCAATGGCACCAGTATTATCACAAAACAGAGTCATTGGGTTAAGTGCACTAGGCACTACTCCAAGATCTGTCATGAACTCCTTCATCCAGACACCTTCCTTCGCCGCCTCCGAGGCAGCGATGTACTCCGCTTCGCATGTAGAATCTGCTACCACGCTTTGCTTGGAACTGCACCAGCTAACCGCACCCCCATTAAGAATAAATACGTATCCGGTTTGCGACTTAGAGTCATCCGGATCAGTGTCAAAGCTTGCATCGACGTAACCCTTTACGACGAGCTCTTGATCACCTCCATAAACGAGAAACATGTCCTTAGTCCTTTTCAGGTACTTCAGGATATTCTTGACCGCCGTCCAGTGTTCCATTCCTGGATCACTTTGAAACCTTCCGACCATACTTATGGCAAGGCTGACATCGGGTCTTGTGCACAGCATTGCATACATGATAGAGCCTATGGCCGAAGCATAGGGGATGACACTCATCTTTTCTCTATCTTCTGCAGTCACTGGGCATTGAGTCTTACTCAACTTCACACCTTGCAAAACAGGCAAGAACCCCTTCTTGGACTGATCCATTTTGAACTTCTTCAAAATCTTATCAAGGTATGTGCTTTGTGAAAGTCCTATTAAGCGTCTTGATCTATCTCTATAGATCTTGATGCCTAATATGAAAGCAGCTTCTCCTAGGTCCTTCATTGAAAAACTCTTGTTCAAATATTCCTTTACGCTTTCCAGCATTTCTATATTGTTTCCAATCAGCAATATGTCATCCACATATAATATTAGAAACGCTACAGAGCTCCCACTCACTTTCTTGTAAATACAAGCTTCTCCGTAAACTTGTATAAACTCGAACGCTTTGATCACATCATCAAAACGAAGATTCCAACTCCGAGATGCTTGCACCAGTCCATAAATGGATCGCTGGAGTTTGCAAACTTTGTCAGCATTCTCTGGATCGACAAAACCTTCTGGTTGCATCATATACAACTCTTCCTTAAGGTAACCGTTAAGGAACGCTGTTTTGACATCCATCTGCCAAATTTCATAATCGAAAAAGGCAGCTATTGCTAACATGATTCTGACGGACTTAAGCATCGCTACGGGTGAGAAGGTCTCATCGTAGTCAACTCCTTGAACTTGTGAAAAACCCTTTGCCACAAGTCGAGCTTTATAGACGGTGACATTACCGTCCGCGTCCGTCTTCCTCTTAAAGATCCATTTGTTCTGAATGGCCTTACGCCCTTCAGGTAATACTTCCAAAGTCCATACTTTGTTTTCATACATGGATCCCATCTCGGATTTCATGGCCTCTAACCACTTCTCGGAATCCGGGCCCATCATCGCTTCTCCATAGCTCGTAGGTTCATCGTTGTTTAACAACATGACCTCTAAGACAGGGTTGCCGTACCACTCAGGAGCAGTACGCGTCCTTGTCGACCTACGAGGTTCGATAGCAACTTGATCCAAAGCTTCATGATCATCATCATTAACTTCCTCTTCAGCTAATGTAGGCTCGACAGAAACAACTTTCTGCGTTGCGCTACTCTTAGGTTGAAGTAAAGGTTCAATAACCTCATCAAGTTCTATCTTCCTCCCACTCAATTCTTTCGAGAGAAACTCTTTCTCAAGAAATGTTCCGTTTTTAGCGACAAACACTTTGCCTTCGGATCTGAGGTAGAAGGTATACCCAACTGTCTCTTTTGGGTATCCTGTGAAGACGCATTTCTCCGCTTTGGGTTCCAGCTTTTCAGGCTGAAGCTTTTTGACATAAGCATCACATCCCCAAACTTTAAGAAACGACAGCTTTGGCTTCTTGCCAAACCAAAGTTCATATGGCGTCGTCTCAACGGATTTCGATGGTGCCCTATTTAAAGTGAATGCAGCTGTCTCTAATGCATAACCCCAAAACGATAGTGGCAAATCGGCAAGAGACATCATAGATCGCACCATATCCAATAAAGTTCGATTACGACGTTCGGACACACCATTACGCTGTGGTGTTCCAGGCGGTGTCAATTGTGAAACAATTCCACACTGTCTTAAGTGACTGCCAAACTCATAACTCAGATATTCTCCTCCTCGATCAGATCGTAGGAATTTAATCTTCTTGTTACGATGATTCTCAACTTCACTCTGAAATTGTTTGAACTTTTCAAATGTTTCAGACTTGTGTTTCATTAAGTAAATATACCCATATCTACTTAAGTCATCAGTGAAGGTGAGAAAGTAACGATAACCACTGCGCGCTTCAATACTCATCGGACCGCACACATCAGTATGTATGATTTCCAATAAGTCACTTGCCCGTTCCATTGTTCCAGAGAACGGCGTTTTAGTCATCTTGCCCATGAGGCATGGCTCACATGTGTCAAGTGATTCAAAATCAAGTGACTCCAAAAGTCCATCAGCATGGAGCTTCTTCATGCGTTTTACGCCAATATGACCTAAACGGCAGTGCCACAAGAAAGTGGTATTATCATTATCAATTCTATATCTTTTGGCATCAATGTTATAAACATGTGTATCATTACTATCGAGATTCAACAAGAATAAACCCCTCACATTGGGTGCATGACCATAAAAGATATTACTCATATAAATAGAACAACCATTATTCTCTGATTTAAATGAGTAACCGTCTCGCAATAAACAAGATCCAGATATAATGTTCATGCTTAACGCAGGCACCAAATAACACTTATTTAGGTTCATCACTAATCCCGACGGTAATCGAAGAGCGAGCGTGCCAACGGCGATCACATCAACCTTGGAACCATTTCCCACGCGCATCGTCACTTCGTCCTTTGCCAGCCTCCGTCTATTCCGCAGTTCCTGTTTTGAGTTGCAAATATGAGCAACCGCACCGGTATCAAATACCCAGGCACTACAACGAGAGTTGGTAAGGTACACATCAATAACATGTATATCATATATACCTTGTTTGTTGTTGGCCGCCTTCTTGTCAGCCAAATACTTGGGGCAGTTCCGCTTCCAGTGTCCAGTTCCCTTGCAATGAAAACACTCAGTTTCTGGTTTGGGTCCAGCCTTGGGTTTCTTCACGAGAGGAGCAACTGCTTTGCCACTCTTCTTAGAGTTACCCTTCTTACCCTTGCCATTTTTCTTGAAACTAGTGGTTTTATTGACCATCAACACTTGATGCTCCTTCTGAATTTCAGACTCAGCGACTTTCAGCATTTGAGAGGTGCAGCAATGGTGCTGAAATCTCTCATAAAACGCCTATAGAAACCAGCGAGGCCAAGGAAACTCCTCACTTGTGTGACCGTTTTGGGTTGCGGCCAACTCTCAATAGCTTGTCTTGGCTTTATCAACTTCAATTCCCTGTGGAGTAACAACATAGCCAAGAAAAGATACTCGGTCGGTGCAAAAGGTGCACTTCCCAAGGTTACCAAACAAACGTGCATCACGTAGAGTGATGACCCACAAGTATAGGGGATCAATCATAGTCCTTTCGATAAGTAAGAGTGTCGAACCCAACGAGGAGCAGAAGGAAATGACAAGCGGTTTTCAGCAAGGTATTTTTTGCAAGCACTGAAATTATCGGTAACGAGTAGTTTGATAGCAAGATAATTTGTAACGAGCAATAAGTAGTAATGGTAACAAGGGTGCAGCAAGATAGCCCAATCCTTTTTGTAGCAAAGGATAGGCCGGAACAAACTCTTATAGTAAGTAAAGCATTCTTGAGAGAAAAGGCATTAGAATTGCTCCACAAAGTATTATATTGGTCAAAAACATCCTAAATAACAGTAGGAAAATATGATGCAAAATGGACATATCAACTCCCCCAAGCTTAGACCTCGCTTGTCCTCAAGCGAAAGCCGAAATCGGTAATCATGACCACGTGTTTAGAGAGAGAGGTGTCGATAAAAACAAAATACGGACATGACATCATAAAACTTCTCATGAGCAAGTAACAATTCATCACAACAGTGAAGTGTAAGGCATAAACTTTCTTGGAAACTAGCAAACTATGTTCTCAGTCAACAAAGCAATTACAATTCATCATCTTTGCAGGAAGAGTCTCATGTAGGAGCTTTTGTTTAGCAAGTCCACATACTCAACCATCATTTAGTCTTCTATGATTGCTGACACTCATGACATATATATGGAGCAAAAGTTTCAGTCAGACACATAGAAAGATAGGGGCTTATAATTTTGCCTCCCAACTTATTTACCTCAAGGGTAATGTCAACAATAATAACTCATGATCACCCATATCCAACTGGATATATATGTCTAGATCTTTCCCCACCACATGATGCTTGCAAAAGAGAAAAAATAAAAAGGAATAGAGAAGAACACTATTGATTCTTGCATGAAAAGTAAATACATAAAAGTAAAAGACAGGCCCTTCGCAGAGGGAAGCAGAGGTTGTCATGCGCTTTTTATTTTTGGATGTGCAAGCTCTTAATGCAAAGGAACGTCACTTTATATTGCCCCTTGTGATAGCAACCTTTATTATGCAGTCCGTCGCTTTTATTTCTTTACCATCACAGGTTTGTACAAGGCTTATTTTCCCTTACAATAAAAGATCATGCATATTTAAGAGCAATTTTTATTGCTTTATGCACCGATGACAACTTACTTGAAGGATCTTATTCAATCCATAGGTAGGTATAGTGGACTCTCATGACATGAATCTTGGTTTAAGGGTTTTTGGATGCACAAGTAGTATTTCTACTTGGTGCGGATTTTTGGCTAGCAAAGATATTGAGCAAGCACCACATGTTGGAGGATCTATAACAATATAACTTCTATGTGAATATAAGAAAACATAACTCATTATGTTGTCTTCCTTGTCCAATGTCTACAATTTGACATAAAATACTTAATGGGGGCTCACAATCATAAAAGATGTCCAAGATAGTGTATTTATGTGTGAATCTTCTCTTCCCCTATTAATTCTTTCATGAATTGCATCGTTAACCAATGCTATGTTTGCTATCCTCCAATAAATTTTACCACTTACACTTTTCTTTATGTAATGTCATTACTTTCCATAAGATTAGCATATGATCTTTTTCATTATTTTCATGGCTATGCTTGCAATATAAAAGTAAAGATGTAAAAACTCAAACTACTCTTTATTATATAACTCTCAACTCGATTACATAGATAGATAGCTCACGAAACTAGCACTCGAAAATAAATCATACTAAACTTTTATTCAACTAGATCACGAAATAACTAAGGATCGAACTAAAAATAGGTAAAGATAATAAAAGTGATGGTGATACGATACCGGGGCACCTCCCCCAAGCTTGGCACAAGCCAAGGGGAGTGCCCATACCCGTGTGCTCAAGTTTCCTTCTTCGGAGGGGGTGATGATGATGATGGGGCAGGCTTGTTTCTTTTCCTGAGAACATGTTTTTCCTCCTTCAGCCTATTGACCTCTTGTTCAAGTCTCAATATCCTTTGGCATAGCTCGTTATGGTTTTCCTGCAGAAGACGGTGAGGGATAAATAGGAACTTAGATTCGTTTACTGTGTTTGGGAGGCTTGACTTCTTGAACTCCACATGCATGTCCCCTAGTTGAGGTAGAGGTACATCTTCCTCATCCTCGCTTGAGGATTCTATCCTTTCTCGATCAGCATCCTCCTCCTCCTCATCCGTTGGCCACTCATATGGATCCTTATCGCCATAAATCCTTGGGTTGGTGATGTAGTGGGAAACATAGCTCTCCCCGTACGAATCTTGTGAAGACATGATGTTGAATCTGACAGAAAAATAGCACAAAACAAGAACAGTGGATATTTCCGCGATGCGGTGGTCAAAACGTCCGGGAGTATATATAAAGAATTTTTATCTTGTAGAACAAGTAATCCAGAAGAAAACGGAGTTGGGAAGGCTCACGAGGGGCCCAGAGCCACCAGGGCGCGCCCAGGGGGGTGGCCGCGCCCTGGTGCCTCGTGTGCACCTCGTGGGTCCCCTCGGGTATTTCTTATTTTGGTATTTTTCTAATATTCCAAAACTGACAAAAAATATTTTTACGGAATTTTTGGAGTCGGTTTACTTACCGTATCACATACCTATTCCTTTCGTGGTTCTGGAGTGTTCTGGAAGGTCTCACTTATGTGTTCCTCCGGTGTCATAGTTTGAATAATATTGGTTTCAACATTAATAGGTGTACCTGAGATATAATGCTTAATTCTTTGTCCATTGACCACCTTCGGGTTAGTTCCTTCGGAATTGTTGATTTTGATAGCTCTGGAACGATAAACTTCTTCGATGACATACGGTCCTTCCCATTTGGAGACAAGTTTTCATGAAAAGAATCTAAAATGAGAATTGTACAATAGAACATATTCACCCACTTTGAATTCCCGTTTTTGGATTCTCTTATCATGCCATCTTTTAACTTTTTCTTTAAATAGCTTAGCATTTTCATAAGCTTGGATTCTCCATTCATCTAATGAGCTAATATCAAATAGCCTCTTTTCACCGGCAAGTTTAAAATCATAGTTAAGTTCTTTAATTGCCCAATATGCTGTATGTTCTAACTCAAGAGGTAAATGACATGCTTTTCCATAAACCATTTTATACGGAGACATACCCATAGGGTTCTTATAAGCAGTTCTATAAGCCCATAGTGCATCATCAAGTTTCTTAGACCAATTCTTTCTAGATCTATTAACGGTCTTTTGCAAAATTAACTTTATTTCTCTATTGCTCAGTTCAACTTGACCACTAGATTGAGGGTGATAAGGAGATGCAATTCTATGGTTGACATCATATTTAGCAAGCAGTTTACGGAATGCACCATGAATAAAATGTGAACCACCATCAGTCATTAAATATCTAGGGACTCCAAACCTCGGGAAATAACTTCTTTAAGCATTTTAATTGAAGTGTTATGATCGCACTACTAGTTGGAATAGCTTCTACCCACTTAGTAATGTAATCAACAGCAACTAAAATATGTGTATACCCATTAGAGGAAGGAAAAGGTCCCATATAATCAAATCCCCAAACATCAAATGGTTCAATAACAAGTGAATAATTCATAGGCATTTCCTGACATCTACCAATATTTCCAATTCTTTGACATTCATCACAAGATAAGACAAACTTACGAGCATCCTTGAAAAGAGTAGGCCAATAAAAACCAGATTGTAATACCTTATGTGCGGTTCTGTCTCCAGCATGGTGTCCTCCGTAAGCCTCGGAATGACACTTCCATAGGATTTGTTCCTGTTCATGCTTAGGTATACAACGTCTAATAATACCATCTACTCCTTCTTTATAAAGATGTGGGTCATCCCAGAAGTAATGTCTTAAATCAAAGAAGAACTTTTTCTTTTGTTGGTATGTGAAACTAGGTGGTATAAATTTAGCAACAATGTACTTAGCATAGTCTGCATACCAAGGTGTATTACGAGTAGCATTTATAACAGCTAGTTGTTCATCAGGAAAACTATCATCAGTAGGCAGTGGGTCATCAAGAATATTTTCCAACCTAGACAAGTTGTCGGCTACGGGATTCTCAGCTCCCTTCCTATCAGTAATATGCAAGTCAAATTCTTGTAGCAATAGAACCCACCTAATGAGTCCAGGTTTAGCATCTTTCTTTTCCATAAGGTACTTAATAGCAGCATGATCGGTGTGAACAATTACTTTAGAATCAACAATGTAAGATCTGAATTTATCACATGCAAACACAACTGCTAAAAATTCTTTCTCAGTAGTAGCATAATTTCTTTGAGCACTGTCTAGAGTTTTACTAGCATAATGGATAACATTTAATTTTTTATAAACTCTTTGTCCTAGAACAGCACCAACAGCATAATCACTTGCATCACACATAATTTCAAATGGTAAGTTCCAATTAGGTGGTTGAACAATAGGTGCAGAGGTTAAGACTTTCTTAAGTGTTTCAAAGGCTTCTACACAATCATCATCAAAAACAAATGGAACATCTTTTTGTAGGACATTAGTAAGAGGCCTAGAAATCTTAGAGAAGTCTTTAATAAACCTTCTATAGAAACCAGCATGACCAAGGAAAGTTCTTATACCTTTAATATCTTTAGGACATGGCATTTTCTCGATTGCATCAACTTTAGCTTTGTCTACTTCAATACCTCTTTAGGACATGACCAAGGAAATTTTATGTCCCAAGACAATACCTTCATTTACCATAAAGTGGCACTTCTCCCAATTCAAGACAAGATTAGTTTCTTCACATCTCTACAAAACTCGATCAAGGTTGCTCAAGCAATCATCAAAAGAAGTTCCGTAAACGGAAAAATCATCCATGAAAACCTCAACAATCTTTTCACAAAAATCAGAGAATATAGCAGTCATCCATCTTTGAAAAGTTGCAGGTGCATTGCATAAACCAAAAGGCATACGTCTATAAGCATAAGTTCCAAAAGGACACATGAAAGTGGTTTTCTCTTGATCTTCTGGTAATACAGGTATTTGAGAGAAACCAGAATATCCATCAAGATAGCAAAAGTGTGTGTGCTTAGATAGCCTTTCTAACATTTGATCAATAAAAGGCAAGGGGTAATGATCTTTTCTAGTAGCTTTGTTTAATTTCCTAAAATCAATTACCATCCTATAACCGGTTGCAATTCTTTGTGGAATGAGTTCACTCTTATCATTAGGAACAACGGTAATACCTCATTTCTTAGGAACACAATGAACAGGACTTACCCATCTACTATCAGCTATGGGATAGATTATACCTGCTTCTAGAAGCTTTAATATTTCAGTTGTTACAACATCCTTCATCTTAGGATTTAATCGTCATTGGTGGTCAACAACTGGTTTAGCATCCGGTTCCATATTAATCTTGTGTTGACATAGAGTGGGGCTAATGCCCTTAAGATCATCAAGAGTATATCCAATAGCGGCACGGTGCTTCCTCAGAGTTTTTAGTAATCTCTTTTCTTCATGCTCTGAAAGGTTAGCACTAATAATAACAGGATATATCTTCTTTTCATCAAGATAAGCATATTTCAATGTATCAGGCAATTGTTTCAATTCAAAGACAGGATCACCCTTAGGTGGAGGAGGACCTCCAAGAGTTTCAACAGGAAAATTGTGTTTATGGATAGGTGGTTGATCAAAGAACATCTTATCTATTTCATTTCTTTCATTCATGTGCATATTGTTTTCATGGTCTAGCAAATATTGTTCTAACGGATCAGTTGGAGGTACGGCAATAGAAGCAAGACCAATAATTTCATCTCTATTAGGCAATTCTTTATCATGAGGTTATCTACGGAATTTAGAGAAATTAAACTCATGTGATACATCAGCAAAGTTAACGCTGACAGTTTCTTTAGCGCAATCAATCTTAGCATTAATGGTGTTCAAGAAGGGCCTACCAAATATAATGGGACAAAAATCATCTTGTGGAGAATCAAGAACTAGAAAATCAGTAGGGTATTTTATTTTTCCACACAAGACTTCAACATCTCTAACAATCCCAAGCAGTGAAATAGTATCTCTATTCGCAAGCTTAATAGTAACATCAATGTCTTCTATCTCAACAGGTGCAATATCATTCATAATTTCTTGATATAAGGTAAATGGAATAGCGCTCACACTAGCACCCACATCACATAAACCATGGTAGCAATGATCTCCTATTTTAACTGAGACAACAGGCATGCCAACGATAGGTTTATTCTTATCTTTAGGATCGGGCTTAGCAATTCTAGCGGCTTCACCACAAAAGTAAATAACATGCACGTCTATATTATTGACTAAGAGATCTTTAACCATAGCAACATTAGGTTCAACTTTAATTTGTTCAAAGGGTCTAGGTGCTCTAATATTACTTTTGTTAACCACATTTGAAACTTTAGCATGTTCCTTTATCCTAACAGGAAAAGGTGGTTTCTCAATATAAGCAGTAGGCACAACTGGATCAACATTGTAAATGATAGTTTCATCCTTAACTATAACGGGTCCCTCAATCTTTTCTTTAATAGGGGGATGATATTGAAACCACTTCTCCTTAGGGAGATCAACATGAGTAGCAAATGATTCACAAAAAGAAGCTATTATCTCAGAGTCAAGTCCATATTTAGTGCTAAACCTGTGGAAAGCTTCAGTATCCAAAAAAATTTTAACACAATCGAACTCAAGTATTATACCTGACTCATTACCTTTGTCGAGTCCCAAATTTTCAGAATTGCGTTTAATTCTTTCCAGAAGATCCCATCTGAATTCAATAGTTTTCTTCATAAAGGAACCAGTTGAAGAATAATCGAGCATGGTTTGATCATTATGAGAAAGCCGAGCATAAAAATTCGGTAAGATGATTTCTCTTGAGAGCTCATGATTGGGGCATGTGTACATCATGTACTTAAGCCTCCCCCAAGCTTGAGCGATACTTTCTCCTTGATGGGGCCAAAAATTATATATATAATTCCGATCACGATGAACCAGATGCATAGGATAAAACTTTTGATGAAGTTCTAATTTCAGTCGGTTCCAATCCCAAGCTCCAATATCATCGCATAGCCTATACCATTGCAATGCTTTTGCCCCCCCCAAAGATAAAGGTAAAACCTTATTCTTAACTCCATCTTTGGATAATCCTGCAAGCTTAAATAATCCACAAACTTCATCCACATAGATTAGGTGCATATCAGGATGTTTAGTTCCATCTCCTGCATAAGGATTAGCTAGCAGTTTTTCTATCATACCCGAAGGAATCTCATAATAAATATTTTCAGTAGGTGCAGTAGGTTGAGGAGAAACTCTTTGTGCTTCCGGTCGAGGTGAAGATACCCCGAACAAACCCCTCAAAGGATTGTTTGCCATAGTAACAAGTAACAGTAAATTTCAGCACGTAATATAAATGTTTCCTTACCAAATTCCACTCACCAAAGCCGCTTCACTCCCCGGCAACGGTGCCAGAAAAGAGTCTTGATGACCCACAAGTATAGGGGATCAATCTTAGTCCTTTCGATAAGTAAGAGTGTCGAACCCAACGAGGAGCAGAAGGAAATGACAAGCGGTTTTCAGCAAGGTATTTTCTGCAAGCACTGAAATTATCGGTAACGAGTAGTTTGATAGCAAGATAATTTGTAACAAGCAATAAGTAGTAACGGTAACAAGGGTGCAGCAAGATAGCCCAATCCTTTTTGTAGCAAAGGATAGGCCGGAACAAACTCTTCTAGTAAGTAAAGCGTTCTTGAGGACACACGGGAATTTTATCTAGTCACTTTCATCATGTTCGTTTGATTCGCGTTCGTTACTTTGATAATTTGATATGTGGGTGGACCGGTGCTTGGGTGCTGTTCTTACTTGAACAAGCCTCCCACTTATGGTTACCCCCTCTTGCAAGCATCCGCAACTACGAAAGAAGAATTAAGATAAATCTAACCATAGCATGAAACATATGGATCCAAATCAGCCCCTTACGGAATTAAGCTTCTGTCACTCTAGCAACCCGTCATCTAATTACTACTCCACAATGCATTCCCTTAGGCCCAAAGATGGTGAAGTGTCATGTAGTCGACGTTCACATAACACCACTAAGGGAGACAACAACATACATATCATCAAAATATTGAATGAATACCAAATTCACATGATTACTTATGACAAGACTTCTCCCATGTCCTCAAGAACAAAAGTAACTACTCACAAATCATCTTCATGTCCAAGATCAAAGGGGTATTGAATAGCATAATGGATCTGAACATATAATCTTCCACCAAATAAACCAACTAGCATCAACTACAAGATGTAATCAACACTACTAGCAACCCACATGTACCAATCTGAGGTTTTGATACAAAGATTGAATACAAGAGATGAACTAGGGTTTGAGATGAGATGGTGCTGGTGAAGATGTTGATGAAGATTGGTCCTCCCACGATGAGAGGGTTGTTGGTGACGACGATGGCTTCGATTTCCACCTCCCGAAGGGAAGTATCCCCAGCGAAATCGCTTCGCCGGAGAGAAAAGTTCTCCTGCCCAGGTTCCGCCTCGAGACGGTGGCGCTCCGTCCCGAAAGTCCTCTCCTTATTTTTTTTCTAGGGCAAATGGGCTTATATACCAGAAGATGGGCACTGGAGGCTGGCCAGGGGCCCCACAAGCCACCTGGGCGCGCCCAGGGGGGTGGGCGCGCCATGGTGCCTTGTGGGCACCTGGGTGGCCCCCTCTGGTATTTATTTTCTCCAATAATTTTTATTTATTCCAAAATAAATATCCGTGAAATTTTAGCTCATTTGGAGATGTGCAGAATAGGTATCTCTGACATAGCTTTTTCAGGTCCAGAATTCCAGATGCCGGCAATCTCCCTCTTCATATAAATCTTGCAAATTAAGAGAGAAAAGGCATTAGAATTGCTCCGCAAAGTATTATATTGGTAAAAAACATCCTAAATAATAGTAGGAAAACATGATGCAAAATGGACGTATCATAGAGCAATAAAAATAGCACGTAAATGTTCCAAATATTCCTCCAAAGATCTGCTATAAATCAGTATATCTTCAAAATAGACTACCACAAACCATCCAATGAAAGCACGTAAAACTTTGTTAATTAATCTCATGAAAGTACTAGGTGCATTAGTTAACCCAAAAGGCATGACTAACCACTCATATAATCCAAACTTAGTTTTAAATGTTGTTTTCCAGTCATCTCCCAATTTCATACGAATTTGATGGTATCCACTACGCAAATCAACTTTGGAGAATATTGTAGAGACACTCAATTCATCAAGCATATCATCTAGCCTAGGAATAGGATGACGATAACGAATAGTAATATTATTAATGCATCTACAATCAAGACACATACGTGATGTACCATCCTTTTTTGGGACTAGTATAATAGGAACATGTCATGCCCAATATGCGGTCCTATCCTCAAGGGACTCGAAAATCCCACTAAGGATAGAAGCGCATATCGGAGACGCTTCGCAAGGTGGATATCATTACAACATACCATGTACTGAATAGATGAGAATACGAGATAAAGGCTTACACTCGCCACAAGCTACAGCATGAATACATCAATACATCAATACATAGCAATCATCAGACAGAAGAGTAGGATCCGACTACGGATGAAATCAAACGAAAAAGAAGAACGACATCCACCCTGCTAGTCCCAGGCTGCCAACCGGGAACCCATCCTATGATCGACGAAGAAGAAGAAGCAGAAGAAGAACTCCAAAAGCAAACATGCATCGCGCTCATGTCAAATCATCGCTTTACCTGTACCTGCATCTGTTGTTGTAGTAAACTGTGAGCCACGAGGACTCAGCAATCCCATCACCATGGGTAGCTAGACTATCAAAGCTTAAATGGGTATCGAAGGGTAAGGTGGTGAGGTTGCAGCAAGCACTAAGCATTGTATGGTGGCTAACTTACGAGTACAAGAATAAGGAAAGTAAACTACGCATAACGGTCGCAATCTAGTAATGATCAAGATGTGATCCTGAACACCTACTTACGAGTCAAACATAACCCCACCGTGTTCTCTTCCCGAACTCCCTCGAAAAGAGACGATCACGGTTACGCACGCGGTTGGTGTATTTTAATTAGAATTAGTTTCAAGTTCTCTACAACCGGAGGTTATAAATTTCCAAGTCGCCACATAACCGCGGGCACGGCTTCGCATAAGATTTAACCCTACAGGGGTGTTCCAACCTGGTCCATCACAAACCAACACAAGCTGCGGTGGAACGACCTCAACCTCAAGAAAACCCGATCAACCTCGAGTCAGCCCGAAGTATCCTCGGAATCCCGGTGCACAAGACATTTCGACAATGGTAAACAAGTCCAGCAAGACCTCACGGCGTGCTGACACCCTGATAGTAGCTGCACGTATCTCTTCTCAGGCCATGACCGGATGAGCAGTCCGTACAACTAAAACCAGTGCCTCGAGTTTCCTCGTGGTGGCGCTGCAAGGGGCTCTAGTTTGGACCAGCACCATCAGCACTGGCCCACCTATTTTATGTTGAATTAAGAATCCTCGGGTTCATGACGCCCTATGCAAAATTAATTATTTAATTCAGTATTATTATGTGGGCAAATGTTAAAACCAAAGTTGGGCCTTGCTGGAAACGTTTATTCAAAGCGAACTGTCAAGAGGGTCCCATAACCCCTGAGCATGTTAGGAACGCTAATCAAGGAACATAACACCGGTATTGCAGAAACTAAGGCGGCGTGAGTGGAACAAAACACTAGGCAAAAGGCCGAGCCTTCCACCCACTACCAAGTATATAGATGCATTAATTAAATAAGAGATATTGTGATATCCAACATATCCATGTCCCAACATGGAACAACCTGCAACTGCACCTGCAACTAGCAACGCTATAAGAAAGGGGCTGAGCAAAGCAGTAACATAGCCAAACAACGGTTTGCTGGGATGGTGGAAGGTTAGAGGCTGTTTCATGGCATTTTGGGAGGCTGACAAACAAGTGGTAGGTAGCGAGACATAGCGATAGCATCGAGACAACTAGCAAGCAAAGATAGTAGTGATATCCAAGGTAATGGTCATCTTGCCTGAAATCCTGCTAGGAAGAAGACCGAATCCATGACGAAGATGAACACGCGTAGTCGAACGAATCCTCACACTTCGCAACATAACCGGGACTATTGAGAAGAAGCACAACCGGAAAGAAGGAAACAACATGGTAAACAAACAAGCATAATCATGGCATAATGCACAACCGAGTATGATGCATGTCAAGTTTAGAGATGCATGACATGGCAAAGTGCAACAATTAAAATACTACACATTAAGTGAAGCTCAATATGCAACGAGTTGCATATTGATGAAACTCCACAACAATTACTTAATTCACTCTCGTTTATATACTCAACAAGATTAAATGTTGTTACACATGGCAAGAGGTGAAGCATAATTAATCTACCTATCTAGGCAATTTAAATGAGGCTGGAAACAACAAACAACAATTCTGGAAAATCCCCATATGCAAATTTTGAATTTGGTACTGTACTGCCTAAAACACAATTTTAATGTTGTTAAACAGCAAAAGTAAGTGCACCATGTTAATCTACACATTTTTCTACCCCATTTACATATAAAGTTTATTTAATTCGGAGCTACGGTTATTTAGTTAGGAAATAAACCATTTTAGCATGTCATTAATGCAAACAGCAATTTAAATGTTTTTAACATGCATGAGAATGACATATTCAAGTTGTATGCAATTTTATGAAAACATAGGCATATATCAAGATATGAGGCATTTGTCGCCATGGCGAAAAGAAATGGGTGCCACAGCGGCGAAAACGGAAATGATGCCACGGCAACATTCCTTTGATCCGGCAACTCGTGGAGAAACCAGTGCAAAAGAAACATAGGACATGCGGAATGTGCAAAAGCAACGGGGAGTGATCCCGGTTACCGGGTGTCCCACGGGTCGATGGCATGGCAACAAGGAACGTGCAAGTATCAATTCGGACATGGAGCGAACACGAGCATCTCATACAACACAACATTCATTCATGGGCGGTCGTCTCGGCGGTTATACCTTCGAAGCGTGCATTTGGAGTGGATCAAGTTCGGTAGAGGGAAGTAGACGTTCTCTTGATGTAGTGGAAGTAGTGGCTCTCGTTTGTTTCGGAGAGGAACTTGATGAATCCAAGCCTTTCAGGGTCGACGGTAGTGGTACTCGTTCCGTAGACGAACTTGATGGGTCGCCGATGTCGTGGTACTTGGTGACATGCACGGGGTGGTAGTTGTACATGTTTGTAGACGTCCGATGTCGTTCGTAGAGGTACTTGGCGCATCGTTTTGGTGTCCTTGGACTTGGCGATCCATGTGGTACTCGTGGTACTTGGCAAAACACACGGCGGCGGTAGAGGTACACTTGTCGTAGTGGTACTTGGCGAAAACCCCCGAGACAACACTTGACGATCCGGGTACGTGTCTTGGCGGTGTTGGCAACGGTGACAGTCATGTGCAGCGGGCTACAGGACATGCGAGACTTGGTTTGAACCAAAAGAAGTAGCACAAGGCCTCGGTGCGGTGGTCTTGCCAACGACGGAAAAAGGGGCAGCGGAAACTTGAAGAGCGACGAGGGAGACCAGCGGGGATGGGACGCGACGTCTGGGCTCCCTCCAGATCAGGCGCGAGGGCGACGCAGAGGCGACCGGCGATAGAGATCGAACGGCAGGGGCGTCCTCGAATGGGACGGTGTTGCTGCTCCGGCGGCATCAAGGTGCCGCAGGAGAGGAGGCGCGCGGTTGAGGCCGTGCGGGAGGATGAGCTCGAGCACGGGAACTCCCTGGACGTGGACGAGCGAGGAGGCAAGAGGCCTCGGGATGGCTGCTGTGGGCGAGCGAACGCAGGCAATGCAGGGGGTGAGGGAGGCGCGGGAGAGAGTGGGGATCGATCGGGAGAGATGGGGATCGGGCTAGGGTTAAAACAGGGGCGGCTGGGCTGGTGCTCAACCTTGGGCCGGCTGGACTGGGTTGCTCCCTCTTTTTCCTTCTTATTAATTCTCCTTAACAGAAAAATAGCAAGAAAGAAAAGGAGAGGAAAGAAAAGAAAAGGTACGAGGAAGAATTTGGGGAAGGGGCTAATTTTCTTGGACTCGCAAAAATGAGCTTAACCCAAGAAAATAGGAGTTTGCATGAATGCAAGAATTAAATTCAAATTCATTTGAATTTAATTAAAATGGTTTGAACTAGGACAAGGTTTTAGAAGAGTCCGAAATGTTGGGAATTTTGGTGGAGATTCAATAAATGGGAAAAGTATTTGGGGGAAAGTTTGGAGAACAAACTTGAAGCGGAAAAGGCATGAGATTTATTTGCAAGTGTGTTGATGGGTTATTTCCATGTTAATGGAATATTTTATTATATCTCCCTAAATATGGAGAGGATATGTTATAAAGAGAAATCACCCTCAATTTAAATAGATCGAAGATCTATACAATTTATTTATTAAGTTGCAAAAAAAATTAATGACATGATGGCATGATGAAATAATGCAATGCAAAAGAAATAACACCGGGCAAACAATATAATAATAATAATAATAATAATAATAATAGAAAGAATCGGTCTCGGGGTGTCACAACACTCCCCCACTTGCAAGAGATCTCGCCCCGAGATCTTAGGAATGAGAAGAGGAAGAGGAAGAGGTAAAACTAAGTTGCTTCTTATACAAACGAGTGAAACCAAAGAACCTTGACAGGTTGAAAAACTTGAAGAAATGACACGACGGAGATGAACGAAATTGAAAACTCTCCGTTGCACAAGAGGAACAAGGAGTACAACGGAACCAAGCGCTCAAGGGACAAGATAGTGTATGAAACCACTCCGGTTAAAACGAGATGGACAAGGAATAAGGAAGAAAGAATTTGGACAGCACTCCAGTTAAATGGATAAGCAAGGAAAAGAACATGATCTTGGCGAAACGAGATAATGGATCGAAGAGAGCAACATCACAATGCCTCCGGAACGAAAGAATAGAAGCTAGATCGTCGGAAAGAAAAGAACGGTGAAGAAAATGACAACTTCTCTCACCATTGAATTTGAAAAGCACCCTTATAAAGAAGGATTGAACGGAATTGTTGGAAAATCAACAAAGAAAAGAATAAGCTTGGTGTGGGCTTATGGAAAACATCTCAAAATTATGAGGTGACAACCTGCCACTAACGGAAATAACTGATTGCTTGAGATCTCGAAGAGATGAAAACCTCTTTCACCGAGAAGAGAAGGAGATACTTGGATCATTGATAAGCACCATAATAGCAACATTCGTTAGGGAAGGCTTAAGGTGAAATATAACCCAAGATAACTCATTCCTGAATGAAGAGAAAAATGATGGGTTTAAATATCTCATTCCTGACAACTTGTGAATCATGAAACACGAAGGGACATTGTCAATAAAGACATAACACCACCTCAAAAGACAAGGTAGATAGGATTTGCACTTTGAAAAGCAAGACGAAGAATACTTGAGCTCCTCCAACAAGAATCTTAAAGAGCACCTCGAGAAAGAATTAAATCCTTAACAAACCACCATGAAGAGCCTCTTTGACGAACTCCGCAAATGAAAGGATGCTAGAAAAGAAATGAAGGTTGAAAGAATAAGATTGAAGCCTTGCAATGATTTAGATGGAGCTTCTTGAAGAGATTAATGATAAAACTTGGCACTCCGGAAGAAAAAGATGGAGCAAAGGGAACCAAGACTTCATTCATCATGAACAAAACTCCGGAAGAAGGAATTAGTTCACCTCGATGAAATAAGAATAAGAATTATGTCATGCTTACCCTTCATCAACTTAAATTGATGACAAACAATGGATTGGCATGCCACTTATTCTTCTTGAAAAGATTGAAGAGAGATATAGCTCAAACTTGGGAAGGTCTTCAACGAAACACCGGTAGGATTTTGGAAAGAATGAATGAATTGATATTATAACAAAGGAAGAGGAATGTTGAACGAACCACCGTAAGAACTGAAAACAAACGAAGAAAAGAGAACGGATCGCCGTGAAGAATTAGAAGACGAATGAAGATACTTGAGGGAATTTAGGTACAAGAGAACGAAGAGATCACAAGCCGACTAAGAATACTTGAACGATGCACCGGAAGAATTTGGAGATGAACGAAGAAACATCAATTGAGAAAAAATTTGTAGAATATGGTGAAAGATGAGAATGAAGAATCCTTCTGGAATGACGGCCCTCGAAGAATCAAATGAAAGCAACTCCTAAAATACTCCGGATGGGTATGAAAAGAATTTCTCACGATCGAAACAATTTGAGAGGATAGCAATAACCATGAATCTTCAAGAGAACGGATAATGATTTAAGAGAAACTCTTCTTCGGTCTTCAAAACTGAGAGTGACGATGAGAACCACCATGAAGAATTTATGAGATACTCCGGAATAATGACGAATAGAAAAGTTGAGCCAAATTTGAAAAGAATTTGAAAGAGATCTTGGAGAGGGATATGACTGATGTTATCCATTCTTACGTCAAGCTTAGAAAGAATTTGAGAATAACTCCGGGAAAAATTAGAAGAGTCAGGGAAGATCCTGGGAAAAGACCTGTGGGTTAGGGCCCACTCAAAAGAAACACCGTTGGAATTGATCACTTGAAGAGACTGCTCCGGTTGATTTGAAAGACTTGAATGAGGTAACAATCGCGAGGATCTTGAATGGAAACACGAATCTTCTGAGATAATTTCTTCGCACCGGAAAAGAATAGAGAGAGGAGAATAAACAAGAGAGGCTTGAAAAAGAATTTCCAACATGGGAAAACATGTGAACAAAAAGGGAATGATATGATCAACACCGAAAGCTTGAATTTAATTCACCAGAGAAGAAAACGAGAACGAAGAATGATGAACTTGTAGCTCCTGAGCATCTTCATGAGAATCACCGGTTAAGAACATTGAAGGAAAAGAATGGAGAGACTTCACATGAATAAAATGGATGCCCGATTCGAGATTTCGGACTCCGCAAAGAAAAAGGGTGGGTGGGTGGGGAAAATAAAGACAACTTGGGATGGGTGAAACGAACGCCGTTGAGAAAAACTGGGAATTGATCTTGCAAATGTTGAAAGGATTGAATTAATTCGAGGAGAAGCACGTCGGTTGAAAAAGAATTTACATGACAATCTCGATGATCAAGAAGGATTAGCACTCCCATAGAAATATGAGAACACCGCTTAGGCAAGGTATGGAATCAACACTTGACTTCGAAGCAACTCAAATACTACAGCTCAAAACAAAACAAAGGATTTGGCTTGGAGACTAAGCCGGAACAAACATATGATAGAGATTTCGTCTGAAATTTTCGTGGTGGGGCCCACACAGGCTCGATCTTATAGTGGCCATCCGTACAAGGTAGTGTATGAGACTACAAAGCGTCCCCGAATCATAGCGAAGCTACAAGGATTCTTTAAGACGCAACGAGCACCGCTGTAAAAACGACCGTGAGCAGGCGGACCACTAGACGTCGAACCCCAATCTCATATCATGCATCTGTCGGAAAGATATCCTAGGTAACTACTTGAATTCCCACCTAAGAACTCCCGAAACTTCTTGGTTATGCGATCAGGTTGTGGGTCCAGGAACCTACTCAGTAATCAACAACCTAATCAGCTGCAACTGCATCCGCAACCCTTAACACACGACCGAGAAACTTCGCAAATTCGTCTACCTCAGACCTTCGAAAACACAGCGATACTAGTCACGGTGGATCATCCGAGCTATCTCCTCCAGTACTGGGGAAAAGTCACAGCACTATTTGCCACCACAAAAAGTATAGAAGTGTTTCGATGTCGGCGTCCTTTGGTATTCAGGAACTGAAACGATAGCGAATGTGACAAGAACCCCTTGGAGCTCAACTCCCCGGGTCCAATCCATACGGTCAGGAGGCACCAAGAACAGAATTCTGTCACACCGATATCGCAACGATTCCGAAAATACCCGCGTGATCCTAAAAAAAATTGAGTGAGAAGAGTAGTAGAATCAAAACACCTACGTCACAATTCCTCACCAGAGCAATGAAGGGGATAAGGAGTAAAAAGAATTCCTACCCTCCGATATATAGCTAGGACTCAAAATAGTTTTTCTTCTATACTCACCAACGGTTCGATCAATCAAGGAGGCTCCTGCAGTCGGTAGAGGCTCGGATACCAACTTTTCACGCCCAATATGCGGTCCTATCCTCAAGGGACTTGAAAATCACACTAAGGTTAGAAGCGCATATCGGAGACGCTTCGCAAGGTGGATATCATTACAACATACCATGTACTGAATAGATGAGAATACGAGATAAAGGCTTACACTCGCCACAAGCTACAGCATGAATACATCAATACATCAATACATAGGAATCATCATATAGAAGAGCAGGATCCGACTACGGATGAAATCAAACAAAAAAGAAGAACGACATCCACCATGCTAGTCCCAGGTTTCCAACCAGGAACCCATCCTATGATCGACGAAGAAGAAGAAGCAGAAGAAGAACTCCAAAAGCAAACATGCATCGCGCTCATGTCAAATCATCGCTTTACCTGTACCTGCATCTGTTGTTGTAGTAAACTGTGAACCACGAGGACTCAGCAATCCCATCACCATGGGTAGCAAGACTATCAAAGCTTAAATGGGTATGGAAGGGTAAGGTGGTGAGGTTGCAGCAAGCACTAAGCATTGTATGGTGGCTAACTTACGAGTACAAGAATAAGAAGAGTAAACTACGCATAACGGTCGCAATCTAGTAATGATCAAGAAGTGATCCTGAACATCTACTTACGAGTCAAACATAACCACACCGTGTTCTCTTCCCGAACTCCCTCGAAAAGAGACGATCACGGTTACGCACGCGGTTGGTGTATTTTAATTAGAATTAGTGTCAAGTTCTCTACAACCGGAGGTTATAAATTTCCAAGTCGCCACATAACCGTGGGCACGGCTTCGCGTAAGATTTAACCCTGCAGGGGTGTTCCAACCTGGTCCATCACAAACCAACACAAGCTGCAGTGGAACGACCTCAACCTCAAGAAAACCCGATCAACCTCGAGTCAGCCCGAAGTATTCTCGGAATCCCGGTGCACAAGACATTTCGACAATGGTAAACAAGTCCAGCAAGACCTCCCGGCGTGCCGACACCCTGATAGTAGCCGCGCGTATCTCGTCTCAGGCCACGACCGGATGAGCAGTCCGTACAACTAAAACCAGTGCCTCGAGCTTCCTCGTGGTGGCGCTGCAAGGGGCTCTAGTTTGGACCAGCACCATCAGCACTGGCCCACCTGTTTTATGTTGAATTAAGAATCCTCGGGTTCATGACGCCCTATGCAAAATTAATTATTTAATTTAGTATTATTATGTGGGCAAATGTTAAAACCAAAGTTGGGCCTTGCTGGAAACGTTTATTCAAAGCGAACTGTCAAGAGAGTCCCATAACCCATGAGCATGTTAGGAACGCTAATCAAGGAACATAACACCGGTATTACGGAAACTAAGGCGGCATGAGTGGAACAAAACTCTAGGCAAAAGGCCGAGCCTTCCACCCACTACCAAGTATATAGATGCATTAATTAAATAAGAGATATTGTGATATCCCAACATATCCATGTCCCAACATGGAACAACCTGCAACTGCACCTGCAACTAGCAACGCTATAAGAAAGGCGCTGAGCAAAGCAGTAACATAGCCGAACAACGTTTGCTGGGATGGTGGAAGGTTAGAGGCTGTTTCATGGCATTTTGGGAGGCTGACAAACAAGTGGTAGGTAGCGAGACATAGCGATAGCATCGAGACAACTAGCAAGCAAAGATAGTAGTGATATCCAAGGTAATGGTCATCTTGCCTGAAATCCTGCTAGGAAGAAGACCGAATCCATGACGAAGATGAACACGCGTAGTCGAACGAATCCTCACACTTCGCAACATAACCGGGACTATTGAGAAGAAGCACAACCGGAAAGAAGGAAACAACATGGTAAACAAACAAGCATAATCATGGCATAATGCACAACCGAGTACGATGCATGTCAAGTTTAGAGATGCATGACATGGCAAAGTGCAACAATTAAAATACTAGATATTAAGTGAAGCTCAATATGCAACGAGTTGCATATTGATGAAACTCCACAACAATTACTTAATTCACTCTCGTTTATGTACTCAACAAGATTAAATGTTGTTACACATGGCAAGAGGTGAAGCATAATTAATCTACCTATCTAGGCATTTAAATGAGGCCGGAAACAACAAACAACAATTCCGGAAAATCCCCATATGCAAATTTTGAATTTGGTACTGTACTGCCTAAAACACAATTTTAATTTTGTTAAACAGCAAAAGTAAGTGCACCATGTTAATATACACATTTTTCTACCCCTTTTACATATAAAGTTTATTTAATTCGGAGCTACGGTTATTTAGTTAGGAAATAAACCATTTTAGCATGTCATTTATGCAAATTAATGCAAAGAGCAATTTAAATGTTTTTAACATGCATGAGAATGACATATTCAAGTTGTATGCAATTTTATGAAAACATGGGCATATATCAAGATATGAGGCATTTGTCGCCATGGCGAAAAGAAATGGGTGCCACGGCGGCGAAAACGGAAATGATGCCACGGCAACATTCCGATGATCCGGCAACTCGTGGAGAAACTGGTCCAAAAGAAAATAGGACGTGCGGAATGTGCAAAAGCAACGGGGAGTGATCCCAGTTACCGGGTGTCCCACGGGTCGATGACATGGCAACAAGGAACGTGCAAGTATCAATTCGGACATGGAGCGAACAGGAGCATCTCATACAACACAACATTCGTTCATGGGCGGTCGTCTCGGCGGTTATACCTTCGAAGCGTGCATTTGGAGCGGATCAAGTTCGGTAGAGGGAAGTAGACGTTCTCATGATGTAGTGGAAGTAGTGGTTCTCGTTTGTTTCGGAGAGGAACTTGATGAATCCAAGCCTTTCAGGGTCGATGGTAGTGGTACTCGTTCCGTAGACGAACTTGATGGGTCGCCGATGTCGTGGTACTTGGTGACATGCACTGGGTGGTAGTTGTACATGTTTGTAGACATCCGGTGTCGTTCATAGAGGTACTTGGCGCATCGTTTTGGTGTCCTTGGACTTGGCGATCCATGTGGTACTCATGGTACTTGGCAAAACGCACGGCGGCGGTAGAGGTACACTTGTCGTAGTGGTACTTGGCGAAAACCCCCGAGACAACACTTGACGATCCGGGTACGTGTCTTGGTGGTGTTGGCAACGGCGATAGTCATGTGCAGCGAGGCTACAGGACATGCGAGACTTGGTTTGAACCAAAAGAAGCAGCACAAGGCCTCGGTGCGGTGGTCTTGCCAACGACGGAAAAAGGGGCAGCGGGAACTTGAAGAGCGACGAGGGAGACCAGCGGGGATGGGACACGATGTCTGGGCTCCCTCCAGATCGGGCGCGAGGGCGACGCGGAGGCGACCGGCGACGGAGATCGAACGGCGGGGGCGTCCTCGAATGGGACGATGCTACTGCTCCGGCGGCATCGAGGTGCCGCAGGGGAGGAGGCGCGCGGTTGATGCCGTGCGGGAGGATGAGCTCGAGCACGAGAGCTCCCCTGGACGTGGACGAGCGAGGAGGCAAGAGGCCTCGGGCTGGCTGCTGTGGGCAAGCGAACGCAAGCGATGCAGGGGGTGAGGGAGGCACGGGAGCATCTCTGCGTGCGAGTGGCGGCGCACGAGGGAGAGAGACGAGGGAGAGAGTGGGGATCGATCGGGAGAGATGGGGATCGGGCTAGGGTTAAAACAGGGGCGGCTAGTCTGGTGCTCGACCTTGGGCCGGCTGGACTGGGTTGCTCCCTCTTTTTCCTTCTTATTAATTCTCCTTAACAGAAAAATAGCAAGAAAGAAAAGGAGAGGAAAGAAAAGAAATGGTACGAGGAAGAATTTGGGGAAGGGGCTAATTTTCTTGGACTCGCAAAAATGAGCTTGACCCAAGAAAATAGGAGTTGGCATGAATGCAAGAATTAAATTCAAATTCATTTGAATTTAATTCAAATGGTTTGAACTAGGACAAGGTTTTAGAAGAGTCCGAAATGTTGTGAATTTTGGTGGAGATTCAATAAATGGGAAAAGTATTTGGGGGAAAGTTTGGAGAACAAACTTGAAGCGGAAAAGGCATGAGATTTATTTGCAAGTGTGTTGATGGGTTATTTCCATGTTAATGGAATATTTTATTATAGCTCCCTAAATATGGAGAGGATATGTTATAAAGAGAAATCACCCTCAATTTAAATAGATCGAAGATCTATACAATTTATTTATTAAGTTGCAAAAAAAATTAATAACATGATGGCATGATGAAATAATGCAATGCAAAAGAAATAACACCGGGCAAACAATATAATAATAATAATAATAATAATGGAAAGAATCGGTCTCGGGGTGTCACAGAACAGCACAAGGACTAAGAGATTCGCGTATGTAACCTATGTCGAGCAGCTCCTGTACTTGATGCATAATCTCCTTCGCCTCCTCTGGATTGGTATGGTATGGCGCATGGTTTGGCAGCAAAGCACCGGGAATTAAGTCAATATGATGCTCAATCCCTCGAATAGGTGGTAATCCCGGTGGCACGTCTTGTGGAAAGACGTCAGCGAACTCCCACAAAATGTTAGTGATAGCAGGAGGCAAAGAGGAAGGCATGTCCTCGAATGACAATAATGCCTCTTTGCACACGAAAGCATAGCAAACAGATTTGCTGAAATCTAGATCATCAATATCAGATTTGGTGGCAAGTAAACATCCACTTTTCAATTTAATTTCAGAAGCAACACTAGATGGTTTATTATTAGGCCTCATTTGTTGCTCAAATTCTTTTGCCACAATCTGATTTTCACTCTTATTTTGCTCCTGTTTTGCTTTACTAGCTCTATTAATATCATCTTTCAAAATGTGTTCAGGAGTCATAGGAAGCAAAGTAATATGTTTATCCTTATGAACAAGAGTATACTGATTGTTTCTACCATGGTGTAAAGAATTTTTATCGAATTGTTGTGGTCTACCAAGTAATAAGGAACATGCTTGCATGGGTACCACATCACAATCAACATAATCAGCATATGTAGCTATACTAAAATGCACACGAACAGTGCGTGTTACCTTAACCTTGCCGTTGTTGTTGAACCATTGGATGTAGTAAGGATGCGGATGTGGTCTTGTGGTGAGAGACAGCTTCTCCACTATGTCCATGCTAGCCACGTTGTTGCAGCTCCCTCCATCAATGATGATGCAAATAGAACGTTCCTTCACAACTCCCTTTGTATGGAACAAATTGTGCCTCTGATTTTGCTCAGCTTGTGTGACCTGCACACTCAAAACACATTGAGCAACTAAACTTTCATACATGTCAGCGTCTTCAGCAGCCATGTATTGCGTCTCTTGTTAAGAATCATCTCCACCGTGTTCTTCACTTGTAATAAGAGCCAAAGTCTCCTCATCATAGTCACTAGCGGACTCATACCCACCATCCTTAGTAGCAATCATCACACGCTTAGATGGTCATTCTCTCGCATAATGACCTCCACCCTTGCAACGATGACAAATATTATCATGTGTTTGCCCTGTTGATGCCATGGATGAAGAAGAGCTCTGTGCAGGCCTGGAAGGTGTGCTCCTAGCAGATAGTGGTGGTTGTGCCTACTTTCTTGTATCACGGTTGGAGGTGGTAGCTGACAGAGGTGCCGGTGCAGCAGAACGTGTGGAAGTAGAGGATGCACGTGATGTCCATAATGATGATCGACCTGCAGAAAAATTAGTTCGCGCCAATGCCTGTCGATCCTGCACTTCATGTTCAGCTTTGCAAGCAAGATGGAATGAATGAGTGATATTTTTATACTCCTTATACTCTAAAATGGTCAATCTCTCTATTTAACCCACCCATAAAACGTGAAGCATAGCTTCGTTATCCTCAACAATAGCACATCTAATCATGCCAG
This sequence comes from Elymus sibiricus, assembly GCA_039707655.1. Lineage (NCBI taxonomy): Eukaryota > Viridiplantae > Streptophyta > Magnoliopsida > Poales > Poaceae > Elymus > Elymus sibiricus. The sequence continues at coordinate 187,533,738 of CM077672.1, forward strand.
TTTGTAATTCCTGATAATATTACTCTATAGAATTTTTCCTTGTCTTAAACGCTGCAATTTTTGAAGTAATTCATGTTGATAATATGGTGGAACCCAACGAGTACGCATAGCATTTTTCAAAGCAGCCCAAGTAGTTGGGATATTATCATGATATAATCTACAATGCTCAGACCACCAAACACAAGCAAAATTAGTGAATGCACAAACAGCAGCAGCAACACGTCTATCCTCGGGATATTGTAAACACGTAAAACGTTGTTCAGTTTCTAACTCCCAAGTAAGATATACATCAGGAACGTATCTACCCTCAAATGGCAGAATATTCAATTTTAGTTTAGGAACATGGTCATGATCTCGTACCTGAGGTGGTGGTGCAGCCCCACCATTGCGATTATATGCATGTGGACGGCCTAGTGGTGGTGCTGGTGGTTGCACGTAGTTCTAATCCTCATAATCACCCTCGTAATCATTGTCCTCCTTGGCAGTATCAGCAGGAGCCACAGAAGCAGCAACAGCAGTAGCAGCGGCACCAGAATTTTGGCCTTCCTCAAGAGCAACATGCTTCGCTCGATGGAGTACTGGATCATGACGTGGAGGTGGTTGTTGTTGTTATTGTTGCAACGGTGCAGCAGAGGCAACAGGTGGAGGTAGACGTGTGAGCACTTCAGCGAACTTGGCATCCAACTTGGTGTCAATTGTCTTCTCAATGTCATCTATCCTCTCTAGTGCCTTGCCAAACCTGCTCATCACGTCTTGCACCTGTTCACCCAACATTTGCTGGAATTTATCATGTAACGCCTTGTTCGTCATGTTCTCCCAATCACTCTCGTCAGCTTGTGATCCTGTCATGGTTAGCAGCAATAGAAACACACAAGAATATGGTCCTACAGACTACTAGGAAGTGGTGGTGGTGGTGTTGTGGAGAGTCACAAATCCGTCGCGAATCTCAAATTCTTATCAGTTCTTACCAAGCAGTAGGTGGTGATCGGCAACCGTTGTAGTCAAAACTCTCAAAGCTTGGATAGAGCGATTCCAGGTGGTGTCAAACGCACGATATAGATGTATGCGGAGCTGGGAAGGCTTATGATATGGTAGCAAAAATGTCAGCAATAATCAATTCAAAGATGCAAAGTTGAATAAACGCTCTACGGCGGTACTGTGCTATGTCCATTAATTGATTTGGGTTAGTGCGGCCATGCTATGTCCATTAATTGATTGTGGTGCACTCGAATTAGTTGATTTAGGGTTGATTTGGCTGGAACTAAAATTAAAGGAGTGCTTTTTTAATTCAGATCTTTCAATTTTGTGGACAGATTTGAGGCATGGAGAAGATTAGCAAGAGCAGAAGTGACTGGGAGGAAGAGTATGCACAAGAGCAGCAAAATTTTAATGACATGATGCAACACAAAAAATAACATAGAGCAACCAATATACTAAATAAACTAGAAAAATGCCCCGCGCGTTGCTGCGGAATTTGTATAAAATAAGAATGGTCCAAAACTCTAATTTTAGATAGTTGACAGATGGACGGATGCACGAACTATAAAAAATGTCCTTTACAAATATGTTTCTTTTATTGATTTTGGAATACGCTTAAGGGATGCCGTAAAGTGCAAACAGTGGATGGGTGCATCGGAGGACTTAAAAAAACATTGTTCTGCATCACAAAAGAAAATCAAAAATGTTTTTACATACATATAAATACATATATAAACATGTTCATGGAAATTTTCATAACAATATACTTTCATACGTGGTGTAGACAAAAAACAAATACGTACATGAAAATGGGACTTTTTTGGGTCTTTTTTGTTCTTGGGCCGGGAATTTTTTTGTGCAGCTTGCAAATCATAATATTTTTTAATGAAATTTAATAGATCCATTATGAATGTGTATAAGTTTTCACAGAATGTCACCTAATTGAAGTAGGGTGGAAGGGCCTTGCACGGGTGCAATATCACTTCGAACCATCAAAACAAAGAAATGGCACATTTATATCTCAAAATAAATAGATTTTTTAACCGGCCATTTCTAAAACCAACTGTTGTCATCTCCCAAAAGCTGTCGATGCGTCCTTGCTATACACTTCTCCAGGAGGCGCCCCTAAATGAAAAGAAAAAAGAGGTCAACGGTGGTTGGTAATGGTATCGGTCGTACATTGCCTTGCGTTGCACATGCATTTGCATGCATGGCGTGCCCAACTCCTCTCGAAATGTTATCCTTGCGCACACATCATTGCCTTCCATTTATGTGCTTGCACCCAGCCAACCCTGCACATCTTTATCATTGATTGCAAATTTTTGTTGGTAACCCTGCACATCTATATCAATTTTAAACACACCTTTTTTGCGGGGGAGTTTAAAACACACCTAAATAGTGGTAAGCGTCAGTTATTGCATGCAAGCATGTTTCAGCATGCCTGCATGCTGCTTAGCGCAGCGCCTCTCAGGGTCTAGATCCGATGGCCACAATGGACAAAGCTAGTATATCTAATGGCTATATTAATTTTGATGATGTGGCTTAAGGAGAGGGCAAAGAATTCCTAATAGTGGGGGCTAACTATTTAGATATAGTAGATATGGAAACAATCGGTCTCGAGTTGTCACACAGGCTCCGGGTAGACGGCCGCGTGCTGCAACTCCAGCTCCTCCTCCTCCAGTTCGGCAAACAACTCGTTGATCCCCTCTCCCGCTGGCGGAGGAAGCGGCAGTTGGCCTCCACCTTGGCCTCTAACTGGATGGAGTCGAGGATGGCCTGTTGTTCCGTCGCCCCTGCTGTTCTGCCACCCCCTTCGCTTGGGCCAACTCCGCCATTATACGTGTTTTAGACATAAAAACGCATTATACAACATACATGTTACACATTGCAGATAGTTAGCGAGGAATCGCATACATTTGATTTGAACATAAAGTGGTTTCAAATATTTGAATTCGACTTAAGTTGGATGCAACACACAAGGCATATATGTCATGAGGCATGTCAATGTGGCAATTATGAGTGAAAGCAATATCTCTAGCATGGGTGCAAGCAAGTTGTCCAAGATGACAAATATGTGTCATGGTGCAAGCAACACATGTAGCAAGATCCACAATACTCATGCTCATGGTTTTGTGGTTCTCGAAAGAGAAGGATATCACCTTTAAAAGCATGTCCTTGTGCGTCCTTCACAATGCCAAAACGCAAGCAAGTGCGATGTATAAGCGAATCGGTCGTAGGTGGTTAGCTCTCAAGAGCTCGGGTTGTCAACTCACGTGAAGTGGAGGTTGACACGAAGTCGAACGATCCTACACATGCACAAACAAAAGGAAAGAACATATATGCATGGTAGATAAACACATCATCCATCATGATGGTCCTCTTCTCTTGCACATAACCGTTAGAAGCAAAAGTGCATGAATGATATGATGCAACAAGGGCAATATTCATGGCACTAGGCATGTGGTGCAAAGAAGGAAGAAAAACATGCTTCACATGAAAGATTGTACAAGGTCCAAGCATATGGGAGAAAGCTATGGGGGCAATCTCGTTAGCAAGACTAAAAGCGTTGTTGCACTCAATACGTGGCAAATCATCTAGCATGAGGGAGGCAACATATGGAGACATATGACAATAAGCAATATCACTAATGTGCAAAGCATGGCAATTGGTGCTACCAACCGCATTAAACGGGCAAGTATGAATCATCGGTGATGCAACATAGGCAAGCATAACAATCATGTCGTGCAAACTATTAGTGCGAAGATGCAACATACTAGAAGAAATTATGGCAATCATGTCATGTGACCAAATGGTAGGCATATGAAATGTGCATGACATATCGGAAGCACGAACATAAAGCAAGATCAATGTATCATCATAGGAAAGGGTCATAAATGGAACATGGCAATAACAAGCAATATTTCCACCAAACTTGCAAATACACATACAAGTACTAGAATCATAAATCATGTGAGATACAAAGCATGGGTCACCAAAGCATGTCATCCAAATGGAAATGAGCATATCATGCAAAGTGAACATGGCAAAATGGGCATAGAATATGTAGAGGGAAATAACCCATAACCATGTGAGGGCCATGTAGAAGAAATGCGCGGAACCTCGTCGCGAAGAGGGCGGGTGTAGGGTAAGCACTCCATGGTGGCACACATCTTCATTGCTCTCTAGAGCTCGTTTTGTCAACTCGTGTGCTTGAGAGGTGGACAACTAAGCATGGAAACCTACACAAGTAGACAAACGAAACAAAGTGTGTGCATGGTAAATGTACACATCATCCATCATGATGTGTATGTGCACGTGAGAGTTAGCACAAGATAAGCATCGCTCAAAGAAATTTGAGGCATGGTATAAGAACATGTCATCCATCATGAAAGAATAGTTGTTATGTATAACATGATGAGGACACAAATTGAGCATGCAATTATATGGCACATCAATAGCATTTTCATTCATGGGGAGCATACTGTGCACATAATTATTGGGATCATGCAATAGATGGGATTGATCAAAATCTCCTAAAATATATTAGGAAACTATGGGGGTCTCCTCATGAGCAATAGCGGAAGCATCATATGGAGAATATTGAAAACATGGCAAACAATGCATGTCCGAAGCTAGATGGTCATGGCATGGCATATGATGGATATGATGCAAGGGGAGCATATAAATATCATCGCAAGAAAAACAAATGCCAATAACCATGGGCTTGTCATCTATGCCATATGTGCAAATTGGATTTATTTTAATGGCATATGCATAGTAACTACGATGAGTTTGCAAATATGACATATGGTTGATCTCATGCATAGCATATGACAAGTCAAGCGGAATATCAAACATGATGTGACCGAGAGAATTATCACTAGAAATCCTATGCAACCTGGCATCACAACAAATAGACTCCGCATGGAAATCATCAAACTCATCATAAATGGGTAAATCATCGCATGGGGAAATCATACTAGCATGAAGCATGTTAATAGGAGGATCAACATCATGCAAGCAATCAATGTCCACTAGTGGGACAAGAGCACCACTGATGTAGGGTGGAACCCTAATGGTGTCGATCTTTCACGATTGGAGAGGATCCCGCGAAGAACACGATGAACACGAGAGGGAGAAATGAGTGGAAACATTCAAATAGACAAGACACAATCACACATGTGCTAAATCCACATACACACGGAGAGATTCACGATCCAAAGTCAACACAAGAGTATACACGATAGCTAGTTCATCCCAATCCGTGAGGAGAGAGGTCTTGAATCATTGGAGGATCTTCCCTAAAAGGGGTCTTGAATCCACTTGGAGGATCTTCTCACATGGAGGCCTTGATATCCATAGGAGCAGGGGTAAGTGGGTGAGCAAACCTCTATCTCAATGAGCTAATCCTTTGCCAACCCTAGAGGGAGGAGGGAGAGGTCTATATATAGTAGTCCACGAAGTAGGAGGGGAAAAGAGGGATACATGGGCATTCGGCCCGTTCTCTGCACACAGGCGGGTGCCGGATGTCCGGGCTGGGGGCCGGATGTCCGGGCTGGCTTCGGGTGTCTCAAGCTGCTCTCTAGATAGGAGGGGCCGGATTTCTGGGCTAGCGCCGGATGTCCGAGCGGCACGGGCTGGATATCCGGGGCTGGGCCGGATGTCCAGGCCCTGTAGCTTCTGGGCTGCAGCTGTCACTGTAGTATTCAGGGGCCGGATGTCCGGGGCTGGGCCGGATGTCCGGGCCCTGTAGCTTCTGGGCTGCTGCTGTCTCTGTAGTCTTCAGGGGCCGGATGTCCGGGTCCCGTAGCATCTTGACGGTTTTCCTTGTTGAGTTTCGACGTCCTTGCACTTGTGGACTCGTCCATCATTGTGAGCATCTCCGAGAGGGTCTTCTTGGTACATAAGCACACATAGCATTCCGGCTTTAGGTAGTAGTCGTGTCTCACGTGGGTCATACGGAATATCACTAAGGAGAGATGTCACCTCGGTCTCGAGAGCTCTTGCACGTGCTCGTGTCATCGGTCCACTTGGCACTCGAGTAGGCGAAGGTGGGTCCATGGGGATGACCGTAGGATGCTCCGCATCATCTCCCCCCCTTGGGAAAGATCCGACCTTGGATCGAAAACCTCATCACCATGGAAGGGAGATAGATCCTTCACGTTGAAGATAACGCTCACGTTGTACTTGTCGTGTGGAATGTCGATCTTGTAGGCGTTGTTATTGTAGCGTGCTAGCACCTTGAAGAGTTCATCTGCGCGTGGTAGTAGCTTGGACATGCGCTCGTTGGGGAAGCGTTCATTGCGAAGGTGTAACCACACAAGATCTCCAATGTTGAATATCATGGGGTGCTTGTTGATGTTGATCTTGGTCGTGAGTCGTTGGACTTGGCGCTCGATGGTGTGCCTTGTATCTCCATGCATCTTCTTGAGATAGCTCACTCGGGCACTCACGTCCATGTTGATGCGCTTTTGTAGAGGTAGCGGTAGAATGTCCAATGGGGACAATGGATTGAATCCATAGACGACCTCGAAGGGGGGCTTGCCAGTAGTAGAATGTCGTGCTCGATTGTAGGCGTACTCAGTGATGGGTAAGCATTCCTCCCACTCCTTGATGTTCTTCCTGATCAACACGCGGAGGATATTCGATAGCGTCCGGTTGGTGACCTCCGTTTGGCCGTCGGTTTGTGGATGGTATGCCGAAGAGAAGAGTAGCTTGATTCCGAGCTTGGAGCATAGCGTCTTCCAAAAGTACCTAAGGAACGTTACGTCTTAGTCCGACACAATAGTCTTGGGCACTCCATGTAGATGCACGATTTCCCTACAAAAGAGATTTGCAACATGTGAAGCATCGTCTATCTTGTTGCATGGAATAAAATGTGCCATCTTAGATAAACGGTCCACAACAACAAATACGGAATCTTTTCCATTTTAAGTTCTTGGCAAACCAAGCACAAAGTCCATACTAATATCTTCCCATGGGTGATACGGAATAGGAAGTGGCATATAGAGACCATGGTATTGAGCTTTAGACTTAGCTTTGCGACATGTAGAGCATCGGTTGGTGTAGCGTGAAACGTCGCGAAACATCTTGGGCCAAAAGTAGTTCTTGGAGAGCATAGTGAACGTCTTGTCACGTCCAAACTGTCCCATAAGTCCTCCACCGTGAGCCTCTTGCAAAAGCAACAAACGAAGAGAAGACTCGGGGATACAAAGCTTGTTAGCTCGCTTTAGATAATCATCCTTGATATAATATCGCTCCCAAGTTTTATGCGTAAGACATTTTGCATAAGGAATGGCAAATGAAACATCATGCGCATACAAGTCTTTGATGTGCTCAAATCCTATGACATTCAATTCAAGTTGAGTTACAAGCATGCATTTGCGGGAAAGAGCGTCCGCCACAACATTTTCCTTACCCTTGATATACTTGATAACAGAAGGAAATGACTCAATGAACTCACTTCATTTGGCATGTCGCTTATTCAATTTTGTTTGACCTTTAAGGTATTTAAGCGTCTCATGATCCGTATGGATGACAAATTCACGAGGGCGAAGATAGTGTTCCCACACACGCAAAACTCACACTAAGGCATATAACTCCTTGTCATAAATGGGATAATTAAGTTGCGCTCCAGAAATTTTCTCGCTAAAGTATGCGATTGGGCGCTTCTCTTGCATTAACACACCTCCTATGCCATTACCACCAGCGTCGCAATGCACTTCAAAAGTTTTATCAAAGTTGGGTAATGCAAGCAATGTAGCATGCGTAAGCAAATTCTTAAGCTCGTTAAATGTGGTATCTTGGGATGGTCCCCAAACAAATGATGCATTCTTCTTACTTAATGCATGCAATGGTGATGCAGTAGTGCTAAAGTCCTTAACGAATCTACGATAGAACCCGGCTAGGCAAAGGAAACTACGCACTTGTTGCAAATTGGTTGGTTGTGGCCAAGTTTTAATAGCATCAATTTTAGTCTCATCAACGTGAACACCCTTAGAGGACACAACAAATCCCAAGAAAACAAGCTTGTCAACACCAAAAGTGCATTTCTTCATGTTAGCATAAAGGCGCTCGTTTCTAAGAACTTGCAAAACATCCCTAAGATGCACGACATGATCCTCAAGAGATTGACTAAACACAAGTATGTCGTCAAAGTAGACCACAACACATATGCCAATGTATTTGCGAAGAACATAATGCATCACACGCATGAAAGTGCTAGGCTCTTCGGATAAGCCCATAGGCATGACGAGCCATTCATATAAGCCAAATTGGTTTTGAAAGCAGTTTTCCATTCATTGCCCTCTTGAATGCGTATTTGATAGTAGCCACTTTTAATATGAATTTTGGAGAAAATGGTGGCTCCACTAAGTTCATCTAGCATATCATCAAGGCGTGGAATGGGGTGTCTATAACGAATGGTGATAGCATTTATGGGACGGCAATCAGAACACATGCGAAAACTACTATCTCTCTTAGGCACTAGAATAACCGGAATGGCACATGGACTTAAGCTCCCGCGTACATACCCATGCTCCATGAGATGTTGGACTTGCCGTCGAATCTCTTTTGTCTCATCGGGGTAGACGCGGTACGGTGCCTTGTTCGGTACAGGTGCGCTGGGAATGAGGTCGATTCGGTGTTCGATTCCACGAAGTGGAGGAAGTCCGGGAGGTAACTCATCGGGAAATACATCCGTGAATTCCTGCAATAAATTAGACAACACTAAAGGTAGATGGTGAGAGGTGCTAGTCCTTGCCGCTTCATCTTTGCACACTAGGACATAGTGAAGAACACTCGATGGGCTCTCACACACATCTCTTATATCTCTTTTTTGGTGGCTAAAAGCACTAAGTTTTTCTTGTCGCTCATCGTAGAGGCACTCAATTTTGGCTTGTGGCGCTCACTCTCTTTTTGGTGGGTCACTCTCTCACTATTCGCTCCACAATGTGTAGATGCTTGCTTGTCAGCAATCACTTGACTTGGCGACATGGGTAGTAGTACGTACTCCTTTCCCTTCATCTTGAAGCTATAGTGATTGGTTCGGCTGTTGTGGATGACACCGCGGTCGAATTGCCAAGGTCGTCCTAGTAGGATATGGCATACGGACATGGGAACCACATCACACTCCAATGTGTCTTCATAGGCACCAATCTTGAAGGATACTTGCACGGTGTGCTCCACTTTAATGGTGCCGGAGTCGCTAAGCCATTGGACCTTGTATGGACGAGGGTGCTTCATCTTGATCAATTGTAGCTTCGAACATAGCTCTTCGCTTGTCAAGTTGTGACAACTTCCTCCGTCGATGATGACCTTGAAGGAACGTCCATTGATGCCTGCTTTGGTGTGGAAGATATGGCAACGTTGGTCTTCTTCTTGTTGGTGTTGAAGAGTCAAGACCTTGGAGGCAACTAGAGCGGGGCTCGCATCATTGTCACAAAAGACTTGAGCGTCTTCTTCTTCATTCACTTGACGGTGCATGGCCACATGCTCAAGTGCTTACATTTCTTCTTCGCTCATGGAATCGTAGGTGCCGTCATCATTGGCAATCATGGTGCGCCATGTTGGACATTGATATGTCTTGTGGCCACGGCCTTGGCAAGTGAAACATTTGATGGAACTTGTCTTGTCGGTCCCATCGGTTGGAGTCGTTGATGATGAAGCCTTTGGCTTGAAGTTGCTTGTAGTAGAAGGATGACTCGAAGGTGTCGAAGATGACGAAGTTTTCTTGTAGCTTGACTTGTCACTGTTTCTTGGAGAAGCTTTAGTCGAGGTAGAAGGCGTTGTAGTCGTTGAAGCTTGAGTGTATGAACCGTAGGTCTTGGAAGAGTACTTGGCGTACTTGATGTCACCTTGCACTTGTCGCTCCGCCATGGTAGCTTCGTGCACTAGCTCGAGGAGGTTGTTGTACGGTTGGAAGTCCGCGATTTTATTGACGGGATGGTTGAGTCAATTCAAGAAACTTGCCATAGTTTGCTCCTCATCTTCCGTGACATTGGATCGTATCATTGCAATCTCCATTTCCTTGTAATACTCTTCAACGGACTTGGTGCCTTGCTTGAGAAGTTGCAATTTCTTGAAGAGGTCGTGGCTATAGTATGTAGGCACAAAATGCGCTCTCATGACATCCTTCATTTGATTCCATGTGGTGATTGGTGGTTCGCCTTTCTCTCGGCGTCGCTCGATGACTTGCTCCCACCAAATGAGGACATAGTCTTGGAACTCAAGGGATGCCATGGCAATCTTCTTTTCCTCTTCATAGTTGTGGAGATGAAATATTTTGTCGACCTTCAATGCCCATGAGAGGTAATCTTCAGGGTCGGTTCCACCGGAAAACTTAGGCATGTTGAACTTTAGCTTGCCGTAGCGTTGCTCTTCAATGCGTTGGGGGCGATGGTGATGACACTCTTGCCATGGTTGAGGATCTTCAATCGCTTGTTCCTCATGCTCCGGTTGATTACCTTGACATTGAGGGCGTGGAATTCGTGCACGGTTCCTCATCTCTTGGCGCTCCTCAAGGCGTGCAGCTTCTTCTTGTCACTCTCGTCGCAGGGCCTCTTCTTGTAGACGTACTTGGCAGTTGCGCTCTTGTACGGCGTGAGTTGCTTCACGTAGAGCACGTTGGGCTTCAAGGGCTTGTTCCTCATGGCGTTGTTGCTCTTGTCGAAGGGTGTCGCCATCTTGGTCTTCTTGATGATCTTAGCATCGTGGAGCTTGCTCTTGTTCCATTGGATCATTAGCTTGGCGACGATCTCCTTCACGTTCCTGAAGACGGTCTTGTAAACCATTGCCATGAAATGGGTTTTGTGGAGATTGATGATCTTCATGGTCTTGGCGACGATGCGGACGAGCTCGGGGATGGCTTGCATCTGAAGAAGTGTCCGAAGAGTGTCGGCTTGAATGGTGTCGTCTTGATGATGAAAGTTGTAGAAGAGCGGTTGACCATCAAGGCACGGATCTCTTCCATTTGTGATGATAGCTTTTCGTCAAGGTAGTCCCTTGTATGTTGCTCGGATTGTCGCAAGTCGGTGGTGAGTTGATCGATGCGGTCGCCCAATGCTTCATTCTCTTGATGCAAAGCTCTATGCGCGCCGAATAGTTGAGTCTTTGTGACATAGTTGTTCGGTTCCTCTTCTTGCTCGTCGAAGAGTGGGTTGGTAGAAGTACTTGGCCTATCCATCATCTCAAGCAAATATGTGAGTGGAAGAAAGGAAAGAACTAGACCAAATGTACCTTATCCAATGTTGAAGATGGATCAATGATCACTCAATAATGTAGTATGGAACTAGCACAATTGGTACCGAATCTTGTCTATTCTCACACCTACACAAGTAAAGCTTTTTGGAGTAGCTTGATGAGGATGGTGGCACAAAATTTATGCAGCTGTTAGCAAGAATCAATAATGTTGAAAGAGATTCATAAATTTTCAAGTGAAACAAGTAGACCAATAGCAATTAGTGGCACACGGAAACACCCACACGGATAGATAAATGGGGTCGTGCAACCAAGGAACGAGCTCAAAATGTGGAATGGAAAATGCTCTCGTTGCACAACACTAGAGAGACGCTAGCACGATTGCTCAATAGACGAGATACGACACTTGTGCACAAAACCTATGAGAAACGAAACATAACGACTTTCTATCCCAAGTATGCTATGTATGTATGATTACCGGTGATTCTCTCACGATGATCCAAGATGATCGGATATGACAATTGATATGCAATGTGGCGATGCTATGGCTATTGCTTACAAGCTCTTTGTTTTCTCTTTGCTTAAAAGCTTTTCTTCTCTTTTTTTTATATGGCCACTTATGTGAATTGCTCAAACCAAGATAACAATAGTGTATATGCGGGAACAATGTATGACACCAAGAGATGATACGACGATATATGCATGCTATGATAACTATGCGGAACAAGTATCACTATTGTGCACAAGTAACGTTGCCCGAAAATACTCAAATGGCTAGTCTCGATAGGAAAGTGACACAAAATGGGCTCGGGGTTAACAATACAATGGCAAGGGAGAATATACAAAGATGTCGACGAGGTTACCGTCCTTGCTTATGGTTGGTGGTGTCAAAATGGTGAAGTGGTCGTTATCGATGACGAATTCCTGGCGAAGATGAGCGGCGGTGATGTCAGTGACGAACCGTCCCTAAGTACCCGAAACACATTAGGAAACGGAAACCGCAACTCAAGTTCTCAAATGACAAACGGTCAAAATAGGAGGTGGTAGCGGTTAAGCGATGGTGGTATGCGGATGTATTGGTGGAAACCCGGTCAAAATTGGTGAAGTTTGGTTAAAAGGGTGGTGGTGGAGGCGTTTGTTGCTATCAAGGGCCGGATGTCCGGGCATCGGGCCAGATGTCCGGGGACACGGGCCGGATGTCCGGGTCCTCAGATCCGTGGACGAACTCGATGAACAAATGGGGAAAAAGAAAAATTAGGTCAAAATTCATGGTATTTCGTGGATGGAAATTGGGGAAAAGTGGAGGGAAGCTAGATCCACTAGTAACACAGCAAATCCATGGATCAAATTCAACAAAACATCATCCAACCAACAAATCACAAAAAAAATTGGTAGGACTATTTTTGTGGGGATTTTCAAAATTGGGACAAAACAAAGCAAAATTAGGCTAGAAAACGATGGGGAACTCCAAAATCGTGATCAACCTAAGCTCTAGTCCATGATGATGTAGGGTGGAACCCTAATGGTGTCGATCTTTCACGATTGGAGAGGATCCCGTGAAGAACACGAAGAACACGAGAGGGAGAAACGAGAGGAAACACTCAAATAGACAAGACACAATCACACATGTGCTAAATCCACATACACACGGAGAGATTCACGATCCAAAGTCAACACAAGAGGATACACGGCAGCTAGTTCATCCCAATCCGTGAGGAGAGAGGTCTTGAATCCGTGGAGGATCTTCCCTAAAAGGGGTCTTGAATCCACTTGGGGGATCTTCTCACATGGAGGCCTTGATCTCCATGGGAGTAGGGGTAAGTGGATGAGCAAAGCTCTATCTCAATGAGCTAATCCTTTGCTAACCCTAGAGGGAGGAGGGAGAGGTACTTTGTGATGGGTTCAATCTTGCGGTGCTCTATCCCAGTGACAAAGTAGGGGACAAGACACGTATTTGTATTGTTGCCATTAAGGATAAAATGATGGGGTTTATTCATATTAGTTGAGTTTACTTTGTCTACATCATGTCATCTTGCTTAAGGCGTTACTCTGTTTTATACTTAATACCCTAGATGCATGTTGGATAGCGGTCGATGGGTGGAGTAATAGTAGTAGATGCAGGCAGGAGTCGATCTACTTGTCTCGGGCGTGATGCCTATATACATGATCATTGCCTTGAATATTGTCATAACTATGCGCTTTTCTATCAATTCCCCAACAGTAATTTGTTCACCCACTGTATGTTATGTGCGAGAGAGAGAAGCATCTAGTGAAAACTATGACCCCCGGATCTACTTTATCATATATAAAAACACCAAAAATACCTTGCTACACTTTTATTTATTTTATTTTGTTTTGCAATTTATCTTATTACCTACCACTACGAGATTTAATCCTTGCAAGTAACCGCCGAGGGGATTGACAACCCCCTTGTTTGCGCTGGTTGCAAGTATTTCCTTTCGTGTGTGCAGGTGCTGCTAACGAAGTTCTGTGTGGTTCTCCTACTGGATTGATAACCTTGGTTCTTAACCGAGGGAAATACTTATCTCTACTGTACTGCTTCATCCTCTCCTCTTTGAGGAAATCCCAACGCAACTCACAAGTAGCAATCCTCCCGAGTCATCACTATGCTCGCTATACCGAAATCCTCGTTACCGGTTTTGTACTTCTTTATCGTTATTGTGCTCCGGCATCCCTGTGACGAAGTCACGTGTGTCTGGCCAGATGATGATTGATGTCGTCACACCGAGTGGGCCCTAAGAATATCTCTCCATCGTCGGAGGAGCAAATCCCACTCTCGAGCTATCCGGTCACTTGTCAAACTTTCCGATGAACCTGTAAGTCGTCGTTATGATCACCATGTTACAGGTGACGTTTGAGCAACCCCAAAGCCCATCGTACGATAAGAAGTGACCACGATACTCTCATGGTCTAAGGAGAAATATCACATGTTAACACTCCGTGTTTTTACAATTGAATGCAGACGATATTAACTCAATTCATAACAAACAAGATTTGTTCGATTCAATATGATCGTTCTTCTAACGTCATAATCTCAATGTTGTTTTAGGACTATCGTTACACTTAACGATATCCTAAGATCCGGAAAACGTGATCACCAACAACACTTGAGCTAGTCTTAGAGGTGAGACTAGGAACCTTTATTTTATCTGTTTATCATTTCACACGTGCATATGAGTTTTCCACTGAATCGCATATTCCAGGATCATAGCAGTTAGAGCATGAAATATAAACACTTAATTATGAATATGGAAATATAATAATACAATATTATTGCCTCTAGGGCATATTTCCAACATCCAACACTATCGAGGAATTCTTGCAGTCAGTCTTGGCCTCCACGGTGACCAGCGCCAGATCATTGACGGCATCAACCTCCAAGTGCTCCTGATCAACCATCTGCTCATCCTCGTCATCCAAATTAATCGCTAGATTCATGTCTATCTAAGCAGGATGAGTGATGATCTCCAAACCTCCCTGATAGCCCTCCTCTTGTGGATCCTGGTCCTGTGCAATGATGTCCAAACCCCCCTGATAGCCCTCCTCTTGTTCATCCTCCTGTGCGATGATCTGCAACCCCCCTGGTAGCTCTCCTCTTCTTCATCCTCCTCCTCGTCGCTAACCTCCTCCTCCATCACCTCGTCGACGACCTGGATAAGACACAAATTCACCGGCCCTTCCACCTCTGGATTCGACGAGGAGAGGCGGGAGCAATACTCGTACCAGCGGGCTCGCTGTCTACGATCTGGAGACTCCGTCACCTCTTCCATTGCCCATAGGAGAATCTCAATTGTGACTGCCCCCTTGCATTTAGGAAGTAACCGCTTCCGCTCGTCCGTCGTCACTTCCAACGCCAGGCCCAGTGAGTGCCTCACGAGAGATTTGGCGCTCGGAAACTAGGAGCATATCTTCTTGCACTTGGCCAGCAAAAGCTCACCCCCGACGCAAAACAAATCCATCGCCCTCTCCCAGCTTCGACCTGCTTGCCATCAATCAAACACCAATTGGAAAGAATTAAAAACGAATTCAGTTATTCTAATCAAATTCACCACAAAACAATCTAAAATGGCCTCCATTCAACAAAACCTAATTTCTAGGGTTTTCTATTTCAAAACTAGCTGCCACTAGTACCGCTGGCAGGAATCCAATCCTAAATAGACGTCCACACTGATTGCTAACTGGAGCAACTCGGCGCATGACAATTCAATTGCTCAATCGCCCATTCAATCGACTTATAACTAAATCCTAATTTCTAGGGTTTCGATTAGAAACGTACCGGTCGGCCAACGATCTCCAATCGTTCTGGCATATAGGAGGAAGGGCTGCCCGTTAGAACCACGATGTCACGCCATCGGAACTCGGGCACATGGCCAAAGTGGCCGGCGGGGCTGCGGATTGGGCGGCGGGGCTGCGAGGGGGCACGGCGGCGGCGGCATGGGTTTGGATGGATGCGGCGGCTCACTCTAGGTCGGGCTGATTTAGGCAAAAGAAAGTGATAGGTCAACGAGCCAGGTCCCACTCGTCATAAACTGTCACGGCCATGGCCCACCTATCATACGCGGCCCACCTGTCCTAAGATCACCGTCCCCACGCGTCAGTAACTGAGCAGGTAACGGTCAACTGCTTTGACCAGATGACAAGGCTCCGTTTGGATCTTTGTGACCACGGGGCATGTAGTAGAGGGCAAAAGTGAGCACAAATTAGAGGGTTGGGCAAAAGTGAGTAGAACTAAGGGAGGAGGGGCACAAAAATAGAAATCCCACTATTTATTTATAAGTTTGTTATCAGGCACCTATTGTTCGTATTTGCAAAGCAAGCATTTTGGCTTTGGGCTTTAGGGCTTAGCAATCAGGGTTTAAGGTTTATGGCTTATGGTTTAAGGCTTAGGGCTTAGGGCTTAGGCCTTAGGGTTTAGTGTTTAGAGTTTAGGGTCTAGGGCTTGTGGTTTACGTTTATGGATTAACGTATGTAGGATTTAGGGTTCATTTATCTAATGTGACCTTTTGGGCTCAAGTTTCGAGGTTAAGGTTTAAGTTGAGCATTTACATTAGGGAGATATCCAATATCAGCAATATTCTTTAGTCCTTGGTGGGAAGAGTATTCAGATTAGAAGGTACATAGTACCGTTATTCTGCCTTTACAGTTTTGTTTCAGAATTTGCATTTAATTTTGCCGTTCTTATATATTGTAGTTCATTAAGCTACGGTATAGTTCTAAATAATTATTGTTGAACATTCTTTTAAACACAATCATTGTTGTTTCATAACTTTTCAGCTACAAAACAATTTAGTGATCAACTCTCACTATAGTAGTATTCTTATTTACAGATTAACTTTTTGAAAACAATTCTTTAAAATTAAATTCATGACCTACATTGATGTTTTGCACATGAATAAATGTCCAGCAATTGATTTGGCTCACAATGTTCTCAATCATAAACTTGGATTGTTCACAATGTTAATATCTGAAACAATATGTGAATTTTTTTTATTGTTTAGAAAAACAACAGAAATTTAAAGACGTAAAGATGATTAATCATATTAAATTACTATTATATTCTAATTTAATCTAGTCCAACCATTCATTTACCAAAATTATATGAACACGCCTAAGTACGCAACTATACAAATAAATACCAAAAAAACAAATATTAGGTTCATCTTAAGTTTCATTACCTGTAACGTCTTCGTAAACGGTCCGAATATAAAGTTTCAGCGACGCTAACTTGTTACATGTAGTGCCAGTTACTGTACCTGCAGTGTAAGATACAATTCATCCTAATGCAAATATCGAACACAAAAATTGTTCTAGGATGAAAAAAATAAAAATAAAAGGAACAAAGAACAACATTAACAACGAAATTTCCGACCGTTCATATGTTTGAAGAGCTTGAATCCGTCCCTTATCCTACCTATATATCCTACCTACAATTCAACCTAATCCAAATCTCTGTTGTTTAGCTAATAAAATCAAGCTTTTCAAAGAAATTTGTCCCTTACCCTACCTATATATGTTGCATGTCTTCTTATCTTCTAGCGCTTAATATGCAAGGACCGATTCAAAGTAGGCTTAACCATGGATGTTTCGTGAAAGAGGAATATTAGAAGAAACAAGAACTAAGAAGAACAAGATAAGAAAGGCTTAATGAATAATGGTATAACTTCTACTTCATATTTATGAAGAAGAAATATGTTGATAACCTATATCTATATGAACCAACTTTCCAATAGAAGTCCACTTGCATTGCTGATCATTTGTATCTATAGCAAGATGCGAACTAGAAAGTGAGGGATACCAACGAAGAAGAACAGTGGAAGAAGAGCTACCTATATGTACTGCGAATGGATAGTTTTCCTTGGGACTTGTATATGTGCAGATACACTTACCGTATATACCCCACGCCAACAGTTATCTGGCCCCACGGAAAAACAGATATACGAAAAGATATACATAACATTACAAACAAATACGAAGTGTTATACAACATAAAAAGACAATATACACAAACATATGTGCGAATCTTGGCGCACATCAACGACCCAGAAAGTGTGTGCCCCCGCAGTTGCATGCCCTAAATCCTCTCCTAGTTCTCCCATCATTTTGAATAGTTGGGGCTTAATTCCACCCACACCAACGCATGGTGTCTATTCACCACATTGATGAGTGGTGGTTCTCAATTGTAAACGCGCATGGGACTTTGTATCCACAGGGACTTGAACCCATACTACACGAGGCCATGTATAGAAGACACTTATAACTGGTAATGACAGTAAGCAAAGCACTGGCATTGATAACATATTTTCTAGTGGATATTTTTTTTGCTTTCACATCGTTGCTTTCCGGAGTAAAACGAGTCATGGTGCACTGTGTCAGGTGGTGGGCTTAGGCATTCATTTCTTTTAGACCTAAATTTATTATCCCAAATTTTCTAGTTGTTCTTATTTTAATATTTTACATCGCAATTATTACGCATTTTGAAAGACCACATTCGGGTTGGCTGCTCTCTACGCTCTAAACTCGCCCCACAGACAACCACAAATCTAGACAACACACTTTTTCTCAATTTGGGAACTGAGGTCATACATCTCAATATTGTTCTCCCTCAAGCATGTTTAACGGAGTTGAAAGCACATTTGCTCCCTTGGTGGTTTTCGTAATTCATAACAACATATATCTCATTGAACTAATGTCCATTCAAGATTAAGATTTCAAGATGTTCAATGATTGGCATGGCATGGACTAGAGACGTGGACCCCTCAAAATGCTAAGGACAAGGATTGGCAAAAGATCAAGACTCTACATTTTTGATTTAGTGATCCAAGATCACATTGAGTCCATAGGAAAGCCAATACTATTAAAAGGGGATGAGGTGTTGCTTAATGGTCTTTTTGCTCAAGTGCTTAGTGACAGTATTCCTAGACCCTCAACCACTCTCTCTAACCAAATATGTCCTAAACCTACAGTCCAACTCGGCCCCACCGATATTTCCAATCCGGCCCCACTGAGTTCATCCAAGACTTAGCCACTGCCAAAACCCTAACAAATCGGATCCACCGAAATGGATCTCGGTCCCACCGAGATGGCCTTGCCAACTCTCTGTAATCGGTTGCATTCACTTCGGTCTCACCGAGTTATGCAAATCGGTCTCACCGAGATGGCTTGCCAAGTCTCTGTTGCCTTATTGCTTCACTTCGGTCCAACCGAGTTGATGCAATCGGTGCCACCGAGATGAGGATTGCCCTAAGCCATTGCACTTCGGTCTATCCGAGTTGTTCATATCGGTCCCACCAAGATTCCTAACGTTCATGTCTTTTACACAGTTCGGTGCTACCGAGATGATTGTTTCGGTGCCACCGAGTTGGGTCAAAAGTGTGTAACGGTTGGATTTTGTGTGGAGGCTATATATACCCCTCCACCACATCCTTCTCAGTAAGGAGAGCCATCAGAATGTGCCTACACTTCCACCATACATTTTCTGAGAGAGAACTACCTACTCATGTGTTGAGATCAAGATATTCCACTCCTACCATTTGAACCTTGATCTCTAGCCTTTCCCAAGTTGCTTTCCACTCAAATCCTTCTTCCACCATAGCCAAATCTGTGAGGAGTTGTTTGAGTGCTGGGAAGACTATCATTTGAAGGACAAGAGAAAGGAGTTCATCAACAACACACCATCTATTACCTTTTGGAGAGTGGTGTCTCCTAGATTGGTTAGGTGTCACTTGGGAGCCTCCAACCAGATGTGGAGTTGAACCAAGGAGTCTGTAAGGGCAAGGAGATCGCCTACTTCGTGAAGATCTACCTCGAGTGAGGCTAGTCCTTCGTGGACGTAAGCCATGGTAGAATAGGCAAGGTTGCTTCTTCGTGGACCCTTCGTGGGTGGAGCCCTCCGTGGACTCGCGCAACCGTTACCCTTCATGGGTTGAAGCCTCCATTAACGTGGACGTATGATAGCACCACCTATCGGAACCACGCCAAAAACCACCGTGTCTTCATTGCGTTTGAAATCTCCAATCCCTCCTTTACTTACATATGCAATTGCTTACATTCCGCTGCTATACTCTTAGAATTGCATGTGTAGGGTGATGCTTGACATGTACTATTGCTAAAATCTACCTACAACTAAAATTGGGAAAAGGTTAGGTTTTATTTGGTCAAGTAGTCTAATCACCCCCCTCTAGACATACTTTCGATCCTACAAGTGGTATCAGAGCTTTGGTCTCCGTAAGCCTTGATTTCCATAGCTTTGGTGATCATAGCCTTAGTTTCACAACCTAGGAGAGTATGGCGTCTAGTGAGGGTAACTATCACCGTAGAGGTCCATATTTTGATGGTACAAACTTTGCTAGTTGGAAACATAAGATGAAAATGCATATTCTTGGTCATAACCCCGCTGTTTGGGCTGTTGTTCGTGTTGGCTTGCAAGGTGACTTCTTTGAGGATGGCAAGGAACCGGATCGTGAAGCAACCCAGGAAGAATTGAAGATGTTGCAATACAATGCTCAAGCTTGTGACATTCTATTCAACGGTCTATGTCCCGAAGAATTCAACAAAATCAGCCGCCTCGAGAATGCAAAGGAAATTTGGGATACTTTGGTTGATATGCATGAGGGTACCGAGTCCGTCAAGGAATCTAAGTTGGATGTGCTTCAAAGTCAACTTGACAAGTTCAAGATGAAGGATGGTGAAGGAGTCGCTGAGATGTACTCTAGGCTTGCTCTCATCACTAATGAGATTGCTGGCTTAGGAAGTGAAGAGATGACCAACAAATTCATCATCAAGAAGATACTTAGAGCTTTGGATGGAAAATATGATACCGTCTGCACATTGATCCAAATGATGCCCAATTACAAAGATCTCAAGCCCACGGAAGTCATTGGAAGGATTGTCGCTCATGAAATGTCACTCAAGGATAAAGAGGAGCTGCACAACAAGTCAAGTGGTGCTTACAAAGTCTCAACCGATGCTCCAACAACTTCAAGTGACAAGCTAGTATCCAATGAAGAGATTAGCCTACTGGTGAAAAGGTTCAACAAGTTCTACAAGAACAAAGGGAAAGAGAGAAGCTCTAGCTCAAGACATTATGAGAGAAGATCATCAAGTCGTGACCGTAATTGTTACAATTGTGGAAAGCCCGGACACTACTCCAATGAGTGTACCGCTCCCTACAAGAAAAGAGATGAATCACCAAGAGGAAGACATAGAAGAGATGAATCACCTCATAAAGAGAGAAGGAGTAGAGATGATTATTATGAATGAAGACACTCTCGAAGAAGTAAGGATTCGGAGAGGAAGGACAAGTCATCAAGGAGCTACACGAGAAGAAGACATCAAGCTCATGTTGGTGAATGGGTTTCCGGCTCCGACTCCGACAACCACTCCGAGAGAAGTTATCACTCCAACTCCGACTATAGTCAAGATGAAGGTGTTGCCGGACTTGCTCTTGTGTCATCCAACTCCTATGATCTATTTGACTCACCAAATGAAGGAATTGGAAGATGCTTCATGGCAAAAGGCCCCAAGGTATCACACCCCGAGTATCTTGATTTCAATAGTGATGAAGATGATTTGCTTGGTGATGATGATTTACTTGTTGATAGAGATAGTAATGTGAGCTATAATGAAAATGCTAGTAATCATGATAGTCAAGAGAAAACGAGTGACAATGCTATGAAGGAGATTGAGCGTCTAACTAAAGAACTAAAAGCTCTTAAGTTAGCTCATGAAACAACTCAAGAGGATCATAGAGAACTTCTAAGAACTCATGAGAAGCTACGCTTCGAGAAGCTAAATTTAGAGCAAGAGCATGAGTTTCTTAAAGCTATCAATGACGATCTTCGAAACAAGAGTTCTTCATATCTTGCCAAACGTTTACTCTTGTCTACCTTTATGCCACAAGTTAAACCTAAGCAAACTAGCAACAAGGGTAAAAATGGTTCTACCACTAGTAGTAACAATAACAATGCTAAATCCAATGTTGTTGCTTCTAGTAGTTTTATTGATTCCACTAACGATTCTCTTAGCCAAGTTACACTTGAGCAAGAAAATGTGCTATTGAAAGGAATTATAGAAAAAGGTGTCTACAAGAGTCTTGCCGGGAGTAAGCAATTTGAGGAAATTGTACGCAAGCAAGGAAGGCACCGGAAGAACCAAGGTGTTGGTTTTGAACGAAAGTTCAATGCCGATGGAGTTGAGTGGGAAGAAGGTCAATACCCCAAGACGAAGTTTGTTCCTCAACAAGAGAAGTATGATCCTACTTCCTTCAAGGGAACACAAGCTCAAGAAGATCTTCCACCACACGACCACAAGCTAAAAGGCAAGGACAAACTTCAAGAAGAGATTGATTCATTTGAAGAAGCTCCTCAAGCCATGGTCAAGTGGGTTCCCAAGACTTCATCAAGTTCTACTTCATCAAGTGCTACTACAACTCCAAGGATTCCCATCAAGTTGATGTGGGTCCAAAAGAATAAGAACTAGAGAGTTCTTGAGGGTGACTCCGCCAACAAACTTCACTCATATTATTCACGGCAAGGACTTGTGCAACCAACTTCCACATTTTGCACTAGTTCATGGAGTCACAAACCCTCTTGTTGGTAAGACAAGGGACAAGGTAATCAATGCATTCATGGACATCATCATATGTGAATTTCACTCTATGTCTATGGATATCCTTGTATGTTCCTTGTGTGGGACTAACCCATGTAGGTATTGAAAGCACAAAACTCCAAAGGATTGCTCCCAACTCTTGATGGTCTACATCAACATTGAGCATCCACATCTTCAACATCTACATGAAGTCATCATCGACAAAACCCAAGGTTAGTTCATCCCTCTTAGGGGGGATATCACATCTAGGGGGAGCTTTGCTCTAAACAATTGAGCTAAAGCAACTCTAATGGTGTGAACACATCAATGCTTTATGTAAAAGTGGTAACCCCACTTGTGCTTAAATGATGAGTATGACCTATGATCAAATGTTCTCATTTGGCTCCTAAGTCAATATACTCATATATAGATGACCTAGTCATCGCCATTGCTTGATAGATGCTAGAATTGGTTGTGCATGTTTGACACATATTTCATTTGAAATCTTTTTGTTTGAGCATGTTGGCGTGCATGTTTTTATCATTCGAGGACATCCATTTGTTGTTTTGATTGTCTTGGTTTTTCTGGCCAAGTGGATGTACAAGAATGCATAAGAACCTTCTCTAGCTATCTATGCTTTCTTGTCTCAAATTCTATTCTTGCTGCATCACAAAAATTGAACAAGTCTTTTTCGGACCCTCCGGGTGAGGAGCACTCGGAGCCACCGATCTGAAAGGGCTAAACCTCCAAAACCTTCTAATTGATTTCGGCCGAACCAACTCACTCAAACTCGGTCCAACCGAAATCACTTAGATTGATCTAGGTTTTCATCTCGGTGCTACCGAATTGAACCATTTCGGCGCCACCGATGTGCTATAATGCGTGCAGTTACACATATTGGTGCCACCGAGTTGTTCAACTCGGCGCCACCGACAGCACATGGGTATATATATCCAGCGACCCGTGCGGTTGAAAATTACTTCAAACGTCACGCGCTCGTGCCCCATTGCTGCCGCCCCTTTGGTCTCCGGATCATCACCGTCGTCTCCAGCGCGCCCTCGCTGCAGGACTCCGTCGCCGTCAACGGCAATCTCCACCGCCGTTGCCGCCGTAGAGGATCTCCACCAAGTTAGGGTGAGATTCGATCCCTCTCGTGCTTCCAATTTCCGATTCAATGCACTATAGGAATGCCATATATCTTGCCACGATTGCAATGCTCTTTCCACCAGATTAGTTCGTAAGAACAAGATTCGAGAAAAAAATTTAGGGTTAGGTTTCCGCCGAATGCATCTCGGACCGACCGATTCGAAATTTTCGGTCCTACCGATTTGGCCCTGGCCATAGCACTAGTACATCTCGGTGCCACCGAGTTGTGCGAATCGGTGAGACCGAAAGTAAAGCCTCAGTGAAACCCTAGCATCTCGGAGCCACCGAAACCCATATCGGTCTGACCAAAGTGGCATGCAAGGTCTCTGTAGTGTGCTTCGGTGTCACCGAGATTATCAACTCGGTCCATCCGAACTGCATTCTGTGAAAACCTAGAACTAAAGTTTGAACTCATTTTTATGAAAAACTATCTGCTTTTTGTGATGACTCATCTACTCTACCTATACCCATCTATTCACAGGGTCAGCTCAGCAATATGTCCAGTGGCAGTGACAGTCAGAACAGGCCTGAACAGCAGGCAGAGATGAGTGAAGGGTCAAGCCCAGCTGAAAGTTTCTATGAGGGAGAGAGGAGCTCTCCAGATCTTCCAAAAGCTGCAACTAGAACAAGGAAGAAGAAAACCTCTGACAGTGAAGATGAGGACTTTGTTGCAAGTGAAGGTGCATCCAAGAAAAAGAGAGTAGTGCTTGCTAAGGAGTACAGCACAAAGCCTACTTCTGCAAAAGAAAGAACTGCTGTAAGGAAAGTCCCCAAGCAAACCATGCAGTTTACTCTTGAAGAGCCTAGTGACAAAGAACCAGCAGCAGGTGCCAAGAAGAAGAGAGTGAGGAAAACCATTGCCCGTGTGATTGGCAGACCCTCCATGATGATAGAAGAGGAGGAAGAGGAGGAGGATGAGCCAGCTAATGCACCCCCTGCAAAAGCTCAGAAGCTCATGTCCGATGCAATCAAGACTGCTGCACCCTCCAAGTCCAAGCCTAAGGTGTCAGCACCAAAGAGATCAACCAGGAACATCTCAGCTGCAGAAAAGAACAAGGCCCCAGTGCCTGAATCAAATGTTGATGAAGAGCCTCTAGTGCTCAGAAAGTTGAAGCCTAAGATTCCAGACCACGACAATGCACACCCAGTTGCGGAGAACATGATGTTGAGAAAGGATAAAGGACTGCGTCAATGGAGACAGTCAGATCCTTATGCTATAAGGAGAAGGACAGCATGTGATTATCGCTTTCACACTCGAGAGCAACAGGATTTTTATGAGACAGTTTTGCTTGACAAGAAGCCCATAGTCAGTGACATGAAGTGGGTGGACTGGGAATACATCGATGAGAATGAGGATTACTTTCCCCATGTCCATGAAAGCTTCAGGATTGCAGGAGTTGATGAGTTTGTTGGACAGAAGTTGACCAAGTGGAATGATGAGATGATCATGCAATTCTACTCTACTGCTCATTTCTATCCAGATGGCAAAATAGTGTGGATGACTGAGGGTATAAGATACCAGTCTACCATCTCTGAGTGGGAAAATCTTCTTGGTGCACCCAAGGAAGAGGATGATGATATTGACATATATGCCAAGCTCAAGATGGATCACAACTCCATGGCCAACATGTACACTGCAATTCCTCAGAAGGACCTTGAAACACATAAGCTTGGATCATTGAAGCATTTGCTACCAGGACTGGCCACCTCGAACACCATATTGCGGTACACTCTGCTACCCAAGTCAGGAGATGATAAGATGATTCGTGGCCACTCCATCAATTTGCTGCATTTATTTGACACACCTCAGAAATTCAAGATGATGAGCCTGATAGTAGAGACTATCAAGAGGACTGCAGCAGATCAGAAGAGATCGTGCGGATATGCTCCACATATTCAGCTATTGATCAATTCCAAGGTTGGAACCAGCACATATCTTCTTGATCGAGAGCACTTGCCTTTGCGTCCAGATTTTGAGGACAATGTAATAGTGATGGATCCTTCGCATCCCACTTCTGCACAAGCTCAAGAGGAAATCCGCAAAGCCGCAGAAGCAAAAGCAGCTCAGGAGGCATCAGCTCCAAATGCACCAATTGCAAATCTCAAGACACCCAAGGATCAAATGCAATATCTGCTTGAAGCCACTCTGAGGATTGAGCGAAGTTTGGCCAACCTCACCCAGACCCAGGCTAGTTTTGAGCGGATCATTGAGACAAAATTTTATGATTTGGGTGTCAAGGTGACTGAGATTCAGACTTCAGTGGAACAGCTGCAAGGAGATGTTGATGCTGTCAAGCTAGCCAGATCAGATGACAGTGGAGATGATGGACCAACCACAGAGAGATTCCAGTCAGTGCCTAGGGCAGCTAGATCTGCTGCAATACTAGTTGTGGATCCCCGGACCACAGTATCTGCACCAGCCGCTACTGCCACAGTGCCACCACAGGTCTCAACTCCACCAGTTCAGCAGACATCGTCAGAAGCATTCGCGGACGCTCTTATCTCAACGCCATCTACGCACACCGGAGCTGCCAGCAGGAGATCGCCTTCAGGAGCTTCAGAGGACCGCGTTTAGAGTGCCGACTAGTCCTATACTCATTTGAACTTTTTAGTACTTGTTGCCAAAGGGGGAGAATTTGTATAGATCATAGGCTTCGAGAGAGAGAGAGAGAGTTTCTTGCTTTTGATTTGCTTCGAGAGTTTCTTGTGCTACTTATTTGTTTGTTGGTACTCTGTTTTATGTATGCTTGCTACAGTATTCTATCGTTTATGCTTGTGAGATACTATGTTGATTGATCATATTATGCTTATTGTGATGTTCTATGTTTATCTTTATCATTATCTTGTATGATCATTCATTTGTGATGGTGATGCGTATCTATTATTCCAATCTTATCATTTTGCGCGCTCCACCAAGATGTATGTGACATGGAAGAGTAACCCATGAGCCTAATCGATTGTGCATTTGCATTCAAACGCAAATTTTTAATAATGCACAAATTTAGGGGGAGCTCTTGCATATCACATACTTCTCAAAGCGACGATGCATTTCATTCATTTAATCATTTGTCGAAGCTTTGATCTATATGTTGTCATCAATTACCAAAAAGGGGGAGATTGAAAGCACATTTGCTCCCTTGGTGGTTTTGGTAATTCATAACAACATATATCTCATTGAACTAATGTCCATTCAAGATTAAGATTTCAGGATGTTCAATGATTGGCATGGCATGGACTAGAGACGTGGACCCCTCAAAATGCTAAGGACAAGGATTGGCAAAAGATCAAGACTCTACATTTTTGATTTAGTGATCCATGATCACATTGAGTCCATAGGAAAGCCAATACTATTAAAAGGGGATGAGGTGTTGCTTAATGGTCTTTTTGCTCAAGTGCTTATTGACAGTATTCCTAAACCCTCAACCACTCTCTCTAACCAAATATGTCCTAAACCTACAGTCCAACTCGGCCTCACCGATATTTCCAATCCGGCCCCACCGAGTTCATCCAAGACTTAGCCACTGCCAAAACCCTAACAAATCGGATCCACCGAAATGGATCTTGGTCCCACCGAGATGGCCTTGCCAACTCTCTGTAATCGGTTGCATTCACTTCGGTCTCACCGAGTTATGCAAATCGGTCTCATCGAGATGGCTTGCCAAGTCTCTGTTGCCTTATTGCTTCACTTCGGTCCAACCGAGTTGATGCAATCGGTGCCACCGAGATGAGGATTGCCCTAAGCCATTGCACTTCGGTCTATCCGAGTTGTTCATATCGGTCCCACCGAGATTCCTAACGTTCATATCTTTTACACAGTTCGGTGCTACCGAGATGATTGTTTCGGTGCCACCGAGTTGGGTCAAAAGTGTGTAACGGTTGGATTTTGTGTGGAGGCTATATATACCCCTCCACCACATCCTTCTCAGTAAGGAGAGCCATCAGAACGTGCCTACACTTCCACCATACATTTTCTGAGAGAGAATACCTACTCATGTGTTGAGATCAAGATATTCCACTCCTACCATTTGAACCTTGATCTCTAGCCTTTCCCAAGTTGCTTTCCACTCAAATCCTTCTTCCACCATAGCCAAATCTATGAGTTGTTTGAGTGCTGGGAAGACTATCATTTGAAGCACAAGAGAAAGGAGTTCATCAACAACACACCGTCTATTACCTTTTGGAGAGTGGTGTCTCCTAGATTGGTTAGGTGTCACTTGGGAGCCTCCAACCAGATGTGGAGTTGAACCAAGGAGTTTGTAAGGGCAAGGAGATCGCCTACTTCGTGAAGATCTACCCCGAGTGAGGCTAGTCCTTCGTGGACGTAAGCCATGGTGGAATAGGCAAGGTTGCTTCTTCGTGGACCCTTCGTGGGTGGAGCCCTCCGTGGACTCGCGCAGCTGTTACCCTTCGTGGGTTGAAGCCTCCATCAACGTGGACGTACGATAGCACCACCTATCGGAAC
Source organism: Elymus sibiricus (assembly GCA_039707655.1). NCBI lineage: Eukaryota > Viridiplantae > Streptophyta > Magnoliopsida > Poales > Poaceae > Elymus > Elymus sibiricus. Next base: position 187,561,627 of record CM077672.1, read on the forward strand.
CACGCCAAAAACCACCGTGTCTTCATTGCGTTTGAAATCTCCAATCCCTCCTTTACTTACATATGCAATTGCTTACATTCCGCTGCTATACTCTTAGAATTGCATGTGTAGGGTGATGCTTGACATGTACTATTGCTAAAATCTACCTACAACTAAAATTGGGAAAAGGTTAGGTTTTATTTGGTCAAGTAGTCTAATCACCCCCCCTCTAGACATACTTTCGATCCTACAGGAGTGGTTTTTTTTCTTGAGAATAATGGAGTGCTTTAGGAGATAAGTTGCAATCTTATTCGTACTATCAACCCACTTTAGCAATCATCGGTCTCTCGGTATTACACCTTCTTTAATGGATCATTCTCTTTAGTTCTTTAAGAAATTATCATATATTTAGTTCAAAAGAAAATCTATACGGTTAAAAATGCTACGCATGTTGTAAGTTTTCTACCAGTGCCAGTTCTAGCCACTCGGTCAAACGATCACCATGTTAATTGAAAACCCTAACTGTTTTTGGAAAAATGGGTGCACATTTGTTAATTTGCTAAAGTATTTTAAGACGTCTCTAGTTTATTTCTATGTATTTTATGTTTCATTCCTTATTTCTAAATCTTCATACTTACTTTAGCCGTGGTGAGTTTTATCAAACCAACTCATCTAGACGGCGACAACACCAACATTCTCGAAGGCTCTAAGCATGGTCTTTATTAGTCGACACACTTCACATGTGATCTTTTGGCAGATAATGCCGCTACTACACAACATCTATGTAAACTGTTGTTGGTATGCTTTGATTTTTCATAGTTTAAGTTCGAAATTATGAAGTAGAAAAGATGTCACCAGAAAGGGGTGAATAGGGCACCATGATTTTTTTAAATTTAGTTCATTTAGAGAAGTGACAATATAAAGATCCTCTAAATGCAAGTACATGAATCAACATATACTGCAAGATTACTCTAGCAACTAAGATAAACAAGGTTTTTTGAACTAGTAATATAAACAAGGTAAACAAGGCTAGAAATAAAAGAAGCACAAGTTAAAACAGGCAGGATATGGATAACTAAAAGCGGAGGCACATCACAATGCCATGATGTTTCCCCAAGTTCAAGTCCTTGGGAGACTCCAATCTTCGTCCAGAAGACAAACAAATCATACAAGGATCACAATGACCTAGCTGTTTTTTCCCTAGAGACTCATCAAGACGTGTCCATCAACAGTGAGGTGCAGTGGTGACTTCGTCAAGCTCAAGATCTACTGGCTCATTCTTTTGGAGGCGCTCATAATGATAGACTGTTTGTGTTCATGGAGATGAGTGCACATGTGTGTTTGTGAGCGTTTGCATATGTACTGTGCCACTGTTCATAGATCTTGAGACATTATCCGGGCCTTTACAAACTTGGGCAAATCAAAGCCAAAGTGCTCCTGGCAAACTCCAATCGTCTAGGATTCCCTTTGCCCCCGAGTGGAACCGAATGAAACAAGGTAGAGGGCCCAAGACTAAGGATGCAATACACATGGGTTAGGTGCAAAAACAATGAAAAGTAGTTTGCCACACTTCTTATGCGTCCCTATCAGCCACGTCAGCGTCATTTTCACCATCGCAATGATTTAAGATTGAATTGGGTCACTCGTACAAGTCCAATAGGAGGGTTTTTTTCTACGTTTGTACAGGACGAGGATTAAAGTTAGGAGAGAATATCCCTTGAAATCCATGAAAAAACATATTTAAAAGATCTAAAAAGTTCTCAACAAAAAAGCATTACGCTGGGAAGGTTGAGTTTTATAGACATGCAAATTTGCAAGCCGAAACTCGAATTTCTTTAGGAGATATGAAAATGACAAATTCAGCAATGAATAGTAATTTTTGCTACTATTCAAATACTGAATTTGTCATTTTTATAGCTCCTAACCAAATTTGAGTTTTCACTTGCAAATTTGCATGCTCACCAAATTTACCTTCCCAACATAATGCATTTTTGCTGAGAATTTTTTAGAACTTTTAAATATGAATTTTTTTCCTGGTTTTCACCGGTTTCCACCGAAATTTGGTTTCCACCAGATACTTTCTCGACTCTTGACCCAATTACAAAGCAAAGCAAGATGTCTTTTGCATATCCGACGAGGAGGGGATGGAGCCTCACAAGGACGCTGATCCTATACCTATATATCCATTGTATAGTATCAGCCAAGGCCCCGTACCACTACAAATGTTCTCGTGTACTCCGTAGTACATACTGATTTGCTGACTGATGAAGATACCTTTGTAGCTGCTCTAAAGCAGATCCTGGAATAATGCTTGCCAGGAATACATTAAAAAATATGAAGATACAGTATTTCGATGCAGATCTTCTCTCCAATGAATACACTGATGTCAATCCTTCAACCTCTGACATAAACATCACTATGCTTGGGAGATATTCAGAGCAATTCCAGGAAAGAACCCTAGGATGAATGATTTGATAGCACGCATGGTTATAGTAGAACAACAAACTTTCATTGATAGAAAAGTGCCAACATAGCAAATACAAGTAAAACATGAACAAATAACATCATAGGTCCTTGCTACCTAGACGGCTAAACTAAGTTATGGATTCATTTAAGGCATGTCAACTCTTTTGCCACTGTTGTGTGGATAGAAGTAACATAATTAAGTATCAGCATCACATATGGATAACACTCAATCAACAGTCCGAGCAGTAAATCACATCAACAGTGTGACCAGTGAGAGTCAGTACAATATTAGAGCAAAGTCGGCATCAGAACCATGTCCCTGCACAGCAATAGTAGACAAACTAAGTTTCCTCCTTTTTGCTTCACAAATTCGAGAGGTTAGCAAACCTTGGTTTTTCAATTTTTAACAGCAACTTCAGAGTTTCTGTGGATCTGTCTATCTTTTACATCTGCAGCTCATATGCTTTTGGTAAGGAAATAACCATACAAGCAATCGTCAAATTGATCAGGCTTCATCATATTTACGATACATTATTATCATCAAACACCAACAGTGAAACAAAGTTAGTAATTTACCACATAAGTTAAAAAAGTATACCATAACCAGACAAGGTGGTAGCATTTTAGGAACGCTATTCTAATGCGAAGCTAAATTCCATAACAATATAAACAGAAGTATTATGAGGCACATTTTGTTTGGGAGCAAATTATCAGATGTAATAAAACCTAGTCGTATAACAGATAAAGAGAGCCACCATCGAATTTGATACGACACATTAGCTCTTATCATTATTAAGAACCTACAAACAGCAGCTCATCAAATACAACGGGCAAAAAAAGTAGAAAACATGAAAAGTACGGCAAATACAATCTGTCAAAAAAAAAGTTGGGTAGATGAACAAGCTTGAGCATGGACTACATCCAAAATGCTTGCACATCAAAGCGACAACGATAGCTGGGCGCCTTGTAGAAGCGAGCAGGCCGGTGAGCCATGGTCCTGAGCTCACCGCCCTCGCCATACTTAACAATGAATGTGGTCAAACGAAGCACATACTTCATCTTGTCCGCTCCCTCAGGTCGGAGGAGCTCCACGAGGCAGTACTTACTGCACTCACCCATGTGAACGAGTTTTGCATCCACATGTCTCCAGTGTGGGTGCTTCAGAAAAAGCTGCTCCCTGCCTACTTTCCACTTTGGCGGCTCCCCTCCAGACATGATGTGGCATGCACAAAGGTACCCATCAGCATCACCTGTGTCAACGGAATGGAGGTGGAGTCCAACCCATGCGTCCAGCAAATCATCATAGTGGGCAGGGCCTTTGAATGGCAGCACCCAATTACCACGGCGCTTCCACTGACCACCACCTATCGTGCCGTAGGAAAATGTACCCCAGACCCCCTGCCTACAAGCGGAAACAAAGATGGTGCCCGTCCGCGGGTGCACGACAAGCGAAGTGATAAACTTGGGATCAAATGGAAAGTCAGGTGGGGGCTTAGGCCAACTCCAAGAGAACTGTGCGGAATTGAACAAGGGTCGCCAAGTCCAGTCCCTCTCATCATCATTCGGATCCGCAGAAAGGCAGTGTAAGCCCCCAAAATAATATAAACTGTCGATGCCGTCGTTGTTGTCGCTATATGATTCAAACACATATAGTCTGTTCCTGACGGCTATGGCTGCATCATAGCAGTTATTTAGACCTCCCGGTAAAATCCTTGACATAGTAAGCATAGCTGTCTTTGTGTCAAAGATGAGGGTAACACTGTCCTGGGCCTCTTGTACCGTGGGTATTTCTTTGGCGGAGGGGCATGTGGCTATGATGTGGCTGCCAAGGGCAGCAAACTGTGCCCTCCTTCCAATTGTTGGAGGCCCTATGCGGAGGACAGGCGGCTCTGAGAGGCGCAGCGGGGTCCCTGCAGATCCGCTGCCGGCTTCCAGGTCATTGTCTATGTCCAGCTTGTGGATGCTGAATCCGTCAACGTGGTCATCAAGTACCAGGTACAGATGCTGCTTCGTGGTCTGCTGTTGCCGTTGGTTGGCTGTGCCAAACTGGCGAGCCTGACCCAACCCGGAAAGGATGAATGTTGCTGGCTCGTGCAGTGCATAGATCCGACCTTTCCATGCTGCCTGCCTCCGCCACCATCCTGCCGACTCCGACAGAGATCGGGATGAGGTGCCGGAGAACCAAAGGAGGTGCCCGAGATTCGAAGGACATGACATTCGATCTATAAAACCAGGAGCAGCCGCCTGACCTCGAAACGACGAAAAGGTTGGAGACGTCGGCCGCCACCATGCCGCCGCCTTCCTCATCGCATGTCCCGACGGAGATTGGGAGGAGCCGGTGCTGGAGATCTGAGGAACGCGCCCTAGATCTGAAAGAGACGCCGGCCACTGGTTCGCTGCGCCGAACTGGCGAACCCGACTCCCCCCTGAATAGTTGAATCTGGCTGGCTCGGGCAGGGTCAAAATCGGACCTTTCCGTGCTGCCGGCCGAAGCCACCACCCTGCCGATGCCGACAGAGATTGGGATGAGGTGCCAGAGAACTGAATGTGCCGGAGATTGGATGGACAGGGCATTCAACCTCCAAAACCGGAAGGAGAAGGGATGAGAAGCCTTACCTCGGGAAGACGAGAAGGGAGGACTCTTCGACCGCCTCCGTACCGCTGCCTCAGTCATCTCCTGTGCCGACGGAAATACGGAGGAGGAGGTGCCGGCGATCTGAATAAGGCGCCATAGATCTGAAGGAGACGCCGGCCGCTGCCAAATCCACCGGCATGCCGACGACGACATCGCCACTGTTGCCGCCCGATATCTGGAAGAAGCGGGGAGGGGGCCGGGGATATGGGGGAACACGGCATCTTTATTACGAGTATTTTATAAGGAAAACAGTCTAGATAACCCAGAACTATCCTATTTGGATCACACTAGGAAATATGTCCGTGCGTTGCAACGGGAGAAAAGAAATTCATTTCTGTTTCCAACTAAGATCTGTGTGTACCTATATGCCTTCAGTAGAGAATCTAGAATTTTGTGTTTGGGACATTTTTTTCAGTAATTCCCTCCCAGCTCCATCTTGGCGGCGGCATGGTGATGAGATCTGCTGGCCCGTGTGTCGGTGTAGTAAAGTTTGGGTCTTTTAGTACCCCCATACTTGTGCACGGACGGTTGTAGCCATACCAGCGGCAAGCCCTGCCGGAGAACAGATGGACACAAATACAAGATTATCAAGAAGGCATTCAAGCTAATGATCAGAAGACAGAAGACCGAAGGCTGGATTCCCGGCAAGATACTTGCCGGGAAGGCTCGCGAAGGCCCGGCAAGGCCACGCACCCGGCAAGATCCCACCGCCCTACCACCGCTCCAGCGCAGCGACCAGCCTGTCGTTTAGGGTTTGTCCTCCTGGATGCGTGTCATGGCACTAACGGCGGATGGGGTTAAGCGGCGCTGATGGGACGGGCTCTTTTTCCGTCCCCAAGAAAGTAAGGGACACCTAAGTGGAGCATTTAATGCGTTTGTCCTAAATCGTCAGTGATAAGCATGTAAACACTGTAGTAACTTTACACCTCTTGTGCGTACTGTTCGCCACTGTTGGTGACCCCTTTGTCATATAGAAGGCCCAAGGCGAAGCTACAGGGGGGAAGCTTTCTGGCCCAGTTGCATGCGTAGCCGCCCTTCTTGCGTACTGTTCACCAAGAAGCGTTCCGTGTACCTGAGCTTAAACACCCACAATAAACCAAAGCAGGAGTAGGGTTTTACGCTTCTCAGCGGCCCGAACCTCGATAAAGATCCCGGCGTTGATCGTTGGATCCGCTCTTTGTGTACATCTTTTCCCTAGCCGAACCGTAAAAGGGATCCACGCGATCCCATAGGTGTCGTACGCCAACATCTTTGGCGCGCCAGGTAGGGGAAGAGGTTGCGCGAACCCGATCTAGCGGTCAGCGCGCCCGTTTTTGATCACTTTCATCGCCATGGCTCCCAAGAAGAAGGGTGCGACGGCGGTTGATCCATCCGCGTCCGCCCTGCCCATACCCACACAGACGGGCGACGGCATGGGCGCTGGTGGAGGAGGTGGAGGTCTTGAGCCTCCACGACGTTCTGGCGATGAGAGCCAGGCGAGCGGCGTCGTTCGCAACGGCGACAACGACCCGCATACTGCCAGGTCTAAGGACGGAGCCGTGCTACCTACGGGTGGCGCAGTGAACTCCAAGGACGGGACGGCGCCTTCCAAGGCACCCACGCCGGCGCATGCGCCGCGGCCTTCTCAGGCGCCCCCATGGAAAAACCCCTGCGCATCACTCCCAAGATGCACGGGGGCAGTATGCACGCCAACACGCCGGTGGAAGCAGGGCGCGATCGCAAGACCGTGATGGAGCTCCTTCTAACACAGTTAGGAGTCAGAGCACCTCACGTTCTTCGCACCTTTCGCCACCGCCTACACCGGCAGAAGCGTTGGCACGAGCTCAGCTACTCCTAGATTTCCCTCCCGCTGCGGAGAAGCTAGAAGAATGGAGATCTGCTATTCAGAGCCTCATCGGCTTGGCTAATGATGACAGGCCGCAGCAGGCGGGGCCTTCGCGGCGGCAGTCCACTGAGCCGGTGCGTGCTGATGGCGAAAAGACCGGAGGCGGTACGACTACGATGCGCTCCCCTCCGCTACAACAACAGCGGTCGCTAACTCGGCGGATTGACGCCTGTGATGACGATTCCACGGCGTCGTCTGATCCGCGGGCTCGTCGCGATCAACGTCAAGTTCTTCGGGAACGGAACAAAGAAGACGCTCGAACTACCATCGAGCAGCGGCGGGAAGCGCGCCGTCAATACGACAGGCGCGCGGGACCCACTGTGGACGAGCCTGCGCCGGGGTATTCTGGTAACTTGCCTTATGAGGTGGGTTGTCCAGCGTTTACTCGTGAGATGCGGCGGGTCCAGTGGCCCAACTCCCGAACTTTCAAGCCGGAGGTGCCGGAGAAATACGACGGCAAGACTCACGCTTCAGAGTTCCTGAGCATCTACACCATTGCGGTGCAGGCTGCCGGAGCTCGAGACGACAAGATATTCGCCAACTACTTCCCGTTGGTGCTTAAGCCCAACGTCAGGTCGTGGTTGATGCATCTGCCGGAGAATTCCATTTCTTCCTGGGCAGATTTGTGTCATGAGTTTGTTGGCGCCTTTACTGGGGGCCACCAGGCTCCTGGCCAGGAAAGCAATTTACATCTCATCCCCCAGAAAGAGGGTGAAACCTTGCGCAAGTACATACAGAGATTCAGCCGTATACAGCACAACATCCCAGACGTTCATCCTGCCGTTGTTATCAGTGCGTTTCATCATAATGTGCGCAACCGCAAGATGCGGGAAGAGCTGGCAATGAACAAAGTCAGGGATGTCGCCGAGCTCTATGCTCTGGCTGACAGATGTGCTCGGGCTGAAGAAGGAAGGAGATTCCCAGGCGAGGATGCTGGCGCAGAAATCGACTCTGAAGGCGAAGACGCCACCACCTTGGCGAAGAAAGGCCGACGGCGTAACAGGAAGCGCAAGGGCAAGGTCGTGTTTGCCGTCGAGGGATCCGGCAACCCCAGCACCGCCAAGAAGATCAAGGCTGATGGCCCCGGCAAGGAGATTGCCGGGTGTGCCGCATGTCAGACCTTGGCGGCTGCCGACAAGCCAGAGGGCTCCGACAAGCAGTACTGCAAGATTCATCGCACCAAGGGGCACGATCTCCAAAACTGCCGGCAAGTTGAGCAGCTTGTCGAGAAGCAGAAAGCCGAGTATGAGAGGCGAGACAAGGAGAAGGCCCAGGATGGTGCCGAAGGGTCTGGTAAGAAACGCGGTGGTCGAGGAGGTCGCCGCGGCAAGGCCAAGCAACAAAAGGAGAGGCCCGCTCGAGGCCGCGACAAGGAACAAGGGGGTGACGATGATGACGAAGAGGGCGACGAGTCCAGCGAGCACGAGTTCCAGAAAGCTACATAAGCCATGTGCGTTGACGGAGGCGCCTCGTTGCATTCCTCTCACCGCCGACTCAAACAGTGGGCGCGCGAGATTAACACGACAGAGCCGTCGGTCGATGCCCGTAAACCATTGAAATGGTCCAACATGCCTATCATTTTTTACGTCGAGGATCACCCTGATCGCACAACTGCGGTCGGGTGTTTGCCATTGTTGGTTTCACCAACGATCCGCAACCTCAAGGTGACAAAGATGTTAGTTGACGGTGGGGCCGGTTTGAACTTGATCTCGCCTGATGTGATCAAGAAGTTGCAAATTCCTGACGAAGATCTCGAAGAAACGGGCACGTTTCAAGGGATCAACCCAGGAAGGAGCCAGCCGAAGGGCAAGATCACACTGCCAGTAACATTTGGTAGTGAGCTGAACTACAGAACAGAAAAGATCGTCTTCGACGTCGCCAAGATTCCATTGCCATATAATGGGATTCTTGGTCGCCCGGCGCTGGCCAAGTTCATGGCGGCATCACACTACGCCTATAATACATTAAAGATGTCCGGGCCGATGAGCGTCATCACTATCAACTCCGACAAGAAGGATGCGCTTATCTGCACCGACCAACTCTACCGGGAGGCAGTCGCAGCACCTCCCGCCAAGGCACTTGCTCCTGCCGCCGAAGCTCCCGGGGGGAAGAAGACCGGCAAGACCTCTAGCGCACACTCCGGCAAGCGCACCTCCTCGGAGTGCTGCGCTCCCGTTGAGGATGTGCCGGAGAGCTCCACCGGCAAGAGCAAGAAATCCAAGGCAGCTCCACCAGCAACTAAGAAGGTGCCCGTCAAGGAGGATGGTACGGGAGGAACTTTCACCGTGAGTTCCACCCTCGATGACAAATAGGAAAGCGCACTCATTGCCTTCCTGCGGGCGAATGTCGATGTGTTTGCATGGCAACCATCTGATATCCCCGGTGTTCCCAGGGAGGTAATCGAGCACCACCTTGCTGTCTGTCCTCATGCGCGGCCCGTCAAGCAGAAAGTTAGGAAGCAAGCTTTGGAGCGGCAAGAATTTATTGCCGAAGAAATCATGAAGCTGGAAGCGGCAGGTTTAGGCAGAGGAGTGCTCCATCCAACATGGTTGGCCAATCCAGTTGTAGTGCGCAAGGCGAATGGAAAATGGAGGCAGTGTATCGACTATACAGATATCAATAAAGCATGTCCAAAAGATCCTTTTCCCTTGCCGCGCATCGACCAGATTGTGGACTCCACTGCTGGCTGCGATTTGTTGTCGTTTCTTGACGCTTATTCAGGGTATCATCAGATTTTCATGTCAACGGAAGACGAAGAGAAAACCGCATTTATCACCCCATGTGGCACGTATTGCTTCATACGCATGCCTTTCGGGTTGAAAAGTGCTGGTTCAACGTTTGCAAGAGTGGTCCAGATCGGGTTTGAGCCCCAGCTACATAGAAATATGGAAGCTTATATGGATGACATAGTGGTTAAAACCAAGGATAAGGCAACGCTCATACAAGATTTAGAAGAGACATTTGCAAATCTGCGCATGATCAATCTGAAGCTCAATCCTGAGAAGTGTGTGTTTGGCGTTCCATCCGGCAAGCTTCTCGGGTTCTTTGTGTCTCAACGTGGAATCGAAGCAAATCCCGACAAGATCAAGGCAATTGAGCAGATTGAAGCACCAAGACGTGTCAAAGATGTGCGTCGACTTGCCGGCTGCGTTGCTGCTCTGAGCAGGTTCATCTCCAAATCCGTTGAGCGCGCCCTGCCTTTTTTCAAAATCTTGAAGAAGGCCGGTCCAATGAAATGGACTCCGGAAGCGGAGGCGGCGCTGCAGGACTTGAAGAGGTACCTCTCCTCTCCCCCAACACTAGTCGCGCCTAAACCACAAGAGCCGTTGCTGCTATATCTAGCGGCAACGAATCAAGTGGTTAGTGCTGCCTTAGTGGCGCAGAGAGAAGTCAACGAAGAAGCAGCGGCAGCAGCAAGCCCGTCAAGCGACAAGCTGGGATTCTCCCCGGCAGAGTCTGGTGCCGACAAGGCAGGATCTGCGCAATCGAATGAAGCAACGCAGAAGAAGAAGATGGTGCAGCGCCTAGTCTATTTTGTCAGCTCCCTGTTGCAGGGGGCTAGGTCAAGATATTCTGGCGTGCAGAAGGTGCTCTTCGGCCTCCTTATGGCCTCAAGGAAGATGCGCCATTATTTCCAGGCACATGAAATCACCGTCGTCACTCGCTTCCCGTTACAGCGGATTTTACGAAATCCAGATGCGACCGGCAGAATTGTGGAGTGGGCATTGGAACTGTCAAGTTTTGGTCTCAAATTTGAAAGCACTTCGACTATTCAGAGCAGAGCCTTGGCAGAGTTCATTGCAGAATGGACACCGACGCCAGACGAAGAAATTCAAGAGACAACTATCCCCGGCAAGGAAACAAATCGAGAATGGATTATGTACTTTGACGGGGCTTTCTCGCTGCAAGGCGCTGGTGCTGGTGTGCTGCTTGTCGCACCCACCGGAGAGCACCTCAAGTATGTAATTCAGATGCACTTTCCCCAGGAGAGATCAACAAACAACACTGCAGAATATGAAGGGCTGCTTGCCGGTCTCAGGATCGCAGCGGACCTTGGAATTAAGAAGCTCATCGTCAAAGGTGATTCACAGCTTGTCGTCAGGCAAGTTAACAAAGACTATCAGAGCCCGTTGATGGAAGCATATGTAGATGAAGTGAGAAAGTTGGAGGAGCGTTTTGACGGGTTGCAAACAGAGCATGTTCCTCGTGCAGAGAACAACATTGCCGACGACCTGTCAAAACGTGCTGCCCTCAAGTTACCTGTGGAACCAGGAACTTTTGTGCTCCGCTTAACTCAGCCATCCGTAACACCATCCACGAGGCAAGACAAAAGAAGGAAGTTGAGTTCCGGCCAGTACTTTCCTGCAGAGCTTCCAGAAGCCGCCGACAAGGAAGTTGCCGGGAACGACGCCGAGCTTGCCGGGGAGCCACAGGCTCCGGCAGGGCCTCAAGCCTTGCCGTAGAGACAAACGCTCCCATGGCTGAAGATATGCCTTTGGTCCTTGTTGTCGAGCCACAGGCTCCAACATGGGCACAGCACATCGTCCAGTTCCTTCAAACAGGAGAACTCCCTGAAGAACAGGAAGAAGCGGAGAAAGTAGCCCGTCGGTCTAGTATGTACCAGTTCGTGGACAATGTCCTGTACAGAAAGAGACCGAACGGTGTGAAATTGAAGTGTATTCCTCGGGAGGATGGATTGGAGCTGTTGGCAGAGATACATGGAGGCATATGTGGCTCCCACATAGGCTCAAGAGCTCTTGTCGGTAAGGCAGTCCGGCAAGGTTTCTTCTGGCCCACTGCTCTCCAAGATGCAACTGCACTAGTAACCAAGTGTGAAGCGTGCCAGTTCCATTCAAAGCAATTGCATCAGCCAGCTCAAGCTCTTCAGACAATCCCTCTTTCCTGGCCATTTTCGGTCTGGGGGCTCGACATATTGGGCCCTTTTCCCCACGCTGCCGGGGGCTTCGAATACTTGTACGTTGCTATCGACAAGTTCATGAAGTAGCCGGAAGTGGAAGCAGTGTGAAAGGTGACAGCACAATCAGCCGTCAAGTTCTTCAAGGGACTAGTGTGCCGTTTTGGTGTGCCGAACAGGATCATCACCGACAATGGCACGCAGTTCACGAGCCGCACCTTCATGCAGTATGTCCAAGACCTTGGCGGCAAAATCTGTTTTGCTTCTGTTACTCACTCGAGGAGCAACGGCCAAGCGGAGAGGGCAAATGCTGAAGTGTTGCGAGGTCTCAGAACAAGGACTTTCGACAAGCTGCGCAAGTGCGGAAGACGCTGGATTGATGAGCTGCCAACGGTTCTTTGGTCAATCAGAACGACACCAAATCGAGCTACTGGCCAGACACCCTTCTCCCTAGTCTACGGGGCAGAAGCAGTTCTCCTCACAGAACTCATATACGGGTCACCTCGAGTACTCGCTTATGATGAGCTTGAGCAAGAGCAGCTACGCCAAGATGACGCCACGCTCCTTGAGGAAGATCGTCTTCGGGCTGCTGTGTGAGCTGCACGCTACCAGCAAGCCTTGCGCCGCTATCATAGCCGCAAGGTTCATGCCCAAAGCCTTGAGGAAGGCGACCTTGTTCTTCGGCGCGTTCAGTCAGCCAAGAATTCTAACAAGTTGACGCCGAAGTGGGAAGGCCCTTGTCGGGTAGTACGAGTCACCAGGCCCGGCGCAGTCCGCCTGGAGACCGAAGATGGCATTCCAGTGAGCAATTCCTGGAATATCCAACACCTTCGTAAGTTCTACCCATAAGGCGCGGTTGCCGGGTCACCCGGCAACCACCTTTTGTACAAGTTTTGCCGGCAAGGCATATGATCCTTTGTACAAAGCCAGGCGCAGACCCTGTGCATAGTTGAATAAACTTAAGCGTTTTACAATTCTTGTCGATTTTCATGTCATTCTATATGCATGCTTGTCTGAGATATTGTATTACACCTGCTTCCGGTAAGCATTAATGAACCGCCAAGGTTCCATATCTCTATCTTCTCTTCTTTCTTTTTCTCAAAGGACAGAAGGTTTCCTCGCGTGCAAGTTTGCCGGGGGGATGATGGTATGGACACCGACAGGGGACGTTCAAGTTGACATATTGCAATAAGGAGTACAACAACGAAAAGCTAAGTTGCAAAACTTTTAAGCAAATTTTTGTCGTAGACTTATTTTCCTTGAACAATTTCGGCTTTTGTATGGAAAACCTGCATGCGAAGGTACCTTGTCGTGATTGGTTGCGCCCTTACTTTGTTTCGAGTCCACTCAACAGCTTAAGTGGCTACACTGAAAACGTCAAGGTATCTTGTCGGCAGCGACACCTCCAGCAGGATGCTAAGAATCCGTTCCTCAAAGCGCTCGCGGCAAGGGTGCGCGCACCGGCAAGTTCCCAATAAGCGTAGGGCATGAACCATACAGAAAGAAATCAGACAAGGGAAATAGCATACATCCATCCAAAATATAGCAAGTCATATTACATTGACGGTCACCGCGATTCTAACTTAAGATAAAACTGACTTTGACATGGAATGGGGGCAACAAAATGGAGCGAAGCGGCTAGTCCCTGCGCTGGCCTTCGACCCTCTTGACTTGGCTCACTCTGTCAACGATGGGCGCAACAAGCTTTTCGAGTGCCTTGAGGTCTACATCCTCCGGCAAGCTAGCGAGAACGTTGGTAAAGTTGATGCCGGGGTTCTTGTGCACCACTTTGACGAGCACCTTGAGGAGGACGGCCCGGCAGAGTTTGCGGGATTCGTTGGCCAGATGGGTTGCTCGGTCAGACTGGAGCAGCTTGAGGGCGTCAACGATGCTCTCGAAGAACATGGTCAGCTTGGCGCTCGAAGATACCCTATCATCAGAAGAGTAGTTGAAGTTTTTCAAGCCCATGGTGGACAGTTCTGCGGCAAGCCTTTCCGCGACGTCGACAAGGCGCTCAGTCCAGATCTTCACACCTTTCTCAAAGTCATTATAAGTGGCGGCGGCGCTGTTGAGCAGGCTCTTCTCATTCTGGAGGTCTTTGATCAAAGCCCTCTCGCGAGCCTTGCCGTTCTCAAGGGACTCCTCCAGCGTTGTCAGCTTCAGTTTCAGATCAGCGATGGATTCATTGGCTGAGATGAGCTCTTTGGTCTTGTCGGACATGGTGGTTTGCATCTCCGCCAGGCTGTAGAGAGTCTTCTCTCTGTCGGCTTTGAGCGTCGAGATCTCCTTGCCATGGCCCTCGAGATCCGCTTCCAGCCTCTTCACTTTATCGTCCAGCTCGTTCTTGGCGGCCTCTGCAGCTTCGGCGGCATCGATGGCTCCCTTTAACTTGCCGGCATGGTCTATGGCCAGAGCTTCGAGTGTTTCCTTGTGTCTCTGCTCCAGCTCCTGGGTTCGCCGCGCGACAAGCTTCTCGATCTCTTCGTCCTTGCTGCGGAGCTTGGCGGCAAGCGCCTCCTCGCGAGCGGCAAGATCTTCTTCATAAGCATCGAGCCCGACGCGGCATTCCGTTAAGCGAGCTTCTTCTGCAGCAGCCTGCTGCGCGGCCTCCTCCTGTGCCCTCTCGGCATTGGACTGCTTTAAGAGGAACTCGCTCCAACTTTGATTCAGTTGCTCCCGACCAGCCGTCAGTTCCTGGAAAGCCTCGGCGTACCAGACTTGCGTCTCCTCGACGCGCTTCTGGAAATCTACCTCCGCTGCTTCAACAACTGCCGCCCTGGAGTCCAGTCTCTCCTTTCGGGTGCGGTGAAGTGCCTGAAGCTTTTGAAAGTCGTCGCTCATGGCTTGGAGGAGCTGTTCTTCCCTGGACCCGCTGCTGCTAGCGCGTGGCTCATCAACAATCTTGAGTCCAGCGGCGGCGATGATGTCTTCATCAAAAATTTCTCCTTCGGTTGGCACCCCGATGCTTGCCGTCCCTGGTATACTGACGAACAGGTTGTCGCCAACCTTAAGGTATCTGATTGACGGGGGGGCGTCGGATGTTGACGGTTGATCCTCGACAACCGCCTCGCCGGCAACTGGGGGCTCCACGACCGGTGTAGCGCCAGGCGCTCCTGCGGCAGGAATGCCATCAGTATGGTCGCCGGTCTCCTTGTCGGCCCCCTCAGCAGACCCCTTGGTGGTTTCTTCCTGTGCGGCCTTGGCGGCATCGTCAGCTGCGATTCTGTCGGCCTCGACGGCAGCGTCCTTGGCGGTCTCTTCGATCACAATATCAACATCCATTTGTTCCATCGAAGGGAGATCTGAAGACCAAGAAAGGAAACAAGATGAGACCGAGGTTGAAGTTCAAGAAGACAAAAATAAAGAAAGAATGACAAGTGCACCAAGGCAAACGGTTTACCTGTGTCGAGCTGTTGAGAGGTGGTTTCTCCTTTCCCGGCAGCATTGGTTGCCGATGTAGGATTGCCAGTGCCCGTGCTTGCCAGCTCCTCTTCAACGCGAATGGGCTCGTCAGTGGAAGCCCTTGCTGAAGGTTCATCTCTGGGCGGCGTGGTCGACGGAGGCGGCACGTCAGGGACGGTCTCCAATGATTCTCCTTGTTACCGCTCTTCACCTACAAGCCCGGTGATGTCAATAGCGAAGATATTCTCCCCAACGCTCGCCAGCGGAAAATGGATAGTGGGCTCACGCCGGGGGCTAGGTTGGAGGCTGAATTGAGGGCTGGGCTCCGGGCTGATGACGATGGGCTCTGGCGCACCTACGGTGCTTGCCGGAGGCTCATCACCCGTTGAAGTCTTCGCCTTCTTCGCCATCCTTTGCGCCAACGTTTCCGTATCTCTGTGGGCACAGGCCAAAGCAAAACAAATAAGTTAAGCAAAACCAGGAATTCAGAAGTTGAAAGATGCGGCAAGGACCCTTACTCTTCTCTTTCCGGACTAAAAGAGGAGATGTCAAAGTCAACCTCTGCTACAGTGTCCGTGCGAGGGGGTGGAGAAGAGGTCCTGGGACGCTTGGTTGTGGCAGAAGCAGTAGATTGATATGATCCCGCTGCTCCAGCCGTTGGTGCCGTCGTATGAGACGCCCCCACCGCTCCAGTTGTTGCCGCGGTCGTGCGTCTCGTACGTCGCACGGGTTGCTGTTGGGCTTCTTGCCGCCGCGCAGCCTTGCCGGCCGCCCCCTTGCCGGGAACCTCACCACTCGAGGGAGGCTGATGTGTTGGGACGCCAGAGACGGCTTTCCGAAGAACACGTTTCTTCTTCTCCAGAGCTGGGGGCTCCTCGTGCAGCTGTTCCTCGGCTGTGTCTTCGACAGAAGAGCTCCCGGCAACCATGCCACTCTGTTCCCCGGCAACTTCACCTTGCTCGGCAAGGGTCTCCTCTAAAGTTATTTCTTCTTCGCTGGCTTCCTCTTCCGCGAAGCCAAAGTTGCCGGCCTCCGCGGCTAGATTCGCTTCTTCCGCCCTGCTGGCGATGTAAGCCACTTCTTCATCAGTGGTGGGGCGGATGAGGGTTGGCTCTTCCCGGATGGTTTTCTCCGACAAGTTGTCAAAGAACTCCTGTGCGCGCTCTGAAGATGGCTCGTCCCAAGTTCCGTCAAGGCCGTGAGCATTACACACCGGCATCATGGCGATGATTGAGCTCAAAGCGGAGTTGTTGCACAGGGGAATTACGCCAGCCGGCAACGTATATTTCCCGTCAGGCCTGAACAGTTTGTGGCAGAGAGCTGTGTGCTGCAAGACTGTTAAGTTGTTGTTCAGACCAGGGCGCAGCCTCATGATATCTGCTGCATTCTGGAACTGCCAGGCTGGTCTCCCTTTGTTCTGCAGAGGGGCGATGTGGCGGCGAAGGAAATCAGCGCCAATCATTTCTATCATGAGCCCGGCAACCCTGAGACGGTGGATCCTGGTAATTGTGATTGTGAGCTTCTCATCTTGAGGATCGAGGCCGCTCCAGTCCTTGCCGCGAACCACTTTCGTTTGTCGGAGCGAACAGAACGGCTGAGGATCTTTCTCCTTAATCCAGCACCACTCGGCCCGCCATTCATCCCACTTCTTACGGTAGAGACCGTCTGGGTATATCTCTTTATTCCATGCCCTTGGAATCCAGGTGATAGAACCAGAAAGGGCGTCTCCTGTTTCGATACGGGGAATGAAATAGTGGCGAAAGAGGGCTGTGCTGGGAACTACTCCGGCGAAATTTTCACAAAGATGGGCAAAGACTGACATGCATGTCACGGCATTCGGCGTGAAATCCAAGAGACGGAAGCCGTATGTGTACATGACGTCGATGAAGAAATCAGAAAACGGAGGGCAGAGTCCGCAGTAAAAGTAAGCGACGAAGAAGGGGAATTTATCTTGACCGCCCTTGACGGAAGCTGGAAGCACGCAAGTTGCAGGGTGAGCCCTCGTCCTCTTCCCCCACATACACATGTACCGCTCAATCAGGGCGCGCATGTCGAGCGTCGGGGCGAAGACGGCGTGTTCCTTCCGCATCTTCACCAGATCGATCTTCTCCGTCTCTGCATTCGAGTCGATGGCTTTCGCCGCTTTGCCCTTGCTTGCTTTGGGCGGCATGACGACTGTGGAAGCGGAGGCCGAGAATGATGAGGGTGTGGGGGTGGCGGATGGATGGGAGAGGCTCTGTTTCAAGCTCGAGGAAGAAGGCGACGGTGGTTTCCAGATTGGAAAAGACGAGAGGTAAATGAGCAGCGCCTCTGCGGATTCCCTTTTATGGGGAAGGCACGGGGCTGCCTCTTTACTAACCAATGTGAATGCATTTTTACGAGCGCACTACTACTGCGGCCGTTCCGCGCACGTATCCCACGTCCCGCATTTAATGCGCGTCGTGGGGGAGCGCGGTAAATAAGATGATTACGACAGTTAACTCCTGCCACGCGTGCCCGTGCACTGTTTGGGCCTAGCCCAACAATGCCTCGCACCCGTGTATGGCCTAGGCCCGGGGGCTCCTGTCGGTGTACTAAAGTTTGGGTCTTTTAGTACCCCATACTTGTGCACAGACGGTTGTAGCCATACCAGCGGCAAGGCCTACCGGAGAACAGCTGGAAACAAATACAAGATTATCAAGAAGGCATTCAAGCTAATGATCAGAAGACAGAAGACCGAAGGCTGGATTCCCGGCAAGATACTTGCCGGGAAGGCTCGCGAAGGCCCGGCAAGGCCACGCACCCGGCAAGATCCCACCGCCCTGCCACCGCTCCAGCGCAACGACCAGCCTGTCGTTTAGGGTTTGTCCTCCTGGATGCATGTCATGGCACTAACGGCGGATGGGGTTAAGCGGCGCTGATGGGACGGGCTCTTTTTCCGTCCCCAAGAAAGTAAGGGACACCTAAGTGGAGCATTTAATGCGTTTGTCCTAAATCGTCAGTGATAAGCATGTAAACACTGTAGTAACTTTACACCTCTTGTGCGTACTGTTCGCCACTGTTGGTGACCCCTTTGTCATATAAAAGGAGGCCCAAGGCGAAGCTACAGGGGGGGAGGCTTTCTGGCCCAGTTGCATGCGTAGCCGCCCTTCTTGCGTACTGTTCACCAAGAAGCGCTCCGTGTACCTGAGCTTAAACACCCACAATAAACCAAAGCAGGAGTAGGGTTTTACGCTTCTCAGCGGCCCGAACCTGGGTAAAGATCCCGGTGTTGATCGTTGGATCCGCTCTTTGTGTACATCTTTTCCCTAGCCGAACCATAAAAGGGATCCACGCGATCCCATAGGTGTCGTACGCCGACACCGTGTTGCCTAGAGAGCCATCCAGGAGTAATCAAGCGCAATTTCTTACATATATAATTTCCATGCAATCAACTTCTTAAATCATGCAAGTCACGAATCCCATTTAATTAGCCCACCATTTCCATTCCTTCCTTATCCAGTCCTCAGCCTCTGCCCGTTGATTCCCGATGAGGCTTGTTGATACTCCATGTAACTCGAGGACACATATAAACTCGTGGGTTTAACTCAATTGACTATAGACTTATCCTCTGCATCGACACCTCATTTTCGCTAATCGAGGAAGCCCACTCATGGCCCAGCACAACGTTGATGAGGGCTACATATATAGTACGTTTTTAGAAAACTGATACATGACAGAGAAAAGTTCCCTAAAATAACATGAGAGCAAATGATGATTTCCATCGGCAAGTTTACAGGAAAGGATTGACTGCCTTGGACGACAAATCCCTAACGGGGATGGCCAGCTCCATGGCTGTGAAGAGCAGCAGCAAACCGAGAAACCTATATATGTCATTGGCATAACAAAGTTAAATTCAAAGTAACTCAAGCAGCAACGTCACTGTTAATCTTAGTATTAAAGAACCATACAAAGCATCAAGCTTAGTACTGTAAACCATAATACCATGATGTAGAATGTTACTAACCACTTCTGATTTTTGAAATAGGTATACAACTACCGGCTTCAATGTTTTCCATCGACTCCGCATATATTCACACCATTTATTTTTTGCTCATTATCAAATAAGCTAAATCCGACCAAATGTGTTGATCTGCTAGGAAAAAAGGACCCAGCTCTACAATGCTACACAACTAAAAGAAATTAAGCTTAGAATTGTGATTGTACAATGCAAATAAGCAATACTTGACTGAACTGTGAAAAACAACATCCTATTACTAAAATTTGTAGCACTGCTTTTCCTTCTAGCTACCAAAATCAACCGTGCTATTGTAGCACTGCTTTTCCTTTCTAAAAACAAAAATTAACTGCCTATTTATTGAACCATGACAAAGTTTACAGTACTAAACAACATTACCAATCATGGTGAATCTGAAAAACGAACATTGCGTGCCAAAATTGGCAGTACTACTGAGTTCTCTTCCTCTCTCGAAATTGGAAGAATCTGAATAAAGCTATCCTCACGCACCTCACACATATCGGTCAGCCACGCGCGCCTCTGGCAGCCAACACTCGTGTACAACATGCCGACAACATCACGCCCATACAGCATGTTGGCTGGCTGCCGTGCACCCAAATCCACAAGCCGCCACGCCTAAGTAGACACACTACCAAGTCCTAGTAGCACTAAACTGCGGTAGTACCGTTTGAGCGGTACTACCGTGCAGATGAGCGGTACTACCGCTTATGTGCTTCAAGAAGGCTCAAGCACAAGGAATGGCAAGCTCCAAAGCCGGGAAAGAACGAGGGTGCAAGGAAAGTGTGTACGTGTTGATTCCACCCAAACCTTTCCGACGCGGACCCCCTCTTGATAGTACGGTGTTCCTACGACTCAAATCCACCAAAAAAGAAACGCAAGAAAAACACCGTCTTCATAATAGCTCCGAGGGGCACGAATCGTCATGTGCCATATGGACGATTATCTGAAATGCTCAATGCACATGATTAGTCCTCAAAAGCATTGTCATCAATCACCAAAACCACTAAGGGAGAAATATGCCCTAACAATCTCCCCCTTTTTGGTGGATTGATGACAACACGAGATTTGCAAAAAGATAGAACAAGATAATATGCAAACCCAACCTCTACAAAATATAGACGGGCTCCCCCTAGATGTGTGCACTAATTAAGTTTGCCTTTGGAATGCAAAGTACACACACTAGGATCCACACTCCCCCTATATTTTATAGACCGGCAACACTTGCGTCAACTACATAAGAGAGATAAGTATGGATGCAAGGAAATAGCATGTGAGCATAAAGAAAGGGCACAATATAAATACCATCTCACACGCTAAAAAGGTACTTGACATAAAGATAAAGATAAGGTAGCATATGTCTCGCACCATATGGGAAGGTACTAACGAGAAGGTTCCACACCGAAACAAAAGCAAACCAACGAGAAGGTGTTCACGAGAGAACGAAATCAACAACAAAGAAGACACACTCGTGACTCGGCAAATCCCTAAACTCTCTCCCCCTTTGGCATCGAGACACCAAACGGGCAAAGAGTACTAAACAAGTCCAAGGTGATGAAGAACTCCAGATCATCAGAACTCCTCGTGCTCATCCGAACCCTCGTGCTCCTCAGACTCCTCTGCTGCTGTGTCCTGATGCTCCACCTCTGAATCTGACCACTTGCAGTGCTGCAAGATCCACTCCTCCTCATCTGTGACACGCTCCTCAGAGCCACTAGCGATCTCCTGACTCAGAGCCCTCATCATGGTCTTATGACGTGAGCGGGCAGCCTTCTCAGCCACATGAGCTCTATACTGACCCTTGGCCTCAATGCAAAAGAGCTTCTTCATCTTTGACTTGAGCTTGGAAGCCCAAGAAGGGACCTTCTGAGAAGAAGGAACAAACTCATAGTCAGGCTCTGGCTCATCATCCGAGTCTGTGGGGGTAATCTGCTCATCAGGGGCAGCAGGTGCGGTCCCCCAGTTCTCCTTTTGGCGCAAGCTCAGAACCCCATGAGACACCATATGCTCAGTGGGAAGAGCCTCCCCTGGAAACTCAGCAGCCCATGTCTTCTCAATCAATGTAAACAGATAAGGGCCATAGATGGGCACCTTCCGGTCAAGCACGGCAGAACGAAGCTCACGCCACAAGATGTGGGAGATATCCAAAGTAGATGTCTTGCCCTTCTCCTTGATGCAAAGCAAGAGAAGATCCACCAAATAGGAGTGTACCTGATCCAGGTTCCCAATGCGAGGGCACAGAGTGTTGCGAAAAATACGGTGCATGATGTTCAAGAACGGAATGAGCTCCGTGCGAGTGATCCCCCTGAGAGAAGTCACAGACCTGGAGTAACGGATAAGCTTCGACTTGTGTGTAGGAGTGGTCTCCTTGTGAGGCCGGAGACCAACGGGGTTATCTTCCCCCTCATCAGCAATGCCCAAACAGTCCATGAAGTTCTTCCAATCAACCTTCAATCTTCTCCCACCAGTCATCCATGACATAGATCTCTCCTCATTTGCATGAAAGTGAACAGTGGCATAGAATTGAGCCACGATCTCAGCATCATAGTCCTTGGTGAATGCGATGAAAGGGATAAGGCCCCACTGGTGACAAAGAGCAAGAGCTTCTCCAAAATAAGCTAGGTCCTTCTCCATGTGAGTGATGTCGATAGACTTGACTGCAACATACAAGTTCTTCTTGGCCTTCAGAATATCCAAATAGATAAGAGATTGCTCCTTGGTCCAGAAGGGATGACCAACAAGAGCCTCGTCCTGAGGACGGCGATACGGGTTGCGCACACGGAAAGCAACAAATTCCTTGGTAGTCATCTCATCTGGAGGAGTGCTCTTCTCCTTCTCCTTCTTCTTGCTAACGGTTGTCTTCACATTCTGCTTTGGAGGGGCACTGGAACTGGCTGCTGCATCTTCAGAGGTGCGATAGCGCTTGGATCCACCGTGACGATCCAGGTTCTTGCGGCGAGCCTGATGAGCGGAGCTACCATCACCTGGAACCCACAAACGCAGAGCGAGGGAAAAGCAGGTGTAAAGCCATTGCATAAGCCAAGAGATAATAAAATGAATATAGAAGTAAGTGCAAAAATTCAGAAAGACTACATCACAGCGGTAGTACCGGGCACACGAGCGGTAGTACCGCCGTCAGGTAAGCGGTAGTACCGCTGGACACGAGCGGTAGTACCGCTTGAAGCGGTAGTACCGTCCGCGTCCCAGCGGTAGTACCGCCCACCCGACGGGAAAACTTCCGCGGATGGATCCGGTAGTACCGGTGACGTAGAATTGCAAAATTTTGGCAAAGACTACTATACCCCTATCTAGCAGTCATTCCACATCCTACTCATGCCTAGATTTAGCCAAAAAACTATGAATACCACATGCATTGCCCTAGAACCAAGATTCAAAAAATAGAACCGTAGGAGAGAAAGACGAGGGCAATACCGGTATCCATGGCAAGAGGAGAGGGTGGGGATCGATCCCACCGGTCGGAAATGGAGAAGACGACACGGATTCGGAGAGCCGGAGCCGGCCTTCAGAGCAGTTCCTGGTCGCCTGAGAGAGAACACGAGAGGAGGGGAAGTGAATGGGCAGGGGGAAGTTAGAACTCCCCATGCCCACCACTTAACCCCCTTGCGGGTCCTCGAAGCGGTAGTACCGCTGGAGTCAGCGGTAGTACCGCGCAAGCTGTAGTACCGGTCACTCCAAGCGGTTGTACCGCCCCAGTGCTTCGATGGGAGGTCGGCACACTGCACTCAGCGGTAGTACCGTAGGACTGCGCGGTAGTACCGCCTGAGCGGTAGTACCATGCCATCCAGCGGTAGTACCGCTTGCTGCCAGAAGAACTTCTATGGTCAAATTTGAGAGAGGGGCTTATGCAATTATAAGAGGTTTGAGGGAGGGAAGGCTTGGGTTGGAGACAAGGAAACACAACAAATGGAAAGGAGTACTCCAAGGTCAAAAAGCAACTAAACCACAAGCACACATGGAGTAATCCAACACCCAAAAAGCCTAAGACATGAAAGCACAACTCAAACCAAACGAAGCAAAACCTCTCAAGGAGAGGGCAGTGACCGAGGTCACCTATGTTTGAGTCAATTGGTATGGCACCGCGAAGATTTTAACCTTGGGCCCATGACCAAAACTCATCTTTGAAGCACAAGTACCATAAAAATGGCTAATGTGAAAGACTTGATCAATTTATGCATAATGGGGGGAGGGAGAGTTCATTGAGAGAACAACACTCCCCCTATGTCCATGCCTACATCTAGAACAAGATAATCATGATGAATGCGGTGGGGTGTGACGAGATTCAAGACACGTTGCTTGAATCAATGATATTTAGCTCATGCCTTAACTCGCAAAATCTTGCTTCATCCAATGGCTTCGTGAAAATATCCGCTAGTTGCTCTTGAGTGCCAACATGAATAATATCAATCTCTCCACGCTTGACGTGATCCCGGATAAAATGATGACGAATCTCAATGTGCTTCGTCTTGCTATGTTGCACCGGATTGTAGGAGATCTTGATTGCACTTTCATTGTCACAGAAAAGAGGCACTTTGTCACAAGTGACACCGTAATCCTTTAAAGTTTGCCTCATCCATAGCAATTGGGCACAACAACTTGCGGCGGCCACATACTCGGCCTCGGTGGTGGAGAGAGACACACAATTTTGCTTTTTTGAAGACCAACTTACCAAAGAGCGACCAAGGAATTGGCACCCTCCGGAAGTTGACTTCTTATCCACACGGTCTCCCGCCCAATCCGAGTCCGAATATCCCATGAGATCAAAGCTTGCTCCTTTGGGGTACCATAAGCCAAAGTTTGGGGTATGAGCCAAATGTCAAAAGATTCGCTTGACCGCCACAAAGTGACTTTCCTTAGGCGCGGCTTGAAACCGTGCACACATTCCCACACTCAACATGATATCCGGCCAAGATGCACAAAGGTAAAGCAAGGATCCAATTATAGAACGATATACCTTTTGATCCACCACTTTACCATTTGAATCAATGTCGAGTTGGCACTTGGTAGGCATTGGAGTCTTGGCCGGTTTGACATCTTCTAGTTGGAATCTCTTGAGCATGTCTTGGGTATATTTGGCTTGGTTGATGAAGATTCCTTCTCTTCTTTGCTTGACTTTGAACCCCAGAAAGAACTTCAACTCTCCCATCATAGACATCTCAAACTTCTCGGTCATGAGTGCGGCAAACTCATCATTGAAAGCTTTGTTAGGAGAACCAAAGATAATATCATGAACATATAGTTGGCATATGAACAAATCCCCTTTAACCCTCTTAGTAAAAAGAGTGGGATCAATTTTCCCAATTTCAAACCCACGGTCTTGCAACAACTCGGTAAGGTGCTCATACCACGCGCGTGGGGCTTGTTTAAGGCCATAGAGAGCCTTATCGAGTTTGTATACATGATTGTGGAACTTGGGATCCTCGAACCCCGGGGGTTGTTTGACATATACCAACTCATTAAGGGGACCATTAAGAAATGCACTCTTCGCATCCATCTGTTGCAACTTAAAATCATGATGATATGCATATGCAAGCAACATACGAATAGATTCAAGACGAGCAACGGGAGCAAAGGTTTCACCGTAGTCGATACCCTCGACTTGGGAGTAGCCTTGTGCCACCAATCTTGCCTTGTTTCGAGTGACAACACTGTTCGTATCTTGCTTGTTCTTAAAGATCCATTTGGTTCCAATGACATTATGATTCTTCGTTGGCCTTGGCACCAATGTCCACACTTTGTTGTGCTCGAAGTTGTTGAGTTCATCATGCATGGCTTCAAGCCAATCCGTGTCCTCGAGCGCCTCATGTACCTTCTGGGGTTCAACACAAGAAACAAACGCGTGATGCTCACAAAAGTTTGTTAATTGTCTACGAGTGGTTACCCCCCTCTTTAAGCTTCCATAAACATTCTCCAAGACACGTTGTTGATGCTTGAGTTTGGAAGCAATCTTGGCGGCACGACGCTCCAATAGTTCCTCCGAGGTCACTTGAGGAGGATCATCTTGAGCATCTTGAGCGTCATCTTGAGCTTGCTCTTGATCTTGAGCTTGCTCGGTGTCGTGATCTTGATCTTGGGCATCATTTGGTGCATCACCATCATCTTGAGGTTGATCTTGCCCTTGATCTTGATCACTTGGTTGAGGGCCTTCGGTTTGTTCTTCGGAAGCGTGTGGGTCAATGGTTGGTGATGGCTCCACTTGCGTAGAGCATTGTCCTTCTCCTTCGGCCACAAGGGGTTCCTCAATGGGGAGTATTTGACCAATCCCCATTCTTCTTATGGCTTGGGGAGGAATTTCATCACCTACATCACAAAGACCACTTTGCTCCACTTGGGAGCCATTATTTTCATCAAACTCTACGTTACACGTCTCCTCAATGAGTCCGTTGGACTTGTTGAGGACACGGTAAGCATGAGAGTTTGTAGCATAACCAACAAATATGCCCTCTTGAGCTCTAGATTCGAATTTAGACAAACGAGTACCTTTCTTGAGAATGAAACACTTACATCCGAACACCCGGAAGTACTTGAGGTTGGGCTTGTTACCGGTAAGTATCTCATATGGAGTCTTGTTTAAGCCTTTGCGGAGGTAGAGCCGATTGGATGCATGACATGCGGTGTTGATGGCTTCGGCCCAAAAGTTGTACGGAGACTTGAATTCCGCCATCATGGTCCTTGCCGCGTCCATCAACGTCCGGTTCTTCCTCTCCGCTACACCATTTTGTTGAGGGGTATATGGTGCGGAATATTGATGCTTGATCCCCTCATCACTAAGAAACTCATCCAAGCTGTAGTTCTTGAACTCGGTACCGTTGTCACTTCTAATCATCAATATCTTTGCCTCATGTTGACGTTGAGCTTCATTGGCAAAGTCGATGACGGTTTGTTGGGTCTCACTCTTCCTTTTGAAGAAATATACCCAAGTGTATCTTGAATAGTCATCCACAATCACCAAACAATACTTTCTTCCCTCAAGACTATCAAAGGATGGAGGTCCAAAAAGATCCATGTGAAGGAGCTCCAAGGGCCTCTTCGAGTAGATGATAGTCGTGGGTCGGTGAGCCGTCTCATGTAGCTTTCCTTCGATACAAGCACTGCAAGCACGATCTTTGGCAAAGCTCACATTTGTTAGTCCACGAACGTGATCCCCTTTGAGGAGACTTTGCAAAGATCTCATATTGACATGGGCTAGTCGGCGATGCCAAAGCCACCCCACATCAACTTTAGCCATTAGGCAAGTCGCGGTCTTAGTGGGTCGCTCCGAGAAGTTAACCACATAGAGACCGTTCTCGGCATGCCAAACAAAAGCTACTTTAAGAGTCTTGCTCCACAAAAGGGCCACGGTATCAAGGTCAAAGAATGTGGCAAAGCCCATAAGTGCAAGTTGACGAACGGAAAGTAAATTGTATGCAAGGGTCTCAACAAGCATGACTTTCTCAATTGATAAATCATGTGAAATCACAACCTTGCCAAGACCCAATACCTTAGATGTTGAGGCATCACTGAATTGAACATGGGTGGGCATAGATGAGCTTGGTTGCACGTCCACCACCAAATGCTTGCTCCCGGTCATATGATTTGTTGCTCCACTATCGAGCAACCATGATCCTCCACCGGAAGCAAACTCCTACAAGAGATCAATGCTTGGTTTTAGGTACCCATTCTTGAATGGGTCCTTTGATGTTAGTAACAAGGGTCTTAGGAACCCAAATAGACCATTCAATGTACTCATAATAAGAACCAACAAATTTGGCATAAACATGCCCATCACTAGCACGGCATAAGACATAAGAAGGATTAAAGTCGCCGGCTTTGTTCGATGGAGTGGGATTGCCATTCTTGACATTTCCACCCCACCTTGTTCTTCTTCTCCTTATGAGCACCCTCTCCCTTCTTGACAAATACCTCTTTGAGAGGGAGAGGTTTCTTGGTCTTGTTGTTCTTCTTCTTCTTCGACTTGGGTGCAAACCCGAGTCCTTCCTTTGCCACAACCTCCTTTTGATTGTTCAAAAGATCATTGAGGTTCTTCTCACCTTGTATGCAAGTCACAAGGCCTTTCTCAAGTTGCTCTCTCAACTTGGCATTCTCCTCCACAAGATGCTCATGCTCAAAACAAGGGTTAGTAGCATTGGCATTATCAATTAAAACAAAAGGAGGACAAGTGGCTATTTCCTTAGTGAGCTTCGCTTGGAGTTGATCACGAGACTCCTTGAGAGTGGCATGTGCACCTTTAAAGGCCTTGTGGGCCTTGTCAAGTAGCTCAAACTCCTCCTTGAGTCTAGCATGGCCAACCCCAAGCTCAACATTCTCGGATTTAAGCACACGAGCAAGAAATTGAGCATGATCATGATCTTTCTTTAGTTGAGCAAGGTCAACGTTTTGCGACTCCTCAAGAGTCGAACGAAGACCTCGCTCTTCCTCTAGAGCGATTGAAAGATCCGCAATCTCATCGGCATAGTCACGACTATGCCCTTCCAAGTTAGTGATATTCTCCTCATGAGACTCAATGATATCATTGGCCTCACCAAGTTGTTCCAAGAGAGCAACAAAGTGCTTCTTGGTCTCACCTTTGAGCTTACTCAAGAACTTATCAAACTCGTTATCATCAACCTTGACCATCTCACTATCATCCACACAATCCAACAATGAAGGTGTAGTAGCGGTAGCGGTTTTGATGTTGGAGGTTACCTTGTTGATACCTTTGGCCATGAGGCACTTGGCAATGATGTTTTCATTGGGGGCGCTGAAGAGAGACACCTTGGTTGGGGAAGAGGTGGCAATGGCCACGGTGGCTGTTGCTAACACTTCACCATTTGTATCATCATCATCATCATCGGAGTTGTACTCTTCATGTGCCACCAAGCCCTTTGGAGGCACCTTCTTGTTGAAATTGTTCTTATTGGGGAAGGACTTGGCCTTGTCTTTGCGGATGAGCTTGCCACCATTGTCCTCCCTCTTCTCGTACGGACAATCTGCCACAAAGTGACTCACATTGCCACAATTGTAGCAAGTCCTTACACGTTGCTTGCCCTTTGAGTTGTTCTTGGAGGAGTTGGGCCTTGTGTTTCTCTTTTTGCCCCAAAATTGCCTTGACGCAAGAGCCATGTGCTCGTGGTAAGCATATTTGGTGTCTTCGGGGCAACTCTCTTCTTCTTCCTCTTCTTCTTCTTCCGGAACACCCTTGGCCTTCAAAGCAAGGTTGGGTGAGGCTTTCTTTGACCGTTGGACACGAGCTAGAGCATTGTCGGCGGTCTTGTTCATGATGTTCATGGCAATAAATTCATCCAATACTTCACTTGAAGACAAGGTGTGGAAGTCGGGTCTTTGACGGATCACGGAGGACATTGCCTTGTTGAATGGCATGATGGCCTTGAGAAACTTGCGCTTGATCCAATTATCATCCGTATCATTGCTCCCATGATCTTGAAGAGCGACCGCAAGAGTTGTCAATCTTCGGTAGAGATCCCGAGGATCCTCATCTTCATTCATCACAAACTCATCGGCCTCATCAAGCACCACCTCAAAGTTGGACCGTTGAATGCTTGAGCTCCCCTTGTACAAAGATATAATGTGTTCCCAACAATCCTTTGCACGGGAGAAGGGACGCAAGTGAGCTAGATCTTCGGGAGGCACTACGGATTGGAGGATGAACAATGCGGAGTGATTGTATTGATTGTCCGCCTCTTCTCTTGGAGTGAGGTTGCTTGGATCATGTGGGTAGAAGCCTTCCTCGATGATTCTCCAAAGGTTCGTTGAGCTGTGATTCAAATGAGACTTGATACGAAAAACCCAATTAGCAAAATCACCCTTCACAAGCTTAGGAGGAGGACCAAGGTTGTTAATATGCGGTGTAGGGACCGGTCCTCCATAGACCGGGGGAGGGGGAACCGAGGCGTAGATTCCCGTCCCATTCTTACCATGAGGGGAAGAGGTTTGAGTGCCTTTAGCCACTTCCTTGCCGGAATTGGCCTCTGACACCGATGCGGTGGGATTAACCACAAGCAAAGGATCGGGAGTAGACTTCAGCCCCTCAAGGAGTTCTTTAAGCATGGACTTGACCTCGGCCGTCAGAGACGTCTTAAGTGAAGCCATAGCTTCATTTAAGTCGTCTCGGGTGACCGAGTTCAACTCCACGGCCTCGGGCACTTCCTCATCCCGATCCCCGTCGTCAACCATACTCTTCGGGTGGTGAAACCCTTAATAAAGAGACGAGGCTCTGATACCAATTGAAAGGATCGATATGGTTGACTAGAGGGGGGGTGAATAGGCAACTACCAATTTTTAGCTTTTCTTAACAAATTAGGGTTAGCAACAAAATAGGTTGTCTAGATGTGCAACTAGGTGAGCAACCTATATGATGCTAACAATCACAACACAAGCAAACAAGCACAAGATACAACACAAGTAAAGCTTGCACAAAGTAAAGGTAAGAAGTAACCACAAGTGGAGCCGGTGAAGACGAGGATGTGTTTCCGAAGTTCCTTCCCTTTGAGAGGAAGTACGTCTCCGTTGGAGCGGTGTGGAGGCACAATGCTCCCCAAGAAGCCACTAGGGCCACCGTATTCTCCTCACGCCCTCACACAATGCGAGGTGCCGTGATTCCACTAGTGGTGCCCTTGAAGGCGGCGACCGAACCTTTACAAACAAGGTTGGGGCAATCTCCACAACTTAATTGGAGGCTCCCAACACCACCACGGAGCTTCACCACAATGGAATGTGGCTCCGAGGTGACCTCAACCGTCTAGGGTGCTCAAACACCCAAGAGTAACAAGATCCGCAAGGGATTAGTGGGGGGAATCAAATTTCTCTTGGTGGAAGTGTAGTTCTAGGCCTTCTCAACCAATCCCTAAAGAATCAACAAGTTTGATTGGCTAGGGAGAGAGATCGGGCGAGTTTGAGCTTAGGAGCAACAATGGAGCTTGGGGGAGGAAGAGGTGAGTCAACTTTGGGGAAGAGGACTCGCTTATATAGAGGGGGGAAAAACCAACCGTTATGCACCTTCTGCCCATGCACAAGCGGTAGTACCGCTCAGACGAGCGGTACTTCCGCTGGCACGGTAGTTCTAGCAGTAGCGTACAACCGAGCAAGTCGGGGAGGCGGTAGTGCCGCCAGAGCGGTACTACCGCTCCCACCAGCGGTACTACCGCTTGGTGTTGAGCAACCGGAAGAAATAGAGGAAGTAGAGGAGGGCAGCGCGGTAGTCCCGCTCGGAGCGGTACTACCG
Source organism: Elymus sibiricus (assembly GCA_039707655.1). NCBI lineage: Eukaryota > Viridiplantae > Streptophyta > Magnoliopsida > Poales > Poaceae > Elymus > Elymus sibiricus. Next base: position 187,592,142 of record CM077672.1, read on the forward strand.
CTACTTACTGCCGCTCTACTACCGCTCGAAGGGCAGAGCAATCCAGAAGACAAAAATAAGCGGTACTCCCTGCGGTAGTGCAACAGCGGTAGTTCCGCTGGAGTGGTACTACCGCTCCTCAGGGCGGTACTTCCGCTTAGTACATAGAAGTCCAGTGAACCAGCAGTAGGGGAGCGGTGGTTAAGGGCCGTAGTACCGCTGGAGCGGTACTACCGCGCATAACTACCGCTCAGTTACAGAACCCCAAAACAAGCGGAAGTCCTAGTAGCACTAAACTGCGGTAGTACCGTTGGAGCGGTACTACCGTGCAGATGAGCGGTACTACCGCTTATGTGCTTCAATAAGGCTCAAGCATAAGGAATGGCAAGCTCCAAAGCTGGGAAAGAACGAGGGTGCAAGGAAAGTGTGTACGTGTTGATTCCACCCAAACCTTTCCGACGCGGACCCCCTCTTGATAGTACGGTGTTCCTACGACTCAAATCCACCGAAAAAGAAACCCAAGAAAAACACCGTCTTCATAATAGCTCCGAGGGGCACGAATCGTCATGTGCCATATGGACGAATATCTGAAATGCTCAATGCACACGATTAGTCCGCAAAAGCATTGTCATCAATCACCAAAACCACTAAGGGAGAAATATGCCCTAACAGTTACTAACCACTTCTGATTTTTGAAATAGGTATACAACCACTGGCTTCAATGTTTTCCATCGACTCCGCATATATTCACACCATTTATTGTTTGCTCATTATCAAATAAGCTAAATCCGACCAAATGTGTTGATCTGCTAGGAAAAAAGGACCCAGGTCTACAATGCTACACAACTAAAAGAAAATTAAGCTTAGAATTGTGATTGTACAATGCAAATAAGCAATACTTGACTAAACTGTGAAAAACAACATCCTATTACTAAAATTTGTAGCACTGCTTTTCCTTCTAGCAACCAAAATCAACCGTGCTATTGTAGCACTGCTTTTCCTTTCTAAAAACAAAAATTAACTGCCTATTTATTGAACCATGACAAAGTTTACAGTACTAAACAACATTACCAATCATGGTGAATCTGAAAAACGAACATTGCGTGCCAAAATTGGCAGTACTACTGAGTTCTCTTCTTCTCTCGAAATTGGAAGAATCTGAATAAAGCTATCCTCACGCACCTCACACATATCGGTCAGTGTCGGGGAAACGAACACCTATGGGATCGAAGGATCCCTTTACGGTTCGGCAGGGGAGAAAGGACAGCACAAAGAGCGGAACTAACGATCAACGCGAGGGGATTTACCCAGGTTCGGGCCACTTGGAAGCGTAAAACCCTACTCCTGCTTGGTTGTATTACTGTGGATGTTCTTGGCCAAGTTCTGGGAGCTACAGTAGCAGCTACGCATGCAGAGTCGGTCCAATGTCTGGATCCCGAATGGCCTCTTCCTCCCCCCCCCCCCCCCCCCGTAGCTACGCCTTCGGCCTCCTTTTATATGTCCAAGGGGTCACCAACAGTGGTGAAGTACAAAGGTGGCGTACAGTAACTACAAGAGGTGTAAAGTAACTATAGTGCTATCATACCTAACACTGACGGCTTAGGACAGAAACATTAAATGTTCCGTTGAGGTGTCCCTGCCTTTCTTGGGGATGTAAAAAGGGGCCGTCCCATCAGCACCGCTTAAGGGCTTCTGCGGCCAGTGCCGTGACACGCAACCAGGAGGACAAGCCCTAAACGACAGGCTGGTCACTGCGCTGGAGCGGCGGCACTGTGCTGAAGCGGTGGGATCTTGCCGGGTACTGATCTTGCCGGGGCTCGACGGGCCAGCCCGGCAAGATCTTGCCGGACGCCCAGCCTTCGGTTTTCTGATCTTCGGCTTAAACGCCTTCTTGATATCTTGCATCTGTCTCCAGCCGTCCTCCGGCAGGCCTTGCCGCAGGTATGGCTACAACTGTCCGTGCACAAGTACGGGGTACTAAAGGACCCGATCTTTAGTACACCGACAGGAGCCCCCGGGCCTAGGCCATACACGGGTGCGAGGCGTTGTTGGGCTAGGCCCAAACAATGCACGGGCACGCGTGGCAGGAGTTAACTGTCATAATCTTCTCATTTACCGCGCCTTCCCACGACGCCCGTTGAATGCGGGACGTGGGGGATGTGCGCGGAACAACCGCAGCCTCCGCTCCTTCCCCATAAAAAGGAATCCGCAGGGGCGCTGCTCATTTACCTCTTCTTCAATCTAGGAACCGCCGTCGTCTTCCTTCTTGAGCCTGAAACTGAGCCTCCTCCATTCTTCCGCCACCCGCACGCCCTCGTCACCTTCGGACTCCGCTTCCACTGCCGCCATGCCGCCCAAAGCAGGCAAGGGCAAAACGGCGAAAACCGCCGGCTCAGCCGCAGGAGCAGATGAAGGGGATCTGGTGCGGATGCGGAGAGAGCGCGCCGTCTTCGACCCGACGCTTGACGGGCGCACCTTGATTACTCAGTACAGGTGCGTATGGGGGAAGAAGACAAACGGTCATCCCAAAACTCGCGCGCTTTCGGCTTCCGCCGGGGGTGGCGCGAATAGATACCCTTTCTTCGCTTCTTATTTTTACTGCGGGCTCTATCCTCCTTTCTCCGACTTCTTCGTCGACATCATGTACACGTACGGGCTCCGCCTTTTAGATTTCACGCCGAACGCCGTAATGTGCATGTCTGTCTTTGCGCATCTTTGCGAAAACTTTGCCGGCGTGGTCCCCAACACAGCCCTCTTCCGCCACTACTTCATCCCCCGCATCGAGGCAGGAGACGCCCTCTCTGGATCTATCACTTGGATTCCAAGGACATGGAACAAGGATATATACCCAGGGGGTCTCTACCGCAAGAAGTGGGAGGAGTGGCGATCCGAGTGGTGCTGGATTCAGGAGAAAGATCCTCAGCCGGGAGTTTTTTTGTGCAGCTTGCAAATCATAATATTTTTGAATGAAATTTAACAGATCCATTATGAATGTGTATAAGTTTTCACAGAATGTCACCTAATTGAAGTAGGGTGGAAGGGCCTTGCACGGGTGCAATATCACTTCGAACCATCAAAACAAAGAAATGGCACATTTATATCTCAAAATAAATAGATTTTTTACCCGGCCATTTCTAAAACCAACTGTTGTCATCTCCCAAAAGCTGTTGATGCGTCCTTGCTATACACTTCTCCAGGAGGCGCCCCTAAATGAAAAGAAAAAAGAGGTCAACGGTGGTTGGTAATGGTATCGGTCGTACCTTGCCTTGCGTTGCACATGCATCTGCATGCATGGCGTGCCCAACTCCTCTCGAAATGTTATCCTTGCGCACACATCATTGCCTTTCCTTTATGCGCTTGCACCCAGCCAACCCTGCACATCTTTATCATTGATTGCAAATTTTTGTTGGTAACCCTGCACATCTATATCAATTTTAAACACACCTTTTTTGCGGGGGAGTTTAAAACACACCTAAATAGTGGTAAGCGTCAGTTACTGCATGCAAGCGTGTTTCAGCATGCCTGCATGCTGCTTAGCGCAGCGCCTCTCAGGGTCTAGATCCGATGGCCACAATGGACAAAGCTAGTATATCTAATGGCTATATTAATTTTGATGATGTGGCTTAAGGAGAGGGCAGAGAATTCCTAATAGTGGGGGCTAGCTATTTAGATATAGTAGATATGGAAACAATCGGTCTCGGGTTGTCACACGGGCTCCGGGTAGACAGCCGCGTGCTGCAACTCCAGCTCCTCCTCTGTAACGCCCTCGGACACACCCGCCGGTGGTCGTTACTCCTGGCAGGATCTAGACTGGCCCCACAGATCAATACTAATCTTTTTGCGCACTTTGTCCTCACTCATGCGCACCCGGGAGTAACTTCCCGGTCGGTCACCCATCCTGAAATTACTCCAAGCTGAGCACGCTTAACTTTGGAGTTCTGTCCGAATGGGCTCCCGGAAAAGAAGGAATTCCTTATTGATATGAGTAGTCTATCATCCCTATTAAGCCAGGCTATCACATACACCCCCACTCAGAGGAACCGACGTCCTCGTCGGGCCACAGGAACGTTCCCTCTTGGCACATACGTCTGTGCATCCAGTCCGGCACATGTGCCATGCCGTGTGCCACGACGGGTCACAAACGTCATGCACAACATGACCGCGCACCTGTCCGCAAACATCCGTGTAACCGCGAGGGTCGGCTCTGATACCAACTTGTAACGCCCTCGGACACACCCGCCGGTGTTCGTTACTCCTGGCGGGATCTAGACTGGCCCCACAGATCAATACTAGTCTTTCCTGCGCACGTTGTCCTCACTCGTGCGCACCCGGGAGTAACTTCCCGGTCGGTCACCCATCCTGAAATTACTCCAAGCTGAGCACGCTTAACTTTGGAGTTCTGTCCGAATGGGCTCCCGGAAAAGAAGGAATTCCTTATTGATATGAGTAGTCTATCATCCCTATTAAGCCAGGCTATCACATCCTCCTCCTCCAGTTCGGCAAACAACTCGTTGATCCCCTCTCCCGCTGGCGGAGGAAGCGGCAGTTGGCCTCCACCTTGGCCTCTGACTGGATGGAGTCGAGGATGGCCTGGTGTTCCGCCGCCCCTGCTGTTCTGCCACCCCCTTCGCTTGGGCCAACTCCGCCATTATACGTGTTTTAGACGTAAAAACGCATTATACAACATACATGTTACACATTGCAGATAGTTAGCGAGGAATCGTATACATTTGATTTGAACATAAAGTGGTTTCAAATATTTGAATTCGACTTAAGTTGGATGCAACACTGAAGGCATATATGTCATGAGGCATGTCAATGTGGCAATTATGAGTGAAAGCAATATCTCTAGCATGGGTGCAAGCAAGTTGTCCTAGATGACAAATATGTGTCATGGTGCAAGCAACACATGTAGCAAGATCCACAATACTCATGCTCATGGTTTTGGGGTTCTCGAAAGAGAAGGATATCACCTTGAAAAGCATGTCCTTGTGCATCCTTCACAATGCCAAAACGCAAGCAAGTGCGATGTATAAGCGAATCGGTCGTAGGTGGTTAGCTCTCAAGAGCTCGGGTTGTCAACTCACGTGAAGTGGAGGTTGACACGAAGTCGAACGATCCTACACATGCACAAACAAAAGGAAAGAACATATATGCATGGTAGATAAACACATCATCCATCATGATGGTCCTCTTCTCTTGCACATAACCGTTAGAAGCAAAAGTGCATGAATGATATGATGCAACAAGGGCAATATTCATGGCACTAGGCATGTGGTGCAAAGAAGGAAGAAAAGCATGCTTCACATGAAAGATGGTACAAGCTCCAAGCATATGGGAGAAAGCTATGGGGGCAATCTCGTTAGCAAGACTAAAAGCATTGTTGCACTCAATACGTGGCAAATCATCTAGCATGAGGGAGGCAACATATGGAGACATATGACAATAAGCAATATCATTAATGTGCAAAGCATGGCAATTGGTGCTAACAACCGCATGAAACAGGCAAGTTTGAATCATCGGTGATGCAACATAGGCAAGCATAACAATCATGTCGTGCAAACTATTAGTGCGAAGATGCAACATACTAGAAGAAATTATGGCAATCATGTCATGTGACCAAATGGTAGGCATATGAAATGCGCATGACATATCGGAAGCACAAACACAAAGCAAGATCAATGTGTCATCATAGGAAAGGGTCATAAATGGAACATGGCAATAACAAGCAATATCTCCACCAAACTTGCAAATACACATACAAGTACTAGAATCATAAATCATGTGAGATGCAAAGCATGGGTCACCAAAGCATGTCATCCAAATGGAAATGAGCATATCATGCAAAGTGAACATGGCAAAATGGGCATAGAATATGTAGAGGGAAATAACCCATAACCATGTGAGGGCCATGTAGAAGAAATGCGCGAAGCCTCGTCGCGAAGAGGGCGGGTGTAGGGTAAGCACTCCATGGTGGCACACATCTTCATTGCTCTCTAGAGCTCGTTTTGTCAACTCGTGTGCTTGAGAGGTGGACAAATAAGCATGGGAACCTACACAACAAGTAGACAAACGAAACAAAGTGTGTGCGTGGTAAATGTACACATCATCCATCATGATGTGTATGTGCACATGAGAGTTAGCACAAGATAAGCATCGCTCAAAGAAATTTGAGGCATGGTATAAGGACATGTCATCCATCATGAAAGAATAGTTGTTATGTATAACACGATGAGGACACAAATTGAGCATGCAATTATATGGCACATCAATAGCATTTTCATTCATGGGGAGCATATTGTGCACATAATTATTGGGATCATGCAATAGATGGGATTGATCAAAATCTCTTAAAATATATTAGGAAACTATGGGGGTCTCCTCATGAGCAATAGCGGAAGCATCATATGGAGAATATTGAAAACATGGCAAACAATGCATGTCCGAAGCTAGATGGTCATGGCATGGCATATGATGGATATGATGCAAGGGGAGCATATAAATATCATCGCAAGAAAAACAAATGCCAATAACCATGGGCTTGTCATCTATGCCATATGAGCAAATTGGATTTATTTTAATGGCATATGCATAGTAACTACGATGAGTTTGCAAATATGACATATGGTTGATCTCGTGCATAGCATATGACAAGTCAAGCGGATTATCAAACATGATGTGACCGAGAGAATTATCACTAGAAATCCTATGCAACATGGCATCACAACAAATAGACTCCGCATGGCAATCATCAAACTCATCATAAATGGGTAAATCATCGCATGGGGAAATCATACTAGCATGAAGCATGTTAATAGGAGGATCAATATCATGCAAGCAATCAATGTCCACTAGTGGGACAAGAGCATCACTGATGTAGGGTGGAACCCTAATGGTGTCGATCTTTCACGATTGGAGAGGATCCCGCGAAGAACACGAAGAACACGAGAGGGAGAAATGAAAGGAAACACTCAAATAGACAAGACACAATCACACATGTGTTAAATCCACATACACACGGAGAGATTCACGATCCAAAGTCAACACAAGAGTATACACGGTAGCTAGTTCATCCCAATCCGTGAGGAGAGAGGTCTTGAATCCTTGGAGGATCTTCCCTAAAATGGGTCTTGAATCCAGTTGGGGGATCTTCTCACATGGAGGCCTTGATATCCATGGGAGTAGGGGTAAGTGGATGAGCAAAGCTCTATCTCAATGAGCTAATCCTTTGCTAACCCTAGAGGGAGGAGGGAGAGGTCTATATATAGTAGTCCACGAAGTAGGAGGGGAAAAGAGGGATACATGGGCATTCGGCCCGTTCTCTGCGCACAGGCAGGTGCCGGATGTCCGGGATGGGGGCCGGATGTCCGGGCCTTCTCGACAGGCCGGATGTCCGGGCTGGCTTCGGGTGTCTCTAGCTGCTCTCTGGACAGGAGGGGCCGGATTTCCGGGCTGGCGCCGGATGTCCGGGCCCTGTAGCTTCTGGGCTACAGCTGTCGCTGTAGTCTTCAGGGGTCGGATGTCCGGGGCTGGGCCGGATGTCCGGGCCCTGTAGCTTCTGAGCTGCTGCTGTCGCTGTAGTCTTCAGGGGCCAGATGTCCGGGTCCTGTAGAATCTTGATGGTTTTCCTTGTTGAGTTTCGACGTCCTTGCACTTGTGGACTCGTCCATCATTGTGAGCATCTCCGAGAGGGTCTTCTTGGTACATAAGCACACATAGCATTCCGGCTTTAGGTAGTAGTCGTGTCTCACGTGGGTCATACGGAATATCACTAAGGAGAGATGTCACCTCGGTCTCGAGAGCTCTTGCACGTGCTCGTGTCATCGGTCCACTTGGCACTCGAGCAGGTGAAGGTGGGTCCATGGGGATGACCGTAGGATGCTCCGCATCATCTTCCCCCCTTGGGAAAGATCCGACCTCGGATCGAAAACCTCATCACCATGGAAGGGAGATAGATCCTTCACGTTGAAGATATCGCTCACGTTGTACTTGTCGTGTGGAATGTCAATCTTGTAGGCGTTGTTGTTGTAGCGTGCTAGCACCTTGAAGAGTTCGTCGGTGCGTGGTAGTAGCTTGGACTTGCGCTCGTTGGGGAAGCGTTCATTGCAAAGGTGTAACCACACAAGATCTCCAATGTTGAATATCATGGGGTGCTTGTTGATGTTGATCTTGGTCGTGAGTCGTTGGACTTGGCGCTCGATGGTGTGCCTTGTATCTCCATGCATCTTCTTGAGATAGCTCACTCGGGCACTCACGTCCATGTTGATGCGCTCTTGTAGAGGTAGCGGTAGAATGTCCAATGGGGACAATGGATTGAATCCGTAGACGACCTCGAAGGGGGACTTGCCGATAGTAGAATGTCGAGCTCGATTGTAGGCGTACTCAATGATGGGTAAGCATTCCTCCCACTCGTTGATGTTCTTCTTGATCAACACGCGGAGGAGAGTCGATAATGTCCGGTTGGTGACCTCCGTTTGGCCGTCGGTTTGTGGATGGTATGCCGAAGAGAAGAGTAGCTTGATTCCGAGCTTGGAGCATAGCGTCTTCCAAAAGTAGCTAAGGAACTTTACATCGCAGTCCGACACAGTAGTCTTGGGCACTCCATGTAGACGCACGATTTCCCTACAAAAGAGATTTGCAACATGTGAAGCATCGTCTATCTTGTTGCATGGAATAAAATGTGCCATCTTAGAGAAATGGTCCACAACAACAAATACGGAATCTTTTCCATTTTAATTTCTTGGCAAACCAAGCACAAAGTCCATACTAATATCTTCCCATGGGTGATACGGAATAGGAAGTGACATATAGAGACCATGGTATTGAGCTTTAGACTTAGCTTTGCGACATGTAGAGCATCGGTTGGTGTAGCGTGAAACGTCGCGAAACATCTTGGGCCAAAAGTAGTTCTTGGAGAGCATAGTGAACGTCTTGTCGCGTCCAAACTGTCCCATAAGTCCTCCACCGTGAGCCTCTTGCAAAAGCAACAAACGAAGAGAAGACTCGGGGATACAAAGCTTGTTAGCTCGCATTAGATAATCATCCTTGATATAATATCGCTCCCAATTTTTATGCGTAAGACATTTTGCATAAGGAATGGCAAATGAAACATCATGCGCATACAAGTCTTTGATGTGCTCAAATCCTATGACATTCAATTCAAGTTGAGTTACAAGCATGCATTTGCGGGAAAGAGCGTCCGCCACAACATTTTCCTTACCCTTGATATACTTGATAACATAAGGAAATGACTCAATGAACTCACTCCATTTGGCATGTCGCTTATTCAATTTTGTTTGACCTTTAAGGTATTTAAGCGTCTCATGATCCGTATGGATGACAAATTCACGAGGGCGAAGATAGTGTTCCCACACACGCAAAACTTGCACTAAGGCATATAACTCCTTGTCATAAATGGAATAATTAAGTTGCGCTCCAGAAAGTTTCTCACTAAAGTATGCGATTGGGCGCTTCTCTTGCATTAACACACCTCCTATGCCATTACCACCAGCGTCGCAATGCACTTCAAAAGTTTTATCAAAGTTGGGTAATGCAAGCAATGGAGCATGCGTAAGCAAATTCTTAAGCTCATTAAATGTGGTATCTTGGGATGGTCCCCAAACAAATGATGCATTCTTCTTACTTAATGCATGCAATGGTGATGCAATAGTGCTAAAGTCCTTAACGAATCTACGATAGAAACCGGCTAGGCAAAGGAAACTGCACTTGTTGCAAATTGGTTGGTTGTGGCCAAGTTTTAATAGCGTCAATTTTTGTCTCATCAATGTGAACACCCTTAGAGGACACAACAAATCCCAAGAAAACAAGCTTGTCAACACCAAAAGTGCATTTCTCCATGTTAGCATAAAGGCGCTCGTTTCTAAGAACTTGCAAAACATCCCTAAGATGCACGACCTGATCCTCAAGAGATTGACTAAACACAAGTATGTCGTCAAAGTAGACCACAACACATATGCCAATGTATTTGCGAAGAACATAATGCATCACACGCATGAAAGTGCTAGGCTCTTCGGATAAGCCCATAGGCATGACGAGCCATTCATATAAGCCAAACTTGGTTTTGAAAGTAGTTTTCCATTAATCGCCCTCTTGAATGCGTATTTGATAGTAGCCACTTTTAAGATGAATTTTGGAGAAAATGGTGGCTCCACTAAGTTCATCTAGCATATCATCAAGGCGTGGAGTGGGGTGTCTATAACGAACGGTGATAGCATTTATGGGACGGCAATCAGAACACATGCGAAAACTACTATCTCTCTTAGGCACTAGAATAACTGGAATGGCACATGGACTTAAGCTCTCGCGTACATACCCATGCTCCATGAGATGTTGGACTTGCCGTCGAATCTCTTTTGTCTCGTCGGGGTAGACGCGGTACGGTGCCTTGTTCGGTACAGGTGCGCTGGGAATGAGGTCGATTCGGTGTTCGATTCCACGAAGTGGAGGAAGTCCGGGAGGTAACTCATCGGGAAATACATCCGTGAATTCCTGCAATAAATTAGACAACACTAAAGGTAGATGGTGAGAGGTGCTAGTCCTTGCCGCTTCATCTTTGCACACTAGGACATAGTGAAGAACACTCGATGGGCTCTCACACACATCTCTTATATCTCTTTTTTGGTGGCTAAAAGCACTAAGTTTTTCTTGTCGCTCATCGTAGAGGCACTCAATTTTGGCTTGTGGCGCTCACTCTCTTTTTGGTGGGTCACTCTCTCACTATTCGCTCCACAATGTGTAGATGCTTGCTTGTCAGCAATCACTTGACTTGGCGACATGGGTAGTAGTACGTACTCCTTTCCCTTCATCTTGAAGCTATAGTGATTGGTTCGGCTGTTGTGGATGACACCGCGGTCGAATTGCCAAGGTCGTCCTAGTAGGATATGGCATACGGACATGGGAACCACATCACACTCCAATGTGTCTTCATAGGCACCAATCTTGAAGGATACTTGCACGGTGTGCTCCACTTTAATGGTGCCGGAGTCACTAAGCCATTGGACCTGTATGGACGAGGGTGCTTCATCTTGATCAATTGTAGCTTCGAACATAGCTCTTCGCTTGTCAAGTTGTGACAACTTCCTCCGTCGATGATGACCTTGACGGAACGTCCATTGATACCCGCTTTCGTGTGGAAGATATGGCAACGTTGGTCTTCTTCTTGTTGGTGTTGAAGAGTCAAGACCTTGGAGACAACTAGAGCGGGGCTCGCATCATTGTCACAAAAGACTTGAGCGTCTTCTTCTTCATTCACTTGACGGTGCATGGCCACATGGTCAAGTGCTTCCATTTCTTCTTCGCTCATGGAATCGTAGGTGCCGTCATCATTGGCAATCATGGTGCACCATGTTGGACATTGATATGTCTTGTGGCCACGGCCTTGGCAAGTGAAACATTTGATGGAACTTGTCTTGTCGGTCCCATCGGTTGGAGTCGTTGATGATGATGCCTTTGGCTTGAAGTTTCTTGTAGTAGAAGGATGACTCGAAGGTGTCGAAAATGACGAAGTTTTCTTGTAGCTTGACTTGTCACTGTTTCTTGGAGAAGCTTTAGTCGAGGTAGAAGGCGTTGTAGTCGTTGAAGCTTGAGTGTATGAACCGTAGGTCTTGGAAGAGTACTTGGCGTACTTGATGTCATCTTGCACTTGTCGCTCCGCCTTGGTAGCTTCGTGCACTAGCTCGAGGAGGTTGTTGTACGGTTGGATGTCCGCGATTTTGTTGACGGGATGGTTGAGTCAATTCAAGAAACGTGCCATAGTTTGCTCCTCATCTTTCGTGACATTGGATCGTATCATTGCAATCTCCATTTCCTTGTAATACTCTTCAACGGACTTGGTGCCTTGCTTGAGAAGTTGCAATTTCTTGAAGAGGTCGCGGCTATAGTATGTAGGCACAAAATGCGCTCTCATGACATCCTTCATTTGATTCCATGTGGTGATTGGTGGTTCGCCTTTCTCTCGGCGTCGCTCGATGACTTGCTCCCACCAAATGAGGACATAGTCTTGGAACTCAAGGGATGCCATGGCAATCTTCTTTTCCTCTTCATAGTTGTGGAGATGAAATATTTTGTCGACCTTCAATGCCCATGAGAGGTAGTCTTCGGGGTCGGTTCCACCGGAAAACTTAGGCATGTTGAACTTTAGCTTGCCGTAGCATTGCTCGTCAATGCGTTGGGGGCGATGGTGATGACACTCTTGCCGTGGTTGAGGATCTTCAATCGCTTGTTCCTCGTGCTCCGGTTGATTACCTTGACATTGAGGGCGTGGAATTCGTGCACGGTTCCTCATCTCTTGGCGCTCCTCAAGGCGTGCAGCTTCTTCTTGTCACTCTCGTCGGAGGGCCTCTTCTTGTAGACGTACTTGGCAGTTGCGCTCTTATTCGGCGTGAGTTGCTTCACGTAGAGCACGTTGGGCTTCAAGGGCTTGTTCCTCATGGCGTTGTTGCTCTTGTCGAAGGGCGTCGCCATCTTGGTCTTCTTGATGATCTTGGCATCGTGGAGCTTGCTCTTGTTCCATTGGATCATTAGCTTGGCGACAATCTCCTTCACGTTCCTGAAGGCGGTCTTGTAAACCATTGCCATGAAATGGGTTTTGTGGATATTGATGATCTTCATGGTCTTGGCGACGATGCGGACGAGCTCGGGGATGGCTTGCATCTGAAGAAGTGTCCGAAGAGTGTCGGCTTGAATGGTGTCGTCTTGATGATGAAAGTTGTAGAAGAGCGGTTGACCATCAAGGCACGGATCTCTTCCATTTGTGATGATAGCTTTTTGTCAAGGTAGTCCCTTGTATGTTGCTTGGATTGTCGCAAGTCGATGGCGAGTTGATCGATGCGGTCGCCCAATGCTTCATTCTCTTGATGCAAAGCTCTATGTGCGCCGAATAGTTGAGTCTTTGTGACGTAGTTGTTCGGTTCCTCTTCTTGCTCGTCGAAGAGTGGGTTGGTAGAAGTACTTCGCCTATCCATCATCTCAAGCAAATATGTGAGTGGAAGAAAGGAAAGAACTAGACCAAATGTACCTTATCCAATGTTGAAGATGGATCAATGATCACTCAATAATGTATTATGGAACTAGCACAATTGGTACTGAATCTTGTCTATTCTCACACCTACACAAGTAAAGCTTTTTGGAGTAGCTTGATGAGGATGGTGGCACAAAATTTATGCAACTGTTAGCAAGAATCAATAATGTTGAAAGAGATTCATAAATTTTCAAGTGAAACAAGTAGACCAATAGCAATTAGTGGCACACGGAAACACCCACACGGATAGATAAATGGGGTCGTGCAACCAAGGAACGAGCTCAAAATGTGGAATGGAAAATGCTCTCGTTCCACAACACTAGAGAGACGCTAGCATGATTGCTCAATAGGCGAGATACGACACTTGTGCACAAAACCTATGAGAAACGAAACATAACGACTTTCTATCCCAAGTATGCTATGTATGTATGATTACCGGTGATTCTCTCACGATGATCCAAGATGATCGGATATGACAATTGATATGCAATGTGGCGATGCTATGGCTATTGCTTACAAGCTCTTTGTTTTCTCTTTGCTTAAAAGCTTTTCTTCTCTTTATTTTGGTATGGCCACTTATGCGAAATGCTCAAACCAAGATAACAATAGTGTATATGCGGGAACAATGTATGACACAAGAGATGATACGACGATATATGCACACTATGATAACTATGCGGAACAAGTATCACTATTGTGCACAAGTAACGTTGCCCGAAAATACTCAAATGGCTAGTCTCGATAGGAAAGTGACACAAAATGGGCTCGGGGTTAACAATACAATGGCAAGGGAGAATATACAAAGATGTCGTCGAGGTTACCGTCCTTGCTTATGGTTGGTGGTGTCAAAATGGTGAAGTGGTCGTTATCGATGTTGAATTCGTGGCGAAGATGAGGGGCGGTGATGTCAGTGACGAACCGTCCCTAAGTACCCGAAACACATTAGGAAACGAAAACCGCAACTCAAGTTCTCAAATGACAAACGGTCAAAATAGGAGGTGGTAGCGGTTAAGCGATGGTGGTATGCGGATGTATTGGTGGAAACCCGGTCAAAATTGGTGAAGTTTGGTTAAAAGGGTGGTGGTGGAGGCGTTTGTTGCTGTCAAGGGCCGGATGTCCGGGGACACGGGCCGGATGTCCGGGTCCTCAGATCCGTGGACGAACTCGATGAACAAATGGGGAAAAAGAAAAATTAGGTCAAAATTCATGGTATTTCGTGGATGGAAATTGGGGAAAAGTGGAGGGAAGCTAGATCCACTAGTAACACAGCAAATCCATGGATCAAATTCAACAAAACATCATCCAACCAACAAATCACAAAAAAAATTGGTAGGACTATTTTTGTGAGGATTTTCGAAATTGGGACAAAACAAAGCAAAATTAGGCTAGAAAACAATGGGGAACTCCAAAATCGTGATCAACCTAAGCTCTAGTCCATGATGATGTAGGGTGGAACCCTAATGGTGTCGATCTTTCACGATTGGAGAGGATCCCGCGAAGAACACGAAGAACACGAGAGGGAGAAACGAGAGGAAACACTCAAATAGACAAGACACAATCACACATGTGCTAAATCCACATACACACGGAGAGATTCACGATCCAAAGTCAACACAAGAGGATACACGGTAGCTAGTTCATCCCAATCCGTGAGGAGAGAGGTCTTGAATCCGTGGAGGATCTTCCCTAAAAGGGGTCTTGAATCCACTTGGGGGATCTTCTCACATGGAGGCCTTGATCTCCATGGGAGTAGGGGTAAGTGGACGAGCAAAGCTCTATCTCAATGAGCTAATCCTTTGCTAACCCTAGAGGGAGGAGGGAGAGGTACTTTGTGATGGGTTCAATCTTGCGGTGCTCTATCCCAATGACAAAGTAGGGGACACAACACGTATTTGTATTGTTGCCATTAAGGATAAAATGATGGGGTTTATTCATATTAGTTGAGTTTACTTTGTCTACATCATGTCATCTTGCTTAAGGCGTTACTCTGTTTTATACTTAATACCCTAGATGCATGTTGGATAGCGGTCGATGGGTGGAGTAATAGTAGTAGATGCAGGCAGGAGTCGATCTACTTGTCTCGGACGTGATGCCTATATACATGATCATTGCCTTGAATATTGTCATAACTATGCGCTTTTCTATCAATTCCCCAACAGTAATTTGTTCACCCACTGTATGTTATGTGCGAGAGAGAGAAGCATCTAGTGAAAACTATGACCCCCGGATCTACTTTATCATATATAAAAACACCAAAAATACCTTGCTGCACTTTTATTTATTTTATTTTGTTTTGCAATTTATCTTATTACCTACCACTACGAGATTTAATCCTTGCAAGTAACCGCCGAGGGGATTGACAACCCCCTTGTTTGCGTTGGTTGCAAGTATTTGCTTTCGTGTGTGCAGGTGCTGCTAACGAAGTTCTGTGTGGTTCTCCTACTGGATTGATAACCTTGGTTCTTAACCGAGGGAAATACTTATCTCTACAGTACTGCTTCATCCTCTCCTCTTTGAGGAAATCCCAACGCAACTCACAAGTAGCAATCCTCCCGAGTCATCACTATGCTTGCTATACCGAAATCCTCGTTACCGGTTTTGTACTTCTTTCTCGTTATTGTGCTCCGGCATCCCTGTGACGAAGTCACGTGTGTCTAGCCAGATGATGATTGATGTCGTCACACCGAGAGGGCCCTAAGAATATCTCTCCATCGTCGGAGGAGCAAATCCCACTCTCGAGCTATCCGGTCACTTTTCAAACTTTCCGATGAACCTGTAAGTTGTCGTTATGATCACCATGTTACAGGTGACGTTTGAGCAACCCCAAAGCCCATCGTACGATAAGAAGTGACCACGATACTCTCATGGTCTAAGGAGAAATATCACATGTTAACACTCCGTGTTTTTACAATTGAATGCAGACGATATTAACTCAATTCATAACAAACAAGATTTGTTCGATTCAATATGATCGTTCTTCTAACGTCATAATCTCAATGTTGTTTTAGGACTATCGTTACACTTAACGATATCCTAAGATCCGAAAAATGTGATCACCAACAACACTTGAGCTAGCCTTAGAGGCGAGACTAGGAACCTTTATTTTATCTGTTTATCATTTCACACGTGCATATGAGTTTTCCACTGAATCGCATATTCCAGGATCATAGCAGTTAGAGCATGAAATATAAACACTTAATTATGAATATGGAAATATAATAATACAATATTATTGCCTCTAGGGCATATTTCCAACATCCAACACTATCGGGGAATTCTTGCAGTCAGTCTTGGCCTCCACGGTGACCAGCGCCAGATCATTGACGGCATCAACCTCCAAGTGCTCCTGATCAACCATCTGCTCATCCTCGTCGTCCAAATTAATCGCTAGATTCATGTCTATCTGAGCAGGATGAGTGATGATCTCCAAACCTCCCTGATAGCCCTCCTCTTGTGGATCCTGGTCCTGTGCAATGATGTCCAAACCCCCCTGATAGCCCTCCTCTTGTTCATGCTCCTGTGCGATGATCTGCAACCCCCCTGGTAGCTCTCCTCTTCTTCATCCTCCTCCTCGTCGCTAACCTCCTCCTCCGTCACCTCGTCGATGACCTAGATAAGACGCAAATTCACCGGCCCTTCCACCTCTGGATTCGGCGAGGAGAGGCGGGATCAGTACTCGTACCAGCGGGCTCGCTGTCTACGATCTGGAGACTCCATCACCTCTTCCATTACCCACAGGAGAATCTCAATTGGGACTGCCCCCTTGCATTTAGGAAGTAACCGCTTCCGCTCGTCCGTCGTCACTTCCAATGCCAGGCCCAGCGAGTGCATCACGAGAGATTTGGCGCTCGGAAACTAGGAGCATATCTCCTTGCACTTGGCCAGCAAAAGCTCATCCCCGGCACAAAACAAATCCATCGTCCTCTCCCAGCTTCGACCTGCTTGCCATCAATCAAACACCAATTGGAAAGAATTAAAAACGAATTCAGTTATTCTGATCAAATTCACCACAAAACAATCTAAAATGGCCTCCATTCAACAAAACCTAATTTCTAGGGTTTTCTATTTCAAAACTAGCTGCCACTAGTACCGCTGGTAGGAATCCAATCCTAAATAGACGTCCACACTGATTGCTAACTGGAGCAACTCGGCGCATGACAATTCAATTGCTCAATCGCCCATTCATTCGACTTATAACTAAATCCTAATTTCTAGGGTTTCGATTAGAAACGTACCGGTCGGCCAACGATCTCCAATGGTTCTGGCATATGGGAGGAAGGGCTGCCCGTTAGAACCACGACATCACGCCATCGGAACTCGGGCACACGGCCAGAGTGGCCGGCGGGGCTGCGGATTGGGCGGCGGGGCTGCGAGGGGGCACGGCGGCGGCGACATGGGTTTGGATGGATGCGGCGGCTCACTCTAGGTCGGGCTGATTTAGGCAAAAGAAAGTGATAGGTCAACGAGCCAGGTCCCACTCGTCATAAACTGTCACGGCCACGGCCCACCTATCATACGCGGCCCACCTGTCCTAAGATCACCGTCCCCACGCGTCAGTAACTGAGCAGGTAACGGTCAACTGCTTTGACCAGACGACAAGGCTCCGTTTGGATCTTTGTGACCACGGGGCATGTAGTAGAGGGCAAAAGTGAGCACAAATTAGAGGGTTGGGCAAAACTGAGTAGAACTAAGGGAGGAGGGGCACAAAAATAGAAATCCCATTATTTATTTATAAGTTTGTTATCAGGCACCTATTGTTCGTATTTGCAAAGTAAGCATTTTGGCTTTGGGCTTTAGGGCTTAGCAATCAGGGTTTAAGGTTTATGGCTTATGGTTTAGGGCTTAGGGCTTAGGGTTTAGGGCTTAGGCCTTAGGGTTTAGTGTTTAGAGTTTAGGGTCTAGGGCTTGTGGTTTACGTTTATGGATTAACGTATGTAGGATTTAGGGTTCATTTATCTAATATGACCTTTTGGGCTTAAGTTTCGAGGTTAAGGTTTAAGTTGAGCATTTACATTAGGGAGATATCCAATATCAGCAATATTCTTTAGTCCTTGGTGGGAAGAGTATTCAGATTAGAAGGTACATAGTACCGTTATTCTGCCTTTATAGTTTTGTTTCAGAATTTGCATTTAATTTTGCCGTTCTTATATATTGTAGTTCATTAAGCTGCGGTATAGTTCTAAATACTTATTGTTGAACATTCTTTTAAACACAATCATTGTTGTTTCATAACTTTTCAGCTACAAATCAATTTAGTGATCAACTCTCACTATAGTAGTATTCTTATTTACAGATTAACTTTTTTAAAACAATTCTTTAAAATTAAATTCGTGACCTACATTGATGTTATGCACATGAATAAATGTCCAGCAATTGATTTGGCTCACAATGTTCTCAATCATAAACTTGGATTGTTCACAATGTTAATATCTGAAACAATATGTGAATTTTTTTTATTGTTTAGAAAAACAACAGAAATTTAAAGACATAAAGATGATTAATAATATTAAATTACTATTATATTCTAATCTAATCTAGTCCAACCATTCATTTACCAGAATTATATGAACACGCCTAAGTACGCAACTACACAAATAAATACCAAAAAAACAAATATTAGGTTCATCTTAAGTTTCATTACCTGTAACGTCTTCGTAAACGGTCTGAATATAAAGTTTCAGCGACGCTAACTTGTTACATGTAGTGCCAGTTACTGTACCTGCAGTGTAAGATACAATTCATCCTAATGCAAATATCGAACACAAAAATTGTTCTAGGATGAAAAAAATAAAAATAAAAGGAACAAAGAACAACATTAACAACGAAATTTCCGACCGTTCATATGTTTGAAGAGCATGAATCCGTCCCTTATCCTACCTATATATCCTACCTACAATTCAACCTAATCCAAATCTCTGTTGTTTAGCTAATAAAATCAAGCTTTTCAAAGAAATTTGTCCCTTACCCTACCTATATATGATGCATGTCTTATTATCTTCTAGCGCTTAATATGCAAGGACCGATTCAAAGTAGGCTTAACCATGGATGTTTCGTGAAAGAGGAAGATTAGAAGAAACAAGAACTAAGAAGAACAAGATAAGAAAGGCTTAATGAATAATGGTATAACTTCTACTTCATATTTATGAAGAAGAAATATGTTGATAACCTATATCTATATCATCCAACCTTCCAATAGAAGTCCACTTGCATTGCTGATAATTTGTATCTATAGCAAGATGTGAACTAGAAAGTGAGGGATACCAACGAAGAAGAACAGTGGAAGAAGAGCTACCTATATGTACTGCGAATGGATAGTTTTCCTTGGGACTTGTATATGTGCAGATACACTTACCGTATATACCCCACGCCAACAGTTATCTGGCCCCACGGAAAAACAGATATACGAAAAGATATACATAACATTACAGACAAATACGAAGTGTTATACAACATAAAAAGACTATATACACAAACATATGTGCGAATCTTGGCGCACATCAACGACCCAGAAAGTGTGTGCCCCCGCAGTTGCATGCCCTAAATCCTCTCCTGGTTCTCCCATCATTTTGAACAGTTGGGGCTTAATTCCACCCACACCAACGCGTGGTGTCTATTCACCACATTGATGAGTGGTGGTTCTCAATTGTAAACGCACATGGGACTTTGTATCCACAGGGACTTGAACCCATACTACACGAGGCCATTTATAGAAGACACTTATAACTGGTAATGACAGTAAGCAAAGCACTGGATTGATAACATATTTTCTAGTGGATATTTTTTTGCTTGCACATCGTTGCTTTCCGGAGTAAAACGGGTCATGGTGCATTGTGTCAGGTGGTGGGCTTAGGCATTCATTTCTTTTAGACCTAAATTTATTATCCAAAATTTTCTAGTTGTTCTTATTTTAATATTTTACATCGCAATTATTACGCATTTTGTAAGACCACATTCGGGCTGGCTACTCTCTACGCTCTAAACTCGCCCCACACACAACCACAAATCTTGACAACACACTTTATTCTCACTTTGGGAACTGAGGTCATACATCTCAATATTGTTCTCCCTCAAGCATGTTTAACGGAGTGGTTTTTTTCTTGAGAATAAGGGAGTGCTTTAGGAGATAAGTTGCAATCTCATTCGTACTATCAACCCACTTTAGCAATCATCAGTCTCTCGGTATTACACCTTCTTTAATGGATCATTCTCTTTAGTTCTTTAAGAAATTATCATATATTTAGTTCAAAAGAAAATCTATACGGTTAAAAATGCTACGCATGTTGTAAGTTTTCTACCAGTGCCAGTTCTAGCCACTAGGTCAAACGATCACCATGTTAATTGAAAACCCTAACTGTTTTTGGAAAAATGGGTGCACATTTGTTAATTTGCTAAAGTATTTTAAGACGTCTCTAGTTTATTTCTATGTATTTTATGTTTCATTCCTTATTTCTAAATCTTCATACTTACTTTAGCCGTGGTGAGTTTTATCAAACCAACTCATCTAGACGGCGACAACACCAACATTCTCGAAGGCTCTAAGCATGGTCTTTATTAGTCGACACACTTCACATGTGATCTTTTGGCAGATAATGCCGCTACTACACAACATCTATGTAAACTGTTGTTGGTATGCTTTGATTTTTCATAGTTTAAGTTCGAAATTATGAAGTAGAAAAGATGTCACCAGAAAGGGGTGAATAGGGCACCATGATTTTTTTAAATTTAGTTCATTTAGAGAAGTGACAATATAAAGATCCTCTAAATGCAAGTACATGAATCAACATATACTGCAAGATTACTCTAGCAACTAAGATAAACAAGGTTTTTTGAACTAGTAATATAAACAAGGTAAACAAGGCTAGAAATAAAAGAAGCACAAGTTAAAACAGGTAGGATATGGATAACTAAAAGCGGAGGCACATCACGATGCCATGATGTTTCCCCAAGTTCAAGTCCTTGGGAGACTCCAATCTTCGTCCAGAAGACAAACAAATCATACAAGGATCACAATGACCTAGCTGTTTTTCCCTAGAGACTCATCAAGACGTGTCCATCAACAGTGAGGTGCAGTGGTGACTTCGTCAAGCTCAAGATCTACTGGCTCATTCTTTTGGAGGCGCTCATAATGATAGACTGTGTGTGTTCATGGAGATGAGTGCACATGTGTGTTTGTGAGCGTTTGCATATGTACTGTGCCACTGTTCATAGATCTTGAGACATTATCCGGGCCTTTACAAACTTGGGCAAATCAAAGCCAAAGTGCTCCCGGCAAACTCCAATCGTCTAGGATTCCCTTTGCCCCCGAGTGGAACCGAATGAAACAAGGTAGAGGGCCCAAGACTAAGGATGCAATACACATGGGTTAGGTGCAAAAACAATGAAAATGGTAGTTTGCCACACTTCTTATGCGTCCCTATCAGCCACGTCAGCGTCATTTTCACCATCGCAATGATTTAAGATTGAATTGGGTCACTCGTACAAGTCCAATAGGAGGGTTTTTTTTCTACGTTTGTAGAGGACGAGGATTAAAGTTAGGAGAGAATATCCAGTGAAATCCATGAAAAAACATATTTAAAAGATCTAAAAAGTTCTCAACAAAAAAGCATTACGCTGGGAAGGTTGAGTTTTATAGACATGCAAATTTGCAAGCCGAAACTCGAATTTCTTTAGGAGATATGAAAATGACAAATTCAGCAATGAATAGTAATTTTTGCTACTATTCAAATACTGAATTTGTCATTTTTATAGCTCCTAACCAAATTTGAGTTTTCACTTGCAAATTTGCATGCTCACCAAATTTACCTTCCCAACATAATGCATTTTTGCTGAGAATTTTTTAGAACTTTTAAGTATGAATTTTTTTCCTGGTTTTCACCGGTTTCCACCAGATACTTTCTCGACTCTTGACCCAATTACAAAGCAAAGCAAGATGTCTTTTGCATATCCGACGAGGAGGGGATGGAGCCTCACAAGGACGCTGATCCTATACCTATATATCCATTGTATAGTATCAGCCAAGGCCCCGTACCACTACAAATGTTCTCGTGTACTCCGTAGTACATACTGATTTGCTGACTGATGAAGATACCTTTGTAGCTGCTCTAAAGCAGATCCTGCAATAATGCTTGCCAGGAATACATTAAAAAATATGAAGATACAGTATTTCGATGCAGATCTTCTCTCCAATGAATACACTGATGTCAATCCTTCAACCTCTGACATAAACATCAATATGCTTGGGAGATATTCAGAGCAATTCCAGGAAAGAACCCTAGGATGAATGATTTGATAGCACGCATGGTTATAGTAGAACAACAAACTTTCATTGATAGAAAAGTGCCAACATAGCAAATACAAGTAAAACATGAACAAATAACATCATAGGTCCTTGCTACCTAGACGGCTAAACTAAGTTATGGATTCATTTAAGGCATGTCAACTCTTTTGCCACTGTTGTGTATAGAAGTAACATAATTAAGTATCAGCATCACATATGGATAACACTCAATCAACAGTCCGAGCAGTAAATCACATCAACAGTGTGACCAGTGAGAGTCAGTACAATATTAGAGCAAAGTCGGCATCAGAACCATGTCCCTGCACAGCAATAGTAGACAAACTAAGTTTCCTCCTTTTTGCTTCACAAATTCGAGAGGTTAGCAGACCTAGGTTTTTCAATTTTTAACAGCAACTTCAGAGTTTCTGTGGATATGTCTATCTTTTACATCTGCAGCTCATATGCTTTTGGTAAGGAAATAACTATACAAGCAATCGTCAAATTGATCAGGCTTCATCATATTTACGATACATTATTATCATCAAACACCAACAGTGAAACAAAGTTAGTAATTTACCACATAAGTTAAAAAAGTATATCACAACCAGACAAGGTGGTAGCATTTTAGGAACGCTATTCTAATGCGAAGCTAAATTCCATAACAATATAAACAGAAGTATTATGAGGCACATTTTGTTTGGGAGCAAATTATCAGATGTAATAAAACCTAGTCGTATAACAGATAAAGAAAGCCACCATCGAATTTGATACGACACGTTAGCTCTTATCATTATTAAGAACCTACAAACAGCAGCTCATCAAATACAACGGGCAAAAAAAGCAGAAAACATGAAAAGTACGGCAAATACAATCTGTCAAAAAAAAGTTGGGTAGATGAACAAGCTTGAGCATGGACTACATCCAAAATGCTTGCACATCAAAGCGACAACGATAGCTGGGCGCCTTGTAGAAGCGAGCAGGCCGGTGAGCCATGGTCCTGAGCTCACCGCCCTCACCATACTTAACAATGAATGTGGTCAAACGAAGCACATACTTCATCTTGTCCGCTCCCTCAGGTCGGAGGCGCTCCACGAGGCAGTACTTACTGCACTCACCCATGTGAACGAGTTTTGCATCCACATGTCTCCAGTGTGGGTGCTTCAGAAAAAGCTGCTCCCTGCCTACTTTCCACTTTGGCGGCTCCCCTCCAGACATGATGTGGCATGCACAAAGGTACCCATCAGCATCACCTGTGTCAACGGAATGGAGGTGGAGTCCAACCCATGCGTCCAGCAAATCATCATAGTGGGCAGGGCCTTTGAATGGCAGCACCCAATTACCACGGCGCTTCCACTGACCACCACCTCTCGTGCCGTAGGAAAATGTACCCCAGACCCCCTGCCTACAAGCGGAAACAAAGATGGTGCCCGTCCGCGGGTGCACGACAAGCGAAGTGATAAACTTGGGATCAAATGGAAAGTCAGGTGGGGGCTTAGGCCAACTCCAAGAGAACTGTGCGGAATTGAACAAGGGTCGCCAAGTCCAGTCCCTCTCATCATCATTCGGATCCGCAGAAAGGCAGTGTAAGCCCCCAAAATAATATAAACTGTCGATGCCGTCGTTGTTGTCGCTATATGATTCAAACACATATAGCCTGTTCCTGACGACTATAACTGCATCATAGCAGTTATTTAGACCTCCCGGTAAAATCCTTGACATAGTAAGCATAGCTGTCTTTGTGTCAAAGATGAGGGTAACACTGTCCTGGGCCTCTTGTACCGTGGGTATTTCTTTGGCGGAGGGGCATGTGGCTATGATGTGGCTGCCAAGGGCAGCAAACTGTGCCCTCCTTCCAATTGTTGGAGGCCCTATGCGGAGGACAGGCGGCTCTGAGAGGCGCAGCGGGGTCCCTGCAGATCCGCTGCCGGCTTGCAGGTCATTGTCTATGTCCAGCTTGTGGATGCTGAATCCGTCAACGTGGTCATCAAGTACCAGGTACAGATGCTGCTTCGTGGTCTGCTGTTGCCGTTGGTTGGCTGTGCCAAACTGGCGAGCCTGACCCAACCCGGAAAGGATGAATGTTGCTGGCTCGTGCAGTGCATAGATCCGACCTTTCCATGCTGCCTGCCTCCGCCACCATCCTGCCGACTCCGACAGAGATCGGGATGAGGTGCCGGAGAACCAAAGGAGGTGCCCGAGATTCGAAGGACATGACATTCGATCTATAAAACCAGGAGCAGCCGCCTGACCTCGAAACGACGAAAAGGTTGGAGACGTCGGCCGCCACCATGCCGCCGCCTTCGTCATCGCATGTCCCGACGGAGATTGGGAGAAGCCGGTGCTGGAGATCTGAGGAACGCGCCCTAGATCTGAAAGAGACGCCGGCCACTGGTTCGCTGCGCCGAACTGGCGAACCCGACTCCCCCCTGAATAGTTGAATCTGGCTGGCTCGGGCAGGGTCAAAATCGGACCTTTCCGTGCTGCCGGCCGAAGCCACCACCCTGCCGATGCCGACAGAGATTGGGATGAGGTGCCAGAGAACTGAATGTGCCGGAGATTGGATGGACAGGGCATTCAACCTCCAAAACCGGAAGGAGAAGGGATGAGAAGCCTTACCTCGGGAAGACGAGAAGGGAGGACTCTTCGACCGCCTCCGAACCGCTGCCTCAGTCATCTCCTGTGCCGACGGAAATACGGAGGAGGAGGTGCCGGCGATCTGAGTAAGGGGCCATAGATCTGAAGGAGACGCCGGCCGCTGCCAAATCCACCGGCATGCCGACGACGACATCGCCACTGTTGCCGCCCGATATCTTGAAGAAGCGGGGAGGGGGCCGGGGATATGGGGGAACACGGCATCTTTATTACGAGTATTTTATAAGGAAAAAAGTCTAGATAACCCAGAACTATCCTATTTGGATCACACAGGAAATATGTCCGTTGCAACGGGAGAAAAGAAATTCATTTCTGTTTCCAATTAAGATCTGTGTGTACCTATATGCCTTCAGTAGAGAATCTAGAATTTTGTGTTTGGGACATTCTTTCAGTAATTCCCTCCCAGCTCCATCTTGGCGGCGGCATGGTGATGAGATCTGTTGGCCCGTGTTGCCTAGAGAGCCATCCAGGAGTAATCAAGCGCAATTTCGTACGTATATAATTTCCATGCAATCAACTTATTAAATCATGCAAGTCACGAATCCCATTTAATTAGCCCACCATTTACATTCCTTCGTTATCCAGTCCTCAGCCTATGCCCGTTGATTCCGATGAGGCTTGTTGATACTCCATGTAACTCGAGGACACATATAAACTCGTGGGTTTAACTCAATTGACTGTAGACTTATTCTCCGCATCGACACCTCTTTTTCGCTAATCGAGGAAGCCCACTCATGGCCCAGCACAACGTTGATGAGGGCTACATATATAGTACGTTTTTAGGAAACTGATACATGACAGAGCAAAGTTCTCTAAAATAACATGAGAGCAAATGATGATTTCCATCGGCAAGTTTACAGGAAAAGATTGACTGCCTTGGACGACAAATCCCTAACGGCGATGGCCAGCTCCATGGCTGTGAAGAGCAGCAGCAAACCGAGAAACCTATATATGTCATTGGCATAACAAAGTTAAATTCAAAGTAACTCAAGCAGCAACGTCACTGTTAATCTTAGTATTAAAGAACCATACAAAGCATCAAGCTTAGTACTGTAAATCGTAATACCATGATGTAGAATGTTACTAACCACTTCTGATTTTTGAAATAGGTATACAACTACTGGCTTCAATGTTTTCCATCGACTCCGCATATATTCACACCATTTATTGTTTGCTCATTATCAAATAAGCTAAATTCGACCAAATGTGTTGATCTGCTAGGAAAAAAGGACCCAGGTCTACAATGCTACACAACTAAAAGAAAATTAAGCTTAGAATTGTGATTGTACAATGCAAATAAGCAATACTTGACTGAACTGTGACAAACAACATCCTATTACTAAAATTTGTAGCACTGCTTTTCCTTCTAGCAACCAAAATCAACCGTGCTATTGTAGCACTGCTTTTCCTTTCTAAAAACAAAAATTAACTGCCTATTTATTGAACCATGACAAAGTTTACAGTACTAAACAACATTACCAATCATGGTGAATCTGAAAAACCAACATTGCGTGCCAAAATTGGTAGTACTACTGAGTTCTCTTCCTCTCTCGAAATTGGAAGAATATGAATAAAGCTATCCTCACGCACCTCACACATATCGGTCAGCCACGCGCGCCTCTGGCAACCAACACTCGTGTACAACATGCCGACAACATCACGCCCACACAGCATGTTGGCCGGCTGCCGTGCACCCAAATCCGCAGGCCGCCACGCCTAAGTAGACACACTGCCAAGCTACCTAGCTGGATCCGCCCCCGCACGCCCTGGTTGGCCTCGCCACTGCGTAAGAAGGGGGGCATGGACTCAAAATGACAAACTGAACACGTGTCGTGAAATGGTTTGCCAGGAATTCAACTGTTTCCGAATTCGAAAACAGCTGACACATGGATCGACAATGCCCAAAAAATGTCCAAGAGACCCTTGAATATTTCAAAGAATTTAACCTGGACAATTGCAAAATCAACAGATGCATATATTGTGTACTGAAGAATCTCTTTTCTACCAGTCTCAGTCTCCCCTTCTTTATTCAGAAGATCTTGCAATTTGGGGTAAGGCTGACAATGTTTGTGTTGATGAACGGGACAATGTCAAGGGAGCATTTTTCAAGCCAGCCAATAAACCCACCAGAAAATAAAATCTCATGTGCCCAACAAACTGTTCTAGTCAAGATTACCAGCAAAAGCTTGCCCGGTTGACATGCAGTGTAGTATACGTCACTTCAACTAAAGTAATGAAGCATTTGTTGTGGCGGCGCCTGTCAATAGCACGAAATTGTACATGTATATAAACATATACACTTAAAAATAGCTGGGGTTTGCTTGTTGTGCACATTTCAAATGATGTCAGACTACATGTAGCTTCAATCATCATGGATTATGCTGTAGAAAATAATAGAGTGCATAGATTAGCTTTGAATAATACAAATGCACAGTGGCATCCTTCTAAGCACTGACCAAATAATCATGGAATGCGTTGTAAAAAGTAATAGATAGAAGGGATTAGCTTCAAGTTGTAACCTGCTGCTCCTCGGCCATAGGATGGCTTCTCCTTCCTCGACCCAATGGTGCTCAAGAACACTGGAGACAGGACACCTAAATATGTTAAAAAGGGAGACTAATAATCAGAACTGGAGTATCAAAGGCCGGGGCAGCAGTCTCCAACATGCATCTACTACACGAACAGAAGAGAAGAAAACCCAATCAAAATTAAACAACACATGTCGCGTATAGGATGACCAGCTGTTCCTACCCACTCGGCAGATCTGGGCGAGGCGGGGGTGGTGCCCGGGGAGAGGAGTGGCGGCCGAAACTTATGATGAAGTTTATATAAACTAATTCATGAAAGATGGTAACATATTTAGTCATGACCTGCTTACAAGAAATGCCAAGCACGGTATTTGGCATGCCCACTTTTTATTTGGTGACCGTTATAGACATAACTAACACACAGCAAACAAATATATCCAACATACAACAATCAAAGATATACAGACATCACTGCTATACATTATAATTAACTATGCAAGCAAAAACTGAATATGTTTGATTATTGTATTTGTGTCCATTCCTTTTCCACCCAGAACAAGCCCTTGCCCAGGTATGCCAAAATAAAATGTTTGTATCATGTCTTTGATATTTTAGAGTTAAGCTAAATTCAAAATCGAGCATCCAGGAAGTTACATTTAAGTAGAAGCCATTGAAAAGAAGAGTCCAATGTTCTGGTATCTCACATATTGGGCATTGATTTGCCACCCCTAGTAAAGGCATTCCCATATGTGTGTTAATGTACTTAACATAGCAAATTTAAATGCACATAGCATGTCACACACTCGATACTTGTATCCTCTTCCATTATTACCACTCAATAGTTCAGTAGCACTTAGGTGGCACTGTGCAATCAGGGTCAGAGCGACAAGTGGAACCAAACTGAAGGTGTTGATGTTCAATTTTGTTGCATATCCTTACAAATTTACCTGCAAATCTAGGAGAAAATTGTTCCAATCGACACAAGGTACACAAAACAAAAATTAAACCAGATATATCTGTACTAAATAGTGAGGAGACACTACAACAACCGCAAGCAATTCAAAGTCACAAACAGAAAAGGGGTAAGCAGCAGCTAGACCATTCACCAATTGTAGTAACTGCTTCATCTTAAAGGTGACACAACTTCAACAGCATAGCAAGCAAGCAACCAGAAGAAAAAATCTGAAGCAACAGCAAAGCTAAAAGTCAAACAACACTCACCAACGGCAACTGGAGCTCTACGAGGCCCCCGCCAGCGCCATCGGAGACCACCAGCTCGAACGGCCCTACCATGTTCAGGTCCCTAACTGTGACGCCCCGACTTAATCGTGCACTAACGGGAAGATATCACAACACAACTCTAGACACAAAATAAAATAATACAAGCTTTATATTACAAGCCAGGGGCCTCGAGGGCTCGAATACATAAGCTCGAGTTACACAAGCATCAGCGGAAGCAAAAGTATCTGAGTACAGACACAAAGTTAAACAAGTTTGCCTTAAGAAGGCTAGCATAACAGCGACACTGATCGAAAAGGCGAAGGCCTCCTGCCAAGGGCCTCCGAACTACTCCTGGTCGGCGGGCTCAACGTAGAAGAAGGTGCCTCCGGGGATCTCCTGCTCCTGGGCTCCGTCGTCTGAATGCAACAACCGGGTATGGGGGAAAAGAGATAGCAAAGCAATCGTGAGTACTCATCCAAAGTACTCGCAAGACTGACATCAGAACTATGCTAAGTATGCATCGGTATCAAAGGAATGGGGCTATATCTTTGGACTAAACTGCAAAAATGCCATATCAGAGGGGGAAAGGCCTAGCCTATCGAAGACTAGCATCTTGAAACAATCTTGCAGCATCAGAAGAGAGTAGAGCAAGTAATTTATATATCATCAATCATATAATAGTAATGCCCTGGGATCCTTCCTCGACTACCCTGCGAGAAAGTGATCCCGAGAGCAGTAGTAGCAGTTTATTATTGTAACAGTATCCATTTGTAGTTGTAGCAGATCAGGATACAACTCCGAGCGTCCTGTTACCGTGGACACGGCTATTCGAATAGATAACTTCCCTGCAGGGGTGCACTACTGTTACCCAACACGCTCGATTAACTCTGGCCGGACACACTTTCCTGGGCATGCCCGGCCTCGGCTGATCGACACACCGCAGCCCTACCTAGTGCTCAGCAGAGAGGTCCCCGCCGGTCTACATCCTAAGTGCTCAGGGGTCTTGGGCCCATCGCCCTTTGCACTCCGGGTCGTTGTGCGCAGGGGGATTCCAGCACCACCTCTGCCTGGATGGCGCGATCCGGCCCGGCCACAATGCTGAACTGGACATCTGACAGAGCTTTCGGCTGATACATACGGTGTAGAGGGCCGCATTAAACCATTATCCCACATGGTGGTAGTGCGTATAGGCCAGTGGCCAACTCAGATCAAATACCCAATCCGTTAAGTGTGTTTTAGTAGCTCGCAGAGACGAACAGGGTTCCTGTCGCTCTGACTAGTTATCTCGCGGACCACGACCAGGGACCAGGCCCACCTCTCACCTAGGTAGTCTACGCCTGCCCTGTCGCTTCGACTACAGTGCAAGTTCCGCGTCGGCTGTCGGGACAAGTCCAGAGCTACCACCGCATACTGGGTGGTACCGCTAACAGCCAGCCGCCATAGGACACTCTCGCGGGTACCCTTGGGTTCAACCCATCTTGTTTCATTACCTCGCGGGCACTCTTGGAGCCGGCCTGACTTTATCAATTTAAAGTATTGCAGTAATATAAACAGTTCAGTGATCATCACCCAGAATGATCACAGCCCGATAACAAGCATGGCAAACGGACAAGGGTGAAGGGCCAGCTGATGAACATATCATATCTAACTAAGCATCATAGGATATCAGGTAATGTATCAATAGCAGGCGATGAAAATCAGGCTATGCATCAGAATAGGAGCTATCGGAGCAACAACAGAAGCAATTCTAATGCAAGTAGTAGAGAGAAAGAGTAGGCGATATCTGGATGATCAAGGGGGTTTTGCTTGCCTGGAAGCTCTGTTGAGAGGGGCTGGTTGTCTGATGGCTGCTCGTCTAGAGCGTAGTCGTACTCAGCTGCGTCGGCGGCGGTCTCGGCGTCTATCGGCAGAAAAGGAGGGGGAAGAAACAATAAATTCACGGCAACAATGCAACAGCGATGCATGACATGCCTAAATGATATGCAGATGTGATATATTGCCTCTCTAATTATTTTAGATAATTTAGGAATTTATTTTACCAAGGTCACCCACTATTCATTTATCGAAATCGGGCAAAAAGTTCCATGTTCGGTAGGTTAGAGGGGTGTGGCAGGTATGTGGGTGGCATATTCGGATTCTTCATATTTTTCTGATCATTTTTCATATATAAATTATTTTCATCCGAGTTATGGTTAATTTTAGATGATTTTTCAAAGTTTTAATCATTTTCTGGAATTTCTGAAATTAATTTAATTCGAATTATCCAAAACAGTAGTAGGTGATGTCAGCATGACATCACAGTGACGTCAGCGGTCAAACCCGGCTGACCAGAGTCAAATCTGACCAGTGGGTCCCACTGGTCAGTGACTGTGCTAATTAAACGAGGATTAACTTTAATTAAAAGGGTTAATTAACTAGTGGGGCCTACTGTCAGTGGCTAATCTTAACTAACCGATTAATTTAAATTTAATTAGTGTTAATTAAGCGCTGGGGCCCGCATGTCAGTCACAGTAGGCTGCCCAGTCAGCGCGTGGACCGGGTCAACGGGTTCAGTCGGGCCCACTGGCAGTGGCACAGAGGCGGGCCCCATGCGGTGCCACGTCGGCGCCGGCGCCGGAGTTACTCCGGCGACCAAAACGCGCGACGGCGCCTCGCCGGAGTTGGCCGGAGTCTCGTCGGAACTCATCTACAGGGTACGGGGAAGGGCGCGGCTAGGTGCATTCGAAAGCGCGTTTGACGCCGCACCCAATGGCGGCGGTGGCATGGCCGGAAGTGGCCCGTGGCGACGGCGGCGAGCGCCGCGGCGGACGGCCGGAGTCGGGCTCTGGAGGAAATGGCGATGCGGCGTGTAAACGAGCAGCAGCAGCAGCTAGGCAGGGTCTACGTGTTGCGGCGAGGCCAATGGGCACACGCACATGGCCGACCGGTCACCGGAACCACGCCGGCGATGAACCCGAGCGGCGGATCATTTCGGCCGTGGTCGTTCTATGGCCTAGGGGCAGCATCCAACGCGGGGAAGGGAGGGGAGAAGAAGAGGGGCTCATGGGGAGCCTGTAGAGGAGCAATGCGGGCGCGGGGAGGGCTCGACGACGGCCAACGGCGGCGGCGATCCAAGGTTGAAGACGCGGGGATCCGGGCGATGCAGTGGTGTAGAGCTCACAGGCGTCCTCGTAGGCGACGTAGCGAACGTCGGCGGTCTCGCCTGGCGCGGTAAGGCGGCGAGGGGGGGAACGGTGGCCGCGACGGGACGATGGCGCGGTGGCGGATGCGTTAGGGCGTCGCCGAAAATGAGGGGAAGAGAGGAGCGAGGGGGAAGAGTGGGGTTGCTAGGGTTTGCGGGGGCCGAGGTGGCCTCCTTATCCTTCCCCGGGACGACGGGATGTGATGGAAATATGCCCTAGAGGCAATAATAAAGTTGTTATTATTTTATATTTCCTTGTTCATGATAAAGGTTTATTATTCATGCTAGAATTGTATTGACCGGAAACTTAAATACATGTGTGAATACATAAACAAATACCGTGTCCCTAGTGAGCCTCTACTAGACTAGCTCGTTGATCAAAGATGGTTAAGGTTTCCTAACCATAGACATGAGTTGTCATTTGATAATGGGATCACATCATTAGGAGAATGATGTGATGGACAAGACCCATCCGTTAGCTTAGCATATGATCGTTCTGTTTATTGCTACTGCTTTCTTGAATGTCAAATACATGTTCCTCAGACCATGAGATCATGCAACTCCCGGATACCGGAGGAATACCTTGTGTGCTATCAAACGTCACAACGTAACTAGGTGATCATAAAGATGCTCTACAGGTATCTCCGAAGGTGTCCGTTGAGTTGGCATGGATCGAGACTGGGATTTGTCACTCCGTGTTTCGGAGAGGTATCTCTGGGCCCTCTCGGTAATGCACATCATAAGAAGCTTGGAAACAAAGTGACTAAGGAGTTAGTTACGGGATGATGTATTACGGAACGAGTAAAGAGACTTGCCGGTAACGAGATTGAACTAGGTATGGAGATACCGACGATCGAATCTCGGGCAAGTAACATACCGACGGACAAAGGGAATTACGTATGTTGTCATTGCGGTTCGACCGATAAGATCTTCATGTAATATGTAGGAACCAATATGGGCATCTAGGTTCCACTATTGGTTATTGACCGGAGAGGCGTCTCGGTCATGTCTACATCATTCCCGAACCCGTAGGGTCCGCACGCTTAACGTTCGTTGACGATATAGTGTTATATGAGTTATGTGAATTGGTAACCGAATATTGTTCGGAGTCCCGGATGAGATCCCGGACATCACGAGGAGTCTCGGAATGGTCGAGAGGTAAAGATTTATATATGGGAAGTAATATTTTGGGTTCCGAAAAAAAGTGCAGTTTTTTCGGTATTGTACCGGGAAGCTTCCAGAAGGTTCCGGAGTATTCCGGAGGGGTCCGGAAGTCCACAAGTGGGTCCACCACGTCCCAAGGGCTGGCATGGGCTAAGGGGAGGTGCCCTGGCCTTATTGGGCCAGGCGCACCAAGTCCTCAAAATCCCACGCGGCTAGGGAAGGAAAAAAGGGAGAGTCCTAGTAGGAATAGGATTGGACTTTGGAGTCCAAATCCACGTGTGTACTATTCACGGTTACTGTTCACGTGGCACTATTCCTTCTACTCCAAGCCCCTACACATATATAAATAGAGGAGAGGGGGCGCCCCAAAGGAGACACAACATTGTCTTAGCCGTGTGCGGCGCCCCCCTCCACAGTTCCGTCCCTCGGTCATATTTTCGCAGTGCTTAGGCGAAGCCCTGCGGAGATAGCATTACCATCACCGTCACCACGCAGTCGTGCTGCCGGAACTCATCCACTACCTCGCCGTCTTGCTGGATCAAGAAGTCGAGGAAGTCACCGAGACTGAACGTGTGCTGAACGCGGAGGTGCCGTACGTTCGGTGCTCGGTCGGTTGGATCGTGAAGTTGTTCGACGACATCAACCGCGTTGTTCTAACACTTCCGCTTACGGTCTACGAGGGTATGTAGACACACTCCCCCTCTCGTAGCTATGCATCTCCATGGATAGATCTTGCGTGTGCGTAGAATTTTTTTTGTTTTCCATGCAACGTTCCCCAACAATGGCATCATGAGCCAGGTCTATGCGTAGATGATATGCACGAGTAGAACACAAAGAGTTTTGGGCGGTGATCGTCATACTGCTTACCACCAACGTCTTATTTTGATTCGGCGGTATTGTAAGATGAAGCGGCCCGGACCAACCTTACATGTCCACGTACATGAGACCGGTTCCACCGACAGACATGCAACTTGTTTTGCATAAAGGTGGCTGGCGGGTGTCTGTTTCTCCTACTTTAGTTGAATCGAATTTGACTGCGGCCGGTCCTTGTTGAAGGTTAAAACAGCAAACTTGATAAATCACCGTTGTGGTTTTGTGCCGTAGGTAAGAACGGTTCTTGCTAGAAGCCCGTAGCAGCCACGTAAAACTTGCAACAACAAAGTAGAGGACGTCTAACTTGTTTTTGCCGGGTATGCTGTGATGTGATATGGTCAAGACATGATGTGATATACGTTGTTGTATGAGATGATCATGTTTTGTAATTTATCGGCAACCGGTAGGAGCCTTATGGTTGTCTCTTTATTGTATGAAATGCAAGCGCCATGTAATTGCTTTACTTTATCGCTATGCGTTAGCAATAGTTATAGAAGCAATAGTTGGCGAGACGACCACGACGGAACGATGGAGATCAAGGTGTCGAGCCGGTGACGATGGAGATCATGACGATGCTTTGGAGATGGAGATCAAAAGCACAAGATGATGGCCATATCATGTCACATATTTTGATTGCATGTGATGTTTATCCTTTATGCATCTTATTTTGCTTAGAACGACGGTAGCATTATAAGATGATCCCTTCACTAAATTTCAAGATAAAAGTGTTCTCCCCGAGTATGCACCGTTGCTAAAGTTCGTCGTTTCGAAGCACCTCGTGATGATCGGGTGTGATAGATTCTACGTTCACATACAACGGGTGTAAGCCAGTTTTACACAAGCAGAATACTTGGGTTAAACTTGACGAGCCTAGCATGTACAGACATGGTCTCGAAACACTGGAGACCGAAAGGTCGAACATGAGTCATATAGTAGATATGATCAACATGGAGATGTTCACCATTGATGACTATCCCATCTCACGTGATGATTGGACATGGGCTAGTTGATTTGGATCATGTATCACTTAGTTAACTTGAGGGATGTTAATTTAAGTGGGAGTTCATTAGTAATTTGATTAATTGAACTTAATTTATCATGAACTTAGTCTTGATAGTTTTTGCATATCTATGTTGTAGATAAATGGCCCGTGCTACTGTTCCGTTGAATTTTAATGCGTTCCTAGAGAAAGCTAAGTTGAAAGATGATGGTAGCAACTACACGGACTGGGTCCGTAACTTGAGGATTATCCTCATTGCTGCACAGAAGAATTATGTCCTTGATGCACCGCTAGGTGATGGACTTGCCGCAGGAGCTGCTGCAGACGTTGTGAACGCCTGGCAGGCTCGATCTGATGACTACTCGATAGTTCAGTGTGCCATGCTCTACGGCTTAGAACCGGGACTACAAAAGCATTTTGAACGCCACGGAGCATATGAGATGTTCCAAGAGCTGAAATTGATATTTCAAGCTAATGCCCGGGTTGAGAGATATGAAGTCACCAACAAGTTCTTCAGCTGTAAGATGGAGGAGAACAGTTCTGTCAGTGAACACATACTCAGAATGTCTGGGTACCACAACCACTTGACTCAGCTAGGAATTGATCTTCCGGTTGAGAGTGTTATTGACAGAGTTCTTCAGTCACTGCCACCAAGCTATAAAGGCTTCGTGCTGAACTATAATATGCAAGGGATGGAGAAGACAATTCCCGAGCTCTTCGCGATGCTGAAATCAGCGGAGGTAGAAATCAAGAAGGAGCATCAAGTGTTGATGGTTAACAAAACCACTAGTTTCAAGAAAAAGGGCAAGGGAAAGAAGGGGAACTTCAAGAAGAACGGCAAGCAAGTTGCTGCTCCCACGAAGAAACCCAAAGCTGGACCCAGGCCTGAAACAGAGTGCTTCTACTGCAAAGGGACTGGTCACTGGAAGCGGAACTGCCCCAAGTATTTGGCGGATAAGAAGGATGGCAAAGTGAGCAAAGGTATATTTGATATACATGTTATTGATGTGTTCCTCACTAATGCTCGCAGTAGCGCCTGGGTATTTGATACTGGTTCGGTTGCTCATATTTGTAACTCAAAACAGGAGCTACGGAATAAGCGAAGATTGGCTAAGGACGAGGTGACGATGCGCGTCGGGAATGGTTCCAAGGTTGATGTGATCGCCGTCGGCACGCTACCTCTACATCTACCTTCGGGATTAGTTTTAGACCTCAATAATTGTTATTTGGTGCCAGCGTTGAGCATGAACATTATATCTGGATCTTGTTTATTGCGAGACGGTTATTCATTTAAGTTAGAGAATAATGGTTGTTCTATTTATATGAGTAACATCTTTTATGGTCACGCACCTTTTGTGAATGGTCTATTCTTGTTGAATCTCGATCGTAGTGATACACATATTCATAATATTGATGCCAAAAGATGCAAAGTTGATAATGATAGTGCAACATACTTGTGGCACTGCCGTTTAGGTCATATTGGTGTAAAGCGCATGAAGAAACTCCATGCGGATGGACTTTTGGAATCTCTTGATTATGAATCATTTGATACTTGCGAACCATGCCTCATGGGCAAGATGACTAAAACTCCGTTCTCCGGAACAATGGAGCGAGCGACTGATTTGTTGGGAAATAATACATACCGATGTATGCGGTCCGATGAATGTTGAAGCACGCGGCGGGTATCGTTATTTTCTAACCTTCACAGATGATTTGAGTAGATATGGGTATATCTACTTGATGAAACACAAGTCTGAAATATTTGAAAAGTTCAAAGAATTTTAGAGTGAAGTAGAGAATCATCGTAACAAGAAAATAAAGTTTCTACGATCTGATCGCGGAGGCGAATATTTGAGTTACGAGTTTGGCCTTCATTTAAGAAAATGTGGAATTGTTTCACAACTCACGCCACCCGGAACACCACAGCGTAATGGTGTGTCCGAACGTCGTAACCGTACTTTATTGGATATGGTGCGTTCTATGATGTCTCTTACCGATTTGCCACTATCGTTTTGGGGTTATGCATTAGTGACAGCTGCATTCACGTTAAATAGGGCACCGTCTAAATCCGTTGAGACGACACCATATGAACTATGGTTTGGCAAGAAACCTAAGCTGTCGTTTCTTAAAGTTTGGGGATGCGATGCTTATGTGAAAAAGCTTCAACCTGATAAGCTCGAACCCAAAGCGGAGAAGTGCGTCTTCATAGGATACCCTAAAGAAACAATTGGGTACACCTTCTACCACAGATCCGAAGGCAAGGTCTTTGTTGCCAAGAATGGGTCCTTTCTAGAAAAGGAGTTTCTCTCGAAAGAAGTGAGTGGGAGGAAAGTAGAACTTGATGAGGTAATTGTACCTTCTCTCGAATTGGAAAGTAGCTCATCAGAGAAAACCGTTCCCGTGATGCCTACACCAATAAGAGAGGAAGATAATGATAAAGATCATGAAACTTCAGATCAAGTTACTACTGAACTTCGTAGGTCGACCAGAGTACGTTCCGCACCAGAGTGGTACGGTAATCCTGTTCTGGAAGTTATGTTGTTAGACAACGGCGAACCTACGAACTATGAAGAAGCTATGATAAGCCCGGATTCCGACAAATGGCTTGAGGCCATGAAATCTGAGATAGGATCCATGTATGAGAACAAAGTGTGGACTTTGGTGGACTTGCCCGATGATCGGCAAGCCATTGAGAATAAATGGATTTTTAAGAGGATAACGGATGCTGATGGTAATATCACTGTCTACAAAGCTCGACTTGTCGCGAAAGGTTTTCGACAAGTTCAAGGGGTTGACTACGATGAGACTTTCTCACCCGTAGCGATGCTTAAGTCTGTCCGAATCATGTTAGCAATTGCCGCTTTTTATGATTATGAAATCTGGCAAATGGATGTCAAAACTGCATTCCTTAATGGTTTTCTCAAAGAAGAGTTGTATATGATGCAACCAGAAGGTTTTGTCGATCCTAAGGGTGCTAACAAAGTGTGCAAGCTCCAGCGATCCATCTATGGACTGGTGCAAGCATCTTGGAGTTGGAATATACGCTTTGATGAGGTGATCAAAGCATATGGTTTTGTACAGACTTACGGTGAAGCCTGTATTTACAAGAAAGTGAGTGGGAGCTCTGTAGCATTTCTAATATTATATGTGGATGACATATTGTTGATTAGAAATGATATAGAATTTCTGGATGGCATAAAGGGATACTTGAATAAGAATTTTTCAATGAAAGACCTCGGTGAAGCTGCTTATATATTGGGCATCAAGATCTATAGGGATAGATCAAGACGCTTGATAGGACTTTCACAAAGCACATACCTTGACAAAGTTTTGAAGAAGTTCAAAATGGATCAGTCAAAGAAAGGGTTCTTGCCTGTCTTGCAAGGTGTGAAGTTGAGTCAGACTCAATGCCCGACCACGGCAGAAGATATAGAGAAAATGAAAGTCATTCCCTATGCCTCAGCCATAGGTTCTATTATGTATGCCATGCTGTGTACCAGACCTGATGTGTGCCTTGCCATAAGTTTGGCAGGGAGGTACCAGAGTAATCCAGGAGTGGATCACTGGACAGCGGTCAAGAATATCCTGAAGTACCTGAAAAGGACCAAGGACATGTTTCTCGTTTATGGAGGTGACGAAGAGCTCGTCGTAAAGGGTTACGTCGATGCAAGCTTCGACACTGATCTGGATGACTCTAAGTCACAAACTGGATACGTATTTATATTAAATGGTGGAGCTATCAGTTGGTGCAGTTCCAAGCAGAGCGTCGTGGCGGGATCTACGTGTGAAGCGGAATACATAGCTGCTTCGGAAGCAGCACATGAAGGAGTCTGGATGAAGGAGTTCTTATCCGATCTAGGTGTAATACCTAGTGCATCGGGTCCAATGACATTCTTTTGTGACAACACTGGAGCAATTGCCATAGCCAAGGAGCCCAGGTTTCACAAGAAGACCAAACACATCAAGAGACGCTTCAACTCCATTCGTGAATATGTCAAGGATGGAGACATAGAAATTTGCAAAGTACACACGGATCTGAATGTGGCAGACCCGTTGACTAAGCCTCTTCCACGAGCAAAACATGATCAGCACCAAGACTCCATGGGTGTTAGATTCATTACTATGTAATCTAGATTATTGACTCTAGTGCAAGTGGGAGACTGATGGAAATATGCCCTAGAGGCAATAATAAAGTTGTTATTATTTTATATTTCCTTGTTCATGATAAAGGTTTATTATTCATGCTAGAATTGTATTGACCGGAAACTTAAATACATGTGTGAATACATAAACAAATACCGTGTCCCTAGTGAGCCTCTACTAGACTAGCTCGTTGATCAAAGATGGTTAAGGTTTCCTAACCATAGATATGAGTTGTCATTTGATAACGGGATCACATCATTAGGAGAATGATTTGATGGACAAGACCCATCCGTTAGCTTAGCATATGATCATTCTGTTTATTGCTACTGCTTTCTTGAATGTCAAATACATGTTCCTCAGACCATGAGATCATGCAACTCCTGGATACCGGAGGAATACCTTGTGTGCTATCAAACGTCACAACGTAACTGGGTGATCATAAAGATGCTCTACAGGTATCTCCGAAGGTGTCCGTTGAGTTGGCATGGATCGAGACTGGGATTTGTCACTCCGTGTTTCGGAGAGGTATCTCTGGGCCCTCTCGGTAATGCACATCATAAGAAGCTTGCAAGCAAAGTGACTAAGGAGTTAGTTACGAGATGATGTATTACGGAACGAGTAAAGAGACTTGCCGGTAATGAGATTGAACTAGGTATGGAGATACCGACGATCGAATCTCGGGCAAGTAACATACCGACGGACAAAGGGAATTACGTATGTTGTCATTGCGGTTCGACCGATAAGATCTTCGTGGAATATGTAGGAACCAATATGGGCATCCAGGTTCCACTATTGGTTATTGACCGG
The DNA here is from genome assembly GCA_039707655.1 of Elymus sibiricus. Taxonomy (NCBI): domain Eukaryota; kingdom Viridiplantae; phylum Streptophyta; class Magnoliopsida; order Poales; family Poaceae; genus Elymus; species Elymus sibiricus. The sequence continues at coordinate 187,632,006 of CM077672.1, forward strand.
AGAGGCGTCTCGGTCATGTCTACATCATTCCCGAACCCGTAGGGTCCGCACGCTTAACGTTTGTTGACGATATAGTGTTATTTGAGTTATGTGAATTGGTAACCGAATATTGTTCGGAGTCCCGGATGAGATCCTGGACGTCACGAGGAGTCTCGGAATGGTCGAGAGGTAAAGATTTATATATGGGAAGTCATATTTTGGGTTCCGGAAAAAAGTGCAGTTTTTTCGGTATTGTACCGGGAAGCTTCCAGAAGGTTCCGGAGGATTCCGGAGGGGTCCGAAAGTCCACAAGTGGGTCCACCACGTCCCAAGGGCTGGCATGGGCTAAGGGGAGGCGCCCTGGCCTTATTGGGCCAGGCGCACCAAGTCCTCAAAATCCCACGCAGCTAGGGAAGGAAAAAAGGGAGAGTCCTAGTAGGAATAGGATTGGACTTTGGAGTCCAAATCCACGTGTGTACTATTCGTGGTTACTGTTCACGTGGCACTATTACTTCTACTCCAAGCCCCTACACATATATAAATAGAGGAGAGGGGGCGCCCCAAAGGAGACACAACATTGTCTTAGCCGTGTGCGGCGCCCCCCTCCGCAGTTCCGTCCCTCGGTCATATTTTCGCAGTGCTTGGGCGAAGCCCTGCGGAGATAGCATTACCATCACCGTCACCACGCCGTCGTGCTGCCGAAACTCATCCACTACCTCGCCGTCTTGCTGGATCAAGAAGTCGAGGAAGTCACCGAGACTGAACGTGTGTTGAACGCGGAGGTGCCGTACGTTCGGTGCTCGGTCGGTTGGATCGTGAAGTTGTTCGACGACATCAGCCGCGTTGTTCTAACGCTTTCGCTTACGGTCTACGAGGGTACGTAGACACACTCCCCTCTCATAGCTATGCATCTCCATGGATGGATCTTGCGTGTGCGTAGAATTTTTTTTGTTTTCCATGCAACGTTCCCCAACAGGATGGCCTACACGCGCGCATCCGCGGCGCGGACGGACAGCGCATGTGCCATGGCCTCCCCTCAGGCGGGAGGTTGAGGAAAGGCCATGGCGGGCTGGGCCAGGCTGCACTCTTCCACTTAAGCCCAAATGAACAGGTATGCTCTGCCCTTTTCTTTTTATATTTTCTGTTTTCTTTCTTTCTTTCTGATTTGTAAATTGTTAGGCCACCAATTTACTTTGTAAAACATGAGACTTGTCCAATTAAATACTAGGCAATATATGTCAGTGCCGGAAAAAGGTTTGAATGCAAAATGATTTTATTTGATTTTGGTTTAAATGAAATGGATTAATTATTGCTGTTTTAATTAGCTTAGGGACATTTTGGGAATTTTAATAATATTGATTTTATTTTTATAATTGCTTTGGGAATATTTGTAATATCATGAACTATTTAGTTTTCAAATTTGAACAACTTTTATTTCCACTTTATATTTGAATTTAAATTTGAACTGGAATTTGAAATGAGATATGATTCAAATGATGATCAAGTACTGTTAATCATGATGACTTGGCATTATCAAAAGGGTGATCACTGTAGCTATTACAGGGGATGTTACAATTCTCCTACTCTAAAAGAAATTCTTGTCCCGAGAATTAAGAGGCAGGCTGAAAGAAAGCAGGGTATTCTTCACGAAGACGATCTTTGCGTTCCCAAGTGGCTTCGTCTTCAGAATGATTTGACCACTAAACTTTAAGAAACTTGATTGCCTTCTGACGGGTTCGACGTTCAGCTTGATCAAGAATGCGGATCGGATACTCTTGATAAGATAGATCCTCTTGCAGCTCAAGCATTTCATGATCCACTGCTCGAATAGGATCCTTGAAGCAGCGGCGGAGTTGCGACACATGGAAGACATCATGAACTTGAGAGAGATTCGGCGGCAATTCCAATTGATATGCCACTTCTCCACGTCTGGCGAGGATACATAACGGGCCAATGTAGCGAGGAGCTAACTTGCCCTTGATTCTAAATCGATGAGTGCCCTTCATCGGAGTGACACAGAGGTAAGCTTGTTCGCCAGGTTGATAAACCATTACCTGGTGTTTTCGGTCATAATTGCTCTTCTGACGAGACTGAGCAGTTTTCAGATGTTCACGGACAATGCAGACTTGTTCTTCAGCTTGTTGAATAATGTCCGGACCGAAGAGTGACCGTTCCCCAGTTTCTGACCAATTCAGAGGGGTTCGGCACTTACGCCCATATAGAACTTTAAATGGTGCCATCTTCAAGCTAGCCTGATAGCTATTGTTGTATGAGAATTCAGCATACGGGAGAGATTCCTCCCATTTCTTACCGAATGAGATGACACAAGCTCGAAGCATATCCTCAAGCACTTGATTGACTCGTTCAACTTGTCCCTGAGACTGGGGGTGAAAAGCAGTGCTGAAGGTCAGATGAGTTCCCATAGCTTCTTGGAAACTGTTCCAAAATCTTGAGGTAAAGAGGCTGCCACGATCTGAACTGATCTCCAACGAAACACCGTGGAGTGACACAATTCTGGAAACATACAAGTCTGCTAACTGACTAGCAGTGATCATCTCCTTGACTGGCAGAAAGTGAGCAACCTTGGAAAATCGGTCAATGACGACAAAAATAGCATCATGACCCTTCTGCGATCTGGGAAAACCAGTAATGAAATCCATTTTGACTTTGTCCCATTTCCATTCAGGAATAGCAAGGGGTTGCAGAGTTCCCGCAGGTCTTTGATGTTCTGCTTTGCTGTGACGGCAAACGTCACACTCAGCAACATAACGAGCAATGTCTCGCTTCATATCAGGCCACCAGTATCTCTGACGAATGTCCTGGTACATCTTGGTACTACCGGGGTGGATAGACAAAGGTGTGTCATGTGCTTCTTTCATGACATCCGAACGCGAGTCCAGATTATCCTTTCTAGGGACCACTAGGCGGCCTTTGAAGAACAATGCACCATCATCATCAACATGGTAGAATGAAGAATTTCCCTTGGAGAGGTATTTCTTAATCTTCTCGACTTCAGAGTCATATTTCTGCCTTGTCTTGATGTTGTGCTCGAGATCTGGTTCGACAACCAAGGTATTTAGATATCCTTGAGGAACTATCTCGATGTTCAGCTTTCGAAGCTCTTCATACAGGAGTGGCTGCTGCAACTGAACCTCAAGTTCACAACAGTAGGACTTACGGCTCAAGGCATCAGCCATTACGTTAGCCTTGCCAGGGGTATAAGAAATACCCAAGTCATAGTCAGTAATGGCCTCCATCCATCTTTGCTGACGGAGGTTCAGAGATGGCTGAGTGAACAAGAACTTCAGACTTTGATGATCCGTGTAGATCTCGCAACGATTACCAAGTAGATAATGTCGCCATAACTTCAATGCATAAATAACTGCTGCAAGTTCAAGATCATGCGTTGGATAGTTCTCTTCATGAGGACGCAACTGTCGAGAGCCATAAGCAATCACCTTGCGCTCTTGCATTAGGACACAGCCTAATCCTTGACGGGATGCGTCGCAATAAATCACAAAGTCCTTGCGAGAATCTGGAGGAGCAAGCACTGGGGCAGATGTCAGCTTGTCTTTGAGCGTTTGGAAACTTTCCTGACACTTTTCTGTCCACTCAAATTTAACGCCTTTGTGAAGTAGGTCAGTCAGAGGCTTGGCAATCTTAGAGAAGTTCTCAACAAAACGGCGGCAATAACTGGCGAGTCCGAGAAAACTTCTGACTTGCTTGACATTCTTCGGAGGAGTCCATTCAAGAATAGCTTGAACTCGTTCTGGATTAATAGCAATGCCATCTTTGGAAATCACGTGGCCGAGATATGTCACTTCGGACAACCAGAATTCACACTTGGAATACTTGGCATACAGTTGGTGTTCACGCAGCTTCTCCAGTACAAGCCGAAGATGTTCGGCATGTTCTTCTTCATTCTTAGAATATAAGGATATCATCCAGATAAACAACAACGAACTTGTCGAGGTAATCCATGAAGATGTAGTTCATTAATCGAGAGAAGTTGCTGGAGCGTTGGTTAAGCCGAAGGACATGCCGGTGTACTCGTAAGAACCATAGCGAGTAACAAAGGCTGTCTTTGGAATATCCTCTTTACGAACCCGGATCTGGTGGTATCCCAATCTCAAATCAAGTTTAGAGAATACTGAGGAACCAGCAAGTTGGTCATACAGATTGTTGATTCTGGGAAGCAGATACTTGTTCTGAATTGTTGCTTGGTTGATAGGTCGATAATCTTGAACCAACCGGTTAGTTCCATCCTTATTCTTAACAAAGAGTGAAGGTGCTCCCCAAGCAGAAGAACTGGGGCGGATGAAACCCTTTTGAAGTGACTTGTCGATCTCCTCCTTAAGTTCATGGAGCTCATGTGGCGGCATCTTGTATGGGCGCTTGGCAATAGGAGTAGTGCCCGGTTTCAAGTCTATGACGAATTCGACAGCCCTAATAGGGGGTATCCCTGGAAGTTCTTCTGGAAAGACGTCTGGAAAATTGCGAACGACTGGAACGTTCTCAATTCCCTCAAGAGGTGAAGCGTTCAAAGCATTCAGAGCATATATCTAGCTCTCGGCATCCTGAATTGTTCGGGCTGAGTATTTGACTGTCTGGCCAGAAGGATGAGTAAGTTGGACTTTCTTAGCGGCACAGTCAATGAAAGCATTATGGGCTTTCAGTCAATCCATACCGAGAATGACATCTATGGTAGAGACCTTGAGGGCCATGAGCGAAGCGGTGAACACTAATCCTCCAATTGCAATGTGGTTGTTGTGGGCTATCATCGAGGTATTCCATCTGGATCCTGGAGAGCTAACCACCAGCGGAGGGTACATGTTTTCGAATGATAAGTCTTGCTTACGTGCAAATGCCTCAGATATGAAGGAATGTGACGCTCCTGAATCAAAAAGAACAGAAGCTGGTACTGAGTTAACAGGGAGGGTTCCCATCACGACAGTCGGTTCATTCTGAGCCTTTTCAGCATCGACATGGTTGGCATGGCCAAGTACCACAGCAGACGGTCCGGTATTATAGTTTCTGGGACGATAGCATCGGCGGCTCTTCTTATGACCCACAGTTGACCGCGGTGCATTTTGAGGCTGATCCTGGCGATAGTTGAGAGCACGGTGCCCTGGCTGTCCACACTTGTGGCATAAGCCATCATTGGGCAAAGGAACCATAACAGTTGGTTTGTCATCTTGAATTCTGAGCTGTCTCGGCGGCGGAGGCAGACGGGGCGCAACATAGGAAGGCCTCGGGGCTGGAGCAGGTCGGTGATGGATATTATGAGGAATCCACACCCGTCGTTTCTAATCAGGCTGGCCCGAGGATGAGCCAACCTCACGAGTACGCTTGAGAGACTCCTGGTACTCAATCAGACCCGTTTCAGCCCGAAAAGCTTGACTGACAAGCGTTGCGAAGTCTGCAGCTTCATGAACAACCAGAGCGAGCTTCAGATCAGGATGCAGTCCTTCACGGAATTTCTCCTGCTTGCGTGTGTCGGTGCTGACGTCATGTTCAGCATAGCGGGATAATTCAAGAAATTTCCTCTGATAAGCATCCACAGTCATTTTGCCCTGTGTGAGTTTGCGGAATTCCTTCTTCTTCTGGTCCATCAGACCTTGAGGAATGTGCCGTGCACGAAAAGCTGACTGAAATTCCTGCCAAGTGCTTACAGTTCCTGCAGGCAGTATACGCCTGTGGCTTTCCCACCATTGAGCAGCTGGACCCTTCAGGTGAAATGCCGCAAAGGTGACGTAACTGTCAGGGGCAACTTTAGCGGACTCCATTTCAAACAGGATGTCACGAAGCCAATCATCAGCATCCATAGGATTGGTGGAGTTGCGGAAAATGGACGGGTTGAGGCGCATGAATTCTTGCAGTGTTATTGGGGCAGACTGTTGCTGAGCATTCTGAGTTGGAAATTGGGCCATTACCCCAGTCATAAACTGACGATTCAGCTCAAACTGTTGCATCATTGCGGCAATATAGGGTGGAGGTGGAGGATCGTCAGCCATGCTGCCAAAACAACAGGGGCAGTTTAGCAAGAACAACTGCATTGAATGAGGCTATTCATGATGTAACATGAGCAATGAACAAAGAGTGCATTAGATACAAATTAGTAGTCATTAAAGACATACAGATCCATGCACAGAGTCGGTTATAACGGCAGCAGGTGTTCGGAACACACGCAGCTAGACAAACTAGGCGGCGCGCAGGCACGCGGTGAGGAATACAACAACGGGACATAGCAAAAGCTACATCAACGTCGGAGAAAACTACTGGGGGGAGGAATCTGCAAATGACAACGCAGGGTGTCCTTGATAAAAGGATCCTGTGGTCCGTGAGCATTGTCCAGCAGAACCTGGCCCTCAACTTGAAGAAGGGGGGGTAAATTCAGAACTCCGGGTGGATGTGATCACGAGAACCTAATGTTAGAGTTAGTAAAACTTTAACCCGAAAGGAAGAGAGATCAGAGTCCCAGAGTAAAGGAGAGGAATAAAAGATCCTAAACCCATCCGTTGGCGACGTGGGCCCGTAAGCCACACAGTCATGTTAGTAAAATAGTTTTTGAAAGACTAGACTCAACTTCGGCCAAGGAGTTGGAAGGGGGGTTCCTATAGGCAGTCGGCTCTGATACCAACTTGTGACGCCCCCGACTTAATCGTGCACTAATCATACACGTAAATGCACACGATCAAGCCTAGGGACTCACGGGAAGATATCACAACACAACTCTAGACACAAAATAAAATAATACAAGCTTTATATTACAAGCCAGGGGCCTCGAGGGCTCGAATACATAAGCTCGAGTTACACAAGCATCAGCGGAAGCAAAAGTATCTGAGTACAGACACCAAGTTAAACAAGTTTGCCTTAAGAAGGCTAGCATAACAGCGACACTGATTGAAAAGGCGAAGGCCTCCTGCCTAGGGCCTCCGAACTACTCCTGGTCGGCGGGCTCAACATAGAAGAAGGTGACTCCGGGGATCTCCTGCTCCTAGGCTCCGTCGTCTGAATGCAGCAACCGGGTTTGGGGAAAAGAGATAGCAAAGCAACTGTGAGTACTCATCCAAAGTACTCGCAAGACTGACATCAGAACTATGCTAAGTATGCATCGGTATCAAAGGAATGGGGCTATATCTTTGGACTAAACTACAAAAATGCCAGATCAGAGGGGGAAAGGCCTAGCCTATCGAAGACTAGCATCTTGAAACAATCTTGCAGCATCAGAAGAGAGTAGAGCAAGTAATTTATATATCATCAATCATATAATAGTAATGCCCTGGGATCCTTCCTCGACTACCCTGCGAGAAAGTGATCCCGAGAGCAGTAGTAGCAGTTTATTATTGTAATAGTATCCATTTGTAGTTGTAGCAGATCAGGATACAACTCCGAGCGTCCTGTTACCGTGGACATGGCTATTCGAATAGATAACTTCCCTACAGGGGTGCACTACTGTTACCCAACACGCTCGATTAACTCTGGCCGGACACACTTTCCTGGGCATGCCCGGCCTCGGCTGATCGACACACCGCAGCCCTACCTAGAGCTCAGCAGAGAGGTCCCCGCCGGTCTACATCCTAAGTGCTCAGGAGTCTTGGGCCCATCGCCCTTTGCAATCCGGGTCGTTGTGCGCAGGGGGATTCCAGCACCACCTCTGCCTGGATGGCACGATCCGGCCCGGCCACAATGCTGAACTGGACATCTGACAGAGCTTTCGGCTGATACATACGGCGTAGAGGGCCCCATTAAACCATTATCCCACGTGGTGGTAGTGCGTATAGGCCAGTGGCCAACTCAGATCAAATACCCAATCCGTTAAGTGTGTTTTAGTAGCTCGCAGAGACGAACAGGGTTCCTGTCGCTCCGACTAGTTATCTCGCGGACCACGACCAGGGACCAGGCCCACCTCTCACCTAGGTAGTCTACGCCTGCCCTGTCGCTCCGACTATAGTGCAAGTTCCGCGTCGGCTGTCGGGACAAGTCCCGAGCTACCACCGCATATTGGGTGGTACCGCTAACAGCCAGCCGCCACAGGACTCTCTCGCGGGTACCCTTGGGTTCAACCCGTCTTGTTTCATTACCTCGCGGGCACTCTTGGAGCCGGCCCAACTTTATCAATTTAAAGTATTGCAGTAATGTAAACAGTTCCGTGATCATCACCCAGAATGATCACAGCCCGATAACAAGCATGGCAAACGGACAAGGGTGAAGGGCCAGCTGATGAACATATCATATCTAACTAAGCATCATAGGATATCAGGTAATGTATCAATAGCAGGCGACGAAAATCAGGCTATGCATCAGAATAGGAGCTATCGGAGCAACAACAGAAGCAATTCTAATGCAAGCAGTAGAGAGAAAGAGTAGGCGATATCTGGATGATCAAGGGGGTTTTGCTTGCCAGGAAGCTCTGCTGAGAGGGGCTGGTCGTCTGATGGCTGCTCGTCTGGAGCGTAGTCGTACTCAGCTGCGTCGGCGGCGGTCTCAGCGTCTATCGGGAGATAAGGAGGGGGAAGAAACAATAAATTCACGACAACAATGCAACAGCGATGCATGACATGCCTAAATGATATGCAGATGTGATATATTGCCTCTCTAATTATTTTAGATAATTTAGGAATTTATTTGGATTTATTTTACCAAGGTCACGCACTATACATTTATCGAAATCGGGCAAAAAGTTCCATGTTCAGTAGGTTAGAGGGGTGTGGCAGGTATGTGGGTGGCATATTCGGATTCTTCATATTTTTCTGATCATTTTTCATATATAAATTATTTTCATCCGAGATACGGTTAATTTTATATGATTTTTCAAAGTTTTAATCATTTTCTGGAATTTCTGAAATTAATTTAATTCGAATTATCCAAAACAGTAGTAGGTGATGTCAGCATGACATCACAGTGACGTCAGCGGTCAAACCCGGCTGACCAGAGTCAAACCTGACCAGTGGGTCCCACTGGTCAGTGACTGTGCTAATTAAAAGAGGATTAACTTTAATTAAAAGGGTTAATTAACTAGTGGGGCCTACTGTTAGTGGCTAATCTTAATTAACTGATTAATTTAAATTTAATTAGTGTTAATTAAGCGCTGGGGCCCGCATGTCAGTCACAGTAGGCGGCCTAGTCAGCGCGTGGACCGGGTCAACGGGTTCAGGCGGGCCCACTGGCAATGGCACAGAGGCGGGCCCCACGCGGTGCCACGTCGGCGACACGTCGACGCCGGCGCCGGAGTTACTCCGGCGACCAAAACGCGCGACGGCGCCTCGCCGGAGTTGGCCGGAGTCTCGCCGGAACTCATCTACAGGGCACGGGGAAGGGCTCGGCTAGGTGCGTTCGAAAGCGCGTTTGACGCCGCACCCAATGGCGGCGGTGGCATGGCCGGAAGTGGCCCGTGGCGACGGCGGCGAGCGCCGTGGCGGACGGCCGGAGTCGGGCTCGGGAGGAAATGGCGATGTGGCGTGTAAACGAGCAGCAGCAGCAGCAGCTAGGCAGGGTCTACGTGTTGCGGCGAGGCCAATGGGCACACGCGCGTGGCTGACCGGTCATCGGAACCACGCCGGCGACGAGCCCGAGCGGCGGATCATTTCGGCCGTGGTCGTTCTACGGCCTAGGGGCAACATCCAACGCGGGGAAGGGAGGGGAGAAGAAGAGGGGCTCATGGGGAGCCTGTAGAGGAGCAATGCGGGTGCGGGGAGGGCTCGACGACGGCCAACGGCGGCGGCGATCCGAGGTTAAAGACGCGGGGATCCGGGCGATGCAGTGGTGTAGAGCTCACAGGCGTCCTCGTAGGCGATGTAGCAGACGTCGGCGGTCTTGCCTGGCGCGGTAAGGCGGCGAGGGGGGGGAACGGTGGCCGCGACGGGGACGATGGCACGGTGGCGGATGCGTTCATGCGCTGCCGAAAATGAGGGGAAGAGAGGAGCGAGGGGGAAGAGTGGGGTTGCTAGGGTTTGCGGGGCCGAGGTGGCCTCCTTATCCTTCCCCGGGACGGCGGGATGGCCGACACGCGCGCATCCGCGGCGCGGACGGACGGCGCGTGCGCCATGACCTCCCCTCAGGCGGGAGGTTGAGGAAAGGCCGTGGCGGGCTGGGCCAGGCTGCACTGTTCCACTTAAGTCCAAATGAACAGGTACGCTCTGCCCTTTTCTTTTTATATTTTCTGTTTTCTTTCTTTCTTTCTGATTTGTAAATTGTTAGGCCACCAATTTACTTTGTAAAACATGTGACTTGTCCAATTAAATACTAGGCAATATATGTCAGTGCCAGAAAAAGGTTTGAATGCAAAATGATTTTATTAGATTTTGGTTTAAATGAAATGGATTAAATATTGTTGTTTTGTTGCTGTTTTAATTAGCTTAGGGGCATTTTGGGAATTTTAATAATGTTGCTTTTATTTTTATAATTGCTTTGGGAATATTTGTAATATCATGAACTATTTAGTTTTCAAATTTGAAAAACTTTTATTTCCACTTTATATTTGAATTTAAATTTGAACTGGAATTTGAAATGAGATATGATTCAAATGATGATCAAGTACTGTTAATCATGATGACTTGGCATTATCAAAAGGGTGATCACTGTAGCTATTACAGGGGGATGTTACACTGACGACGGAGACAAACGCGAGGGCGTCGTCGCCGGCGACGAAGTCTACCTCGTCGGGCCCGACCACCTCCTCCACCGCGGGGGCATTGAGGCGGCTCCAGTCGACAGCCCTGTCGGAGGCCCGCGCCAGCGCGACCACGGCGCCCCCCGCGTGGGCGCGGAACTCGTAGCGCTGCACGGCGCCGATGAGCGTGCCCTCGGCGTCGAGCGGCCAGACCCGGACCTCGGCATCGGGGTCCCAGCCGTACTTGTCGGCGACGACGTCATCAAAGAAGGTGGGATCCGGGGCGGGCGTAGGCATTGGAAGTGGCGGCGAGCGGGGACAGCGAGGCGGCACTGGCGAGGGCGAGGGAGGGGGAGAGCAGCGCGAGGAGTAGGAGGAGGATCGGGCAGGCGTAGGAGCGCGGGGCTGGTGTCTCCCGTGGCCCAGGCGGCGGAGGTGTTGAGGAAGAGGAAGCCGAGGTCGCCGGAGGACGGTCCGATCCCTTGGACGCCCGGACCAGCGCCGCCACCTGAGTTCGGCATCCTCGTCCTCATGGTGGGTTGGGGACGACTGCCTGTAGTCGGGATTGGGGCAGGCGGAGACCGGGCGTTGCATCCGTCCGTTCATCCTGCGAACGAGCGAATCTTTTTTTTACTTACTAAACTTAAATCTAGAGCGTGGGTTAATTTCCCAAAACTTCAGGGGGCTTTTTGCAAAAATGCCACGACGGTGAGCGGGCAGAAGCAATAGGTGCTTTATTATTAGGTAAAGATAACCCCCCTCTTTAAACCAGGGTACTTAACCCATTAGACTATTCCAAACCGGACAAATCACCTGCCAACCTCCACTTTAGCGGTATGGGACGATGGTTTTGCATCCGTGCCGCATGGGTTGGGCCCATCGTCCAGCCACGTCAGACAAAGGCTGCTGGTGAGACTAAAATGATGCTCCCGAGCCGGTTCGACCCAAACCCAGCCCCTTTGCCTCCCTTTCCCTTCTCTTCCTCTCCAACACGATCTCCCTTCTCTCGGAGACGGCGGTGACGAGTTCTAGGGATGGTGATCGACGGCATGAAGTGAGCATCGGACGGCGGCGCGACGAGCAGGTCAGTCACCGGAGATGAATGTCCAGACATGTGGTGCAACACCTCTGTTTTTTCTTTGTTTTAGATTGGAGTTTTCGGGGGTTTGGGGATTTCATGGTCTCTGGTTCCAGATTATCTTACCTCTGTCATGTATGGAGATATTGATTTGGGTTAGTGCGGCCATGCTATGTCCATTAATTGATTGTGGTGCACTCGAATTAATTAGTTGATTTAGGGTTGATTTGGCTAGAACTGAAATTAAAGGAGTGCTTTTTTAATTCAGATCTTTCAATTTTGTGGACAGATTTGAGGCATGGAGAAGATCAGCAAGAGCATAAGTGACTGGGAGGATGAGTATGCACAAGAGCAGCAAAATTTTAATGACATGATGCAACACAAAAAATAACATAGAGCAACCAATATACTAAATAAACTAGAAAAATGCCCCGCGCGTTGCTGCGGAATTTGTATAAAATAAGAACGGTGCAAAACTCAAATTTTAGATAGTTGACAGATGGACGGATGCACGAACTGCAAAAAATGTCCTTTACAAATATGTTTCTTTTATTGATTTTGGAATACGCTTGAGGGATGCCGTAAAGTGCAAACAGTGGATGGGTGCATCGGAGGACTTAAAAACATTGTTCTGCATCACAAAAGAAAATCAAAAATGTTTTTACATACATATAAATACATATATAACACGTTAATGGAAATTTTCATAACAATATACTTTCATACGTGGTGTAGACAAAAAACAAATACGTACATGAAAATGGGACTTTTTTGGGTCTTTTTTGTTCTTGGGCCGGGAATTTTTTTGTGCAACTTGCAAATCATAATATTTTTGAATGAAATTTAACAGATCCATTATGAATGTGTATAAGTTTTCACAGAATGTCACCTAATTGAAGTAGGTTGGAAGGGCCATGCACGGGGGCAATATCACTTCGAACCATCAAAACAAAGAAATGGCACATTTATATCTCAAAATAAATAGATTTTTTAACCGGCCATTTCTAAAACCAACTGTTGTCATCTCCCAAAAGCTGTCGATGCGTCCTTGCTATACACTTCTCCAGGAGGCGCCCCTAAATGAAAAGAAAAAAGAGATCAACGGTGGTTGGTAATGGTATCGGTCGTACCTTGCCTTGCGTTGCACATGCATCTGCATGCATGGCGTGCCCAACTCCTCTCGAAATGTTATCCTTGCGCACACATCATTGCCTTTCCTTTATGCGCTTGCACCCAGCCAACCCCGCACATCTTTATCATTGATTGCAAATTTTTGTTGGTAACCCTGCACATCTATATCAATTTTAAACACACCTTTTTTTGCGAGGGAGTTTAAAACACACCTAAATAGTGGTAAGCGTCAGTTACTGCATGCAAGCGTGTTTTAGCATGCCTGCATGCTGCTTAGCGCAGCGCCTCTCAGGGTCTAGATCCGATGGCCACAATGGACAAAGCTAGTATATCTAATGGCTATATTAATTTTGATGATGTGGCTTAAGGAGAGGGCAGCGAATTCCTAATAGTGGGGGCTAGCTATTTAGATATAGTAGATATGGAAACAATCGGTCTCGGGTTGTCACACGGGCTCCGGGTAGACGGCCGCGTGCTGCAACTCCAGCTCCTCCTCCTCCTCCAGTTCGGCAAACAACTCGTTGATCCCCTCTCCCGCTGGCGGAGGAAGCGGCAGTTGGCCTCCACCTTGGCCTCTGACTGGATGTAGTCGAGGATGGCTTGCTGTTCCGCCGCCCCTGCTGTTCTGCCACCCCCTTCGCTTGGGCCAACTCCACCATTATACATGTTTTAGACGTAAAAACGCATTATACAACATACATGTTACACATTGCAGATAGTTAGCGAGGAATCGCATACATTTGATTTGAACATAAAGTGGTTTCAAATATTTGAATTCGACTTAAGTTGGAGGCAACACACAAGGCATATATGTCATGAGGCATGTCAATGTGGCAATTATGAGTGAAAGCAATATCTCTAGCATGGGTGCAAGCAAGTTGTCCTAGATGACAAATATGTGTCATGGTGCAAGCAACACATGTAGCAAGATCCACAATACTCATGCTCATGGTTTTGGGGTTCTCGAAAGAGAAGGATATCACCTTGAAAAGCATGTCCTTGTGCGTCCTTCACAATGCCAAAATGCAAGCAAGTGCGATGTATAAGCGAATCGGTCATAGGTGGTTAGCTCTCAAGAGCTCGGGTTGTCAACTCACGTGAAGTGGAGGTTGACACGAAGTCGAACGATCCTACACATGCACAAACAAAAGGAAAGAACATATATGCATGGTAGATAAACACATCATCCATCATGATGGTCCTCTTCTCTTGCACATAACCGTTAGAAGCAAAAGTGCATGAATGATATGATGCAACAAGGGCAATATTCATGGCACTAGGCATGTGGTGCAAAGAAGGAAAAAAAGCATGCTTCACATGAAAGATGGTACAAGCTCCAAGCATATGGGAGAAAGCTATGGGGGCAATCTCGTTAGCAAGACTAAAAGCATTGTTGCACTTAATACGTGGCAAATCATCTAGCATGAGGGAGGCAACATATGGAGACATATGACAATAAGCAATATCACTAATGTGCAAAGCATGGCAATCGGTGCTACCAACCGCATGAAACGGGCAAGTATGAATCATCGGTGATGCAACATAGGCAAGCATAGCAATCATGTCATGCAAACTATTAGTGCGAAGATGCAACATACTAGAAGAAATTATGGCAATCATGTCATGTGACCAAATGGTAGGCATATGAAATGCGCATGACATATCGGAAGCACAAACACAAAGCAAGATCAATGTATCATCATAGGAAAGGGTCATAAATGGAATATGGCAATAACAAGCAATATCTCCACCAACTTGCAAATACACATACAAGTACTAGAATCATAAATCATGTGAGATGCAAAGCATGGGTCACCAAAGCATGTCATCCAAATGGAAATGAGCATATCATGCAAAGTGAACATGGAAAAATGGGCATAGAATATGTAGAGGGAAATAACCCATAACCATGTGAGGGCCATGTAGAAGAAATGCGCGAAGCCTCGTTACGAAGAGGGCGGGTGTAGGGTAAGCACTCCATGGTGGCACACATCTTCATTGCTCTCTAGAGCTCGTTTTGTCAACTCGTGTGCTTGAGAGGTGGACAAATAAGCATGGGAACCTACACAACAAGTAGACAAACGAAACAAAGTGTGTGCATGGTAAATGTACACATCATCCATCATGATGTGTATGTGCACGTGAGAGTTAGCACAAGATAAGCATCGCTCAAAGAAATTTGAGGCATGGTATAAGAACATGTCATCCATCATGAAAGAATAGTTGTTATGTATAACACGATGAGGACACAAATTGAGCATGCAATTATATGGCACATCAATAGCATTTTCATTAATGGGGAGCATATTGTGCACATAATTATTGGGATCATGCAATAGATGGAATTGATCAAAATCTCTTAAAATATATTAGGAAACTATGGGGGTCTCCTCATGAGCAATAGCGGAAGCATCATATGGAGAATATTGAAAACATGGCAAACAATGCATGTTCGAAGCTAGATGGTCATGGCATGGCATATGATGGATATGATGCAAGGGGAGCATATAAATATCATCGCAAGAAAAACAAATGCCAATAACCATGGGCTTGTCATCTATGCCATATGAGCAAATTGGATTTATTTTAATGGCATATGCATAGTAACTACGATGAGTTTGCAAATATGACATATGGTTGATCTCGTGCATAGCATATGACAAGTCAAGTGGATTATCAAACATGATGTGACCGAGAGAATTATCACTAGAAATCCTATGCAACATGGCATCACAACAAATAGACTCCGCATGGCAATCAGCAAAATCATCATAAATGGGTAAATCATCGCATGGGGAAATCATACTAGCATGAAGCATGTTAATAGGAGGATCAACATCATGCAAGCAATCAATGTCCACTAGTGGGACAAGAGCATCACTGATGTAGGGTGGAACCCTAATGGTGTCGATCTTTCACGATTGGAGAGGATCCCGTGAAGAACACAAAGAACACAAGAGGGAGAAATGAGAGGAAACACTCAAATAGACAAGACACAATCACACATGTGCTAAATCCACATACACACGGAGAGATTCACGATCCAAAGTCAACACAAGAGTATACACGGTAGCTAGTTCATCCCAATCCGTGAGGAGAGAGGTCTTGAATCCTTGGAGGATCTTCCCTAAAATGGGTCTTGAATCCACTTGGGGGATCTTCTCACATGGAGGCCTTGATATCCATGGGAGTAGGGGTAAGTGGATGAGCAAAGCTCTATCTCAATGAGCTAATCCTTTGCTAACCCTAGAGGGAGGAGGGAGAGGTCTATATATAGTAGTCCACGAAGTAGGAGGGGAAAAGAGGGATACATGGGCATTCGGCCCGTTCTCTGCGCACAGGAAGGTGCCGGATGTCCGGGCTGGGGGCCGTATGTCCGAGCCTTCACGACGGGCCGGATGTCCGGGCTGGCTTCGGGTGTCTCTAGCTGCTCTCTGGACAGGAGGGGCCGGATTTCCGGGCTGGCGCCAGATGTCCGGGCGGCTCGGGCCGGATGTCCGGGCACTGTAGCTTCTGGGCTGCAGCTGTCGCTGTAGTCTTCAGGGGCCGGATGTCCGGGCCCTGTAGCTTCTGGGCTGCTGCTGTCGCTGTAGTCTTCAGGGGCCGGATGTCCGGGCCAGGGGCCGGATGTCCGGTCCTGTAGCATCTTGACGGTTTTCCTTGTTGAGTTTCGACGTCCTTGCACGTGTGGACTCGTCCATCATTGTGAGCATCTCCGAGAGGGTCTTCTTGGTACATAAGCACACATAGCATTCCGGCTTTAGGTAGTAGTCGTGTCTCACGTGGGTCATACAGAATATCACTAAGGAGAGATGTCACCTCGGTCTCGAGAGCTCTTGCACGTGCTCGTGTCATCGGTCCACTTGGCACTCGAGTAGGTGAAGGTGGGTCCATGGGGATGACCGTAGGATGCTCCGCATCATCTTCCCCCCTTGGGAAAGATCCGACCTCGGATCAAAAACCTCATCACCATGGAAGGGAGATAGATCCTTCACGTTGAAGATATCGCTCACGTTGTACATGTCGTGTGGAATGTCAATCTTGTAGGCGTTGTTGTTGTAGCGTGCTCGCACCTTGAAGAGGTCGTCGACGCGTGGTAGTAGCTTGGACTTGCGCTCGTTGGGGAAGCGTTCATTGCGAAGGTGTAACCACACAAGATCTCCAATGTTGAATATCATGGGGTGCTTGTTGATGTTGATCTTGGTCGTGAGTCGTTGGACTTGGCGCTCGATGGTGTGCCTTGTATCTCCATGCATCTTCTTGAGATAGCTCACTCGGGCACTCACGTCCATGTTGATGCGCTCTTGTAGAGGTAGCGGTAGAATGTCCAATGGGGACAATGGATTGAATCCGTAGACAACCTCGAAGGGGGACTTGCCGGTAGTAGAATGTCGTGCTCGATTGTAGGCGTACTCAGTGATGGGTAAGCATTCCTCCCACTCCTTGATGTTCTTCTTGATCAACATGCGGAGGAGAGTCGATAGCGTCCGGTTGGTGACCTCCGTTTGGCCGTCGGTTTGTGGATGGTATGCCGAAGAGAAGAGTAGCTTGATTCCGAGCTTGGAGCATAGCGTCTTCCAAAAGTAGCTAAGGAATTTTACGTCGCAGTCCGACACAATAGTCTTGGGCACTCCATGTAGACGCACGATTTCCCTACAAAAGAGATTTGCGACATGTGAAGCATCGTCTATCTTGTTGCATGGAATAAAATGTGCCATCTTAGAGAAACGGTCCACAACAACAAATACGGAATCTTTTCCATTTTAAGTTCTTGGCAAACCAAGCACAAAGTCCATACTAATATCTTCCCATGGGTGATACGGAATAGGAAGTGGCATATAGAGACCATGGTATTGAGCTTTAGACTTAGCTTTGCGACATGTAGAGCATCGGTTGGTGTAGCGTGAAACGTCGCGAAACATCTTGGGCCAAAAGTAGTTCTTGGAGAGCATAGTGAACGTCTTGTCGCGTCCAAACTGTCCCATAAGTCCTCCACCGTGAGCCTCTTGCAAAAGCAACAAACGAAGAGAAGACTCGGGGATACAAAGCTTGTTAGCTCGCTTTAGATAATCATCCTTGATATAATATCGCTCCCAAGTTTTATGCGTAAGACATTTTGCATAAGGAATGGCAAATGAAACATCATGCGCATACAAGTCTTTGATGTGCTCAAATCCTATGACATTCAATTCAAGTTGAGTTACAAGCATGCATTTGCGGGAAAGAGCGTCCGCCACAACATTTTCCTTACCCTTGATATACTTGATAACATAAGGAAATGACTCAATGAACTCACTTCATTTGGCATGTCGCTTATTCAATTTTGTTTGACCTTTAAGGTATTTAAGCGTCTCATGATCCGTATGGATGACAAATTCACGAGGGCGAAGATAGTGTTCCCACACACGCAAAACTCACACTAAGGCATATAACTCCTTGTCATAAATGGGATAATTAAGTTGCGCTCCAGAAAGTTTCTCGCTAAAGTATGCGATTGGGCGCTTCTCTTGCATTAACACATCTCCTATGCCATTACCACCAGCGTCGCAATGCACTTCAAAAGTTTTATCAAAGTTGGGTAATGCAAGCAATGGAGCATGCGTAAGCAAATTCTTAAGCTCATTAAATGTGGTATCTTGGGATGGTCCCCAAACAAATGATGCATTCTTCTTACTTAATGCATGCAATGGTGATGCAGTAGTGCTAAAGTCCTTAACGAATCTACGATAGAAACCGGCTAGGCAAAGGAAACTACGCACTTGTTGCAAATTGGTTGGTTGTGGCCAAGTTTTAATAGCATCAATTTTAGTCTCATCAACGTGAAAACCCTTAGAGGACACAACAAATCCCAAGAAAACAAGCTTGTCAACACCAAAAGTGCATTTCTCCATGTTAGCATAAAGGCGCTCGTTCCTAAGAACTTGCAAAACATCCCTAAGATGCACGACATGATCCTCAAGAGATTGACTAAACACAAGTATGTCGTCAAAGTAGACCACAACACATATGCCAATGTATTTGCGAAGAACATAATGCATCACACGCATGAAAGTGCTAGGCTCTTCGGATAAGCCCATAGGCATGACGAGCCATTCATATAAGCCAAACTTGGTTTTGAAAGCAGTTTTCCATTCATTGCCCTCTTGAATGCGTATTTGATAGTAGCCACTTTTAAGATGAATTTTGGAGAAAATGGTGGCTCCACTAAGTTCATCTAGCATACCATCAAGGCGTGGAATGAGGTGTCTATTCGCTCCACAATGTGTAGATGCTTGCTTGTCAGCAATCACTTGACTTGGCGACATGGGTAGTAGTACGTACTCCTTTCCCTTCATCTTGAAGCTATAGTGATTGGTTCGGCCATTGTGGATGACGCCGCGGTTGAATTGCCAAGGTCGTCCTAGTAGGATATGGCATACGGACATGGGAACCACATCACACTCCAATGTGTCTTCATAGGCACCAATCTTGAAAGATACTTGCACGGTGTGCTCCACTTTAATGGTGCCAGAGTCGCTAAGCCATTGGACCTTGTATGGACGAGGGTGCTTCATCTTGATCAATTGTAGCTTCGAACATAGCTCTTCGCTTGTCAAGTTGTGACAACTTCCTCCGTCGATGATGACCTTGACGGAACGTCCATTGATACCCGCTTTGGTGTGGAAGATATGGCAACGTTGGTCTTCTTCTTGTTGGTGTTGAAGAGTCAAGACCTTGGAGATAACTAGAGCGGGGCTCGCATCATTGTCACAAAAGACTTGAGCGTGTTCTTCTTCATTCACTTGACGGTGCATGGCCACATGCTCAAGTGCTTCCATTTCTTCTTCGCTCATGGAATCGTAGGTGCCGTCATCATTGGCAATCATGGTGCGCCATGTTGGACATTGATATGTCTTGTGGCCACGGCCTTGGCAAGTGAAACATTTGATGGAACTTGTCTTGTCGGTCCCATCGGTTGGAGTCGTTGATGATGAAGCCTTTGGCTTGAAGTTTCTTGTAGTAGAAGGATGACTCGAAGGTGTCGAAAATGACGAAGTTTTCTTGTAGCTTGACTTGTCACTGTTTCTTGGAGAAGCTTTAGTCGAGGTAGAAGGCGTTGTAGTCGTTGAAGCTTGAGTGTATGAACCATAGGTCTTGGAAGAGTACTTGGCGTACTTGATGTCATCTTGCACTTGTCGCTCCGCCTTGGTAGCTTCGTGCACTAGCTTGAGGAGGTTGTTGTACGGTTGGATGTCCGTGATTTTCTTGACGGGATGGTTGAGTCAATTCAAGAAACGTGCCATAGTTTGCTCCTCATCTTTCGTGACATTGGATCGTATCATTGCAATCTCCATTTCCTTGTAATACTCTTCAACGGACTTGGTGCCTTGCTTGAGAAGTTGCAATTTCTTGAAGAGGTCGCGGCTATAGTATGTAGGCACAAAATGCGCTCTCATGACATCCTTCATTTGATTCCATGTGGTGATTGGTGGTTCGCCTTTCTCTCGGCGTCGCTCGATGACTTGCTCCCACCAAATGAGGACATAGTCTTGGAACTCAAGGGATGCCATGGCAATCTTCTTTTCCTCTTCATTCACTTGACGATGCATGGCCACATGCTCAAGTGCTTCCATTTCTTCTTCGCTCATGGAATCGTAGGTGCCGTCGTCATTGGCAATCATGGTGCGCTGTAACATCCCAAAATTCTAAATTTTGGAATGTTATATTAAATAAATAAATAGGATTGATTGTTTGATTGTTTGTTTGATTGATTGATTGATTGAAAGTGAGTGAAATTTGAAACTTTTTGAAAGTTTAATGAGAGGGAATGAAATGACTTTCCCAAACTTTCACCTTGCATTTTGATCCCCAGGGATTCAAATTCATTTCAAAACAAAACCCTTGAGTGAAGATGACATGACTTCTTCCATTTGAAATGAAAAGGGCTTTTGAAAATATTTGAATTTTCATTTGAAAACAATCCAAATGAAATACTTTAAGCCACCCAAGGATTTTCATGAGAGAAGATAAAATGACTTCTTCAAATTATATGATATATGAGTTGGAAGTTTGAAAGAAGGATTTGAAAGTGGTTTGAAATTCAAATTCAAACCCAATTTGGAGTTATTTGATTTTTATTCAAACTATTTTTCTCCTAAAAACAGATATATGGAAATAAGGGTAAAATGATTCCCTACAATAGAAAATTGGAGAAAAATAAATTTGAAATCATTTTGGTATTTTTAAAATAATTTTATTTGTTTTTTAATACAACAATAGCACTGTTTGGATTATTTGAATTTGTGTGAATTTTATTGGAACATGAAAAGTAGTTCATGTTTTAGAATTTATTTTTCTGAAAATTTTGATATATTATATGCCTATGGAAAATTTCATTTCTATTTTCTTTTATTTCTTTTTGTTCTCTGTTTAAAAGAAAAAAAATGTTGTTTTAAAACTGGCCGAGCCAGCGAGGCCCAGCAGCGCGGCCCATCTCAGCCCACGCGCGCGCCGAAAACCCTTCGCCCCGGCCAACCGCTCCCCTCTCCTCTCCCTCGCTCGTCTCCGTTGTCACCGACACGTGGGGCCCGCATGTCATCCCCCTCCTCTGTCTCTTTCGTGTTCATCACGGACATCGTATCCCGATCCAAATCCTCTCGATTCGATCGATCTCCGCAGCCCCTTTCGCAAGTTTGGCCCGCTATAAATACTCCCCTACCCCTCCGCGTACGATTTTCAGAAAAATCTTGATCTCACGTGCCCTAGAGCTCCGCCTCGAACTCGACGGAGTTCTGTGGACAGAAGCTCCTGTCACCGCTCAATTCCGACGCCGCCGGAGGTACCTGAGCGCCCCCGTCTCTATTTTGTCCCCTCTCTCAAGTCCGTAGCTCTCTGAACATTTTTCTCACGCAGACACGCACCGGAGTAACCTCTCTGACGCCCAACAGATCTCACCGGAGCCGCCCGCCGCTCCAGCCGCTATCCGCCGTCACCAGAGGACGCTCTCGACGACGCAAACGACACCATCGCCTTCGCCGAGATGCGACGGACCTCGTCGTGTTCCTCCCCGACCCCGAAGACCCCGAGGGACGTCGCCCTGATCGAGCAGAGCCGCCCCGCCGCCGTCTTCTTCGACTCCGACGCCGGCCGCCGGCCGCTGTAAGCCACCGCCCGTCTCACCCGTCCGATCTTCAACCTACGGGCGAGATTAGATCTGTTTTTTTAATTCTCCGCCAAACCGTTTTCTCTAAATAGGCACCATACGTCTCTTAGCCCCACAACAAACACCCTCCAGCCACTCAGGAGCTGCCACGTAGCCCTTGATCGATCCTTAGCGTTTTGGTCTTTTTCAGTTTTTGTTTTAAAAACAGAATTAGTTTCAATCTTAGATTGCTTATATCTTTTAGGTTTTTAATCCAAATTGAGTGATTCTTTTTGCATTGGATTAAGGATTTCATCTAGTTTCTGTAGATACCAAGTTTCGCCATATTTGAAAATTTTAAATTTGAGTTTGCATGAATTTTCTTCAAACCTTGTTTTGTGAATATCTTGAGTTTAAAAATAGCTATTTAGTTAATTCTTTTTGCTAGTGATCACTTGATCTTTTGTATAAACAGTAGGCTTTTGCAAATTAGTTTTTGTTTATTTTAAATTGGGTTTTAGGCGAAACGGTACTGTTTTACATAGTTTAGTGCTATTTTCTTTTCCCTTAGTATTTAATTGTTTTTAACTAAAACCTTTTGTCTTTTTTGACAAATTTAGTTTTGTTTCCGTTAGTTAACAGTAGACAATTTTATTTTTATTTTATAAATTTATTTTCTTTAGTTTTGTTGTAAAACTTTGTTAGGTCATAAATAGGGTTTTATAAAAGCATTTTTATTTGTTTCTTTTTGCTAGTAAAATTTTACGAAAAATACTTTGTGTTAACTTAGTTATTTTATATTTTATTTTCTGTTAATTTATTAGTTTAGAGCTTTATTTTGCTGTTATGTTTTATGTAGGACAAAATTATTTTTATTGTTTGTAGTAAAGTCTTAGACTTTTCCTTAGTAGTTTTCCTGAAGTTTCTTTGGATTTTATTTGGGTTTTATTATTTGATTTCTCTGTTGTTTTAATTGTTTATTTATAATTATGATTGCTAGAAATTGCTTGCTAGAATGATTGCTTATGTGAATGCAATGTTTGACTATATAGATTTTCTATGGAGAGTGACGAATAGTACTATCAGGATTTCTCTGAGAGCGATATAATCTTCATCAAGTAATACCAGGCAAGTTCACTTTGACCATTTTTTTATACCTATGTTTTTATTGCATTTAGTGTCACCATTTCACCATTTCCTCCAGTAGTGATTGAATCTTGTAGTTTAGTAGAATGCATGAGGTAGGAACCCACCCCCCTGTTACCAAGCCCGGGAACGTTATTTATTTTAATGCTACGCTATAGTAGACGGGGTTTGGTATGAGTGTTCGTGAGTGGTGTGAGAAGGAGGACTCTGCGTTAATGACGACAACTTCATGAAGACTCTACGTCAATGACGACAACTCCATGATGGCATCTTCAAGGCTTGCATCTTCAATACCTCAAGACTTCAAGACTCGAGACAAGATTTCAATACACACTACTGGGTGGAAATTGGACCGTGCGGCACCCTGGAGTACCCAGTGGATGCATTGTGAGCTGGAGTAGGCCAGTACTCATGTGGAAAGTTCCACCCAGACTCAAAGAGACAGAAGAATACTTCATGCCCGAAAGCTTACCTGTGCAACCGCAAGTCATTATGGGCTCTGGCTTGGTTGACCTTAGTTGTGAATCTGGCTGGGACGGTGCTAGCAGATGTAGAACTACGGTAGGATTGGATGAGCACCGGACAGTGGTCAGAGGAACTCTTCGGAAGACCATGTTTCGGTCGTCTTGTTCTCAAACACCCTGAAGTGCGAGAACGTAAAGAGAGGGATCGAATCTTGTGGGTAAAGTGCACAACACTCTGTAGAGTTAAAACCTAATCATTTAGCCGTGTCCCCGGTTACGGACAATTTGAGCCTCTGGACTTAGATCTATCTCTGAACTCTCAACACCGGACTGATAACTAATTATGGGCAACTTATGATACTTATGGGCTATGAGACATCGGTTGGCGAAACCATGTCATAGTAGATAACTATGTAGTAAAGACTCCTGATTATTCCTTTGTTGTAGGGAAAATAAAACCAGGTTTTACGCAAAAACTCAGACACAGAGCCACAAAGCCATATTGCATATAGAATAGTTTCATCATCTGTTTTTCTTATTGTGATCTTGCCGGTACATTCAATGTACTGACCTACACGGCTGCAACGTATCATGTTGCAGGATTTTTCTACGACGAGTGAGTTTCATTGTAGGGTTACGGTCTACACTCAACCTGCCGATGGCGTTGATGGGACTCCACACTCGTTTGTTTGTTTCCGCTGAGACTTATGAGGTATATATCAGTTTTATGTTATTTATACATGTGATTGCACTTTGATATATACATTGATGTACTGTGTGTGCCAGCATACTGATCTAGGGATGGCACAGATACACAGAGGCTTGACCGTTTGAGGTCGGGTCGCTACAGAGATGGTATCAGAGCACATGTTGACTGTAGGACGTGACCCTAGAAATCGGAAAGCCCCTAGAACAGGATATCTCTAAAACTTTATTTTCAAAAAGACCCTTACTTCTCATCTTTTCTGATTTTATCAAATGGTCCCTCTTACCTCAATTAGTTAGAATATATCCCTTTCCCTTTTGACCACATGGAGGATCAACTGAAGCCACTCCAAGAAGGACCAAATATCGGACAACTGATGTCCACTTCGGAGTAAAGAAGATTTCACCATGCATTAGAAGAATTGGAGCCGCAACAGTTAAAGACTCCGAAGACTTGAAGAATTTGAAGTCTCTGAAGATTTATTTGACCTTTAGAAGACCAAACCCCTGTTATATACTTACGTTAGATGCGATGATTTGTGAGCTGTCATTGTTTGTGTTTTTTCTGACAGCCACAAAATAAAACCTATTTTCAAAACTATGTTATTTGTATTGGGTGTATCTCTCTCCATCTCTCTTAGCTCATCCCAAAACCGTTGGACCCAATAGATGATGAATGAAGATGGACTTGTATTCTATGGACCGATGACTCAGCCGAAGGCAGAGCTATGGATTCAAAACATGGAGGATCACTTCGGGAAAAATTTGATTGCAAGGAAGTATGAGGTTCAATACGCTCTTCAGTACTTTACAAAAAGTGCTGCAACATGTTGGAAAATGCATCAAGTCATACAAGGAAGTAATGGAGCAAAAACTTGGGAAGAATTCAAGGAGACTCTGTTAAGATCCCGTCTTATCCGGAAGAACGGTGATAAACTGATGAAGAAACCTTGTGCTTGCAAGATATGCGGAGAAATAGGACACACCCAGGAAGAACACAAGGATGGATGCCCTCATTGTGAAGAAAATCACCCAGAGGAAGAATGCCCAACTAGGCAGGTGACATGTTTCTTGTGTGAAGGAACTACTCATTACCCAGCTCAATGCCAAATTTACCCCAAGGTACAAGAAGTCATCAAGCAGCAGAAGGAAGCCATGAAGGAAGCCTTCAGGGAAAATTTAGGAGAACCTGTGATGAAGGAAGATGTCGGAGACCCTGATGGAGAAGGCCTAACCAGATTTTACTCCAATGCCTGCTATTCATGTGGAGAAGAAGGACATTTCTCACAGTATTGTACGAAGGAAAGAAAGGAGTATCTGGGAAACTGCTCGATGGAAGAAGTGTAGTATGATCCATAGGAAATAGAAGATTTGATCGGAACAAAGAAGTCCAGGAAGAGAAAACAAAGACATCCCCTGAACAACCCAATTTCTGCAGAGAAGGACCTGAGTCACATCAGGTGTTACAGGTGCAAGGACTCAGGTCACTACATGGATAAATGTCCAAAAAAGAAGCCTAGGAAGTCCGGGGCCGACGCCACTCTTCAAGTTGGTGCTTCTTCCGAGAGTAGGAGAATTATTGGAAGTAAAACTGTTAGAAGTATAAAAGCAAAAGAGAGAAGACTAGAATGTCCAGCTCATGTATGAAAGTCATACAAGCTATTGATGTATAGAAGGCTGGTCAAAGAAATAGTTCTTGGGAATTATGATTAAACATGTTAATCATTGATTCTTGGGTATTGTGAGTTGATCACAAAGATACCCGCTCGATTGCATTCTGCTACGACTCGATGCAAGAACTACTACGGCCTAAAAGACTTGCCGGAGTGAGGTTTAGATATGCGCTGGGAACATAGTAAAAGTTGCTATACTCGGTACATTACCTATGTATTAATTTTTCATAATTCATTTTAGAGTTTTTATACACTCTAGCCCATTGCATAAAGTATCTTGCAAGAAGGTTGTTCATAAGAGAACTTTTGATGTTCGGTGTTATGAATAACATAAGGGCCATGCTTCCATCATGGATGGGATGTATGTTATGAATATTGATAATAATATATTACCTCCGTATTTACTTTCATAATTCATTTTAGAGTTTTACACACTCTAGCCCATTGCATAATGTTTGTTGCAAAAGGGTTGTTCATAAAAGAACAATTGTTGTTCAGTGTTATGAATAACATAAGGGCCATACTTCCATCATGAATGGGATGTATGTTATGAATATTGATGGTAATATGATACATCCATAACACTGACGCTAAATGTCGCAAGACTAAGAGAATACCACACATGTGTGGCACTGCATTTGGTCACATTGGAGAAACCCGCATGGAGAAATTCCATAATGATGGATTTTGAAGTCGTTTGATTATGAATCATCTGACACTTGCAACTTTCCTCCGAAAAGTGAAGTGACTGAAATACCGTTCACATGCCATAAGGAACGAGCAACGAACTTATTGGTGATCATACATTTTGATGTATGTAGTCCGATAAATGTTGTTGCTAGCAGTGGATTTATCTATCTTCAGAAATGACTCAAGTAGATATAATGGATATTTACTTGATGAGACGTAAGTCTGGATTTTTTGAAATCATTCATAAGGTTTTCAATATGAAGTAGAAATTATTGTAACAAGAAAATTATGTTTCTGCAATTTGATTGCGGAAAGGAATATTTGAGTTACAAGTTTAGCGAATGTCTGATGAGTTGTGAAAAAGGTTTCATAACTTGCACCTCCCGGAACTCGACTGTGAGTGGTACGTCCGTGAAGATGCATTCAAACCATTTGTGACATGGTAAGATCAAAGATGACATAAATCAATTTGCCATTATCCCTTTTAAAGGTAATGCTTTAGAGACTGCGGCTTTTACACTGAAAAGAGCGCCATCAGGTATGTTGAAATGATGCCATGGTATGGTACGCCCAACCATGCTTTGTCTTTTCTTAAAATTTGGAATATGGGGCTTGTGTAAAATATTTACAAACCTATTCCAAATCAGAGAAGTACTACTTTGTAGGTTATCCCAAGTAATTGGAAATTCCTCCACCACTATACCGAGGCAAAAAGGTTTGCCACCAAGAACCGTATGCTTTTAAAGAGAATGGTTCTTGCAAAAAGGTGAGTGGGAGAACAATGCAACTCGACGAGATAACAGTATCTTCGTCACCAGATCAAAGGAAAGAAACCTTGGAAGTAATTCCAGAGTTTCCTACTGCGACTGATACGGAAGCCTCTACATGAGATGTATGGACTTCGGTCGAACTTGCAACTGAACCACGTAGGCAAAACTCGTGCAAACCTCTCAGGTGCGCAAGCGAGATATTGTTGTTAGACAACAGTATACCTACGATACACAAGGAAGCGTTGATGGGCCCTGACTCCGGAATTGGCTAAATGCCAATATAATCCGAGATAGTTTCCATAAATGATTCAAGATTATATCTTGATAAACCCTTCGGAAGACTTAGAGTCTAACGAACATTAATGGAACTATAAAATGATGTGGATAAAATGTTTTATCCATAAAGCTCGACTTGTTGCAATAACAAGTTCAAGGAGTTGACTACGATAAGGTTGTCTCACCATAGCGATGCTTAAAGTCAGATCGGGTTAAACTAGCAATCAATACATATTTCAATCTTGAGATATGATACATGGATGCCAAAAGGATTTCCATGTGATGGAAATGCAACCTAGGACTTGCATGTGATACAGTCCAAGGTATTTTGTCAATCCAGAGGATGCTAGTAAGTATGCAAACTTCAGAGTTCCAGCAATGGATAGAAGAGAGCAAAATGGAGTTGGAATCTTCGTTTTTGATGAAATAGTCAAAAGAGTTTGTTTTCATCAATGGATAACGAAGATGCTTGTGGTTACAAGAAAGTAAGTGGGAGCATAATAATATTTCTTAAAACCTTGTGTGCTTGACACATTGTTGATTGGAAATAATATAAATTTCTTGACACGAATTAGGACTTCATTAAAAATAGTTTT
Organism: Elymus sibiricus; assembly: GCA_039707655.1. Lineage (NCBI taxonomy): Eukaryota > Viridiplantae > Streptophyta > Magnoliopsida > Poales > Poaceae > Elymus > Elymus sibiricus. Next base: position 187,660,247 of record CM077672.1, read on the forward strand.
CGATGAAGTGCTTGGGCTAAATAGCCTTGACATTAGGCATATTTATCTACGAGATAGAATTGCCTAATAGGCTAAAGCCAAAAATACATATTGACAAGATGCTAAAACAGTTTAGCATTAAAACGCCAAGGAGTGATTTTTGCCAAAGTCACATGGAAAGGGTTTTTGCAAGACTCGGTGTCCCGAAACACTGATGAGCAAAATACATGATGGAGATTCCACACACTTTCGTGTTTGGATTAATCATGTATTCCATGGTATGTAAAACAACCAGATATGTCCAGTACTCCCAAGGAGTTGCGAGTAAAGATACCAAAGTGATCAAAGTACTGATCATGGGACAACAGTGGAAAATGTCATTAAGTACTAAAGTAGCACTGATGACATGTTTTCTCGCAAGCAGAGATTATGAAGTGCTCGTTGTAAGTAATTGCATTGATACAGTCTTCATCATTACTCCATGCGATTTTCGATTTAAGTTAAGGGTTTTGTGTAATACACGATATGGTGGCACGGTGTTTGGAAATCGTTCCAAACAGGTTACTGTGGCGAATTCTATAACAAAGGCTAAGTATGTTGACGCTTTGGAAGCGACAAAGAAGATGTTGAATCATATAGTTCATTCATGAACTTAGTTTGGTTCCAAAATGGCTTTGGTCAATGGGACACTATTGCAGATAGTTGCTCCATAGCTCAGTCTGAGGAATCAAGGTTTGACCTGTGATTCACATATATACAAAGCCAAGTCCACACAAAATATGATTTTTGTGAAAGCGTGAAAACGCGAGGACATGCAAAGATACACACGGAACTGAAGTTGTCAGATCCGTTAGACATCAGGCTATACCACATGCGAAGCATTTTTACACCGGTATACCATAGGTGTAATGTGCATTAGCATTGACTAGATTATTGACTCTAGTGCAAGTGGGAGTCTGTAGGAGATATGTCCTAGAGGCAATAATAAATGTTATTATTTATCCCCATGTTCATAATTATGTTTATGTTCCATGCTATAACTGCTATGGTTCTCGAGTCTGCGGGGCTGTTTGGATCTTGCCCGGGGTAGCCCCGCCAACTCGTGGGCAAGCCAAAATATTGGCGAGCATTTTGGCCGCCCGTGCCTTTGCCACCGTTGGGCGTAAAAATGAACTGGAGTGGTGGCTGGAGCGTTGGCAAGCCAATTAATTGGCTATCATCCAAACAGGCGTGCAGGGCGTGGTCAACGCCAATTTTTTGGCTTGGCAGCTTTTGGCTCAAAACCAAACAGCCCCTGCAATAACCACGAGGCTCGGAGGAAGACTCATATGCACGTGTGGAATAATAAACGGTAAAATGTATTCCTAGTCATGCCTCTAAGACTAGCTCAAGTGTTGCATGATGGTCCTGTTTTCCTGATCATGGGCATGTCTATGCCGGCAACTTTGAGGGCACAATGTTAGGAGAACACTTGTGTTGAATCGACCCGAATTGATGTTATGCTATGAGATACATTCGTCACAAGTTAATGGTTAATAACACAGAGAAAGTTAACGTTTGCATAATTCCTTAGACCATGAGAGTATCGAGTTTCTTCATGCTTGCTTCATGAACTTTGGGGTTTGTTAAACGTCATCCGTAAATGCGTGGCTATTACGACGGCTTACGGGTTCATGGAAAAGTATGTCAAGTAACTTGATAGCTCAAGATTGGGATTTGCTCCTTCGACGATGGAGAGATATCTCTGGGCCCTCTCGGTGTTACGGTATCCACCATCGTCCGGGCAGACACATTGTGATTTGATCACAGGGATGCCGAAACACGGAAACGAGAAAAGAGAACAAAACCAGCAACGAGGTAACTGGCATAGTGGACAAGTTGTTGATCCATGGGGATGCCGATAAATCTCACCTCGGGTTTTGTAACATATCGCAAAGCAACAGGAATAGCACACGGCAACTGGAGGTTCACTCGAATATTCATTCGTGTGGGTATAGGGGTCAATATGGGTGTCCACAGCTCTGATGTTGATCATTGATCGGAAAGAGTTCCGGTCATGTCTATACTTCACCGAACCTATAGGGTCACACGCTTAAGGGTCATCTATCTGCTGAATTCTAGACAGGGAGTCTGAGAGAAAGTCACCGGAAAAGTTTCGGAGACAACGGAAACGTTCCGGAGAGAGAGCACCGGAATAGTTTTGGTAAAACTGAAAAGTTGTTTCAGGGTATACCATTAAGTCAAATTGGTTTCGGCACAGGCCTAGAAATTCTTGGAGGGTGCCAGAATTGTTCTGGAAACTTCTGGGATTTTTCGGAGAAAAAACCCGGAAATGTTCCGGAGCTGCCGAAACCGTTTTGGTTGCTTTTCGCAGATGAAAATCACTAATCTGGAATTGTTTTGGAACGCGTCCAAAATTATTTTAGTGGGTACTGGAATTATTCTAAGACCCACAGAAATATTTTCGGATTTAACGGTCGCGGAAAAATGTTTCCGTGAATAGTGAAAGTGCTTTTTGGGTGGCTTCTTGGAGAAGCCACCTTGAGGGCCTTTTGCTATTTTTCCCCTTGGCTTCTTGGAGAAGCCACCCTTGGGCTTGGCCTATAAATAGGGGTGGAGGGGGCTGCCTAAAGACACACTCTTTCTCAACATACACAAGCCATGCATGATCTGGCCTTCTTCTCTCCCTCCCCACGAAATAGTTTCATAGAGCCGAAAGGCTGTCTGGGCTCCGATGGGAACTAGTTCTGGACGGCGAAGCCCTGCCGGATAGATGGCACCGTATGTGTGCAACCCCGTAGAGAGGTCGTAGGTTTGATCTTTTTGCCCGAGGGGCTGTTCGAGGGTCCTCCCGAAGGGCTGTCCGAGTTACTGTCCGAGTTTCGGGGGTCCTCCCGAAGGGCTGTCCGTGAGGCCTCTCGGAGGGCTGTCCGAGGATCCGTCCGGTGGAACTATCCGAAGGACTGTCCAGAGGCCTCCCGGAGGGCTGTCCGAGGATCCGTCCGGTGGGACTATCCAAGGGACTGTCCCGAGGCCTCCCGAAGGGCTGTCCGAGGATCCGTCCGGTGGGACTATCCGAGGGACTGTCCCGAGGCCTCCCGAAGGGCTGCCCGGAGATCCGTCCGGTGAGCTGACGAGGGAGTACATCCTCGCGGTTGGGAGGTTGTAAAATCCTAGCTGCGGGGATCTGCACCGCCGATCGTCATCGACTCTACTTCCGCTGCGCTACGAGTCGGTAACGAAAAGATCAAACCTTGTATGCAGTCTCCATAGTGGTCCTGGGCTGGTGCGTAGGTCGGAAATTTTTTGTTTTCTGCTGCATTCCCCTACAACTACATGGATAAATGTCCAAAAAGGAAGCCAAGAACCCAAGGAGCCTACATAATCACCAAGAAGCCCCGAGACTTGTCGAAAATCATATGTTTTCAGTGCAAGCAAGCAGGACATCATGCCGATAACTGTCCAGACAAGAAGAATGCTGGAGCTGAGTAGATGAGATTTGATAATGATAAAAAGTGTAATAGGAAGCATTTTTTTCATGAGAATGAGGAGTTGAGTTATGTAATGGGAGCCTCGGAGGTTGTAATGATTCAGGAATAAATAAAGTTAATGTGTTTGGAATCTCCTATGTTGGAATGTATGTGTTGTTTTCTTATAACCCATATTTTGACCATTTTTTGAGGATATGAGAAATATGGTCTAGGGATGGATTTGTGCCTTACGATTTAAGGATGGTAATACCCTGTGTGAACACCAAACCAATGGAAAGGAAAATATATTCCACAGAGAGGAGTTGGGACAAAATAAGTTGGATGGTTACCCCAATAGTATAAAGGAATGAAGGACTATTGGATTTAATGGAGGTGTAAGGTTAGAATATGGAACAGTTAGGATGAGTTAAAGCTATACAAGTGTTGAAGTGGGCCCATACCCTATAGGCCCAGTTGTTAATGAGAAGCAAGCACTACCTGGATGAAGGAAACAATTTGGAAGAAGCTGTGAATTGATCAGCAGATGTTTCTTAGGAGGATATGTAAACCCCGAGAGTTGTGAAGAAAATGATAGATGTTTTGTTCAGCTTGCAGAATCAATGGATTTATCCGAACTTAGTTCATCGACAAGAGAAATTCTGCAATGCTTGTGAGAATGCCCGAGTGTTAGAAATGCGAGATTCGCTAAACCTCATACAGAGTAATGATTTGGGTGCGGAATGAATTGATCACCATACAGACTTACTCTTATCATTCGCTCTTGCTATTTGGAATGGTAAATCTGGAGTGACTTACCTATATTAAAGAGACGACGATCTTTGAAAACCTTGTTTAAGCCTTAGAATGGTTTGTTGAGAAGCCCCTGTACAAGGCAGTGGCTGCCAAACGTAGTTTATACGGTGAGATGTAACTGTAACATCCCAATTTTCAATTTGGATGTTAATAAATAGATCATTCATATGCATCCATGATTTATGCATTTTTGCCCTTCATTTTTTTACTTGAATTTTGATCCAAGGAACTTTATGCAATTCAAGGACCAAAAGAGAGAATTGGAAGTTTCCCTAAATCCATTTTTGAAAATTCTTTGAATTCAAAATTTGGAGTTTGGATCAAATTTGGTTTCACTAAATTCGTTTCCTTTAATTCCAAAAATAAAATAAAGAGAGAAGATAAAAGGACTTCCTCAAAAACAGAAGGGAAATATTGGAAATTGAATTGAAATCAAAATAATATTTATTTGCTTTTATTTGCAAATTATTTTAATGCAAATTTTATTAGCATAGCAAAAATATTTATTTTTAAAATAATGCATTTAGGACAGAAAATAGTTCACATGGTCTAGTATATGACCAAATATTTATGTGATTTTTTCTGGCATTTTTAGAATTAGTTTACTTTGTGTTTTTATGTGTTTTGTATTTCTGAAAATAGAAAACAGAACGTTGTTTTAAAAAAAAACTAGCCAGCCGGCCCAACAGCGAGCCAGGCGAGGCCACGGCCTGCCAACGAGCCAAGCGAGGCCAGAGCCTCTCGTACGCCTCTCCCTCTCTCTCGTTATCTCTCTGTATCCCTGGCGCCTGGGCCCCGCCTTTAATTTTTTTTCTTTCTTCTTCTTCTCCACGTACAGAACAGAGTCCAGCACGTACACGCGCCCGACGCCGACTTCGGCTCTAATTCGTGGGAATCCTATCTCTAGTCGACCACTCACCCACGAAAGATGTCCTAAATAGCCACGACCCCTCTCCACCGATTCAGTTGAAAACCCCTCGCCAAATCCACCCCAATCGCTCGCCCTCGTTGTTCCAATCTCGCCGAAGACGCTGCAGTTCATCGCCGTATTCCGACGCCGGTGAGCCATCTCGAGCCTCCTCCTTCTTTAATTCGACTTCGTTCGATCTCTAGAGCCGTTTTGACAAGGTCTTGCATCCCCTCTCCATCTACAGAAGCCACCCCGACCACGCCGTCTTCGCCGGAGCACCCGGAGCACGCGAGCTTCATCACTTGGTTTTGTCGCCGTTCGTCGTCGCCGATCATCACCGACTCCACCACCGGACGAGCCACTCTCCACCGCATCCTCCCGACACCTCCGCCGCCGCCCACGACCGCCGGAGCCGCCGCCCCACCGGACCAGAGCCGCCCCCAACACGCCCGTTCCTCTCTGTAAGCGCTACGATCTGTTTTCTTACGGATCGGTCATCCACTGTTTCACACGCAGCAAATACCCGTACAGCCAATCAGAGAGTGCCACATGGCCTCTGGCCGAAATTAGTTTTTTTCCAGAAAATTCCAATTTCAGAATTCTATCAGATTTTTCTTTTAGCATATCTTTTAATCTACAGATCCAATTTCATCGATTCTTTTTCCTACGGTTTCATAAAAATCCCATATATCCAGAGAACCAAACTAAAAATATTTTTGACAACTTAAAATTTGAATTTGAACAGATTCATGTTTAAACTTGTTTTGGCTATAATTTAAAATCTATAACTCCGATTTAGTTGATTCTTTTTGCAAATCGAAGCTGGTGACAAGTACTTTCTGTTAATATCAAAATCATATAATTTTTCTACTGTTAAAATTTCGTTCTGTACAGAAACTTTACTTGGTTGTTTTTGGAGTTTTCCGAAGTCTTTTCTTCGATTTCCTTTTGATTCTTTGCTTGATTGCTTATGTGTGTCAATGTTTGCTTCGTTAGATCATCCTGAGTGCGAAGCTTATACTACAAATCCTTAGAGTTCAACGAACGTCAGCAAGGCAAGTTCACACCTTGATCATACTTTTGTATACCCAGTTTTTACTATGCATTAGTTACACCCTTACAAATTTGCATGAGTAGGATTGGGAATTGTGGCATTGCTATGTAGTTCATGAGGTAGGAACCTATGACCTTTGATCACCCCGGGAATATTCGTTATGTCATATATTGCTTAGCCATGCTCGTAGACGGGGATTGGTATGTGTGATTCATGCAAGTTGCGAGAGATATAATAATTTGGGTAAAACTTAAGGTGGCAACATTAACACACATCTGGGTGGATTGGTTGGCGCACCTGGAGAAACCAGTGCTTGCCCAAGGGGATCCCGGAGTACCCGTGTGATCACCCTAGGATTGCCACCCAGGCTCAAAGGGATCATATGACACTTCATGACTAGAAACTTCCGTGTGCAGCCACAAGCCATTATGGGCTCTGGCATAGTTGAGTAAGTTGTGTGACCTCTTTCCGGGTAGGCTAGAAGATGTAGGGGAATGTAGGTGTATCGGTCTACCCAGGGTTTAGGGGAAATGCTTCTGAAAGACTGTGTCTCGATCTTCCGATCATGGAGGTGGTCGAGTCTTGTGGGGAAAAGTGCGCAAACCTCTGCAGAGTGTAAAAACTAATCATGATTAGTCGTGTCCCCGGTTATGGACAAATTTGAGTATCTGGAAGTGAATTATTGGTTGATCTCATCACTTTATTTAATTAATGAATTGGGTTATTGAAAATTTTGGTTAAGGGATTGAGTTGGAGGAACCTTCTCAATAATGGCATAAACTTGGTAGTAAATAAAAATTTATTCCGTTGTTGTAGGGAAAAATTAGCTTTATGCAAATTTAACCTAGAGCCTCCACCAGCCAAATATGCATATAGAGATAGACATTTTCATTATTATTCTATGGTGTGAAATTGCCAGCATATTCCATGTGCTGACCTACACGGCTGCAACGTCTCATGTTGCAGAGTTTACCGACGAGGATTAAGGTGCGATAGGTCGTTGTTCTGCACTCAGTTTGCCGTGGAGTTAATGGACTCATTTACCTTCGAAGCTTCCGCAGTTATTTTATTTAGTTGGCCTTCAGCCATATTTATGTAATAAATACTCTTTTGAGGACCTTGATGTTATAAAGTGTGTGATTGAACTCTGTTATAAATCCTCGAGTACTGTGTGTGTCAGCATACCGATCCAGGGATGACACTTAAGCACAGAGACTCCGATCCATTTGGGGTCGGGTCGCTCCAAGATGGTATTCAGAGCACACGCTGACTGTAGGACGCGACCACTAGGAATGGAAAAGCCTTAGAAAAAAAAGTATTTTATAATTTCCCTATATATCCGTTGGTCTTATGCACTTCTCTATTCATTTCTAATCCTTCTCTATTTCAATAATATAGATGTCGACCTCCAAGACCAGGTTTGCTCATCCCGACGAGACCATGCCATTCGGACAACGCCTGAAGAACGTCGTGAAGTACCTGAACATCGCCCTGCCCACTTTCACTGGAACCTTCACCGCAACCTTGCCGGAGGAGAGCCGCTGGAGAATTGACGTCCACATTCCCGGACGTACCTATGGAAATACCACCAGGGATATTGATTTCTTCTTCAATGCGCCAACCTGGACCTTAGGTAGGAGTATTGCCGCCCAAAACACCTTTGGACGCATTTGTGAGGAATACAACCAGGATCTTGAGGGAACCATCTACAGGATATGCGGACGCAGGGATCGCTTCGGAGAAGTAGTCCGCACCAGGGAGGATGAGTCGATCGCATCATACATACAAGATCAGGAGCAGCAAATCCGCCGAATGGAGAACCAGATGTACGACAGCCTGAAGAACACCAGGAAGCTGATAACCCGGAATATCGAGCTGGAGGATGAAATCAAGGCAACTCGCGATGGATATGAGGAGGAAATCAGCGTACTACAGGAAAGGTACGAAAAGCTGAAGAAGAAGCTGGAAAGAGCTGAGGAGAAGTTGGACCAGGGAGAAAACCTTCATAATGACGACAGTGATGCAGCCTTCATCAGCAACGATGCCAATTATGAAGACGATGATGATGAGGAGGACATGATGGAGTCTTCTACCGATCAGAACTTTTAGCCGACCACCATTTTAGATATTAGTATTCCGATTTATTTTTTTGATTAGAGTTTTTCGAGTAGTTCGATGTCGTTCGTGAGATTTTGTAATAGATAGCTTAGACCCGATTGTGTGAACCTTGATTGAAATTGAATGGTGTGATTTGGAGTTTTATTTGTCTCATTTGCATATGGGTAGTGTGATTTTCTCATTAGTCCCTTATTCTATTCTAATTTCTCATCCACTCCAAACCCATCAGATGCCTCCGAGACGTGACCCGGGATTCCCACCGGAACTTACCCAGTTGATCCAGAACCAGAATGCCCTCATGCAGATGCTCCTCTACAACAACAACAACAACAACAACAACAACAACAACAACAACAACAACAACAACAACAACAACAACAACAACAACAACAACAACAACAACAACAACAACAACAACAACAACAACAACAACAACAACAACAACAACAACAACAACAACAACAACAACAACAACAACAACCTGCCACCCCAAGCTGACAACCTTACCCGTTTCCTGAGGTTGAACCCACCCGTGTTCTCTAGTAGCACGGAGCCGATCGTCGCAGATGACTGGCTTTGCAAGATCGAAAGGGAGCTGACCACCGCAGGATGCACTGATGCTGAGAAGGTGCACTTCGCCACACACCAACTGGATGGACCAGCAGCTTCGTGGTGGGAGAATTACACCACCACATTCCCCATAGCCAATGTGACTTGGGATCAGTTCCAGCAGGCGTTCCGTACCGCACATGTTTCAGCTGGAGCTATGAGTCTGAAGAAGCGTGAGTTCCGCAACTTACGCCAGGGAAATCGTTCTGTTGGTGATTATGTGGAGGAATTCAGCAAGTTATCCAGGTATGCTCCCGGAGACGTGGCCGATGATGCCGCTAAACAAGAGAAATTTCTGGAGGGACTGAACGATGATCTGGGACTTCAGTTGACCGTGGCTACCTTCAACAATTATCAAGAGTTGGTTGACAAGGCTCTCATTCTGGAAGGCAAGCAGCAGCAGATGGAGAACCGCAAGAGGAAGTACGGACAGGGAAAGTATAACTCTGGAGCTCAGCAGAAGCCCCGCTATACCCCGTACTCGGGAAATAATGGATCAGGATCCAACAAGTATGGTGGACACAACCATCAGAACCATGGAGGTCATTCTCATCACGGAGGAAATGGACATAACCATAATGGCCATAGGAATGGCAATGGGAATGGAGGAAACGGGAATCAGAATCGTTCCAACTCCGCAACACCCGCCAAGAAAGATCTGAGTCACATTACCTGCTTCAAATGCGGGAAAACCGGACACTACGCCACCGAATGTCCCGAGGCGAAAGATGGGAACGGCAATGGAAGCTCTGGAGGCAAGAAGCCCAATCCTTTCACCAGAGGTCAGGTGAACCACGTCAATGTGGAGGAAGTCTACGAGCAGCCAGATGCAGTGTTGGGTAAGTTTTTACTCAATTCCCATCCAGCATTAGTTCTTTTTGACACTGGTGCATCGCATTCATTCATATCAAGGGGTTTTGTGGATAAGTTTAAGTTGCCGACCGTAGCCCTTTAAACACCCATGTTAGTGAGTTCCCCAGGAGCAGAGTCTACGGCTAGTCGGGGATGTTTTCAGTTGCCGTTGACCATAGGGAGGCATGTTTTTCCCACAGACCTCATCATCCTAGAATCACAAGGATTGGATGTAATTCTAGGCATGGACTGGTTATCCAAGTATGAAGGAAATATTGATTGTGCCCGTAAGACGATTCTTCTCACCACCCCAGATGGAAAACAGATCAAGTATGTGTCAAGGCATACGCCAAGGAGGACTCAGATGAATTCTCTTTCGGGAATTGTTCAGGAGGAAGTACCAGTTGTGAAGGACTATCCCGATGTGTTTCCAGAAGAATTGCCCGGCATGCCACCGGATCGAGACATTGAGTTTTTGATCGAGCTATTGCCAGGCACAGGACCAATATCCAAGAGACCGTATCGGATGCCCGCAAATGATTTAGAGGAAATTAAGAAGCAGATTAAGGAATTACTGGAGAAAGGGTATATCCGACCGAGTTCATCACCTTGGGGAGCCCCAGTTCTTCTAGTGGAGAAGAAGGATGGAACCTTGAGAATGGTTGTGGATTATCGTTCGCTGAATGAGGTGACCATCAAGAACAAATACCCCTTGTCGATGATCAATGATTTGTTTGACCAGCTAGTCGGAGCTAGTGTTTTCTCCAAGATCGATCTTCGATCGGGATATCACCAGTTGAAGATCCGAGAGCAGGATATACCCAAGACAACTTTTACCACGAGGTATGGGCTTTATGAGTACACGGTCATGTCTTTTGGTTTGACTAACGCCCCTGCCTATTTTATGAGCATGATGAACAAGGTATTCATGGAGTTTTTGGATAAGTTCGTTGTCGTGTTCATTGATGATATATTGGTTTACTCGAAGAATGAAGAAGAACACAAGGAACATTTGCGCTTGGTACTGGAGAAGCTCAGGGAACATCAGTTATATGCCAAGTTCAGCAAATGCGAATTTTGGTTGAAGGAAGTCGGATTTCTCGGACATGTTATATCAGGAGAAGGAATAGCAGTAGATCCTTCGAAGGTTGAAGCCGTCACCGAATGGAAGGCACCCACCTCAGTCGGAGAGATTCGCAGTTTCCTTGGACTTGCAGGATATTACCGGAGATTTATTGAGAATTTCTCCAAGATCGCGAAGCCCATGACAGAGTTATTGAAGAAAGATACCAAGTTTGTTTGGACCGACGAATGTGAGGCCAGCTTCCAGGAGCCGAAGCAACGTTTGGTTACAGCCCCAGTGCTAATTCTTCCGAATATACGCAAGGATTTTGAGGTGTATTGCGACGCTTCACGTCAGGGACTTGGAGGCGTTCTTATGCAAGAAGGAAGAGTTGTATCCTATACCTCACGTCAGCTTCGACCCCACGAGTTGAACTACGCTATGCATGACTTGGAGTTAGCAGCCGTAGTGCACGCGCTCAAGACATGGAGACATTTTCTGATCGGAAATAGTTGCGATGTTTACACGGATCACAAGAGCTTGAAATACATCTTCACGCAGAAGGAGTTGAATCTCAGGCAGAGGAGATGGTTGGAGCTCATAAAGGATTATGACATGAGATTGCATTATCACCCAGGAAAGACCAATGTTGTGGCAGATGCATTGAGCCGGAAGAGTTATGTTAACACTCTCACCGCAGGAGGATTACCTCAGGAGTTAGCCGACGATCTCAGAGACCTCCAGTTGGAGATAGTTCCATGAGGTTTTGTTGCCGCAATGGAAATTCAATCCACTTTGTTGGGAAAGATCCGAGTAGCCCAGAAGTTAGACAAAGGCATTGCGGAGATAAAGGAAAGGATGAACCAAGGACAGGCAGAAGGATTTCGTGAGGATGAACACGGAACCTTATGGTTTGAGCAGCGTATTTACGTGCCCAATGACCCAGAGATCAGGAAATTGATTCTTCAAGAGGCTCATGATTCACCATACTCGATACACCCAGGCAACACCAAGATGTATTTGGACTTGAAGGAAAGTTTCTTGTGGACAGGTATGAAGAAGGATATTGCCGAGTATGTAGCAGTATGCGACGTATGCCAGAGGGTTAAAGCAGAGCACCAGAAACCAGCAGGATTACTTCAGCCTTTACCAATACCCGATTGGAAGTGGGACAAGCTTGGCATGGACTTCATCACAGGATTACCCAGGACCCGATCAGGTTATGATTCTATTTGGGTAGTAGTTGATCGCTTGACCAAGGTAGCTCACTTCATCCCCGTGAAAACCACCTATACAAGTGCTAAGTTGGCCAAGATATACATGACCAGGATCGTATGTCTGCATGGAGTTCTGAGGACCATCGTATCAGATAGAGGAACACAATTTACCTCAAAGTTTTGGCATCGGTTACATGAAACTTTGGGTACCAGGCTGGAGTTCAGTACAGCTTTTCATCCGCACATAGATGGACAGACTGAGAGAGTCAATCAGATTCTGGAGGACATGTTGAGAGCTTGTGCGCTAGATTATTGATCTAGTTGGGATGATAATTTACCATACGCAGAGTTCTCATACAACAACAGCTACCAGACCAGCTTGAAGATGGCCCCTTTCGAAGCTTTGTACGGAAGGAGGTGTAGGACACCATTGATGTGGGATGAAGTTGGAGACCGTAAATTATTCAGACCAGATTTAATCAGAGACTCAGAGGAGAAAGTCAAGCTGATCCGTGACAGACTCAAGATAGCCCAGTCCAGGCAGAAGAGTTATGCCAATACTAAACGCAAGGAAGTAACCTATGAAATCGGAGACAGAGCATATTTTCGTGTGTCGCCGCTTCGAGGAGTTAAACGATTTGGAGTCAAAGGAAAGTTAGCACCACGATTTGTGGGGCCATACCGAGTTTTAGAACGCATGGGTGAAGTTGCCTACAAGTTGGAGTTACCCGAAGCTCTGTCATGAGTTCATGATGTGTTTCACGTCTCCCAGCTGAAGAAGTGCCATGCAGAGATGGCCAATATTCCTTTGAGAGATACGGTGCCACTGGAGGCCATATAGTTGGATAGTGATCTGACTTATGAGGAGAAGCCCGTCAAGATTCTCGAGACTGCAAGCAGGGTTACCCGCAGCAAGGTCATCAAGTTCTGCAAGGTCCAATGGAGTCACCATACCGAGGAAGAAGCCACCTGGGAGCGCGAAGAAGACCTCCGACAGGACCACCCACACCTTTTTGCTGACCAACCCGAATCTCGAGGGCGAGATTCATCTTAAGGGGGGTAGGTTTGTAACATCCCAATTTTCAATTTGGATGATAATAAATAGATCATTCATATGCATCCATGATTTATGCATTTTTGCCCTTCATTTTTTTACTTGAATTTTGATCCAAGGAACTTTATGCAATTCAAGGACCAAAAGAGAGAATTGTAAGTTTCCCTAAATCCATTTTTGAAAATTCTTTGAATTCAAAATTTGGAGTTTGGATCAAATTTGGTTTCACTAAATTCATTTCCTTTAATTCCAAAAATAAAAAAAAGAGAGAAGATAAAAGGACTTCTTCAAAAACAGAAGGGAAATATTGGAAATTGAATTGAAATCAAAATAATATTTATTTGCTTTTATTTGCAAATTATTTTAATGCAAATTTTATTTGCATAGCAAAAATATTTATTTTTAAAATAATGCATTTAGGACAGAAAATAGTTCACATGGTCTAGTATATGACCAAATATTTATGTGATTTTTTCTGGCATTTTTATAATTAGTTTACTTTGTGTTTTTATGTGTTTTGTATTTCTGAAAATAGAAAACAGAACGTTGTTTAAAAAAAACTAGCCAACCGGCCCAGCAGCGAGCCAGGCGAGGCCACGGCCTGCCAACGAGCCAGGCGAGCCAGAGCCTCTCGTACGCCTCTCCCTCTCTCTCGTTATCTCTCTGTATCCCTGGCGCCTGGGCCCCGCCTTTAAATTTTTTTTCTTTCTTCTTCTTCTCCACGTACAGAACAGAGTCCAGCACGTACACGTGCCCGACGCCGACTTCGGCTCAAACTCGTGGGAATCCTATCTCTAGTCGACCCCTCACCCATGAAAGATGTCCAATAAATAGCCACGACCCCTCTCCACCGATTCAATTGAAAACCCCTGGCCAAATCCACCCCAATCGCTCGCCCTCGTCGTTCCAATCTCGCCGAAGACGCTACAGTTCATCGCCGTATTCTGACGCCGGTGAGCCATCTCGAGCCTCCTTCTTCTTCAATTCGACTTCTTTCGATCTCTAGAGCCGTTTTGACAAGGTCTTGCATCCCCTCTCCATCTACAGAAGCCACCCCGACCACGCCGTCTTCGCCGGAGCACCCGGAGCATGCGAGCTTCATCACTTGGTTTTGTCGCCGTTCGTCGTCGCCGATCATCACCGACTCCACCACCGGACGAGCCACTCTCCACCACATCCTCCCGACACCTCCACCGCCGCCCACGACCGCCGAAGCCGCCGCCCCACCGGACCAGAACCGCCCCCAACACGCTCGTTCCTCTCTGTAAGCGCCACGATCTGTTTTCTTACGGATCGGTCATCCACTGTTTCACACGCAGCAAACACCCATACAGCCAATCAGAGAGCGCCACATGGCCTCTGGCCGAAATTAGTTTTTTTCCAGAAAATTCCAATTTCAGAATTCTGTCAGATTTTTCTTTTAGCATATCTTTTAATCTACAGATCCAATTTCATCGATTCTTTTTCCTACGGTTTCATAAAAATCCCATATATCCAGAGAACCAAACTAAAAATATTTTTGACAACTTAAAATTTGAATTTGAACAGATTCATGTTTAAACTTGTTTTGGCTATAATTTAAAATCTATAACTCCGATTTAGTTGATTCTTTTTGCAAATCGAAGCTGGTGACAAGTACTTTCTGTTAATATCAAAATCATATAATTTTTCTACTGTTAAAATTTTGTTCTGTACATAAACTTTACTTGGTTGTTTTTGGAGTTTTCCGAAGTCTTTTCTTCGATTTCCTTTTGATTCTTTGCTTGATTGCTTATGTGTGTCAATGTTTGCTTCGTTAGATCATCCTGAGTGCGAAGCTTGCTACTACAAATCCTTAGAGTTCAACGAACGTCAGCAAGGCAAGTTCACACCTTGATCATACTTTTCTATACCCAGTTTTTACTATGCATTAGTTACACCCTTACAAATTTGCATGAGTAGGATTGGGAATTGTGGCATTGCTATGTAGTTCATGAGGTAGGAACCTATGACCTTTGATCACCCCGGGAATATTCGTTATGTCATATATTACTTAGCCATGCTCGTAGACGGGGATTGGTATGTGTGATTCATGCAAGTTGCGAGAGATATAATAATTTGGGTAAAACTTAAGGTGGCAACATTAACACACATCTGGGTGGATTGGTTGGCGCACCTGGAGAAACCAGTGCTTGCCCAAGGGGATCCCGGAGTACCCGTGTGATCACCCTAGGATTGCCACCCAGGCTCAAAGGGATCATACGACACTTCATGACTAGAAACTTCCGTGTGCAGCCACAAGCCATTATGGGCTCTGGCATAGTTGAGTAAGTTGTGTGACCTCTTTCCAGGTAGGCTAGCAGATGTAGGGGAATGTAGGTGTATCGGTCTACCCAGGGTTTAGGGGAAATGCTTCTGAAAGACTGTGTCTCGATCTTCCGATCATGGAGGTGGTCGAGTCTTGTGGGGAAAAGTGCGCAAACCTCTGCAGAGTGTAAAAACTAATCATGATTAGCCGTGTCCCCGGTTATGGACAAATTTGAGTATCTGGAAGTGAATTATTGGTTGATCTCATCACTTTATTTAATTAATGAATTGGGTTATTGAAAATTTTGGTTAAGGGATTGAGTTGGAGGAACCTTCTCAATAATGGCATAAACTTGGTAGTAAATAAAAATTTATTCCGTTGTTGTAGGGAAAAATTAGCTTTATGCAAATTTAACCTAGAGCCTCCACCAGCCAAATATGCATATAGAGATAGACATTTTCATTATTATTCTATGGTGTGAAATTGCCAGCATATTCCATGTGCTGACCTACACGGCTGCAACATCTCATGTTGCAGAGTTTACCGACGAGGATTAAGGTGCGATAGGTCGTTGTTCTGCACTCAGTTTGCCGTGGAGTTAATGGACTCATTTACCTTCGAAGCTTCCGCAGTTATTTTATTTAGTTGGCCTTCAGCCATATTTATGTAATAAATACTCTTTTGAGGACCTCGATGTAATAAAGTGTGTGATTGAACTCTGTTATAAATCCTCGAGTACTATGTGTGTCAGCATACCGATCCAGGGATGACACTTAAGCACAGAGACTCCGATCCATTTGGGGTCGGGTCGCTACAGCAACCCAGACTATTTTCCTGCGGGAAACCAATAATTGTTGACCACCATGAGGTTTTTGATAGACCTGTCAGCTAAGAAGACCCAGTCTCGGAAGGACCTTGTTTTGATGTAAGGACACAGAAATTTTGAGAAAAGGCTATACCTTTACCGGAAGAGCACCAGTGAAAGAGTTATCCCGGAGAATATGAAAAGACCGACATGGTCAAAACTCGAAAGAACTTATAAAAGGACTTAAGATATGTGAGAAGACAGGTACTGTCAAGAAAGAAGTACCTGAGTTTTGATGGACCCATGATTTGATTTTAAGTGTGGTAGCACCCCAGACCTTTCCGATCAATGGATTTGCTGGAAGACCCCCAACCCCTAACCTTTTCTTGCTAGCCTCTCCGAATCTCGAGGACGAGATTCATTTTAAGTGTGGTAGATTTGTAACATCCCAAAATTCTAAATTTTGGAATGTTATATTAAATAAATAAATAGGATTGATTGTTTGATTGTTTGTTTGATTGATTGACTGAAAGTGAGTGAAATTTGAAACTTTTTGCAAGTTTAATGAGAGGGAATGAAGTGACTTTCCCAAACTTTCACCTTGCATTTTGATCCCCAGGGATTCAAATTCATTTAAAAACAAAACCCTTGAGTGAACATGACATGACTTCTTCCATTTGAAATGAAAAGGGCTTTTGAAAAGATTTGAATTTTCATTTGAAAACAATCCAAATGAAATACTTTAAGCCACCCAAGGATTTTCATGAGAGAAGATAAAATGACTTCTTCAAATTATATGAAACATGAGTTGGAAGTTTGAAAAAAGGATTTGAAAGTGGTTTGAAATTCAAATTCAAACCCAATTTGGAGTTATTTGGTTTTTATTCAAACTATTTTTCTCCTAAAAACAGATATATGGAAATAAGGATAAAATGATTCCCTACAATAGAAAATTGGAGAAAAATAAATTTGAAATCATTTTGGTATTTTTAAAATATTTTTATTTGATTTTTAATACAACAGTAGCACTGTTTGCATCATTTGAATTTGTGTGAATTTTATTGGAACATGAAAAATAGTTCATGTTTTAGAATTTATTTTTCTGAAAATTTTGATATATTATATGCCTATGGAAAATTTCATTTCTATTTTCTTTTATTTCTTTTTGTTCTCTGTTTAAAAGAAAAAAAATGTTGTTTTTAAACTGGCCGAGCCAGCGAGGCCGAGCAGCGCGGCCCATCTCGGCCCATGCGCGCGCCGAAAACCCTTCGCCCCGGCCAACCGCTCCCCTCTCCTCTCCCTCGCTCGTCTCCGCTGTCACCGACACGTGGGGCCCGCATGTCATCCCCCTCCTTTGTCTTTTTCGTGTTCATCACGGACACCGTATCCCGATCCAAATCCTCTCGATTCGATCGATCTCCGCAGCCCCTTTCACAAGTTTTGCCCCCTATAAATACTCCCCTACCCCTCCGCGTCTGATTTTCGGAAAAATCTTGATCTCCCATGCCCTAGAGCTCCGCCTCGAACTCGCCGGAGTTCTATCAACAGAAGCTCCTGTCACCGCTCAATTCCGACGCCGCCGGAGGTACCTGAGCGCCCCCGTCTCTATTTTCTCCCCTCTCTCAAGTCCGCAGCTCTCTGAACGTTTTTCTCGCACAGACACGCACCGGGGTAACCTCTCCGACGCCCAATAGATCTCACCGGAGCCGCCCGTAGCTCCAGCCGCTGTCCGCCGTCACCAGAGGACGCTCTTGACGACGCAAACGACACCATCGCCTTCGCCGAGATGCGACGGACCTCGTCGTGTTCCTCCCCGACCCCGAAGACCCCGAGGGACGTTGCCCAGATCGAGCAGAGCCGCCCCGCCGCCGTCTTCTTCGACTCTAACGCCGGCCTCCGCCCGCTGTAAGCCACCGCCCGTCTCACCCGTCCGATCTTCAACCTACGGGCGAGATTAGATCTTTTTTTTTAATTCTCCGCCGAACCGTTTTTCTCTAAATAGTGGCCGTCCGTCTCTTAGCCCCACAACAAACACCCTCCAGCCACTCAAGAGCTGCCACGTAGCCCTTGACCGATCCTTAGCGTTTTGGTCTTTTTCAGTTTCTGTTTTAAAAACAGAATTAGTTTCAATCTTAGATTGCTTATATCTTTTAGGTTTTTAATCCAAATTGAGTGACTCTTTTTGCATTGGATTAAGGATTTCATCTAGTTTCTGTAGATACCAAGTTTCGCCATGTTTGAAAATTTTAATTTTGAGTTTGCATGAATTTTCTTCAAACCTTGTTTTGTGAATATCTTGAGTTTAAAAATAGCTATTTAGTTAATTATTTTTGCTAGTGATCACTTGATCTTTTGTCTAAACAGTAGGCATTTGCAAATTAGTTTTTTTATTTTAAATTGGGTTTTAGGCGAAACGGTACTGTTTTACATAGTTTAGTGCTATTTTCTTTTCCCTTAGTATTTAATTGTTTTTAACTAAAACCTTTTGTCTTTTTTGACAAATTTAGTTTTGTTTCTGTTAGTTAACAGTAGACAATTTATTTTTATTTTATAAATTTATTTTCTTTAGTTTTGTTGTAAAACTTTGTTAGGTCATAAATAGGGTTTTATAAAAGCTTTTTTTATTTGTTTCTTTTTTCTAGTAAAATTTTACAAAAAATACTATGTCTTAACTTAGTTATTTCATATTTTATTTTCTGTTAATTTATTAGTTTACAGCTTTATTTTGCTGTTAAGTTTATGTAGGACAAAATTATTTTTATTGTTTGTAGTAAAGTCTTAGACTTTTCCTTAGTAGTTTTTCTCGTAGTTTTCCTGAAGTTTCTTTGGATTTTATTTGGGTTTTA
Organism: Elymus sibiricus; assembly: GCA_039707655.1. Taxonomy (NCBI): domain Eukaryota; kingdom Viridiplantae; phylum Streptophyta; class Magnoliopsida; order Poales; family Poaceae; genus Elymus; species Elymus sibiricus. The sequence goes on from CM077672.1 coordinate 187,679,324, forward strand.
TTATTTGATTTCTCTGTTGTTTTAATAGTTTATTTATAATTATGATTGCTAGAAATTGCTTGCTAGAACGATTGCTTATGTGACGAATAGTACTATCAGGATTTCTCTGAGAGCGATATAATCTTCATCAAGTAATACCAGGCAAGTTCACTTTGACCATTTTTTTATACCTCTATTTTTATTGCATTTAGTGTCACCATTTCACCATTTCCTCCAGTAGTGATTGAATCTTGTAGTTGAGTAGAATGCATGAGGTAGGATCCCACCCCCCTGTTACCAAGCCCGGGAACGTTATTTATTTTAATGCTACGCTATAGTAGACGGGGTTTGGTATGAGTGTTCGTGAGTGGTGTGAGAAGGAGGACTCTGTGTTAATGACGACAACTTCATGAAGACTCTACGTCAATGACGACAACTCCATGATGGCATCTTCAAGGCCTGCATCTTCCATACCTCAAGACTTCAAGACTCGAGACAAGATTTCAATACACACTACTGGGTGGAAATTGTACCGTGCGGCACCGTGGAGTACCCAGTGGATGCGTTGTGAGCTGGAGTAGGCCAGTACTCATGTGGAAAGTTCCACCCAGACTCAAAGAGACGGCAGAATACTTCATGCCCGGAAGCTTACCTGTGCAACCGCAAGTCATTATGGGCTCTTGCTTGGTTGACCTTAGTTGTGACTCTGGCTGGGACGGTGCTAGCAAATGTAGAACTACGGTAGGATTGGATGAGCACCGGACAGTGGTCAGAGGAACTCTTCGGAAGACCATGTTTTGGTCGTCTTGTTCTCAAACACCCTGAAGTGCGAGAACGTAAAGAGAGGGATCGAATCTTGTGGGTAAAGTGCACAACACTCTGCAGAGTTAAAACCTAATTGATTAGCCGTGTCCCCGGTTACGGACAATTTGAGCCTCTGGACTTGGATCTATCTCTGAACTCTCATCACCGGACTGATAACTAATTATGGGTAACTTATGATACTTATGGGCTATGAGACATCGGTTGGCGGAACCATGTCATAGTAGATAACTCTGTAGTAAAGACTCCTGATTATTCCTTTGTTGTAGGGAAAATAAAACCAGCTTTTACGCAAAAACTCGGACACAGAGCCACAAAGCCATATTGCATATAGAATAGTTTCATCATCTGTTTTTCTTATTGTGATCTTGCTGGTACATTCAATGTACTGACCTACACGGCTGCAACGTATCATGTTGCAGGATTTTTCTACGACGAGTGAGTTTCGTTGTAGGGTTACGGTCTACACTCAACCTGCCGATGGCGTTGATGGGACTCCACACTCGTTTGTTTGTTTCTGCTGAGACTTATGAGGTATATATCAGTTTTACGTTATTTATACATGTGATTGCACTTTGATATATACATTGATGTACTGTGTGTGCCAGCATACTGATCCAGGGATGGCACAGATACACAGAGGCTTGACCGTTTGAGGTCGAGTCACTACAAAGATGGTATCAGAGCACATGTTGACTGTAGGAAGTGCCCTAGAAATCGGAAAGCCCCTAGAACAGGATATCTCTAAAACTTTATTTTCAAAAAGACCCTTACTTCTCATCTTTTCTGATTTTATCAAATGGTCCCTCTTACCTCAATTAGTTAGAATATATCCCTTTCCCTTTTGACCACATGGAGGATCAACTAAAACCACTCCAAGAAGGACCAGATATCGGACAACTGATGGCCACTTCGGAGTAAAGAAGATTTCACCATGCATTAGAAGAATTGGAGCCGCAATAGTTAAAGACTCCGAAGACTTGAAGAATTTGAAGTCTCTGAAGATTTATTTGACCTTTAGAAGACCAAACCCCTGTTATATACTTACGTTAGATGCGATGATTTGTGAGCTGTCATTGTTTGTGTTTTTTCTGTCAGCCACAAAATAAAACCTATTTTCAAAACTATGTTATTTGTATTGGGTGTATCTCTCTCCATCTCTCTTAGCTCATCCCAAAACCCTTGGACCCAATAGATGATGAATGAAGATGGACTTGTATTCTCTGGACCGATGACTCAGCCGGAGGCAGAGCTATGGATTCAAAACATGGAGGATCACTTCGGGAAAAAATTGATTGCAAGTAAGTATGAGGTTCAATACGCTCTTCAGTACTTTACAAAAAGTGCTGCAACATGGTGGAAAATGCATCAAGTCATACAAGGAAGTAATGGAGCAAAAACTTGGGAAGAATTCAAGGAGACTCTGTTAAGATCCCGTCTTATCCGAAAGAACGGTGATAAACCGATGAAGAAACCTTGTGCTTGCAAGATATGCGGAGAAATAGAACACACCCAGGAAGAACACAAGGATGGATGCCCTCATTGTGAAGAAAATCACCCAGAGGAAGAATGCCCAACTAGGAAGGTGACATGTTTCTTATGTGAAGGAACTACTCATTACCCGGCTCAATGCCAAATTTACCCCAAGGTACAAGAAGTCATCAAGCAGCAGAAGGAAGCCATGAAGGAAGCCTTCGGGGAAAATTTAGGAGAACCTGTGATGAAGGAAGATGTCGGAGACCCTGATGGAGAAGGCCTAACCAGATTTTACTCCAATCCATGCTATTCATGTGGAGAAGAAGGACATTTCTCACAGTATTGTATGAAGGAAAGAAAGGAGTATCTGGGAAACTTCTCGATGGAAGAAGTGGAGTATGATCCACAGGAAATAGAAGATTTGATCGGAACAAAGAAGTCCAGGAAGAGAAAACAAAGACATCCCCAGAACAACCCAATTTCTACAGAGAAGGACCTAAGTCACACAGGTATTACATGTGCAAGGACTCAGGTCACTACATGGATAAATGTCCAAAAAAGAAGCCAAGAACCCAAGGAGCCTACATAATCACCAAGAAGCCCCGAGACTTGTCAGAAATCATATGTTTTCAGTGCAAGCAAGCAGGACATCATGCCGATAACTGTCCAGACAAGAAGAATGCTGGAGCTGAGTAGATGAGATTTGATAATGATAAAAAGTGTAATAGGAAGCATTTTTTTCATGAGAATGAGGAGTTGAGTTATTTAATGGGAGTCTCGGAGGTTGTAATGATTCAGGAATAAATAAAGTTAATGTGTTTGGAATATCCTATGTTGGAATGTGTGCGTTATTTTCTTATAACCCATATTTTGACCATTTTTTTAGGATATGAGAAATATGGTCTAGGGATGGAATTGTGCCTTACGATTTAAGGATGGTAATACCCTGTGTGAACACCAAACCAATGGAAAGGAAAATATATTCCACAGAGAGGAGTTGGGACAAAATAAGTTGGATGGTTACCCCAATAGTATAAAGGAATGAAGGACTATTGGATTTAATGGAGGTGTAAGGTTAGAATATGGAACAGTTAGGATGAGTTAAAGCTATACAAGTGTTGAAGTGGGCCCATACCCTACAGGCCCAGTTGTTAATGAGAAGCAAGCACTACCTGGATGAAGGAAACAATTTGGAAGAAGCTGTGAATTGATCAGCAGATGTTTCTTAGGAGGATACGTAAACCCCGAGAATTGTGAAGAAAATGATAGATGTTTTGTTCAGCTTGCAGAATCAATGGATTTATCCGAACTTAGTTCGTCAACAGAGAAATTCTGCAATGCTTGTGAGAATGCCCGAGTGTTAGAAATGCGAGATTCGCTAAACCTCATACAGAGTAATGATTTGGGTGCGGAATGGATTGATCACCATACCGACTTACTCTTATCATTCGCTCTTGCTATTTGGAATGGTAAATTTGGAGTGACTTACCTATAGTAAAGAGACGACGATCTTTGAAAACCTTGTTTAAGCCTTAGAATGGTTTGTTGAGAAGCCCCTGTACAAGGCAGTGGCTGCCAAACGTAGTTTATACGGTAAGATGCAACCCAGACCATTTTCCTGCAGGAAACCAATAATTCTTGACCACCATGAGGTTTTCGATAGTGCTTAGAATTGGCGACAGACCTGTCAGCTAAGAAGACCCAGTCTCAGAAGGACCTTGTTTTGACGTAAGGACACAGAAATTTTGAGAAAAGGCTATACCTTTACCGGAAGAGCACTAGTGAAAGAGTTATCCCAGAGAATATGAAAAGACCGACATGGTCAAAACTCGGAAGAACTTATAAAAGGACTTAAGATATGTGAGAAGACAGGTACTGTCAAGAAAGAAGTAACTGAGTTTTGATGGACCCGTGATTTGATTTTAAGTGTGGTAGCACCCCAGACCTTTCCGATCAATGGATTTGCTGGAAGACCCCCAACCCCTAACCTTTTCTTGCTAGCCTCTCTGAATCTCGAGGACGAGATTCATTTTAAGTGTGGTAGATTTGTAAAATCCCAAAATTCTAAATTTTGGAATGTTATATTAAATAACTAAATATGATTGATTGTTTGATTGTTTGTTTGATTGATTGACTGAAAGTGAGTGAAATTTGAAACTTTTTGAAAGTTTAATGAGAGGGAATGAAATGACTTTCCCAAACTTTCACCTTGCATTTTGATCCCCAGGGATTCAAATTCATTACAAAACAAAACCCTTGAGTGAAGATGACATGACTTCTTCCATTTGAAATGAAAAGGGCTTTTGAAAATATTTGAATTTTCATTTGAAAACAATCCAAATGAAATACTTTAAGCCACCCAAGGATTTTCATGAGAGAAGATAAAATGACTTCTTCAATTTATATGAAATATGAGTTGGAAGTTTGAAAGAAGGATTTGAAAGTGGTTTGAAATTCAAATTCAAACCCAATTTGGAGTTATTTGGTTTTTATTCAAACTATTTTTCTCCTAAAAACAGATATATGGAAATAAGGGTAAAATGATTCCCTACAATAGAAAATTGGAGAAAAATAAATTTGAAATCATTTTGGTATTTTTGAAATAATTTTATTTGATTTTTAGTACAACAGTAGCACTGTTTGCATTATTTGAATTTGTGTGAATTTTATTGGAACATGAAAAATAGTTCATGTTTTAGAATTTATTTTTCTGAAAATTTTGATATATTATATGCCTATGGAAAATTTCATTTCTATTTTCTTTTATTTCTTTTTGTTCTCTGTTTAAAAGAAAAAAATGTTGTTTTAAAACTGGCCGAGCCAGCGAGGCCCAGCAGCGTGGCCCATCTCAGCCCACGCGCGCGCCGAAAACCCTTCGCCCCGGCCAACCGCTCCCCTCTCCTCTCCCTCGCTTGTCTCCGCTGTCACCGACACGTGGGGCCCGCATGTCATCCCCCTCCTCTGTCTCTTTCGTGTTCATCACGGACACCGTATCCCGATCCAAATCCTCTTGATTCGATCGATCTCCGCAGCCCCTTTCGCAAGTTTTGCCCCCTATAAATACTCCCCTACCCCTCCGCGTTCGATTTTCGGAAAAATCTTGATCTCCCGTGCCCTAGAGCTCCGCCTCGAACTCGCCGGAGTTCTGTCGACAGAAGCTCCAGTCACCGCTCAATTCCGACGCCGCCGGAGGTACCTGAGCTCCCCCGTCTCTATTTTGTCCCCTATCTCAAGTCCGCAGCTCTCTGAACGTTTTTCTCGCGCAGACACGCACCGGAGTAACCTCTCCGACACCCAACAGATCTCGCCGGAGCCGCCCGCCGCTCCAGCCGCTGTCCGCCGTCACCAGAGGACGCTCTCGACGACGCAAACGACACCATCGCCTTCGTCGAGATGCGACGGACCTCGTCGTGTTCCTCCCCGACCCCGAAGACCCCGAGGGACGTCACCCAGATCGAGCAGAGCCGCCCCGCCGCCGTCTTCTTCGACTCCGACGCCGGCCGTCGCCCGCTGTAAGCCACCGCCCGTCTCACCCGTTCGATCTTCAACCTACGGGCGAGATTAGATCTGTTTTTTTTAATTCTCCGCCGAACCATTTTTCTCTAAATAGCGGCCGTCCGTCTCTTAGCCCCACAACAAACACCCTCCAGCCACTCAGGAGCTGCCACGTAGCCCTTGACCGATCCTTAGCGTTTTGGTCTTTTTCAGTTTCTGTTTTAAAAACAGAATTAGTTTCAATCTTAGATTGCTCATATCTTTTAGGTTTTTAATCAAAATTTAGTGATTCGTTTTGCATTGGATTAAGATTTCATCTAGTTTCTGGAGATACCAAGTTTCGCCATGTTTGAAAATTTTAAATTTGAGTTTGCATGAATTTTATTCAAACCTTGTTTTGAGAATATCTTGAGTTTAAAAATAGCTATTTAGTTAATTCTTTTTGCTAGTGATCACTTGATCTTTTGTATAAACAGTAGGCTTTTGCAAATTAGTTTCTGTTTATTTTAAATTGGGTTCTAGGCGAAACGGTACTGTTTTACATAGTTCAGTGCTATTTTCTTTTCCCTTAGTATTTAATTGTTTTTAACTAAAACTTTTTGTCTTTTTTGACAAATTTAGTTTTGTTTCTGTTAGTTAACAGTAGACAATTTTATTTTTATTTTAGAAATTTATTTTCTTTAGTTTTGTTGTAAAACTTTGTTAGGTCATAAATTGGGTTTTATAAAAGCTTTTTTATTTGTTTCTTTTTGCTAGTAAAATTTTACGAAAAATACTTTGTGTTAACATAGTTATTTTATATTTTATTTTCTGTTAATTTATTAGTTTAGAGCTTTATTTTGCAGTTAAGTTTTATGTAGGACAAAATTATTTTTGTTGTTTGTAGTAAAGTCTTAGACTTTTCCTTAGTAGTTTTTCTCGTAGTTTTCCTGAAGTTTCTTTCGATTTTATTTGGGTTTTATTATTTGATTTCTCTGTTGTTTTATTTGTTTATTTATAATTATTATTGCTAGAAATTGCTTGCTAGAATGATTGCTTATGTGAATGCAATGTTTGACTATATAGATTTTCTTCGGAGAGTGACGAATAGTACTATCAGGATTTCTCTGAGAGCGATATAATCTTCATCAAGTAATACCAGGCAAGTTCACTTTGACCATTTTTTTATACCTATGTTTTTATTGCATTTAGTGTCACCATTTCACCACTTCCTCCAGTAGTGATTGAATCTTGTAGTTGAGTAGAATGCATGAGGTAAGAACCCACCCCTCTGTTACCAAGCCCGGGAACGTCATTTATTTTAATGCTACGCTATAGTAGACGGGGTTTGGTATGAGTGTTCATGAGTGGTGTGAGAAGGAGGACTCTGTGTTAATGACGACAACTTGATGAAGACTCTACGTCAATGACGACAACTCCATGATGGCATCTTCAAGGCCTGCATCTTCAATACCTCAAGAGTTCAAGACTTGAGACAAGATTTCAATACACACTACTGGGTGGAAATTGGACCGTGCGGCACCCTGGAGTACCCAGTGGATGCGTTGTGAGCTGGAGTAGGCCAGTACTCATGTGGAAAGTTCCACCCAGACTCAAAGAGACGGAAGAATACTTCATGCCCGGAAGCTTACCTGTGCAACCGCAAGTCATTATGGGCTCTGGCTTGGTTGACCTTAGTTGTGACTCTGGCTGGGACGGTGCTAGCAGATGTAGAACTACGGTAGGATTGGATGAGCACCGGACAGTGGTCAGAGGAACTCTTCGGAAGACCATGTTTCGGTCGTCTTGTTCTCAAACACCCTGAAGTGCGAGAACGTAAAGAGAGGGATTGAATCTTGTGGGTAAAGTGCACAACACTCTGCAGAGTTAAAACCTGATCGATTAGCCGTGTCCCCGGTTACGGACAATTTGAGCCTCTGGACTAGGATCTATCTCTGAACTCTCAACACCAGACTGATAACTAATTATGGGCAACTTATGATACTTATGGGCTATGAGACATCGGTTGACGGAACCATGTCATAGTAGATAACTCTGTAGTAAAGACACCTGATTATTCCTTTGTTGTAGGGAAAATAAAACCAGCTTTTACGCAAAAACTCAGACACAGAACCACAAAGCCACATTGCATATAGAATAGTTTCATTATCTGTTTTTCTTATTGTGATCTTGCCGGTACATTCAATGTACTGACCTACACGGCTGCAACGTATCATGTTGCAGGATTTTTCTACGACGAGTGAGTTTCGTTGTAGGGTTATGGTCTACACTCAACCTGCCGATGGCATTGATGGGACTCCACACTCATTTGTTTGTTTCCGCTGAGACTTATGAGGTATATATCAGTTTTACGTTATTTATGTTGGAAATATGCCCTAGAGGCAATAATAAATTGGTTATTATTATATTTCCTTGTTCATGATAATCGTTTATTATCCATGCTATAATTGTATTGATTGGAAACTCAAATACATGTGTGGGTACATAGACAACACTGTGTCCCTAGTAAGCCTCTAGTTGACTAGCTCGTTGATCAAAGATGGTTAAGGTTTCCTAGCCATTGACATGAGATGTCATTTGATAACGGGATCACATCATTAGGAGAATGATGTGATGGACAAGACCCAAACTACGAACGTAGCATATGATCGTGTCAGTTTATTGCTATTGTTTTCTGCATGTCAAGTATCTGTTCCTATGACCATGAGATCATGCAACTCCCTGACATCGGAGGAGTACCTTGTGTGTATCAAACGTCGCAACGTAACTGGGTGACTATAAAGATGCTCTACAGGTATCTCCGAGGGTGTCTGTTGGGTTGGCATGGATCAAGACTGGGATTTGTTACTCCGTGTGACGGAGAGGTATCTCAGGGCCCACTCGGTAATACAACATCACAATGAGCCTTGCAAGCAATGTGACTAAAGTGTTAGCCACGAGATCTTGTATTACGGAACGAGTAAAGAGACTTGCCGGTAACGAGATTGAACTAGGTATAGAGATACCGACGATCGAATCTCGGGCAAGTAACATACCGAAGAACAAAGGGAACAGTATACGGGATTAACTGAATCCTTGACATAGAGGTTCAAACGATAAAGATCTTCGTAGAATATGTAGGAGCCAATATGGGCATCCAGGTCCCGCTATTGGTTATTGATCGTAGAGGTGTCTCGGTCATGTCTACATAGTTCTCGAACCCGCAGGGTCTACACACTTAACGTTTGGTGACGATTAGTATAGTTGAGTTATTTTGTTGGTGACCGAAGGTTGTTCGGAGTCCCGGATAAGATCCCGGACATGACTAGGATCTCCGGAATAGTCCGGAGGTAAAGATTGATATATGTGATAATAGTGTTGTGATCTTCGGAAAGGTTCCGGAATTCACCGGAAGGGGTTCCGGATGTTCACCGAAGTGTTCGGGTGCAGCAACACTTTATATGGGCCAAAGGGATAAAACCCACGAGGTATTGGAAAGTGCAAAAGGAAGTTTTGCTACTGCCTTAAGCGGTACTACCGCTGGTAAAGGCAGTACTACCGCGTAAGCGGTACTACCGCTTGTGTGAAGCGGTACTACCGCTCAAGCGGTACTACCGCTCGTGAGCGGTACTACCGCTTGTGCGCGGTACTGCAGGGATCCGAGTTGGACTCTTTCCCTGCGGGCCAAACCGACCTTGTGCGGGCAAAACCGACTTGGAGGAGGCTTTTACTCCAAGTTTAGACCCCAAGGCTCAACATATAAATAGAGGGGCAGGGCTAGCACACGGGATACATTAGATTGCCCCAAGCCATGTGCCGGCAACCTCTAGTTCCTCCTACGTCATAATTTCAGTAGTGCTTAGGCGAAGCCCTGCTGAAATAGTTCCTCACCAACATCACCACGCCGTCGTGCTGCTGGAACTCTTCTTCTTCTCCGCTCCCTCTTGCTGGATCAAGAAGGCGGAGATCGTCATCAAGCCGTACGTGTGTTGAACGCGGAGGTGCCGTCCGTTCGGCGCTGGATCGTGATTGGATCGAGGGACGACTTGCGATTTGGATCGCGGAGACGTTCGACTACATCAACCGCGCTTCTTAACGCTTCCGCTTAGCGATCTACAAGGGTATGTAGATTCACTCTCCCTCTCGTAGATGCTCATCACCATGGATAGATCTTGTGTGTGCGTAGGAAAATTTTTGTTTCCCATGCAACGTTCCCCAACAGTGGCATCATGAGCTAGGTCTATGCGTAGATGAGATCTCGAGTAGAACACAAACGAGTTGTGGGCGTGGGTGTATACATATTGCTTGCCGTTACTAGTTGATATTTGATTCGGCAGTATTGTGAGATGAAGCGGCCCGGACCGACATTACGCGTACACTTACGCGAGACTGGTTCCTTCAACTAACATGTAACTTCGTTGCATAAAGATGGCTAGCGGGTGTCTGTCTCTCTCACTTTAGTTGAATCGATTTCAATGAAGAGGGTTCTTTTAGAAGATCAAAAAGCAATCACTACACCACGTTGTGGTTTTGCGTAGGTAAGAACGGTTCTTGCAAACCCGTAGCAGCCACGTAAAATTTGCAACAACAATTAGAGGACGTCTAACTTGTTTTTGCAGGGTATGTTGTGATGTGATATGGCCAATTACATGATGAGATATATGTGATGTATGAGATGATCATGTGTTGTATAGAATATCACGACTTGCATGTCGATGAGTACGGCAACTGGCAGGAGCCATAGAGTTGTCTTTAATTATTGTATGACCTGCGTGTCAATCATTAAGCGCTATGTAATGCTTTACTTTATCGCTAAACGTTAGCTATAGTCGTGGAAGCAACAGTCGGCGCGACAACCTCATGGCGACACGTTGATGGAGATCAAGATGATGGAGATCATGGTGTCATGCCGGTGACGATGGAGATCATGCCGGTGCTTTGGAGATGGAGATCAAAAGCACAAGTTCATGGCCATATCATGTCACTTATGATTTGCATGTGATGTTAATCCTTTTATGCATCTTATTTTGCTTAGGACGACGGTAGCATTATAAGGTGATCCCTCACTTAAATTTCAAGATAAATTGTGTTCTCCCCGAGTGTGCACCGTTGCAAAAGTTCGTCGTTTCGAGACACGCCGTGATGATCGGGTGTGATAGACTCCACGTTCACATACAACGGGTGCAAGCCATGTTGCACACGCGGAACACTCGGGTTAAACTTGACGAGCCTAGCATGTACAGACATGGCCTCGGAACACAAGAGACCGAAAGGTCGAACATGAGTCATATAGTAGATATGATCAACATAAAGATGTTCACCATTGAAACCACCTCAACTCACGTGATGATCGGACTTGAGTTGGTGGATTTGGATCATGTAACACTCGAATGATCGGAGGGATGTCAATTTGAGTGGGAGTTTTTAAGTAATATGATTAACTAAACTCATTATCTAGAACAATAGTCTAAGTTGTCTTTGCTATATTTATGTTGTAGATCATGGCTCGCGCAGTAGCACCCCTGAATTTTAATGCGTTCCTAGAGAAAGCTAAGTTGAAAGATGATGGAAGTAACTTTGTGGACTGGGCCCGTAATCTAAGGATTATCCTTACGGCTTCCCAGAAGGCTTATGTCCTTGATGCACCGCTTGGTGATCCACCCGCTCCAGTTGAGTCTCTAGACGTTGTGAACGCCTGGCAGGCTCGTTCTAATGATTACTCAATAGTTCAATGTGCAATGTTGTATGGCTTAGAACCGGGACTTCAAAGACGTTTTGAACGTCATGGAGCATATGAGATGTTCCAGGAGTTGAAGTTTATCTTTCAGAAGAATGCCCGGATCGAGAGATATGAGATCTCCGATAAGTTCTATACTTGCAAGATGGAGGAGAACGGGTCTATCAGTGATCACGTGCTCAGAATGTCTGGGTACTCCACCCGTCTGGCTGAATTGGGGATGCCCCTTCCGCCAGAGGCTATCACTGACAGAGTTCTTCAATCATTGCCACCTAGCTACAAGAGCTTCGTGTTGAACTATAACATGCACGGGATGAACAAGTCAGTCGCCGAGCTGTTTGCGATGCTGAAAGCCGCTGAGTCTGAAATTCAGAAGGAGCATCAAGTGTTGATGGTCAATAAAACCACTAGTTTCAAGAAAAATGGCAAGGGTAAGAAGGGTAAATCTAAGAAGGGTGGCAAAGCAGTTGCTACTCCTGTTAAGAAACCCAAGGCTGGACCCAAACTAGAAACTGAGTGCTTTCATTGCAAGGGAACTGGACACTGGAAGCGGAACTGCCCCAAGTATTTGGCTGACAAGAAGGCGGCCAACAACAAACAAGGTATATATGATATACATGTTATTGATGTGTACCTTACCAACTCTCGTTGTAGTGCCTGGGTATTTGATACCGGTGCGGTTGCTCATATTTGCAACTCAAAACAGGAACTGCGGAATAGACGGAGGCTGGCAAAGGATGAAGTGACGATGCGCGTGGGAAATGGTTCCAAGGTTGATGTGATCGCCGTCGGCACGCTCGCTCTTCGATTACCATCGGGATTAGTGATGAACCTGAATAATTGTTATTTAGTGCCTGCGTTAAGCATGAACATTATATCTGGATCTTGTTTATTGCGAGACGGTTACTCATTTAAATCAGAGAATAATGGTTGTTCTATTTATATGAGTAATATCTTTTATGGTCATGCACCCAATGTGAGGGGTTTATTCTTATTGAATCTCGATAGTAATGATACACATGTTCATAACATTGATGCCAAAAGATGTAGAATTGATAATGATAATACCACTTTCTTGTGGCACTGCCGTTTAGGTCATATTGGCGTAAAACGCATGAGGAAGCTCCATGCTGATGGACTTTTGGAGTCACTTGATTTTGAATCATTTGACACATGTGAGCCATGCCTCATGGGCAAGATGACTAAAACGCCGTTCTCTGGAATAATGGAACGGGCAAGTGACTTATTGGAAATCATACATACTGATGTGTGCGGTCCGATGAGCATTGAGGCGCGCGGTGGTTATCGTTACTTTCTCACCTTCACTGATGACTTAAGTAGATATGGGTATATTTACTTAATGAAACACAAGTCTGAAACATTTGAAAAGTTCAAACAATTTCAGAGTGAAGTTGAGAATCATCGTAACAAGAAGATTAAATTCCTACGATCTGATCGAGGAGGAGAATATCTGAGTTATGAGTTTGGCAGTCACTTAAGACAATGTGGAATTGTTTCACAACTAACACCGCCTGGAACACCACAGCGTAATGGTGTGTCCGAACGTCGTAATCGAACCTTATTGGATATGGTGCGATCTATGATGTCTCTTGCCGATTTGCCACTATCGTTTTGGGGTTATGCATTAGAGACAGCTGCATTCACTTTAAATAGGGCACCATCGAAATCCGTTGAGACGACGCCATATGAACTTTGGTTTGGCAAGAAGCCAAAGCTGTCGTTTCTTAAAGTTTGGGGATGTGATGCTTATGTCAAAAAGCTTCAGCCTGAAAAGCTGGAACCCAAAGCGGAGAAATGCGTCTTCATAGGATACCCAAAAGAGACAGTTGGGTATACCTTCTACCTCAGATCCGAAGGCAAAGTGTTTGTCGCTAAAAACGGAACATTTCTTGAGAAAGAGTTTCTCTCGAAAGAATTGAGTGGGAGGAAGATAGAACTTGATGAGGTTGTTGAACCTTTACTTCAACCTGAGAGTAGCGCAGCACAGAAAGTTGTTTCTGTGGAGCCTACATTAGCTGAAGAGGAAGTTAATGATGATGATCATGAAGCTTTGGATCAAGTTGCTATCGAACCTCGTAGGTCGACAAGGACGCGTACTGCTCCTGAGTGGTACGGCAATCCTGTCTTAGAAGTCATGTTGTTGGACAACGATGAACCTACGAGCTATGGAGAAGCGGTGATGGGCCCGGATTCCGAGAAGTGGTTAGACGCCATGAAATCCGAGATGGGATCCATGTATGAAAACAAAGTGTGGACTTTGGAAGTATTACCTGAAGGGCGTAAGGCCATTCAGAACAAATGGATCTTTAAGAGGAAGACGGACGCGGACGGTAATGTCACCGTCTATAAAGCTCGACTTGTGGCAAAGGGTTTTTCACAAGTTCAAGGAGTTGACTACGATGAGACCTTCTCACCCGTAGCGATGCTTAAGTCCGTCAGAATCATGTTAGCAATAGCTGCCTTTTTCGATTATGAAATTTGGCAGATGGATGTCAAAACAGCGTTCCTTAACGGTTTCCTTAAGGAAGAGTTGTATATGATGCAACCAGAAGGTTTTGTCGATCCAGAGAATGCTGACAAAGTTTGCAAACTCCAGCGATCCATTTATGGACTGGTGCAAGCATCTCGGAGTTGGAATCTTCGATTTGATGAAGTGATCAAAGCGTTCGAGTTTATACAAGTTTACGGAGAAGCTTGTATTTACAAGAAAGTGAGTGGGAGCTCTATAGTGTTTCTAATATTATATGTGGATGACATATTGCTGATTGGAAACAATATAGAAATGTTGGAAGGCGTGAAGGAATATTTGAACAAGAGTTTTTCAATGAAGGACCTAGGAGAAGCTGCTTTCATATTAGGCATCAAGATCTATAGAGATAGATCAAGACGCTTAATAGGACTTTCACAAAGCACATACCTTGATAAGATTTTGAAGAAATTCAAAATGGATCAGTCCAAGAAGGGGTTCTTGCCTGTTTTGCATGGTGTGAAGTTGAGTAAGACTCAATGCCCAGTGACTGCAGAAGATAGAGAAAAGATGAGTGTCATCCCCTATGCTTCAGCCATAGGCTCTATTATGTATGCAATGCTGTGCACAAGACCCGATGTCAGCCTTGCCATAAGTATGGTCGGAAGGTTTCAAAGTGATCCAGGAATGGAACATTGGACGGCGGTCAAGAATATCCTGAAGTACCTGAAAAGGACTAAGGACATGTTTCTCGTTTATGGAGGTGATCAAGAGCTCGTCGTAAAGGGTTACGTCGATGCAAGCTTTGACACTGATCCGGATGACTCTAAGTCTCAAACAGGATACGTATTTATTCTTAATGGGGGTGCGGTTAGCTGGTGCAGTTCCAAGCAAAGCGTGGTAGCTGATTCTACATGCGAAGCGGAGTACATCGCTGCCTCGGAGGCGGCGAAGGAAGGTGTCTGGATGAAGGAGTTCATGACAGATCTTGGAGTAGTGCCTAGTGCGCTTAACCCAATGACTCTGTTTTGTGATAATACTGGTGCCATTGCTCTAGCCAAGGAACCAAGATTTCACAAGAGGACCAGACACATAAAGCGACGTTTCAATTCCATCTGCGATTACATCAAGGAGGACGACATAAATATTTGCAAAGTGCACACGGATCTGAATGTTGCAGATCCGATGACTAAACCTCTTCCAAGGGCTAAATATGAACAACACCAGAACTGTATGGGTGTTCGATTCATTACAATGTAAATCACATAGTGATGTGAACTAGATTATTGACTCTAGTGCAAGTGGGAGACTGTTGGAAATATGCCCTAGAGGCAATAATAAATTGGTTATTATTATATTTCCTTGTTCATGATAATCGTTTATTATCCATGCTATAATTGTATTGATTGGAAACTCAAATACATGTGTGGGTACATAGACAACACTGTGTCCCTAGTAAGCCTCTAGTTGACTAGCTCGTTGATCAAAGATGGTTAAGGTTTCCTAGCCATTGACATGAGATGTCATTTGATAACGGGATCACATCATTAGGAGAATGATGTGATGGACAAGACCCAAACTACGAACGTAGCATATGATCGTGTCAGTTTATTGCTATTGTTTTCTGCATGTCAAGTATCTGTTCCTATGACCATGAGATCATGCAACTCCCTGACATCGGAGGAGTACCTTGTGTGTATCAAACGTCGCAACGTAACTGGGTGACTATAAAGATGCTCTACAGGTATCTCCGAGGGTGTCTGTTGGGTTGGCATGGATCAAGACTGGGATTTGTTACTCCGTGTGACGGAGAGGTATCTCAGGGCCCACTCGGTAATACAACATCACAATGAGCCTTGCAAGCAATGTGACTAAAGTGTTAGCCACGAGATCTTGTATTACGGAACGAGTAAAGAGACTTGCCGGTAACAAGATTGAACTAGGTATAGAGATACCGACGATCGAATCTCGGGCAAGTAACATACCGAAGAACAAAGGGAACAGTATACGGGATTAACTGAATCCTTGACATAGAGGTTCAAACGATAAAGATCTTCGTAGAATATGTAGGAGCCAATATGGGCATCCAGGTCCCGCTATTGGTTATTGATCGTAGAGGTGTCTCGGTCATGTCTACATAGTTCTCGAACCCGCAGGGTCTACACACTTAACGTTTGGTGACGATTAGTATAGTTGAGTTATTTTGTTGGTGACCGAAGGTTGTTCGGAGTCCGGGATAAGATCCCGGACATGACTAGGATCTCCGGAATAGTCCGGAGGTAAAGATTGATATATGTGATAATAGTGTTGTGATCTTCGGAAAGGTTCCGGAATTCACCGGAAGGGGTTCCGGATGTTCACCGAAGTGTTCGGGTGCAGCAACACTTTATATGGGCCAAAGGGATAAAACCCACGAGGTATTGGAAAGTGCAAAAGGAAGTTTTGCTACTACCTTAAGCGGTACTACCGCTGGTAAAGGCAGTACTACCGCGTAAGCGGTACTACCGCTTGTGTGAAGCGGTACTACCGCTCAAGCGGTACTACCGCTCGTGAGCGGTACTACCGCTTGTGCGCGGTACTGCAGGGATCCGAGTTGGACTCTTTCCCTGCGGGCCAAACCGACCTTGTGCGGGCAAAACCGACTTGGAGGAGGCTTTTACTCCAAGTTTAGACCCCAAGGCTCAACATATAAATAGAGGGGCAGGGCTAGCACACGGGATACATTAGATTGCCCCAAGCCGTGTGCCGGCAACCTCTAGTTCCTCCTACGTCATAATTTCAGTAGTGCTTAGGCGAAGCCCTGCTAAAATAGTTCCTCACCAACATCACCACGCCGTCGTGCTGCTGGAACTCTTCTTCTTCTCCGCTCCCTCTTGCTGGATCAAGAAGGCGGAGATCGTCATCAAGCCGTACGTGTGTTGAACGCGGAGGTGCCGTCCGTTCGGCGCTGGATCGTGATTGGATCGAGGGACGACTTGCGATTTGGATCGCGGAGACGTTCGACTACATCAACCGCGTTTCTTAACGCTTCCGCTTAGCGATCTACAAGGGTATGTAGATTCACTCTCCCTCTCGTAGATGCTCATCACCATGGATAGATCTTGTGTGTGCGTAGGAAAATTTTTGTTTCCCATGCAACGTTCCCCAACAATTTATACATGTGATTGCACTTTGATATATACATTGATGTACTGTGTGTGCCAGCATACTGATCCAGGGATGGCACAGATACACAGAGGCTTGACCGTTTGACGTCGGGTCGCTACATGCGCCGTGTTGGACATTGATATGTCTTGTGGCCACGGCCTTGGCAAGTGAAACATTTGATGGAACTTGTCTTGTCGGTCCCATCGGTTGGAGTCGTTGATGATGAAGCCTTTGGCTTGAAGTTGCTTGTAGTAGAAGGATGACTCAAAGGTGTCGAAGATGACGAAGTTTTCTTGTAACTTGACCTGTCACTGTTTCTTGGAGAAGCTTTAGTCGAGGTAGATGGCGTTGTAGTCGTTGAAGCTTGAGTGTATGAACCGTAGGTCTTGGAAGAGTACTTGGCGTACTTGATGTCATCTTGCACTTGTCGCTCCGCCTTGGTAGCTTCATGCACTAGCTCGAGGAGGTTGTTGTACGGTTGGAAGTCCGCGATTTCTTGACGGGATGGTTGAGTCAATTCAAGAAACGTGCCATAGTTTGCTCCTCATCTTCCATGACATTGGATCGTATCATTGCAATCTCCATTTCCTTGTAATACTCTTCAACGGACTTGGTGCCTTGCTTGAGAAGTTGCAATTTCTTGAAGAGGTCGCAGCTATAGTATGTAGGCACAAAACGCGCTCTCATGACATCCTTCATTTGATTCCATGTGGTGATTGGTGGTTCGCCTTTCTCTCGGCGTCGCTCGATGACTTGCTCCCACCAAATGAGGACATAGTATTGGAACTCAAGGGATGCCATGGCAATCTTCTTTTCCTCTTCATAGTTGTGGAGACGAAATATTTTGTCGACCTTCAATGCCCATGAGAGGTAGTCTTCGGGGTCGGTTCCACCGGAAAACTTAGGCATGTTGAACTTTAGCTTGCCGTAGTGTTGCTCTTCAATGCGTTGGGGGCGATGGTGATGGCGCTCTTGCCGTGGTTGAGGATCTTCAATCGCTTGTTCCTCGTGCTTCGGTTGATTAGCTTGACATTGAGGGCATTGAATTCGTGCACGGTTCCTCATCTCTTGGCGCTCCTCAAGGCGTGCGGCTTCTTCTTGTCACTCTCGTCGAAAAGCCTCTTCTTTTAGACGTACTTGGCGGTTGCGCTCTTGTACGGCGTGAGTTGCTTCACGTAGAGCACGTTGGGCTTCAAGGGCTTGTTCCTCATGGCGTTGTTGCTCTTGTCGAAGGGCGTCACCCTCTTGGTTTTTCTTGATGATCTTGGCATCATGGAGCTTGCTCTTGTTCCATTGGATCATTAGCTTGGTGACGATCTCCTTCACGTTCCTGAAGGCGGTCTTGTAAACCATTGCCATGAAATGGGTTTTGTGGAGCTTGATGATCTTCATGGTCTTGGCGACGATGCGGACGAGCTCGGGGATGGCTTGCATCTGAAGAAGTGTCCGAAGAGTGTCGGCTTGAATGGTGTCGTCTTGATGATGAAAGTTGTAGAAGAGCGGTTGACCATCAAGGCACGGATCTCTTCCATTTGTGATGATAGCTTTTTGTCACGGTAGTCCCTTGTATGTTGCTCGGATTGTCGCAAGTCGGTGGCGAGTTGATCGATGCGGTCGCCCAATGCTTCATTCTCTTGATACAAAGCTCTATGTGCGCCGAATAGTTGAGTCTTTGTGACGTAGTTGTTCGGTTCCTCTTCTTGCTCGTCGAAGAGTGGGTTGGTAGAAGTACTTGGCCTATCCATCATCTCAAGCAAATATGTGAGTGGAAGAAAAGAAAGAACTAGACCAAATGTACCTTATCCAATGTTGAAGATGGATCAATGATCACTCAATAATGTATTATTGAAGTAGCACAATTGGTACCGAATCTTGCCTATTCTCACACCTACACAAGTAAAGCTTTTTGGACTAGCTTGATGAGGATGGTGGCACATAATTTATGCAACTGTTAGCAAGAATCAATAATGTTGAAAGAGATTCACAAATTTTCAAGTGAAACAAGTAGACCAATAGCAATTAGTGGCACACGGAAACACCCACACAGATAGATAAATGGGGTCGTGCAACCAAGGAACGAGCTCAAAATGTGGAATGGAAAATGCTCTCGTTGCACAACACTAGAGAGACGCTAGCACGATTGCTCAATAGGCGAGATACGACACTTGTGCACAAAACCTATGAGAAACGAAACATAACGACTTTCTATCCCAAGTATGCTATTGTAACATCCCAAAATTCTAAATTTTGGAATGTTATATTAACTAAATAAATAGGATTGATTGTTTGATTGATTGACTGAAATTGAGTGAAATTTGAAACTTTTGAAAGTTTAATGAGAGGGAATGAAAGGACTTTCCCAAAACTTTCATTCTTGCAATTGATCTCCTTGAATTCAAATTCAATTCAAACACAAAACCCTGGAGTGAAGATGACATGACTTCTTCCATTAAAGAAATGAAAAGGGTTTTTGAAAATATTTGAATCCCACTTGAAAATAATTCAAATTCAGAAACTTTATGCAACTCAATGATTTTCATGAGGGAAGATAAAATGACTTCTTCAAATTATATGAAATATGAGTTGGAAGTTAAAAGAAAGGATTTGAAAGTGGTTTGAAATTCAAACTCAAACCCAATTTGGAGTTATTTGGTTTTTATTCAATTTATTTTTCTCCAAAAATAAAATATATGGAAAATAAGGTAACATGATTCCCTTCAACAGAAAAATGGAGAAAAATAAATTTGAATTCATTTTGATATTTTAAAATTAGTTTTATTGCATTTTAAATGCAACAATAGCACTGTTTGAATTTTATGAATTTTTTTGGATTTAATTTGACTTTGAAAAATAGTGCATGTTTTAGGAAATATTTTTCTGAAAATTTTGATATATTATATGACTATATAATATTTTCATTTCTATTGTTTATTTTAACTTTTAATTTTCTGTTTTTATTTAAAAAAAAGAAAATTAGACCGAAGCCACCCTAGCCACTAAGAACCAACTGGTCAGGCCGGCCCAGCCCCGCGCGCGCCACCCGAATCCCCTACATGCCGGCCACCCGCTCACCCTCGCTCACCTCCTCCGTCGCTGACGAGTGGACCCCGCCCCTTTCTTCTCCCCCTCGCCCACGCAAGACCGCCCCAGTGCGTGTCTGTCACGCCGCCGAATCCCGAGTCTTCAGGGATTCGATCCTCAGCCTTTCCCCTTGCGCAAGATCATGTCCTATAAATACCCAGCCCTCCCCTAGGTCAACCCCTTTGAAAACCTATTCGTGAAACCACACATATCGTCCGCCGTCGCCGTTTGGATCTCTGCCACCGAAGCTTCGGCCGTCGACGATTCCGACGCCGGTGAGCACTCCCGTGAGCCCCTCCTCTGTACTTCGGAGTAGTCCACTGTTTCGCATCGTTTTGACATGGCCATGATCCTTTTCTTCCACCGCAGCCTCAAGTTCGAGCTCACCCAACCCCGTCGGAGCACCGGAACGCCCGAGCCTCCGCGAGCTCCATCCACTCACCACCGACCTCCCCGAGCTCCAACGCCACCGCCACCGGAACCCCCTCTCCCTTCCGCATCCGAGGGACCCCTCTGCCGACCCCGCCGACGACCGGAGCGCCGCCGCCGCCGACGTCCGAGCCGCCTCGCCGTCGACCGCCTCTCTGTAAGCACCGACAAGCCCCCCCGTTAGATAGCGTATAAACGGCAGAGATTAGATCTTGTTTTTTTTTATTTTTCTTCCCAAACGGTATGCTCTAGTGTTCGGCCGTCCGTCGTATAAGCTAAGCAACAAACACCCTATAGCCGTCCGATCTAGATCTGACCGTCAGTGTAGATTTGTTTTATTTTTATTTTTATTTTTTGAGTCGTTTCCGCTAGTTGCCGGCCGTCCGCTAGTTCATCCCGCAGCGCACACCCCGTCACCCAACCGCGCGCTGCCACGTGGCCACTAGCCGACCCGTAGAGTTTTAGTTTTTTTTTAGAATAGTTTCTGTTTTAGATTTGCTATATCTTTTAGGTTTTAAATCCTTTTTGAATGATTCTTTTTGCATTAGATTAATATTTTCATATAGTTTCTGTAGATGTCAAGTTTGGCCATGTTTGAATAGTTTAAATTTGAATTTGCATGGATTTGCTTCAAGCACTGTTTTGTGAATAACTTGAGTTTAAAAACAGATTTTGACTTGATTCTTTTTGCTCCTGGTCACTTGTGGTTTTGTTTAGCAGTAGGTTTGATTTGGGAAAATTTAGAAAATTTTAAATTAGGGTTTTAGCAAAACAGTACTGTTTTACTTATAGTTTTGTTTTATCCCTAATTCTTTAGCTTTTATTTGTTTTTAATTATTATTTTTTGCAATTTTTGACAAGTTTTACTTTGTTTCTGTTAGGAACAGTAGTCACTTTTATTTGTAGTTAAAATAAATTTATTATTTCGTTTCTTTAGTTTTGTAGTAAAACTTGCATAGGTTATAAATAGAGTTTTATAAAAGCTTTTAAATTGTTTCTTTTTGCTACTAAAAGTTTAAAAAAATACTTCCTGTTAACTTAGTTGTTTTATATTTTCTTTTCTGTTAATTTATTAGTTTAGTATTTTCTTTGTTGTTAAGTTACTTAGGATAAAACTATTTTGTAGTTGAGTCAAAAAGTTTTCTTAGTAGGTTCTTTATAGTTTTCTTGTGTAGTTTTTCCTTGAATTTTAATTGGTGTT
The DNA here is from genome assembly GCA_039707655.1 of Elymus sibiricus. Taxonomy (NCBI): domain Eukaryota; kingdom Viridiplantae; phylum Streptophyta; class Magnoliopsida; order Poales; family Poaceae; genus Elymus; species Elymus sibiricus. The sequence goes on from CM077672.1 coordinate 187,701,158, forward strand.
CTTCAATGGTTTTTATTTATTGCATTTTATTTGTTGATTGTTATTTTGAGTGCTAGAATTGCTTGCTTATGTGAAAGTCATGTTGATATTATAGATTTTCATCGGAGTGACGAATAGTACAATCAGGATTTCTCTGAGAGCGATATAATCTTCATCAACTTACCAGGCAAGTTCACTTTGACCATATTGTTTATACCTATGACTTTAATTGCATTTAGTGTCACCTTTCATAAATCCCTCCAGTAGTGATATTGAATCTTGTAGTTGAGTAGATTGCATGAGGTAGGAACCCACTACCCTAATATCAAGCCTCGGGACGTTGTTTATTTTAATGCTACGCTACTAGTAGACGGGGTTTGGTATTAGTGCCCAGGAGTGGTGTGAGAAGGAGGACTCTATGTCAATGACGACAACTTCATGATGGCATCTTCAAGGCCTGCATCTTCAAGACGTCAAGACTTCAAGATTTCAAGACTCGAGACAAGACTTCAATACACACTACTGGGTGGACTGGTTGTGAGGCACCCTGGAGTACCCAGTGGATGCCTAGTGAGCTGGAGTAGGCCAGTACTCATGAGGAAAGTTTCACCCAGACTCAAAGAGACGGAAGAATACTTCATGCCCGGAAGCTTACCTGTGCAACCGCAAGTCATTATGGGCTCTGGCTTGGTTGACCTTAGTTGTGACCCTGGCTGGGACGGTACTAGCAGATGTAGAACTACGGTAGGATTGGATGAGCACCGGACAGTGGTCAGAGGAACTCTTCGGAAGACCATGTTTCGGTCGTCTTGTTCTCAAACACCCTGAAGTGCGAGAACGTAAAAAGATTGATCGAATCTTGTGGGTAAAGTGCACAACAATCTGCAGAGTTAAAACCTAATCGATTAGCCGTGTCCCCGGTTACGGACAATTTGAGCCTCTGGACTTGGATCTATCTCTGAACTCTCAACACCGGACTGATAACTAATTCTGGGCAACTTATGATACTTGTGGGCTATGAGACATCGGTTGGCGGAACCATGTCATAGTAGATAACTCCGTAGTGAAGACTCTTGATTATTCCTTTGTTGTAGGGAAAATAAAACCAGCTTTTACGCAAAAACTCAGACACAGAGCCACAATGCCATATTGCATATAGAATAGTTTTATCATCTGCTTTTCTTATGGTGATCTTGCCGGTACATTCAATGTACTGACCTACACGGCTGCAACGTATCATGTTGCAGGATTTCGACGACGAGTAAGAGTTACAATATAGGGTTACGGTCTACACTCAACCTGCCGATGGCGTTGATGGGACTCCACACCCGATTGACTGTTTTCCGCTGAGACTTATGAGGTATATATCAGTTTTACGTTATTTATACATGTGATTGCACTTTGATATATACATTGATGTACTGTGTGTGCCAGCATACTGATCCAGGGATGCAACAGATACACAGAGGCTTGACCGTTTGAGGTCGGGTCGCTACAGCTATGTATGTATGATTACCGGTGATTCTCTCACGATGATCCAAGATGATCGGATATGACAATTGATATGCAATGTGGCGATGCTATGGCTATTGCTTACAAGCTCTTTGTTTTCTCTTTGCTTAAAAGTTTTTTTTATATGGCCACTTATGCGAAATGCTCAAACCAAGATAACAATAGTGTATATGCGGGAACAATGTATGACACAAGAGATGATACGACGATATATGCATGCTATGATAGCTATGCGGAACAAGTATCACTATTGTGCACAAGTAACGTTGCCCGAAAATACTCAAATGGCTAGTCTCGATAGGAAAGTGACACAAAATGGGCTCGGGGTTAACAATGCAATGGCAAGGGAGAATATACAAAGATGTCGTCGAGGTTACCGTCCTTGCTTACGGTTGGTGGAGTCAAAATGGTGAAGTGGTCGTTGTCAATGACGAATTCGTGGCGAAGATGAGCGGCGGTGATGTCAGTGATGAACCGTCCCTAAGTAGCCGAAACACATTAGGAAACGGAAACCGCAACTCAAGTTCTCAAATGACAAACAGTCAAAATAGGAGGTGGTAGTGGTTAAGCGATGGTGGTATGCGGATGTATTGGTGGAAACCCGGTCAAAATTGGCGAAGTTTGGTTTAAAGGGTGGTGGTGGAGGCGTTTGTTGCTGTCAAGGGCCGGATGTCCGGGCGTCGGGCCGGATGTCCGGGGACACGGGCCGGATGTCCGGGTCCTCAGATCCATGGACGAACTCAATGAAAAAATGGGGGAAAAGAAAAATTAGGTCAAAATTCATGGAATTACGTGGATGGAAATTGGGGAAAAGTGGAGGGAAGCTAGATCCACTAGTAACACAGCAAATCCATGGATCAAATTCAACAAAACATCATCCAACCAACAAATCACAAAAAAATTTGGTAGGACTATTTTCGTGGGGATTTTCAAAATTGGGACAAAACAAAGCAAAATTAGGCTAGAAAACGATGGGGAACTCCAAAATCGTGATCAACCTAATCTCTGATCCATGATGATGTAGGGTGGAACCCTAATGGTGTCAATCTTTCACGATTGGAGAGGATCCCGCGAAGAGATTCATGATCCAAAGTCAAAACAAGAGGATACACGGTAGCTAGTTCATCCCAATCCGTGAGGAGAGAGGTCTTGAATCCGTGGAGGATCTTCCCTAAAAGGGGTCTTGAATCCACTTGGGGGATCTTCTCACATGGAGGCCTTGATCTCCATGGGAGTAGGGGTAAGTGGATGAGCAAAGCTCTATCTCAATGAGCTAATCCTTTGCTAACCCTAGAGGGAGGAGGGAGAGGTACTTTGTGATGGGTTCAATCTTGCGGTGCTGTATCCCAGTGACAAAGTAGGGGACAAGACACATATTTGTATTGTTACCATTAAGGATAAAACGATGGGGTTTATTCATATTAGTTGAGTTTACTTTGTCTACATCATGTCATCTTGCTTAAGGCGTTACTCTGTTTTATACTTAATACCCTAGATGCATGTTGGATAGCGGTCGATGGGTGGAGTAATAGTAGTAGATGCAGGCAGGAGTCGGTCTACTTGTCTCGGACGTGATGCCTATATACATGATCATTGCCTTGAATATCGTCATAACTATGCGCTTTTCTATCAATTCCCCAACAGTAATTTGTTCACCCACTGTATGTTATGTGCGAGAGAGAGAAGCCTCTAGTGAAAACTATGGCCCCCGGGTCTACTTTATCATATATAAAAACACCAAAAATACCTTGCTGCACTTTTATTTATTTTATTTTGTTTTGCAATTTATCTTATTACCTACCACTACAAGATTTAATCCTTGCAAGTAACCGCCGAGGGGATTGACAACCTCCTTGTTTGCGTTGCTTGCAAGTATTTGCTTTCGTGTGTGCAGGTGCTGCTAACGAAGTTCTGTGTGGTTCTCCTACTGGATTGATAACCATGGTTCTTAACTGAGGGAAATACTTATCTCTACTGTACTGCTTCATCCTCTCCTCTTTGAGTAAATCCCAACGCAACTCACAAGTAGCAATCCTCCCGAGTCATCACTATGCTCGTTGTACCGAAATCCTCGTTACCGGTTTTGTTCTTCTTTCTCGTTATTGTGCTCTGGCATCCCTGTGATGAAGTCATGTGTGTCTGGCCAGATGATGATTGATGTCGTCACACCGAGAGGGCCCTAAGATTATCTCTCCATCGTCGGAGGAGCAAATCCCACTCTCGAGCTATCCGGTCACTTGTCAAACTTTCCGATGAACCTGTAAGTTGTCGTTATGAACACCATGTTACCGGTGACGTTTGACCAACCCCAAAGCCCATCGTACGATAAGAAGTGACCACGATACTCTCATGGTCTAAGGAGAAATATCACATGTTAACACTCCGTGTTTTTACAATTGAATGCAGACGATATTAACTCAATTCATAACAAACAAGATTTGTTCGATTCAATATGATCGTTCTTCCAACGTCATAATCTCAATGTTGTTTTAGGACTATCATTACACTTAACGATATCCTAAGATCTGGAAAACATGATCACCAACTGAAGGGTAACGCAGCAGAAAACAAAAATTTCCGGTACTGCGAGCACGCCCAGGATCACTATGGAGATGCATACAAGGTTTGATCTGATCGTTACCGACTCGTAGCGCATCGGAAGTAGAGTCGATGAAGATCATCGGTGCAGATCCCCGCAGCTAGGATTTACAACCTCCCAACCGCGAGGATGTACTCCCTCGTCAGCCCCTCAGACAGTTCCTCTGACAGCCCTCCGGGAGGCGGTCGGACAGTCCCCCGGACGATGTCTTGGACAGCCCTTCGGGAGGACCCTCGAAACTCGGACAGTCACTCGGACAGCCCTTCGGGAGGCACTCTCGAACAGCCCCTCAGGCAAAAAGATCGAACCTACGACCTCTCTATGGGGTTGCACACATACGGTGTCATCTATCCAGCAGGGCTTCGCCGTCCAGAACTAGTTCCCACCGGAACCCAGACAGCCTTTCGGCTCTACGAAACTATTTCGCGGGGAGGGAGAGAGAAGGCCAGATCATGCATGGCATTTGTATGTGAGAAAGAGTGAGTGTGGAGAGTGCATCTCCACCTCTATTTATAGGAAAACCCAAGGGGTAGGGTGGCTCTCATCCATCCATGTCATCCCCAAGATATTTTGGAGCAAAGCCCAAAAAGGTGGCTTTCAAAAAAAGTAACCATAAAGTGATTTTCACTATTCACGGAAACATTTTTCCACAACCGTTAAATCCGAAAATATTTCTGTAGGTCTTAGAACATTTCCAGTACCCACTAAAATAATTTTGGACGCGTTCCGAAACAATTCCGGATTAGTGATTTTCATCAGCGAAAAGCAACCAAAGCGGTTCCGGCAGCTCCGGAACATTTCTGAGTTTTTTCTCCGGAAAAATCCCAGAAGTTCCCAGAGCAATTCTGGCACCCTCTAAGAATTTCCAGGCGTGTGTCGAAACCATTTTGACTTAATGGTATACCCTGAAACAACTTTTCAGTTTTACCGAAACTATTCCGGTGTTCTCTCTCCGGAACTCTTCTGTTGTCTCCAAAACTTTTCCGGTGACTTTCTCTGATCCTCCCTGTCTAGTATTCAACAGATAGATGACCCTTAAGTGTGTGACCCTATAGGTTCGGTGAAGTATAGACATGACCGGAACACTTTCCAATCAATGATCAACATCGGAGCCGTGGACACCCATATTGACCCCTATACCCACACGAATAAATATTCGAGTGAACCTCCAGTTGCCGTGTGCTATTCCTGTTGCTTCGCGATATGTTACAAAACCCGAGGTGAGATTTATCGGCATCCCCGTGGATCAACAACTTGTCCACTATGCCAGTTACCTCGTTGTCGGTTTTGTTCTCTTTTCTCGTTTCCGTGTTCCGGCATCCCTGTGATCAAATCACCTTGTGTCTGGCCAGACGATGGTGGATACCGTAACACCGAGAGGGCCCAAAGAATATCTCTCCATCGTCGGAGGAGCAAATCCCAATCTTGAGCTATCAAGTCCCTTGTCATACTTTCCCATGCACCTGTAAGCCGCCGTAATAGACACCCAGTTACGGATGACGTTTAACAAACCCCAAAGTTCATGAATCAAGCATGAAGGAACTCGATACTCTCATGGTCTAAGGAATTATGCAAATGTTAACTTTCTCTGTGTTATTAACCATAACTTGTGGTGAATGTATCTCATAGCATAACATCAATCGGGTCGATTCAACACAAGTGTTCTTCTAACATCGTGTCCTCAAATTGCCGGCATAGTCATGCCCATGATCAGGAAAACAGAACCATCATGCAACACTTGAGCTAGTCTTAGAGGCCAGATTAGGAATACATTTTACCGTTTATTATTCCACACGTGCATATGAGTCTTCCTCCGAGCCTCGTGGTTATTGCAGACTCGAGAACCATAGCAGTTATAGCACGGAATATAAACATAATTAGGAACATGGGGATAAATAATAACATTTATTATTGCCTCTAGGGCATATCTCCTACAGACTCCTACTTGCACTAGAGTCAATAATCTAGTCAATGCTAATGCACTTTACACCTATGGCATACCGGTGTAATATATGCTTCGCTTGTGGTATAGTTTACGTCTAACGGACCTGACATCTTCAGTTCCATGTGTATCTTTGCATATCCTCGCGTTTTCACGCTTTCACAAAATACATATTTTGTGTGGACTTGGCTTTGTATATATGTGAATCACAGGTCAAACCTTGATTCCTCAGACTGAGCTATGGAGCAACTATCTGCAATAGTGTCCCATTGACCAAAGCCATCTTGGAACCATACTAAGTTCATGAATGAACTATATGATTCAACATCTTCTTTGTCGCTTCCAAAGCGTCAACATACTTAGCCTTTGTTATAGAATTCGCCACAGTAACCTGTTTGGAACAATTTCCAACTACCGTACCACCATATTGTGTATTACACAAAACCCTTAACTTAAATCGAAAATCGCTTGGAGCATTGATGAAGACTGTATCGATGTAACTTCTTACAACAAGCACTTCATAATCTCTGCTTGCGAGAAAACATGTCATCAGTGCTACTTTAGTACTTAACAACATTTTCACTGTTGTCCCATGATCAGTACTTTGATCACTTTGGTATCTATACTCGCAACTCCTTGGGAGCACTGGACATATCTGGTTGTTTTACATAACATGGAATACATGATTAATCCAAACACAAAGGTGTGTGGAATATCCATCATGTATTTTTCTCATCAGTGTTTTGGGACACCGAGTCTTGCAAAAACTCTTTCCATGTGACATCGGCAAGAAAACCTTGTTGGTATTCTCACGCTAAACCATTTTAGCATCTTGTCAATATGTATTTTGGCTTAGCCCTATTAGGTAATTTTATCTTCATAGATAATTATGCCTAATAACAAGGCTATTTAGCCCAAGCACTTCATTGAAGAAACTATTTTTCAATGAAGTGCTAATTCGTGTCAAGAAATTTATATTATTTCCAATCAACAATGTGTCAAGCACACAAGATTTCAGAAATATTATCATGCTCCCACTTAATTTCTTGTTTCCACAAGCATCTTCGCTATCCATTGATGAAATCAAACTCTTTTGACTATTTCATCAAAACGAAGATTCCAACTCCATTTTGCTCTCTTTTGTCCATTGCTGGAACTTTGAAGTTTGCACATTCACTAGCATCCTCTGGATTGACAAAATACCTTGGACTGTATCAGATGCAAGTCCTAGGTTGCATTTCCATCTCATGGAAATCCTTTTGTTATCCATGTATCATATCTCATGTTTGAAATATGTATTAATTGCTAGTTTAACCCGAACCGACTTTAAGCATCACTACGGAGAGGCAATCTCGCCGTAGTTTAATTCCTTGAATTTGTTATAAGCAACAAGTCGAGCTTAATGGATAAAACATTTTTACCCGTATCAGTTTGTAGTTCCATTCCAATTCGTTAGACTCCAAGTCTTTCGAAGGGTTTATCAAGATATAATCTTGAATCATTTGTATGGAAACTATCTCAGATTATATTGGCATTTAGCCAATTCCGGAGTCAGGGCCCATCATCGCTTCCTTGATTATCATAGGTATACTGTTGTCTAACAACAATATCTCATTTGCGCACCTGAGAGGTTTGCACGAGTTTTGCCTACGTGGTTCAGCTGCAAGTTTGACCGAAGTCCATATATCTCATATAGAGGCTTCCGTATCAGTCGCAGTAGGAAACTCTAGAATCACTTCCAAGGTTCCTTTCCTTTGATCTGATGACGAAGATACTGTTATCTCATCGAGTTGCACTGTCCTCCCACTCACCCTTTTGAAAAAACCATTTTCTTCAAAATCATACCGTTCTTTGTGGCAAACTTTTGCCTCGGTACAGTGAGGGAGGAATACCCAATTACTTGGGATAACCTACAAAGTAACACTTGTCTAATTTGGAATAGGTTTGTAAAATTTTTACACAAGCCCCATATTCCAAATGTTAAGAAAAGATAAAACATGGTTGGGCGTACCATACCATGGCGTCATTTCAACAGACCCGATGGAGCTCTTTTTAGTGTAAAAGCCACAGTCTCTAAAGCATTACTTTAAAAGGGATAATGGCAAATTGATTTATGTCACCTTTGATCTTACCATGTCATAAATGGTTTGATTACATCTTTATGGACATGACACTCACAGTGGTGTTCCGGGAGTTGTAAGTTATGAAACTCTTTTCACAACTCATCAGACATTTGCTAAACTTGTAACTCAAATATTCCTTTCAGGAATCTAATTGCAGAAACATGATTTTCTTGTTACAATAATTTCTACTTCATATTGAGAACCTTTCGAATGATTTCAAAAGATCCAGACTTACGCCTCATCAAGAAAATATCAATATATCTACTTGACTCAATTTTTGAAGATAGACAAATCCATTGCTACCAACAACATTTGTCGGACTACACACATCAAAATGTATGATTACCAATAAGTTCGTTGCTCATTCCTTATGGCCTGTGAACATTTTTTCAGTCACTTCACTTTTTGGAGGAAAGTTGCAAGTGTCAGATGATTCATAATCAAACGACTTCGAAATCCATCATTATGGAATTTCTCCATGCGGGTTTCTCCAATGTGACCAAATGCAGTGCCACACATATGTGGTATTCCTCTAGTCTTGCGACATTTAGCGTCAGTGTTATGGATGTATAATATTACCATCAATATTCATAACATACATCCCATCCATGATGGAAGCATGGCCCTTATGCTATTCATAATACCGAACAACAATTGTTCTATTATGAACAACCCTATTGCAACAAATTTTATGCAATGGGCTAGAGTGTATGAAACTCCAAAACGAATTATGAAAGTAAATGCAGAGGTGATATATTATTATCAATATTCATAACATACATCTCATTCACAATGAAAGTATGACCCTTATGTTATTCATAACACCGAACATCAAAAGTTCTCTTATGAACAACCTTCTTGCAAGATACTTTATGCAATGGGCTAGAGTGTATGAAACTCCAAATTGAATTATGAAAATAAATACATGGGTAATACACCGATGGAAGGCATAGCAACTTTTACTATGTTCCCAACATGTATTTTAAACCTCATTACCGGCTAGTCTTTTAGGCTGTAGTAGTTCTTGCATCGAGTTGCAACAGAATGCAATCGAGCGGGTATCTCTGCGAGCAGCTCACAATACCCAAGAATCAGTGATTAACATGTTTAATCATAATTCCCAAGAACTATTTCTTTGACTAGCCTTCTATACATCAATAACTTGTATGACATTCATACATGAGCTGGATATTCCAGTCTTCTCTCTTTTTGCCTTTACTCTTCTAACAGTTTTACTTCCAATATTTCTCCTACTATCAGAAGAAGCACCAAACTTAAGAGTGGCGTTAGCCCCGGACTTCCTAGGTATGTAAGTCACACTAACACCCTTTGGACATTTCCTTTCTCTTTAAGTTGTTGTTTTATTCACCTTCATCACATGACAGGCGTTCTTCTGGATCCCTCTTGTATTAGTCTAATGCATAGTAAACACTTTTACTAATAGTTTGCAAAACAAACATTGCTTTGGATATCCCATATCTTTTAGCCTTTGTTTGTCTCTGAAAATGATTTTCAGTTTCCATGAATATCACATAACTATCCCAAACTTTTGAAGTTCGGGTCTCATGGAAGCAAACATATTGCACTTAACTGTAACGGAATTCTAGCTTTTGGATCGAAGGACGAGAGTCACATCATCCATAGCATTAGCGGGAGAATACCGAAAGCATGCGATAGGACAAAGTCCTTCTCGGCACTCTTGAGGACAATCCTCACAATACGTTACCAACCGTAAAGTTTATAACCAGATAAATAACAACTTATTCAATTTTAATAGGGAAGGTGGAAACGCGAGCCATTATTCTATAACTATTATGCAAATCACACTTAGACTATGTTCATAATTAATTGCACTAAGAATTAAAAGAATTAATTCTAAAGTGCGCTGCCACTCAAATCAATATCTCTCATAATTGATTGTGAGTGATTCAAGACCCATATTACAATTCAACGCCAAGGATGTATCCATCTCAAGTGACGAGAATTGCAATCAGTAGGCCAACTTGCCAATCACATCTCTATGTGACTCTTGTTCATCTTTCGATGCGTGTGTTCTGAGCTCATGACTTTCATGCCTGAACGTCAAGACAACCAAGTGATCTCACTGCGAGGTCTCAACTCACCCACCTCATACTTCTCTAATCGTTCGTACCCATGTATCCATGTGATACCCCGAAGAGATAGGTGCCGTGATGGTGCTACACTTGGGAGAACACTAACTACTTGATATTTTTTTGAGAGATCACCCTAATAAAAAGCAACTACCACGCAATCAAGAAGGGTGCATCAAAAGGGATAAACATCTCAGGCAATTCATAATAGCATGATATGGTATAGCCCTTTCTGACGGAGAAGTCTTCCATTTCTTCGTCTTCGGCATTCGCATCGGTGTTCACCTTCACGAAGTTTGCCACCACTTTGTTGATGCACCAGATGATATTGCTATCTCTATAGCTAATAAAATAATGCATTACAACAAGGTTGACACGCAGGTCATTTAAAGTGACAATCATATGGCTCCAGCCATCATGCCGAATCATGACACGCAGGTCATGTTAATTTACATTATATAGTCATCTCATACATAATCAAATTAATATGAGACCTGCTATACCACATCACATGCACATCTTATGTCATCCTGCAAAACCAAGTTAGATGCCTCTAATCGGTTTATGCAAAATTTTATTTTGCGTGGCTTCTAAGGTTTCGAAACAAACCAAAGCTACCTACATCCATCATCAAGCATGATTATTCTAGTCGCTAGATTAACTTTGCGGGGTGTATGAAACACGAGATAATAAAATCTCGAGCCCCATACTGAACTTCGTCATACGCATGACCCCCGTGCAGATCATATCTACATTGCCCTTTTGTCTGCGAAATTTCATCTTTCTCTCTAACTATGGTGGAATTCAACGAACTGTTAGCACTTCGTTGATCAATCAGGATCGCGGATTGCCAGAAATTTGAAACTCCACCATGCGGTTATCAAGATCAGAAATATGCAAATTCCAGGGAAGCAATAAGAACATCGGGTAACAGATTTCATCTGCTACCCGCACAAATAAATTTCAGTAATAGAACTCATCTACAACAAATTATATTGTGCAATACCCATACATCTCTATGTATTCTAGATCGTAACCTGCATCTACGCATAGCACGGCTCATGATGCCACTGAAGGGTAACGCAGCAGAAAACAAAAATTTCTGGTACTGCGAGCACGCCCAGGATCACTATGGAGATGCATACAAGGTTTGATCTGATCGTTACCGACTCGTAGCGCAGCGGAAGTAGAGTCGATGAAGATCGTCGGTGCGGATCCCCGCAGTTAGGATTTACAACCTCCCAACCGCGAGGATGTACTCCCTCGTCAGCCCCTCAGACAGTCCCTCGGACAGCCCTCTGGGAGGCGGTCGGACAGTCCCCCGGACGATGTCTCGGACAGCCCTTCGGGAGGACCCTCGAAACTCGGACAGTCACTCGGACAGCCCTTCGGGAGGCACTCTCAAATAGCCCCTCGGGCAAAAAGATCGAACCTACGACCTCTCTACGGGGTTGCACACATACGGTGTCATCTATCCGGCAGGGCTTCGCCGTCCAGAACTAGTTCCCACCGGAACCCAGACAGCCTTTCGGCTCTATGAAACTATTCCACGGGGAGGGAGAGAGAAGGCTAGATCATGCATGGCATTTGTATGTGAGAAAGAGTGAGTGTGGAGAGTGCATCTCCACCTCTATTTATAGGAAAACCCAAGGGGTAGGGTGGCTCTCATCCATCCATGTCATCCCCAAGATATTTTGGAGCAAAGCCCAAAAAGGTGGCTTTCCAAAAAGGTAACCATAAAGTGATTTTCACTATTCACGGAAACATTTTTCCGCGACCGTTAAATCCGAAAATATTTGTGTAGGTCTTAGAACATTTCCAGTACCCACTAAAATAATTTTGGACGCGTTCCGAACCAATTCCGGATTAGTGATTTTCATCTGCGAAAAGCAACCAAAGCGGTTCCGGCAGCTCCGGAACATTTCCGGGTTTTTTCTCCGAAAAAATCCCAGAAGTTCCCAGAACAATTCTGGCACCCTCTAAGAATTTCCAGGCGTGTGCCGAAACCATTTTGACTTAATGGTATACCCTGAAACAACTTTTCAGTTTTACCGAAACTATTCCGGTGTTCTCTCTCCGGAACTCTTCCGTTGTCTCCGAAACTTTTCTGATGACTTTCTCTGATCCTCCCTGTCTAGTATTCAGCAGATAGATGACCCTTAAGCGTGCGACCCTATAGGTTCAGTGAAGTATAGACATGACCGGAACACTTTCCAATCAATGATCAACATCGGAGCCGTGGACACCCATACTGACCCCTATACCCACACGAATAAATATTCGAGTGAACCTACAATTGCCGTGTGCTATTCCTGTTACTTCGCGATATGTTACAAAACCCGAGGTGAGATTTATCGGCATCCCCGTGGATCAACAACTTGTCCACTATGCCAGTTACCTCGTTGCCGGTTTTGTTCTCTTTTCTCGTTTCCGTGTTCCGGCATCCCTATGATCAAATCACCATGTGTCTGGCCAGACGATGGTGGATACCGTAACACCGAGAGGGCCCAAAGAATATCTCTCCATCGTCGGAGGAGCAAATCCCAATCTTGAGCTATCAAGTCCCTTGTCATACTTTCCCATTAACCCGTAAGCCGCCGTAATAGCCACCCAGTTACGGATGACGTTTAACAAACCCCAAAGTTCATGAATCAAGCATGAAGGAACTCTATACTCTCATGGTCTAAGGAATTATGCAAATGTTAACTTTCTCTGTGTTATTAACCATTAACTTGTGACGAATGTATCTCATAGCATAACATCAATCGGGTCGATTCAACACAAGTGTTCTTCTAACATCGTGTCCTCAAAGTTTATGACATAGTCATGCCCATGATCAGGAAAACAGAACCATCATGCAACACTTGAGCTAGTCTTAGAGGCCAGACTAGGAATACATTTTACCGTTTATTATTCCACACGTGCATATGAGTCTTCCTCCGAGCCTCGTGGTTATTGCAGACTCGAGAACCATAGCAGTTATAGCACAGAATATAAACATAATTAGGAACATGGGGATAAATAATAACATTTATTATTGCCTCTAGGGCATATCTCCTACACCAACAACACTTGAGCTAGTCTTAGAGGCGAGACTAGGAACCTTTATTTTATCTGTTTATCATTTCACACGTGCATATGAGTTTTCCACTGAATCGCATATTCCAGGATCATAGCTGTTATAACATGAAATATAAACACTTAATTATGAATATGGAAATATAATAATACAATATTATTGCCTCTAGGGCATATTTCCAACATCCAACACTATCGGGGAATTCTTGCAGTCAGTCTTGGCCTCCACGGTGACCAGCGCCAGATCATTGATGGCATCAACCTCCAAGTGCTCCTGATCAACCATCTGCTCATCCTCGTCGTCCAAATTAATCGCTAGATTCATGTCTATCTGAGCAGGATGAGTGATTATCTCCAAACCCCGCTGATAGCCCTCCTCTTGTGGATCCTGGTCCTGTGCAATGATGTCCAAACCCCCCCTGATAGCCCTCCTCTTGTTCATCCTCCTGTGCGATGATCTGCAACCCTCCTGGTAGCTCTCCTCTTCTTCATCCTCCTCCTCGTCGCTAACCTCCTCCTCTGTCACCTCGTCGACGACCTGGATAAGACACAAATTCACCGGCCCTTCCACCTCTCGATTCGGCGAGGAGAGGCGGGAGCAGTACTCGTACCAGCGGGCTCGCTGTCTACGATCTGGAGACTCCATCACCTCTTCCATTGCCCACAGGAGAATCTCAATTGGGACTGCCCCCTTGCATTTAGGAAGTAACCGCTTCCGCTCGTCCGTCGTCACTTCCAACGCCAGGCCCAGCGAGTGCATCACGAGAGATTTGGCGCTCGAAAACTAGGAGCATATCTCCTTGCACTTGGCCAGCAAAAGCTCATCCCCGGCGCAAAACAAATCCATCGCCCTCTCCCAGCTTTGACCTGCTTGCCATCAATCAAACACCAATTGGAAAGAATTAAAAACGAATTCAGTTATTCTGATCAAATTCACCACAAAACAATCTAAAATGGCCTCCATTCAACAAAACCTAATTTCTAGGGTTTTCAATTTCAAAACTAGCTACCACTAGTACCGCTGGCAGGAATCCAATCCTAAATAGACGTCCACACTGATTGCTAACTGGAGCAACTCGGCGCATGACAATTCAATTGCTCAATCGCCCATTCAATCGACTTATAACCGAATCCTAATTTCTAGGGTTTCGATTAGAAACGTACCGGTCGGCCAACGATCTCCAATGGTTCCGGCATATGGGAGGAAGGGCTGCCTGTTAGAACCACGACGTCATGCCATCGAAACTCGGGCACACGGCCAGAGTGGCCGGCGGGGCTGCGGATTGGGCGGCGGGGCTGCGAGGGGGCACGGCGGCGGCGGCATGGGTTTGGATGGATGCGGCGGCTCACTCTAGGCTGGGCTGATTTAGGCAAAAGAAAGTGATAGGTCAACGAGCCAGGTCCCACTCGTCATAAACTGTCACGGCCACGGCCCACCTATCATACCCGGCCCACCTGTCCTAAGATCACCGTCCCCACGCGTCAGTAACTGAGCAGGTAACGGTCAACTGCTTTGACCAGACGACAAGGCTCCGTTTGGATCTTTGTGACCACGAGGCATGTAGTGGAGGGCAAAAGTGAGCACAAATTAGAGGGTTGGGCAAAACTGAGTAGAACTAAGGGAGGAGGGGCACAGAAATAGAAATCCCATTATTTATTTATAAGTTTGTTATCAGGCACATATTGTTCGTATTTACAAAGCAAGCATTTTGGCTTTGGGCTTTAGGGCTTAGCAATCAGGGTTTAAGGTTTATGGCTTATTGTTTAGGGCTTAGGGCTTAGGGTTTAGGGCTTAGGCCTTAGGGTTTAGTGTTTAGAGTTTAGGGTCTAGGGCTTGTGGTTTACGTTTATGGATTAACGTATGTAGGATTTAGGGTTCATTTATCTAATATGACCTTTTGGGCTTAAGTTTCGAGGTTAAGGTTTAAGTTGAGCATTTACATTAGGGAGATATCCAATATCAGCAATATTCTTTAATCTTTGGTGGGAAGAGTATTCAGATTAGAAGGTACATAGTACCGTTATTCTGCCTTTACAGTTTTGTTTCAGAATTTGCATTTAATTTTGCCGTTCTTATATATTGTAGTTCATTAAGCTGCGGTATAGTTCTAAATACTTATTGTTGAACATTCTTTTAAACACAATCATTGTTGTTTCATAACTTTTCAGCTACAAATCAATTTAGTGATCAACTCTCACTATAGTAGTATTCTTATTTACAGATTAACTTTTAGAAAACAATTCTTTAAAATTAAATTCGTGACCTACATTGATGTTATGCACATGAATAAATGTCCAGCAATTGATTTGGCTCACAATGTTCTCAATCATAAACTTGGATTGTTCACAATGTTAATATCTGAAACAATATGTGAATTTTTTTTATTGTTTAGAAAAACAACAGAAATTTAAAGACATAAAGATGATTAATAATATTAAATTACTATTATATTCTAATCTAATCTAGTCCAACCATTCATTTACCAGAATTATATGAACATGCCTAAGTACGCAACTATACAAATAAATACCAAAAAAACAAATATTAGGTTCATTTTAAGTTTCATTACCTGTAACGTCTTCGTAAACCGTCTGAATATAAAGTTTCAGCAACGCTAACTTATTACATGTAGTGCCAGTTACTGTACCTGTAGTGTAAGATACAATTCATCCTAATGCAAATATCGAACACAAAAATTGTTCTAGGATGAAAAAAATAAAAATAAAAGGAACAAAGAACAACATTAACAACGAAATTTCCGACCGTTCATATGTTTGAAGAGCTTGAATCCGTCCCTTATCCTACCTATATATCCTACCTACAATTCACCCTAATCCAAATCTCTGTTGTTTAGCTAATAAAATCAAGCTTTTCAAAGAAATTTGTCCCTTACCCTACCTATATATGCTGCATGTCTTCTTATCTTCTAGCGCTTAATATGCAAGGACCGATTCAAAGTACGCTTAACCATGGACGTTTCGTGAAAGAGGAAGATTAGAAGAAACAAGAACTAAGAAGAACAAGATAAGAAAGGCTTAATGAATAATGGTATAACTTCTACTTCATATTTATGAAGAAGAAATACGTTGATAACCTATATCTATATCAACCAACCTTCCAATAGAAGTCCACTTGCATTGCTGATAATTTGTATCTATAGCAAGATGCGAACTAGAAAGTGAGGGATACCAACGAAGAAGAACAGTGGAAGAAGAGCTACCTACATGTACTGCGAATGGATAGTTTTTCTTGGGACTTGTATATGTGCAGATACACTTACCGTATATACCCCACGCCAACAGTTATCTGGCCCCACGGAAAAACAGATATACGAAAAGATATACATAACATTACAGACAAATACGAAGTGTTATACAACATAAAAAGACTATATACACAAACATATGTGCGAATCTTGGCGCACATCAACGACCCAGAAAGTGTGTGCCCCCGCAGTTGCATGCCCTAAATCCTCTCCTGGTTCTCCCATCATTTTGAACAGTTGGGGCTTAATTCCACCCACACCAACGCGTGGTGTCTATTCACCACATTGATGAGTGGTGGTTCTCAATTGTAAACGCGCATGGGACTTTGTATCCACAGGGACTTGAACCCATACTACACGAGGCCATTTATAGAAGACACTTATAACTGGTAATGACAGTAAGCAAAGCACTGGCATTGATAACATATTTTCTAGTGGATATTTTTTTGCTTGCACATCGTTGCTTTCCGGAGTAAAACGGGTCATGGTGCACCGTGTCAGGTGGTGGGCTTAGGCATTCATTTCTTTTAGACCTAAATTTATTATCCAAAATTTTCTAGTTGTTCTTATTTTAATATTTTACATCGCAATTATTACGCATTTTGTAAGACCACATTCGGGCTGGCTGCTCTCTACGCTCTAAACTCGCCCCACAGACAACCACAAATCTTGACAACACACTTTATTCTCACTTTGGGAACTGAGGCCCACCTCGCTACGGAAAAGGGAAAGATCCTCATACATCTCAATATTGTTCTCCCTCAAGCATGTTTAACGGAGTGGTTTTTTTCTTGAGAATAATGGAGTGCTTTATGTGATAAGTTGCAATCTTATTCGTACTATCAACCCACTTTAGCAATCATCAGTCTCCCGGTATTACACCTTCTTTAATGGATCATTCTCTTTAGTTCTTTAAGAAATTATCATATATTTAGTTCAAAAGAAAATCTATATGGTTAAAAATGCTACGCATGTTGTAAGTTTTCTACCAGTGCCAGTTCTAGCCACTAGGTCAAACGATCACCATGTTAATTGAAAACCCTAACTGTTTTTGGAAAAATGGGTGCACATTTGTTAATTTGCTAAAGTATTTTAAGACGTCTCTAGTTTATTTCTATGTATTTTATGTTTCATTCCTTATTTCTAAATCTTCTTACTTACTTTAGCCGTGGTGAGTTTTATCAAACCAACTCATCTAGACGGCGACAACACCAACATTCTCGAAGGCTCTAAGCATGGTCTTTATTAGTCGACACACTTCACATGTGATCTTTTGGCAGATAATGCCGCTACTACACAACATCTATGTAAACTGTTGTTGGTATGCTTTGATTTTTCATAGTTTAAGTTCGAAATTATGAAGTAGAAAAGATGTCACCAGAAAGGGGTGAATAGGGCACCATGATTTTTTTAAATTTAGTTCATTTAGAGAAGTGACAATATAAAGATCCTCTAAATGCAAGTACATGAATCAACATATACTGCAAGATTACTCTAGCAACTAAGATAAACAAGGTTTTTTGAACTAGTAATATAAACAAGGTAAACAAGGCTAGAAATAAAAGAAGCACAAGTTAAAACAGGTAGGATATGGATAACTAAAAGCGGAGGCACATCACGATGCCATGATGTTTCCCCAAGTTCAAGTCCTTGGGAGACTCCAATCTTCGTCCAGAAGACAAACAAATCATACAAGGATCACAATGACCTAGCTGTTTTTCCCTAGAGACTCATCAAGACGTGTCCATCAACAGTGAGGTGCAGTGGTGACTTCGTCAAGCTCAAGATCTACTGGCTCATTCTTTTGGAGGCGCTCATAATGATAGACTGTGTGTGTTCATGGAGATGAGTGCACATGTGTGTTTGTGAGCGTTTGCATATGTATTGTGCCACTGTTCATAGATCTTGAGACATTATCCGGGCCTTTACAAACTTGGGCAAATCAAAGCCAAAGTGCTCCCGGCAAACTCCAATCGTCTAGGATTCCCTTTGCCCCCGAGTGGAACCGAATGAAACAAGGTAGAGGGCCCAAGACTAAGGATGCAATACACATGGGTTAGGTGCAAAAACAATGAAAATGGTAGTTTGCCACACTTCTTATGCGTCCCTATCAGCCACGTCAGCGTCATTTTCACCATCGCGATGATTTAAGATTGAATTGGGTCACTCGTACAAGTCCAATAGGAGGGTTTTTTCTACGTTTGTAGAGGACGAGGATTAAAGTTAGGAGAGAATATCCAGTGAAATCCATGAAAAAACATATTTAAAAGATCTAAAAAGTTCTCAACAAAAAAGCATTACGCTGGGAAGGTTGAGTTTTATAGACATGCAAATTTGCAAGCCGAAACTCGAATTTCTTTAGGAGATATGAAAATGACAAATTCAGCAATGAATAGTAATTTTTGCTACTATTCAAATACTGAATTTGTCATTTTTATAGCTCCTAACCAAATTTGAGTTTTCACTTGCAAATTTGCATGCTCACCAAATTTACCTTCCCAACATAATGCATTTTTGCTGAGAATTTTTTAGAACTTTTAAGTATGAATTTTTTTCCTGGTTTTCACCGGTTTCCACCGAAATTTGGTTTCCACCAGATACTTTCTCGACTCTTGACCCAATTACAGAGCAAAGCAAGATGTCTTTTGCATATCCGACGAGGAGGGGATGGAGCCTCACAAGGACGCTGATCCTATACCTATATATCCATTGTATAGTATCTGCTAAGGCCCCGTACCACTACAAATGTTCTCGTGTACTCCGTAGTACATACTGATTTGCTGACTGATGAAGATAACCACTAGGATCTCATTTCTCCCCTTTTCTTTCTCTCTCCTCCTCTTTCTATCTTCGTTGGGGCCGCCTCCTCCCCTGCCGGCTCCCCTCTCCTCTTCCTCCGGCGGCTCCGCCGCTCGGAGTGGGGATGAGAGGGGGGTTCGGGCTCTTCCTGTAGTTAGTAGGGCTAGGGTAGTTTGGGCCTTTGTGCCGGATGTTTGTCTTGTGTTGGTTTGTGGCTTTTTGCCACCGATTGGCGCCATGCCGATGGGGAAGACGCCATTAGAGCTCGCGAGCAGCTCTAGATGGTCGTCGCCGTCACCTTCTGTGATGCCTCCATGGTGGGGGGTAGCAGAGGGTGGTGGATCTGGCGGCTTCCTCCCAAATAAGCTCGCCTCGGCTCCTGCAGCAGATGTGATGGAGGGCTTCGCATCTTCTCCTTGCTGTCATGGAGATGGAAGGGAAGGCCGTGGAAGATCTCGACTTGGCTTTCTCTGCTGGAGCTGGTGTCCCCGGATATGGAGAAGATACCCTTGCATCAAGCTGGAGGCTCACGATGGGGATTCTGTGCACCACCGGCGGTGGATTTTGAGGAGCCATGGCGCCCATGACGGCTGGCCGGCTTCTTCCGACGACCCGTCGCATCTTCAGGCCGAAGGGCGGCCAAAATTATTCCTCCCGGCCATGATGCCGTTTGGGAGGCAGTGCTACTTCATGGTGGTGTCTATGGCGACCTGCTGTAGAGATCTCGGCGGACCAAGTGGTCCCGTCCCCGGCGCCGGCGAGATTGGAGCCACCATGAGGATGCTTTGGACCCGATCGCGTTTCTATTTTCTGTGCAGGGGCTTCTTTGTAAAAGTCCAGGGCCTATTTGTCATTTCCTCTTTCTGTAGGGTCTTGTGTGTTGATGCTGTATGCCACCGCTTTGACTAAATGATAGCATCTGGGGCCATCGTGCCCCTTCCTTGTGTTCAAAAAAAAAAAGATAACCACTACAAATGTTCTCGTGTACTCCGTAGTAGTACATACTGATTTGCTAACTGATGAAGATACCTTTGTAGCTGCTCTAAAGCAGATCCTGCAATAATGCTTGCCAGGAATACATTAAAAAATATGGAGATACAGTATTTCGATGCAGATCTTCTCTCCAATGAATACACTGATGTCAATCCTTCAACCTCTGATATAAACATCAATATGCTTGGGAGATATTCAGAGCAATTCCAGGAAAGAACCCTAGGATGAATGATTTGATAGCACGCATGGTTATAGTAGAACAACAAACTTTCATTGATAGAAAAGTGCCAACATAGCAAATACAAGTAAAACATGAACAAATAACATCATAGGTCCTTGCTACCTAGACGGCTAAACTAAGTTATTGATTCATTTAAGGCATGTCAACTCTTTTGCCACTGTTGTGTGGATAGAAGTAACATAATTAAGTATCAGCATCACATATGGATAACACTCAATCAACAGTCCGAGCAGTAAATCACATCAACAGTGTGACCAGTGAGAGTCAGTACAATATTAGAGCAAAGTCGGCATCAGAACCATGTCCCTGCACAGCAATAGTAGACAAACTAAGTTTCCTCCTTTTTGCTTCACAAATTCGAGAGGTTAGCAAACCTAGGTTTTTCAATTTTTAACAGCAACTTCAGAGTTTCTGTGGATCTGTCTATCTTTTACATCTGCAGCTCATATGCTTTTGGTAAGGAAATAACCATACAAGCAATCGTCAAATTGATCAGGCTTCATCATATTTACGATACATTATTATCATCAAACACCAACAGTGAAACAAAGTTAGTAATTTACCACATAAGTTAAAAAAGTATATCATAACCAGACAAGGTGGTAGCATTTTAGGAACGCTATTCTAATGCGAAGCTAAATTCCATAACAATATAAACAGAAGTATTATGAGGCACATTTTGTTTGGGAGCAAATTATCAGATGTAATAAAACCTAGTCGTATAACAGATAAAGAGAGCCACCATCGAATTTGATACGACACATTAGCTCTTATCATTATTAAGAACCTACAAACAGCAGCTCATCAAATACAACGGGCAAAAAAAGCAGAAAACATGAAAAGTACGGCAAATACAATCTGTCAAAAAAAAAGTTGGGTAGATGAACAAGCTTTAGCATGGACTACATCCAAAATGCTTGCACATCAAAGCGACAACGATAGCTGGGCGCCTTGTAGAAGCGAGCAGGCCGGTGAGCCATGGTCCTGAGCTCACCGCCCTCGCCATACTTAACAATGAATGTGGTCAAAAGAAGCACATACTTCATCTTCTCCGCTCCCTCAGGTCGGAGGCGCTCCACGAAGCAGTACTTACTGCACTCACCCATGTGAACGAGTTTTGCATCCACATGTCTCCAGTGTGGGTGCTTCAGAAAAAGCTGCTCCCTGCCTACTTTCCACTTTGGCGGCTCCCCTCCAGACATGATGTGGCATGCACAAAGGTACCCATCAGCATCACCTGTGTCAACGGAATGGAGGTGGAGTCCAACCCATGCGTCCAGCAAATCATCATAGTGGGCAGGGCCTTTGAATGGCAGCACCCAATTACCACGGCGCTTCCACTGACCACCACCTCTCGTGCCGTAGGAAAATGTACCCCAGACCCCCTGCCTACAAGCGGAAACAAAGATGGTGCCCGTCCGCGGGTGCACGACAAGCGAAGTGATAAACTTGGGATCAAACGGAAAGTCAGGTGGGGGCTTAGGCCAACTCCAAGAGAACTGTGCGGAATTGAACAAGGGTCGCCAAGTCCAGTCCCTCTCATCATCATTCGGATCCGCAGAAAGGCAGTGTAAGCCCCCAAAATAATATAAACTGTCGATGCCGTCGTTGTTGTCGCTATATGATTCAAACACATATAGTCTGTTCCTGACGGCTATGGCTGCATCATAGCAGTTATTTAGACCTCCCGGTAAAATCCTTGACATAGTAAGCATAGCTGTCTTTGTGTCAAAGATGAGGGTAACACTGTCCTGGGCCTCTTGTACCGTGGGTATTTCTTTGGCGGAGGGGCATGTGGCTATGATGTGGCTGCCAAGGGCAGCAAACTGTGCCCTCCTTCCAATTGTTGGAGGCCCTATGCGGAGGACAGGCGGCTCTGAGAGGCGCAGCGGGGTCCCTGCAGATCCGCTGCCGGCTTCCAGGTCATTGTCTATGTCCAGCTTGTGGATGCTGAATCCGTCAACGTGATCATCAAGTACCAGGTACAGATGCTGCTTCGTGGTCTGCTGCTGCCGTTGGTTGGCTGTGCCAAACTGGCGAGCCTGACCCAACCCGGAAAGGATGAATGTTGCTGGCTCGTGCAGTGCATAGATCCGACCTTTCCATGCTGCCTGCCTCCGCCACCATCCTGCCGACTCCGACAGAGATCGGGATGAGGTGCCGGAGAACCAAAGGAGGTGCCCGAGATTCGAAGGACATGACATTCGATCTATAAAACCAGGAGCAGCCGCCTGACCTCGAAACGACGAAAAGGTTGGAGACGTCGGCCGCCACCATGCCGCCGCCTTCGTCATCGCATGTCCCGACGGTGATTGGGAGGAGCCGGTGCTGGAGATCTGAGGAACGCGCCCTAGATCTGAAAGAGACGCCGGCCACTGGTTCGCTGCGCCGAACTGGCGAACCCGACTCCCCTCTGAATAGTTGAATCTGGCTGGCTCGGGCAGGGTCAAAATCGGACCTTTCCGTGCTGCCGGCCGAAGCAACCACCCTGCCGATGCCGACAGAGATTGGGATGAGGTGCCAGAGAACTGAATGTGCCGGAGATTGGATGGACAGGGCATTCAACCTCCAAAACCGGAAGGAGAAGGGATGAGAAGCCTTACCTCGGGAAGACGAGAAGGGAGGACTCTTCGACCGCCTCCGTACCGCTGCCTCAGTCATCTCCTGTGCCGACGGAAATACGGAGGAGGAGGTGCCGGCGATCTGAGTAAGGCGCCATAGATCTGAAGGAGACGCCGGCCGCTGCCAAATCCACCGACATGCCGACGACGACATCGCCACTGTTGCCGCCCGATATCTGGAAGAAGCGGGGAGGGGGCCGGGATATGGGGGAACACGGCATCTTTATTACGAGTATTTTATAAGGAAAAAAGTCTAGATAACCCAGAACTATCCTATTTGGATCACATAACCCCCTCTTTAAACCAGGGTACTTAACCCATTAGACTATTCCAAACCGGACAAATCACCTGCCAACCTCCACTTTAGCGGTATGGGACGATGGTTTTGCATACGTGCCGCATGGGTTGGGCCCATCGTCCAGCCACGTCGGACAAAGGTTATGGTGCGACTAAAACGATGCTCCCGAGCCGGTTCGACCCAAACCCAGCCCCTTTGCCTCCCTTTCCCTTCTTTTCCTCTCCAACACGATCTCCCTTCTCTCGCAGACGGCGGCGACGAGTTCTAGGGATGGTGATCGGCGGCATGAAGTGAGCATCGGACGGCGGCGCGACGAGCAGGTCAGTCACCGGAGATGTATGTCCAGACATGTGGTGCAACACCTCTGTTTTTTTCTGTTTTAGATTGGAGTTTTCGGGGGTTTGGGGATTTCATGGTCTCTGGTTCCAGATTATCTTACCTCTGTCATGTATGGAGATATTGATTTGGGTTAGTGCGGCCATGCTATGTCCATTAATTGATTGTGGTGCACTCGAATTAGTTGATTTAGGGTTGATTTGGCTAGAACTGAAATTAAAGGAGTGCTTTTTTAATTCAGATCTTTCAATTTTGTGGACAGATTTGAGGCATGGAGAAGATCAGCAAGAGCAGAAGTGACTGGGAGGATGAGTATGCACAAGAGCAGCAAAATTTTAATGACATGATGCAACTCAAAAAATAACATAGAGCAACCAATATACTAAATAAACTAGAAAAATGCCCCGCGCGTTGCTGCGGAATTTGTATAAAATAAGAACGGTGCAAAACTCTAATTTTAGATAGTTGACA
Source organism: Elymus sibiricus (assembly GCA_039707655.1). NCBI lineage: Eukaryota > Viridiplantae > Streptophyta > Magnoliopsida > Poales > Poaceae > Elymus > Elymus sibiricus. The sequence goes on from CM077672.1 coordinate 187,725,527, forward strand.
GATGGACGGATGCACGAACTGCAAAAAATGTCCTTTACAAATATGTTTCTTTTATTGATTTTGGAATACGCTTAAGGGATGCCGTAAAGTGCAAACAGTGGATGGGTGCATCGGAGGACTTAAAAAAACATTGTTCTGCATCACAAAAGAAAATCAAAAATGTTTTTACATACATATAAATACATATATAACACGATCATGGAAATTTTCATAACAATATACTTTCATACGTGGTGTAGACAAAAAACAAATACGTACATGAAAATGGGACTTTTTGGGTCTTTTTTGTTCTTGGGCCGGGAATTTTTTTGTGCAGCTTGCAAATCATAATATTTTTGAATGAAATTTAACAGATCCATTATGAATGTGTATAAGTTTTCACAGAATGTCACCTAATTGAAGTGTGAAGGGCCTTGCACGGGTGCAATATCACTTCGACATCAAAACAAAGAAATGGCACATTTATATCTCAAAATAAATAGATTTTTTAACCGGCCATTTCTAAAACCAACTGTTGTCATCTCCCAAAAGCTGTCGATGCGTCCTTGCTATACACTTCTCCAGGAGGCGCCCCTAAATGAAAAGAAAAAAGAGGTCAACGGTGGTTGGTAATGGTATCGGTCGTACCTTGCCTTGCGTTGCACATGCATCTGCATGCATGGCGTGCCCAACTCCTCTCGAATGTTATCCTTGCACACACATCATTGCCTTCCCTTTATGCGCTTGCACCCAGCCAACCTTGCACATCTTTATCATTGATTGCAAATTTTTGTTGGTAACCCTGCACATCTATATCAATTTTAAACACACCTTTTTTTGCGGGGGAGTTTAAAACACACCTAAATAGTGGTAAGCGTCAGTTACTGCATGCAAGCGTGTTTCAGCATGCCTGCATGCTGCGTAGCGCAGCGCCTCTCAGGGTCTAGATCCGATGGCCACAATGGACAAAGCTAGTATATCTAATGGCTATATTAATTTTGATGATGTGGCTTAAGGAGAGGGCAGAGAATTCCTAATAGTGGGGGCTAGCTATTTAGATATAGTAGATATGGAAACAATCGGTCTCGGGTTGTCACACAGGCTCCGGGTAGACGGCCGCGTGCTGCAACTCCAGCTCCTCCTCCTCCTCCAGTTCGGCAAACAACTCGTTGATCCCCTCTCCCGCTGGCGGAGGAAGCGGCAGTTGGCTTCCACCTTGGCCTCTGACTGGATGTAGTCGAGGATGGCATGCTGTTCCGCCACCCCTGCTGTTCTGCCACCCCCTTCGCTTGGGCCAACTCCGCCATTATACGTGTTTTTGACGTAAAAACGCATTATACAACATACATGTTACACATTGCAGATAGTTAGCGAGGAATCGCATACATTTGATTTGAACATAAAGTGGTTTCAAATATTTGAATTCGACTTAAGGTGGATTCAACCTTATGAATCACTTTAGGGCTTAGGTTTTAGGGTTCAGGCTCAGAGTTTAGATTTAGGGTTGAGGATTTAGTTTTTAGAATTTAGAGGTTAGTTATCAAAATGTTTTCATAAATAAATAAATTTATACGATCTTGTAACATACACTCTTGAAATAAATGTCAAATCACTTTTCTTTGAAGTGTATATATTGACATCTTTTGATCTATCTTTTTATACTGAAATCATTTTGAAATCTGATTACATTAAATTCAATGATACATATGGTTTACTTTGACCAACATATATTTATTACATGCTCAAATTTATACTCCTTAAATAACAATTCATTTTACTGATATTATTTATGGGATTTCTATTTTCGTGCCCTCCGTTCCTTAGTTCTACTCAGTTTTGCTCAACCCTCTAACTTGTGCTCACTTTTGCCCCTCTCTGTCTAGTTGAACCTCACATATGGCCAAATGCAGCATTTATGTTGGGTCAACCCCTTTGACCGTTACATGCATAACTGTGAGAATACGACATGTGGGCCATTGGATAGTACGACCACGTCAGCCAGCCGGCGGTTAGTCGCCGATGCATAGCTTGGCGGTGCGTCTTTGCTCGTCTGGCCGATTCCAGCGATGGCTGGACAATATCTTGGCCTCTATAGGTAGCTGGTGCTCGTGCGCGTCGAGGGGCGGCATCAGGGTGCCCGGGGTTGGACGGAAACGAAGGCAGTGGGTGAGTACCATCGTGGCCGGAGTTCGGTGTTTGTGGGCAACAAAGCTACAACACGGATTCGAAGGATTTTTTGTGCTGGTGTTGTTCTACGGCTTCTGGTTGTGCAGTTTGACACGGTCACGTGACCAAATGGTCACCGGAGCGTCTTCATGAGCTCATGCCAGATCAGCAAAGGGAGGTCGAGATTAATGGCACTACGGCACGAAAACGTTAACAAGGAGAGCGGGGAAAGCTGTGGAGCTCACATTAAGGTTGTGAAGCACATTAACTAGGTCGGGGATGGGCTGTAGGCGACGAATCGACAACTACGTCCTAGGCTGCACACGGCGAAGAAGGCGGCGATGGCGGAGATTCAGGGCGTCCGGTCTAGCGATCTTCGTCGTATAGGTTAACGGTGGCTAGGCGTAGCTAAAGGACATGGTGGTGAAGCGAGGAGATCACAGTGGCTACGTTGGTTGACGTCGGCGCGGCCATGGCGTTCTCGGTCATGGTTGGAGAGCAAGCAATAGGAGGGGATAGTGATGGATAGTAGATAGGTTCGAACTAGTGATATCTTGCTTGTCTCTTGGCGTATAGTTGGGGACGAGGAAGGCCTCGAAGGCGCGAAGCGGGAGCAGGCACTCTTGGACGTGTCGTCCACTGCCACTAGGTGCGAGGTTGAAGACGAGGTTGCCTGTAGGTGGGCTGGGCTGCACAGGGTTGGGCCGCTGGGGTAGTTTATCTCTCTCTCTCTCTCTCTCTCTCTTTATTTCTGTCCTTTCCTTTCATATTTAAATATATTTTAGATCAAAAAATTGTAAAACCGTCTAGAAAATTAACTGTGAATATAATGGATTTCTAAAAAAACACGGACATTTTTACACGGAAGGGAATAACTGAGGCGTCGGCCCACGAACGTCGCCCGAGCCCCCCACTCCACCCCTTTCAGCACAACACCGTACTGAATGATGTGGTTTAGTCCCACATGGCCGCGCAAGAGGCTCGCCGACCTCCTTAAATAGTAGAGAGGACCATGTGCAACAAACTACTATTGTAATAAGAGCATCAATGCACGCTTTGTGAAGGAGATGATGATTTGATATTGGATCATCTCTTAATCTCTTTCACAAAGTAAGCATAGACGATCTTACTATAATAAAAGTATTTTTTTTATTTTTCTACATTTCAAGTTTTACCCCATTTAAAAAAAACAAAGAAAATGAAAAAAAGCCACAAAAATTCAAATCCTTGTGCATGATGCCCTATTGTCTGAACTAGTAAGTGGGGAAAATCATAAACTTGCAATACCATAAGTTTTGAAAAAAAAACTTCACAAAATTGCCTATCTAGTATGAAGTTGGATGGATTTCAAGGCATATGCCCATGCCCATGGCCGCTTCCATGGCATACTCCATGATAACAAGTTAAACTTTGGCAAAACTATGGGTTTTACCATTGTGAACATTGTTGCCATAGGAAAAACAATTTTTTTGAATAAAAAGTATTATTTCCAATTTTCAAGTGCCAGAAATGGCTTTTTTTGTGAAGGAAGTACCTGAAATAAGTTATAAAACTTGGTCTTACCATTTTACATGTAAGGCAGACCACATTGGAAGCGCACTGGCCAACTTTCATGAATTTCAGAGTATTATTGCTATATTTTGAAGATTTACTGCATTAACAGCGAATTATGAGATTTTTGCTCAAATTTGAACTACAAGTGATAGAGGCAAAGGTGTCCCGTCTTTCGATGAGATGGTGGCTATCGTTTTTGGTGGAGTAGACTTTGACGATCTGACTACGAACGTGCGACGACGTCGCGCCTTAGCAATCGCTAAACCAACTCTGAGAGGTTATTGACCACGCCGGAGCACGATCAACCTGCCCACGAGGGTCTGTTTCCTGCAGGCAAACGAAAACAAGCAAGAAACTGAGATTGCAATCTGAATATTGCGAATTTAAGAGGAAAGCTTTATTGATCAAAGTGGGGTTCTGTGACGTCTTTGTCTGGTCGTTGAACACAAACGAAGTACGCGAAGTTGCAGCTATGGCGAACTTTAATCTAAACAAAACCCAAAGTCTAAATGACGCCCTAAGGGTTGTATATATGGGGGAATAGGGGGGAATTTCGTGACCCCTTGGAGGAGGGGTCCGAAACCAACCCTAACTCTGTTTCCCCACACATACGGACTCTAAAAACAGCCTATACTGAAGTATTTCGAAATTAGATGGGCCTGGCCCAATAATAAGGTGACGCGGCACTTATAATAGCCTCTGGACGAAATTTATGAAGTAGCATCTTGTATATTTCGTCCAAGCCTTCATGCACTCATTATGGTGGCTTCAAAGCCCTGAAATCATTACTTGAAACTCCGTTCGTGTTCCCCTTGCGCATGCCATCATCTCCATGCTTGATCATGCTCCAATGTTATCCTTTTTGTCCAAGCTAGGCCCTTCATTTGTAAGCCAAACAAATGTATCCAATTTAGGCAGCATCATATTCTCATGAACATTAGAATCATTACCAAGAAACGAAAGTACCTGGTAATTTAATTGGCGTGCGCGAGCTCTAGTAATTGGTCCAGTATATGTAGCAGTAGGGGCTCTGGGTGTAACTTTGTTAGTGATGTCCTCATCATCCTCCCCTTCTTGAATTGAAGTCATCCTCGACGGAAGCTCATCTTCCTCACTCACGTAAGGCTTCAAATCTGCAATGTTAAAAGTGGGACTAACCCCAAAATCTGCAGGTAGCTCAAGTTTATATGCATTATCATTCATTTTCTCTAACACCTTAAAAGGACCATCAGCACATGGCATTAGCTTTGACTTGCGCAAATCAGGAAACCTATCCTTATGCAAATGTAACCAAACAAGATCTCCAGGTGCAAAGAAAACACGTTTTCTACCCTTATCTCCAGCAAGTTTATATTTAGCATTCATGTGCTCAATATTCTTCTTAGTTAACTCATGCATTTTTAAGATCAATTCAGCATGTTGTTTAGCATCAAAATTAACCTTCTCTGAAGATGGAAGAGGCAACAAATCAATGGGTGCACGAGGTAGGAAACCATACACAATCTCAAAAGGGCACATCTTAGTAGAATGCAGCGAACGATTATAAGCAAATTCAATATGAGGCAAGCATTCTTCCCACATTTTAAGGTTATTCTTCAAAACAGCCCTAAGCATAGTAGACAATGTTCTATTGACTACTTCAGTTTGACCATCAGTTTGGGGGTGACATGTAGTACTAAAAAGCAGTTTAGTCCCCAACTTAGCCCATAAACATCTCCAAAAGTGGCTAAGAAATTTAGTATCACGATCTGAAACAATTGTATTTGGCACACCATGCAAGCGAATAATTTCACGAAAGAACAAATCAGCAACATTAGCAGCATCATCGCTTTTATGACATGGTATAAAGTGTGCCATTTTCGAGAATCTATCCACGACAACAAATATGCTATCCCTCCCCTTCTTTGTTCGAGGTAAGCCCAAAACAAAGTCCATAGATATAACCTCCCAAGGAACACTAGGTACAGGCAAAGGCATATATAAACCATGAGGATTGAGTCGTGACTTAGCTTTTTGACATGTAGTGCAGTGAGCAACAAAACGCTCAACATCCCGTCTCATCTTTGGCGAAAAGAAATGTGTAGCAAGTACGTCCTCTGTCTTCTTGACGCCAAAGTGTCCCATTAATCCTCCTCCATGCACCTCCTGCAATAACAAAAGACGAACGGAGCTAGCTGGAATGCATAGCTTGTTAGCACGGAACACAAATCCACCATTAATGACGAACTTGTTCCATGTTCTTCCTTCTTTACAATTTTGCATCACATCTTTAAATTTAGCATCATGCACATATTGATCCTTAATGGTCTCCAAACCAAATATTTTAAAAGTCAAGTTGTGAAAGCATAGTATAGCGACTTGACAATGCATCAGCAATAACATTTTCTTTACCCTTCTTGTGTTTAATGACATAAGGGAAAGTCTCAATGAATTCAGCCCATTTAGCATGTCTACGGTTCAGTTTTGCTTGACTTTTAATATGTTTCAAAGATTCATGATCAGAATGTATAACAAATTCTTTGGGCCATAAATAATGTTGCCATGTTTCTAATGTCCGAACAAGAGCATATAATTCCTTATCATAAGTAGAATAGTTCAGACTAGGCCCACTCAATTTTTCAGAAAAGTATGCAATAGGTTTACCATCTTGTAATAACACACCTCCTAATCCAATTCCACTAGCATCACATTCAAGCTCAAAAGTCTTATTAAAATCAGGAAGTTGGAGTAAAGGAGCATGTGTCAACTTTTCTTTCAATACCGTGAAGGCTTCTTCCTGTGCAGTACCCCAAACAAAAGGCACACCCTTCTTTGTAAGCTCATTGAGAGGTGCAGCAATGGTGCTGAAATCTCTCACAAAATGCCTATAGAATCCAACGAGGCCAAGGAAACTCCTCACTTGTGTGACCGTTTTGGGTTGCGGCCAACTCTCAATAGCTTCAATCTTGGCTTTATCAACTTCAATTCCCTGTGGAGTAACAACATAGCCAAGAAAAGATACTCGGTCGGTGCAAAAGGTGCACTTCCCAAGGTTACCAAACAGACGTGCATCACGTAGAGCAATAAAAACAACACGTAAATGTTCCAAATGTTCCTCCAAAGATCTGCTATAAATCAGTATATCATCAAAATAGACTACCACAAATCGTCCAATGAAAGCACGTAAAACTTCGTTCATTAATCTCATGAAAGTACTAGGTGCATTAGTTAACCCAAAAGGCATGACTAACCACTCATATAAGCCAAACTTAGTTTTAAATGCTGTTTTCCATTCATCTCCCAATTTCATACGAATTTGATGGTATCCACTACGCGAATCAACTTTGGAAATATAGTAGAGCCACTTAATTCATCAAGCATATCATCTAGCCTATGAATAGGATGACGATAACGAATAGTAATATTGTTAATGCCTCTACAATCAACACACATACGTGATGTACCATCCTTTTTTGGCACTAGTATAATAGGAACAGCACAAGGACTAAGGGATTCACGTATATAACCTTTGTCGAGTAGCTCCTGTACTTGACGCATAATCTCCTTCGTCTCCTCTGGATTGGTACGGCATGGCACACGGTTGGGCAGTGATGCACCAGGAATTAAGTCAATCTGATGATCAATCCCTCGAATAGGTGGTAATCCCGGTAGCACGTCTTGTGGAAAGACGTCAGCAAACTCCTGCAAAATGTTAGTAATAGCAGGAGGCAAAGAGGGAGGCACGTCCTTGAATGAAAATAATGCCTCTTTGCACACAAAAGCATAGCAAACAGATTTACTAACATCTAGATCATCAATATCAGATTTGGTGGCAAGTAAACATCCACTTTTCAATTTAATTTCAGAAGCAACACTAGATGATGGTTTGTTATTAGGTTTCATTTGTTGCTGAAATTCTGTTGCCACAATCTGATTTTCACTCTTGTTTTGCTCCTGTTTTGCTTTACTAGCTCTAGTAAGATCATCTTTCAAAATGTGTTCAGGAGTCATAGGAAGCAAAGTAATATGTTTGTCCTTATGAACAAGAGTATACTGATTATTTATACCATGGTGTACAGAATTTTTATCAAATTGCCATGGTCTACCAAGTAATAGGGAACATGCTTGCATGGGTACCACATCACAATCAACATAATCAGCATATGTAGCGATACTAAAATGCACACAAACAGTACGTGTTACCTTAACCTTGCCGCTGTTGTTGAACCATTGTATGTAGTAAGGATGAGGATGTGGTCTGGTGGTGAGAGACAGCTTCTCCACCATCTCCATGCTAGCCAAGTTGTTGCAACTCCCTCCATCAATTATGACGCGGATAGAATGTTCCTTCACAACTCCCTTTGTATGGAACAAATTGTGCCTCTGATTTTGCTCAGCTCGTGTTACCTGCACACTCAAAACACGTTGAACAACTAAAGTTTCATACCTGTGAGCATATTCAGCAGCCATGTATTGCGTCTCTTGTTCAGCATCATCTCCACCATGTTCTTCACTTGCAACAAGAGCTAAAGTATCCTCATCATAGTCACTAGCAGACTCATACCCACCGTCCTCAGTAGCAATCATCACACGCTTGGATGGACATTCCCACGCATAGTGACCTCCACCCTTGCAACGACGACAAATAATATCACGTGTCTTCCCTGTTGATGCCATGGATGAAGAAGAGCTCTGTGCGGGTCCGGAAGGTGTGCTCTTGGCAGATGGTGGTGGTGGTGTATGTATTCTTGTATCACGGTTGGAGTTGGCGGCTGAAGTAGACGGCGTTGTGGCAGGACGTGTGGAATAGATGATGTATGTGGTGTCCATGATGGAGATCGACCTGCAGAAAAATTAGTGCGTGCCAATGCCTGTCGATCCTGCACTTCACGTTCAGCTTTGCAAGCAAGATGGAATAAACGAGTGATATTGTTATACTCCTTATACTCTAATATGGTTTGAATATCTCTGTTTAACCCACCCATAAAACGTGCAAGCATAGCTTCATTATCCTCAACAATACCACATCTAATCATTCCAGTTTGTAATTCCTGATAATACTCCTCTACAGAATGTTTTCCTTGTCTTAAACGCTGCAAATTTTGAAGTAATTCACGTTAATAATATGGCGGAACACAACGAGTACGCATAGCATTTTTCAAAGCAGCCCAAGTAGTTGAAATATTATCATGATATAATCTACAATGTTCAGACCACCAAACACATGCAAAACTAGTGAAAGCACAAACAACCGCAGCAACACGTTTATCCTCGGGATATTGTAAGCATGTAAAACGTTGTTCAGTTTCTAACTCCCAAGTAAGATATGCATCAGGAATGTATCTACCCTCAAATGGTGAAATATTCAATTTCAGTTTAGGGATATGGTCATGATCTCATACCTGAGGGGGTGGTGCAACCCTACCGTTGCGATGGAATACATGTGGACGACCTGGTGCTTGTGCTGGTGGTTGCACGTAGTTCTGATTTCCATCAACCTCTTCCTCATAATCACCCTCGTAATCGTCGTCCTCCTCGGCAGCAGCAGCATGAGCAGGAGCCACAGAAGCATCAACAGTAGGTGCAGCGGCACCAGAAGGTTGGCCGACCTCAAGAGGAACACGCTTCGCTCGTCCTACTTGATCGGAGCGACGTGGAGGTGGTTGTGGATGTTGTTGGTGTTGTTGTTGCAGAGGTGCGACGCGTGCTGCCGGTGGTGGTTGTGGAAGACGCACGAGCAGTTCATTAAACTTGGCATCTATCTTTGTTTCGAATGTCTTCTCGAGGCCATCTATCTTCTCCATGGCCTCTTCAAATCTGTTCAGCACATCTTCCACCTGTCCACTCATCATCTACTGAAATTTATCATGCAACTCCTTGTTCGTCATGTTCTCCCAGTCAGGCTCGTCGGGCTGTGATCCTGTCATGGTTAGCAGCAATAGAAACACACAAGAATATGGTTGTACAGTCGACTAGGAGAATCACAAATCCGTCAAGCGAATCTCAACCTCTTACCAGTTCTTACCAAATAGCAGGCGGTGATCTGCAACCGTTGTAGTCAAAAACGCCTCAAAGCTTGGATAGAGCGATTGCCAGGTGGTGTCAAACGCACGACGTAGATGTATGTGGAGCTGGGAAGGCTTATAATATGGTAGCAAAAAGGGTCAGCAATAATCAATTCAGAGATGCAAAGTTGAATAAACTCTCAACGATGGTATTGTGCTAGTCCTAGAACACCAACAAAATCACGGCGCGACACGTAATCAAGGGGAAGAGCACACTCTGGAAAAAAAATTGGGCGCTTTTTTTGCGCTCTTTTTTTTTTCCGAAACCTACTCAGACAAGGAAATACGAATCTGGAAACGGATAGATCACAAAAACAAACCTAATATGTGATGGACTCGGATTGGTGGGGATATATGGTGGTATATGTGGACTCGGATTGGTGGCGGATATATGGTGGTATATGTGGACTCGGATTGGTGGCGAATATATGGTGGTATACGTGGACTCGGATTGGTGGCGTATATGTTGTGGTGGTATATGGCAGCGGTGATGTATCTGGTGGGGTGGTGGTATATGTGGACTCGGATTGGTGGCGGATATATGGTGGTATATGTGGACTCGGATTGGTGGCGAATATATGGTGGTATATGTGGACTCGGATTGGTGGCGGATATGTTGTGGTGGTATATGGCAGCGGTGATGTATCTGGTGGGGTGGTGGTATATGGTGCCGATCAAGATGGCGCGGTGGCGGCATGACTACCCGTGAACAGAACTCGAAACTCTAAGGGACTAGACGCTAAAACCAACAACCCGACACGACGATGCAACCGCAAATTCAATAAAGCAAAACAATTAAAAGATCAAGCAAAGGCTCAGATTGGTTCGGATATGATGAACTAACCCTAATTTTTTTTGGCTTTTTCATGGACTGTAGGTATCAAGAACAGATGCGATCTAAACTACGAAAAACTGGAAAATTACACCGAGCAACCTGGAAATCTGATACCACTTGATAGAGGCAAAGGTGTCCTATTTTTCGATGAGATGGTGGCTATCGTTTTTGGTGGAGTAGACTTTGACGATCCGACTACGAACGTGCGAGGACGTCACGCCTTAGCAATCGCTAAACAAACTCTGAGAGGTTATTGACCATGCCGGAGCACGATCAACCTGACCACGAGGGTCTGTTTCCTGCAGGCAAACGAAGAACAAGCAAGAAACTGAGATTGCAATCTGAATATTACGAATTTAAGAGGAAAGCTTTATTGATCAAAGTGGGGTTCTGTGACGTCTTTGTCTGGTCGTTGAACACAAACGAAGTACGCGAAGTTGCAGCTATGGTGAACTTTAATCTAAACAAAACCCAAAGTCTAAACGACGCCCTAAGGGCTGTATATATGGAGGAATAGGGGGGAATTTCATGACCCCTTGGAGGAGGGGTCCGAAACCAACCCTAACTATGTTTCCCCACACATACGGACTCTAAAAACAGCCTATACTGAAGTATTTCAAAATTACATGGGCCTGGCCCAATAATAAGGTGACGCAGCACCTATAATAGCCTCTGGACGAAATTTATGAAGTAGCATCTTGTATATTTCGTCCAAGCCTTCATGCACTCATTATGGTGGTTTCAAAGCCCTGAAATCATCACTTGAAACTCCGTTCTTGTTCCCCTTGCGCATGCCATCATTTCCATGCTTGATCATGCTCCAATGTTATCCTTTTTGTCCAAGCTAGGCCTTTCATTTGTAAGCAAAACAATTGTATCCAATTTAGGCAGCATCATATTCTCATGAACATTAGAATCATTACCAAGAAACGAAAGTACCTGGTAATTTAATTTGCGTGCGCGAGCTCTAGTAATTGGTCCAGTATATGTAGCAGTAGGGGCTGTGGGTGTAACTTTGTTAGTGATGTCCTCATCAACAAGTGTGATGTAGTTTGGTACTGAAAATTGGCAAAAGAAATCATTTTATGCTCCCATGTTGGTGGTGCATCCACTTGGGACAACCAAAATTGAAATTCCGAACCATTCCATACCAAAGTTCTATATTTCAAGTTTTACCCCATTTTTGGAAAAATCAAAGAAAATGAAAAAAGCCTCAAAAATTCAAATCCTTGTGCTTGATGCCCTATTGTCTAAACTAGTAGGTGGGAAAATCAAAAGCTTGCAATACCACAAGTTTTGAAATAAAACCTTCACAAAATGGCCTATCTAGTATGAAGTTGCATGGATATCAAGGCATATGCCCATGCCCATGGCCACTTACATGGCATACTCCATGATAACAAGTTAAAATTTGGCACAACTATGGCTTTTACCATTGTGAACATTGTTGCCATAGGAAAAATAAGTTTTTTTGAATAAAAAGTATTATTTCCATTTTTCAAGTGCCAGAAATGGCTTTTTTGTGAAGGAAGTACCTGAAATAAGTTATTAAACTTGGTCTTACCATTCTTCATGTAAGGTAGACCACATTGGAAGCACACTGACCAAATTTCATGAATTTCAGAGTATTATTGCTATATTTCAAAGATTTACTGCATTAACAGTGAATTATGAACTACAAGTGTGATGTAGTTTGGTACTGAAAATTGGCAAAAATTATTTTATGCTCCCATGTTGGTGGTGCATCCACTTGGGACAACCAAAATTGAAATTCCGAACCATTTCATACCAAAGTTTTACATTTCAAGTTTTACCCCATTTCCGAAAAAATCAAAGAAAATGAAAAAAGCCTCAAAAAATCAAATCCTTGTGCATGATGCCCTATTGTCTGAACTAGTTGGTGGGAAAAATCATAAACTTGCAATACCACAAGTTTTGAAAAACAAAACTACACAAAATGGCCTATCTAGTATGAAGTTGCATGGATTTCAAGTCATACGCCCATGCCCATGGCCACTTACATGGCATACTCCATGATAACAAGTTAAAATTTGGCAAAACTATGGGTTTTACCATTGTGAACATTGTTGCCATAGGATTTTTTTTAATAAAAAGTATTATTTCCATTTTTCAAGTGCTAGAAATGGTTTTTTTGTGAAGGAAGTACCTGAAGTAAGTTATAAAACTTGGTCTTACCATTTTTCATGTAAGGTAGACCGCATTGGAAGTACACTGACCAAGTTTCATGAATTTCATAGTATTATTGCTATATTTCGAAGATTTACTGCATTAACAGTGAATTATGAGATTTTGCTCAAATTTGAACTACAAGTGTGATGTAGTTTGGTACTGAAAATTGAAAAAAAAATCATTTTATGCTCCCATGTTGGTGGTGCATCCACTTGGGACAACCAAAATTGAAATTCCGAACTATTTCATACCAAAGTTCTACATTTCAAGTTTTACTCCATTTTCGAAAAAATCAAAGAAAATGAAAAAAAAGCCTCAAAAATTCAAATCCTTGTGCATGATGCCCTATTGTCTGAACTAGTTGGTGGGGAAAATCATAAACTTGCAACACCACAAGTTTTGAAAAGTCAACATTTCAAGTTTGACCCCATTTTAAGTAAGTTTTGCATGATGATGTTTTTGGTAATTGTTGCATGTTGCTATTTTTGGCAAGTTTTGCATGTTACACTGTGTTTGAACATGCAAAACCCACTCAATAAAGGAAATCCACAACATAGCATACAACTGCTAATTAAACACATTGAAATAACATAGTGTTTGCAGTTAAAAGGGCATCCACATGTCGGATCCTCAGCACTACCTAGAAAAGGGTTGGAGACGCTTAAGATGGCGAGCCAGGCGGCGGTTAGAGCGTTGAGCATTCTGCTCAAATTGCGCCGAGACCTCATACTGCTCCACTATTGGGAAACATAGTAGAAAACAAAAAAAATTCACGCCTACGATCACCCAAGATCAATAAGAAGATGCATAACGAGTTGGGATCACGATCGTCACTGTCACTGAGTTGCAGCGAAAGAAGAACGTGTTGGTGTAGATCATACTTGGAGTCCCTCGAACCGTCGATGAATGATATCTCGTACCGCCCATGAACAGTCTGATGCGGAGCATCCTACGGTCATCCCCATGTACACTACGACTACTCCCCAGGCCCCAAAGAGACATACGACGAGACCTCAAGCGTACGCCATTGGACACAAGGTTAACTCGCTCCTCTCCGAACATTCACTTTCCACATGTGAGACATGGCTACTACCTCAAATGTATGTGCTATGCATGATCAGGAACCAAGAGGAAGACCATGGAACAGCTAGGAGCATTGGACGAGAAGGCGGAACACGAGGAGCAAGAGAAGGAGCTGCCGGCGTGCTACAGGCACCGCATGTCCGACCGAGCACTGGACGTCCGACACGATGCAGACCCGCCAGCCAGAACAACTACAGCCGAGGGACTCTACAGCGGCCAGACGACCGACAAGACGCCAGACATCCGACAACCATCAGCCACCGGACGACCGACACCGTCCGGATATCCGGCACGAACCGACCAGAGCCAAAACGTCGGAAGTCCGATGCCCTCCGGACGTCCGGACCCCCGCGAGCGACCGGACGACCGACACCTGTCGGACATCCGACACTGCCTGTGCGCAGCCACTCGGGTTCCACCCATGTATCTCTCCCTCACCCCCTAGACTATATATACCCTTTCACTTGGACGAATTAGGGTTAGCAAAGTGTTGGCTCATTTGATAGAGAGCTTTGCTCCTTGTACCCCTCCTCTTGAGAGAGAGAGAGAGACTACCACTCCCATGGAGATCAAGGCCTCCATGTGAGAAGATCCTCCGGGATTCAAGACCCCGCAAGGGAAGATCCATCTACGGATTCCAAGACCTCATCTCCGTACGGATTTGGGAAGAGCTACCGTTTGTATCCTCTATGTTGACTTTGGATCGTGTTTTCCCCATCTATGATATGTGGATTTAGACCATGTGTGACCGGATCGTGTTGATTTGAGTGTTTTCTCTCGTGTCCTTTGTGTTTCCCCCTCCGTGTTCTTTGTGTTCTTCGTGGGAATTCACTCCTATCGTGAAAGATCGGCCGATTAGGGTTCCACCCTACATCATCTTGGTATCATGAGCCACGTTGATCACGATTGAGTCCCCCCCCCCACCGTTTTCTAGCTTGATTTTGTTGTTTTTCGTCCTAATTCGAAAATCCCCACCAAAAATAGCCATACCAAAAATTTTGTGATTTGTTGGTTTGATGAGATTTTGTTGGTTTTGATCCATGGATTCGAAGTGTTTCAAGTGGATCTAGCTTTCCCCACCATGAAATCCCCCAAAAAAATTCTTTTCCCCATCAATTTTGAGCCCAATATCCCCAAAATCTGCCCAAAATCATGTCCCGGAACTCAAATCTCGAGTTGACCCCGACCCACCGGACGACCGGCGTTTACCGGACGTCCGGAACCCCCAGAACCACCGGATGTCTACCCCCACTAGAAATCCGACACCCCGAATTCACGGAAGTCCGTTCATTTCCGACGTCCGTCCTGCTCCAGCCACCGGACATCCGTCCATTTCCGGACGTCCGGTACCTGTAGAAAACTGACTTCGGCTGAATTTTGTTTCGGCCATAACTAATTCATCTGGAGTCCGATTTTGACGTTCTTTAGCTCGTTGGATAGCTATTGACATCCCCCATCCTACAAAAATATTTCCAACATCATTTGACTCCATCAAATGTTTGGAACTTTGGCATCTTTGTCTAGGCCCTCCACCATATCATCCGCCATACCACCATAGCCTTCCGCAACCTAACCCATTTTGATCACCATTGCATTTGTGGTTGCTTGAGTAGTGATTTGAGTCCCCTAAGGTGTTTCGGCTACTTAGGGACGGTTACTTCTTCATCAACCACCACCTCCACTTCCGCATTGCCAACTCCGACACTACCACCGCATTCCGCTACCACCATTTGACATTTCCATATAGCATTTGTGGTTGGTTGACTAGTGATTTGAGTCTCCTAAGGTGTTTTGGCTACTTAGGGAAGGTTACTACTTCATCCACCATAACTTCCACATGACCACCCACCATACTCTTCCGCCAACATAACCCAATTTTGTTTGAGATTTTGAGTTTGTGGTTTTTCCGTTTCCTAGGGTGTTTCGGCTAACTAAGAACGGTTCGACATCGACAACACCGCCGCTCAACCTCGCCAAGGATTCGACATCGACCACCTTCACCATTTTGATACCTCTAACTGTAAGCAAGGATGGTAACCTCTATATCATCTTGGTATCGTGGTATCCTATCATTGTACATTCATCCTTGCCATTGCATTGTTAACCCCCGAGCCAATTTTGCGTTACTTGCCTACCGAGACTAGCCGTTGAGTATTGCCGGGCAACGCTACTTGTGCACTGATACGTCTCGAACGTATCTATAATTTTTGATTGTTCCATGCTATTATAGTATCAATCTTTGATGTTTTTATTTATATTTACACCAATTATATATCATTTTTTGGGACTAACCTATTAACTTAGTGCCCAGTGCCAGTTGCTGTTTTTTGTCTGTTTTTGGTTTTCCAGAATATCAGTACCAAACGAAGTCCAAATGCCACGAAACTTTTTGGAGATTTTTTTTCTGAACATAACAAGTACTAGAAGCTTCGGGAGAGGGCCAGAAGATGAAGCAGTGGCCCACGAGGCACCAGGGCGCGCCCCAGGGGGGTGGCGCGCCCTGGTACCTCATGGGGCCCACATAGCTCCGTTTGACCTAATTCCACCTCTATAAATTCTCTAAAATCGGGAAACCAACCGGGGAGTCCACAAAATACTGTTTCCGCCGCCACGAGCTTCTGTTCCAGAGAGATCCCATCTGGAGGCCTTTTCCGGTACTCCGCCGGAGGGGGAATCGATCACGGAGGGGCTCTACATCATCCTTGCTGCCCTTCCGATGATGCGTGAGTAGTTTACCACAGACCTTCGGGTCCATAGTTAGTAGCTAGATGGCTTCTTCTCTCTATTTGATCTTCAATACAATGTTCTCCTCGATGTTCTTGGAGTTCTATCCGATGTAATCACTTTTTGCGGTGTGTTTGTTGGGCATCCGATGAATTGTGAGTTTATGATCAGATTATCCATGAATATTATTTGAGTTTTCTTTGAACTCTTTTATGCATGATTATTATAGCTTCGTATTTCTTCTCCGATCTATTGATTTGGTTTGGCCAACTAGATTGATTTATCTTGCCATGGGAAGAGGTGCTTTGTAATGGTTTCAATCTTGCGGTGCTCAATCCCAGTGACAGAAAGGGACATGACACATATGTATCATTGCTATTAAGGATAAAAATATGGGGTTTATTCATGCGTGAGTTTATCTTGTCTACATCATATCATCTTGCTTAAGGCGTTACTCCGTTCTTTATGAACTTAATACTCTAGATGCATGCTGGATAGCGGTCGATGTGTGGAGTAATAGTAGTAGATGCAGGCAGGAGTTGGTCTACTTGTCTCCGACGTGATGCCTATATACATGATCATTGCCTTGGATATCGTCATGATTATTTGCTTTTCTATCAATTGCCCAACAGTAATTTGTCTACCCACCATATGCTATTTCCAAGAGAGAAGCCTCTAGTGAAAACTATGGCCCCCGGGTCTATCTTTATCATTTACTAAAACCACAAAAATAGTTGCTGCAATTTTCTTTTACTTATTTTATTTTGTATTTTTGCTTGATCTATCTATCTATCACCATACAATTTAATCTTGCAATTGACCGCCAAGGGATTGACAACCCCTTGTTTGCGTTGGGTACGAGGATTTGTTGTTTTGTGTGCAGGTGCTGTTAACGAGGTGTTGCATGATTCTCCTACTGGATTGATACCTTGGTTTCATAACTGAGGGAAATACTTATCTCTACTGTACTGCATCATCCTCTCCTCTTCGGGGAAAAACCAATGCAGATCACAAGTAGCATGCACATTAGTGATTCTTGTTCCGCATAGCTCCAATTGCGTGCATCTCTCATTGTATCATCTCTTGTGTCATACATTGTTCCCGCATATACACAATAGTCATCTTGGTTTGCATTTCGCATAAGTGGCCATATAAAAAAAAGAATAACAACTTTTAAGCAAAGAGAAAACAAAGAGCTTGTAAGCAAGAGCCATAGCATCATACCACATTGCATGTCATATTGCAACCATTTGATCATCTTGGATCATCGTGAGCGAATCACCGGGAACCATACATACATAGCACACTTGGGATAGGAAGTCGACACGTTTTGTCTCTCATAGGTTGTGCACAAGTTCGTATCTCGCCCTATTGAGCAATCGTGCTAGCGTCTCTCTAGTGTTGTGCAACAAGAGCATTTTCCGTGGAATCCACATTTTGAGCTCATTTTTGGTTGCACAACCCCATTTATCTATCCGTGTGTGTGTTTCTGTGTGCCACTCAAAGCTATTGGTCTACTTGTTTTACTTGTGAATTTGTGAATCTCTTTCAACATTATTGACTCTTACTAACAATTGCATAAATTTTGTGCCACTATCCTCACCATGCTACTCCATAAGCCTTATTGTGTTGGTGTGAGAATCGACAAGATCCGGTACCAATTGTGCTACTTCCATAATATCATATTGGGTGTTCATTGATCCTTTTTCAACATTGGAAAGGTACATTTGGTCTAGTTCTTCCCTTTCTTCCACTCACCATTACTCGAGTCTTGTGATGGATAGGCAAAGCACATCATCTTCGGTCTTCGACCGCATCGAGCAACTCGCCACCGACATACGACACTCCGAAGCAAGGAAACGAGAATACATCGACAACATGTTGGACAAACGCATGCACTACAACAACGACATATTGGACACACGCATGGAGGAGTTCCGACAAGTGTTGGCCGACTACAAGTCTTCTTCCCCTTCGTCATCTTCATGGCGGCGATGCTCAAGTCGCAAGTCTTCGGAGCACACAAACAATGCAAGCGCACTTCGTCGACATCCACATCTCCATGGCGACCATCATCACATTTGTGATCAACGTTGTCATGAAGGGCAAGTCACCTTCAAGAAATAAGAGCGCGACGACGAAGAACGCCATCAACTACAAGCTCAAGCACGGCAACGTCACCACCAAAATGAAGAAGCTCGAGAGGAGTACTTCAACAAGTCTCCACAAGCTCTACTTCACGACAAGGCCAAGCCTCAAAAGCACAAGAGAAGACCGCGCGATGAGCATCACCAAGACGGAGCTACGACTTCCACCACCACTTCGGCATCTTCGCCAAGTGTTATCAAGGTATATTCGCCTTTAGACGTACAACATCTTCACCTACTTCCCGAGAGTATGCCTGCATCGACAACCTCACCTCCAAGGCGAACGACTTAAGGCGAGGGCGACCCTTCCATCTTCGGAAGCCCCATAAGGAAGATGGCCGAGCATGGGAATTTCCCTTCGGTCATGGAGGCGAGCTACGAGGTGCCACATCATATGGCACTCCTACAAGGCGACGGCGACAAGACGGTCGAGCATGGGCCATCCCATTCGACCAAGGCGACGAGCACGAACCTCTTCAACGGAAGACGCCGCCCCTATATGACTCTTACTCCGAGTCAAGCTACGAAACCGCACATGAGACCTTCTCTTCGGTCTCGGAGAAGAGTGATGATTTGCCACTTCCTATGGCATTCATCTTTGGAGGCGTTATGGATGAGGAGGTTGAGCATGGGACTATCCCTTCAACCATGGCGGCAAATGGAGTTGAGTTTGGAGACATTGGCACCTACATCTCTTCGACACCCATATATGATGAGATGCCCCAATTCCCATGTGAGGAGAGCCACACCCACATGAGTGACATGAGTGACTCCAGCATATGCGACATTGAGTGCATTTCCCATGAGAGGATGAGTGTGACCACCACTAGCCCCATACATGAGAGCATGCCACATATCCTATGTGAGGTTGAGAGCCATCACCACACATTGAGTGACTCGACCGAGCATATGAGTGAGAGCATCCTAGAGGGAGTGAGTGAGCCATAACACTTAGTGAGTGAGGTAGTTGAGAGGTCACGTGAGGCCACTATGATTTCTAATGACTTAACCTCTACTCCGAGTGTGTTTTCTTTGGTGCTAGATCTCCTACGCGAAGACGCGCCAATCCTCGACGAGTCCATACCTCCTATGGGCAAAACGATGGCCATGGTGGACGATGATGCACCACCCACATGGTTCCATCAAGACGGCGATGAAGATGACCACTACTTGGTCTTTGACACCTCACCTACAACACATGAGCGAAGCTCTAAAGGTAACATAGGTGATGATGCTTCACTTGTCCCACTAGCGGACTATCCTAACATTGATTGCTTGCATGATGTCGATCGACCTATTACCATACTTCATGCTAGTGCAACTTCCTCATGTCATGAATTACCAATTTATGATGAATATGATGATGAGCATGTCGAATTGCCTAGTTGTGATGCTATGCTCCATAGGATATCTTGTGAACATTCTATTGGTCACATCATGTTCGACAATCCATTAAACTTGTCATATGCTATGAGTGAGATATCCCATATTGCCTCATTACAATCTCACCGTAGTAACTATGCATCCCCCATTAAAATAAATCCAATTTGTTCATATGGCATAGATGACAAGATCATGGTTATTGGATTTTGCTTTTCCTGCGATGATATTGCCATGCTTCCTTTACATGATTTGCGCAATTCATCTATTATTCCATGCCATGATCACATTGTTCCGGATATGCATTGTTTTGGATGTTGTCGATATTCTCCATATGATGTTTCCACTAATGCTCATGAGGAGACCCCCATAGTTTCCTCATACATTTTAGGAGATTTTGATCCATCCCATACTTTGCATGCTTCCCATGATTGTGTGCACCATATGCATTCCATGAATAACAATGCTCTCCATGATTTTAGTCATGCATCCCATTATGCTATACATAACAACAAACCTTTCATGATGGATGGCATGTTCTTATATCATGCATCTCATTTATATGAGCATTGGATATTTTGTGCTAACCACCACACGCACGTGCGCATCAAAATGGATGATGTGTACATATACCACGCACACACAATTTTCCCTTCGCCTTTATTTTGTGTAGGTACTCACGTATACTCGTCAACCTCTCAATCCCAAGAGTTGACGAAACGAGCTCTTGAGAGCAATGACGATTTGGGATCCCGTGGATTGTCTTTCACACCGTTCCCTTCGCGCAAGGACTACGCACATATCTTTGACCTTGCTCTCACACGGCTATGGGTTATATACCACTATTCACTTTATGCCCATTTTATTGTGTTCACTTTGCATGTTATGCCTCTTTACATGACTGTGCCATGCAATTGTGACCCTTTCTTGCATTTACCCATGATTCACCATTCTACTACTACTATGTGTATTTGCATGCTCGGTGGAGATCCTTGTTGCTTTTGCCATGTTCTATACATGCCCCATGCTTTTGATGCTTGTTGTGTTGGGAGATTTATGATGCTCAATTGCTATTTACATAGGATCTCTTGCCAATACAATGATACTACTTCGCTCATATCTTGCTTTCATGCTTGTGTTATGTCATGTGCATTATTTATGCCCACTAGTTGCACACATGACATGCTTGCCATGCTTACTTCTAGTATGTTGCATCTTCGCACTACTAGCTCCCATGACTTGATCACTATGATTGCTCACTTTGTTGCATCACCCATGATCCATTCTTGTTCGTTTCATTGGGTTGATGACATATATGTTCATGCCTCTCACATGACTTGTCTTGGTGATTGTCACTTGTCTCCATTAGTTGCATCTCTCATATTTTCTAGTAGTAAGTGCAACCATGCTATGATTATTGATCTTGGAGACTCAGACATATTTCTTGTGATACATGCTTGTTTGATTGCGCTTAATGCCTTTGGTTGTTCTTGCATCATATGCTTCCCTACCATGCCATATCCCCTTGTCCTTTCTTATGATAAAAATGATGACAACACTTGTTGGGTATTTCACCACACGAATGATATGTTTTGCATTTCCGCTAACCTCATTTGTTTTTCCGAGTGTTTGTCATGTTCTTTCATTTTGAAGGTTTCACAAGGTGGTTACATCATGAGACATATTGGTCATGCGAGGGCATACACGATGCGAGCCACCAACATTTTCGAGACCCTCCTCAAGGTGAATTCCTTCACTTTGAGCCATCATCATATATGCTTCTTGGATGGGCCATTCTTTCATTGTTGTCTCCTTCTTGTCGTCTACATGCTACATCTCTTGGATGGAGGAGTGACTTTGGCGCTTGGCCCTATGCGACATCAACTTGAGGAGTACTCGGACTTCGCGGATGCACCTACTTTGGATGCACCGGACCTCCACTCATGCCACGACATCGAGCATTGGTACATCACTAAGCCATTGACACATTGCACCAACACCTCCATATTTGTTGATTGTGTGTCCCCATGTCATGCTCGATGGACACATCATACTCACCACAAGTTTGCACCTTATGCATGGATTGACTTACATTATGATTGCCTTGTTGCATCTTGTATTCCCATGTCATCCATGATATATGAGCTTGTGCACTTTCTTAGAAATTTGTTGTGATCTTCCTTGATGGCATATTCATACATAATGATCACATTTCCCACCGTTAATTGCATGATAACATAATCATATCGAGCATCAATTGCCATGTTCATGCTCTTGATAAACCATCACACTATGACATCATTTTGCACAATGGTCGAATTAGTAGCTTTGTGCACCATGACAAGTACCACACCATTGTGTGCACAACATATGAATTTGCTCCCATGAATGCTTTACATGTCATTCTACATCATTTGGCTAAGCATCATGTGCATTGTCACGAACACTATTATCGGACGAACTCATGCTTACTTGATGGACACCTTATGCGCGCTAACCATTGTATTTCCGAGTGTCATTTGCGTTTGCTATTTTTGCATGTATACCACTCCGGAGACACCTTGGAGTACTTGGATTGCGCAATGACTTCCACTCCATCCAACAACAAGTACGTCCACGACTACCGTTTCCATGGTGATGAGGTTCACGATCCGAGGTCGGATCTTTCCCAAGGGAGGGGGGGGAGATGATGCGGAGCATCCTACGGTCATCCCCATGTACACTACGACTACTCCCCAAGCCCCAAAGAGACATACGACGAGACCTCAAGCATACGCCATTGGACACAAGGTTAACTCGCTCCTCTCTGAACATTCACTTTCCACATGTGAGACATGGCTACTACCTCAAATGTATGTGCTATGCATGAGCAGGAACCAAGAGGAAGACCATGGAACATCTAGGAGCATTGGACGAGAAGGCGGAACACGAGGAGCAAGAGAAGGAGCTGCCGGCGTGCTACAGGCACCGCACGTCCGACCGAGCATCGGACGTCCGACACGATGCAGACCCGCCAGCCAGAATAACTATAGCCGAGGGACTCTACAGTGGCCGGACGACCGACAAGACGCCGAACGTCCGACAACCATCAGCCACCGGACGACCGACACCGTCCGGATATCCGGCACCAACCGACCATAGCCAAAACGTCGGAAGTCCGACGCCCTCCGGACGTCTGGACCCCCGCGAGCGACCGGACGACCGACACCTGTCAGACGTCCGACACTGCCTGTGCGCAGCCACTCGGGTTTCCACCCATGTATCATTCCCTCACCCCCTAGACTATATATACCCTTTCACTTGGACGAATTAGGGTTAGCAAAGTGTTGGCTCATTTGATAGAGAGCTTTGCTCCTTGTACCCCTCCTCTTGAGAGAGAGAGAGACTTCCACTCCCATGTGAGAAGATCCTCCGGGATTCAAGACCCCACAAGGGAAGATCCATCTACGGATTCCAAGACCTCATCTCCGTACGGATTTGGGAAGAGCTACCGTTTGTATCCTCTATGTTGACTTTGGATCGTGTTTTCCCCATCTATGATATGTGGATTTAGACCATGTGTGACGGGATCGTGTTGATTTGAGTGTTTCCTCTCATGTCCTTTATGTTTCCCCCTCCGTGTTCTTCGTGTTCTTCGCGGGAATCCACTCCAATCGTGAAAGATCGGCCGATTAGGGTTCCACCCTACATCACAGTCCCTCGAACCAAAGACCGAAAGCACGGCCTCTCTACTTGGTTGCAAGCGTGCAGCCTTCACGACCCGGCAGCGCTTCGCCGTCCAGAACTAATCGTCGCCGAAGAATTAGAGGGAGGAGATTAGAACCACATGATATGTCTCCAACATATCTATAATTTATGAAGTATTCATGCCATGTTTACAATAGTTTTATATGGTTTTGGTGCACTTTTATATTATTTTTATGGACTAACTTATTAACCTAGTGCCCAGTGCCAGTTGCTGTTTTTTTGCATGTTTTTTGTTTCGCAGAAAATCCATACCAAACGAAGTCCAAACGCGTTCACAATTAATGGAGATTTTTTATGGAATATATGTGATTTTTGGGAGGAAGAATCAACGTAAGACGGTGCTCGAGGGCCCCACTAGGCAACAGGGCAAGGCCTACCCCCCTGGTCGCACCGGGATGCCTTGTGGGCACCGCGTAAGTCGGTTGGAGCCCTTCTTTCGCCGCAAGAAAGATAATTTCTAGATAAAAATCCCCTCAAAATTGCAGCCTAACCGGAGTTATGGATCTCCGGGAATAGAATGAAATGGTTTTTGGCCAGAAAACAGTAGCGAGAAACAGAAGACAACGGAGAGATCCAATCTAGGGGAGAGCTCCCTCTCCCCCCGGAGGGCCAAGGAAGAAGAAGAAGGAGGCCCCCCTGCCCCTCTCCTTCGGTGGCTCCGGAACGCCGTCGTGGACATCTCCTCCATCACCATCACCACCAACTTCTCTGTTCTCATGGTGATGTGTGAGTAGTTCACCCCCGGGGCTGAGGGTATGTACCAGTAGCTATGTGTTTGATCTCTCTCTCGTGTTCTTGATTTGGCACGATCTTGATGTACGGCGAGCTTTGTTAATATAGTTGGATCATATGGTGTTTTTCCCCTCTCTATCTTGTTGTGATGAATTGAGTCTTTCCCTTTGAGGTTTCACTATTATCGGATTGAATATTTTGGGGTTGAGAACACTTGATGTATGTCTTGCATGTGGATACCCGTGGTGACAATGGGGTGTTCTATTGATTCACTTGATATATGTTTTGGCAATCAACTTGCGGATTCCCGATGTGACATTGGGGTAATCTAGGCATAGAGGTTGATGCACGTTTTAGTCCTACTTTCTCTGGTAGAAACTTTGGGACACTCTTTGAAGTTCTTTGTGTTGGATTAAATATTATGAATCTGAAGTTGTTTGATGCATATCGTATAATTGATTCATGGATACTTGTGGTGACATTGGAGTATCTAGGTGACATTAGAGTTGATTGATGCGTATCATATGGTGTTATTTTAGTACGAACTCTAGGGATGTTTGTGACACTTATAGGAATAGCCCACTAGATAGATCGGAAAGGATAACTTTGAGGTGGTTTGCTACCTACAACAATTTCTTCTTATGTTCTCCGCTTGATAAGAACTTTGAAGTGATTCTTTGTCGCACATTGAGGGATTGGGTGTGTTGGGGACACAAGAGATTTCTTGTATTTGGGTGTGTTGGGGACACAAGAGATTTCTTGTATTTGATTGCAGGGTTGTTTGAGAGAGACCATATTCATCCTGCGCCTCCCACGGATTGATAAACCTTAGGTCATCCACTTGAGGGAAATTTGCTACTGTCCTACAAAACTCTGCGCTTGGAGGCCCAACACAAGTCTACAAGAATAAGTTGTGTAGTAGACATCACCACACAGGGATTCTAATTATGAGTACAAGAGGATTAGACTAGCTCTAATTAGTCAACTAGGATGAACTAAAACTAGAACTAGAAGAACTAGAGGAAGCTCCAAAACTTGTATGAAACAATAGAGCAAAAACCCCTAGTATATATATAGGTTGGAAGAGGAGGAGGGGCAGCCACCAAAGAGGGAAAGTCCCTCCTTGGGGCGCTGGCCAAAGGGGGAGGAGCTCCTCCCCAAGTCCAATTCGCCCCCCCACAAGGAAAGGGGGGCGCCTTCCTACTTGGGCCCTTGTGGCCCAATTTGCCTTCCACCTCTTGGCCTTTTAAGGCCCTTTGATATTTAAATTAAATATAAAATGTTCTAAATACCTCTAGACCATTATATATATATTTTAACATCTCCGGACACATTTTCCACCTATATATAATTTATCGGTAATACCCGGTATTACCCGATACACTCCGAAACCCTTCCGGTGACCCCGAAGCGCTTCTGGATCCTGCCGGAACTAGTCAGAATATTCATGAAACAATTCCACAAATATATTCTCATGACTCCCGTCCCACTAACACTCAGCAGATCATGATTGCCTTAAGCTTGTGACCCTGTAGGTTCGGTAACTCATAGACATGAACGAACTCGTTCGTTCAATAACCGGCAGCGGGACCATGGGCGTCCGTATCGGTCCCTACGAGCACACGAATGATATTCGAGTGAACCTTAGGTTATCATGTGATGTTACCTTTGCTTCATGATACTTCACAAAACCCGGGATGCATCGGTATCCTCCCAAGTCATCACTATGCTCGCTATACCGAAATCCTCGTTACCGATTTTGTTCTTCTTTCTCGTTATCGTGTTCCAGCATCCCCGTGACGAAGTCACGTGTGTCTGGCCAGACGATGATTGATGCCATCACACCGAGAGGGCCCTAAGAATATCTCTCCATCATCGGAGGAGCAAATCCCACTCTCGAGTGATATGTCTCCAACGTATCTATAATTTTTTTATTGTTCCATGCTATTATAGTACCAATCTTGGATGTTTTATATGCAATTATATATCATTTTTTGGGACTAACCTATTAACCTAGTGCCCAGTGCCACTTGCTGTTTTTTTTGCTTGTTTTTGGTTTTTCAGGAAATCAGTACCAAACGGAGTCCAAACGCTACGAAACTTTTTGACGTTTTTTTCTGGACCCAGAGAGACCCTAGAAGCTTTGGGAGAAGACCTGAAGAGTCACGAGGGAGTGACAAGCTCGGGAGGCGTGCCCCAGGGGGGCGCCCCCCAGGCTTGTGGGCCCCTTGTGGCACCTCTTGACCTAATTTCGACTCTATAAATTCTCAAATATTCCCAATACATCAGAGAGCCACCCGAAACACTTTTTCCACCGTGATAACTCACAAGTATAGGGGATCGCAACAGTTTTCGAGGGTAGAGTATTCAACCCAAATTTATTGATTCAACACAAGGGAAGCCAAAGAATATTTGCAAGTATTAGCAGTTGAGTTGTTGCTACTTCTTGAGCTTGCGTTGGTTTTTCCCTTGAAGAGAAAAGGGTGATGCAGCAAAGTAGAGATAAGTATTTCCCTCAGTTTGAGAACCAAGGTATCAATCCAGTAGGAGCACCAAACAAGACCTCGTGAACAACACCTACACACAAAAGAGCAAATACTTGCACCCAACGCGATAAAGGGGTTGTCAATCCCTTCAACGATTACTTGCAAGGATTAAATCTGATAATGGTAGATTGATAATAAAAACACAAAATAAAACTAAGTAAAAATAAATTGCAGCAAGGTATTTTTGTATTTTTGATTTAATAGATCGAAAGCAATATGATAAAAGATAGACCCCGAGGCCATAATTTTCACTAGAGGCTTCTCTCTCGATAGAAAGCATACGGTGGGTAAACAAATTACTATTGAGCAATTGATAGAAAAGCGCATAGTTATGACGGTGTCTAAGGCAATGATCATGTATATAGGCATCACGTCCGTGACAAGTAGACCGACTCCTGCCTGCATCTACTGCTATTACTCCACCCATCGACCGCTATCCAGCATGCATCTAGGGTATTAAGTTCATAAAAACAGAGTAACGCTTTAAGCAAGATGACATGATGTAGAGAGATAGATCCAAGCAATATGAATAAACCCCATCTTTTTATCCTTAATGGAAACAATACAATACGTGTCATGTCCCTTTCTGTCACTGGGATTGAGCACCGCAAGATTAAACCCATCACAAAGCACCTCTCCCATTGGAAGAAAAATCAATCTAGTAGATCGGAGAGAAATACAAAGCTATAACAATCATGCATAAAAGAGTTCAGATTTGACTCATAATATTCATAGATAATCTGCTCATAAACCCACAATTCATCGGATCTCAACAAACACACCGCAAAAGAAGATTACATCGAATAGATCTCCAAGAACATCAAGGAGAACATTGTATTGAAGATCAAAGAGAGAGAAGAAGCCATCTAGCTACTAGCTATGGACCCGTAGGTCTGTGGTAAACTACTCACACATCATCGGAAGGGCAGCAAGGTTGATGTAGAAGCCCTCCGTGATCGAATCCCCCTCCAGCGGAGTACCGGAAAAGGCCTCCAGATGAGATCTCGACGGAATAGGAACTTGCGGCGGCGGAAAAAGTGTTTTGGGTGGCTCTCTATTGGTTTCCTGATTTTAGAGAATTTATAGAGGCGGAGTTAGGTCAAACGAAGCGAAGGTGGGCCCATGAGGCACCAGGGCACGCCTGCCCCCCTGAGCGCCCCCTGGTGCTTTTTCAACCCACACGCAATACATGAGCGTTAGCCATGGACATAGCACTATGGGTGGAATAGAATGCAGTGGTAGTAGACAAAAGAAGGGAGAAAGTCTCACATCAACTAGGAAAATCAATGGGCTATGGAGATGCCCATCAATCGATATCAATGTGAGGAGTAGGGATTGCCATGCAATGGATGCAGCTATAAGTGTACGAAAGCTCAAAAGAAAACTAAGTGGGTGTGCATCCAACTTGCTTGCTCATGAAGACCTCGGGCATATTGAGGAAGCCCATCATTGTAATATACAAGCCAAGTTCTATAATGAAAAATTCCCACAAGTTATATGAAAGTCACAAAATAGGAGACTCTCTATATGAAAAACATGGTGCTACTTTGAAGCACAAGTGTGGAAAAGGATAGTAACATTGCCCCTTCTCTCTTCACTACAAGAAATATGTCTACTTGTGACCTTCTGTCAGTGACCCTGGAAGAAATGGTCATAAATCGACGACCATTTGAGACCAATTGGTCGTAAGCTATCCGGGGGGCTCCAAACCCTAAACCATAATTACCATTTTGGTCAGAAAGGTCGTAATTTCCTTACACGAAATGGTCGTAAAGCAGACAGCACTGGTTCGCTGCCTTATTTCTAGTAGATCACGACCAATATAGATGGTCATAGCCTTGTAAATTGTGGTGCATTGCTATGACTAGGTGCTACCTCATCAGTTTTGCATATCTGTCATGTCCATGTGTCAATTTTTGCCCTAGGTTGTGAAGCAACCTATATTTCTGTCATCCCCAAAATTTCCATAAAATTCTCATAAATTCTTTGGATCATATCTTTCACAAATATGTCAAATCCCTTCCTTGCCTAGTTCTAAAATAATTCAGGAATATTCATTTTCCTATTCTGTCCAGAATAGCACTTTGTGAAGGAAGTGCTATTTATATTTTCCTAATTGCCCTCAAATTTTTTGGGCACACTTCAATATACAAATCATTGCCACATGCCAATATTCAGCTCCATTTGCCAAGTAAATCTTCCTCAGCAAATTTCCAAAGTTTCTATCCAGAGAGAAGCTTTATGAAGGAAGTACTAGCTAGGCTTATCCAAATTATCTGAGATTTCTCCAAATCTACCATATGCTCAAATAATTACTCTCCACAAAATTTTAGCTCTATCCAGCAATCCATGTGATCTCATCATCCAATCTTTTATTCTGGTCATATTTTTAGTTTGTGAAGAAACTATATTTTATATTGCTTCATTATTGCTGAAAATTTATGAGGGCATGATCCTACCTATGTAACTTCCCTCCACCAAATTTGAGCTCATTTAATTTAGCCAATTTCTCTCAATAATTTTCCCAAGTTTCTGTCCAGAGAAGAGCATTGTCAAGGAAGTACCACTTTGGCATGTCCAAATGGTATCAAATTTTTACAGTGCTTTCCTATGCCCAAATGACCATCCTCCACCAAAGTTCAGCTCAATCCATTTAGTCATTTGAGCCCAGCTTCAACATTCATATTTATGTCCAGTGTGGTACTTTGCAAAGAAAGTGCCACCTAGGCTCCTCCATTTGAGCTGCAAATTTACGAGGGCATGATACTACCTATATAAATTCCCTCCACCAAATTTGAGCTCATTTCATGTAGCCAATTTCTCTCAATAATTTTCCCAAGTTTCTGTCCACAGAAGAGCATTGCCAAGGAAGTACCACTTTGGCATGTCCAAATGGTATCAAATTTTTACAGTGCTTTCCTATGACCAAATTACCACCCTACACCAAATTTCAGCTCAATCCATTTATTCATTTGAGCCCAGCTTCAACATTCATATTTCTGTCCAGTGTGGTACTGTTGACACACGAACACGTCACCGTGTACCCTCGACGCCGGGGGTGATGCACCGCAGCTCACGTCGAAGGAGGTCCGTCCGGCAGCGCGATACGCAAGACAGCCGGCGGACGCTTTTGCAGACCCGAAGCCCCGCACGCCCGGGAGGGACCCCGTCAGGGAGTGCGGCAGCAATGGGCTGCCCTAGGTCGATTCGCTCGCCCCTAGAGCCTCTGTACTCGCAGCTCTCCAACACGAAGAACGACGAAGAACGAGAGAGAAAAACGATGGAAAGATAAAACGTAGATGAAAAAGTAGTATAATGATTGTTCGATTGTGTGTTGTTCAATCGGCCGTCACCCCCAACATATATAAGAGGCGGCTGGACTTCCCGTACAAGCAAAGGATTCATCTAGGCTTTCCTTACAAGAAAATTACATCAATTCACGTCCTAGAGTCCTAGTTCTGGTCCCGCTCGGATTCAGCCCGAATCTGGTCCAATCTTCTGTCTTGCTCCTTGCGTGGGCCGTGGAATCTACACACGACCTCCGATGGAGATGGTCCAAACACGAATTTTGTGCGCTTCGACGAGGCCAATAATCCGTATGTCGATCACTTTTCCAAATAAGGCCATCTTGAATACTCCACGGGGTCATCTTTAATTTCGAGTCGGACTTGGTTATGTAGCTGACTGGACCGTCCGACTCTTGTAGCGTCTCTGCAGGTCGTATACTATGTCGGATGATGATGACTCCAAAAGCAAAGTTGACCGTTTCGACGTTACGAACAACTTTCATGTTGAACACTTTTTCATCTGAGGCAATCTAGATAATTATTTGAGCCCATCTTCAGCTTCTGGTCGGATTTGACAGTTTCCACCCCGGCAAGCGTTTCTCGGCAAGCACCCCGGCAAGCTTTACCCCGGCAAGGTTTCCATCCCGGCAAGCTTTCACCCCGGCAAGGTTTCCATCCCGGCAAGATTTCCCCGGCAAGGTTCACCCCGACAAGGTTTCCATCCCGGCAAGCTTTCACCCCGGCAAGGTTTCCATCCCGGCAAGATTTCCCCGGCAAGGTTTCTATCCCGGCAAGCTTTCACCCCGGCAAGGTTTCCATCCCGGCAAGATTTCCCCGGCAAGGTTTCTATCCCGGCAAGCTTTCTGACTGTACCTTGCGGGTCTTTTTTGAGGCAGTAAATGATCTCGGATGATGATGATTCCAAAAGCAAAGTTGACCGTTTCGACGAGACGAAGACAATTCATGTAGAAAGTTTTCTCATATGAGATCATCTTGAGGGCGTAATCAGCCGAATAGTGTTCTGGATACAAAATCCCAGTACTTCGAACACAATTTCGGCTTTCGAGATGAGATCGGATGGCAATGGCCCAAACTTCAAAGTTTCTCCTTGCTGGATTGCCTCCTTGCCGGGCCGTCTCCTTGCCGGATCGCCTCCTTGCCGGGCCGTCTCCTGCCTCTGTTTGGGTCTTCGGCAAGCACTCAAAACCGGCAAGCTTTTCGCTTGAGTCCATCTTTACTGCATTTTGCATCGTGCCAAAATCAGGTGTCAACAGGTACTTTGCAAAGCAAGTGCCACCTAGGCTCCTCCATTTGAGCTTCAAATTTATGAGGGCATGATCCTACCTATATAACTTCCCTCCACCAAATTTGAGCTCATTTCATTTAGCCAATTTCTCTCAATAATTTTCCCAAGTTTCTGTCTAGAGAAGAGCATTGCCAAGGAAGTACCACTTTGGCATGTTCAAATGGTATCAAATTTTTACAGTGCTTTCCTATGCCCAAATGACCATCCTACACCAAATTTCAGCTCAATCCATTCATTCATTTGAGCCCAGCTTCAACATTCATATTTCTGTCCAGTGTGGTACTTTGCAAAGCAAGTGCCACCTAGGCTCCTCCATTTGAGCTGCAAATTTGCCAAGACAGTCTCCTTAGTAGATGATCATCCTCAGCCAAAACTCAGGCCCATTGGCCATGTGCATTTCCCCCACCACTAATCAAACACTTGGCTGCTAATTCATGTTTGTGCTTAGTTCAGTCTCCTCGTGAGATTCTTCTGTTGTCTTCTTCTTCCTAACACCTACCGGGGGAGTGCCCAACCCACCAGACATGCCTAGGCCACCCATAACGCATGGCAACGCCACGGTCAAGCGGTGACCACGCGGCTGGCATGCCAGTTTACGCGCTCTGGAGTTGGGGCCCTCGGCCACCGTCCAAACCTCGACGGCTCGCCACCACACCATGTATCTCTGATTAAATAGATACTTTTGTACCTAAAAAAGTTTTTTGGAAAAAATAAAGAGCAAACTATGAGGTAGCTGTAGTTCAAATTTGACCCACTTCCTACTAAATCAGCGGAAATTTGTCTTTTTCACGAGAGGTGGATCGACAGCTTTTGACAGGCAACCATTTGGTCAATTGTACATTAAATATGGCCTAATATTTTCTAAAAATGGTGTGATGCCATTTGGAAACAAAGATTTGGTAGGTCCTTCACAAAAAAACTCATTCTGGGCACTCAGAAAATGGAAAACAAATTTTTTATGCAAAGAAAATGAAAACTCCCTTTGGCAACATTGTTTGTCATTCCAAGATGCACCCTCGTGCACAATATGAGATCATTTGAACAAACTATGCCATGAATGCGGCCATAAGATTGATCATTTGACTTGAAAGCCATGAATCTTCACACATAATAGCTCATTTCTGAGAACACTTTTTTAAAATAATTGCCGTATTATAGGTTTATTATTTTTTCTGGAAACTTGGTCACATATAATGACACAATGGGAAGGTTTTCGAATTTTTTGATTTTTTTGAAGTTTTCATGCACGTTTCAAAATGCGGTCAAAACGGCGGGCATGACCGTTCCTAGCTAGTGGTTGTATCTTGGAATTTTTTTTGGCGTTTCTCTAATGAAATAGCTATTTTTGTACCTAAAAATGTTTTTTAGAAAAAATAAAGAGCAAACTATGTGGTAGCTGTAGTTCAAATTTGACCCACTTCCAGCTGAATCGGCGGAAATTTGTATTTTTGATGAGAGGTGGATCGACAGATTTTGACAGGCAACCATTGGGTCAATTGTACATAAAATACGGTCTAATATTTTCTAAAAATGGTGTGGTGCCATTTTGCAACAAAGATTTGGTAGGTCCTTCACAAAAAAACTCATTTTGGGCACTCATAAAATGGAAAACGAATTTTTTATGCAAAGAAAATGAAAACTCCCTTTGGCAACATTGTTTGTCATTCCAAGATACACCCTCGTGCACAATATGAGATCATTTGAACAAACTATGCCATGAATGCGGCCATAAGATTGATCATTTGACTTGAAAGCCATGAATCTTCACACATGATAGCTCATTTCTGAGAACACTTTTTTAAAATAATTGCCGTATTACAGGTTTATTATTTTTCCTAGAAACTTGGTCACATATAATGACACAATGCGAAGGTTTTCCAATTTTTTGATTTTTTTTGAATTTTTCATGCCCGTTTCCAAATGCGGTCAAAACGGCGGGCATGACCGTTCCTAGCTAGTTGTTGTGTGTTGGAATTTTTTTTGGCGTTTCTCTAATGAAATAGCTATTTTTATACCTAAAAATGATTTTTGGAAAAAATCATGAGCAAACTATGAGGTAGCTGTAGTTCAAATTTGACCCACTTCCAACTGAATCGGCGGAAATTTGTCTTTTTGATGAGAGGTGGATCGACAGCTTTTGACAAGCAACCATTTGGTCAATTGTACATAAAATATGGTCTAATATTTTCTAAAAATGGTGTGGTGCCATTTGACAACAAAGATTTGGTAGGTCCTTCACAAAAAAACTCATTTTGGGCACTCAGAAAATGGAAAACAAAATTTTTATGCAAAGAAAATGAAAACTCCCTTTGGCAACATTGTTTGTCATTCCAAGATACACCCTCATGCACAATATGAGATCATTTGAACAAACTATGTCATGAATGCGGCCATAAGATTGATCATTTGGCTTGAAAGCCATGAATCTTCACACATGATAGCTCATTTCTGATAATACTTTTTTAAAATAATTACTGTATTACAGGTTTATTATTTTTCCTGGAAACTTGGTCACATATAATGACACAATGCGAAGGTTTTCCAATTTTTTGATTTTTTTTTGAATTTTTCATGCACGTTTCAAAATGCGGTCAAAACGGCGGGCATGACCGTTCCTAGCTAGTGGTTGTATCTTGGAAATTATTTGGCGTTTCTCTAATTAAATAGCTATTTTTGTACCTAAAAATGATTTTTGGAAAAAATCATGAGCAAACTATGAGGCAGCTGTAGTTCAAATTTGACCCACTTCCAACTGAATCGGTGGAAATTTGTCTTTTTGATGAGAGGTGGATCGACAGCTTTTTACAGCAAACCATTTGGTCAATTGTACATAAAATATATTCTAATATTTTCTAAAAATGGTGTGGTGCCATTTTGCAACAAAGATTTGGTAGGTCCTTCACAAAAAAACTCATTTTGGGCACTCAGAAAATGGAAAACGAAATATTTATGCAAAGAAAATAAAAACTCCCTTTGGCAACATTGTTTGTCATTCCAAGATACACCCTCGTGCATAATATGAGATCATTTGAACAAACTATGCCATGAATGCGACCATAAGATTGATCATTTGGCTTGAAAGCCATGAATCTTCACACATGATAGCTCATTTCTGAGAACAATTTTTTAAAATAATTGCCGTATTATAGGTTTATTATTTTTCCTGGAAACTTGGTCACATATAATGACACAATGCGACGGTTTTCCAATTTTTTGATTTTTTTTTGAATTTTTCATGCCCGTTTCAAAATGCGGTCAAGACAGCGGGCATGACCGTTCCTAGCTAGTGGTTGTGTCTTGGATTTTTTTTGGCGTTTCTCTAATGAAATATCTATTTTTGTACCTAAAAATGATTTTTGGAAAAAATCATGAGCAAACTATGAGGCAGCTGTAGTTCAAATTTGACCCACCTCCAGCTGAATCGGCGGAAATTTGTCTTTTTGATGAGAGGTGAATCTACAGCTTTTGACAGGCAACCATTTTGTCAATTGTACATAAAATATGGTCTAATATTTTCTAAAAATGGTGTGGTGCCATTTTGCAACGAAGATTTGGTAGGTCCTTCACAAAAAAACTCATTTTGGGCACTCAGAAAATGGAAAACGAAATTTTTATGCAAAGAAAACGAAAACTCCCTTTGGCAACATTGTTTATCATTCCAAGATACACCCTTGTGCACAATATGAGATCATTTGAACAAACTATGCCATGAATGCGGCCATAAGATTGATCATTTGGCTTAAAAGCCATGAATCTTCACACATGATAGCTCATTTCTGAAAACACTTTTTTAAAATAATTGCCGTATTACAGGTTTATTATTTTTCCTGGAAACTTGGTCACATATAATGACACAATGCGAAGGTTTTCCAATTTTTTGATTTTTTTGAATTTTTCATGCCCGTTTCAAAATGCGGTCAAAACGGCGGGCATGACCGTTCCTAGCTAGTGGTTGAATCTTGGAAAACTTTTGGTGTTTCTCTAATGAAAGTAGGTCACATATAATGCCACAATGCAAAGGTTTTCCATTTTTTTTATTTTTTGAATTTCTTAGGCCCATTTCAAAATGCGCTCAAAACAGCGGGCATGACCGTTCCTAGCTAGTGGTTGAATTTTTAAAACTTTTTTGTTGTCTCTAAGGAAATAGTTACTTTTGTACCTAGAAATGATTTTTGGAAAAAATAAAAAGCAAACTAAGAGGCAGAAATTTGACATGGTTCGTACTGAATTGGCAGAAATTTGTCTTTTTGACGAGAGGTGGATCCAAAGCTTTTTACATGCAACCATTTGTTCAATTGGACACTAAATATGATTTACTATTTTCGAAAATTGATGCGGTCCAATTTTGCAACAAATATTTGGTAGGTTAAAAAAACCATTTTGGGCACTCAGAAAATGGAAAATGTATTTTTTTATGCAAAGAAAATGATAACTCTCTTTGGCAACATTGTTTGCCATTCCAAGACGCACTCTTGGCCATAATATGAGATCATTTTTTTTAAATTTTTCATATGAAAAAGTAGAAGAAAAACAAAAAATAAAACACAATTAAGTGTGCTTTATTCTGACACGGATCGATGGCATGGCGCCCATCCATCCATCCATCTATCCATCCCCTGCCCTCGTCTCCCTCCCACCCACCCCGATCCCTTCCCTTCCCTCGTCCTCCCGCATCGCGCCGCCATCCACCTCGTCGTCTCCTAGCTTGCTGCCGGCCTCCACCCCCTCCCTCCCCTGCCCTCCGAACGCTGCCGCCGGCCAGATCCACCGCAGCCCCCACCCTGGCCTCTCTCTCACGACCCATCTCTCTCTTTCTCCCGTACTGCATGCCGCTGCCACAGGTGCCGGCCGATTCCGGCGTTCGCCGGTGACCCACGCCACTGCGCAGCAAGGCACGAGCTCGCATCGCTCTGCCGGGTCTTCTCCTCCGACGGGATTGGCGCCTTCCGGTCACCAGCCCTCATCCCCGCCCTCCACCATCCTTGTAGCTAGCTAGGGTTTCGGCCACCACCCCTAAATTTGCAGGGATCCACCACATTCGGCGACGGGCGAGGCCAGAGGTTGCCGGATCAGACACCGGTAAGCCCATCCCCTCCGCGCACCATCTCCTCCTCACCTCACCTCATCTCAGGTTCGTTTTCTGCAGTTCGCCATGAAAGTGCACAGGATGGCGACGACGGCAGGAGGGCCGCACCTCCATGGGATGGGCCACCGCCATGGAGATAGAGCTCCTTCTCCCCCACCACGCAGCCTCCCTCCCAGCACCCGAAACCCTAGCGGGTACAAATCCCTCCTCCCGCTGTCTCCTTCTTCTTCTACAACTTCTCTTCATCTCCTCCTGATGCGTGCTCCTACTATGTCAAGGAACGGAGAGAGGGGAGCTGCTCCTAGTACAGGACGCCATGGTAGGTTCTTTTTTTGTTCCGTCTTTTTTCTCTTCCCGATCTGAACATGTTGAAGGCTCTGTTTTGTGCAGGTTGCTCTCATGAGGAGAAGCTGCTGCTACAGGACACCCTCCCCCTCCTCCAACCCCTTGACATGGTGAGCTCCACCCCTCCTTCTACCCCTTGCAGATCTGATATGAAGTGGGCATCGGTTGCAATTGTTATGGCCACAACATTACAACAATTATTGGTTCAGTTTTTATGCGAAATTTGATTGTGAGTGTGCTGTTTGATGATGCTCGCCTCATCAATTTTTCATGTCTTGTGTGAAATCTGTACCCTACTAGAAGATGCCACCATCAAGTTAATAATAACACTAATGATCATTTGATTCTAGTATAGAGATACATCAACATTAGTTAGATCCATGGATGGATGGATGAACACACACAGCTAGCAGCCTAGCAGTGTTAGCAACCACAAAAAATAGCCTTGTGATTCATTCTGTTGAGGCAAGCATGCTCTATTAATTTTGGATCACAGCCATGTACGTACTAATAAGCTAGCTTAAGCACACACACATGCAGCTCGATTGATTTCTATAGTTATAGCAGCAGTACGTATGTGTCTCTTATACTAGCTTGATTAATTTCTATACTTAGCTCAACAACACCAGCTCCTACCTGTTTGTTCGTTTTGGAGCAGCAGACATCCTCGGTGGACAATGATGACAACCAAGGCATCCACCGCCACGACGACGCTCCACACATGGTCCAACTCGGCTACAACCTCCTCTACCGCGTACAGTGGCCGCGGTTGTCTACGGCATCAAGTACATCCTCCTCTCTGGTGAGCCCATCTCCTACCTCTAGCTCCCTCTCTTGTGCTGCTGTAGAAGTACCTTGCTCTGTTCCATGGCCATCATTTTTTTCTTCATAAAACGCTCTAGTGAACTGGATTCAAACATAAGTTGGCTACTTTTCCTCAAGTTATTTGTGCATTTATAAAACTATTTGAACTTTTCTAGTTCTTGAATGTATCCATCCATAAATGATTTATACAGATAGTTTTGGAATGTGTTTTTTGTTAGCTTATGTCATGCATCACAAATGGTATCAAGTTCCAGTTTTAGTTTTGCTGTTGTTAACCTCTACAATCCTGTCAGCATAATAAGTATATGAATGAATCCGTTCGAGTATCTAAAACTAGATGTTTTGTTGCTCATAGTAATTAAAAAGAGTGGTCAGTTTCTCATCACACACTGTTATTATCACTTCATGGCTTGATCTGTTGTGTCAGGCTGCTGCAGGTGCTGAACTGTGATCATTGCAAGGAGCAACCACTGTTTGGCTTCAGTCCTTCGCCATTTGATCATTTTTTATGGCCCACATGCATGCTATGTGTTGGTTGACTTGGCATGACATGCACGAAAACTTGAGGGCATTCATACTAAATAGCACTTCTTAATTTTCATGCAGATTTGCTCTAGCTCTTCTTAATTTTCATGCATGTTTCTTTCCGGACTTAATCTTAGTAAATAGCACCCCATCACTTGCTGCTGTTGTTATTCACTCTATCCTCGCTATTCTGTTTTCTTGTTGGCAGATATTTTGCCTAAATTCAAGACGAAAGAAGATGTTCAAAGAAGCGCCAAGACATTTTTGTATAGCAAGTTATATAATAATAGCTAGGTTATCTGGGCATTGTGAACTCTAGAATTTCATGTATCTTCTCTCTGTTTCTGAATGAAATATTGTATGTTTCAGAATTACAATTTGTTCTGTTTCATTTGAAATAGTAATTATGTACGTGATTTGAAAATGTGTGCAATGGAAACCTGACTCATGCGACCCACTTATCAAAATAATTTGAGCACATTTGAAATTTCTGATGTGTGGGACCAGTGTATGAGATTATGATATTTGGGACCAATCTGACTAGTGGGGCCAGCACCAAAATAAAATGGCGAAAAATAAAAGATCATACACTGTAAAAGGCCACACCCAGAAATAAAAAGGCTGAATTGTTGGGCCAGGCCCATGTAGCTAAGCAAAACTGACAGAAAAAATATATTAAATGGGTTGAATTATTGGGCTTGGCCCATATGGACGGCTACACTGGACTGGGCTGATTCTAATCTATGACTAATTCATTTGGTCGCAATTTTGCCACGTGAGCTTGCCACGTTGGATCTGACGTGGTTTGGGCAGGCTGCCAGTGACCAACACAATTGGTCGTAAAATCTATGACCTTTTATTTTCGTCGTTAGCTTCTACGACCATTTCACAAAAAAGGTTGTTAAGTTTCATTAAAGACGGCCAGCTTTTGACCAACTGTTTTTGGTCATAAAAATGTCACAAATGGAAAACAATGACCATTCAGTAACCAATATTGATGGTCACAAGTAGACATATTTCTTGTAGTGCTTTTTCTCTCATTTTTTTGGTGGGCACTTTGGCCTCTTTTCTCGTGGGCTCTTTTTGGCCTCTTTTTTTTCCTCACATGGGACAATGATCTAATAATGATGATCATCACACTTTTATTTACTTACAACTCAAAATTACAACTCGATACTAGAACAAAATATGACTCTATATGAATGCCTCTGGCGGTGTACAAGGATGTGCAATGATCAAACATAGCATGTATGAAAAATGATGAACGGTGGCCTAGCCACAACACTATGTAAGCTATGTGATCATGCAAAGCAATATGACAATGATGATGCATGTCATAATAACGGAACGGTGGAAGTTGCATGGCAATATATCTCGGAATGGCTATGGAAATGCCATAATAGGCAGGTATGGTGGCTGTTTTGAGGAAGGTATAAGGTGGGTTTATGCACCGGCGAAAGTTGCGCGGCACGAGAGAGGCTAGCAATGGTGGAAGGGTGAGAGTGCGTATAATCCATGGACTCAACATTAGTCATAAAGAACTCACATACTTATTGCAAAAGTTTATTATCCCTCGAAGCAAAGTACTACTACGCATGCTCCTAGGGGGGAGGTTGGTAGCAGTTAACCATCGCGCCCCCGACCTTCACGCAAAGATAGACAATCAAGGATAAATTGTGCTCCAACTTCCTAGCATAACGGGAGACCATACGTGCATGCTTCGGGAATCACAAACCTTAACACCAATATTCTTACTAATCCACAATTGCTCACTAGTACAACCCAAACATTACCATCTTTATACCTCAAAACTATTTCAAGGAATCAAACTTATCATATTCAGTGATCTACATGAAAGTTTTTATTATATCCCTCTTGAATACCTATCATATTAGGACCAAATTCATAACCCGTGAAAATTGCCATTACTATTATCAAGACTCTCAAAAAGATATAAGTAAAGCATGAGAGTGCAACTATTTCTTTGAAATATAACCACCGACGTGCTCTAAAAGATATAAGTGAAGCACTAGAGCAACTTCCTAGCTCAAAAGATATAAGTGAAGCATAAAGAGTATTCTAACAAATTCACGAATAAAGTGTGTCCCTCTCAAAAAGGTGTGTCCAGAAAAGATGATTGTGGCAAACTAAAAAGTAAACAAAGCAAAGACTCATATAATACACGACGCTACAAGCAAAACACATATCATGTGGTGAATAAAAATATAGCCTCAAGTAATTTACCGATGGATTGTAGACGAAAGAGGGGATGCCTTCCGGGGCATCCCCAAGCTTAGTCTCTTGGTTGTCCTTGAATATTACCTTGGGATGCCTTGGGAATCCCCAAGATTAGGCTCCTGCCACTCTTTTTTCCTTAGCCCATCGAAACTTCACTCAAAACTTGAAAACTTCAACACACAAAACTCAACAGAAAACTCGTGAGATTCGTTAGTGCAAAGAAAGCAAACCACCACTTTAGGTACTGTTGTAAACTCATTCCAATTTTATTATTGCATAATACCTACTGTATTCTAACTTCACCATGGTTTATACCCCCCGATACAACCCGTAGATTCATCAAAATAAGCAAACTATGCAACGAAAACAGAATCTGTCAAAAACAGAACAGTCTGTAGTAATCGGGGCAAACTCCATACTTCCTGAACTCTAAAAATTCTGAAAAATTAGGACAACGTGGGAAATTTGTATATGAATTATGTGTAAAATATTCAGATCAAAATCATGTTCCAGTGATTTTTAGAATTTTCTGGACTGGGCACAAAAGTTTCTGTTTTTTCACAGAATCAAATCAACTATCATCCTCTTCATCCTAAAGGTCTTACTTGGCACAAACACTAATTTAAAACACAAAAACACAACCAAAAAAGAAGCATAATTGTGTATTTATTGGAAAACATAAAGAAAACAAAAAAATTAAAGATAAATATTGGGTTGCCTCCCAACAAGCACTATCGTTTTACGCCCCTAGCTAGGCGTAATGTATAGTTTCAAGTGTTGTCATCCTTAGAATTTATTACATAGGCGGACCTCATAATAGATTCATATGGTAGCTTAATTCTATTTCTAGGGAAGTGTTCCATCCCCTTCCTTAATTGAAATTGAAATCTTATATTACCTTCTTTCATATCAATAATTGCACCAATAGTTCTTAGGAAAGGTCTACCAATTATTATGGGGCAAGACGGATTGCAATCTATATCAAGCACAATGAAATCAACAGGCACATAATTTCTATTTGCAATAATAAGCACATCATTTATTCTACGCAAAGGTTTCTTAATAGTTGAATCCGCTAAGTGCAAATTAAGAGAACATTCATCCAAATCATGAAGGCCTAGCACGTTACACAAAGATTTCGGTATAGTAGAAATGCTAGCACCCAAATCACATAAACATTGCACTCATAATTTTTAATCTTAATTTTAATGGTAGGTTCCCTTTCATCATATAATTTCCTAGGTATTGAAACCTCCAATTCTAGCTTTTCTTCTAAAGCTTTCATTATAGCTTCTACAATATGTTTAGTAAAAGCCTTGTTTTGTTCATAAGCATTGGGTGAATTAAGCATGTATTACAACAAGGAAATACACTCAATTAAAGAACAATTATCATAATTAAAATCCTTGAAATCCAAAAGAGTGGGCACATCACTAGTTAAAGTTTTGACCTCACCAAACCCACTTTTATCGGATTTTTCATTAAGATCTTCACCCTCCAAATTATCGGGATGCCTTTTACCTAAAGTTGACTCCTCTCCAGTCCCTTTTTCATCAAGTTTTATATCATTAAACAAAGATTCAATGGGAGTCACACCAATCATTTTAATCTCTTCATCATGATTATCGCAAAAACGGGGTGAAAACGCTTTTTCTAGCAATTCTCGCTTAGCTCGCATTCTAGCGGTTCTCTCCCTACTTTAATTAATAGATATTTGAATAGATTTCAGAGACTCATTTATATCAAGTTTGGGTGGCAAAATTTTAGTTTTAAGAGAATCAACCTCAAGAGCAATTCTATCAACGTTCCTAGCCACATCATCAAACTTATGCAATTTTTCTTCTATCATAGCATTGAAAATCTTTTGGGAATTAATAAATTCTTTAATATTATTTTCAAGATCAGAGGGCATCCTATTATTATTACCATAAGAATTTTTGTAGGAATTTCCATAGTTATTAGAGGAATTTCCAGGAAACGGCCTAGGATTAAAATTGCCTCTATACGCGTTGTTGTTGAAATTATTCCAACCAACAAAATTCACATATTTAGCATTATTATTTTGCTCAATAAAAGTAGATAAAGGCAAATCATTAGGATCAACATGAGCACTCTTACTAGCAACCAATTTCATAAGTTCATCCATCTTTTCACTCAAAGTATTAATTTCTTCGATAGCATGCACCTTTTTACTAGTAGAAGATCTTTCGGTATGCCATTGAGAATAGTTTGTCATGATATTATCTAGGAGTTTTGTAGCTTCTCCTAATGTGATTTCCATAAAAGTACCCC
Source organism: Elymus sibiricus (assembly GCA_039707655.1). Taxonomy (NCBI): domain Eukaryota; kingdom Viridiplantae; phylum Streptophyta; class Magnoliopsida; order Poales; family Poaceae; genus Elymus; species Elymus sibiricus. The sequence goes on from CM077672.1 coordinate 187,768,558, forward strand.
CCGCGGCAGAATCTAAAATATTTCTAGATGCAAAGTTCAATCCTCCATAATTTTTTTGTATGATCATCCATAAACTTAAACCATGAGTAGGGCAATTTCTTATCATCAATTTCATTCTCTCCCATGATTGTGCAACATGTTCATGATCAAGTTGCTTAAAATTCATTATATCATTCCTAAGAGAGATAATTTTAGCGGGAGGAAAATGCTTGGAAATAAACGCATCCTTACACTTATCCCATGAATCAATACTATTTTTAGGCAAGGATGAAAACTAAGTTTTAGCACGATCTCGTAGTGAGAGCAGAAATAATTTAATTTCACAATATCATTGTTCACGTCTTTTTTCTTTTGCATGTCACACAATTCAACGAAAGTATTTAGATGGGATGCAGCATCTTCATTAGGACTACCAGAAAATTGTTCTTTCATAACAAGATTTAGCAAAGCAGCATTAATATCACAAGTCTCCGCACTAGTGGTGGGTGGAGCAATCGGAGTACTAATAAAATCATTATTATTAGTATTGGAAAAATCACACAACTTAGTATTTTCTTGAGTCATCGTGACAAAGCAAGCAATCTAGCACACAAGCAAATAAAAGGCAAACGAAAATATTTTTGTATTTTTCTGAAAACGTTTTAGAAGTGGGGGAGATGAAAACGAGAGGCAAATGGCAAATAAAGTAAATGCAAGGAGATGAAAGTTTATGCGAGGTACTTGATAGATCTTGATGATACTCCCCGGCAACGACGCCAGAAATTCTTCCTTCTACTTCTTGAGGTTGCGTTGTTTTTTCCCTTGAAGAGGAAAGGGTGATGCAACAAAGTAGAGATAAGTATTTCCCTCAAGTTGAGAACCAAGGTATCAATCCAGTAGGAGGACCAAACAAGACCTCATGAACAACACCTACACACAAAAGAACAAATAATTGCACCCAACGTGATAAAGGGGTTGTCAATCCCTTCAAGGATTACTTGCAAGGATTAAATCTGATAATGGTAGATTGATAATAAAAACATGAAATAAAACTAAGTAAAAATAAAATGCAGCAAGGTATTTTTGTATTTTTTATTTAATAGATCGAAAGCAATATGATAAAAGATAGACCCGGGGGCCATAGTTTTCACTAGAGGCTTCTCTCTCAATAGAAAGCATACGGTGGGTAAACAAATTACTGTTGAGCAATTGATAGAAAAGCGCATAGTTATGACGGTATCTAAGACAATGATCATGTATATAGGAATCACGTCCATGACAAGTAGACCGACTCCTGCCTGCATCTACTACTATTACTCCATCCATCGACCGCTATCCAGCATGCATCTAGGGTATTAAGTTCATAAAAATAGAGTAACGCTTTAAGCAAGATGACATGATGTAGAGAGATAGATCCAAGCAATATGAATAAACCCCATCTTTTTATCCTTAATAGCAACAATACAGTACGTGTCATGTCCCTTTCTGTCACTGGGATTGAGCACCGCAAGATTGAACCCATCACAAAGCACCTCTCCCATTGCAAGAAAAATCAATGTAGTTGGCCAAACCAAATCAATAGATCGGAGAGAAATACAAAGCTATAAGAATCATGCATAAGAGTTCACATTTGACTCAAATAATATTCATAGATAATCTGATCATAAACCCACAATTCATCGGATCTCAACAAACACACCGGAAAAGAGGATTACATCGAATAGATCTCCAAGAACATCAAGGAGAACATTGTATTGAAGATCAAAGAGAGAGAAGAAGCCATCTAGCTACTAGCTATGGACCTGTAGGTCTGTGGTAAACTACTCACACATCATCGGAAGGGCAGCATGGTTGATGTAAAAGCCCTCCGTGATCGAATCCCCCTCCGGTGGAGTACCGGAAAAGGCCTCTAGATGGGATCTCGACGAAACAGGAACTTGCGGCGGCGGAAAAAGTGTTTTGGGTGGCTCTCTGTTGGTTTTCCGATTTTAGAAAATTTATAGAGGCGGAGTTAGGTTAAACGGAGCGAAGGTGGGCCCATGAGGCACCAGGGCGCGCCTGCCCCCCTGGGCGCGCCCTGGTGGCTCGTGGCCACCTCCTTCGTCTTCTGACACTCTCCCGAAGCTTCTAGTGTCTCTTATGTCCAGAAAAAATCTCCAAAAAGTTTCGTGGCATTTGGACTTCGTTTGATACTGATTTCCTGGAAAACCAAAAACAAGCAAAAAATTAGCAACTGGCACTGGGCACTAGGCTAATAGGTTAGTCCCAAAAAATGATATAAAATAGCATATAAATGCATATAAAATATCCAAGATTGATCATATAATAGCATGGAACAATCAAAAATTATAGATACGTTGGAGACGTATCAATTCTCTATTAAAAGGAGGCCTTAATATCCCTTAGTTTACTTTTGGAACCCGCTACCACGGGAGGGTAGGACAAAAGATGTCATGCAAGTTCTTATTATAAGCACGTATGACTATATACGGAATACATGCCTATATTACATTGATGAATTGGAGCTATTGTGTATTGCTCTAGGTTGTGTCTGTTACATGGTGAATGTCATCCAATATAATTATCCATCACTGATCCAATGCCTACGCTTTTCGCATATTGATCTTTGCTAAGTTGCTATTGTTACTACTGTTGTTACAAATGCTACTGGTACTGTCACTATTACTATTGCTACTGTTACCACTGCTATCAAACTATCATATTACTGTGCTACTGATCACCTTGCTGCAGATATTTAGTTCTCCAGGTGTGGTTGAATTGACAACTTAACTGCTAATACTTGCAAATATTCTTTGTCTCCCCTTGTGTCGAATCAATAAATTTGGGTTGAATACTCTACCCTCGAAAACGGTTGCGATCCCCTATACTTGTGGGTTATCAAGATCTTTTTCTGGCGCCGTTGCTGGGGAGCATAGCTCTATTTGCTGAGTCACTTGGGAATTATATCTTTTGATCACTATGAAGAATCTGAAAGATACTAGAACCAAGATCATTCCCTCTAAGACGAGGGGAGGTAAGGAACTGCCATCACACTCTGCACTTGATTCACCTTCTGTTTTAAGTAAGCTTGCAACACCACCACCTGCTATTAATTCTGATATGTCGCAAGTAATTGATGATGCTACTTCTGCTATGAATGATGCTTATGATGATGCTAGTACTTTGCTTGATAATACTGTGCCACTAGGTGAATTCCTTGATGAACAACTTGCTAGAGCTAAAGAAATTGACAGTGCTAAAATTGATGAAATTGCTGAAACTGATGAAGATTATGATACACCTATTAGACCTAGCTCTCCTAGAATTGAAATGCCTAAGATACCTGAGGGTTATGTTATGGATGGGGAAATAGCTAGAGAAATTCTTGCTTGTAATGATAGAGATGATGTTAAGAAATTACTGAGTAAGCTAAAAGAAAAGTCTATGATAGAGAAAATGAAATATGATCCTAAGTTTGCTACTTCTCCTATCTTTGTTACTGATAAGGATTATGAATTCTCTGTCGATCCTGAGTTAATCACTATGGTTGAATTTGATCCTTTCCATGGTTATGAAACTGAAACTGTTGTGGCACACCTTACTAAATTAAACGATATTGCCACCCTATTTGCTCATGAGGAAAAAAATCGCTATTACTATATTCTTAAGTTGTTTCCTTTCTCGTTAAAGGGTGATGCTAAGATATGGTATAATACTATTGCTCCTGATTGTGTGCGTAGTCCCCGGGATATGATATATTACTTCTCTGAAAAATATTTTCCTGCTCATAAGAAACAAGCTGCCTTACAGGAAATATTTAACTTTGTGCAAATTGAAGAAGAGAATCTCCCTCAAGCTCGGGGGAGGCTTCTCCAGTCACTTAATGCTTTGCATGATCATCCTATTAAGAAAAATGAAATACTTGATATCTTTTATAATGGACTAACCGATGCTTCTAGGGACTACCTAGATAGTTGTGCTGGTTGGGTTTTCAGGGAATGAACTGTTGAACAGGCTGAAGAACTATTGAATAATATATTGAGAAATGATAATGATTGGACACTTCCTAAACCACCACCTAAACCAACTACGAAGAAGAGAGGTATTCTATTTCTGAGTCCAGAAGATATGGAAGAGGCAAAGAAATATATGAAAGAAAAAGGTATTAAAGCTGAAGATGTTAAGAATTTACCGCCTATTGAAGAAATACATGGACTCGATACACCAACACAGGTAGTGGAGATAAATTCTCTTTATAGATTTGATGAAGGTGATATTCCTTATAATAAGTTTGCTAGTCAATGCCTGGATGAATTTGACAACTACATCGTTAAGCAAGAACACTTTAATATGTATGTTGAGAATCAATTGAAATGGAATGCTTTCATGATTGAGCATTTGAGTGACTTGATGTTTAGAATTGCTAATGATTTTAAAGGTCTAGGTAAACATGCATCCATGGTTCATACTCAACTAGAACAAGTTGCAAAGTCACAAAATGATTTGCTTAATGAGATGAGTAATAAAATAAATGATCATGCTGTTAGAGTAATGACTAGAGGAGGTAGAATGACTCAGGAACCGCTATATCCTGAAGGCCATCCTAAAAGAATTGAACAAGATTCTCAGAGAATTAACAATGATGTGCCTAGTTCATCTAAGAAGAAAAAGAAAAATGATAGAACTTTGCATGCTTCTAGTGAACCTGTGGTAGAAAAACCTTCTGAGAATCATAATGATGTTTCTATTTCTGTTGCCGAGACACAATCTGGTAATGAACATCCACCTAGTGATAATGATAATGATAATGACGATGTTCATGTTGATGCTCAACCAGAAAATGATAAAGAACCTGATAATGATGTAGAAATAGAACCTGCTGTTGATCTTGATAACCCACCTCCTAAGAATAAAAGATATGATAAGAGATATTTCATTGCTAGAAAACATGGTAAAGAAAGAGAAACATGGGTTCAGAAACCCATGCCTTTTCCTACTAAACTGTCTAAAAACAAGGATGAGGAAGAATTTGAATGCTTTGTTGAAATGCTTAGGCCAGTCTTTTTGCGTACTCGTTTGACTGATTTTCTAAAAATGCCTTCATATGCTAAATACATGAAAGATATTGTCACTAATAAAAGAAAGATACCTGAAGCTGAAATTTCCACCATGCTTGCAAATTATTCTTTTATGGGTGGAGTACCTAAGAAATTAGGAGATCTAGGAATACCCACTATACCATGCTCCATTAAAATAAATTATGTCAAAACTGCTTTGTGTGATTTGGGAGCCGGTGTTAGTATTATGTCTTTCTCTTTATATAGAAGACTTGATTTGAATATGTTGACACCTACTAAAAGCTCTTTGCAAATGGCTGATAAATCAACTACTATACCTATTGGTATTTGCAAGGATGTGCCTGTTGTAGTTGGAAATGTTACTATCTTAACAGACTTTGTTATACTTGATATGCCCGAGGACGACAACATGTCAATTATCCTTGGTAGACCCTTTCACTACTAGAATCAGGATCTTTGCTGTCTTCCATGGCTGACGGCAAAGGCATGCATTCCGGACGGCAAAGGTCTTTGCCGTCAGCCAGCAGACGGCACCACATCCGGCTGAACAAGCCACGGTAAAGGGCACTTTGCCGTCTGCTGGCAGACGGCAAAGATGCAAAGGTCTTTGCCGTCTGCCAGCAGACGGCAAAGGGCATGGACGGCACACGCGGCAGCTTAGGTCCGTTAAGGGGTTAACGGCGTGCTTTGCCGTCTGCTAGCAGACGGCAAAGTGGCCAAATAAGCCAGCCCAGGTTCCCCCCAGATAGCTGCCACGTGGCTCGCTATGCCGTCTGCTGGCAGACGGCAAAGATGCAAAGTTCTTTGCCGTCTGCCAGCAGACGGCAAAGCAACCACATAGGCCAGCCCAGTGCCCCCCATGTTGCACAGGTAGCTGCCACGTGGCAGCTTTGCCGTCTGCTGGCTCATGGCAAAGCTCTTTGCCGTCTGCCAGCAGACGGCAAAGAGCCTGTATAGCCCCTGTTTTTTCTGTTTTTTCTTAAATTCATTCAATTTTACAGAATTTCATAGATATATATATATACACATTTGAAAATACTTTCAACAAGCATACCAACACATATCCAACAACAAGTTTCCAACAACATATCCAACAACAAGTTTCCAACAACATATCCAACAACAAAGTTCATCGTACAAAATCAAAACAAAAAGGAAGCACAAGGAGAAGAGTAGACTCCATCAACGCAAGCTTCCTCATCTAAAGCAAATCTGCAAATTGGGAAAGAAGAAAGTTAGAAGAAGAAGAAGAAGACTAGCTAGAAGAAGAAGAAGAAAAAGAAGAAGAAGAATTTTTCTTCTCTTTCTTTTTCTCCTCTCCTCTTCTTTATCTTCTTCTTCTTCTAACTAAGGTAGGTAAAAATGCCATTTTTAGCTAAGCTAGGTAAAAATGCTAAGTGTAGGTCATTTTAGAGCTAAGCTAGGTAGTTATGCCATTTTTGAGCTAACCTAGGTAGTTATGCCATTTTTGAGCTAACTGAGCATATTTATAGCTATCCTAGGTAAAGTATGTCAGTTTGGAGCTAAGTAAGGTTATTATGTCATTTTCGAGGAAAATAAGCTAAGTATAGGTCATTTTGGAGCTAAACCAAGGTTATTATGCCATTTTTTACCTAAGTGAGCTAATTATGTCATAAATGAACTAGCTAAGCTAAGTATAGATCATTATTGAGCTATCCTAGGTAGTTATGCCATTTTTAGCTAACTAAGCATATCAAGTCATTTTGGAGGAAAAAATGCTAAGTATAGGTCATTTTATAGCTATCCTAGGTAAAATATGTCATTTTCGAGCTAAGTAAGGTTATTATGTCATTTTCGAGGAAAATAAGCTAAGTATAGGTCATTTTGGAGCTAAGTAGGTCATTTCTTAAGCTAAGTATGCATTTGTTAAGCAAAACACTTGGGAAAACTTACCATCATCACGGAGGTGAAGGACCGGTCGGGCTTGCGCCAGTGTGAGACGGAGAAGGACCGGTCGGGGTTGCGGCAGACGCAGAAGGATCGGTCGATGCTTGTCGGGAGGCATGCTGCACCAAAGATCATTTGCAATGTCTCGTTAGCATGATGCAACTCAAATGTGAATACTAGTAACTAATGACCATTCAAATGAAACTCACCGTGGGCGCTATACCAATCTGGGGCATCGGCGGAGGGGTCTGACCGTTGTTCTGGCACACGGTCTGCACATTTTGTTTTCACGGTGAGTAATAACATGAACTAATTAATAATATATATGTACATAATAATAATTGAATACCTGACATTACTAATATTAATCTTCATCGTCTATATATGCTCCGGGATCAATAAATGCATAATCATCATCACTATCATTAATGACGTGCTCATCAGCATCATCAATAAATGCATCAACATGTGGTAGGCCTCCTTTATGTAATCGGTCAAGCATTGACAGGTCATCCGCAGCAGTAACCTCTTCTTCTTCCGTCTCTTCTTGTTCTGGCTCAGGGGTGAAGTCGGATTCACTGTCGCTGTCTACCTCAATGTTCTGGGGTGAAGTAGAGCGGTTCTTGAAACGTTTTTTGGAAACACGTGTTTCTTGGAAGAATTCTCCTTCATATGTGTCTGGGTTAATGTGAGGTTCATAATCATCTTCATTGAGGGGAGGTGGTCTAAAATGTGGCGGCACATCATAAACGACATCCCAACCATTCAGATTTGGATCAGTTTGGCAGGCCCATGGTAGATAGAAAACTTGGGTCGCCTGTTGAGCCGTAATATAGACATCGGGAACATCTAAATGGGTGCTTTGTTTGATTTTGACTAGCCCTATATGTTCATGAGTCCTTCTAGTCTCCTTCGGCTGGAACCAATAACATTTGAAGACTACAACGTTTGGTGGGTTTTCACCAAAGAATGTAAGTTCATAAATTGCTTCAACTCTTCCATAATACTCGACCCCTCCTTCGCCGACAGCGGAGACACAACAATTTGTAGACTTTCGGTCGGCCATAGATAGCTCTTTGCCAAAAGTACGAAAGCGATACCCGTTGATGTCGTATTTGTCAAATGAACGGACCTTATAGTCAAAACCATTAGCGACTTGTCTCAATTCGGAGTCCATAGACTCTGCATTAGCCTACACGTTTAATACGAAAGGATTGTTGCATTAGCCGCAAACTAGACGAAGAAATGAAATGGTCTAATGGAAATTACCGTTTGTTTGAACCAAGAGATGAAACCGGGATAGCCGCCTCCATGCTTTGCCAGAAGCTCATACTCTTCGATGGAATCCTTTTGGATCACCGCTCCATCCGAGAATTTGGCGACGTATCGATTGTATCACATATCCGGGAATAAGAGCATTTCAAAGGAATTAGAAGTTGCGAAACAATGTACCGAGAACTTACTCGATGTACGGCCACACTTCTGTTAGGTTGTTGAAGATATACAACGAAATGGTCCGCCATTCTTCGACATCCAACGCTATTGCTTTCGAAGCACCGGCTGGTGCGAGCTTCCCTTTGAATAGGCTGAGGTTGGATCGACCTTTTTCACGGTCGCCATCATTGTACCGAGGCTTCGGATTATGCAAATGATGATTCTTGGCTTTGTAGTGTGCTGTCACGAAGTTTGCCGCCTCCTCAGTAATGAATGCCTCGGCCATCGATACACGTCTTGGCAATAAGCAGAGAGGATGTGTACCCGGAGAACAACAGGGAGGCACTGACGAAATTCCGCATCGGATCCGGAGCAGAGCATAAGGGAAAACGAACCCAATCTACACATACTCGGGCTGTCCATGGATAACGTTGAACAATTCGAAAGGATGGCGGTTATAAATATGCAAAGACATGCATATTTATAGATGCCGCCCTTTCGAATGGGAGACGCATACTGGTCACGCATACTGATGATTGAAGACACCTATAGCTAGCAAGTTTCATCGGCACGAAGACCGGAACAAAGCAAATTAAGGGGGGAGGAGGAGATGTCATTTGTGCTCACCCACGAACGCAGGGGCGGAGCTCGTCGAACGCACGGGGAGGTCGTCGAATGCACGGGGAGGTCGTCGAACACCAGACCCTCGCAGCGACGAAACAACTGCACATTTAAATCCACCCGATCAACATAAATATATATGATGTTTTTCATAACAAAATCAAAAAATATATGACCTAACTCATAATTCACAAATATATGACCCCGTCGGCCTCTGAAGGCCGAAGAGCACCTTTTTGGTCAACAGGAGGCCGAAGAGGTGTCGGGGTAGGGGGTGTCGGGGGTGTCATGTCTGGGTGTCGTGGTGTCGGGGTGTCGTGGTGTCGGGGTGTCGAGGTGTCGTGGTGTCGTGTCGGGGTCGGGGTGTCGTGTCGGGGTCGGGGTGTCGGGGTGTCAGGGGTGTCGTGTCTGGGTGTCGTGGTGTCGGGGTGTGGTGTCGGGCTGTCGGGGTGTCGGGGTGTCGTGTCGGGGTCGGGGTGTCGTGTCGGGGTCGGGGTGTCGTGTCGGGGTCGGGGTGTCGGGGTGTCAGGGGTGTCGTGTCTGGGTGTCGTGGTGTCATGGTGTCGGGGTGTGGTGTCGGGCTGTCGGGTTGTCGTGGTGTCGGGGTGTCGGGGTGTGGTGTCGGGGTCGGGGTGTGGTGTCGGGGTCGGGGTGTCGGGGTGTCAGGGGTGTCGTGTCTGGGTGTCGTGGTGTCGGGGTGTGGTGTCGGGCTGTCGGGGTGTCGGGGTGTCGGGTCGGGGTCGGGGTGTCGGGTCGGGGTTGGGGTGTCGGGTCGGGGTGTCGTTTTCTTCTTCTTCCTCTTCTTCTTTTTTTCCCTCTTTTTTCCCTTTCTTCTTCTTCCTCTTCTTCCTTTTCTTCCTCTTCATCTTCTTCTTCTTCTTCTTCTTCTTCTTCTTCTCTCCTCTTTCTTCTTCTTCTTCTTCTTCTTCTTTTTTCTTCTCCTCCTCTTCTTTTCCTTTTTCTTCTTCTTCTTCTTCTTTTCTTCTCCTCTTCTTCTTCTTCTTCCTTCTTTTCCTTTTTCCTCTTCTTCTTCTCCTTCTCCTTCTTCTTCTTCTTCTTCTTCTTTTCCTTTCTCCCTCTTCTTCTACTTTTTCTATTTTTTTTTTCATCTTTCTTCTTCCTCTTCTATTTATCTAAACCTAAACCTAAACCTAGCATTAAACCTAAAACTAAACCTAGCACTAAACCTAGAACTAAACAGGAAATAACAGAAAAAAACAGAAAAAATGGAGCTCACCTTGCTCCGGCGAGGTCGGCCGGTGGAGGCTGGCCGCGGGGAGGGGACCGTTGGAGGAAGGCCGAGGGCTCCGGCGGCGGGGCGGGGCGGCGCAGGGGCCGTGGGGAGGGTTCCGGCGGCAGGGCGGGGCGGCGCAGTGACCTCCGGCGATGGGGCGCGGCGGGGTGGCCGTCGCGGCCTGGGTCCGGTGGGCGGGACGGGCGGGCTGGCCGGCGGCGGGGCTGGCTCCGGGGGCGGGGCTGGCCGGCGGCGGCGACTGGCGGCGGCGACAAAAGGAGGAGAGGGCGCGGGAGGGAGAGAGAGAGAGAGAGAGGGGGGGAAGACGGCCGCCCGTTAAGTGGCCCCTCTTTGCCGTCTGCTAGCAGACGGCAAAGAGGGTGACCGTTAGGGCTCGCCCACGTCACTTCTTTGCCGTCTGCTAGCAGACGGCAAAGGAGGGACATTGCTATCTGTCCCTTCTTTGCCGTCTGCCAGCAGACGGCAAAGAAGTTTACCTAGCCACGCCGTGCCCCGTGGGGCCCACCTGGCTCTTTGCCATCTGCCTTTGACCTGTTTGCCGTCAGCTGGCAGACGGCAAAGAACCAGCTGATGGCAAAGAGCCTCTTTGCCATGAGCTGGTTCTTTGCCGTCTGCTTTCCCCAAGCAGACGGCAAAGAGCCTCTTTGCCATGAGCTGGCAGACGGCAAAGAGCTGGCAGACGGCAAAATGCCAGATTCCAGTAGTGTTTTTGAATACTGCAGGGGCTGTTATTGATTGCAACAAAAGCAAGGTCACTTTTCATGTCAATGGTAATGAGCATACGGTGTACTTTCCGAAGAAACAGATTCAAGTGAATGGTATCAATTGTATTGAAAAGGTTTCGGCAATCACTGTTGGAGGTTTTGAATTCCGTCTTCCTTCCGTCAAAAAGAAATATGAAACTCTTATTATTGGGGAGATGCATATCCCCGCTGAGGTAACCTAGTGTTATACGAAAATTCTTCGGTTTCATGTTACTCGAAAGTAGTTTGTTAATAAGACTTGATCAACCTTATTAATGGATTCATTTTTAGGGGCATGTGGTCGATGAATTTAGTAAGCACAACCTACTGTACCTAATGTTTGCTCTCTGTTATTCTTAGTTTAATAAAGTAAAATGCCGTGATTATCCTGTTTTCTGAATTATCCGTGCAATAAAAAATGGCCCAAAAATAAAGTGCTCAGAATGTCGTAAAATTTTAACATGATTTTTTCTGGAATATTTAAGAATTTTTGGCACTGAATACATCCCAAGGGGGGGGGGTGCCCCTGCTGCTCACAAGGTAGCAAGGCGCGACCACCCCCCTGGGCGCACCCAAGTACCTTGTGTGTCCCACAGGGACCCACTCACTTATCACTTCAGCCCACTTCATCTCTTACCTCCAGAAAAAATTCCTGGTTGCTCTCTCCCTCGTGTTCTTGCTCCAAAACTTGAGATTTTCGATCTCTTTTCTCAGAGCTCTGTTTTTGAAACTGTTTTGGGGGATTGCTCCTTGGTATGTGACTCCTCCATTGCTCCCATTAGTTTTTGCTCTAGTGGATTATATTTTGCATAATGAGCTGCTCTTGGTGCTACTAAAAATGAGCTTGCATGTTGAATTCTTTGAGTTCCAAGTAGTTTGAATGCTTGATATAGCCTCTAGACATCCATATGAGTAGTTGCTATCAATCTTGTGAAGTTTTATTAACATCATTTTGTGGTCCAAATTTTTTAGAAATTTGTTCTTAGGAAAATGAACCTCTTTCGGAGGAGTTCCTCGAGACGGAGTGCCAAGGGAGTCCTTGGGGACGCCCTGGACCGTGACCTTAACATTCCACGTAGGACGGAGGTCCGGCCGTGCGAATGGCCACACAATGCTTTCATGAATGAAGCGGGGTTTCACCAAGATTTTGCACAATTCGTTGCAAATGCCGGGTTGACCGACTTCCTCTCAGATGAGTGTGACTAGTACCACATCCTTACAAATTCCTTAGTGCAAAATTTCCATTTCTTACATAGGCTCAAACCTCCTATGGTGCGTTTTGATTTATATGTTGAACATCATGAGATACCACTCACGGAGTTTTGTGAGATATGTTTGATTCCTTCTGATGGGGAATTGAGGGAGCCTTGATCGGAAGAGTTTGAGGGCTTCCTCCGTACTTTAATTATGGGAGAAGAGAGAGGCGTGTGGAGAGCCCGAGTTACTAGTTTGCATTTTCCTACTGTGCACTACTTGGCTTTATCTATAGGGAAATGTTTGACTGCTAGAGAGGAAGGTGGCACGCTCAGTGCCCCTGACCTTGCCATTTTACGACGTGCACTTCACAATGATAACACTTACAGCCTTGGAGCCATCATTGCATGCCGTGTGCACACTAACAGGACTAGGGGAAAGATTCACGGTGGCATTTATGCTACTCGCTTAGCGAGACGTTTCCATGTTGATATACGCCACCATGATTATTTGTTGCCTAGGATTTACCTAGATCTCCAGGTTATGATAAATCACCACTTTATTGATGCCCATGAGCCTCCTCGCCACATTTGTTATAACATGGTATTTAGTGAGGATACTCGTGATATTATTCCGTTGCTTGCACCTGCTTTGTTTGACTCTCATGCGAGGAACGGATACACCATCATGCCACTGGACATTACTGCGTATCGTAACGAGTTGGCCATGGCGAAGAATGAGGCCCAGGCTTAGGACGCTCAAGTGCCGCAGCCCAGCCACTTTCCTGCCGGACCCGATGGATACTACGGGTGGTGATTACCAAGCTAGCCCAAAAGCGTAAGCTTGGGGGAGTACGTTTTCTCACCGACATTACATTCATGTTCACACATTCATTTTAGTTGTCGGTGTTCATCCTCTTTCATTGTATAATCCATGTTAGTTTTTATTTTCCGCTTTCTTCTTGTGTGTTTGAAAAATCTTGAAAAATCCAAAAAAAATTCTCGCTTCTTTTCGGTTTTTCTTTCTCGTTTAAGTAGTTTGTAGTATTAAAAGAAAACCCAAAAAGATTTATCGTTTCTCCTTTTGCTTGTTGGGAGCTTTCCCGTGTAAATATTTTTTCTCGTTTTTGTTTTTCTCCTTTGTTATTTTGCTTCCTTCAGAAAAACTAAAAACTCCAAAAACATTTCAGTGTGTTTCTCTGAATTTCCTTTCTTTTCGTTGAGTCGTTGTAGGGAGAAGACCACGATGAAAATGTTGAGTGGCTCTCATATGCATTATTGTTGATCTGACAAAGAGCCCATATTACGTTGTTTTCTCCCTTGAATAAAATGTTTGCAGATTCCAGCTTAGTCCACGGTACTCTCGCACTATTATTATTTTCATATGATTCGGTCGTGCGCGTGAAAGGCAATAATGACGTTATTTGATGAAGTGGCCATGGCAAGGAAAAGCTGGTATGAACTCTACTTGTTTTTGTTTTTGTAAATATGTTTAACTCAGTATCCATGATTCGGCATATTATGAGTAAACATGTTTATGATGACAATTAGAGATTATAGTTGCTCATGCCATGCTTAAGTAGCTAGGAGTGGATAATGATTTATCTTGAGTGTCAACATGCATTAAAATGGTTATAATGTAGTATGTTAATATGGTATCCTCCTCTGAATGTTTCAAGTGACTTGACTTGGCACATGTTCACGCATGTAGTTGATTCAGAACCAACATAGCCTCCACAATATTTATGTTCAGGGTGGTTTATATCCTACTCATGCTAGTGTTCAATGTTAATTATTCTCAATGCATGTTTATGACTGTTTTCCCTCTCTAGTTGGTCACTTCTCAATCTATTTGCTAGCCTTCGCCTGTACTAAGCGGGAATACTGCTTGTGCATCCAAATCCTTAAACCCAAAGTTGTTCCAGATGAGTCCACTATATCTACCTATATGCGGTATTACTCTGCCGTTCCAAGTAAATTTGCATGTGCCACCTCTAAACATTCAAATGAACATCTGTTTTGTGTGTCCGTACCGCTCATGGAGTGACAGGGGGCGGTCAGTATCTTCCATGCTAAGAGGGTTATTCTCACAGTGAGTGTTTATTCACTCGTCAATGCACGAGAGGGGCTGGTATTTGGGATTCCTAGTCCTATGATCAAAACAAAAAAAATAATGAAACAAACTCCCCCGGAATGTTGTTGGTATGGAGGGCACCCGTGGATTCGGCTAGCCATGGCTTGTGTTTGTATGGTGGAGGGGGAGTAAACTTTAACTTTCCGCTTGGGAACCGCCGCTAATGTGTTTAGCATGGAAGATATTGAAAACTCTCGATCGTGACGTTGATAGGAAAGGCATACCTCTCAAAATTATATTATATTTGATTTAAGCTTCGAGCTCTGGCACCTCTGCAAATCTCTTCTTCCCTCTGCGAATGGCCTATCTGTTTACTTTTATGTTGTTTACTTTTCTTGTTGAGTCATCACCTTCTCAATTAAAACACCAATCCTAAGAGCACTATTGTCAATCTTATGCTTTGAGTATAGTTAATGTTGTGTGCATCATCATTGGATCTCTTCTACCCTAAATTACAATGTTTAGTCACTGCTTGAACTTTGGAGGTGCTCTGCATTTATGTTTTGCGGTCTCAGAAAGGGCTAGCGAGATACCCATGTTATCATATTATATCATTATTGTTTTGACAAATTATTGGCATTTGAGATATGTTATTATTGCTCACTAGTTGATTATGCCATTGATATGAGTGAATATAATTTCTAAGAGTTATCATTTGCATGGTTAGTTCATGATCTTTGCTGAAAACTTGGGTACTATTTAAGCTTATATATGGATACAAGAACAAAAGAGTTCGTAAAAGTTTTTCTTTATCACTTTCAATTTATCAACTGAATTGCTTGAGGACAAGCAATGAGTTAAGCTTGGGGGAGTTGATACATATCTGTCGTATCTACTTTTCCAAACATTTTTGCTCTTGTTTTGGACTCTAATTTGCATGATTTGAATGAAACTATCCCGGACTGACGCTGTTTTCAGCAGAACTACCATGGTGTTGTTTTTGTGCAGAAATAAAAGTTCTCAGAATTGGATGAAACTTTCTGCAGATTTTTTATGGAATATATAAAAAATACTGGAGCAAAGACCCACTGGAGGGGGCCCACCAGTTGCCCACAAGGCACTAGGGCGCGGCCACCCCCTGGGCACGCCCTAGTAACTTGTGGGGCCCACAAGGCTCCGCTGACCCTAATCTCAAGCCTATAAATTCCTTTTCCTCGAGAAAAAATAAGAGAAGAAGTTTCATCGTATTTTACGATACGGAGCCGCCGCCACCTCCTGTTTTTCATCGGGAGGGTAGATCTGGAGTTCGTTCGGGGCTCCGGAGAGGGGGGTTCATCGCCATCATCATCACCAACCCTTCTTCATCGCCAATTCCATGATGCTCACCACCGGGAGTGAGTAATTCCTTTGTAGGCTTGCTGGACGGTGATGGGATTGGATGAGATTTATCATGTAATCTAGTCAATTTGTTAGGGCTTGATCCCTAGTATCCACTATGTTCTGAGATTGATGTTGCTATGACTTTGCAATGCTTAATGCTTGTCACTAGGGCCCGAGTGCCATGATTTCAGATATGAACCATTTATGTTTTCATGAATATATTTGAGTTCTTGATCCTATCTTGCAAGTTATATGCACCTATTACGTGTTATGACCTGCATACCCCAAAGTGATAATGTGACGCCCCGACTTAATCGTGCACTAATCATACACGCAAATGCACACGATCAAGCCCAGGGACTCACGGGAAGATATCACAACACAACTCTAGACACAAAGTAAAATAATACAAGCTTTATATTACAAGCTAGGGGCCTCGAGGGCTCGAATACATAAGCTCGAGTTATACAAGCATCAGCGGAAACAAGGGTATCTGAGTACAGACACAAAGTTAAACAAGATGCCTTAAGAAGGCTAGCACAACAGCGACACTGATCGAAAAGGCGAAGGCCTCCTGCCTAGGGCCTCCGAACTACTCCTGGTCGTCGGGGATCTCCACGTCGAAGTAGGCTCCTCCGGGGGTCTCCTGCTCCTGGACTCCGTCGTCTGATCGCAACAACCGGGTATGGGAAAAGAAGTAGCAAAGCAACCGTGAGTACTCATCCAAAGTACTCGCAAGACTGACATCAGAACTATACTAATTATGCATTGGTATCAAAGGAATGGGGCTATATCTTTGGACTAAACTGCAGAAATGCTGGAACAGAGGGGGAGAGGCCTAGCCTATCGAAGACTAGCATCTTGAAGCAATCTTGTAGCATCAGAAGAGAGTTGAACACAGTAAGATATAATAGTGGTTAGATAGTAACAGCGCCCTGAGATCCTTTCTCGACTACCCTGCGAGAAAGTGATCCCGAGAGCGGTAGTAACAGTTTATCATTGTATCAGTATCCATTTGTAGTTGTAGCAGATAAGGATACAACTCCGAGCGTCCTGTTACCGTGGACACGGCTATTCGAATAGATTACTTCCCTGCAGGGGTGCACTACTGTTACCCAACACGCTCGATTAACTCTGGCCGGACACACTTTTCTGGGTCATGCCCGGCCTCGGCTGATCGACACGACATAGCCCTACCTAGAGCTCAGCAGAGAGGTCCCCGCCGGTCTACATCCTAAGTGCTCAGGGGTCTTGGGCCCATCGCCCTTTGCACTCCGGGTCGTTGTGCACAGGGTTAGATCCAGGCACCACCTCTGTCATGGATGGCGCCGATCCTGCCGTGCCACAAGGCTGAATTGGACGTCTGGCAAAGCTTTCGGCTGATACATACGGCGTAGAGGGCCCCATTAAACCATTATCCCACGTGGTGGTAGTGCGTATAGGCCAGTGGCCAACGCAGATCTAATACCCAAATCCGTTAGGCGTGTTTAGTATCTCGCAGAGACGAACAGTGTTCCGGTCGGTCCGACTAGTTATTTCGTGGACCACGACCAGGGACCAGGCCCACCTCTCACCAAGGTAGTCTCCGCCTGCCCTGTCGTTCCGACTACAGTGCAAGTTCCGCGTCGGCTGTCGGAACAAGTCCCGAGCTACCACCACATTGGGTGGTACCGCTAACAGCCAGCCGTCACAGGACTCTCTCGCGGGAACCCTTCGGTTTGACCCGTCTTGTTTCATTACCTCGCGGGCACTCTTGGAGCCGTCCCGAGTTTACAGTTTAAGTATTGCAATATGTAAATATTTCCGTGATCATAACCCAGAGTGATCACGGCCCGATAACAAGCATGGCAAACGGACAAGGGTGAAGGGCCACAGATGGATCAATAGCATAGCTAACTAAGCATCATGGGACAGCAGGTAGAGTATCAATAGCAAGCGACAAAAATCAGGCTATGCATCAGAATAGGAGCTATTGGAGAAACAGTAGAAGCAATTCTAATGCAAGCATAAGAGAGAGAGAGTGGGCGATATCTGGATGATCTGTTGTAAATATGCCCTAGAGGCAATAATAAATTGGTTATTATAATATTTCCTTGTTCATGATAATCGTTTATTATCCATGCTATAATTGTATTGATTGGAAACTCAAATACATGTGTGGGTACATAGACAACACTGTGTCCCTAGTAAGCCTCTAGTTAACTAGCTCGTTGATCAAAAGATGGTGAAGGTTTCCTAGCCATGGACATGAGATGTCATTTGATAACGGGATCACATCATTAGGAGAATGATGTGATGGACAAGACCCAAACTATAAACGTAGCATATGATCGTGTCAGTTTATTGCTATTGTTTTCTGCATGTCAAGTATCTGTTCCTATGACCATGAGATCATGCAACTCACTGACACCGGAGGAATACCTTGTGTGTATCAAACGTCGCAACGTAACTGGGTGACTATAAAGGTGCTCTACAGGTATCTCCGAGGGTGTCTGTTGGGTTGGCATGGATCAAGGCTGGGATTTGTTAGTCCGTGTGACGGAGAGGTATCTCAGGGCCCACTCGGTAATACAACATCACAATGAGCCTTGCAAGCAATGTGACTAAAGTGTTAGCCACGAGATCTTGTATTACGGAACAAGTAAAGAGACTTGCCGGTAACGAGAGTGAACTAGGTATAGAGATACCGACGATCGAATCTCGGGCAAGTAACATACCGAAGAACAAAGGGAACAACATACGGGATTAATTGAATCCTTGACATAGAGGTTCGACCGATATAGATCTTCGTAGAATATGTAGGAACCAATATGGGCATCCAGGCCCCGCTATTGGTTATTGGCCGTAGAGGTGTCTCGGTCATGTCTACATAGTTCTCGAACCCGCAGGGTCTGCACACTTAAGGTTCGGTGACGTTTCGGTAGAATTGAGTTATGTATGATTGGTGACCGAAGGTTGTTCGGAGTCCCAGATGAGATCCCGGACATCACGAGGAGCTCCGGAATGGTCCGGAGGTAAAGATTGATATATAGGAAGTCCCGTTTTGGCCACCGGAAAAGTTTCGGGTATTTCCGGTAGTGTACCGGGAGTACCGGAGGGCCATCGGGAGGGGCCACCCACGCCGGGAGGCCACATGGGCCTGAGGGGGGTTGCACCAGCCCTTAGTGGGCTGGTCAAACCAGCCCTACAAGGCCCATGCGGCTAGGAATAAGTGGGAAAGGAAAAACCCCAAAGAAAAGGGAAGGGAGACCAAATATGGAAGGTGTCCTATTTGGACTAGGATTGAAGTGGAGGAGTCCACCTCCTCCACCTCCAATTTCGGCCAGCCCTTGAGGGTTTGAGGCTGCCTCCTCCCCTCCCTCCCTCCTATATATACTAGAGGATTTAGAGGAGAAAAATAACCCTAATTGCCACGTGCTCCCTCTACTTCATCTAGATCGGTTTCTCCTCTAGTCTAGTTTCAGCGGTGCTTAGGCGAAGCCCTGCCGGAATTGTTCCACCACCATAGCCGCCACGCCGTCGCGCCGCCGGAGAACTCTTCTACCTCTCCGCTCTCTCTCTTACTGGATCACGGAGGAGGAGATCGTCATCGAGCTGTACGTGTGCTGAACGCGGAGGTGCCGTCCGTTCGGCGCTAGATCGGAAGGACCGTGACCAGGATCGCGAGACGATTCATGATTTGATCACGGGACGGATCGTGGGACGGATCGAGATTGGATCGCGAGATGGATCGTGATGAGATCGTGGGACACTCGGCGATTTGGATCGCCAAGACGTTCGACTACATCAACCGCGTTTCTTAACGCTTCCGCTTAGCGATCTACAAGGGTATGTAGATTCACTCTCCCTCTCGTAGATGCTCATCACCATGGATAGATCTTGTGTGTGCGTAGGAAATTTTTTGTTTCCCATGCAACGTTCCCCAACAGTGGCATCTGAGCTAGGTCTATGCGTAGATGAGATCTCGAGTAGAACACAAAGGAGTTTGTGGGCGTTGATATTCAGATTGCTTCCCTCCTTAGTCTTTTCTTGATTCAGCGGTATTGTGGGATGAAGCGGCTCGGACCAACCTTACTCGTCCACGTACGAGAGACCAGTTCCATCGACTGACATGTAACTTTGTTGCATAAGATGGCTGGCGGGTGTCTGTCTCTCCCACTTTAGTTGAATCGGATTCGACAGAGGCGGTCCTTGTAGAAGGTGAAATAGCAACTTTTATATCACCGTTGTGGTTTTTGCGTAGGTAAGAATCGTTCTTGCTAGATACCCGTAGCAGCCACGTAAAACTTGCAACAACAATTAGAGGACGTCTAACTTGTTTTTGCAGGGTATGTTGTGATGTGATATGGCCAATTACATGATGAGATATATGTGATGTATGAGATGATCATGTGTTGTATAGAATATCACGACTTGCATGTCGATGAGTACGGCAACTGGCAGGAGCCATAGAGTTGTCTTTAATTATTTTCGCCGTTTTTGCTTTACTTTATCGCTATGAGTTAGCTATAGTCGTGGAAGCAACAGTCGGCGCGACAACCTCATGGCGACACGTTGATGGAGATCAAGATGATGGAGATCATGGTGTCATGCCGGTGACGATGGAGATCATGCCGGTGCTTTGGAGATGGAGATCAAAAGCACAAGTTCATGGCCATATCATGTCACTTATGATTTGCATGTGATGTTAATCCTTTTATGCATCTTGTTTTGCTTAGGACGACGGTAGCATTATAAGGTGATCCCTCACTTAAATTTCAAGATAAAATTGTGTTCTCCCCGAGTGTGCACCGTTGCGAAAGTTCGTCGTTTCGAGACACCACGTGATGATCGGGTGTGATAGACTCTACGTTCGCATACAACGGGTGCAAGTCAGTGTTGCACGTGCGGAACACTCGGGTTAAACTTGACGAGCCTAGCATGTACAGACATGGCCTCGGAACACAAGAGACCGAAAGGTCGAACATGAGTCATATAGTAGATATGATCAACATGAAGATGTTCACCATTGAAACCACCTCAACTCACGTGATGATCGGACTTGAGTTGGTGGATTTGGATCATGTTACACTCGAATGACCGGAGGGATGTCAATTTGAGTGGGAGTTTTAAGTAATATGATTAACTAAACTCATTATCATGAACATAGTCAAAGTGTCTTTGCAAATTATGTTGTAGATTACTAGATCACGCTGTAGCTCCCTTGAATTTTTATATGTTCCTAGAGAAATAGATTTGAAAGATGATGGTAGCAATAATGCGGACTGGGTCCGTGATCTGAGGATTGTCCTCAAATTGCTGCATAGAAGGCTTATGTCCTTAATGCACCGCTCGGTGCACCACCCCCTCTAGCGTCGTCTGTAGATGTTGTGAACATCTGACAGGCACGTTCCGATGACTACTTAATAGTTCAGTGCGTCATGCATTACGGCTTAGAATTGAGGCTCCAAAACGTTTTGAACGTCACGGAACATATGAGATGTTTTAAGAGCTGAAATTGGGATCTCAGACTCGTGCCCATGTTGAGAGGTATGAGACCTCCAACAAGATTCTTTGCCTGCAAGATGATGGAGAATAACTCAATCGTTGAGCATGTGCTCAAATTGTTTGAGTGCTACAATCACTTGAATCGAGTGGGAGTTGATCTTCCAGATAAGATAGTGATTGATATAGCTCTCCAAGTCACTGTCACTAAGCTACTAGAGCTTCGTGATGAACTATAAAAGGCCAGAGATGGAAATAATGATCCCTGAGCTGTTCGCAATGTTTGACACCGCGAAGGTAGAAATCAAGAAGGAAGCATCAAGTGTTGATGGTTAGTGAAACCACTAGTCTCGAGAAGGGCAAGGGCAAGGAGGGATACTTCATGGATGGCAAGCCAGTTGCTGCTCCAGTGAAGAAACCCAAGGTTGAACCCAAACCCGAGACTAAGTGCTTCTATTATGAGGAGAACGGTCGCTGAAGTGGAACAACCCTAGATACTTGGTAGATAAGAAAGTTAGCAACGTCGACAGAAGTATATTTGATATACGTGTTATTGATGTGTACCTTACTAGTACTCCTAGTAGCACCTGGGTATTAGATACCGGTTCGGTTGCTAAATGTTAGTAACTCGAAATTAAAGCTACGGAATAAACGGAAGCTAGCTAAGGGTGAGGTGACGATGAGTGTTGGAAGTGTTTCCAAGGTTGATGTGATCACCATCGCACGCTCTCTCTACCTTCAGGATTAGTGATGAACCTAAATAAATGTTATTTGGTGTTTGCGTTAAGCATGAACGTGATTAGATCATGTTTATTGCAATACGGTTATTCATTTAAAAAGAAATAATGGTTATTCTGTTTACATGAATAATACCTTCAATGGTCATACACCCAATAAGAGTGGTTTATTGAATCTTGATCGTAGTGATACACATGTTCATAATATTGATGCCAAAAGATACAAAGTTAATAATGATAGTACCACATACTTGTGGCACTGCCGCTAAATGTCATATTGGTGTAAAACGCATGAAGAAACTCCATGCTGATGGATCTTTGGACTCATTCGATTTCGAATTGGTTGAGACATGCGGACCATGCCTCATGGGCAAGATGACTAAAACCCCGTTTTCCGGTATGATGGAGCGGGCAATTGACTTATTGGAAATGATACATATTGATGTATGCGGTCCAGTGAGTATTATAGTGTGCGGTGAATATCATTATTTTCCTACCTTCATTGATGATTTGAGTAGATATGGGTATATTTACTTAATGAAACACAAGTCTGAAACGTTTGAAAAGTTCAAACAAAATCAGAGTGAAGTTTGAGATCATCGTGACAAGAAGATAAAATGTCTACGATATGATCGTGGAGGTGAATATCTGAGTTACGAGTTTGGTATAAAACTTAAGACAATGTGGAAGTTGTTTCACAACTCACGCCACCTGGAACACCATAGTGTGATGGTGTGTCCGAACGTCGTAGTCATGCTCTATTGGATATGGTGCGAACTATGATGTCTCTTATCGATTTACCACTATCGTTTTAGGGTTATGCATTAGAGACAACCACATTCACTTTAAAAGGGGCACCATCTAAATCCGTTGAGATGACACCGTATGAATTTTGGTTTGGCGGAAACCTAAGCTGTCATTTCTTAATGTTTGGGGCTGCGACGCTTATGTGAAAAAGGGTTTTCACCTAATGAGCTCGAACCCAAAGCGAACAAATGCATCTTCATAGAATACCCTAACGTAATAGTTGGGTAAACCTTCTATCTTAGATCCAAGCACAAAGTGTTTGTTGCTAAAACGGGTCTTTTCTCGAGAAAGAGTTTCTTTCGAAAGATTAAGTGGGAGGAAGATAGTACTTGATGAGGTTGTTGAACCTTTACTTCAACCTGAGAGTAGCGCAGCGCAGAAAGTTGTTTCTGTGGAGCCTACGTTAGTTGAAAAGGAAGTTAATGATGATGATCATGAAACTTCGGATCAAGTTACTATCAAACATCGTGGGTCAACAAGGACGCGTACTGCTCCTGAGTGGTACGACAACCCTGTCTTAGAGGTCATGTTGTTGGACAACACCGAACCTACGAGCTATGGAGAAGCGATGATGGGCCCGGATTCCGAGAAATGGTTAAGACCATGAAATCCGAGATGGGATCCATGTAAGAAAACAAAGTATGGCCTTTGGAAGTATTACCTGAAGGGCGAAAGGCCATTCAGAACAAATGGATCTTTAAAAGGAAGACGGACGCGGACGGTAATGTCACCGTCTATAAAGCTCGACTTGTGGCAAAGGGTTTATCACAAGTTCAAGGAGTTGACTACGATGAGACTTTCTCACCCGTAGCGATGCTCAAAGTCTGTTGGAATCATGTTAGCAGTTGCTGCATTTTTCAATTATGAAATTAGGCAGATGGATGTCAAAACATCGTTTCCTTAACGGTATCCGTAAGGAAAAGTTGTATGTGATACAACCAGAAGGTTTTGTCAGTCCTAAGGATGCTAAAATATATGCAAACTCCAGCGATCCTTCTATGGACTGGAGCAAGCATCTCGGAGTTGGAATATACGCTTTGATGAGGTGATCAAAGTTTTTGAGTCTATACAAAGTTTATGAGAAACTTGTATTTACAATAAAGTGAGTGGGAGCACTATAGAATTTCTGATAAGTATATGTGGTTGACATATTGTTGATCGGAAATGATGTAGAATTTCTGGAAAGCATAAAGGGTCGTTTGAAAAGAGTTTTTCAAAGGAAGACCTAGAATGAAGCTACTTAAATATTGGGCATCAAGATCTATAGAGATAGATCAAGACGTCTGATAAGACTTTCAATGAGTACATACCTTGACAAGATTTTGAAAGAGTTCAAAATGGATCAGTCGAAGAAAGAGTTCTTGCCTGATTTGTAAGGTGTGGAGTTGAGTGAGACTCAAAGCTCGACCACGGCAGAAGAAAGAGAAAGGACGAAGGTCGTCTCCTATGCCTTATCCATAGGCTCTGTATAGTATGCCATGCTGTGTACCGCACCTGATGTGTGCCTTGCCATGATTCTGTCAAGGGGTACAAGAGTGATCCAGGAGTGGATCATTGGACAGCGGTCAAGATTATCCTTAGTAACTAGAGGACTAAGGAAATATTTCTCGATTATGGAGGTGATAAAGAGTTCGTCGTAAAGGGTTACATCGACGCAAGCTTTGACACCTATCCGGACGACTCTGAATAGTAGTCAGGATACATATAGTGGAGCAGCCATTTGGAATAGCTCCAAGTGGAGTGTGGTAGAAGTGTCTACAGTATGACATAGAGATTTGCAAAGTACACACGGATCTGAATGTCGCAGACCCGTTGACTAAAGACCTCTCTCACATGCAAAGCATGATCTGATCGAACCCCAGAACTCATTGGGTGTTAGATTCATAACAATGTAAATCACATGGTGATGTGAACTAGATTATTGACTCTAGTGCAAGTGGGAGACTGTTGGAAATATGCCCTAGAGGCAATAATAAATTGGTTATTATCATATTTCCTTGTTCATGATAATCGTTTATTATCCATGCTATAATTGTATTGATTGGAAACTCAAATACATGTGTGGGTACATAGACAACACTGTGTCCCTAGTAAGCCTCTAGTTAACTAGCTCGTTGATCAAAAGATGGTGAAGGTTTCCTAGCCATGGACATGAGATGTCATTTGATAACGGGATCACATCATTAGGAGAATGATGTGATGGACAAGACCCAAACTATAAACGTAGCATATGATCGTGTCAGTTTATTGCTATTGTTTTCTGCATGTCAAGTATCTGTTCCTATGACCATGAGATCATGCAACTCACTGACACCGGAGAATACCTTGTGTGTATCAAACGTCGCAACGTAACTGGGTGACTATAAAGGTGCTCTACAGGTATCTCCGAGGGTGTCTGTTGGGTTGGCATGGATCAAGACTGGGATTTGTTAGTCCGTGTGACGGAGAGGTATCTCAGGGCCCACTCGGTAATACAACATCACAATGAGCCTTGCAAGCAATGTGACTAAAGTGTTAGCCACGAGATCTTGTATTACGGAACGAGTAAAGAGACTTGCCGGTAACGAGATTGAACTAGGTATAGAGATACCGACGATCGAATCTCGGGCAAGTAACATACCGAAGAACAAAGGGAACAGCATACAGGATTAATTGAATCCTTGACATAGAGGTTCGACCGATATAGATCTTCGTAGAATATGTAGGAACCAATATGGGCATCCAGGTCCCGCTATTGGTTATTGGCCGTAGAGGTGTCTCGGTCATGTCTACATAGTTCTCGAACCCGCAGGGTCTGCACACTTAAGGTTCGGTGACGTTTCGGTAGAATTGAGTTATGTATGATTGGTGACCGAAGGTTGTTCGGAGTCCCAGATGAGATCCCAGACATCACGAGGAGCTCCGGAATGGTCCGGAGGTAAAGATTGATATATAGGAAGTCCCGTTTTGGCCACCGGAAAAGTTTCGGGTATTTCCGGTAGTGTACCGGGAGTACCGGAGGGCCATCGGGAGGGGCCACCCATGCCGGGAGGCCACATGGGCCTGAGGGGGGTTGCACCAGCCCTTAGTGGGCTGGGCAAACCATCCCTACAAGGCCCATGTGGCTAGGAATAAGTGGGAAAGGAAAAACCCCAAAGAAAAGGGAAGGGAGACCAAATATGGAAGGTGTCCTATTTGGACTAGGATTGAAGTGGAGGAGTCCACCTCCTCCACCTCCAATTTCGGCCAGCCCTTGAGGGTTTGAGGCTGCCTCCTCCCCTCCCTCCCTCCTATATATACTAGAGGATTTAGAGGAGAAAAATAACCCTAATTGCCACGTGCTCCCTCTACTTCATCTAGATCGGTTTCTCCTCTAGTCTAGTTTCAGCGGTGCTTAGGCGAAGCCCTGCCGGAATTGTTCCACCACCATAGCCGCCGCGCCGTCGCGCCGCCGGAGAACTCTTCTACCTCTCCGCTCTCTCTCTTGCTGGATCAAGGAGGCGGAGATCGTCATCGAGCTGTACGTGTGCTGAACGCGGAGGTGCCGTCCGTTCGGCGCTAGATCGGAAGGACCGTGACCAGGATCGCGAGACGATTCATGATTTGATCGCGGGACGGATCATGATGGGATCGTGGGACGGATCGAGATTGGATCGCGAGATGGATCGTGATGAGATCGCGGGACACTCGGCGATTTGGATCGCGAAGACGTTTGACTACATCAACCGCGTTTCTTAACGCTTCCGCTTAGCGATCTACAAGGGTATGTAGATTCACTCTCCCTCTCGTAGATGCTCATCACCATGGATAGATCTTGTGTGTGCGTAGGAAATTTTTTGTTTCCCATGCAACGTTCCCCAACATGATCAAGGGGTTTTTGCTTGCCTGGAAGCTCTGCAGATGAAAAGGAATCTTCGGAAGTAGCCGATCACCAGATCATCAGTGGTCTCGGAGTCTATCGCAGTATCGGGGTCTACCGGAAAAGAAGCAGCGGAGGGGAAACGATAAATAACAGAGCAAACAAATGCATCACAGACGTATGTCACGACAATATGTGTTGGTGATATGCTCTAATGCATTTCTAGGCATTTTAAAAGAAGAGGGAAAATATGTGGCAATATTTTCCCGACTCCAGGTATTTTTCGGTCAGATGTTCCAGATGCAAAATGTTCCATGTTCATCATGTTAGAGGGGTTTGTCATACATGGAAGTGACATATTCGGATTCGTTGTATTTTTCTGATCATTTTTCATATATAAATTATTTTCATCTGACTTACATATTATTTTATATGATTTTCTGAAGTTTTAACAATTTCTGAATTTTTTTGGAATTGTTTTAATTCGGGTTGACCAAGTCAATTTGACTAGTCAAAGTGAACAGTGCAGGGGTCCCACCTGCCAGTATTTTAATAATTTCCAAATGATTTTATTTTTAATCTAATCAGAGGGGTCCCACATGTCATAGAATAATTAGGGGGGTTTAGTGCTAAAGGGGTTTAATCCCTAATTAAAAGGGGGCTGGCTAGGCACGAGAGGCAGTGGCCATGGCCGGGCCATGGCGTGGCCGGCCGGCCAGGAAGCAGCGGCGAGCGGCGCGGCTGGTGGCAGCGGGCGTCAGCAGGAGGTAGCAACAGTTGAGAGCAGCAGCAGGAGCAGCAAGTAGCGGCGGCAGTACCCGCCGTGAGCAGCAGAGCAGCAGAGCAACGGAGCAGCAAAGTAGCCAAGCAGAGTAGCAGCACGCACGTACATGTACGCGTACTGGCAAGCTTGGATGAGCTCGGGACGGCGACTACAGGCATGGATCGAGCCGGGGAAGAGGGGGATTCGGAGGAGGAGCTCACCGCGAACTCGGAGGTGTGCTCGGGGAGGCCAGAGGTGGAACGGAGCCGCGGCAAACGACGTCGGACGCCGGCGATGTACCGACGAAGATGTGCTCGATGCCGAGCGTACGGGGCCTCCTAGCTCGAATCCTTCGGCGTGGTGATGAAGCCGACCATGACGGAGCTCCCGGACATGGTCTCAGGGAGCGGGGTGGCCATTGGCCGCGACTACCGCAACGGCCATGGCGAGCAGAGCTCGGCGCGAATGAATCGAAGGGGGCGACACGAGGAGAGGGAGGAAGGAGGACTAGGGTTGTCCACTGCGTCGGGGAGGTTCTTATGCATCTCCAGGAGGCTCCGGATGGTCGACACGGCGACATCCGTTGCGTGGACGGCCGTGTCCGCGGCCACGCCATGGCGCTGCCTCCTCCTCTGTACAGTAGGAAGAAGGAGAAGGCTATGGTGGGCTTGGGCCGCACTGTTTCCAGCAGGCCTAAGTGCACAGTGCCATTTAGTTTTTATTCTTTTGCTTCTACGGTTTCATCCATTTCTCTCTGTTTTACAATTTAATAAAATACCAAATGAATTTTTTTGATTACAAAACTTGTCACATAAATACTAGGCTATATATTGAAGAAGCCCACAAAGTTTCAAGCGGTTTGGAAACACATAAACATTTGTTTATTTTGAAATGGCTCTTTTAGTTGCTGTTAGACCATTTAATAATTTAGTAGGGATTAATTGGCGAGTCAAATGATGTTGGTTTCTACATGACAATTACTTATTGATTATTTGCAATAACATGAACACTTTTGTTTATTTATTTGAAGAAGTTTTATTTTTACTCACTATTTGAACTTTGAATTGGAATGGATTTTGGATCTTAATAACTACTAGTAAGTTAATGATGATGACTTGGCATAATTAGAGAAAGGCCACTGTAGCTTGATTACAGGGGGTGTTACAATTCTCCTCCTCTAAAAGAAATTCTCATCCTGAGAGTTAAGAGGTAGGCCGAAAGAAAGCGGGGTATTCTTCACGAAGACGATCTTCGCGTTCCCAAGTGGCTTCATCTTCAGAATGATTCAACCACTGAACTTTAAGGAAGTTGATTGCCTTCTGACGGGTTCAACGCTCAGCTTGATCAAGAATGCGGATCGGATATTCTTGATAAGAAAGATCCTCTTGCAGCTCAAGTATTTCATGATCCACTGCTCGGATAGGATCCTTGAAACAGCGACGAAGTTGCGACACATGGAAGACATCATGAACTTGTGAAAGATTTGGCGGCAATTCCAATATATGCCACTTCTCCTCGACGGGCGAGAATACGGAATGGGCCAATGTAGCGACGAGCTAACTGATGGAAATATGCCCTAGAGGTAATAATTAAGTTGTTATTATTTTATATTTCCTTGTTCATGATAAAGGTTTATTATTCATGCTAGAATTGTATTGACCGGAAACTTAAATACATGTGTGAATACATAAACAAATACCGTGTCCCTAGTGAGCCTCTACTAGACTAGCTCGTTGATCAAAGATGGTTAAGGTTTCCTAACCATAGACATGAGTTGTCATTTGATAACGGGATCACATCATTAGGAGAATGATGTGATGGACAAGAACCATCCGTTAGCTTAGCATATGATCGTTCTGTTTATTGCTACTGCTTTCTTGAATGTCACATACATGTTCCTCAGACCATGAGATCATGCAACTCCTGGATACCGGAGGAATACCTTGTGTGCTATCAAACGTCACAACGTAACTGGGTGATCATAAAGATGCTCTACAGGTATCTCCGAAGGTGTCCGTTGAGTTGGCATGGATCGAGACTGGGATTTGTCACTCCGTGTTTCGGAGAGGTATCTCTGGGCCCTCTCGGTAATGCACATCATAAGAAGCTTGGAAGCAAAGTGACTAAGGAGTTAGTTACGGGATGATGTATTACGGAACGAGTAAAGAGACTTGCCGGTAATGAGATTGAACTAGGTATGGAGATACCGACGATCGAATCTCGGGCAAGTAACATACCGACGGACAAAGGGAATTACGTATGTTGGTATTGCGGTTCGACCGATAAGATCTTCGTGGAATATGAAGGAACCAATAGGGGCATCCAGGTTCCGCTATTGGTTATTGACCGGAGAGGCGTCTCGGTCATGTCTACATCATTCCCGAACCCGTAGGGTCCGCACGCTTAACGTTCGTTGATGATATAGTGTTATATGAGTTATGTGAATTGGTAACCGAATATTGTTCGGAGTCCCAGATGAGATCCCGGACGTCACGAGGAGTCTCGGAATGGTCGAGAGGTAAAGATTTATATATGCGAAGTCATATTTTGGGTTCCGGAAAAAGTGCAGTTTTTTCGGTATTGTAGCGGGAAGCTTCCAGAAGGTTCCGGAGGATTCCAGAGGGGTCCGGAAGTCCACAAGTGGGTGCACCACGTCCCAAGGGCTGGCATGGGCTAAGGGGAGGCGTCCTGGCCTTATTGGGCTAGGCGCACCAAGTCCTCAAAAGCCCACGCAGCTAGGGAAGGAAAAAAGGGAGAGTCCTAGTAGGAATAGGATTGGACTTTGGAGTCCAAGTCCACGTGTGTACTATTCACGGTTACTGTTCACGTGGCACTATTCCTTCTACTCCAAGCCCCTACACATATATAAATAGAGGAGATGGGGCGCCCCAAAGGAGAGAGAACATTGTCTTAGCCGTGTGCGGCGCCCCCTCCACAGTTCCGTCCCTCGGTCATATTTTCGCAGTGCTTGGGCGAAGCCCTGCGGAGATAGCATTACCATCACCGTCACCACGCCGTCGTGTTGCCAGAACTCATCCACAACCTCGCCGTCTTGCTGGATCAAGAAGTCGAGGACGTCACCGAGCTGAACGTGTGCTGAACGCGGAGGTGCCGTACGTTCGGTACTCGGTCGGTTGGATCGTGAAGTTGTTCGACGACATCAACCGCGTTGTTCTAACGCTTCCGCTTACGGTCTACGAGGGTACGTAGACACACTCCCCCTCTCGTAGCTATGCATCTCCATTGATAGATCTTGCGTGTGCATAGAATTTTTTTTGTTTTCCATGCAACGTTCCCCAACAGTGGCATCATGAGCCAGGTCTATGCGTCGATGATATGCACGAGTAGAACACCAAGAGTTGTGGGCGGTGATCATCATACTG
The DNA here is from genome assembly GCA_039707655.1 of Elymus sibiricus. Classification (NCBI taxonomy): domain Eukaryota; kingdom Viridiplantae; phylum Streptophyta; class Magnoliopsida; order Poales; family Poaceae; genus Elymus; species Elymus sibiricus. Next base: position 187,799,235 of record CM077672.1, read on the forward strand.
CTTACCACCAACGTCTTATTTTGATTCGGCGGTATTGTTAGATGAAGCGGCCCGGACCAACCTTACATGTCCACGTACATGAGACCGGTTCCACCGACAGACATGCAACTTGTTTTGCATAAAGGTGGCTGGCGGGTGTCTGCTTCTCCTACTTTAGTTGAATCGAATTTGACTGCGGCCGGTCCTTGTTGAAGGTTAAAACAGCAAACTTCATAAATCACCGTTGTGGTTTTGTGCCGTAGGTAAGAACGGTTCTTGCTAGAAGCCCGTAGCAGCCACGTAAAACTTGCAACAACAAAGTAGAGGGCGTCTAACTTGTTTTTGCAGGGTATGCTGTGATGTGATATGGTCAAGACATGATGTGATATACGTTGTTGTATGAGATGATCATGTTTTGTAATTTATCGGCAACCGGCAGGACCCTTATGGTTGTCTCTTTATTGTATGAAATGCAAGCGCCATGTAATTGCTTTAGTTTATCGCTATGCGTTAGCAATAGTTGTAGAAGCAATAGTTGGCGAGACGACCACGACGCAACGATGGAGATCAAGGTGTCGAGCTGGTGACGATGGAGATCATGACGATGCTTTGGAGATGGAGATCAAAAGCACAAGATGATGGCCATATCATGTCACATATTTTGATTGCATGTGATGTTTATCCTTTATGCATCTTATTTTGCTTAGAACGACGGTAGCATTATAAGATGATCCCTTCACTAAATTTCAAAATAAAAGTGTTCTCCCTGAGTATGCACCGTTGCTAAAGTTCATCGTTTCGAAGCACCTAGTGATGATCGTGTGTGATAGATTCTACGTTCACATACAATGGGCGTAAGCCAGTTTTACACAAGCAGAATACTTGGGTTAAACTTGACGAGCCTAGCATGTACAGACATGGTCTTGGAACACTGGAGACCGAAAGGTCGAACATGAGTCATATAGTAGATATGATCAACATGGAGATGTTCACCATTGATGACTATCCCATCTCACGTGATGATCGGACATGGGCTAGTTGATTTGGATCATGTATCACTTAGTTAACTTGAGGGATGTTAATTTAAGTGGGAGTTCATTAGTAATTTGATTAATTGAACTTTATTTATCATGAACTTAGTCTTGATAGTTTTTGCATATCTATGTTGTAGATAAATGGCCCGTGCTACTGTTCCGTTGAATTTTAATGCGTTCCTAGAGAAAGCTAAGTTGAAAGATGATGGTAGCAACTACACGGACTAGGTCCGTAACTTGAGGATTATCCTCATTGCTACACATAAGAATTATGTCCTTGATGCACCGCTAGGTGATGGACCTGCTGCAGGAGCTGCTGCAGACGTTGTGAATGCCTGGCAGGCTCGATCTGATGACTACTCGATAGTTCAGTGTGCCATGCTCTACGGCTTAGAACCGGGACTGCAAAAGCGTTTTGAACGCCACGGAGCATATGAGATGTTCCAAGAGCTGAAATTGATATTTCAAGCTAATGCCCGGGTTGAGAGATATGAAGTCTCCAACAAGTTCTTCAGCTGTAAGATGGAGGAGAACAGTTCTGTCAGTGAACACATACTCAGAATGTCTGGGTACCACAACCACTTGACTCAGCTGGGAATTGATCTTCCGGTTGAGAGTGTTATTGACAGAGTTCTTCAGTCACTGCCACCAAGCTATAAAGGCTTCATGATGAACTATAATATGCAAGGGATGGAGAAGACAATTCCCGAGCTCTTCGCGATGCTGAAATCAGCGGAGGTAGAAATCAAGAAGGAGCATCAAGTGTTGATGGTTACCAAAACCACTAGTTTCAAGAAAAAGGGCAAGGGAAAGAAGGGGAACTTCAAGAAGAATGGCAAGCAAGTTGCCGCTCCCATGAAGAAACCCAAAGCTGGACCCAGGCCTGAAACAGAGTGCTTCTACTGCAAAGGGACTGGTCACTGGAAGCGGAACTGCCCCAAGTATTTGGCGGATAAGAAGGATGGCAAAGTGAGCAAAGGTATATTTGATATACATGTTATTGATGTGTTCCTCACTAATGCTCGCAGTAGCGCTTGGGTATTTGATACTGGTTCGGTTGCTCATATTTGTAACTCGAAACAGGATCTACGGAATAAGCGAAGATTGGCTAAGGACGAGGTGACGATGCGCGTCGGGAATGGTTCCAAGGTTGATGTGATCGCCGTCGGCACGCTACCTCTACATCGACCTTCGGCATTAGTTTTAGACCTCAATAATTGTTATTTGGTGCCAGCGTTGAGCATGAACATTATATCTAGATCTTGTTTATTGCGAGACGGTTATTCATTTAAGTCAGAGAATAATGGTTGTTCTATTTATATGAGTAACATCTTTTATGGTCACGCACCTTTTGTGAATGGTCTATTCTTGTTGAATCTCGATCGTAGTGATACACATATTCATAATATTGATGCCAAAAGATGCAAAGTTGATAATGATAGTGCAACATACTTGTGGCACTGCCGTTTAGGTCATATTGGTGTAAAGCGCATGAAGAAACTCCATGCGGATGGACTTTTGGAATCTCTTGATTATGAATCATTTGATACTTGCGAACCATGCCTCATGGGCAAGATGACTAAAACTCCGTTCTCCGGAACAATGGAGCGAGCTACTGATTTGTTGGAAATAATACATACCAATGTATGCGGTCCGATGAATGTTGAAGCATGCGGCGGGTATCGTTATTTTCTAACCTTCACAGATGATTTGAGTAGATATGGGTATATCTACTTGATGAAACACAAGTCTGAAACATTTGAAAAGTTCAAAGAATTTCAGAGTGAAGTAGAGAATCATCGTAAAAAGAAAATAAATTTTCTACGATCTGATCGCGGAGGCGAATATTTGAGTTACGAGTTTGGCCTTCATTTAAGAAAATGTGGAATTGTTTCACAACTCACGCCACCTGGAACACCACAGCGTAATGGTGTGTCCGAACGTCGTAACCGTACTTTATTGGATATGGTGCGTTCTATGATGTCTCTTACCGATTTGCCACTATCGTTTTGGGGTTATGCATTAGAGACAGCTGCATTCACGTTAAATAGGGCACCGTCTAAATCCGTTGAGACGACACCGTATGAACTATGGTTTGGCAAGAAACCAAAGCTGTCGTTTCTTAAAGTTTGGGGATGCGATGCTTATGTGAAAAAGCTTCAACCTGATAAGCTCGAACCCAAAGCGGAGAAGTGCGTCTTCATAGGATTCCCTAAAGAAACAACTGGGTACACCTTCTACCACAGATCCGAAGGCAAGATCGTTGTTGCCAAGAATGGGTCCTTTCTAGGGAAGGAGTTTCTCTCGAAAGAAGTGAGTGGGAGGAAAGTAGAACTTGATGAGGTAATTGTACCTTCTCTCGAATTGGAAAGTAGCTCATCAGAGAAAACCGTTCCCGTGATGCCCACACCAATAAGAGAGGAAGATAATGATAAAGATCATGAAACTTCAGATCAAGTTACTACTGAACTTCGTATGTCGACCAGAGTACGTTCCGTACCAGAGTGGTACGGTAATCCTCTTCTGGAAGTTATGTTGTTAGACAACGGCGAACCTACGAACTATGAAGAAGCTATGATAAGCCTGGATTCCGACAAATGGCTTGAGGCCATGAAATCCGAGATAGGATCCATGTATGAGAACAAAGTATGGACTTTGGTGGACTTGCCCGATGATCGGCAAGCCATTGAGAATAAATGGATTTTTGAGAGGAAGACGGATGCTGATGGTAATATCACTGTCTACAAAGCTCGACTTGTCGCGAAATGTTTTCGACAAGTTCAAGGGGTTGACTACGATGAGACTTTCTCACCCGTAGTGATGCTTAAGTCTGTCCGAATCATGTTAGCAATTGCCGCATTTTATGATTATGAAATCTGGCAAATGGATGTCAAAACTGCATTCCTTAATGGTTTTCTCAAAGAAGAGTTGTATATGATGCAACCAGAAGGTTTTGTCGATCCTAAGGGAGCTAACAAAGTGTGCAAGCTCCAGCGATCCATCTATGGACTGGTGCAAGCATCTCGGAGTTGGAATATACGCTTTGATGAGGTGATCAAAGCATATGGTTTTGTACAGACTTACGGTGAAGCCTGTATTTACAAGAAAGTGAGTGGGAGCTCTGTAGCATTTCTAATATTATATGTGGATGACATATTGTTGATTGGAAATGATATAGAATTTCTGGATGGCATAAAGGGATACTTGAATAAGAATTTTTCAATGAAAGACCTCGGTGAAGCTGCTTATATATTGGGCATCAAGATCTATAGGGATAGATCAAGACGCTTGATAGGACTTTCACAAAGCACATACCTTGAAAAAGTTTTGAAGAAGTTCAAAATGGATCAGTCAAATAAAGGGTTCTTGCCTGTCTTGCAAGGTGTGAAGTTGAGTCAGACTCAATGCCCGACCACGACAGAAGATATAGAGAAAATGAAAGTTATTCCCTATGCCTCAGCCATAGGTTCTATTATGTATGCCATGCAGTGTACCAGACCTGATGTGTGCCTTGCCATAAGTTTGGCAGGGAGGTACCAGAGTAATCCAAGAGTGGATCACTGGACAGTGGTCAAGAATATCCTGAAGTACCTGAAAAGGACCAAGGACATGTTTCTCATTTATGGAGGTGACGAAGAGCTCGTCGTAAAGGGTTACGTCGATGCAAGCTTCGACACTGATCCGGATGACTCTAAGTCACAAACCGGATACGTATTTATATTAAATGGTGGAGCTGTCAGTTGGTGCAGTTCCAAGCAGAGCATCGTGGCGGGATCTACGTGTGAAGCGGAATACATAGCTGCTTCGGAAGCAGCACATGAAGGAGTCTGGATGAAGTAGTTCATATCCGATCTAGGTGTAATACCTAGTGCATCGGGTCCAATGACAATCTTTTGTGACAACACTGGAGCAATTGCCATAGCCAAGGAGCCCAGGTTTCACAAGAAGACCAAACACATCAAGAGACGCTTCAACTCCATTCGTGAATATGTCAATGATGGAGACATAGAAATTTCCAAAGTACACACGGATCTGAATGTGGCAGACCCGTTGACTAAGCCTCTTCCACGAGCAAAACATGATCAACACCAAGACTCCATGGGTGTTAGATTCATTACTATGTACTCTAGATTATTGACTCTAGTGCAAGTGGGAGACTGATGGAAATATGCCCTAGAGGCAATAATAAAGTTGTTATTATTTTATATTTCCTTGTTCATGATAAAGGTTTATTATTCATGCTAGAATTGTATTGACCGGAAACTTAAATACATGTGTGAATACATAAACAAATACCGTGTCCCTAGTGAGCCTCTACTAGACTAGCTCGTTGATCAAAGATGGTTAAGGTTTCCTAACCATAGACATGAGTTGTCATTTGATAACGGGATCACATCATTAGGAGAATGATGTGATGGACAAGACCCATCCGTTAGCTTAGCATATGATCGTTCTATTTATTGCTACTGCTTTCTTGAATGTCAAATAGATGTTCCTCAGACCATGAGATCATGCAACTCCCGGATACCGGAGGAATACCTTGTGTGCTATCAAACATCACAACGTAACTGGGTGATCATAAAGATGCTCTACAGGTATCTCCGAAGGTGTCCGTTGAGTTGGCATGGATCGAGACTGGGATTTGTCACTCCGTGTTTCGGAGAGGTATCTCTGGGCCCTCTCGGTAATGCACATCATAAGAAGCTTGCAACCTAAGGAGTTAGTTACGGGATGATGTATTACGGAACGAGTAAAGAGACTTGCCGGTAACGAGATTGAACTAGGTATGGAGATACCGACGATCGAATCTCGGGCAAGTAACATACCGACGGACAAAGGGAATTACGTATGTTGTCATTGTGGTTCGACCGATAAGATCTTCGTGGAATATGTAGGAACCAATATGGGCATCCAGGTTCTGCTATTGGTTATTGACCGGAGAGGCGTCTCGGTCATGTCTACATCTTTCCCGAACCCGTAGGGTCCGCACGCTTAACGTTCGTTGACGATATAGTGTTATATGAGTTATGTGAATTGGTAACCGAATATTGTTCAGAGTCCCGGATGAGATCCCGGACGTCACGAGGAGTCTCGGAATGGTTGAGAGGTAAAGATTAATATATGGGAAGTCATATTTTGGGTTCTGGAAAAAAGTGCAGTTTTTTCGGTATTGTAGCGGGAAGCTTCCAGAAGGTTCCGGAGGATTCCGGAGGGGTCCGGAAGTCCACAAGTGGGTCCACCACATCCCAAGGGCTGGCATGGGCTAAGGGGAGGCGCCCTGGCCTTATTGGGCCAGGCGCACCAAGTCCTCAAAAGCCCACGCAGCTAGGGAAGGAAAAAAGGGAGAGTCCTAGTAGGAATAGGATTGGACTTTGGAGTCCAAGTCCACGTGTGTACTATTCACGGTTACTGTTCACGTGGCACTATTCCTTCTACTCCAAGCCCCTACACATATATAAATAGAGGAGAGGGGGCGCCCCAAAGGAGAGAGAACATTGTCTTAGCCGTGTGCGACGCCCCCTCCACAGTTTTGTCCCTTGGTCATATTTTCGCAGTGCTTGGGTGAAGCCCTGTGGAGATAGCATTACCATCACCGTCACCACGCCGTCGTGCTGCCAGAACTCATCCACTACCTCGCGTCTTGCTGGATCAAGAAGTCGAGGACGTCACCGAGCTGAACGTGTGCTGAACGCGGAGGTGCCGTACGTTCGGTACTCGGTCGGTTGGATCATGAAGTTGTTCGACGACATCAACCGTGTTGTTCTAACGCTTTTGCTTACGGTCTACGAGGGTACGTAGACACACTCCCCTTCTCGTAGCTATGCATCTCCATGGATAGATCTTGCGTGTGCGTAGAATTTTTTTTGTTTTCCATGCAACGTCCCCCAACACTAACTTGCCCTTGATTCCAAAACGGTGAGTGCCCTTCATCGGAGTGACACGAAGGTAAGCTTGTTCGCCAGGTTGGTAGACCATTACCTGGTGTTTTCGGTCATAATTGCTCTTCTGACGAGACTGAGCAGTCTTCAGATGCTCACGAATGATACGGACTTGTTCTTCAGCTTGTTGGATAATGTCCGGACCGAACAGTGATCGTTCCCCAGTTTCTGACCAATTCAGAGGGGTTCGGCACTTACGTCCATAGAGAACTTCAAATGGTGCCTTCTTTAGACTAGCTTGATAGCTATTGTTGTATGAGAATTCAGCATACGGGAGAGATTCCTCCCATTTCTTACCGAATGAGATGACACAAGCTCGAAGCATATCTTCAAGCACTTGATTGACTCGTTCAACTTGTCCCTGGGACTGGGGGTGAAAAGCGGTGCTGACGGACAGATGAGTTCCCATAGCTTCTTGGAAACTGTTCCAAAATCTTGAGGTAAAGAGGCTGCCACAATCTGAACTGGTCTCCAACAGAATACCGTGGAGTGACACGATTCTGGAAACGTACAAGTCTGCTAACTGACTAGCAGTGATTGTCTCCTTGACTGGCAGAAAGTGAGCGACCTTTGAGAATCGATCAATGACGACAAAGATAGCGTTATGATGTTCCAGCAGGCCTTTGATGTTCTGCCTTGATGCGACGCAAACGTCACACTCGGCAACATATCGAGCAATGTCTCGCTTCATACTGGGCCACCAGTAGCTTTGTCGAATGTCTTGGTACATCTTAGTACTACCCGGATGAATAGTCAAAGGTGTGTCATGTGCTTCTTTCATGACATCCGGACGAGAGTCCAGATTATGCTTTCTAGGAACCACTAGACGGCCTTTGAAGAACAAGGTTCCATCATTATCAACATGGTAGAATGAAGAATTTCCCTTGGAGAGGTATTTCTTAATCTTCTCGACTTCAGAGTCATATTTCTGCCTTGTCTTGATGTTGTGCTAAAGGTCCGGTTCAACAACCAGGGTACTGACATAACCCTGAGGAACAATGTGAAGGTTCAACTTACGAAGCTCTTCGTGGAGAAGGGGTTGCGCTTGCTGAACCATGAGGTTGTTGCAATAAGACTTGCGACTCAAGGCATCGGCCATCACATTAGCCTTGCCAGGGGTATAAGAAATATCCATGTCATAGTCAGCTATTGTCTCGAGCCATCTTTGCTGACGGAGGTTCAAATCTGGTTGAGTATACAGATACTTCAGACTTTGGTGGTCCGTGTATATCTCGCAACGATTACCGAGGAGGTATTGTCGCCACAGCTTCAGAGCATAGATAACTGCTGCTAACTCGAGATCATGAGTTGGATACTTATCTTCGTGGGGACGCAACTAACGAGAGCCATAAGCAATCACCTTGCGATCTTGCATTAGGACACAGCCTAATCCTTGACGAGATGCATCACAGTAAATCACGAAATCCTTTCGGGAATCTGGGGGTGCTAGCACTAGGGCAGAGGTCAACTTGTCTTTAAGTGTCTGAAAGCTTTCTTGACACTTTTCCGTCCACTCAAACTTCTTGCCTTTGTGTAACAAATCAGTTAGTGGCTTTGCAATCTTGGAGAAGTTCTCGACGAAACGGCGGCAATAGCTAGCAAGACTGAGAAAACTTCTGAATTGCTTAACAGTCTGCGGAGGAGTCCAGTCAAGAATAGCCTGAACTCGTTCTAGGTTAACAGCAATGCCATCTTTGGAAATCACGTGGCCGAGATACGTCACTTCAGACAACCAGAATTCACATTTGGAAAATTTGGCACACAATTGATGTTCTCGAAGTTTCTCCAATACAAGCCGAAGATGTTCGGCATGTTCTTCTTCATTCTTCGAATATATAAGGATATCATCAAAATAAACCACGACGAATTTGTCGAGGTAATCCATGAAGATGTAGTTCATTAACCGAGAGAAAGTTGCTGGAGCATTAGTTAATCCGAAGGACATGATGGTGTACTCGTAAGAACCATAGTGAGTAACGAAGGCTGTCTTCGGAATGTCCTCTTTACGAACTCGGATCTGGTGGTATCCCAATCTCAAATCAAGTTTAGAGAATACTGAGGAACCAGCAAGTTGATCATACAGATCATTGATTCTGGGAAGCGGATACTTGTTCTGAATTGTTGCCTGGTTGATAGGTCGGTAATCTTGGACCAACCGATTTGTTCCATCCTTCTTCTTAACAAAGAGCGAAGGTGCTCCCCAAGCAGAAGAACTGGGGCGGATGAAACCCTTTTTAAGTGACTTGTCGATTTCCTCCTTAAGCTCAAGGAGTTCATGCGGCGGCATCTTGTATGGGCGCTTGGCAATAAGAGTGGTGCCTGGTTTCAAGTCGATGACGAATTCGACTGCTCTAACAGGGGGTATCCCTGGAAGTTCTTCTGGAAAGATGTCTGGAAAATTGCGAACGACTGGAACGTTCTCAATTCCTTCAAGAGGCGAGGCATTCAATGCATTCAGAGCATATATATCTGGCTTTCGGCATTTTGAACTGTCCGAGCTGAGTAGTTGATTGTCTGACCGAAAGGGTGTGTGAGCTGGACTGTCTTGGCGGCACAGTCTATTAAGGCTTTATGAGCTGTCAACCAGTCCATACCGAGAATGACATCAATGTTGGAAGGTCCGAGCACAATTAGAGAAGCAGGGAAAACTAGACCTCCAATTTTGATCTGGTTGTGGGGGCTTACCATTGTGGTTTGCCAGTTGGATCCTGGAGATTGAACCGCTAAAGGAGTGGGCAGATTTTCCATATCTAACCCATGCAACCGCGCAAATTGTTGGGACACAAAGGCATGCGACGCTCCTGAATCAAAGAGAACAGAAGCTGGCACTGAATTAACGGAAAGGGTACAAATCACGATTCTTGGGGAATCACGAGCTTCTTCAATCTTGACATGGGTAACTTCACCACAACCCATTGCAGGCGGACTGACATTACGGCTACTAGAAGGATGCTTTCGACGGCCCTTCCTGCGACCAACAGGAGGACGTGATGTACTCTGAGGCTGACTCTGGCGACAGTTGATAGCAATGTGTTCGAGCTGTCCACACTTGTGGCAAGAACCATCATTGGGTAAAGGAGCCGTAATAGTTGGTTGGTCATCTTGAATTCTGAGTTGTCTCGGTGGCAGAGGCAGTCGAGGTGCAACATAAGACGGCCTTGGGGTTGGAGCAGGTCGGTGGTGAACATTGTGTGGGATCCAGACATGACGTTTCTAAGCAGGCTGACCCGAAGACGAGCCAACGTCACGAGTGCGCTTGAGCGACTCCTGGTACTCAGTCAGACTAGTCTCAGCTCAAAAAGCTTGGCTGACAAGCGTCGCAAAGTCCGCGCAATCTTGGACAACAAGTGCGAGCTTTATATCCGGACGCAGTCCTTCACAAAACTTCTCTTGCTTGCGAGCATCAGTGCAGACGTCATTTGCAGCATAGCGGGATAATTCGAGAAATTTCCTCTGATATTCATCCATAGTCATTTTGCCCTGAGTGAGTTTGCGGAACTCCTTCTTCTGGTCCATCAGACCTTGAGGAATGTGCCATGCACGGAAGGCTATCTGAAATTCCTGCCAATTGGTTATAGTTCCAGTAGGCAGCATACCCCTGTGACTTTCCCACCATTGCGCAGCTGGACCTTTCAGGTGAAATGCCGCGAAGGTGACGTAACTGTCAGGGGCAACTTTAGCTGACTCCATCTCAAACAGGATGTCACGGAGCCAATCATCAGCATCCATAGGATTGGTGGAGTTGCGGAAGATGGACGGGTTGAGGCGCATGAATTCTTGCAGTGTTATTGGGGCAGGCTGTTGCTGAGCATTCTGAGTTGGAAATTGAGCCATTATCCCAGTCATAAACTGACGATTCAGCTCAAACTGCTGCATCATTGCGGCAATATAGGGTGGAGGTGGAGGATCGTCAGCCATCCTGCCAAATCAACAGGGGCAGTTTAGCAAGAACAACTGCAGGTGTATGGAGTTATTCATGAGGTAACATGGGCAATAAACAAAAAGTGCATTAGATACATATTAGTAGTCATTAAAGACATACAGATCCATGCACGGGGTTGGATACCAACGGACAATGCGAGTTCGGAAACACACGCAGCTAGACAAACTAGGCGGCGCACAGGCACGCGTTGGAGAGATACAACAACGAGACATAGCAAAGGCTACACCAACGTCGGAGAAAACTATTGGAGCAAGGAATCTGCAGGGGACGATGTAGGGTGCCCTCGATAAAAGGATCCTGTGGTCCGTGAACACTGTGAAACAGATCCTGGCCCAAAATTCAAAGGAGGGTTACTTAAAATCTCTGGGTGGATGTGATCACGAGAACCTAATGTTGGTGTTAGTAAAATCTTTAACCCGAATAGAAGAGAGATCAGAGTTCCCAGAGTAAGGAAGAGGAATAAAAAGATCCTAATACCACCCATTGGCGACATGGGCCCGTAAGCCACACAGCCATGTTAGTAAAACAGTTTTTGAAAGACTAGACTCAACTTCGGCCAAGGAGTTGGAAAGGGGCTTCCTACAGGCAGTCGGCTCTGATACCAACTTGTGACGCCCCGACTTAATCGTGCACTAATCATACACGCAAATGCACACGATCAAGCCCAGGGACTCACGGGAAGATATCACAACACAACTCTAGACACAAAGTAAAATAATACAAGCTTTATATTACAAGCCAGGGGCCTCGAGGGCTCGAATACATAAGCTCGAGTTATACAAGCATCAATGGAAGCAAGGGTATCTGAGTATAGACACAAAGTTAAACAAGATGCCTTAAGAAGGCTAGCACAACAGCGACACTGATCGAAAAGGCGAAGGCCTCCTGCCTAGGGCCTCCGAACTACTCTTGGTCGTCGGGGATCTCCACGTCGAAGTAGGCTCCTCCGGGGGTCTCCTGCTCCTGGACTCCGTCGTCTGATCGCAGCAACTGGGTATGGGAAAAGAAGTAGCAAAGCAACCGTGAGTACTCATCCAAAGTACTCGCAAGACTGATATCAGAACTATACTAATTATGCATTGGTATCAAAGGAATGGGGCTATATCTTTGGACTAAACTACAGAAATGCTGGAACAGAGGGGGAGAGGCCTAGCCTATGGAAGACTAGAAACTTGAAGCAATCTTGCAGCATCAGAAGAGAGTAGAACACAGTAACATATAATAGTGGTTAGATAGTAACAGCGCCCTGAGATCCTTTCTCGACTACCATGCGAGAAAGTGATCCCGAGAGCGGTTGTAATAGTTTATCATTGCATCAGTATCCATTTGTAGTTGTAGCAGATCAGGATACAACTCCGAGCGTCCTATTATCGTGGACACGGCTATTCGAATAGATTACTTCCCTGCAGGGGTGCACTACTGTTACCCAACATGCTCGATTAACTCTGGCCGGACACACGTTGCTGGGTCATGCCCGGCCTCGGCTGATCGACACGACGTAGCCCTACCTAGAGCTCAGCAGAGAGGTCCCCGCCGGTCTACATCCTAAGTGCTCAGAGGTCTTGGGCCCATCGCCTTTTGCACTCCGGGTCGTTGTGCGCAGGGTTAGATCCAGGCACCACCTCTGTCATGGATGGCGCCGATCCTGCCGTGCCACAAGGCTGAACTGGACGTCTGGCAAACCTTTCGGCTGATACATACGGCGTAGAGGGCCCCATTAAACCATTATCCCACGTGGTGGTTGTGCGTATAGGCCAGTGGCCAACTCAGATCAAATACCCAAATCCGTTAGGCGTGTTTAGTATCTCGCAGAGACGAACAGGGTTCCTGTCGCTCCGACTAGTTATCTCGCGGACCACGACCAGGGACCAGGCCCACCTCTCTCCAAGGTAGTCTCCGCCTGCCCTGTCGTTCCGACTACAGTGCAAGTTCCGCGTCGGCTGTCGGAACAAGTCCCGAGCTACCACCACATTGGGTGGTACCGCTAACAGCCAGCCGTCACAGGACTCTCTCGCGGGAACCCTTCGGTTTGACCCATCTTGTTTCATTACCTCGCGGGCACTCTTGGAGCCAGCCCGACTTTACAGTTTAAGTATTACAATATGTAAATATTTCCGTGATCATCACCCAGAGTGATCACGGCCCGATAACAAGCATGGCAAACGGACAAGGGTGAAGGGCCACAGATGGATCAATAGCATAGCTAACTAAGCATCATGGGACAGCAGGTAGAGTATCAATAGCAAGAGACAAAAATCAGGCTATGCATCAGAATAGGAGCTATTGGAGTAACAGTAGAAGCAATTCTAATGCAAGCATAAGAGAGAGAGAGTGGGCGATATCTGGATGATCAAGGGGGTTTTGCTTGCTTGGAAGCTCTGCAGATGAAAAGGAATCTTCGGAAGTAGCGGATCACCAGATCATCAGTGGTCTCGGAGTCTATCGCAGTATCGGGGTCTACCGGAAAAGAAGCAGCGGAGGGGAAACGATAAATAACAGAGCAAACAAATGCATCACAGACGTATGTCACGGCAATATGTGTTGGTGATATGCTCTAATGCATTTCTAGGCATTTTAAAAGAAGAGGGAAAATATGTGGCAATATTTTCCCGACTCCAGGTATTTTTCGGTCAAATGTTCCTGATGCAAAATGTTCCATGTTCATCATGTTAGATGGGTTTGTCATACATGGAAGTGACATATTCGGATTCGTTGTATTTTTCTGATCATTTTTCATATATAAATTATTTTCATCTGACTTACGGATTATTTTATATGATTTTCTGAAGTTTTAACAATTTCTGAATTTTTTTGGAATTGTTTTAATTCGGGTTGACCAAGTCAATTTGACTAGTCAAAGTGAACAGTGCAGGGGTCCCACCTGCCAATATTTTAAAAATTTCCAAATGATTTTATTTTTAATCTAATCAGAGGGTCCCACATGTCATAGAATAATTAGGGGGGGTTTAGTGCTAAAGGGGTTTAGTCCCTAATTAAAAGGGGGCCGGCTGGGCACGAGAGGCAGTGGCCATGGCCGGGTCATGGCGTGGCTAGCCGGCCAGGAAGCAGCGGCGAGCGGCGTGGCTGGTGGCAGCGGGCGGCAGCAGGAGGTAGCAGCAGTTGAGAGCAGCAGGAGCAGCAAGTAGCGGCGGCAGTACCCGCCGCGAGCAGCAGCTTGCGGCAGCAACAGCAGCGTAGCAGCAATAAGTACAACAGCTAGCGGGAGCAGCCTGAGCAGCAGCGCAGCAGAGCAACAGAGCAGCAAAGTAGCCAAGCAGAGTAGCAGCACACACGTATATGTACGCGTACGTGCGAGCTCGGATGAGCTCTGGGACGGCGACTACAGGCATAGATCGAGCCGGGGAAGAGGGGGATTCGGAGGAGGAGCTCACCGCGAGCTCGGAGGTGTGCTCGGGGAGGCCAGAGGTGGACCGGAGCCGCGGCAAACGACGTCGGACGCCGGCGATGTACCGACGAAGATGTGCTCGATGCCGAGCGTACGGGGCCTCCTAGCTCGAATCCTTCGGCGTGGTGATGAAGCCGACCATGACGGAGCTCCCAGACATGGTCTCAGGGAGCGGGTGGCCATTGGCCGCGACTACCGCAACAGCCATGGCGAGCAGAGCTCGGCGCGAATGAATCGAAGGGGGCGACGCGAGGAGAGGGAGGAAGGAGGACTAGGGTCGTCCACTGCGTCGGGGAGGTTCTTATGCATCTCCAGGAGGCTCCGGATGGTCGACACGGCGACATCCGTTGCGTGGACGGCCGTGTCCGCGGCCACGCCATGGCGCTGCCTCCTCCTCTGTATAGTAGGAAGAAGGAGAAGGCTATGGTGGGCTTGGGCCGCACTGTTTCCAGCAGGCCTAAGTGCACAGTGCCATTTAGTTTTTATTCTTTTGCTTCTACGGTTTCATCCATTTCTCTCTGTTTTACAATTTAATAAAATACCAAATGAATTTTTTTGATTACAAAACTTGTCACATAAATACTAGGCTATATATTGAAGAAGCCCACAAAGTTTCAAGCGGTTTGGAAACACATAAACATTTGTTTATTTTGAAATGGCTCTTTTAGTTGCTGTTAGACCATTTTATAATTTAGTAGGGATTAATTGGCGAGTCAAATGATGTTGGTTTCTACATGACAATTACTTATTGATTATTTGCAATAACATGAACACTTTTGTTTATTTATTTGAAGAAGTTTTATTTTTACTCACTATTTGAACTTTGAATTGGAATGGATTTTGGACCTTAATGACTACTAGTGAGTTAATGATGATGACTTGGCATAATTAGAGAAAGGTCACTGTAGCTTGATTACAGGGGGTGTTACAGACAATAGTTGGGATTCTTTCCGGTGATTACCGTAGTTTGAGGAGTTCATGTATTCACTAAGTGCTAATGTTTTGTTCCGGTTCTCTATTAAAAAGAGGCCTTAATATCCCTTACTTTCCATATGGACCCCGCTGCCACGGGAGGGTAGGACAAAAGATGTCATGCAAGTTCTTATTATAAGCACGTATGACTATATACGGAATACATGCCTACATTACATTGATGAATTGGAGCTATTGTGTATCGCTCTAGGTTGTGACTGTTGCATGGTGAATGTCATCCAACACAATTATCCATCACTGATCCAATGCCTACGCTTTTTGCATAATGATCTTTGCAAAGTTGCTACTGCTGTTACGATCGCTACAAAACTTCTACTGTTACTGTCACTATTACTATTGCTACTGATCACCTTCCTGCAGATATTTAGTTCTCCAGGTGTGGTTGAATTGACAACTGATACGTCTCCAACGTATCTATAATTTTTTATTGTTCCATTCTATTATATTATCAATCTTGGATGTTTTATATGCATTTATATGCTATTTTATATCATTTTTTGGGACTAACCTATTAACCTAGTGCCCAGTGCCAGTTGTTGTTTTTTTGCTTGTTTTTGGTTTTCCAGGAAATCAGTACCAAACGAAGTCCAAATGCCACGGAACTTTTTGGAGATTTTTTTCTGGACATAAGAGACACTAGAAGCTTCGGGAGAGCGTTAGAAGACGAAGGAGGTGGCCACGAGCCACCAGGGCGAGCCCAGGGGGGCAAGCGCGCCCTGGTGCCTCATGGGCCCACCTTCGCTCCGTTTGATCTAACTCCGCCTCTATAGGTTCTCTAAAATCAGGAAACCAACAGAGAGCCACCCAAAACACTTTTTCCACCGCCGCAAGTTCCTGTTTCGTCGAGATCCCATCTGGAGGCCTTTTCCGGTACTCCGCCGGAGGGGGATTCGATCACGGAGGGCTTCTACATCAACCTTGCTGCCCTTCCGATGATGTGTGAGTAGTTTACCACAGACCTACGGGTCCATAGCTAGTAGCTAGATGGCTTCTTCTCTCTCTTTGATCTTCAATACAATGTTCTCCTTGATGTTCTTGGAGATCTATTCGGTGTAATCTTCTTTTGCGGTATGTTTGTTGAGATCCGATGAATTGTGGGTTTATGATCAGATTATCTATGAATATTATTTGAGTCAAATTTGAACTCTTTTGATGCATGATTGTTATAGATTTGTATTTCTCTCTGATCTATTGATTTGGTTTGGCCAACTAGATTGATTTTTCTTGCAATCGGAGAGGTGCTTTGTGATGGGTTCAATCTTGCGGTGCTCAATCCCAGTGACAGAAAGGGACATGACACGTATTTTATTGTTGCCATTAAGGATAAAAAGATGGGGTTTATTCATATTGCTTGGATCTATCTCTCTACATCATGTCATCTTGCTTAAAGCGTTACTCTGTTTTTATGAACTTAATATCCTAGATGCATGCTGGATAGCGGCCGATGGGTGGAGTAATAGTAGTAGATATAGGCAGGAGTCGGTCTACTTGTCACGGACATGATGCCTATATACATGATCATTGCCTTAGATACCGTCATAACTATGAGCTTTTCTATCAATTTCTCAACAGTAATTTGTTTACCCACCATATGCTTTCTATCGAGAGAGAAGCCTCTAGTGAAAACTATGGCCCCTGGGTCTATCTTTTATGATATTGCTTTCGATCTAGTAAATCAAAAATACAAAAGTACCTTGCTGCAATTTATTTTTACTTAGTTTTATTTTGTGTTTTTATTATCAATCTACCATTATCAGATTTAATCCTTGCAAGTAATCGTTGAAGGGATTGACAACCCCTTTATCACGTTGGGTGCAAGTATTTGTTCTTTTGTGTGTAGGTGCTGTTCACGAGGTCTTGTTTGGTGCTCCTACTAGATTGATACCTTGGTTCTCAAACTGAGGGAAATACTTATCTCTACTTTGCTGCATCACCCTTTCCTCTTCAAGGGAAAAACCAACGCAAGCTCAAGAAGTAGCAGGAAGAATTTCTGGCGCCGTTGCCGAGGAGTATCATCAAGATCTATCAAGTACCTCACATAAACTTTCATCTCCTTGCATTTACTTTATTTGCCATTTGCCTCTCATTTTCATCTCCCCCACTTCTAAAACGTTTTTAGAAAAATACAAAAATATTTTTGTTTGCCTTTTTCGTTGTCTTTTGTTTGCTTGGGTGCTTGCTTGAAGTTGTTATTATGGCTGATTTTGGCATGGAAAAAAGTGAGGATGGTAAAACCCCTGAAATTGAAATTCCTACCAAGTTAGATGCTAAAACTTTTGTGATGGACCATGGGAATATTATAGGAAAAAGTGTTATCCAAGAATTCTTTAATTGCACGGGAACTTTGACTTGTGATGATACTCCTATTCTTAACAGAACCAAAAATTATACCAAAGCTATTTCCGCACTTGTCCTTAAACTTGAAAGAAGATTTATCCATACCCATCCAACTTTGCAAAAATTGTTTTATGAGTTGCCGGCCATAAAAAATCCTAGGGCTAAAAAGATAGCTACTCTTATTCTCATGAACGAATTTGATTACATAGTTCGAGAAGCTAGAGAGATTTTTGATTTTTATGTCATGAATCGTGAAAAACTAGTGATAGATGAGATCTTATACAACACAAATTATTTGTTAAGATATTAATTTCGTGATGATTACACTTTTGATGAGAGTAGCAAAAAAGAAGTCCCTCCTTTGAACATAATCCAACAAGTTTTCAATGGTATTAACAACCAATACTCATGGATTGTAAAAGAAATGAAGAGGGTTTCGAGGATGGTCAACTTAGTAACGCTAAAATATTGATAGATTATGTGTTTAATATTGTGTTTGAAAAACCTTCGGATGAGCACGCACCTCTAGATGGAATTGAAACGAAGGATGACAACACTAGAAACTATGCATTACGCCTAGCTATGGGCGTAAAACGATAGCGCTTGTTGGGAGGCAACCCAATATTTATCTTTAAAATTTTTGTTTTCTTTCTGTTTTCCAATAAATACACAATTATGCTTCTGTTTTGGTTGAGTTTTTGTGTTTTAAATTAGTGTTTGTGCCAAGTAAGACCTTTAGGATGATGATGATGATAGTTGATTTGATTCTATGAAAAAACAGAAACTTTTGCGCCCAATCCAGAAAATTCTAAAAATAACTGGAATGTGCTTTTGATCTGAATTTTCTTACCCATAATTGATCCTAATTTTTCAGAATTTTTAGAGTTCAGGAAGTATGGAGTTTGCCCTGATTACTACAGACTGTTCTGTTTTTGACAGATTCTGTTTTCGTTGCGTAGTTTGCTTATTTTGATGAATATATGGGTTGTATCGGGGGGTATAAACCATGGCGAAGTTAGAATACAGTAGGTATTATGCAATAATAAAATTGGAATGAGTTTACAACAGTTCCTAAAGTGGTGGTTTGCTTTCTTTGCACTAACGGATCTCACGAGTTTTTTGTTGAGTTTTGTGTATTGAAGTTTTCAAGTTTTGAGTGAAGTTTCGATGGGATAAGGAAAAAAGAGTGGCAAGAGCCTAAGCTTGGGGATGCCCAAGGCACCCTAAGGTAATATTCAAGGACAACCAAGAGCCTAAGCTTGGGGATGGCCCGGAAGGCATCCCCTCTTTCGTCTACAATCCATCGGTAAATTACTTGAGGCTATATTTTATTCACCACATGATACGTGTTTTGCTTGGAGCGTCGTGTATTATATGAGTCTTTGATTTTTTTGCTATTTAGTTTGCCACCATCATCTTTGCTGGACACACCTTTTTGAGAGGGACACACATTATTAGTGAATTTGTTAGAATACTCTTTATGCTTCACTTATATCTTTTGAGCTAGGCAGTTGCTCTAGTGCTTCACTTATATCTTTTAGAGCACGGCGGTGGTTATATTTTAAAGAAATAGTTGCACTCTCATGCTTCACTTATATCTTTTTGAGAGTCTTGATAATAGTAATGGCAATTTGCACGGGTTATGAATTTGGTCCTAATATGATAGGTATTCAAGAGGGATATAATGAAAACTTTCATGTAGATCACTGAATATGATAAGTTTGATTCCTTGCAATAGTTTTGATGTATAAATATGGTAATGTTTGGGTTGTACTAGTGAGCAATTGTGGATTAGTAAGAATATTGGAGTTAAGGTTTGTGATTCCCGAAGCATGCACGTATGGTCTCCCGTTATGCTAGGAAGTTGGAGCACAATTTATCCTTGATTGTCTATCTTTGCGTGAAGGTCGGGGGCGCGCGATGGTTAACTCCTACCAACCCCCCCTAGGAGCAAGCTTAGTAGTACTTTGCTTCGAGGGCTAATAAACTTTTGCAATAAGTATGTGAGTTCTTTATGACTAATGTTGAGTCCATGGATTATACGCACTCTCACCCTTCCACCATTGCTAGCCTCTCTCGTGCCACGCAACTTTCGCCGGTGCATAAACCCACCTTATACCTTCCTCAAAACAGCCACCATACCTACCTATTATGGCATTTCCATAGCCATTCTGAGATATATTGCCATGCAACTTCCACCGTTCCGTTATTATGACACACATCATCATTGTCATATTGCTTTGCATGATCACATAGCTTACATAGTGTTGTGGCTAGGCCACCGTTCATCATTTTTCATACATGCTATGTTTGATCATTGCACATCCTGGTACACTGCCAGAGGCATTCATATAGAGTCATATTTTGTTCTAGTATCGAGTTGTAATTTTGAGTTGTAAGTAAATAAAAGTGTGACGATCATCATTATTAGAGCATTGTCCCATGTGAGGAAATAAAAAAAATAAAAAAAAGGCCAAAAAGTGCCCAAGAAAAAAGAGGCCAAAGTGCCCACCAAAAAAAATGAGAGAAAAAGAGAGAAGGGGCAATGTTACTATCCTTTCCACACGTGTGCTTCAAAGTAGCACCATGTTTTTCATATAGAGAGTCTCCTATTTTGTCACTTTCATATAACTAGTGGGAATTTTTCATTATAGAACTTGGCTTGTATATTCCAATGATGGGCTTCCTCAATATTCCCGAGGTCTTCATGAGCAAGCAAGTTGGATGCACACACACTTAGTTTTCTTCTGAGCTTTCATACACTTATAGCTCTAGTGCATCCGTTGCATGGCAATCCCTACTCCTCACATTGATATCAATTGATGGGCATCTCCATAGCCCATTGATTTTCCTAGTTGATGTGAGACTTTCTCCCTTCTTTTGTCTACTACCACAGCATTCTATTCCACCCATAGTGCTATGTCCATGGCTCACGCTCATGTATTGCGTGAGGGTTGAAAAAGCTGAAGCGCATTAAAAAGTATGAACCAATTGCTTGGCTAACACCGGGGTAGTGCATGATTTATACTTTGTGTTAAGAAGATGGAGCATGACAAGGCTATATGATTTTGTAGGGATGGCGTTCTTTAGAATTGATATTTTGAAAGACATGATTGTTTGTTGGTATGCTTGAGTATTATTGTTTTTATGTCAATTATAGACTATTGCTTTGAATCATACGGATCTGAATATTCATACCACATAAAGAAATATTACATGATAGACATGTTAGGTAGCATTCCACATAAAAAATTATGTTGTTACCATTTACCTACTTGAGGACGAGCAGGAATTAAGCTTGGGGATGCTTGATATGTCTCCAATGTATCTATAATTTTTGATTGTTTCATGCTATTATATTATCAATCTTGGATGTTTTATATGCATTTATATGCTATTTTATATCATTTTTTGGGACTAACCTACTAACCTAGTGCCCAGTGCCAGTTGCTATTTTTTGCTTGTTTTTGGTTTTCCAGGAAATCAGTACCAAACGAAGTCCAAATGCCATGAAACTTTTTGGATTTTTTTTTTCTGGACATAAGAGACACTAGAAGCTTCGGGAGAGCGTCAGAAGACGAAGGAGGTGGCCACGAGGCACCAGGGCGCGCCCAGGGGGGCAGGCGCGCCCTAGAGCCTCGTGGGCCCACCTTCGCTCTGTTTGACCTAACTCTGCCTCTATAAATTCTCTAAAATCGGGAAACCAATAGAGAGCCACGCAAAACACTTTTTCCGCCGCCTCAAGTTCCTGTTCCGTCGAGATCCCATCTGGAGGCCTTTTTCGGTACTCCGCCGGAGGGGCATTCGATCATGGAGGGCTTCTACATCAACCTTGCTGCCCTTCCGATGATGTGTGAGTAGTTTACCACAGACCTACGGGTCCATAGCTAGTAGCTAGATGGCTTCTTCTCTCTCTTTGATCTTCAGTACAATGTTCTCCTTGATGTTCTTGGAGATCTATTCGATGTAATCTTCTTTTGCGGTGTGTTTTTTGAGATCCAATGAATTGTGGGTTTATGATCAGATTATCTATGAATATTATTTGAGTCAAATCTAAACTCTTTTATGCATGATTGTTATAGCTTTGTATTTCTCTCCGATCTATTGATTTGGTTTGGCCAACTACATTGATTTTTCTTGCAATGGGAGAGGTGCTTTGTGATGGGTTCAATCTTGCGGTGCTCAATCCCAGTGACAGAAAGGGACATGACACATATTGTATTGTTGCCATTAAGGATAAAAAGATGGAGTTTATTCATATTGCTTGGATCTATCTCTCTACATCATGTCATCTTGCTTAAAGTGTTACTCTATTTTTATGAACTTAATACCCTAGATGCATGCTGGATAGCGGTCGATGGGTGGAGTAATAGTAGTAGATGCAGGCAGGAGTCGGTCTACTTGTCACGGACGTGATGCCTACATACATGATCATTGCCTTAGATACTATCATAACTATGCGCTTTTCTATCAATTGCTCAACAGTAATTCGTTTACCCACCGTATGCTTTCTATCGAGAGAGAAGCCTCTAATGAAAACTATGGCCCCCGGGTCTATCTTTTATCATATTTCTTTCGATCTATTAAATCAAAAATACAAAAATACCTTGCTGCAATTTATTTTTACTTAGTTTTATTTTGTGTTTTTATTATCAATCTACCATTATCAGATTTAATCCTTGCAAGTAATCGTTGAAGGGATTGACAACCCCTTTATCGCGTTGGGTGCAAGTATTTGTTCTTTTGTGTGTAGGTGCTGTTCACGAGGTCTTTTTTGGTGCTCCTACTGGATTGATACCTTGGTTCTCAAACTGAGGGAAATACTTATCTCTACTTTGTTGCATCACCCTTTCCTCTTCAAGGGAAAAACCAATGCAAGCTCAAGAATTAGCAAGAACCGAAACAAAGCATTAGCACTTAGTGAATACATGAACTCCTCAAACTACGGTAATCACCAAAAAGAATCCCAACTATTGTCACTTTGCGGTATGCGGATCATAACACATAATAGGTGCATATAACTTGCAAGATAGGATCAAGAACTCAAATATATTCATGAAAACATAAAGGGTTCAGATTTGAAATCATGGCACTCAGGCCCTAGTGACAAGCATTAAGCATAGCAAAGTCATAGCAACATCAATCTCAGAACATAGTGGATACTAGGGATCAAGCCCTATCAAATTGACTCGATTACATGATAAATCTCATCCAATCCCATTACCGTCTAGCAAGCCTATGAAGGAATTAATCACTCCCGGTGGTGAGCATCATGGAATTGGTGATGAAGAAGGGTTGGTGATGATGATGGCGATGAATCCCCCTCTCTGGAGCCCCGAACGGACTCCAGATCTGCCCTCCCGATGAAGAACAGGAGGTGGCAGCGGCTCTGTATCGCAAAACGTGATGAAACTTCTTCTCTTATTTTTTTTTCAGGGAAAAGGAATTTATAGGCTTGAGATTAGGGTCAGCGGAGCCTCGTGGGCCCCATAAGGTACTAGGGCGCGCCCAGGGGGGTGGCCGCGCCCTAGTGCCTTGTGGGCAACTGGTGGGCCCCCTCCAGTGGGTCTTTGCGCCAGTATTTTTTGTATATTCCATAAAAAATCTCCGGAAAGTTTCGTCCAATTTCGAGAACTTTTATTTCTGCACAAAAACAACACCATGGTAGTTCTGCTGAAAACAGCGTCAATCCGGGTTAATTTCATTCAAATCATGCAAGTTAGAGTCCAAAACAAGAGCAAAAGTGTTTGGAAAAGTAGATATGACGGAGACGTATCACGCCACCACAAGTCTGTGTTCTTCCGCGATCCCATCTAAAGACCTTTTCCGGTACTTTGCCGGAGGGGGAATCGATCACGGAGGGCTTCTACATCAACCTTGCTGCCCTTCCAATGATGCGTGAGTAGTTCACCACAGACCTACGGGTCCATAGCTAGTAGCTAGATGGCTTCTTCTCTCTCTTTGATCTTCAATACAATGTTCTGCTCGATGTTCTTGGAGATCTATTCGATGTAATTCTTTTTGCGGTGTGTTTGTTGGGATCCGATGAATTGTGGTTTTATGATCAGATTATTCATGAATATTATTTGAGTCTTCTCTAAAATATTTTATGCATGATTGTTATAGCTTTGTATTTCTCTCCGATCTATCCGTTTGGTTTGGCCAACTAGATTGATTTATCTTCCAATGGGAGAGGTGCTTTGTCTTGGGTTCGATCTTGCGGTGCTCCATCCCAGTTACAGAAAGGGAAAGGACACATATTTGTATCATTGCCATTAAGGATAAAATGATGGGGTTTGTTCATATTGCTTGGATTTACTTTGTCTACATCATGTCAACTTGCTTAAGGAGTTACTCTGTTTTTATTAACTTAATACCCTAGATGCATGCTGGATAGCGGTCGATGGGTGGAGTAATAGTATTAGATGTAGGCAGGAGTCGGTCTACTTGTCATGACATGATGCCTATATACATGATCATTGCCTTGAATATCGTCATAACTATGCGCTTTTCTATCAATTGCCCAATAGTAATTTGTTTACCCACCGTATACTTTTTGTTCAAGAGAGAAGCCTCTATTGAAAACTATGGCCCCCGGGTCTACTTTTATCTTATATAAAATCCAAAAATACCTTGCTGCAATTTTATTACTGCTATTTTATTTTGTGTTTTATCTTATCTTTCTACCACTACGAGATTTGATCCTTGCAAATAATTGCCGAGGGGATTGACAACCCCCTTGTTTGTGTTGGGTGCAAGTATTTTATTTTGTGTGTGCAGGTACTGTTAACGAGGTTCTGTGTGGTTCTCCTATTGGATTGATAACCTTGGTTCTTAACTGAGGGAAATACTTATCTCTACTGTACTGCTTTATCCTCTCCTCTTCGAGGAAATCCCAACGCAGCTCACAGGTAGCAGGAAGCATTCCAGGCTCCGTTGCCGGGGAGTCATCACCAAAACCTATCAAGTACCTTTTCACAAACTATCATCTACTTGTTCTTAATTTCATTTGCCTTTTATTTGCATTTGCCTCTCATTTTCATCTCCCCACTTCTAAAACAATTTTACAAAAACCCAAAAATATTTTTGTTTGCTTGTTTGCTTGCTTTTATTGCCTTCTTGTCAACAGTCAAAAACAGAAAATGAAAGCAAAAATTGAAGATAACTATGGATCCTCATCCACTTGCTAATCTTTTCGAAAGATCCAATTATGATGAACCAATTGCTAGTGAGTTGAGTGTACTTGATTACCTCTATGAAGTTTTGCTTGAAAATCACGAATCTGAAAATTGTGATGAAGTGTTAAAAGAAGAAATTTATAAAGTGATTCATGATAGCTCCTTGAATGAAAAGCATGATTGCAATGATGTTATTATAAATTCTATTAATGTCAGTTGTGCTAATGATATGCAAAACTACAAGCTTGGGGATGATGAGTTTATCATGTCCACTACTTATTGCAATGACCATGATTGGGGTGATATTTCTTAAGATCTTGGAAATTTATCTAAGCCTCGTGATGAATATGATATTGATAATAATGTTTGCAATAATACTTAAAGTGGTTTTGGAAGAGTGTCATCTTTAGGAAAAGAGAATCCCACATATTTGGAGAGTGTTCAATATTATGAAATTATTGATAAAAGTGGGTTTGGAGAGGTCATGACTTTAGTTGATATTAATCCCACTATCTTGGAAGACTATAAGATTTGGATGCATGTGGATCATAAAGAGAATATTGTCTATGATAGCTATATTTTTGAACTTGAATATGATCCTACATGTAATTATTATGAGAGAGGAAAAATATGGTTATAGGAATTTTCATGTTACTAATTTACCTCTCGTTATGTTGAGATTGTCAATGTTTTATTCTTCTTCCTTGGATATGCTAGATATTTCTTTTCTTGATACTTTGTTTGCTTATAAAATTTCTATGCATAGGAAGTATGTTAGACTTAAGTGTGTTTTTCACATGTTTTTATGATGCTCTCTTTGTGCTTCAATTTTTATCTTTCATGTGAGCATCATTGAAATCTCAAGCCTATCTTAATGGCTATAAAGAAAGAGCTTGTTGGGAGACAACCCAATAGTTATCATTTATACTTTTTGAGTTTTCACAGAATTATGCTACTGTTATGGTTGTGTTTTTGTGGTTTAATTAGTGTTTGTGCCAAGTAAAGCCTTTGGGTTGGTTTGATTGATAGTTGATTTGATTCTGTGAAAAAACAGAAACTTTTGCGCTTAGTCTAGAAAAATCTAAAAATCACTGGAACATGTTTTTGACCTGAATTTTTTACACATGGTTGATATGAAAATTTCCCATGTTTTCCTAATTTTTCAGAAGTTTTAGAGTTCCAGAATTATGGTCATTATTCATATTACTACAGACTGTTATGTTTTAGACAAATTCTGTTTTCGTTGCATAGTTAGCTTGTTTTGATGAATCTATGGATTGTATCGGGGGGTGTAAGTCATGGAGATGTTGGAATACAGTAGGTATTATGCAGTAATAAAATATGAATAAGTTCATAACAGTATCTAAAGTTTGTGATTTGGTTGTTATGCTAACGGATCTCATGAGTTTTCTGTTGAGTTTTGTGTGCTGAAGTTTTCAAGTTTTAAGTGAGATCGCGATGGATGAAGGAATAGAGAGTGGAAAGACCCTAAGCTTGGGGATGCCCAAGGCACCCCAAGGTAATATTCAATGAGACCCAAGCGTCTAAGCATGGGGATGCCCCGGAAGGCATCCCCTCTTTCGTCTACCAACCATCGGTAAATTACTTGGAGCTATATTTTTATTCATCACATGATATGAGTTTTGCTTGGAGCGTCGTGTATTATATGAGTCTTTGCTTTGTTTCCTTTTAGTTTGCCACAATCATATTTTTCTGGACACACCTTTCGAGAGGGACACGCATTTGTTCATGATTTGTTAGAACACTCTTTGTGCTTCACTTATATCTTTTGAGCTAGGCAGTTGCTCTAGTGCTTCACTTATATCTTTTAGAGCACGACGGTGGTTATATTTTAAAGAAATACTTGCACTCTCATGCTTCACTTATATCATTTTGAGAGTTTGATAAATAGAAATGGCAATATGCACGGGTTATGAAATTGGTCCTAATATGATAAGTATTCAAGAAGGATATAATAAAAACTTTCATGTAGATCACTGAATATGATAAGTTTGATTCCTTGCAATAGTTTTGCGATATTAAGATGGTAATATGTGGGAGGTACTAGTGAATGATTGTGGTTTAGTAAGAATATTGGTGTTATGGTTTGTGATTCCCGAAGCATGCACATATGGTCTGTAGTTGTGCTAAGAAGTCGGAGCATGATTTATTATTGATTGTCTCCCTTATGAATGGCGGTGGGGGACGAGCGATGGTATTTTCCTACCAATCTAACCCCCTAGGGGCATGCGTAGTAGTACTTTGCTTCGAGGGCTAATAAACTTTCGCAATAAGTATATGAGTTCTTTATGAATAATGAGTCAATGGATTATACGCACTCTCACCTTTCTGCAATTTGCTAGCCTCTTCGGTACCGTGCATTGCCCTTTCTCACCTTGAGAGTTGGTGCAAACTTCACTGGTGCATCCAAACCCCGTGATATGATACGCTCTATCACACATAAGCCTCCTTATATCTTCCTCAAAAAAGCCACCATACCTACCTATTATGGCATTTCCATAGCCATTCCGAGATATATTGCCATGCAACTTCCACCGTTCCGTTTATATGACACACATCATCATTGTCATATTGCTTTACATGATCATGTAGCTGACATAGTATTTGTGGCTCAGCCACCTTTCATCATTTTTTATACATGTTACGCTAGATCATTGCACATCCTAGTACACTACCAGAGGCATTCATATAGAGTCATATTTTGTTCTAGTATCGAGTTGTAATTTTCATTTGTAAGTAAATAGAAGTGTGATGATCATCATTATTCATTATTAGAGCATTGTCCCAGTGAGGAAATAAAAACAATAAAAAAGAGAGGCCAAAAAGATCCCATAAAAAATGAGGCCAAAAAGAGCCCACAAAAAAAAGAGAGAAAAAGAGAGAAGGGGCAATGTTACTATCCTTTTCCACACTTGTGCTTCAAAGTAGCACCATGTTTTTCATATAGAGAGTCTCCTATGCTTTCACTGTCATATACTAGTGGGAAATTTTCATTATAGAACTTGGCTTCTATATTGCGATGATGGGCTTCCTCAAATGCCCGAGGTCTTCATGAGCAAGCAAGTTGGATGCACACCCACTTAGTTTTTAGTTTGAGGTTTCATACACTTATAGCTCTTAGTGCATCCGTTGCATGGCAATCCCTACTCCTTGCATTGACATCAATTGATGGGCATCTCCATAGCCCATTGATTAGCCTTGTCAATGCGAGACTTTCTTCCTTTTTGACTTCCCCTTATTAATCTCTACCACCGCATTCTATTCCACCCATAGTGCTATATTCATGGCTTGCGCTCATGTATTGTGTGGGGGTTGAAAAAGTTGAAGCGTGTTAAAAAGTATGAACCAATTGCTCGGCTTGTCATCGGGGTTGTGCATGATAAAAACTTTGTGTTAAGAAGATGGAGCATGACAAGACTATATGATTTTGTAGGGATAACTTTCTTTAGCTTTTTTATTTTGAAAGGCATGATTGTTTGTTAGTATGCCTGAGTATTGATGTCTTTATATCAAATTATAGGCTATTGCTTTGAATCATTCAGATCTTAATATTCATACCACAAAAGGGAGATTACATGATAACCATGATAGGTAGTATTCCACATCAAAATTTCTGTTTTTATCATTTACCTACTCCAGGACGAGCAGGATTAAGCTTGGGGATTCTTGATACGTCTCCAACGTATCTATAATTTTTGATTGTTCCATGCTATTATAGTATCAATCTTGGATGTTTTATATGCAATTATATATCATTTTTTGGGACTACCCTATTAACCTAGTGCGCAGTACCAGTTGCTGTTTTTTGCTTGTTTTTGGCTTTTCAGGAAATCAGTACCAAACAGAGTCCAAATGCTACGAAACTTTATGACAATTTTTTATGGACCCAGAGAGACCCTAGAAGCTTCGGGAGAAGACCTGCAGAGTCACGACGGTGCGACAAGCTCGGGAGGCACGCCCCGGGGGGGCGCCTCCCAGGCTTGTGGGCCCATCGTGGCACCACTTGACCTAATTCCGCCTATATAAATTCTCAAATATTCCCAATACATTAGAGAGCCACCCGAAACACTTTTTCCGCCGCCGCAAGTCTGTGTTCTTCCGCGATCCCATTTGGAGACCTTTTTCGGTACTATGCCGGTGGGGGAATCGATCATGGAGGGCTTCTACATCAACCTTGCTGCCCTTCCGATGATGCGTGAGTAGTTCACCACAGACCTACGTGTCCATAGCTAGTAGCTAGATGGCTTCTTCTCTCTCTTTGATCTTCAATACAATGTTCTCCTCGATGTTCTTGGAGATCTATTCAATGTAATTCCTTTTGCGGTGTGTTTGTTGGGATCCGATGAATTGTGGGTTTATGATCAGATTATTCATGAATATTATTTGAGTCTTATCTGAACTATTTTATGCATGATTGTTATAGCTTTGTATTTCTCTCAGATCTATCCGTTTGGTTTGGCCAACTAGATTGATTTATCTTGCAATGGGAGAGGTGCTTTGTCTTGGGTTCGATCTTGCGGTGCTCCATCCCAGTGACAGAAAGGGAAAGGACACGTATTTGTATCGTTGCCATTAAGGATAAAACGACGGGGTTTGTTCATATTGCTTGGATTTACTTTGTCTACATCATGTCATCTTGCTTAAGGAGTTACTCTGTTTTTATTAACTTAATACCCTAGAAGCATGCTGGATAGCGGTAGATGGGTGAAGTAATAGTATTAGATGCAGTCAGGAGTCGGTCTACTTGTCTCGACGTGATGCCTATATACATGATCATTGCCTTGAATATCATCATAACTATGCGCTTTTCTATCAATTGCCCAACAGTAATTTGTTTACCCACCGTATGCTTTTTGTTCAAGAGAGAAGCCTCTAGTGAAAACTATGGCCCCCGGGTCTACTTTTATCATATATAAAATCCAAAAATACCTTGCTGCAATTTTATTACCATTATTTCATTTTTTGTTTTATCTTATCTATCTATCACTATGAGATTTGATCCTTGCAAATAACCGCCGAGGGGATTGACAACCCCCTTGTTTGCGTTGGGTGCAAGTATTTGCTTTTGTGTGTGCAGGTACTATTAACGAGGTTCTGCGTGGTTCTCCTACTGGATTGATAACCTTGGTTCTTAACTGAGGGAAATACTTATCTCTCCTGTACTGCTTCATCCTCTCCTCTTCGAGGAAATCCCGACGCCGCTCACAAGTAGCATCGAGCTATCCAGTCACTTGTCAAACTTTTCGACGAACCTGTAAATTGTCGTTGATCACCGTGTTACAGGTGACGTTTAAGAAACCCCAAAGCCCATCCACTACTGTAGGATGCTGCTAACGCGGCACTACAATCAGAGACCCTTCGACGAAACTGTGTGCGATGCAATAATCGCAAACGGTGTTGTAAGAAAACCGTCAAAAATGATACGAATCATTTGCGATGGCGGATACATCAAACACGATTCAGATTTGATTTATGTGTATGATACGTGGCATACAGTTGATCCATACGAACGGTTTGCAATGAGCCAGAACAACAGAAATGGTCAGCCATATCAAGGTGTGTGCGATAGACAGCATACAGTTCAGTCGAATGAACTGTTTGCGATGATCCAGAAGAACACAAACGATTTTTCGTAACAAGATGTGTGTGATACCAGGCAAATAGGTCGGTAATCAGAATTGTGTGCGATAATTATAGACAACGCATATGATTTTTTGTTGTGAATTATGTGCTCAACAGGGCACCCAATTCAAGAAACCAACTGTGGGTGATAATGTAAAAGATCTCTGTCGAATACGTATTGCTAACCGTCTGCGATGAGATTGATAGGGGAAATAGAGATAATGAATTAATATGAGCGAACGGCAACAGAGATATACAGTCTGCTTAATTTAGTCCTTCTTCTTGTTGTTGTTGTTGGATGGCCCCACGACATCGTCTTGGCGAGGACGCTGCTTGCCGTTGACCGTTGTCTTTTCATCGCCGCCGCCGTCGTCATCGTCATTGATGTCCTCGTCGTCCTCCTCCTCGTTCGACCATTCCTCATCATCATCATTGTCGTCCTCTTCTTCGTCCTCCGATGACTCCTCGTCCGTCTGGTTGTCGTCCGACGACTCGGTCGGCGGCGTCCCTTGCATGATCCGGATAAAATCGAGGTCTTGGCTCGATGCCGGACTCATGGAGGACGAGCGGGATGATTCCGAGGTTGACCTATCATCGGGCACCAGACTGCTGGCGGAACTATCGTCCTCGCCGTCGCTCGACATGGTTGTGGTACCTATACAAACTGCAAGAAAGCGAGATTGGAGAGTGTGTGCAACTGTGTAGCACGGCCGGCCAGGACGATGAAGATGGTGGAGACTGAAGCGGGGTATGCAGAAAAGAGGAATGGTGATTGAAGCGGGGGATTGACAGATTATATTGGTGCCCTTGCAGGCGGTTAGAATACTGATATAATCAACCGCAGTTATTAGTACCCAGTTGCTCCAAATTCCTGCAGTTGCGCAGCGCTCAATGTGATAAGTACCCACACGGGTTGGAGCGTCCAAAATTGAAACAAGCATTTCTCATACTCCCTCCGTATCGGCGACCAAGGTGGGGGGAAAACAAGAGAACTTGATGTTTATTTACTAATCAATACCGTTGCATGCAGAGAATTGACCATTGCATGTTATGCTAAGTAGTCTCAAGTCATTGAATGCATACACACCCCATGTCTCCTATTGGCTGCTTTCTTTTTTCAGGGAAAAAAATAGGGAACAAGTTTTGGGATTATTTGGTTTTCATTATGTGACTTATGCACCGGTACGAAGGGGAGTAGGATAGTTGGCAAGCAATAGTTGAGCTCTGCTTATTGATGTAACCAGTAATAATCAAACAAAACCCCTAATCATCATTGCAAACAGTGCATAGAAGATGGCTAATGCGACAACCACAACTACACATGATAGTTCCTTGTTGTCTCTTGCTTTGATCTGTTGCATGTGATTGATTCTTTCTTGCTTCATCGTAGTGATTGTACACTCCAGATCAGTCAGTTTCTTCTTTAGCTTTACGTTATCTTCTGCGAGCTTGGTGATAACACTCTAAGCCCTGCCATGCCATTCTTCATCCAACCAGGTAACAAAGGCACAAGCCTCATATCCCTGCCAATGTTATATAGTATTCAAAATGAGCGGGGGCATTAACTCAACTTAAATGATGAACTTAGCACTAACCTCTAAGGGGCAACTAAGAAACCGTCTGCCAATGTTGAATCCCTCCGTGCATACATGTCGAGCGGGAGTGTGTCCGTGCACACAACTTAGCTTTTGGTACTTCTCGGTGGCGCAAAACTCGTAGTCGAACTCATGTTGCGGTAGTCTGGAGTCATACTCCGGATCCGGCGGTTGATCGCTTTGCTGGGTGTTGGGGGGGTCATTCAGGATGGATTGAGCAGGGAGCTACTTTGGACATGCTAAAGAAGATCGGGATAGATTGGAACCTAACAAGACAATTCGGATCCGTAGTACACCTGACTTCTGATGACCTTAGGCAAGTGCTCGGCGGTGACCGCCGTCGTGGCGGCGCCGCCCATCGCACTGCCAAGAGCGGTGATACGAGCAGGAGCAGCCGCACTGAAACCATCAGCACCAGTCGTCCGCATTTCCCCAATGTCAGCGCCACACAAGGGAATTTGGGGGCTAGGGATTTGGAGGCTATCTAGGGATTTGTGGGAAATGGGGAAACTGTGGGGATCTGATAAACGTCGGGAACTACTTATCGCACTCTATTGTATACGGCACACAGTTTGTACATGTCGTTTGTGTTCGATATTACAACTTCACACACGATTTCCACACCAAACCGTGTGAGAAGATAACATAGGTGAGACATGGTTCCTGTGACATAACCGTATGTGATGTACTACCCGTTACATATGGGGATGCAATAATTGAGTTAATACTTAGGGTAAACAGCCGCTCTGGGGATACCCGTCAAAAAATAAAAACAGCCGCTCTGCAAATAGAGATGGCGGCGGCGGCCGAGGAAGCGGCTACCGGATAGGAGGTCAATCCTCGGTCGGTAGGCGGTGGCGGTGTGATAGGAGGTCTATCCTCGGTCGGCGGCAGGAGATAGGAGGAGCTCAATCCTCGAGGTCGGCGGCGGCGTGATTGGAGCACATTCCTCGCGGTCGATGGCCGGATAGTGGAGCTCGAACTTCAGGCGGTTGCCCCACTAAGCTTTGCTCCTCGACCCTGCTATCTCGGCGTGCCGCAGCATCGCGCTTCTCTGTCTGCTGGGTGGAGGTCGCGCGCGGCTAATTAATTAAGGTATTCTTTTCGTTGAGTGGCTTAATTAAGGTATTCAATTCATAAGGGTAGTACTACTGTACTCTGGGTGTAAATTGACTGGTCATTAATTTGTGTCATCGCACGGCTGGATAACAATATGGAGCGCTCTCAGTAAATTATGAAAATAAAATCTTATGATTTATGCACGCATCTTTGGGCATAAATTAATCCATGTATTAATGTTTTTTTGAATTACCCCTCGTGTGGTGCAGATGGAACGATCTGAATGGATGATGGATCGGAGAAGCTTAGAGTTTATGCGTGGCGTGACGGAGTTCATGAATTTGGCTGAAAGGACAAAGAAGAGAGTCTGTAATGACTATTACATCCTGTGTCCATGCAGTGATTGTACCAATTCAGAGTCACGTAAAGTTACAGATGTCGAGTTCCACTTACTCAAACGGGGATTCATGAATGGATATACACGTTTGACTAGACAAGGTGAAGAGTCGGTCATGGATGAAGGTAACCAGGGCAGAGAGATGCCAAACCCCGATCAGAGTCAGATGGATGTTGAACCTAACCTCGGGGCTGAGACGTCAAGGTACCAACGGAACACAGGCAAGCCAAAGCCCCCACTGAAAAACCAAGACGGCGATGCAGACGACGACCTTCATAATATGCCAGATTTTGCTGCTATGATTGTAGATTTCTAGGGCCCAGATATAGATATGGTGGGGTACAAGGATCTGCCATCCATTGATGCCGACTCCAAGAAAGATTTGTATCCAGGTTGCAAAAAGAAATATTCCAAGTTGAGTGCCACACTGGCGCTTCTCAGATTTAAAGCAGCAAACGGTCTATCAAACAAGGGCTTCACAGAGTTGTTAGGTCTTTTCAAAGACATTCTTCCAGAAGATAATGTGCTCCCCAAAAGCACGAACGAAGTGAAGAAAGTTGTTTGCCCATTGGAACTTGAAGTCCAGAAGATACACGCTTTTGTGAATGATTGTATGTTGTACCGCGGTGACGACAAAGATTTGCGTGCATGTCGCATATGCAAGCATCCATGATACAAGCGCAGGAGAGCAAAGCACAAGTACAAATTGGACAACGAGATCAAGATAGGAATCCCATTCAAGGTTGTTTGGTACTTGCCTTTAATTGCAAGGTTGAAGCGTTTGTTTGCAAACCCTAGAGAGGCAAAGAGGTTGCGGTGGCATCATGATGAGCGAACTGCGGATAAATATATGAGACACCCAAAAGATGGGGCTCAGTGGGAATTAATCGACAACAAGTATAAAGACTTTGCCAAGGATCCTAGAAGTATAAGGCTCGGGGAGTGTACTGACGGGATGAATCCATTTGGCGATATGAGCACCAAACACAACACATGGCCGGTGCTTCTGTGCATATATAACCTTGCTCCTTGGTTGTCTATGAAGAAAAAATACATCATGATGTCAATGATTATCCAAGGCCCGAAGCAACCTGGAAATGACATCGACATTTACTTTCAGCTATTGGTAGAAGAACTGCTACCATTGTGGGTAGAAAAGCCTGGTGTAAAATGTTATGATGCTTAGAAAAAGGAGTTTTTCAATCTACATGCAATGCTGCTGCACACCATTCAAGATATGCCGACATTAGGCAACACGTCGGGGCAGAAAACAAGGGGAGATGTAGGATGTGTCACATGCATGGATAGGACAGTGAGGAGATTTCTATCCAACTCACGCAAAACCGTGTATTTGCGTCATCGTAGGTTCTCACAGAAAAATCACCCATACCGAAAGATGAAAGCTGAATTTGATGGTACGGCGGAGGTAGGTTTGGGCCTAAGACCTTATCCTAGGAAGGTGGTCCAAAACATGGCTAAAAAAATTGAAGTTGTGCTTGGCAAGCGACACGCTTTGACGGTGAAACAAACACCTAGGGGGCAAGTGTTTAAGAAGAAATTCGTGTTCTGGGAATTACCTTACTGGGAGATTCTACGTGTACGTCACTGCATTGATGTCATGCACGTAGAGAAGAACGTATGTGAAAGCATCCTTGGTACTCTGCTCAAGATTAAAGGTAAAACAAAGGATGGTGACGGTGCATGACTCGATATGCTTAGTGATCAACCAAAACGCATGAATGAAGAAGAAGATGATGACAAATTCCTCCACAGTCGCCAGAGTTACAATTTCACTCCAAAAGAAGCAAAAGAGTTCTTTGACTATTTGTTGTCAGTTAAGACACCCTCTTCCTACTCCGCAAACATCAGAAGTCTCTTGGATGTGAGCTCAGGTAAAATGAAGTTGGCACACATGAAGTCACATGATTGCCACGTAATGTTGATACAAATCCTCCCGGTGGCCATCAGGAATATGATGGACACAGACATAAGAAACACACTCATTGATCTCTGTGATTTCTTCAACAAACAATGGCAGAAAGTGGTAGATCCTGAAGAGCTGGATTGTATGCAAGAGGATATTGCAAGAATATTGTCCAGCCTAGAGATGTTTTTCCCACCGTCATTCTTTGATGTCATGGTCCATCTCACTGTGCACCTTGTCGACGAGATAAAATATTGTGGTCCTGTGTTTCTTCGCAACATGTATCCCTTCGAGTGGTTCATGGGAATATTGAAGCGCTATTGTCGGAACCGATGCCATCCAGAGACAAGCATCCTGCAAGGTTATACCACGGAGGAGGTGGTTGAGTTTTGCACCGAATACATGAAACAAAGACCAATTGGTTTGCCACCCTCTCGCCACGAGGGGAGGCTGGCTGGTAAGCTGGTCCTTGCTGGCACACAACACGCTGCACCTGGAGATGAGACCGATCAAGCCCATTTGACAGTACTGCTTAACAGCCGAGTTCTCGACGCTTATGCTGAAGAACACTTGGCAAACATACGACGAAGCTTCTTACCCATGGTGCATCCAATAGATGTCGAGATGAAGGCGCACAATAAGGACTACGTCAGATGGCTGAAGGATCGTTTGGCACGCGGATCCATGGATGACATTACAACGTGGTTGGCACAAAAGCCATCACCTACGGTATTGATGTACCAAGCGTATGACATAAATGGGTACACATTCTACACCGAGGAATGTGATGAGAAGACCTCATATTAGAATAGCTCTGATTGAAAAATGGCTAAAATATAGCAAACAAGCCTTGAAATGCGCCAGAAAACCAAACCTGGTGTATAATGGTGATTGCGTATCGTGGATTTTTTTTTGAGGCGAAACGATGAAGTCACCGGCGACTAGAGTTCGAATTGCCACGTCTCCTTTTGGAAACTATGATCCTTCTTGTGAGATGCTCCGGTTTCAAAGTAGAGATCATCAAAACTTGTGCCAAACTTTAGCAAAAAATTTCCAAGGGGTCGTGAGAGCACGCCACGGTGACACACCGATTTTCGTAATTTTTGGACTCTATCTGCATTTCCTGTAATTAAAATACCAACAAGACCTATGCCGGTGGCCGCACCTCTCGGCCGTAATGTTTGAAAATTCTTCCCGTTTCTTGAACAATGAATGAAAACTCGCAAAGCGACACACAAATGATTTTTTAGACCTTCTTTGCTAACACCCACATGTAGTTGCGGTTGGGATTTGATTTATATGCACAAAATGCACGATAAATTCAAAAAATGTCTTAAATATAGCAAACGAGACCTGAAAAGGGCCAGAAAATCAAACCTAGGGTATATTGGTGATTGCGTACCGTGGAAAAATTTGAGGCAAAACGATGAAGTCACCGACGATTCGAGTTCGAATTGCCACGTCTCTTTTTGGAAACTACGATCCTTCTTGTGAGATGCTCCGGTTTCAAAGGAGCAATCATCAAAACTTGTGCCAAACTTTACCAAAAAAATTCCACGGGGTCGTGTGAGCACGCCACAGTGACACACCAATTTTCATGATTTACTGACTCAATCTGCATTTCCTGTAATTAAAATACCAACAAGCCCTACGCCGAGGGCCGCATCTCGCGGCCGAAATGTTTGAAAATTCTTCCCGTTTCTCGGACAATGAATGAAAACTCGCAAAGCAATCGGCAACCAACTCAAGCAAATGGCCGAGCTGCATCGTCTAGCCAGGCCTGTCATGGAGGACCTCTGGGTGGCCCTATGGCTGGACGCGTCACTGCCGACGAACTATTACGGCCTGGCGCATCGTCTTTAGGGAGCTGTTCCAAAGGTCGAACCGTGAAAACGCTCGGCCTGCTTGGTGGGCGCGCGGGAGAAGGCGCAACATGGACAATAGGGGAAGAACCGAGAAGCTCGGCAGTATTACGAGAAGGTGATGCCGGTGCACGAGTTTCCAAGGTGATGTGCAAGAAGGAGAGTGACGGTGTCCCAGACATGGGGGTACTAACCCAGTCGGCCCGTAGTCCTCGGATGGGCCGATAGGCCCTCATTCTCTTCAAGGTGGACTCTGGGAGCTGCACGCTAGATCAAGACTACGCCTACAGAAGACTTGACGTATACTCCAAGATATCTCTTACCGCCTCCATATGCGCCCCTGGATACCGATTACGTAACACTAGATCCTCTACCCAGCGTGTATATAAGCCAGAGGGATTAGCCCATAGAGGAGACCAAATCACAATTACATTCACCTAGCCCTAGGGTTAGAACACAACTTACGATCTCGTGGTAGATCAAGCTTGTACTCGATACATCATCGTCAGTATAAACAAGAGCAGGACGTAGGTTTTACCTCCATAAAGAGGGCCCGAAACTAGGTAAATATCATCTCCCTTGTTCCTGTTACCACCGGTCTGAGATCTATAGCTCGGGACCCCCTACCCCGAGGTCTGCCGGTTTTGACACTGTCACTGGTGCTTTCATTGAGAGTTCCACTATGAAGATCAACAAACGATCGATGGGTTCGTCGGTCAACGATTCCAATCTTCGAAGTATGGTTCCCGTAATAGAAACCCCCATCGTGGAGGCGCACCTTCTCCTTCACTAGCAAGAAGTGATCCACGACCTTTCTTCTGCCCCCACTGAACTCCCCATTAAGGGCGAAGGGCCGAGGTACTTCCTGGAAAGTGATTCTGACAGTGGCCACCGAGAAGCAGCCGACGGGTCTGATCTTCAAATCAGCTCGGCCGATCCGGTGGCTACGCGCCCTTCATGGGCTAAAAACACCAGGGCGTCAAGCCCACGGTCCATAGAGATCAAAATTCCTCTCCCACCCACCTCCCACATCAAGTATCGTCCCGATAACTCGAGCCCTCCCGATGTCTGGGATCTCGCCTACGTGCAGCAACTGCCTGACGAATCGATCAGGCAATTTTGGGCCAGGTTTTCGTCTGTTAAAAACGACATACCGGACTACCAGCACTCAGATATAATAGTAGCCTTTCAGCGCGGATGTAAGGGTACATGCGTTTTGAACGCCCTCACCCACCGATGTGTTCAAACACTTCTGGAGCTATCCGATCTCGTGTCAAAATTCTGTAACATAGAAGACGCCTTGTTGGCACGGAAAAAGACAGGTTCGATTTGTGATAACAAATCAAAGCGCGACAGGTTCACACCTCGGCATGAGCCCTGCGCGTGGCACACATCAATTGATCGACCTCAGAAAAAGAAGAAAATCGCTGGCCACTCTGGGACCACCCTCGATGGCTTCCTGGATAAGCCATGCCTGATACACTCTCTTTTGCTAAATTCCTGCCCCACTCACAGCCTTCGTGACTACTGGGTGGTGAGGCAAGTGGCTAAAGGAGGCCTAACCCTCCTCACAGGCATGCCCTGGCATGCGAAAGAGTCATCGGGCGACGACAAAGTCCTGATGATCTATGAAAGCTTTACGTCCAATAATCAGCGCAAGCGGGCTCTCCGGGAAGTTAATTCTATCTGGCAAGTACCAGCTCGGGACACGTGGATAGACACGCCAATCACCTTTGATCATAAAGATCAGCCGAGGTCCACCCCGAATAGGTTCCCCGCCGCACTGGTCCTTGACCCAACTGTCGGCAGCTGCCGCCTTCGCAAGGTGCTCATGGACGGAGGCAGCAACATAAACCTAATATACGCAGACACTCTGGATAGGATGCAAGTCGATAAATCGCGCATCGAACAGAGACATACCACCTTTAAAGGTATAATACCGGGACGCAAAGCACGTTGCAGTGGAAAAATCACCCTGGATGTGGTCTTCAGAACACCCGATAATTATCAATCCGAAGAGATAATGTTCCATATTGCCCCTTTTAAAAGAGGGTACCACGCCCTCCTAGGACGGGATGCCTTTTCAAGGTTCCAAGCAGTCCCACACTACGGCTACATGAAAGCTCAAAATGCCGGGCCCCAACGGGATCATCACCATCTGCAGCGACCCCGATAGAGCACTCAAAGCTGAAAACAAAACAACATCACTCGCCCTGGAATCTCTATCCAAAGCCCTTGCGGCCGAGGAACTTACGTCACTACGAGCTGAAGTCGATCGGGATAATGTCATCCTCGACAAACGGCTGAAGTTGACCTTGTTCAAGCCGGCCGACTACATAGTCAAATTTCAAGTACACCCCACGGACCCAGCTAAAACGGCGTCAATTGGGGCAAATCTTGAGCCGGAGATTGATGAGGCCCTATGCAATTCCTTAGGGAAAATTGGGATATATTTGCCTGGCATCCTTCGGATATGCCAGGAATACCCCGCAGGCTCGCCGAGCACAACTTGAATATCTTAAAGAGCTATAAGCCTGTCAAGCAAGCACTTCGGTGTTTCTCCAAACCCAAGCGTCAAACAATGGGTGAGGAATTGGCCAAACTCCTTGAGGCCGGATTTATACGAGACATAAAACACCCCGACTGGCTTGCCAATCTGGTCATGGTACCAAAGAAGGATAGGTCCTGGCGCCTGCGCGTCGATTTCAAAGACCTCAATAAGGCTTGCCCCAAGGACCCCTTCCCATTACCACGCATTGATCAAATCATGGAAGCCACAGCTGGACACGACTCGTTGTGCTTTCTAGATGCCTACTCAGGATATCAGCAAATAAAAATGAAGGATTCCAACCAGGCTGCAATAGCATTAATCACGCCCTACGGGCCATTTTGATTCAACACAATGACTTTTGGGCTAAAGAACGCTCGTGCTACATACCAGCGCATGATTCAGTTAAGCTTGGAAAAACACATTGGAAAGACCGTCGTGGCCTACGTCGACGATGTGGTTGTCAAAACTAAACACGTTGGACATTTGGTCGACAACCTCCGTGATACATTTGCCAGCCTGCGGGAATATCAAATTAAACTCAACCCGGAGAAATGCGTCTTCGGAGTACCGATGGGCAAGCTCCTTGGATTCATCGTATCTAGACGAGGAATTGAGGCCAACCCGGCAAAAATACGAGCCTTGGACCGATTAGAGGTGCCAACTGAGCTCAAGCATGTTCAAAAATTATCAGGTTGTGTGGCGGCAGTAAGTCGCTTCATCTCAAGACTCGGGGCAAAAGCCTTATCTCTGTATAGGCTGCTGAAACAAACAAAGACTTTCAAATGGACCGAGGAGGCACCGGCGGCCCTAGAAGACATTAAAGCCCTCCTTGCCACAAACCCCATCTTGGCAGCACTAGGCATATGTGAGCCGATGATATTGTACATCTCGGCCACAAACCAGGTGGTCAGCGCAGTACTCGTGGTCGAACGAGATATGGAGGCCCACAAGTTCCAAGTCCAAAAGCCCGTTTACTACGAGATGCGACGGGGCGTATAGCCAAATGGGCCATAGAGCTCCTACCCTTTGAAATAACATACCGGCCACGCCGAGCTATTAAATCTCAGCTGCTGGTGGACTTCGTAGCCGAATGGACAGAGGCCGAACTCCCTAAAGAATACAACACATACTCCCACTGGACCATGTTTTTCTACGGTTCAAAAATGCTTGCTGGGCTAGGAGCTGGAGTAGTGCTTACATCGCCAACAGGCGATAGCATTCGATACGTGTTACAAATTATGTACACCGACTCCAATAATGCGGCCGAATACGAAGCCCTCTTACACGGACTTCGGATAGCAGTCTCAATGGGCGTCAAATGCCTCGAGGTACGAGGAGATTCCAACCTCGCCATCTCCCAGGTAAATGGCGAGTTCGACACAAAGGACCCGAAGATGACAGCTTACATGAATGCCGTCCTAAAAATCTCAGCCAGGTTCGAGGGGCTTGAATTTCATCATATCCCCGGAGATAGCAACCAGGCCGTCGATATCCTCGCCCGAATGGGCACCAAACAGGATAAGGTCCCCGAAAACACCTTCCTCGAACGGCTCTTTAAGCCATCCGTAGTCTGGCAGGACGACAAAGAAACGTCGGAGTCAAATGATGTTGGGCAATCTGCCCCACCCAAGGACGACACGGAATAGTGTATAATGGGTGGATCATCCATCCAGGAAACGACTTCGGCTCACGAGGTCATGGCAGTCATTGCAGCCTGGACCGAGCCACTCCTTGCATACCTACTCCACAAGGAATTCCCCGAGGACCAAGCCGACGCACGTCATATTATAAGGCAGTCTAAGGCCTATAAGGTTCACGAGGGTGACCTCTATAAGCTAAGCACCACGGGCATCCTCCAACGATGTATATCCTAAGAGGAAGGAAGATCACTTCTCTAAGAAATACACGCCAGCATGAGCGGACATCACGCCGCTGCTCGGTCCTTGGTTAGCAAGGCTTTCCGAGCTGGTTTTTACTGGCCGGCAGCAGGGGCTAATGTAACAACGTTAGTACAATATTGCCCTGGCTGTCAGGTGTTTGCCAAACAAAGCCACGTGCCCCCCACAGCCCTCCGCACTGTCCCGATCACTTGGCCCTTCGCGGTCTAGGGGCTGGACATGGTTGGCCCACTTAAAGCAGGGTCACATAAAAACAAATATTTACTCGTCATGATAGACAAGTTTACCAAATGGAACGAAGCAAAACCAGTTACCTCGGCCGGAGCAGTTCCAGTAATCGAGTTCATCTCCGTGGTAGTACATCGTTACGGTATCCCCCACAGTCTTATAACAGACAACGGGACAAACTTCATGGCAAAAGAGGTCAAACAATGGTGCGCCAAGATGGGCATAAAGATCGACTACGCGTCCGTCTATCATCCAAAGTCAAACGGACAAGTAGAACACGCCAATGGACTAATACTCAGTGGTATCAAACCAAGGCTAGTACGCTCCCTTAAAGAAGCAGACTGCAAATGGGTAGAGGAACTCGATTCCGTCATATGGGTGCTGCGCACCACGCCGAATCGATCCACCGGATATACCCCATTCTTTATGGTATACGGCGCCGAGGTAGTTCTCCCTTGCGACATAATCCACGACACACCTCGGGTACGTATGTACGAGGAACGGGAGGCCGAGCTAGATCAGCAAGACGCCTTGGACACTTTGGAGGAGGAACGCAACGTAGCCCGGGCACATTCTGCACTTTATCAGCAGCAAGCAAGATGCTATCACAGCAGGGAGGTCCGCGCAGAGGAATTTAGCGCAGGAGACCTGGTCTTGAGACTGCATCCGGAGAAGCAGCATCACAAGCTCTCACCTAAATGGGATGGGCCATTTATCATCGACCAGGTTCTCATTGGAGGCGCTTATCGAATCCGAGATCCGGCGGACGGGCGCCTAGAACCCAATCCTTGGAATGCCGCACTGCTCCGGCGTTTCTATGGCTAACCCCGAGAACCCTCTTCCTATGTACATACCTTTTCTCCCTCTTTTACATTTAGCATTACTTTGTGTTTTCGGCCACCTCGGGGGCATCTTTCATATGTCTTACCTTGGGGGCCAGAATGAAATATAGCATGTTCTTTTCAAAATGTGCGTTGATTCCATCTCTTATACCCTATTGTCCTTAAAGCCTAAATATGCATCAATTTGACTTAAGATTTGGCCAAGCTGGGTTGCCCAGATCCTGTGCTTGTTCCTTACGTTCCCGACGGGCTAAGGAGCAAAGGGAGCACCGCTGTGATCATTACTCCCGGGTAATCCGGAGCAGTACCTCAGACGGATAAAGCCAAAAGCTAGCATTCTTAAATGTACAAATTGGTCGGCCACAACATAGGAATAGAATGGAGGGGGTCTTTCAAAGCCCAACCAGGGGCTTTACCGCCGAGGTCACCCGTCCTCGGACAAAAGTGCTCGACACAATAACTCGAGAAAAGAAACTGTTGGAAGAACTATTTTTCTCGGAAGATGTTTCTTACGTTAAAAAGTAATATAACATAACTTTCTGCCCCACTCTTGTCTTTTGAACCATATAGCCGGATTGCCTTGTCCCCGAAATATTTGGTCCGATTACTTCGGCTAGCAGTAAGGGACACTCCTCGGCCACTTGACGGGGAGGTAGAAGCCGATGGCTAGTTGACAGAGTTCGGACACGCAGATTGATTAATGACGTAAAGTACATTGATACATAGAGTCATACACACGCACTTAATTACACTTGGTCTAGCCCATCTATTAAGGTATCTAGGGTGTAGTCTTTCTGTGAAAAGCGAGCGACAGGCATGACTTTTTCGTACACAAGGCTTGTGGGTATTTCTTCTCCGTCAGGCCCCATGGGCCCTACTTC
The DNA here is from genome assembly GCA_039707655.1 of Elymus sibiricus. Classification (NCBI taxonomy): domain Eukaryota; kingdom Viridiplantae; phylum Streptophyta; class Magnoliopsida; order Poales; family Poaceae; genus Elymus; species Elymus sibiricus. The sequence goes on from CM077672.1 coordinate 187,842,924, forward strand.
GGCCAGGTGTTCTGTATCCACGCCGGTATACCATGTCTTGACCATGGCCCAAGCCTCCCTCGCTCCCTCATGGCAGGCCGATATCTTCCAAGCTTGAATCTGGCGCCGAGCTCTCTTAAGACGCTCAGGAAGGACCGCCATGTCTTCAGGCACGTGTTCCTCCTCCTACTGTAAAGCCTTAAACACTCCCTTCATAGCCTTCCGTGCATTTTCATGCACCATGGCTAGATGAGTCATGGCGTCCTCGGGCAATGGTTCAGCAGCCTCAAGGGGCTGACCGGCCAGGGAAACTGCCAGGAAAATACATATTAGCCTGTTGATTATATTTGGCAATATTACAACCAGGAAACCATCTTAAAATGGACACAGAAGGTTACCAAAAATTGTTTCACTCGTTTGTCGCTCTTTCGCTTGGGCGGCGGCCAGTTGAGCATTTAGATTCTCAATCTCCTGCGCTTGTCGAGCATTTTCAGCTCTAAGCGCACTCGTGTCTTCCCTTCTTCGGGTTAACACATACTGGCCAGCTTGCCTCTGCGATTCCGCATAATGCAAATCTTCACGGGCCTGTTTTAAGATCCCTTTCTAGGTGACCAAGGGCTTGAGCTGCTGAAATACACCATGTCATATGACTTCAGGATAATCGCACCAAAAACATGCAAGGTGAAACAGAGTGGCTTACCATGTGCTTCTGGTGTGAATTCCTTTACACGCTCCACCTCGGCTAGAGCAGTGTTCAGCTTCCCCTTTGTCTAGACGAGTACCTCGACGAGTTGATTATTTTTCTCCCGAGCTCCCTATCAAAGAAATCATTCTTACTTAGTCTCAAGCCTCAGTATGGTCACAAAGTGCCCGTACCAAGCCTTAGGGGCTACTGCCGTGCTCAGCAGTTTAAGTTTGCCTTCAAGCAAACAAATTATGACCGGCACAAGAGATGACCGAAATAATGTGCCCTCGGATAAAACCTTTCCTGCAAACCCTGCGATAAAACACCCACTGCCTTCTCAAAGACAGAACAGGTCGCTCCGAGGTAGGCGTCCACCGAGCTAAGAGCATTAAACTCTTGGCTAGTAAAGGGGAAGAAGGCCTTAAAGAGGCTTTCTGTCGTCGGTGGTTCATGGCGCTCTGGACCTCAGAGGTGGTAGCCGAACAAGTCCCTGAATCCGCTGGCTGAGGTACCTCGGGAGAAGCTCCCGAAGTAGGGAGGGGTCCTGCGCCACAATTCGGAGTCGATGTCCTGTTGACCCTTGTGTCCTCCGCTATTGGAGGAGGAATGGGTTACCTGCGAAAGGATTGAAAGAATCAAGATTCATAATAAGTTATTCTCGGAAACACAATAATATTACCTATGAGCTGAGGAAATATTTTGGTCCACCTCCATGGACGCCATGCACACCCGAACTCCTGGCGTCTCTTGCGGAGGTCTCCTTTGAGGGGCCGGTTCGCCCTACAGACATTTTGCACGTCGTCCCTTTGGAGTTGAAGTCAGGGGACTAGGGGCCTCGGGAAGAGAATCTCAATTTCGAGTAGAGGTAGGGGGCTTTACCAAGGAAGCCGGCTGTGTTCCCGGCGCGTCTGGAGTGACGGCAACCCTTGAGCCGTCAAGGCTCTCCAGATAGAATTACCCCTCTTCGTATATAAGGGACAGTTCTTCGTCCTCATTGAAGAGAGGGTCATCCGCCCGGCGATATGTCTCCGGTTCGGGCGCAGGGCTGCTTAGCGTCTCGACCCAATGCCTCCATCTCTGTCCAGGTTCAGTAAAGGGCCGGTCAGGGGAATTAACCATAAAAATACTCGGATAGAGAAGGAAGGCCGAAGTACTTACATTCTCTGCAGGGTTGTAATAAGACAGCCCGTCTCGGAACTGCCGCCTTGCGAACTCCTCCGCCGATCCCTGGTAGATGCCGGCTAGTGCGGTCCCGAGGACCATCTGGTCATCAAGGTTTGCTCGGATGGATCGGGAGGTGTCGTCGGTTCCGTTGTACATGCACAACAGGTGCGCGCGTTGCCAAAGTGGTTGGACTCTTCGGCTGATCACCGTGGCCATTACATCTATGATGGTGAGGCCAGTGCTTGTCAACAGCTTTACTTGGGCTGCCAGGCTGATTACATTGGTATCATCCTCCTGAGCAGCGGTCCACAGTCTCCAGCTATAACGCTTCTTCGGGAGTTCCGAGCAGAATGCGGGGAGCCCGGGCCGAACTGGGTCATATAGTGGGCATCATCTATATAAAACCACTTGGACGACCAGAAGTTGGTATCCTCTCGAGGAGTACCTGGAGGGTAGTCGCTCCCCTCGAGTCGGCAAACCTCGATGGCACCCACCTCATACAGCACCCCGGCTGGGGAGCAGGGCATTATGCAAAAATACCTCCGCCAAATGTTGAAGTGTGCCTCACATCCGAGGTGCATTTCGCGAAGGGTGACAAACCCAGCAATATGTAAGATTGAGTTGGGAGTCAGGTGGTGGAGTTGTAGCCCATAGAATTCAAGCAAGCCCCAGAGGAAGGGGTGAATTGCGAATTCCAGGCCGCGGAGAAGGAAGGGAACAAAGCATACCCGTTCACCCTCGCAGGGGGGTGGATGGCTTTCGGCGTGTGCTTGCCCATTCATGGATGTCAATCCCGGGTGAGTGGAGGCTAGATCTGAATCTAGCAAATAGCCCTGGGTGGCTAGGCACTCTAGTTGGAGACATGGGACGGAGCAGCTCCCCCAGTCACCCTTGACGGGACCATGAGATCGCCTCAAGGAACCCATGTCGCTCGCCATTGTTAAGACTCTCGGGGTTGGACCTGGGAGAGGAGGATAAAGCACACGTGGATTGTTGGGGATGGGGTCGAGATGCGCTCTCTTGTAACCCTGTACTATGTTGTTATAAATAAAGGAAAAAAAGGCTGACGCTTCGACGTCTAGCCATAAAGCGACTTGGTTTCCCAAAAAAGCACGATGATCGAGGTCAGGGATTTTAGGCCACGTGTAGTGGGACCGGGCCTCAAGCAAAACCGTCTATAAGACCGAAGACTTTAAAGTCGAGCTGAAAAGGTACTATGAAGGAACTCGTCTGTCGAGCCAAGACCCTGGAACCGAAGTTCGAGAATATCGTCCTCGGTGTCAAAGACCAGTTCAGGGGCTACTAACGGTGTCCCAGACATGGGGGTACTAACCCAATCGGCCCGTAGTCCTCGGATGGGCCGATAGGCACTCATTCTCTTCAAGGTGGACTCTGGGATCTGCACGCTAGATCAAGACTACACCTACAGAAGACTTGACATATACTCCAAGATATCTCTTGCCGCCTCCATATGTGCCCCTGGATAACGACTATGTAACCCTAGATCCCCTACCCGACGTGTATATAAGCCGGAGGGGTTAGCCCGTAGAGGAGACCGAATCACAATTACATTCACCTAGCCCTAGGGTTAGAACACAACTTACGATCTCGAGGTAGATCAAGCTTGTACTCAATAAATCATCGTCAATATAAACAAGAGCATAACGTAGGGTTTTACCTCCATCAAGAGGGCCCGAACCTGGGTAAATATCATCTCCCTTGTTCCTGTTACCACTGATCTGAGATCCACAGCTCGGGACCCCCTACCCCGAGGTCTGCCGGTTTTGACACAAACAGAGAGGATCCTAGATGGTTTCCAGTGATCCTATTCATTCTTTCTCCTCTGTATGCCAAGATGCTCCTTTTGTAAAAAAGACAAGTTTACGCTTGTTACTTGGGCATTTCCTTTTCGATGCAAGCTTGACGCTTTATTTTGACTCTACTATGAGTCTTTGAAGATGTAGTTGACCAGACGTCGGCTTCTTCCCCTTAGTAGAATATACTGTGGGTGTATTACCGATATATAACCCTTAGCCGACATCTCGATGCCCAGAGGCGTTTTATCGGAATAAACAAGGCAATCGGATTATGAGGCTTAATAACTTACACTTAGTCATAGGAACGTATGTTTTGGGGCAACTTAATAGCCCCCGCTATATGTCGACTGATTGGCTGGCCGAGGTCGAACCACCCATTGCTTGGCCTTTTCAAGAAAAAGAGGTCCTTCATTTTACTCGGATAACCTCCATCGGCTATATTTAGGTTAACATTGCATACGGTTTGCTGACCAATTTACGCTTGTTGTGTCAGTTAGCTTTCAGCTTTCTCCATCTGAGGCACTTGACCAGTTAAATCGGAAGTGGCAATCACAATGGTTCTCCCTTTACCCCTTAGCCGAACAAAGCAGAAACATAAGGGGAAAGCATAAGAATCGGGCATCCAGCTATTGACCAAAGACACAACTCGAAATCGATGCATATAATGCAAAATACCCGATTACTTGGGGCCGAGGATACGTCGGATAATTAGTGGGGGCCGGATTCGAATTAGAGCCCCCATTTTAATTTTCTTTTAATATGCAAAAAGTTGTTATATCTCAAGAGCTATACTCGGTGTGGAAAAAAGGCATGATAAAGTTTCTCTTTTATTCATAATGAGGGTTGAACCGCACAATCCGAGCAAATTGCAGCTATGAAAGACATAAGAACTTACAATAAAAAAGGAGAGCTAAGGTAGGCGAAATGCGCTGAAGTCCAAACAACTGAGCCAATGTTTATCACCCTCCTCCTTTATGCCTCTCTATTTATGCTCGTCCTTGTTTTCCCTTTAAACCCAGAAAAGTTCGTCCCCACCTGATCTATTGAGCCTTTTGCCTAAGGGCACTTGATTGGCGACCGTCTCGAAAAGGCATACTTTCGTGGAGGTTTATCATAAGACAGCTAGAGGCTGCTTGCCGAGCCCCTAGTTAAACTGTCTGACTTTTTGAGGCAAGGTATGAAGAATGTCAGGAAACGGGTCGTTGGTTGATCCGAACTGCCCCCATTCTTTAGTTTGGGTGTGCTCCATGATCTCCCATGGGATTTTCAATGCGAAGTTGTGCATCCAAAGAACATAGTCCTCGACCATGTAGTGGGGACGATGGAGCTCGTACCCCTATTTAGGGGTGCAGACTGGCTTTATCGAAGAGTCTGCCATGCCAATGGGGCGCATTACATCCTCTGTCTTGCTTGATACAGCTTTGTCCTCTTGCACATCCTCGGTTGCTGGTACCCCGACCGCAAGGGCCGTGGTTCGCTCCTCCTTTACTGGGGGAAGTGACTGGCAACTGTTTACTGTAATTATGCATTTAGGTGCATCCGTCTGGAGCTTCAGGTGGCCATAGTGCGGGAGGATATGAAAATGAGCGAAGGCCGGTCACCTGAGGAGTGCATGATAACAGTTGTGAAAGGCTGCTATCTCGAAGATTAAGCCCTCCCTTCAAATTTTTTTAGGTGAGCCGAGTACTGTGTCTAGCGTAATATTTCCGATACTTCGGGTCCACCCCCTGTTGTGAAGCCTTTGATCAGGACGTTGCTTGGCCTTATCCTTGTCGGGTTGATATGCATGTCTCTGACGGTATCTGCATAGAGCAAGTTAAAGCTGCTACTACAGTCCATCGGGACACAGGTTAAGTGAAAACCATCCACGATGGGATTGAGTATCAATGCAGACCCTTCTCCGTAATGGAGTCCCTCCGACCTTTTTGGCAGATCAGGTGTGGTCAGAAAATCCGACCTCTTGTTGTACTGAGGTGGTTCGGATGTGCGATCGCGAGTGGCCCGCATTTTCCCCCTTTGAATATGAGTGGGGTATAGCATATTAACAACTTTAACCTTGGAAATAAATTGCTTTTGGCAGACATTGCTCGTCCTGGAGTAGACTCCATTGTCATTACGACCACGGTCCCTTGCTACTTGTGAGCTGCGTTGGGATTTTCCTCGAAGAGGAAGGGTGAAGCAATATAGTAGCGGATAAGTATTTCCTCGGTGAGAACCAAGGTTATCGAACTAATAGGAGAACCATGCAAATCCTATTCAAATAGCACCTGCACACACAAGAGCAAATACTTGCACCCAACGTGGGCAAGGGGGTTGTCAATCTCGTTGAACTCATTACTTGCAAGGATCAAATGTAGTAGTGGTACACTACTGCAGGATGCTGCTAACGCGACACATGAATAAGAGACCCTTCAACGAAACTGTGTGCGGTGCATGAATAGCAAACGGTGTCGTAATAAAACCGTCACCAATAAGACGAACTGTGTGCGATGGCGGAGACATCAAGCATGATTCAGATTAGAGTTGCGTGTGCGATACATGGCATACAGATGATCCATACGATCTGTTTGCGATGAGCCATCACAATAGAAACAGTCACCCAGATCAAGGTGTGTGCGATGTACAACATACAGTTCACTAGGATGAACTGTTTGCGATTAGCCAACTGATCTGAACTGGGGACCCGATCTTTCGATGAGAGGTAATAACTATGATTTTTGGGACTTGACCCTCACGATCCGGATACCAACCGTACATGGAGAACCGTACACGACTGATATCCACGGCAATCGCTGAACCAACTCCTCGGCGTTATCGACCGAGCCGACGGCGCGATCGACCTATCCACGAAGGATTTTTCCTGCAAGCAAATCGAAGAACATGCAAGAAAATAATAGCCAAGCAATTTGAAATTGCGAATATGCTAGATGGAATAAATCTCACAAGATGGGGTTACGATAGGATGTCTTGATAGTCGCACTAGCCGCTACGAGGGAAGACAAATAAAAGTAGCAATAACTAAACTTCTCTAAAAAAACCCAAGTCTAAACCCTAACGTAGACTACTATTTTATAAAGGACCATACGGCGGTGGACAGCTCGTGTTGTCTTCGGATTTCTTGTCGCTGACGAAAGCAGGCAGGAAACAACCTTCATATTGGGATGTACTGGCATGTGCGTACACATGCACGTAATGTTCCTGGGCCAGCCCATGTGTGCACACACGCGTATAATGTAACACATGCATGATGGCTTGACTTAGTACTGGTCCCTCGGATGCACGTACATGAGCTTCTTCTACTTGGCTTGAGCACACACATTGGCATCTAAGATTTACATACTCGTGTGCTTCAAAATCTTGAGTATATTTCCGCCTTTTAATACACAGTGTATATGTGTTTTCAATAATTATGCATAAAGCACAAAAATGTGTAGTATTTTTGCCCCTGATAATAAAATATAATATTATAGAATTATCAATAGAAATTACCTGAGAAATGTCTCGTGTAATATTTATAGAAGTATCTATGGTGTCTATGCCCACATCATTCTCCCTTTCTTGAAAACAAAGCCGTCCTTGGCTTTCATTTATCTGGAGCACATCATAGAGAAAGGCAAGAATAGAGGCAACGTATATAGGCCATTCCAAAGGCGTTAGCGCATGAGGGTGTGATAATTTTGTAATAACACCATTTTGAATATCATGATAAATTTTCTCATGTCGGAGCATAACAATAAGAATATCATGATAAGTGTTATCCCACACAGAGTCTATATATGATTTATAGGGATACAAACAAACTATCGGAGTACGCGGTATGCCCAAATGAGAGGTTGGAACAGTTAACGGGAAAATTTCAGAATTAATAGCAAGCATACTATGCATAGTACGATCCATTGATTTATTTTTCTCATCATTTATCATTTCATCGGGGGTCGTAGGAGGCAAGTTAATGGTTTTTCCTTCAAACACGATAGTATATGAATTTGTTCTACCATGATGAGTAACACTATTATCATATTGCCAAGGTCGTCCTAACAGTAAGGAACAATCTTGCATAGGTACAACATCACAGTCAACATAATCATGATATGAACCAAGTGTAAAATGGACTCACACACGACGCGTTACCTTCAGCTTACCACAGTCGTTAAACCATTGGATGTAATATGGATGGGGGTGTCTCGTAGTGGTGAGGTAAAGTTTCTCGACCATCTCCATACTCACCAAATTATTGCAGCTTCCACCATCAATGATCACACGAACGGGATGCCCTTTGACAAAAACTTAGTTTGAAAAAAATTATGGCATTGAGGCATCTCACTATGCCTTACCTGGGCACTAAGTACTCACATGGTTACAAGGCTTGGGTATTGATCTACCATTGCAGCATTAATATGTATCGCCTCCATGTCATGCTACTTAGTGTCACCTGCATTATTAGTGGCAAGCATAGCACGTGTATCTTCATCCAAATCACTAGGAGTACTCACCATCTCCCCGCACAATGAATGTACGTTTATTTGGGAAGTCCTTCATCAAGTGCCCACCACCTTTGCATATATGACACTTTATGTCCCTTGTGCGTCCAGACAAGGTGGTGGGTGCTAGATATATTGCTTTCGAAGCCTCAGAGGATTGTGGAGCTGATTTTGAATTTGTTGGGAGTGCACCATTGTTCAAGACATGTGGTGTTGCCTCGGTAGTGGTTGGGACAGTTGGAGAGTGTGTCCATGATGAGTGATGACCTGCAGAAAAGTTACTTCGTCCCTTGTTGTGTCGTCCCTGTACTTGCCTTTCAGCTTTACAAGAAAAGTGAAACAAACGAGTAATAGAATTGTACTCCTTATAGTCCAATATATCCTGCATATCACGATTCAAACCACCTAAAAATCTAGCCATCGTAGCATCTTCGGTTTCAACTAATCCACATCGCATTAAGCCAGTTTGCAATTCTTGATAATAATCCTCTACAAAACTACTACCTTGTTTTAAACGTTGCAATTCATTTAGTTTATCACAAGCATAATATGAAGGAACATAACGTTGTCGCATAGCTCATTTTAAAGCATCCCAAGTAGTAGGTATATTGTTTGCGTTAATACGGCAATACTCACTCCACCAAATAGAAGCAAAGTTTGTAAATTCACTAGTGGCTGCCCTAACTCTTTTGTTCTCAAGAATATCATGACATGCAAATTTTTGTTCAACTGAAAGTTCCCAATCAAGATAAACATCTGGATTATATTTTCCATTGAAAGCAGGCATAGTAAATTTAATTTTAGCACTAGAGTGGTCGTAATATCGAACAGCATACCTGTGTGGACCTTGTGCCATACCGTGATGGTTGAAACGCAGTTGTCGATGAGCACGATCGTTGTGGTGGCCGACTGCTTGGTCATCCTCGGTGTCACCAGAATAATCCTCGTAGTTGTCCCCATATTCCTCGTTGATGCGGGGAGGAATGCGTTGGTCTGGTTTATGGTAGCAGCATCAGTGTCAGTAGCTCACAGGCACACGTCTAGTTCACAAAATAGCGGCGACACCCGTGGAGTTGCGAGTAGCAGCATTGTTGTCGACGCGGGGTGCAGTCTGCAACTCGTCCAGACGTGACAAGATGTCCTATAGATGTGTGTTGGTAACACCCTGCGCATCCTCTATGGCCTTGAGCCTCTCTTCGGCCACAATCTGAGCACCCTCAAGTTGGGCGAGACGCTCGCTGGTGACTTTCACATCCGCTGTGAGGCCCTCGAGTGTGGGTTGATTCTGTGTCATTGTTAGTGAAAGAGAGAAAAAACACACAATGTATAATCCCTATCAACTAATAGGATGTGGTGAAGAAAAAGTTCTTACCAATGCAACATGTGGTGATCGACGCGTTGGTGTTGGCTTCAAACTACCGATGAAGATTGGATGGAGCAATGACGAGAAATCAGTAGAGTCGGGACCTGTACGTATTGGTAGGTAAAAGTGTAGCTTGGCAAAGGCTTCTCAACTCACAATATTAGTGGCAAAATTCAGCAAAAGCAATGCAAGTTGAAAAATTGTTCAAACTCCTAACTAGTGCTGGTAGTCGACTAGTAAGAGATAAAACAATCTAAGCCCAGATACTGAATCAAGGGAGTGGAAACCGATGAAAATATGATATCTCTAAGTAGCTAGATATAAGTGAGGTATAAACGCCGTGTATAACAAAGCTCGAAAATAGATGATAGATGGAGTGGCGATCAAGTAGCAGCAAAAATAATGTCCTGAGTAGCAAATAGAACAAAGCAGTTCAAAAGATATGCTAGCCGGCCTGTTTATTTTTTCAATTTTTTTATTTCCCTCTTTTTTTTTCTTCTTTTCCCCTTCTTTTTTCTTCTCTTTCCTTTTTTTTGCCAGTCGGTTACTAGCATAAGTCACGTACACAAAGATGAGACGAAGAGAAACTAAAGGACATTGTGGAACTTGAGCTAATAGAGAAAGCAAGGGACAATCGTGTGTGATGCTTCTGCCTTTTTTAATGGATGGATGAAAGATAATGATGATGCCTAGTACATAGCAAACAGACACCGCTGAAGACTAGGGCATACAAGGCGGAGTGAAAAAAAGGACGCGTGGTTAGGTTGGATGTCGTGGCAGGGCAGGCGAAAGTGCTAGATGAACGAAATCCATGGATTAACCAGCATGCGACTCGTGGACTCGGGTTACAAGCAGACGACGCGGAACGAAAAAAATGATACACGGCAGACGTGATACACGACGAGCGGAGGCAGCGGTATATGGACACGTAATAGAAGATCGGATGTTGATTTTCTTTTTCCTGATGAACAACTAATTTGCGGCAGGAAATTTGGTGGACAAGAACGAGTGCGATCTAGTAGATAATTTTGTCCCAAACTAATCTAAACCAGCATTAATACTAGGATGAATGCAACCAAAAATTCAACAAAGCAAATACTAGATGCAAATTGCTAGAGGCTAAAAAGATAGGTGCAGCGGATGAACTAATCTATTTTTTTTGGCTTTTTTGTGGGTCGTAGAACTAAAAACAAGCTAATCTAATAAAACTGTAAATCTCTCACCGATGAACCTGAAAACTGATACCACTTGATGTGAACTGGGGACCCGATCTTTCGATGAGAGGTGATAACTATGATTTTTGGGACTTGACCCTCACGATCCGGCTACCAACCATACATGGAGAACCGTACACGATTCATATCCACGGCAATCACTGAACCAACTCGACGGCATTATCGACCGAGCCAACGGCGCGATCGACCTATCCACGGAGGATTTTTCCTGCAAGCAAATTGAAGAACATGCAAGAAAATAATAGCCAAGCAATCTGAAATTGCGAATATGCTAGATGGAATAATTCTCACAAGATGGGGTTCCGATAGGATGTCTTGACAGTCGCACTAGCCGCTATGAGCGAAGACAAATAAAAGTAGTAATAACTAAACTTCTCTAAAACACCTGAGTCTAAACCCTAACGTAGACTGCTATTTATTAAAGGACCGTACAGCGGCGGACGGCTCATATTGTCTTTGGATTTCTTGTCGCTGACGAAAGCAGGCAGGAAACAACCTTCATATTGGGATGTGTTGGCCTATGCGTAGACATGCATGTAATGCTCCTGGGCCAGCCCATGTGTGCACACGCATGTATAATGTAACACATGCATGATGGATTGACTTAGTACTTGTCCCTTGGATGCACGTACATGAGCTTCTTCTACTTGGCTTGAGCACACGCATTGGCTTCTAAGATTTACATAATCATGCGCTTCAAAATCTTCAGTATAATTCCACCTTTTAATACGCAGCGTATATGAAAGCGCAGGTTTACTCCCAGAGGGGGGGTGAATGAGAGATTTTTACAAATTCGTCAAACTCTGATGAATTTGACGAAGATTAGAGTGAAGAAATAGAAACACGAGGAAACTAAATCAACACAGGAACATAAAGCATGCACACAAGATACATACAGGTGAAAACATGCAATCAAACAAGCATACAAGCATGAGGAAGATGAACTGAGGAAATGAAAAACAACATGATGAAAGTCTTGAATTCAAATTCTTCAGAAGGTAGATCACAAATTCTTCAACAGTAGAAATACGTAAGGTAAGAGTGAGCAATTTGAAACCAGGTAGGCTCGGTAAAGACACATCGATTTGGTAGACAAGTTCTAGTTGCTGTATCAACTGTACGTCTGGTTGAGGCAACCGAGACAAACTCTGAGGACACTTAGTCCTCACCGTATTCCTCTTGAGCCAAGGTGACATAGACCTCACCCAATCACTCGTCGTAGGTCTTCAAGGTAAACTTCTAAAACCTTCACAGACTTGTTCACCGGCACACCACAATTACTATTGGGTGCTCAGAACTTGACGCCTAACCGTCTGGAAGAATGACAGTTTTCAAAGGTAACAGGCGTCGAATCACACAGTTCAATCTCTTCAGTGATGCTCAATCACTTTGGCTCTGGTTGGGTTTTTCCTCACTTAGGATTCTCTCAAAGTCGTTAGAGGATGGGTTGCTCTCAAATGACAAGTGTCAAGTTCTCTCTAGAGCAGCCAACCAGCAAGTGGTTGTGGGGGGCGGCTATTTATAGCCAGAGGCAACCCGGCATGAATTGTCATAAATGCCCTTCTCACACATGACCGTTGTCAGGATAAGGATCCACTTGACAGCTAGCGCGCGGTGCACCAACGGTCAGAAAATTGAACTCTCAATTTTGTCGGGGCACTCAATTTCCTCACGATAGGCAGATCGTACTAGAAAAATCCTAACTCCTCAGCGTGACCAAATTCGTCAGCAACGAGATGAACTTCGTCACTGTCGCTAGCAAAGTCGTCAACTGTTCCTGAGATTTCCAAAGGTTTCACTCAAAGCGGCTTGTGCATGAATAGGTTTGAGCATCACTTTGGAAATGTGAGCTATGGTTCACCTAGTCCCCCTTTAACAGTACGATTTTTCCTATGACTCAAAATAAGAACAAAGAAACTATGAAAACAAAGTCTTCAAGCTTCAAAGTCTTCACATCATTTTCTTCAAAGGCCATACCAATTTCTTCACTTGAAGAAATACATTTTTATGGGTCGTCTTCCATGGGTTAAACCAAATCTTCAGGGACTATATCACCTGTGTACACTCACAAACACATTAATCCCTCAACCCATTTGTCTTCAATGCTCCAAAACCACTAAGGGGGCACTTGATGCACTTACAATCTCCCCCTTTTTGGTGATTGATGACAAATTGGTTAAGTTTTCAACGGGAGTAAAATAATGGAAGTGTAAGTACAGAGTATGAAGAAATTGGTTACAAGATATTGAGGAACTCCCCCTGAAGATGTGCATATGAAGATTTTGCTTTGGATTGCAAATGCACATGGCAGGATGAAATTGTGGAGATCTCCCCTATATCTTGGAATCCAATCATGCATGATCATAAGATATTGAAGAATTTGAATGCATGATGAAAATTGGTGGCTGACGAAATGCAACATGCATGAGCATATATCATTGAGGATCAGAGCATGCGGATGAAATGTAGTAAAAGAGTCAGGTCACTAATAGTTATTAAGTTACAACTCATCAAAGAGCGAATTAAGAGAAAAACAAGAGTTGCAACTTAGCAAAAAAATAGCCCATATAAAGACCCGCTTGAAGACTAACTCAAATCCCCCCCCCTTTGTCATCAAATGACCAAAAGGATATGAAACTGACAACTAACGCCCCTGAAGAATATCATCTTCAAGAATTTGGAGGAGCGCCAGTGTTGGTGTCGGGGTCACGTGATGTAGAAGGGCCTGCTGCAGTGTCTTCAACCTCTTCATTGTCGTCAGTAGAGTGTGAAGGAGACACTGAGCTTGGGACAAGAGGAGGAACTTGTACTTTCTTGAACTTCTTCTTGGGCGGCATCGACCAGTTAAAGTTCTGTTGAAGTTCCATTTCTAAAAGTTCTTCATCAGTCTTCAGATGTGATAGTATGGCCAATGTTCTGTCAAATATCTTATGGGCGTAGTAGTGATTCTTGCGGATAGCATTATGCGTCACAGTCATACTGGCATGAATAGCAGCAAATTGACGCTTTGACTAGTCATGGTTTCTGTCAATCTTCTGATGCAGGCTGATGATGAGTTATCAGTCAGTCATGATCCGAGGTGCTTCAGGCTGAGGAATTTGCCTAGATGCCTTTGTCGCTGTGTCTTGGCTAGCAGTCTCATCACCAGTTGACTATGAGGCAGGCTGACGAAATTGCCCATCAAGGGGATGAATTCCCTCATTAATAACTACCTTGCCTTTGCCAAGAACTGAGGAAATTATGCTTTGAAGAATTTCTACCTCTGGCATAAAACTGAGATGATTCTGGCAATCAGCCCTATAATCGATTGAAGACCTGATGAATCTCATAATCCATGGAGCGTAAGGCTTCAACTCGAAAGGCGATTGAGCCACTGTGACCAAAGTCCTCATGAAGAAATCATGGATGTTGATGGGAATCCCATGAATGATGTTAAAGAGCAGATTCTTCATGATACCGACAACTTCTTTAGTGTCAGAATTGTGGCCTTTGATGGGGCTGAGAGTCTTGGCAAGAATGTAGTAGACGGTGCGAGGCACATAGAGAAATTAGTTCACTAAGAAGGTGGTTCTTGGAGCTTCTCCTTCAGCCAATGGCTTCATCAGTAGTTGCATCAGGTGGTTGGGCATCTCAGGTTCTTCATAGATTTTCTTAGCTTCTTCAAGGGGTGGATCTACTGGAAGAGCACGAAGTAATTCTTCAACTGGTGCCTTGTAGTGAGTGTCTTCACTCATCCAGTCCAGAGCCCAAGTCTGAATGTCGTCAGCATTGCCTAAGAAGTGCAATGTGGCATAAATTGAAGAACGAGTTCTTCATTCCAATTGCAGACATCAGAACAGAAGCTAAGCAACCCTGCATCGTGAAGAACGGCCAGCACGGGCCTAAAGCACAGAATTGATTCCATGTCCACGTGAGGAATATGACGATGCGGGAAGACTTTGTTTTTGTCGAACAACATAGATGCATAGGAATTCATCTACGTCTTAGTCCATAAGTGCAGGCGCCTGGTCTTGGGTGAGTCATAAGATGACTCGCCTATGAAGAAATTCTTCTCCTCGAAGAATTTGGCATTGTCAAACTGAGGTCGCCTGAGGCTTATGCCAATCTTGGGCATTGAAGGAATAGGTTGAAGATTTATTTTCTTTGGCCTCACATAAAACACAGGTCTTGGAAAGCCTGTGGAGTCATTGGGATCGGTGACGGCCTTGGACTTGGCAATTTCTTCAGCAGTTGCAGTTGGCACTGTGTCTGTGTCTACTGAAGGAACTGATTCTTCGCACTGAGGAGATGAATGTACAACATCAACTATCAGATCCTATTGTGCCACTTCATCAGCTGATGCAGCTGGAATTTCTTCAGCAATGGTCTGAAGAGATGGTTGACGTTCCTCAAAACCATTGTGAATTTCTTTAGTAATTGCGGGCAACTGTGGCACTTGCGTCAGAGGAGTGGTGATGGGCGAATTTGGATGAGCTGCATCCCAAAATTCGTCATGGATAAGTGGCGTTGTCGAACCACCAATATCCACATCCTCTTCAGTTGCTTCACTACTTCAAGATGAAGCAGCAGTTTCTTCAGTCATAGGGATTTGCTAAGGCTTCCGCGATGACACTTGATAAAGTGAAGCATCTGCTTGAGCTTCAATTTCTTCATCCACCTGCTCTGTGATAGCAGTAGAGTGGGTATCTTCGTGTTCCTCATCAGCTAGAGTAATCACATATTCCACCCCAAAGGGAACGATCTGAAGATCTTCTGAGCTGTGAGTAGGGGGCACTGATGAAATTGGAATATCATCAATTGGCATAACTGAAGACAATGGAGCCGTCTTCAGTTTCTTCACAATTTCAGATGCAGTGGGAGGAGCTAAAGTTTTTCTCTTCTTAGCTTTCTTCTCTGTTGCCTTGGTCTTCATCACTTCTGATGTAGAAGGAAGAATGATGAGCTTCAAAGATGAAGTCTTGGGTGGTGCTGCAGCAGAGGAACTTGTTGGTTCATTTTCTTCAGGCGCGACTGATGCAGTCGCCCTGGCAGTTTCTTCAGGCACAACTTCTTCAGTTGCCCTGGCTTGTTCTTGTGGAGGAGGTGAAGGCACAGTCTCACTGGCCTGAGGTGTTGGCTGGGGAGCTGAAGAAATTGACGGTGGTGCAAAGCTAAACTTGGCAGGTTCATGCATGTTGTGGTCTTGAACAACTTTTGTAGTGGCAGTGATGAATCTGTCGCGCACCCCATAGCAGTGACTTGACTGGTGATCAAACTCTTCAGACAACTGTTGAATTTCAGCTTGCAAGGTTACGAGCTGCTGAGGAGATATTGTGAGCATGTTCTTCCGGAGCTCCTTCTCCTTTTGCTGTTGCTGCTTCTTCACCAGCTTAGCTTGTTCGATTTTGTGCTTCTCCATCATGATGAAGGAGGTGAGCACATGGCCTAGACCAGGAGGTAAATCGAGGTCATCAAGTGGAGTGTCTGGTTTCTATACCCATATCTCGATGAAGTCAAGGATCTTCTTCGGATCCAGCAGCAGGGGGACTGAAGAATTCTTAGCAATGGCGGCTTGTTCTTGTTTCCTCCTAAGAAATTCCACAAGCTCATCTTTGTCAGCCATTCCATGTTGATCAGCTGGCGGCACAACTGGTTTGCTCTTAGGGCTTGGCATGACGCCACGGCTAGCTGTGGCCTTGGTCTTCAGCATGGGCGAGTTTGAAGCAATATGCCCACTTGCTGAGGCACTTGATGCAGCAATTGTGGCTGATGGAAAGCCTTCGGTGCGCTAACAAGATGCGAGCACGACCGGTGTTGAAGCTTTAGCTGCAGCCACTGAAGAACTTGTGGCAGGCGGAGGTGCTGAAGATTGAGCATTCTTTGGGACTGACGCCTTTGAAGATGAAGGCTTTGCCACTAAGGGCTTTGGAGCTGAAGGCCTGGGCTTATGAGTCAACTTCTTTTGCATGGACTTTCATGGTGCACTGGCACTAGCACTGGCACCGGCTTCAGTTGAAACCTTTGTGGCTCTGTTGAATTCGTCAACAGCCTTCTTTGCCTATTTCGCCAATTTAGCTTGACGCCTGGCCCATTTAGCGGGAAATTCTTCACCGCATCTGATGCTGGTGGGGTCAGCCACTTGACCAGGAGCTAGTGGTGCCCTGTTGCACAGAGGCTTCACAGCGAAGTCCTTCATGTACTTGGAGGTGACGAACATGTAGTCTCTCCATTCAAATGTCTAGTATCTCTTGATCTTTTGCATGCGCGTTTTGCGCTGCTTCTTGGTTTCCTTGCCATGAATTTCTTCATCAGGAGTGTAGTAGCCTGAGTAAATGTCCTCAGGGATCTCAAAAGCAGTCTGTTCCTCCTTCCTTTTGCCTCCCTTCTGAGGCCTTTTACCATCTGCCATTTTCTTCAACTGAGGTTTTTGAACTCTTGAGGACTCTAAGGATGTTTGAAGATTTTCCTGAAGCAACACTGCAAATGAATTAATTTGATGAGAACCAAGTGATTCGTCGGCAGACATGTGGACCTGTGAACAAAGTATAGTTGCGAGGAAATTGGGAAGAGTCACATGCATTCTCAGATGTTTTTCAAAATAAACCAGTTAAGGAAATTGACCCTTATCGTCTTGAAGAAATTCGCTAAGTGTTCTTGACTTAGGTTCCAGAGTTGTAAAGATTGAAGCAATTGCACAATTGAGGAACCAACAGTTAAGCATAACTTCGTTGAAATAATCAAGACTGGCAAAAAGAAGTGCTAAAGAATTGGAAAGTGAGGTAAAAACAACACTTGAAGATTTTAAGGCAGTGAAGAGATCAAACTGGGTAGTAAAAATGAAATTTTAATTACCCCAAGGATGAACTCGATGAACTAGACGACGAAGCGAAGGAAATAGTCAGTTCAGATCTTCCGTGCCCTAACTTGGCGATGAAAGACGGCTACGGAGGCGGCGGAGGTGAAGAAATCCGCGGCCGGCGCGAGTACGTCAACGAAGAAGTCAAGGCAGTGAAGCTTTTCTTCTCCGGCGGCGATGAATTCCAGCGGCGGCGCTAGGGTTCGGGAGTGAGGGCGGCAGGGGCGAGGGAGTAAGTGAAATGAGGTTGACGGGGTCAAGCATATTTATAGCCGTGGTGAAAACCGAGCGGTCCGAAGATTTTGGACGGATAAGCCCCTGGCGATTTGTATCTTAGTGACACGTGTCACGCATGCAATTTTGACGTCCTTATCCACGCGAGTGGTGCACGGGATTAAGTTGATGTGGCAACCGCTAGAAATGATTTGAATATTTTTAAAATGTGTTCGCAATTTCTTCAAATATTAAGGACGCAGTGAAGACTTTGAACGGTGTCAAGTAGAACGCATATGAAGAATTTGTGAACAGAGTGGGTTGAGTTTAGCATAAAGGGGAGCGGGTCCGATCACAACCACATAGGCGAACAAATCGACTTGAAGAATTAGCAATATGTGGATGCTATTGAGGACATGAAAACTCATATATATATATATATATATATATATATATATATATATATATATATATATATATATATATATATATATATATATATATATATATAGGGTGGGTCTATTCTACCAACCCCCTTAAGACCTTATTCTACCCACACCTCCCTTATTCTGCCAACACCTGCGCAACGGAGCTACTCCCTGCTTCTGCCCACCACGCCCACGACCGCACCAACCTCCCCACTCCCCTCCACCTTCTTCAACCTCCACCTCCAGCCCCCGAGCAGCCATGGCGCCCCTCACCTTCTTCCGCCGTCGCCGGCAGCCATCAGCGCCGCGCCTGTCGACCATCCTCCACCGACCGGCCTCCCCGCAGTGCTCCCGCCCCACGCAACGGCGGCCACCTCCCCGCAGCGATCCTGCCGCCGCCCGATGCATCCCACTAGATCCGGCCGCCGCGGGCCCCGGGCGCGGCCATCAGCACCGGATCCAGTGGAACTGGAGCCTTCGGCTGGGCTCCTGCCACCTCCCTACCCCGCCGTCCACGATACCCCGTCGTCGGATCCGAGCGTCGCGCCCCTGAACCTTGCCTCCATGATCGCGCCTCCCAATCCCCGCCAGCACGGGCCACCCTCGCCGCCACCAATCCGTCACCGACCACCGGGGTGCCTCTCCCAAGCCTCCCCAGCGTCGAGGCTGTCTCCTCCTCCCTGGTTCAAATCGAGCCGAGGACGAGCTCTCTCCTCCTCGTAGCGGTCTCCGGCGAGGGCCTCGTCTCCGGCCCCGGACAGGGCTCACCCCACCTTCCCCCCATGCAGTCCACGCCCCACTCCGGCGCAGTGCAACCTCGCTACAAAAATCCCGACCGTCCCCAATGTCCACCGAGTCAACACCATGGGTGCCCGTGTGCAGTTCTGAAGCTTGTTTTGCTCTTTTTGCAGATTTTGGATTGTGCACTTCCCATCATGCGGTTTCAGTGATTGCAGTTCGGTGGTGCATGACTTGCGGCTCTTTTTTTTCCAGCGAGGTTCTTCCAGTACGCTGGTGCGGCCCGTCCTGCGGTGCACTGCCCAGCGATGGATTGAGCCCCACCTCCTCTGCAGTTCGGTGGCCCTCGCGTTGCTACTCGTCGGCGAAACCAAAGGGCTTGGCCGCGTGGGGTTGTGGTGAGCACCCCGGCCTCGACCCCAACCAGGAGATGATCGCCGGTGCACCGGCCTCCCCCCTCCAAGCTTCTCCTCCGTCGAGCTCGTGCTCTCCTACCCGGTTGCATCTTAGCTTACCTCCCCCGCTGGCCTTGCAGTTCACCGACTCTGGCCACTCCTACCAAATCTTCAGCGGGGGCAGCTCGTGGCCCGCTGGCGTGCAGTTTCGGTCATGGTTCGGCAGCTCGTCCACGGGTTCTTGTGTTTTTTTAGCACTGCAGTTCAGTTTAGTTCGCTCGCGAGGAATCCCAAAAGTGCACTGCACTTCGGTTCAAAAAATTTGAGGTTTGGTTTTGTTGTTTTTGCAGGAGTGGATAAAACAACAAAATGAAAAGAAAAAGAGGTGAGCTACACCCCGGATGCAGTTCACTGCCTAGTATCGTTCAGCTCGTTGCCTGTGGACGAAGAAACGTCCACTTGTATCATCTTGCAGTTTCACTGTGAATAAACAAAAGAGTCATACACACTTCATCATGGAGTTTAGTGTAGTTTCGTGTCAGATTGCAGTGTAAAAAACTATGCGGTTCAGTGTAAAGCAGTATGTGGTTCACTTGGTAAAATGATTAAAAAACAAAAAAAACTGAAAGAAGTTTACTTGTTTTTAGATGTAGTTCATGGGCTCGTAGCAGCCCATTCTTTTCGCAACCACGGGTCACTTAAGTCACACAAAAAAACACCCCCAGGGCGGTTCACTTTAGAGAAAAAAATGCGGTTCACTTCGATAGCATTTGTGGCTTCGATATTATTGTGGTTTATTTTCGATACTGTTGCAAAAACCTAATGCAGTTATCAAGCATCGATCATGAAGTCCTCATGCAAATTTTAAAAAGATAGAAAAAAGAGAAAAAATTCATGCGGTTCACTTAGACTCATGTTGCGGTTCACTTTTCCCCTGATGTGGTTCTCTTGACTCGTCTCTGCAGTACACTCTCATTCATAAAAAAGTTAAAAAAAATTATGCGGTTCACTTAGACTCGTGTTGCGGTTCACTTTTCCCTTGATGTGGTTCACTTGCCCTCTTCTCCGCGGTCCACTTTCATTCATAAAACAGTTCGAAAAACGACAAAGAAATCATGAAGTTTGTTTGCCCGTCTGACGCAGTGCAGTTTTTAGTCTGAAGCAGTTCGGTTTTATGTCTGATGCAGTTCACTCGTCGATTTTGGTGTTGCGAAAAAACAGAGTGTCCGCATTTCGGTAAAATCAAAACTGCTCTTAAACCGTAAGGAATTAGAGAGGGTGTTCTACATGAAAAAGTTGCGTCTCGTCGATATCTTTCCAACGGCGTATCATTTGAATCATTCCGACTAGTGGTTTGTAAAAATTCGCGGAAAAACGTCCGCTGCCACCCGTCGTCCGCCGCACCATTTTCAAAATTAATTTAAAACCGTAAGGAATCTCAAAATAATTTCTACATATGAAAGTTGAGCCTCGTCCGTAGCTTTCCAATGGCGTATCACACGCCTCGTTTCGACAAACGGTTAAAAAACTGGAGCAAAAACAGTACCAAAAAATTGCAAAAATTTGAAAAAACAGAATTCCGCGATTTAGTAAATTTGAAACTGCGCTTAAACTATAAGGAATTAGATAAAGTAATATATATGAAAAAGTTGCGCCTCGACGATATCTTTCCAACGGCGTATCATTTGCTTCATTCCGACAAGCGGTTTGCAAAAAAACGCGAAAATACGCTCGCTGCCACTCGTCGGGCGCCCACCGTTTTCGAAACTGCTCTTAAACGCGAGGAATCTCGAAAAAATTTCAACATGGGGAAGTTGCGTCTAATCCATAGCTTTCCAACGGTATATTACACGCCTCATTGCG
Organism: Elymus sibiricus; assembly: GCA_039707655.1. Lineage (NCBI taxonomy): Eukaryota > Viridiplantae > Streptophyta > Magnoliopsida > Poales > Poaceae > Elymus > Elymus sibiricus. The sequence goes on from CM077672.1 coordinate 187,864,120, forward strand.
ACAAACGGTTTAAAAACTGGAGTGAAAACAGTACCAAAAAACACCGCGTACTGTTTTTTGGACGAGAAGTTCACTAGTCTCAGCACTGCAGTGTGTTTGCTTCAGAAAGTGCAGTGCCCTCGTGTTGAGCGTGCAGTTCGGAAGTGTGGGCAGAATAACTATTCTGCCAATATTGACAGAATAGACGGGCTGTATATATATATATATATATATATATATATATATATATATATATATATAGCCGGTCTATACTCCTAATATTAGGAGAACAATTATTTTCCTAACACTTCCGCACTACACACTCAACGCAAGTGGACATCATTGTTGAAATAAGAGCACTGCAGTACTGAGGCGAGTGAACTTCCCGTCGCAAAAAACTGCATGCAGTTTTTTTGATACTGTTTTTGCTCCAGTTTTTAAACCGTTTGTTGGAATGAGGCATGTAATATACCATTAGAAAGCTATAGAATAGGCGCAACTTTGCCATGTTGAATTTGTTTCGAGATTCCTCATGGTTTAAGAGCAGTTTTGAAAATTGTGCGGCACCCGACGAGTGGCAGCGAGCGTATTTTTGTGATTTTTTCTAAACTGCTCATTAGAATGATGCAAATGATATGCCATTGGAAAGATATCATCGAGGCGCAACTTTTTCATGTATATTAGTTTTTCTAATTCGTTATGGTTTAAGAGTAGTTTCAAATTTACTAAATCACGGAATTCTGTTTTTCAATTTTTTTACAATTTTTTGGTACTGTTTTCGCTCCAGTTTTTTAACCGTTTGTTGAAACAAGGTGTGTGATATGCCGTTGGAAAGATACGGATGAGGAGCAACTTTCATATGTAGAAATTGTTTTGAGATTCCTTACGGTTTTAAATTAATTTTGAAAATAGTGCGGCGGACGACGAGTGGCAGCGGCCGTTTTTTCGCGATTTTTTTACAAACCACTCGCCAGAATGATTTAAATGATACGCCGTTCGAAAGATGTCGACGAGGCGCAACTTTTTCATGTAGAACACTCTCTCTAATTCATTACGGGTTAGGAGTAGTTTTGATTTTACCGAAATGCGGAAACTCTGTTTTTCGCGACACCAAAATCAAAGAGTGAACCGCATACAGAAAAACGCACTGCTTCAGACTGAAAACCACACTGCATGAGACGGGCAAACGAACTGCATATTGTTTTGTCATTTTTGTAACATTTTTTCTGCACTTCACACTGAAAGTAAATGAACCACGACACTACCAAAAGTGAACCGCAACACTAACGAAAGTGAACCGCATGAGTTTCTGTTGTCTTTTTCATGCTTACATTTTACGCACGCGGACCGGCATGAACTGCATCAGACAAGAAACCACACTGCAGTGCTGACAAAGGGAACTGCACGGGATTATACAAAATCGCCGAAGTTGTATTTTGTTTTTGTTTTACACACAAAATGGAACGTCAGGATGAGACAAGTGTACTGCAATTTTAAGTTTCCAAAGTAAACCACAACAGTGAACTGCATTTTTTATTTCCCTTTTCCTAATTTTTTTAACTAGTGAACCGCACTTTTTCAGAGAACAAAGTGAACCGTGGGGCTCCTCGATGTGGGCTGCATCATGACATTTTCTTCATGAAGAACGTTAAAATAAACTTCTCAACAAATAATTACACATATTTCCAACAACAACAAATCCCACAATAGTGAACTGCATGCGCCACTGTGCATGAGTCTTTTTGATTTTTTTACCGAGTGAACTGAAAGCACAGAAATCAAACGAATCACATTTTAATTTTTGTGTTGACGGCAAACTGAAATAACTGCAATCCACTTGACATTATTTTTCATAAAAGGGCAATCAGGCCCACTCGACTACACGCGCACGCCTACATAACTGCTACACCAGCGCCTGCTGGCCTCTCGTCACCGGTGGACTACACAGAGCGGCGACCTGGACCACACTCCATCTAGAGGTGAACCGCAACACCACGCGCAGTGTTTGTGCTGGAAGCGAGCTGCGGGCTAGACGGTTGCCGGCGAGTGGTGACGGGCAGCGGTCCCGGTTGGTCATCGATGGGGAAGACCACCAAAATGCACGACGCCGCCAGCCGAACTGCACGGTGACCCCAAACTCGATGGGGCACACCTGGAAGGTGAGGAGGTCATCGGCCATACGCCAATCGAAGCTCCCTGGATGCCCGTGACACTTTTTGCGGTGCTCGTCGGTGAACGGCCTCCTCCCTCACCGGATCCGGCAGAGTGGGTTCCCCACGCGGAGCCAACCGACCTCCTCCCTCACCGGGAGCAAAAGCTCCATGGCCGCGGCCGCATCTCCACGGGGCAGACGCGCGAGATCCGCCCTGCGCACCGGCCCCTCCTAGCGTGGGATCCGGCCTGCACAGCAGAGGTAGGTGAGCCGCCGGCCATCCAGCGGAGTGGCGCTGGTGCGGCCAGTTGCTGGGGAGGAGAGGTTGGAGGGCGGCGCCGCTCGGGAGGGGGAGGGCGCCGGGGGAGAAGGCTGGAGGGGGAGATGTCGGCAGGGGCCCTGGCGGCGCTGGTGGGTCGGCGCAGCATGGGGGAGGAACTGGTGCGGCGGCCTGATGCCGGTAGAAGGTGGACGGGGGAGGAACTGGTGCGGTGGCGCAGGGCAGGAGGTGGCACGGTGGCGCCGGAAGGAGGTGGCACGGCGACATGGGGAAGGAGGTTGTGCTGTGCCGGGGTGGGAGGTGGAGGTTGTGCGGCGGCGAGGTAGGAGGTGGAGGTCATGGGGAGTGGATGGAGGGGCACGGGGAGAGAGGGGAGTTGGTGCCAAACAGGATAAGGTGGGTGGTGTTTTTTTGTCGCGCGCAGTTCGTTGGTTAGTTTGTAGCTACAGTGGTAGGTGGGGGTGTTAGCAGAATAAGGTTAGATGTTAGGAGAATAAGACTCTTAAGGGTGTTATGAGAATAGACCCACCCTATATATATATATATATATATATATATCAACTCAAGCAATGAAGAATAACCTCAAATGACGAATTTGAAAAGTTTGACGAAATTGCAAATGATGAAAAACTCAAATTTGAAGAATGTCAAGAAGAGGTGGTGGCGTTACCCACCGCATAAGAACTATGATGACTTCAGACAGCGCGTACAATTGCCATAGGGTTCTGAGAGTCAAGTTCTTCATTAATTTCTTCACACTTAGAGGGTAGCTTCATTGATTGAAGAAATATGTTACTTCGTGTGTTGTGCATCAAAGTCATCAAGAATGCATAAGCGTTAGGATATGTGTCCATTTTAGAGGACATTAGAAGATTCTAGGATGTTTAGCTCACACCACAACATGCAAAACCTTCTCTCATCCAAGGGCTTAGTGAAGATATTTGCAAGCTGGTCTTCTGTCTTCACATGATCAATGACAATGTCTCCCTTCAGCATGTGATCAGAAAGAAAATGGTGACGGATCTGAATGTGCTTCGTCCTTGAGTGTTGCATAGGGTTGTGGGCGATCTTGATTGCACTCTCATTGTCACAATAGAGAGAGACTTTCTTCACATTAACGCCATAATCCTTGAGGGTCTGCTTCATCCATAGCAACTGAGAGCAACAGGCACCAGCGGCAATGTACTCAGCCTCTGCTATGGAAAGTGTGACGATGTTCTGCTTCTTTGAGGAGCAACATACAAGAGATCGTCCGAGGAAATGGCATGTGCCTAATGTTGACTTGCGATCCACACGATCTCCCGGATAAACAAAATCAGAAAATCTAGCTAGATCAAAAGATGAGCCCTTGGGATACCATAATCCAACCGTTGGTGTGTGAGGTAAATATCGAAGAATTCGCTTCACAGCCTGATGGTGTGATTCCTTTGGTGCCGCTTGAAATCGGGCACACATGCAAACGCTAAGCATAATATCTGGCCTAGATGCACATAAGTAAATTAGCGAACCAATGATGAAGCGATATACTTTCTATTCGAAATCTTTACCATTTTCGTCAGTGCAGAGTTGACCATCGGTAGGCATTGGAATTTTGAGGCCTTTGCAGTCTTGCATGTCGAATTTCTTCAGGCAATCTTTGAGGTATTTCTCTTGACAAATGAAGATGCCATTTGGTTGTTGACGAATTTGAAGACCAAGGAAGAATTTCAACTCCCCCATCATAGACATCTGATATTCTTCATGCATCATATAGCCAAATTCGTCACTATAACACTTGTTAGTGCAACCAAAGATAATATCATCAACATATATTTGGCATATGAATAGTTCACCATCATAAGATTTTTTGAAAAGAGTAGGGTCAAGTGAACCGAGTTTGAAACCCTTTTTCTTCAGGAATTCCTTCAGTGTATCATACCAAGCTGAGGGGCTTGCTTTAGGCCATATAAAGCTTTGTTGAGTCTGAAGACTTTGTCAGGATGCTTTGGATCCTCAAAACCTGGTGGTTGAGTGACATATACGTCTTCCTCAAGCTTACCATTGAGGAATGCATTTTTCACATCCATTTGATATAAGATAATATTGTGATGGTTAGCATATGCAAGCAGTATACGAATAGCTTCAAGCCTAGCAACAGGTGCAAATGTTTCATCGAAATGAATACCCTCAACTTGTGTGTAGGCTTGTGCTACAAGACGGGCCTTATTCCTCACCACTTGGCCATTTTCATCTTGCTTGTTGCGATAGATCCTCTTGGTGCCGGTGACATTATGTTTGCATGGATCAAGATGCTTGACAAGCTCCCACACATTGTTGAGCTCAAATTGATGCAATTCATCTTGCATGGCTTGAATCCATTTAGGCTCCAGAAATGCTTCATCAACTTTGGCGGGCTCTGTGATAGAGACAAATGCAAAGTGCCCACAAAAGCTAGCTAAATGTGAAGCTCTTGAGCGGGTGAGGGGACTAGGTGCATTGATATTGTCGAGGATCTCCTCAATCTGCACGTCATTAGACACTAGTGGATGAGCTGGACGAGGGCCTTGTTGTTGTTGAGCATTTTCCTCAGTATCATTTTCTTCAGGATCAACAGTTTCTTCACGACGGGGAATGATCACTTCTTCATCAGCTATGTCTTCACTGGGCACAATTTCACCAGTGCCCATAAGCTTGATAGATTCCTCAGGAGGCATTTCATCTAGCACAGGAGGTATGTGCTCTCTTTGCGAGCCGTTAGTTTCATCGAACTGCACATCTATAGTTTCAACAACCTTGTTGTGGTAGCTGTTGAAGACTCTGTAGGTGTGCGAGTGCTTTCCGTAACCCAGCATAAAACCCACATGTGCTTCCGGTGCAAATTTAGAACTGCGATGAGGATCTCTAATCCAGCATTTAGCACCGAAGACTTTGAAATAACTCACATTTGGTTTCTTGTCCGTGAGGAGCTCATATGAAGTCTTCTTGTGGAATTTGTGAAGATATACCCGATTGATGATGTGACAAGCAGTATCAATTGCTTCAGGACACCACCGATGAGAAGTCTTGTATTCATCAAGCATAGTGCGAGCCATCTCCATGAGTGTCCTGTTCTTGCGTTCTGCGGCCCCATTCTGCTGAGGGGTATATGGGGAAAACAGCTCATGAGTGATACCAAGTTCATCAAGATAGTCATCGAGCCCTGTGTTCTTGAACTCGGTGTCGTTGTCGCTTCTGATGTGCTTGATCTTGAGACCATAGTTCGTCATGGCCCGATTGGAGAACCGTCTGAAGACATCCTGCACTTCAATCTTGTAGGTAATGATATGCACCCAGGTGTAACGACAATAATCATCAACTATGAAGAATCCATAGAGTGATGCTCCATTGGTTAGTGTAGCATAATGTGTAGGGCCAAATAGATCAATGTGAAGTAATTCAAGGGGACGACTAGTGCTCATGATTTTCTTCGCGGTGTGCTTTGATCTGGTCATCTTTCCAGACTCACAAGCACTGCAAATGTGATCTTTGACGAATTTGATGCCCTCGACGCCAATGATGTCCTTCTTCTTATCGAGTGTGCTCAAATTCCTCATGCCAGTATGTCCAAGTCGTCGATGCCAGAGCCAGCACTCTGAAGCTTTTGCCAGTAGACAAGTGGCTGGTTGAGGACCTAGTGAGAAATCTACAATGTAAAAATCACCTCTCCTAAAGCCTTTGAAGACTTTGGACTTGTCAGATTCCATTAACACAATGCATCTATATTTGCCAAAGATGACAATCATATCAAGATCACAAAGCATTGAGACAGACATGAGGTTGTATCCAAGGGACTCGACAAGCATCACCTTCTCCATGTGTCGATCCCTTGAGATAGCAACCTTACCTAGACCCATTACCTTGCTTTTTCCTTTGTTAGCATAGGTGATATGCTTTAGATGAGATGGAGTAAGGGGAGTGTCGGCCCAGTGGGAACCAGGGTACCACGACCTGTCTGCCTCTGGCCCAGAGGGCAACGCTTGGGCCGGCCCAGGAGGGAGGCACCGCCACGGCGGTTCCGGAGGAAGCCGTTGTCGGTACCAAAACCGGCAGATCTCGGGTAGGGGATCCGGACTATGGGTCAAGGAGTCAATGGTAACTGGGAACGTAGAGACAACGATTTACCCAGGTTTGGGCCCTCTCAAGGAGGTAATACCCTACGTCCTGCTTGATTGTATTGATGTGATTGTATGAAGGTTACAGAGTTGATCTACCTCGAGATCGACTGGGCTAAACCCTAGGTAATGGATATATCTGATCTTCTACGGACTAAACCCTCTGGTTTATATAGATACCAGAGGGCCCTAGGGTTACATACAGTCAGTTGCCATCAGGGGATAAACATGCCAGCCACGCCAACTATTCCTTGGAGGAGACGCCAAGTCTTCGAGGGTTTCCTTCCGATACACGGGGTCGCCCACAATCCGGCCTTCCATCGACGAGTAGAGAGCGGCCCACCAGTCCGGCCCACATGAGATAGGCCGGCGGCCCGAGTACCCCCTAGTCCAGGACACCCTCAGTAGCCCTCGAACTAGTCTTCGAAGCCGAGGTAGGTGCCGAACATCATTGGCTTTGCAGACCAGTTCCCCTTCTTCCGTGACACCGGTAACAGGCCTGTATTACTCCGAGTTGTATTTTTAAACATTGCCCGGTCGTATACGCGCCGAGCTATACCTCGGCAGCAAAGTATAATAATAACTTAGCCCCGAAGGCCAGCCGCTTCGGCGCGAACAGTGTTCTCATCTGACAACTTTTACCGAAGGGTCACACCTTGCCACGACCGCGAGTTGGTTTATGACAAACTCGATTCGCGGTTCGAGGCGGTTTTCATTGGCACGTCCCATCGATATGGAGATCGTGTCCTGTTTTCAAGGGATATGATCAAGAATCCGCCCCACGCGCGCATAATGGCTCGGTTACCTGGGGAAATGGCGAGGACTGCGGCGCGGTAAAGGGACCGTGGGTTTTACAGCCCATAAAAGGGGCACAGCCTATATTCCTTTCGCACACTCTCGTTCCCCCCCTTCGCCATTGCCTTCCCCACCTCTTGAGCTCCAACGCCCAGATCCGCTCTCTCTTCCAAGGACCTTTCCATCCACCCGCCTAATTCAGCAATGGCGGGTTCCGGGTCCAAGGGCAAGTGGGAGGCCTCTAGCGTCACTAACAGCGCCATCTTGGAGTTGAAGAGCGCGGGGTACCTCCCGGCCAACATCGCTCACCGTGCTCCGGAGGCGGGCTAGGCCATCCCCACGCCACGGCAGGGCGAGAGAGTGGTGTTCGTGCCCCACTTCATCCGGGGTTTGGGTTTCCCCCTTCACCCCTTCGTCAGGGGCCTCATGTTCTTCTATGGGCTCGATTTCCACGACCTCGCGCCGAATTCCTGTTGGGGAACGTTGAATGGAAAACAAAAAAATTTCTACGCACACGCAAAATCTATCCATGGAGATGCATAGCTACGAGAGGGGGAGTGTGTCTACGTACCCTCTTAGACCGTAAGCGGAAGCGTTAGAACAACGCGGTTGATGTCGTCGAACAACTTCACGATCCAACCGACCGAGTACCGAACGTACGGCACCTCCGCGTTCAGCACACGTTCAGCTCGGTGACGTCCTCGAATTCTTGATCCAGCAAGATGGCGAGGTAGTGGATGAGTTCCGGCAGCACGACGGCGTGGTGACGGTGATGGTAATGCTATCACCGCAGGGCTTCGCCCAAGCACTGCGAAAATATGACCGAGGGACGGAACTGTGGAGGGGGGCGCCGCACACGGCTAAGACAATGTTGTGTCTACTTTGGGGCGCCCCCTCTCCTCTATTTATATATGTGTAGGGGCTTGGAGTAGAAGGAATAGTGCCACGTGAACAGTAACCGTGAATAGTACACACGTGGACTTGGACTCCAAAGTCCAATCCTATTCCTACTAGGACTCTCCCTTTTTCCTTCCCTAGCTGCGTGGGCTTTTGAGGACTTGGTGCGCCTGGCCCAATAAGGCCAGGGCGCCTCCCCTTAGCCCATGCCAGCCCTTGGGACGTGGTGGACCCACTTGTGGACTTCCGGACCCCTCCGGAATCCTCCGGAACCTTCTGGAAGCTTCCCGGTACAATACCGAAAAAACTGCACTTTTTTCTGGAACCCAAAATATGACTTCCCATATATAAATCTTTACCTCTCGATCATTCTGAGACTCCTCGTGACGTCCGGGATCTCATTCGGGACTCCGAACAATATTCGGTTACCAATTCACATAACTCATATAACACTATATCGTCAACGAACGTTAAGCGTGCGGACCCTACGGGTTCGGGAATGATGTAGACATGACCGAGACGCCTCTCCGGTCAATAACCAATAGCGGAACCTGGATGCCCATATTGGTTCCTACATATTCCACGAAGATCTTATCGGTCGAACCGCAATGACAACATACGTAATTCCCTTTGTCCGTCGGTATGTTAGTTGCCCGAGATTCGATCGTCGGTATCTCCATACCTAGTTCAATCTCGTTACCGGCAAGTCTCTTTACTCGTTCCGTAATACATCATCCCGTAACTAACTCCTTACTCACTTTGCTTGCAAGCTTCTTATGATGTGCATTACCGAGAGGGCCCAGAGATACCTCTCCGAAACACGGAGTGACAAATCCCAGTCTCGATCCATGCCAACTCAACGGACACCTTCGGAGATACCTATAGAGCATCTTTATGATCACCCAGTTACGTTGTGACGTTTGATAGCACACAAGGTATTCCTCCGGTATCGGGGAGTTGCATGATCTCATGGTCTGAGGAACATCTATTTGACATTCAAGAAAGCAGTAGTAATAAACAGAACGATCATATGCTAAGCTAACGGATGGGTCTTGTCCATCACATCATTCTCCTAATGATGTGATCCCGTTATCAAATGACAACTCATGTCTATGGTTAGGAAACCTTAACCATCTTTGATCAACGAGCTAGTCTAGTACAGGCTCACTAGGGACACGGTATTTTTTTTATGTATTCACACATGTATTTAAGTTTTCGGTCAATACAATTCTAGCATGAATAATAAACCTTTATCATGAACAAGGAAATATAAAATAATAACAATTTTATTATTGCCTCTAGGGCATATTTCCATCAGTCTCCCACTTGCACTAGAGTCAATAATCTAGATTACATAGTAATGAATCTAACACCCATCGACGCCGCAAATCCTCCACGAGAGGTATGAGTACTTTACTCTTATATCCGAACTGTTCCCTTTTGATAAGGTACTTAGCTGTTTCATTCCTCTTCCGTAGAACTGGCTGAAGAAGGCCTAGCGGATCGACAGTCCGGCGCCGCTGCCAGAGGGACCCAGAACGCCCCTACTGACGGCCATGTTGGCCGTGGAGCCATACGAGGCGCCGGAGAGGAAGGAGAAGAAGAAGGACCTGAAGAGGGAGGCCCGAGAAGGTCTCCGCTCCCGAGGACCCCCGGGTGCTAAATCCAGGGACACCAATGCGCAAGAGGAGGAGGAGGAGCAGGGAGAGGTCGGGAAGGAAGACGATTCCTCCCGGACAGGGAAAAGAGCGGCAACCGAGGACGCCGAGGAGGAGCCGCCACAACCCGCTCCTAAAAGACCGCGCAAGGCCAAGGTAGCCTTGTCTGGTGATAGCTCGGTGTCTGTCGAGGACTCTGAGGCCTCCGAAGAGGTTCCTCGGAGGATCCCGAGGGCCAAGCCACAGGCTCAAAGGTACGCGTTCTAGTAACCGCGCGATCGTCTTTAGCCGAACTAGGTTTAATATTGATGACGTTTCCGTTTATAATTTTGTAGCCCGCTGCGCGACCTCCCCACCGATCGAGTCTCAGAAGGGGATTCTCCACCGGCAACGCTAGCGGAGAGCGGGACCGAATCCCGCGCCTCGCCTCCCTTGATCGACGAGGAGGCCGGGGAGGCCCTATCGAGGAGGACCCCTTCCGTGCCACACGCGGGGGGAGGGGGCGACACTGTCATGGCCGAGGTGGACACCTCGGTCGCCGAAGACCAGGAGGAGAGGACTCCGCTGGTGAACAAAGAGGAGGAGCTCAGATGACCCGAGCTCTTTCCGAGGACGACTCCGGAGACGTCAAGGCGTCCAGAGTCCGGCGCTCCGGACTTTGAGAAGAAGGGGCCGAAGCGCCGCCGCCACCCCCGCCCGCCAGAGAGTAGGCGTCGACTGGGTGGCCGGGCGAGATGGAGGATGCTCTAACCAGCTCCTCCATCGCCGAAGAGCACCGTGCACTTATGGGCGCGGTGTTGCAAAGCATTCGGTCCGTGGATAACGTACTGAAGGAGGCCTTTAGTGGCCTTCTTACCGGCTTCAAGGTGAGCGAAGTAATGCTTTTTCTTTAGAAAAGATCATTTGTGTAAATGTATAGCCTCATACACAGTAGCCCCCGAGACACTGACTGGCTTGGGCAAAGCTTGTCAGAGGATCGAAGATCAATATCCCGGATACTAACGTGTGCATAATGATGCACAGGCATCATCTTCAGCCGCAGCCGCCAACGCCGAAGAGTTGGCCGAGCTGAATCAGAGGCTGAAGAGCTCCGAAGATGACCTGAGCCTGGTAAACAAAAGGTTCGAAGAGGCGCAAGGTAAGTCCGAGCTGTGATATTGAATATAGCCGTTGTTTTTGAAGCAGGGTTCGAAGTATCCTAACGGAGGTAATCGATTGTACTGCAGCTGCCGCCGCGGAGGTCGAAAGCCTCAAGGCCACACTGAGGACAGCTCAGTTGGATGCGGCGGCGCAAAAGTTGGCAGCCGAACAGGCGGTTGCCGAGCTGGCTGTGGTGAGAACCGCTAGTGAGAAGCACGAGGCTAGGGTGCTGGAAGTGCAGCAAGAGCTCGGGGATGCCGTCACAAGGTGTGAGGCCCTCGAGCAGAAGAGTAAGGAGCAGGCCGCCGAGTTGACCTTGTTGGCGGCGGTGGCTAAGGAGGTGCGGACAGAGGCGCGCGGCTACCAGGAAGAGCTCCGCCAAGTCAGGCTTATTGCTGACGGTAAGCCGTACTTGCTACAAAGTGTCTTTGGAGGTAACAGGTTCGCGTTGCTCAGGCGGGTATGGCGTTTCGCAGGCGCCTTTGCGGACCTCCCGAAGAGTGCGGCTGATGCAGCGAGGTTCTTCGCCGGCCAGGAGGGTTGGGCCGAGCAGAGGCTTTTCTGGGCGCAATTTCAAGCGCCCGAACACCCTCCCCTCCTCAACAACCAAATGAAGCAGCTGATGGAGCTGCATCGGATGGCGGAGCCGGTGATGAGGGACCTCTGCGTCAAGCTATGGCCGTCGGAGCCGCTACCGAGCAGCTACTTCGGTCTGGTGTAGAGGTTGTACGACGCCCCTTATCGGGTCGACGCCTAGAAGCGCTCCGCATGCATCGAGGGCGCTCGGATGGCCTTCGGCAAGACAATGGTACATTGGCCGAAGATAAAGCCAGCCGAGATGGCCACCGGACCTCCGCCACCAGGGAAGGAGCATATGCGTCCCGAGCAGTACTTTCCCGTCGTGATGGACGGTGCTCGGGCAGTAGAGGCCCAGTGTGCGAAAGATGTAATTTATGAGTAGATGTAGCTTTCCTTGTAACCAAGGAGTTGAAACTTTTGTTTGAATGCAAATTGTTCGGCTGTGAACAAAGATGCCTGCTTATGTTAATTTTGACTCCTGTGCGACCGTTTGTAATCTGAAAGTTACCAGTCGTCCGCTTCAGCCCCCTTGCAAATATTGCATGGGGTGTTTTCTCGTAATACGTAAACCCTTAGCCGACGTCTCGGTGCCCGGAGGCGGTTGTATGTACGGAAAACCAGGCAATCAGACTATGCGGTTTTAGTGCTTTCAATTAGCCAGAGGAGCTTGACGGTGGGGGCTGGGGACGAGCCCCCGGTGTCTGTGACAGTCGGACAAGCCGCGGTTGATCACATGGTTTCTGTAACAGAGAACCCTTCGTGTAACATGGACTAACCTCCAACGGTTTTAGGTTAACACCAGTCATCAGATCGCCGACCAGTTCTCGCTTATTGGGACAGTCAGTTTTCGGCTTTCTCCACTGAGGTACTTAACCAGGCTAGCTAGAAGTACAATCACAGTGGTTCTCCCTTTAACCTCTTAGCCGAATAGTGCGAAACATAAGGGGGTAAACACAGGAGCCGGGCAACCCAACTATTGACCAAAGACGCAATTCGGAACTGATTCATATAATGCAATATCCACGACGCCGAGCACATTAGATAAAAATAAGTGCCGGAATAAAGTTTAAGGAAAGATCTATGTTCGAGCCCCCGGTCTATTAGCCGGTAAGAAATGGATGTATCGTAATAGTTTACTTCGGCTGAAAAGGCAGAAAGGAATATGCAACGTGAATGACTGCACGAGTATACCATAATAAAGTGGTCTTTATTTCCTTTGAATGTGTGACGTCCAACCGTACAATCCGGATTGCCGAAGTAACTTTAATAGATACTTTTTTGAAGAAATGAATATATTGAGAGTAAAGGTTTACACAGGGCCTTCATGAGTGGTTTGACGTCCCTACTACGCCCTGCTGCACGTCTGCGCCTTTGCTCTTCAAGAGGCTTCCGTGGAAGTGAAGCTGTCCACCGTGTGTTCGGCGGAAGTAGTAATGTTCGGCGGACGAGCCCTTGAAAAAGGGGTTTTGAGAAGTCGCTGTGGTATATTAGCTTGACGCTGGTCAGGCCCTAGATGGTGCCCATCGTCGATGTTTGATTCGAAGACATCTGTTGGCCATTTGTCGGTAGAACCGAACTCTTGGCCATTGTTTTATGTGTCCCCACAACTGCCCATGGAATTTTGAGCGCGAAATTGTGCACTCGAGGTACATATTCCGCGACTAGGTGGGCCGCGCTGTGGGGCGCGTATCCCTATTTGGGGTGAGCATGGGAGTGCACTGGGACCGAGGCTGCAGCTCGGGAGCGCTTGCGTGCGTCCAGTGTCTTGGCAGTGGACTGGGCTTGCGACGCCTCTTCGGTGGCTTGGACTTCGGCTGCTAGAGCCGCAGTGTGTTCCTCTGTCCGGAGCGAGCGCTCGGTATTACCGTTGATGGTAATAACACCCTTGGGTCCAGGCATCTTGAGCTTCAGGTACGCATAGTGCGGGACGGCGTTAAAGCGGGCGAACGCGGTCCGTCCGAGGAGTGCGTGATAACCACTGCGGAAAGGGACGATATCGAAGATCAAATCCTCAGCGCGGAAGTTATCGGGCGAGCCGAAGACTACTTCCAAAGTCACGGATCCCGAGCAGCGTGCCTCGACGCCTGGGATTACACCTTTGAAGGTGGTGTTGCTTGGTTTGATCCTTGACGGGTCGATCCCCATCTTCCTCACTGTGTCTGAGTAAAGCAGGTTAAGACTGCTACCTCCATCCATAAGGACCCTAGTGAGGTGAAATCCGTCCACGATGGGGTCGAGTACCAGAGCCGCCGTTCCTCCATGGCGTATACTGGTCGGATGGTCTCGACGGTCGAAAGTGATCGGGCAAGCCGACCACGGGTTGAATTTCGGGGCTACCGGCTCTAAGGCGTAGACATCCCGAAGCGCGCGTTTCCGCTCCTTCTTTGGTATGTGCATGACATAGATCATGTTCATGGTTTTGACCTCTGGAGGGAACTATTTTTGGCCTCCATTGTTCGGCCCGCGAGGTTCATCGTCATCCTTGCTGCGGGGGCCCTTGCCCTGTTCTGCGGCTGTGGCTTTGCTGGCCTGCTTGATTACCCAATAGTTACAGTTGGTGTCGTTAGCTGGCTTGTCAGGGGTGCCATGAATCTCGCAGGCCCTATCCAATATTCTATCCAGCGCAGACGGGCCATCTCGGTTCCCTTTAAAGGGTTTTTTCCGCTGTCCTGATGTCGAGCCGCTGAATCCGGCGTTTACCGCTGTGTCATCGGCTTCATCGCCGTTGTTTGAGTGCCGGCGCTTATTATTCCTATTGCGCCGGGGTTTTCCGTTCCCATCCTGGGCCTCTGACGTGCCGGGGTCTTCGGGGTGGTTGCTTCGGCGAGCCAACCAACTATCTTCTCCCGCACAAAAGCGGGTCATTAAGGAGGTAAGGGCCGACATTGTTCTCGGCTTATCTTGGCCGAGCTGGCGGGCGAGCCCCTCGCCCCGAATACTGTGTTTGAATGCCGCAATAGCTTCGGCATCCGGACAGCCGACGATTTGGTTTTTCTTGGTCAAAAACCGGTTCCAGAATTGCCGGGCTGACTCTCCGGGCTGCCGAATAACATGGCTCAGGTCATCGGCGTCCGGTGGCCGAACATAGGTTCCTTGAAAGTTAGCTCGGAATGCATCCTCGAGCTCTTCCCAGCTCCCGATGGAGTTTTCGGGTAAGCTGTTCAGCCAATGCCTTGCCGGTCCCTTGAGTTTCAATGGTAGGTACTTAATAGCATGGAGATCATCTCCTCGGGCCATGTGAATGTGGAGGAGAAAATCCTCAATCCACATGGCCGGGTCAGTTGTCCCATCATAGGATTCTATGTTGATGGGTTTGAACCCCTCGGGGAACTGATGCTGCATCACCTCGTCTGTGAAACACATTGGGTGTGCGGCGCCCCTGGCACGGGCCACATCGCACCGGAGATCGGTTATCATCCGGGCACAGTGTTGCTCCCGAGCTCTATCGTTTCTGTCGCGCCAGGCTTGGTATCCATCCCGTCCACGGGTGCGTATCCTGTGGATCCATAGATGGATCACGACTGGAGCCCGCATGCGTTCAGGTCATGGCGCAGATCATATTGGTCGTCCGGTTGAACCGGGTCTTTGCCTGCTCGGCGAGGAGGCGCGAGTGGGTATTTGGTTTCCCTGGCAGCCCTATCCCATCCTCGAGGGGGCACGGGTGGGAGTTCGGCTTCTCCGGCCGCTCTATCTCATCCTCGAGGGGGCGCGGGTGGGTATTCGGCTTCTCCGGCCGCTCTATCTCGTCCTCGAGGGGGCGCGGGCGGGAGCTCGGTTTCCATAGCCGGCCTATCTCGTCCTCGAGGGGGCGGTCGGGCTGGTTTGCGTAAGTTCGTCTGGGAGGTATGGGCTCGAAGGCCTCATCCTCGAATTCTGGGAGTAGGCGCCGCCATGGGTAACTCTTATATTGGCCCTGAAATTGATCGTTGAGGCCTTCTTCGGCGGCTAAGATCATCGTCCATCTATCGTTGAGCGTATCCTGTTCGGCCTTTAGCTGTTGCTGTTTCATTTTCAAGCTTCGGGCAGTGGCGATGAGTTGCCGCTTGAATTTTTCTTGTTCTAGGCGATCCTCAGGGACGATAAAGCCTTCGGGTCCGAGGCTATCTTCCTCTTCGGATGGAGGGTGGTAATTGCTGTCCTCGGAATCGTCGAGGTCCTCGGGGTCACCCTGGTCCTCGTGCCCTTCTGGGGCGTCGGGTCGCTGCTCGGGCGTGTTATCGCCGTGCTCCCCTAAGTTGTCCGGAGTCTCATTATCTCCGGTGCAGTTCGTGTCTGTGTGATTTTCCTTGCCCTTTCCCCGCCCTCTAGCGCGCCGTCGTCGGCGTCGGGGCGGTTCTTCGGTGGGAGCGTCGCCGTCCTTCTTGGTTGTGTCACCGTCCTTCATGGGGGTCTCAACCATGTAAACGTCATAGGTGGAGGTGGCGGTCCACTTTTCGGTATTGGTAGTGGCAAGGAAGGTATCCGTGTAGGGCGGGACGTCAATGTCCTCGTCCATGTCGTCAGCCTCCTCGGAGGCGTAGTCCAACATGTCGGTTAAATCTTCGACAGTGGCTACCAAGTGGGTGGTGGGTGGGACGCGAAATTCCCCACGGCTGGCATCCTGTCCGACCTGCTCCTGGTCCGAGGACGGGCCATCCGCGATTTTTATCATCTGGATCCGATCTAGCATCTCGCTTAAAATCGAGGGGTCCATCGGATCTATGTTCGGGCAGCAATCGGAGCTGGGCTCCGGTGCGCTGACAACGGGAGTATGTTCGGCCAAGGGTGACCCTTGGTTTTCCGGCTCTGGGGTTGGATCTGAACTCAAGGCCAGATCCAAACTGAGGCCCGACCCGGGGGCGGGGAAGGAGTCCGAGGTCAAGGCCTCGGGATTGGTAGGTTCCTCGGGTAAGGCCGAGAAGCCAGTAAAGACCAGATCGCCTCGAGCATCGGCGATGTACTCAAGGCCGCCGAACCTGATTTCCTGCTCGGTGGCGAAACTGCCGACCTGCTCGAGGTGACCGGTCGGATCGGCGTGTAGCACAATACTGCCGAACGCGAAGAGCTATCCGGGGACGAAGATGTCCCCGCTGCGAATTCCGTCGCTGAAGAGAAGAGCTGTCCGAGGACGGCGATGTCCCCGCTGCAGATTCCATTGCTGAAGAACTGTCCGGGGACGGCGAGCCATCGATCCTTGGCGACCCACGATGGGACTCTCAATGAAAGCACCAATGTCGGTACCAAAACCGGCAGATCTCGGGTAGGGGATCCGAACTATGGGTCAAGGATTCAATGGTAACTGGGAACGTAGAGACAGCAATTTACCCAGGTTCGGGCCCTCTCAAGGAGGTAATACCCTACGTCCTGCTTGATTGTATTGATGTGATTGTATGAAGGTTACAGAGTTGATCTACCTCGAGATCGACTGGGCAAAACCCTAGGTAATGGATATATCCGATCTTCTACGGACTAAACCCTCTGGTTTATATAGATACCAGAGGGCCCTAGGGTTACATATAGTCGGTTGCCATCGGGGGATAAACATGCCAGCCACGCCAACTATTCCTTGGAGGAGACGCCAAGTCTTCGAGGGTTTCCTTCCGATACACGGGGTCGCCCACAATCCGGCCTTCCATCGACAAGTAGAGAGTGGCTCACCAGTCCGGCCCACGTGAGATAGGCCGGCGGCCCAAGTACCCCCTAGTCCAGGACACCCTCAGCCGCCTCGCGAGGGGCGAGCCTCGCAAGGCCCCTCGCCTCCAGGCCAAGCCCTGCCGAGGCCGCCAAGTGCCAGGTTGCCTCGTGAGGCTCCCCTTGCAAGGCCTTCCCTGGAGGCAGGTCGCACGGTGTCAGCCGCAGGGCTTCGCGCCCTGCACATGGGTGACGTCCCATTGTTAGGATAAGGACAGCGGGGCGTGACCGAGCCCAGCTTCCATTTCGGTGATAAGGGAGCAGCAGCGTCTGTCTCCCCCAAAAGCAAGTCCCAAAGCATTTCCTCTTTGGTGACGGAAGATCGGGACGGATCGGTGCACCAGGACAAAAGTCATCGCCAAGCCCACCGGGACGTCAGGAGGACTACTTTACCTGGCGAAGACCGCCTTTTGTCAGGATAAGCCTGTGCGCCTGTCCTCCTTTGAATTGCCGCCCTGTGGCTACCCTTTCCCGCTTATATTTTCGGGGAAGAGATCCAAGGCACTACAAAGGGGGCAGGGCTGCTTCCTTGTAAGGGGATTGATTCATTCTCCCCCACCTCGTGTACCTTGAGCCACAAGCTCTCCATACAGAGCAATCCAACACAGGCAGGAGTAGTGTATTACACCGCACGGTGGCCCGAACCTGGGTAGCTCACACGTCCCCTTCGTGTCCGGTGAGAGCCAGCATCCCACCGTAGTTGCCATCATGTCGTAGGTTGCCAAGCAAAGCCCCCCAGAGTTTGAACCTTGGTTCTTGGAGAAGTTTCTTGGACGCAGATCCCAGACTCCGACATTTGGCGTGCCAGGTAGGGGGGTTTGCCGTCTTCGCGCCTCCGACCTCAACGTCAACACCGACATGGACGGCGCCGCCGCTCACTGGGGGCACGCCACACGCCGAGCTGTCACCGGGGTCCGCACGACGCCCGCCGCCCGAGGTGCCCCTGGGCAGCACCCCCGTGCCCCCGCCGAGCCCGTGGGGGAGTGGGCGGCCTCCTTCGTCCGCCCGTCGGCAAGCGAGCAGGAGCATGGCCGCTCCTCCACCGCGTCCTCGCCCGCGGGTCGCGACCTTCCTGCTCCGCATGTCGCGCTGCTCATGGTGCATGGGCTGCTGCGCTGTCACCCCGCCAAGGACGGTCGTGACACCTGGCTCAAGCGCATCACCGAGCTCGTCGCCGCCGCCCACGGTGGCCAGGCGCCCCCTTGCTCCTCGCCCTCTCCACCGCGGCGCGTCGAGCGACCCGGACGCGCCGCCCCACCCAAGGGCGTCGTCGCCAGCGGGGGCTCCCAGGGGACCCGCGGGGTGGCCTGCATCCTGGGAGGGGCCCAGGCCCCTCCGTCCATCCACCATCTCAAGCGCTTCTCGCACGAAGTGAGTGCGGCCCTCCCGGCGCCTGAGTCCGCCGACCGCCTCAAGTGGTCCGAGTTTCCCATCGCCTTCGACGCCTGCGATCACCCCAAGTCCACTAGGGCTGTGGGGGCTGTCCCTCTGCTATGTACTCCCACTTTCGGCGGTGTGGCCGTCTCCAAGACGCTAATCGATGGCGGCGCTGGCCTCAGCGTCCTCTCTGTGGAGGCTTTCGAGGCGCTCCCGGCGCCATATGGGCGCCTGGCGCCCACTAGGACCTTCTCGGGCGTCACCAACGGCTCCACTCTACCCGTGGGGTAGGTGCGCCTTCCCGTCACCTTCGGCACCCGCGAGAACTACCGTACGGAGTTCGTCGTCTTCGACATGGCTCATATCGGCCTGCCCTACAATGCCATCTTGGGCTACCCGGCGCTCTCAAAGTTCATGGCCGCGACCCACCACGCTTACGGCCTCGTCAAGATGCCCGATAGCAGCGGCACCCTCACCATCCGTTGCGATGAGAAGGGCGCAGCGCGCGCCTACAAGGTGGCCGCCGCCGCATCCCGGGCCGAGGAGGACGCCCCTGAGCCTGCCGAGCCGGCGCCCGCGAAGAAGAGGCTACTGTTCTCCCAGGAGCGGGCCGAGACCAAGAGGGTTTTGTTGGATGGGAGTGGCGCGGGCCCCTTCCTCACCATCGGCAGCGGCCTTCCCCCCGAGCAGGAGGGCTCCCTCATCGCCTTCCTCCAGGCGAATGCTGATATGTTCGCTTGGACAGCCTCAGACATGCCCGGCGTGCCAAGGGAGGTGATCGAGCACCACTTGGCGGTGTGCCCCAACGCACGCCCCGTCAAGTAGAAGGTACGACGCCAGGCGCCCAAGAAGCAGGGTTTCGTCGTTGAGGAGGTCGAGAAGCTCCAAGACGCTGGAATCATCCGCGAAGTGCTCCACCCGAAGTGGATCGCCAACCCCGTTGTCGTCGCCAAGCCACACGGCGGCAAGCGTATGTGCGTCGAGTTCACCAACCTCAACAAGGCCTGCCCCAAGGACCACTTTTCGCTGCCCAGGATCGACCAGATAGTAGATTCCACCGCCGGGTGCGACCTGCTCTGCTTCCTGGACGCCTTCTCAGGCTATCATCAGATCAAGATGGCAAGGGAGGATGAGGAGAAAACCGCCTTCATCACCCCCTGCGGAGTGTTCTGCTACGTATGCATGCCCTTTGGCTAAAGTGCGTGGGGGCTACCTTCCAGAGGCTGATGCGCATCTGCCTGGGGTGCCAGATGGGGAGAAATGCGGAGGCATATGTCGACGACATCATCATCAAAACGCGTGAGGCGCGCACCCTCATCGAGGACCTGGAAGAGACCTTCGCCAGCCTACGCAAGGTCAACCTCAAGCTCAACCCCGCCAAGTGCGTCTTTGGTGTCCCCTCCGGCAAGCTTCTCGGTTTCCTGGTCTCCCATCGCGACATCGAGGCTAACCCAGAGAAGATCAAGGCCATCGAGGAAATGCGGCCGCCCCGCAACCTCAAGGAGATGCAGCGCTTGGCGGGGTGCATGGCTTCGCTCGGTCACTTCATATCTAAGTTTGGTGAGTGGGCTCTGCCTTTCTTCAAGCTCATGAAGAGGTCTGGCCCCTTCAAGTGGACTCCCGAGGCCGATGCTGCCTTCGAGGATCTCAAAAGATACCTCACGAGCCCTCCCGTCATGGTCACCCCGCGCCCACATGAGCGCCTGCTGTTGTACTTGGCGGCCACTCCCCAAACGGCCAGCGCGGCCCTTATGGTGGCGCGGGAGGAGCGAGTCGACATCAAGAAGAAGCCCGCCGAGCCCGCGCCTGAGGATGCCTCCCCCGCAGAGGCCCTCAAGGCCCTGTCGGCGCCCACCGAGGGCTCCCCTCAGGAGGCCTCGTGGGCTCGGCCTCCGGAGGCCCCTGTGGCGCCGCCTCCGGAGGCCCCTATGGCTCAGCGGACTAAGCTCCTCGGCAAGCACGACTTGGATACCACAGTCACGCGCCTCGTCGAGCACCCTCTCTACTTCATCAGCATGGTGCTGTGAGACGCGCGCGAGCGGTACCCCATGCAGCAGAAGCTCCTCTTGGCGCTCCTCATGGCCTCCAGGAAGGTGCGCCACTACTTCCAGGGCCACCTAGTCAGGGTGATATCCTCCTATCTGCTGGAGCAAGTCCTGCGAAGCCCGAACGACACTGGCCGCGTCGCCGAGTGGAACATCGAGATGCTGCCTTTCGAGCTAGAGTTCCTCACCACCAGGACCATCAAGGGCGCGGCCTTGGCGGACTTCGCGGCGGAGTGGACGGACCTGCGCCAGGACGAGCCCCAGGAGGGGTCGCCCTTGCCCGAGGAGGATACCTCAGGAGGGTGGAGCATGTACTTCGACAGGGCCTTCGCGCACCAGGGCGCGGGGGCGGGTGTGGTTCTCACTACACCCACAGGCGACAAGCTGTACTACGCAGTGCAGCTCTGCTTCGGGCGCGCCGGCAAGGTCTCCAACAACATCGCCGAGTATGAGGGCCTCATCGCAGGACTCAAAGCCGCCATCGTGCTTGGAGTCAGGCGCATCATCATCAAGGGGGACTCGCAGCTCCTCGTCAACTTCTCCAACAAGAAGTACAAGCCGAAGGATGAGCACATGGCAGCCTACCTGGAGGAGGTGTGCAAGCTCGAGAAGCGCTTCATGGGCATGGAGCTATAGCACATCCCTCGCGGCGACAACAGCGAGGCAGACGAGATAACCAAGCGCGCTTCTCGCCACGAGCCCCAAGGCCCCGGCGTCTTCGAGGAGCGGCTCCTGAAGCCTTCAGCGGCACCTCCGGTCGTCAGCCCCGCAGCGCCTCATGAGGAGCTCCCTCCCACACCACCCATGGGCGCACCAGACTGTGGGCCACCTTCAGGCACTCTCCTGCCGCTGGCACTTGAGCCGCAGCCTGAAAGCTGGATCACGGAGATCAAGGACTACCTGGAGGGCGGCGCCCTCCTGGCAGTCGACACAGAGGCAGAGCGTGTGGTCCGCCAGGCCACGCTCTACCACCTGAAGGAGGGTGACCTGTACCGCCACCGCCCGAACAGAGTCGCATTACGGTGCATCCCCAAGGAGCAAGGGCGCGAGTTGCTTGCCGACATCCACAGAGGCGACTGCGGCCACCACTCGTCCTCGCGCACTCTCGCAGGTAAGGCATTTCGCAGTGTTTCTACTGGCCCACATCGCTCGAGGATGCCACAGAGCTGGTCTAGGCATGCGCGGCCTGCCAGTTCCACGCCAAGCAGATCCACCAGCCAGCGCAAGGGCTCCAAACCATCCCACTCTCATGGCCCTTCATGGTCTGGGGGCTGGATATCCTTGGGCCTTTCCCTCGCACGGCTGGCGGTTACCGCTACCTCTACGTCGCCATCGACAAGTTCAGCAAATGGGCGGAGGTGGAGCCTGTTCGGACCATCCCGGCAGGGTCAGCGGTCAAGTTCATCAAGGGCCTGGTGTGCCGCTTTGGCGTCCCCAAGCGCATCATCACGGAGAACGGCACTCAATTCACCAGCGGCCAATTCAAGACCCACTGCGCCAGCATCGGCACGCAGATCTGCTTCGCCTCTGTGGCACACCCTCAAAGCAACGGTCAGGCCGAGCGTGCCAAAGCGGAGGTCCTCAAGGGCCTCAAGACCAGGAGCTTCAAGAAGCAGCTCGCAGCCTGCGGCAAGGGCTGGCTGGATGAGCTTCCATCGGTGCTGTGGTCCATCCGCACCATGGCGACCAAGCCCACCGGTGAGACGCCTTTCTTCCTCGTCTACGGGGAAGAAGCGGTTCTCCCAGCCGAGGTCAAGCACCGGTCCCCGCGGGTCCTGGCTTTTGACAAATCTCGTCAGGGCGGCCTGCGGGAGGATGACCTTCTTTTCCTCGAAGGAGCGCGCCGCCAAGCCGCCCTTCACGCGACAAGGTACCAGCAGGCGTTGCGTCGCTATCACAGCCGCAACATAGGCCCCCGCACCCTCGAGGTGGGCGACCTTGTCCTGCGCCGGATCCTCTCCAGAGAGGGACTCCACAAGCTCTCACCCATGTGGGAGGGCCCTTTCAGGGTCTCGCACATCTCCCGGCCCGGCGCGGCACGGCTGGAAACGGAGGAGGGTGTTCCAGTGCAACATCTCCGCAAGTTCTATCCATGACCCCACGGATACGAACAAAATGGAGCTGTACATGCTCCAGAGCTCTCTCTACCGGCGCTGCCTTTGGCACGCGGGAGCTCCCTCCCACTCTCGTGGAAGCCCCATGCTCCGCGCTGGCGGATGCCCCATGCTCAGTGCTGGCGGCTGCCCCATGCTCCGCGCTGGCGGCCTACTTACTTGAGGGGCCTACGGGCCGTCACATCCTCAAGCTAACCCGTGTCGAACACGGCCGCACATATCTTTTCTGTTGTGTAATGAATCCATTTCATGCATCAGTAAAGTCTACTTCCTAAAAACAATGGGTGTCCTTGCGGTTGAGTTTGCCTCAGGAGGCACACTCGTGATCTCCCCCCGTGTGCCTCACGGGAGCAGGGGCTGGGCACGGTGCCTGTGCTCGGGTCAGTCCCAGCAGCACTGAAAAACCCAAGCGACTGAGATCTGGCTCGCGGGCCTGCTCCTGTGCACGTCACCTCACCAGGTCCTTGGTGCTCTTGCCTCCTCGCGTAACACCCACGGGAGGCCTTTTGAGCGCGCCCCACTACATTACTTGCAAAAACTTGGCTGTCCCCCTGGTGCAGGAGTTCAAGGGCCTCAGGAGCCCCCCCCCCTCAGAAGGCCTCGCGGGCGGCGCCCCATGGGCAGAAGGCTTCGTGAGGGACCATGCCTCATGCACTGCGCCCTGCGGCAAACTCGCTCCAAGCGGTACGTCTCTAAAAGAGCTAAGTCTAAGCACCCCTCGGTTTTCTCCGACTCGTTTCTCTCTCGTGGCATCCTGATTTCCTTGGCATGAGCTGCCTGCGCATCAAGGGGGGACTCTGAGCATCGCGCCTCAGGGACTCCTACCGGCCCCAAGAGCCCTACACCCTCTAGCCTTGCTGAGCGCACGCTCCTGGCATACCATCGACGGTCGTAGCTTGCTCGGGGGCTGGGTCCCAGTGACGCAGGGCACAAGGGCAGGGTAAGAAGGAAAGAAGGGTCTCAGGGAAGGCAAGAACACGGAAAACATCAAGTACTTAGACATACAGTGCCGTACAGGATATTTTCATGCCCCACCAGGCTACATCAATCCACTGCAGGCAAAAGAAAAAAGAAGAAGGAGGCCTAGAGGCGTCGTCGTCGTCCCCAGGACTCCAGCTAGGACGCCGCCGGCACCTAGTCGGAGTCTTCATCCTCGCTAGGACGCCGCCGGCAGTGGATTGATCCCCAGGACTAGGTGCCGGCGTCGTCCCCAGGACTCCAGCTAGGACGCCGCCGGCACCTAGTCGGAGTCTTCATCCTCGCTCTTGACACGGGAGGAGCTGTCGTCGCTCCCGCTTCCACCGGAGGAGGCGGCACCGTTGTCGCTGTCGTCCTCGCTGGACGAGCCGCTGTAGCTGTCGTCCTCGCTCTCCGTGCAGCACTCCAGGCAGCTGCCAGAGATCACGAAGATCTTCACGAAGAGCATGGCGGCCCCGTCATACTTGAACTGAAGAACGTGGCCCCACTTCAGGCCGCAAGCAAGGGCAAACGACTTCCACCCCTGCTTCAAGAACATGAAGCCTGAGGGGGTGAACTCCGTCGCCACCCAGGAGGGGCTGTTGCAACAGCCATCTGCCTGCACCCACAGACCCAAGGGCGCGCGGTCCGCCATCGCCTCTGTGAAGGAGTCCGGAAGCTGAAGCCAGGTGCAGGGCCAGTGATGCATGTTCACTAAGAACTCGTGAGCCGCCTCTGCTGAGTGCCTCCCTGCCTGGGGAGGTAGGGCGGCCGCCCCGCCGCGGCCACCGCGGGCGCGCGCTCCGCGCCCTCCACGCCTGAGGGCGGCGCCCCTCCCATGGCCACTGGGACCAGCACCGGCCGCCGCCGAGGGGCACCTGCGCCCCCGGGGCGGAACCGTGGATGCAGCGGTAGAGGCGCGAGCTTGGCCCCTCCCCCTCGTCATCGCCGCGGAAGCCCGGCCTCTACCCATCGCCGACGCCGGCTTCGGCGGCTCCGCCTCCTCCACCGCGTTCTTCCCTTTCTCGTCCGCGGAGAGACTCCTCTTAGGGGCCATGGCCGCGGCGGCAGGCGGAGACAGAGAGGTTGAAGAAGCTGGGGGGGGAGCCGAGGAGGTGGTCGCAAGGAGGACCGGGGACGGAGTGAAGGTGCAGTGATGTGCCTGCGCTCTGCGCGGGCTGGATTTACCGCCGAGACGGCGGTTATCAAGGCGCCCAGGGAAGTGGAGGCGCCGCACCCGCAAAGTCCGCCACGCGTTGCCCCTGGTCCCGGTAGCTCGGTAGGCCCTGCGGCGTTTCGTCCCTAACGGGCGGAACATGCATGCCGCGGGCCCGGGGGCTACTGTCGGCCCATTGGGAACCAGGGTACCACGGCCTGTCTGCCTCTAGCCCAGAGGGCAATGCTTGGGCCGGCCCAGGAGGGAGGCACCGCCACGGTGGTTCTGGTGGAAGCCGCCTCGCGAGGGGCGAGCCTCGCGAGGCCCCTCGCCGCCAGGCCAAGCCCTGCCGAGGCCGCCAAGCGCCAGGTTGCCTCGCGAGGCCTTCCCTGGAGGCAGGTCGCACGGTGTCAACCGCAGGGCTCCGCGCCCTGCACATGGGTAACATCCCATTGTCAGGATAAGGACAGTGGGTCATGACCGAGCCCAGCTTCCATTTCGGTGATAAGGGAGCAGCGCCGTCTGTGTCCCCCAAAAGCAAGTCCCAAAGCATTTCCTCTTTGGTGAAGGAAGATCGGGACGGATCGGTGCGCCAGGACGAAGGTCATCGCCAAGCCCACCAGGACGTCAGGAGGACTACTTTACCAAGTGAAGACCACCTTTAGTCAGGATAAGCCTGTGCGCCTGCCCCCCATTGAATTGCCGCCCTGTGCCTACCCTTTCCCGCTCATATTTTTAGGGAAGAGGACCAAGGCACTACAAAGGGGGCAGGGCCGCTTCCTTGTAAGGGGATCGATTCATTCTCCCCCACCTCGTGTACCTTGAGCTACAAGCTCTCCATACAGAGCTATCAAACACATGCAGGAGTAGGGTATTACACCGCACGGTGGCCCGAACCTGGGTAGCTCGCGCGTCCCCTTCGTGTCCGGTGAGAGCCAGTGTCCCGCCGTAGTTGCTGTCGTGTCGTAGGTTGCCAAGCAAAGCCCCCTAGAGTTCGAACCTTGGTTCTTGGAGAAGTTTCTTGGACGCAGATCCTAGACTCCGACAGGGAGCATCGGTGATGAGATTCCTATCACCAGTCATATGATTCGTGGAGCCACTGTCCAGAACCCATTCAGTGGCTTTTGGTGTGTCATCCTATAGAAGCATTAGTCTGACTTACATATTCATATACTTCAAAGTGAAGAATATGATGATCAATTTCGTCAGTGAATTTCATCAACAGAACATAACTAGCAGCATAAGGGATGTGTGAAATGATGGATTCATTTCATCATGATTAGCTTGCATCCTAACAAGCATATGTCAGGTCTTTAGCAAATTCATCAGACATTTATTGTTGTCTGAAGTCCTCACCCTGCAGAAGAGATTAGTTCTTCTTCTTAACCACCCACATTTGAATGGGTGGCTGAGAAGCAATGTAGCGCAAAGCATTGATAGAGAACTTAGGCATTGACGAATATGCATTTATCTTCACAGGGGGGGGGGGGTTATAGTACTCAAATGAATATGCAGAGAAATTCTTTGAAGTTTTGTGCACATAGTGATTTGAAGAATAATGCACATATTCATCAGATAGTTGTTTGTTTCCCTGCGAAGAAGCATTAGTGTGACCATCAGTTGGTCTGCGTCCATTTGACGACTTTGGTCCATGTGAAGAATTTGTCCTGTGGTTTTTCTTCTTCATTAGTGGTGTCATGATGACATTCACCTGAAGATTTTGAAGAAGACTTTTGGGCACCCAGATTTTCTTCACTGGGAACCGTTCCTGCAGTTAGTACCAACAAATCTGGCGAATACTTCACCAGTCTAATGTTTGAACAGTTTATAATTGGAGTCAAATGACTCATTTGAAGAATGTGAAGTATCACAGTTGTAACCAGATAAAGTGGATGAATCAACTGGAGGTCCTCTTGCAGCAGCCCATGTGGTTTTGGGATACTGCTCATGTTTCCAATATGATCCATCAGCATTGAGTTTTTCTCAAAACCAATACCTTCTTTTCTAGGGTTCCTGTTCAGAATCTGCTTCTTGAGCACATCACACAGAGTTTGGTGCCCTTTGAGGCTTTTGTACATGCATGTGACATACAATTCCTTCAATCCTACATTTTCGTCAGTAACACTTGTGGTCTCCTCAGATGAGGGGATTGAAACCATAGAAACATTTGAAGATATAGCAGTAGTTGTAGCATTTGAACATTCAGCTGAAGAATTTGCATTTTCACGTTCAAGGCATTTTAAGCATGGTGCAACAAATTCTTCCTGAGCGGTACCGATCTGTTGAGCGAGTAATGAATCGTTCTCTTTCTGAAGATCATCATGAGACGCTCTCAGTTTCTTGAGATCTTGCTTCCTTTGAAGAAATTCATAGGACAGCTTCTCGTGTTCGGCTAAGAGGGCCACATGACGACTTTCAAGTTCATCATGCTTTGACTTACGACGTCTGAGTTCTTCAGACAAAGCTTGACAACGGTCCATTTCCTCATCTAACAGATCATCGCTTTTGTCTAGCAATTTTTGCATCTTTTCCACAGCAGTTTGTTGTTCAGTTGCAATTTTAGCTAGTTTCTTATAGCTAGGTTTTGCTTCACACTCAGAGTCATCA
Source organism: Elymus sibiricus (assembly GCA_039707655.1). Classification (NCBI taxonomy): domain Eukaryota; kingdom Viridiplantae; phylum Streptophyta; class Magnoliopsida; order Poales; family Poaceae; genus Elymus; species Elymus sibiricus. The sequence continues at coordinate 187,891,656 of CM077672.1, forward strand.
TCACTGGAAGTATTAAAGTAGGCTTCTCGTGAGGTTACCTTTGCACCTCTTGCCATGAAGCAATAGGCGGGAGTGTAGTCATCAGCACAGTCCTCAGTCTTGGTGAAGCCACCATTTTCTTCAGGGTCGAAGATGGACTTGCTAATGAACTTAGTAGTGAGGTTAAGGCTCGCCACACCAGAGTCGGACTCCTCCTCAGATTCCTCAATTTCCTCTTGATCAGATTCTTCCTCGGAATCCATTTCCTTCCCAATGAATGCACGAGCTTTGCCAGAACTGCTTTTCTTGCGGGATGAAGATTTTGATAAAGACTTTGAGGATTTCTTCTTTTTATCATCAGAGCATCATCTCTGCTAGACTTCTTCTTCTTCTTTGAGCCCTTTTGCCAGAGAGGTTAGTCAGCGATGTAATGGCCTGGCTTCTTGCATTTGTGGCAAGTTCTCTTGTTTAGTCTCGAGCAAAAGCTTCTCCAATGTTCTTTGAGTCATACTTTGAAGACCTTCAAAGAGATTCCTCTTGGAAAACTTTTGGAACTTCCTCACAAGCATTGCCAGTTCTCTGCCAATTTCCTCAGCACCGTCAGAGCTGCAGTTAGACTCTTCTTCTTTAGATGAAGAAATTTCCTTGGCTTTTGCTTTAGCCTTCAGAGCGGGGAATCGTCCATAGCTGGGACCATACATATCTCTATTCTCAGCTTGCTGGAATTCGTTAGTATTGAGCCTCTCAAGAATATCAGCCAGATCAAGTGACTTGTAATCAGGACGCTCTTATATCATCAGGGCCATGGTGCCAAAGGAACTGTCAAGAGACCTCAGCAAATTCTTCACCACCTCGTGGTCAGTGATATCAGCAGCACCGAGAGCCTGAAGCTCATTGGAGATATCAGTGAGGCGGTCGAAGGTCTGCTGAACATTCTCATTGTCGAGCCTCTTGAAGCGGTTGAAGAGATTGTGAAGAACATCAACTCGGGAGTCTCGTTGAGTGGAAACACCTTCATTGACCTTGGAAAGCCTATCCCAGATAAGCTTTGCAGTTTCCAAAGCACTCACTCTGCCATACCGTCCTTTGTTCAGCTACCCGCAAATGATATTCTTCGCTTGAGAGTCGAGTTGCTTGAATCTCTTCACATCAGTGGCATTGATGCTAGGAGCAACAGTAGGCACGCCATTCTCAACGACGAACCAGAGGTCATTGTCAATTGCCTCAAGATGCATATGCATCTTGTTCTTCCAGTAGGGATAGTCAGTGCCATCGTAGATGGGGCACGCAGCGGATACCTTGATCATACCTGCGGTCGTCATGACTAAAACTCCAGGTGATTAAACCAAAATCACACATAACAAGGGAGTACCTTGGTCTGATACCAATTGAAAGTGTAGGTTTACTCCCAGAGGGGGGTGAATGGGAGATTTTTAGAAATTTGTCAAACTCTGATGAATTTGACGAAGATCAGAGTGAAGAAATAGAAACGCGAGGAAACTAAATCAACACAGGAACAGAAAGCATGCATACAAGATACATACATGTGAAGAACATGCAATTAGACAAGCATACAAGCATGAGGAAGATGAACTGAGGAAATGAAAAACAACATCATGAAAGTATTCAGTTCAAATTCTTCAGAAGGTAGATCACAAATTCTTCAGTGGTAGAAATACGTAAGGTAAGAGTGAGGAATTTGAAACCAGGTTGGCTCAGTGAAGACACATCAATTTCGTAGACCAGCTCGAGTTGCTGTATCAACTGTATGTCTGGTTGAGGCGGCTGAGACGAACCCAGAGGACACTTAGTCCTCACCGTATTCCTCTTGAACCAAGGTCACTTAGACCTCACCCAATCACTCGTGGTAAGTCTTAAAGGTAGACTTCCAAAACCTTCACAGACTTGTTCACCGGCACACCACAATTACTCTTGGGTGCTCAAAACTTGACGCCTAACCGTCTGGAAGAGTGACAGTCTTCGAAGGTAACAAGCGTCGGATCACACAGATCAATCTTTTCAGTGATACTCAATCACTTTGGCTCTGGTTGGGTTTTTCCTCACTTAGGATTCTCTCAAAGTCGTCAGAGGATGGGTTGCTCTCAAATGACAAGTGTCAAGTTCTCTCTAGAGCAGCCAACCAACAAGTGGTTGTTGGGGTAGCTATTTATAGCCAGGGGCAACCCGACATGAATTGTCATAAATGCCCTTCTCAGACTTGACCATTGTTAGGATAAGGATCCACTCGACAGCTGGCCCGCGACGCAGCAACGGTCGGAAAATTGAACTCTCAATTTCATCGGGGCACTCAATTTCCTCACGATAGGCAGATCACACTGGCAAAATCCTAACTCCTCAGCGTGACCAAATTCGTCAGCGACCAGATGAACTTCGTCACTGTCACTAGCAAAGTCGTCAGCTATTCCAGAGATTTCCAAAGGTTTCACTCGAAGCGGCTTGTGTATGAATAGGGTTGAGCATCACTTTGGAAATGTGAACTATGGTTCACCTAGACCCCCTTTAACAATATGGTTTTTCCTATGACTCAAAATAAGAAGAAAGAAACTATGAAAACAAAGTCTTCAAGCTTCAAAGTCTTCACATCAATTTCTTGAAAGGCCGTACCAACTTCTTCAGTTGAAGAAATACATTTTTAGGGGTCGTCTTCCATGGGTTAAACCAAATCTTTAGGGACTATATCACCTGTGTACACTCACAAACACATTAGACCTCAACCCTTTTGTCTTCAATGCGCCAAAACCACTAAGGGGGCACTTGATGCACTTACAGTATACGTGTTTCAATAATTCTGCATAAAGCAAAAAAATGTGTAGTATTTTTTCCCCTGATAATAAAATATAATATTATAGAATTATCAATAGAAATTACCTGAGAAATATCTCGTGTAATATTTGTAGAAGTATCTATAGTGTCTATGCCCACATCACCAACACAACAGAAACGATCAACCTGATCAAGGTGTGTGCGATATAAGGCATACAGTTCACTCGGATGAACTGTTTGCGATTAGCCAACACAACAAAAACGGTAAGCCAGATCAAGGTGTGTGTGCGATAGAGGGCATACAATTCACTCGGAAGAACTGTTTGGGATGAGCCAAAATAACAGAAATGGTTCAACTTAACAAGATGTGTGTGATACACGGCAAACAGGTCAGTAATTAGAAATGTGTGGGAAGACCATGAACAACACAGATGATTCCTGCTAATAAGCCATGTGTGTTGTGGGCAAACGCTTGCTGGTATACAATTGTCAGCGATTGATGAAATCATCACTAACGGGTTCCCTAGTTTAGTCCGTGTGCGATGTGATTTGCTCTGTCAATAGAAGAACAACATATAGACTTATAAGAACATGATTGAATAACCAAATTATACATCCAATTACATAAGTGACTATACAAATCATTTGCACACACCTCAATAAACAATTACATGCATTCTAAACTAGGAGAAACGATCACTAATCATCTACTTCTTGTGACGCTGCCGCCACTTCTCTGTGGCTCGATCCCTCGTATGGGGCAGAACGAAGGCACTTCCTCATCTCAATGATCCGCATGTACATCTCATAGCTTGTGTACGCGTCCTTGGCCGCGTATTTGGCATGTTCTTCATCCAGTCTATGGACCCAGGCAATGTGCCAGACAATCTTGTTCTTCTTGCACTCACCCTTCATGTAGTAGGGGTCGATGATGGTGGAGGCGAGGTTAACCAGGGAGTTCTGCTTGTTCTTCATGCTGCCCAGACCCTGTAGTGGCGATGGATGTGGACAAGCTTCTAGCAGGCCAAGCCTGAAATCTTGAGCACTTTTAGATTGTTGTTGATGTCAATCACAGCGAAACTGTACTCAAGGTTGTTTATAAACATGGCGAAACGCTCGCAAGGCCTTGTGACCAGGCAGTAGTGGTAGACGAGAACATGATGGGGCACACACAACTGGGCAACGACAACCTTCTGGTCATGCCCGGCACCACCGCCGGTGAACTCAAGGTCGAAGCCGACTACTTGGTACTTGTCCTCAGCAAGCAACTGCTCCATGGTTGTCGGTACCAAAACCGGCAGATCTCGGGTAGGGGATCCAAACTATGGGTCAAGGAGTCGATGGTAACAGGGAACGTAGAAACAACGATTTACCCAGGTTCGGGCCCTCTCAAGGAGGTAATACCCTACGTCCTGCTTGATTGTATTGATGTGATTGTATGAAGGTTACAGAGTTGATCTACCTCGAGATCGACTGGGCTAAACCCTAGGTAATGGATATGATCCTCTACGGACTAGGCCTTCTGGTTTATATAGACACCAGGAGGTCCTAGGGTTACACATGGTCGGTTACCATCAGGGGACAAACATGCCAGTTACGCCAATTGTTTCTTAGAGGAGACGCCAAGTCTTCGGAGGTTTCCTTCTGATACACGGGGTCACCCATGATCCGGCCTTCCATCAACGAGTAGAGGGCGGCCCACCAGTCCGGCCTATGAGAGATAGGCCGGCAGCCCGAGTACCCCCTAGTCTGGGACACCCTCAGTAGCCCCCGAACTAGTCTTCGAAGCCGAGGTAGACGCCGATCACTGTTGGCTTCGTGGACCAGTTCACTTTCCTCCGTGACACCGGTAATGGGCCTGTATTACTCCGAGTTGTATTCGGCAAGCATTGTCCGGTCGTATATGCGCCGAGCTGTACCTCGGTAACGAAGTATAATAATAATTTAGCCCCGAAGGCTAGCCGCTTTGGTGTGAGCAGTGTCCTCACCTGACAACTTTTGCGGAAGAGTCACACCTTGCCACGACCGCGAGTTGGTTTATGACAAACTTGATTTGCGGTTCAAGGCGGTTTTCATTGGCACGTCCCATCGATATGGAGATCGTGTCCTGTTTTCAAGGGATATGATCAATAATCCGCCCCACCCCACGCGCGCATAATGGCACGGTTACATGGGGAAATGGCGAGGACTGCGGCGCAGTAAAGGGACCGTGGGTTTTACAGCCCATAAAAGGGGCACAGCCTTTATTCCTCTCGCATGCTCTCGTTTCCCCCCTTCGCAATTGCCTTCCCCATCTCTTGAGCTCCAACACCCAGATCCGCTCTCCCTCCCAAGAACCTTCCCATCCACCCGCCTAATTCAGTAATGGCGGGTTCCGGGTCCAAGGGCAAGTGGGAGGCCTCTAGCGTTACCAACAGCGCTATCTTGGAGTTGAAGAGCGCGGGCTACCTCCCGGCCAACATCGCCCATCGTGCTCCGGAGGCGGGCCAGGCCATCCCGACGCCGCGGCAGGGCGAGAGAGTGGTGTTCGTGCCCCACTTCATCCGGGGTTTGGGTTTCCCCCTTCACCCCTTCGTCAGGGGCCTCATGTTCTTCTACGGGCTCGACTTCCACGACCTCGCGCCGAACTCCTTCCTCCACATCTCGGCCTTTATCATCGTCTGTGAGGCCTTTCTCCGAGTCCGGCCACACTTCGGTCTGTGGTTGAAGATCTTCAACGTCAAGCCGAAGATAGTAGATGGCCAGCAGGCAGACTACGGGGGGGCAATGATTAGCAAGCTTCTGCGAGTGGAGTGGCCAGACGGTACCTTCATCGAGACCGTCAAGATCTGGCAAAAGGAATGGTTCTACATCACAGAGCCGAGGCGCGCAAATTGGGATGCGATTCCAGCCTTCCGCTCCGAGCCCCCTACAAGGCTGGTCTCATGGACCAAGAAGGGCCTCGACTGGGGGCCGAATAAGGAGGTGGTGCTGCTGCAGAGCCGGATCACCAAAATGATAGAGAAGGGCGTCGCGCTGGTCAACATGATCCAGATCATGCTCGGCCGCCGAATCCTCCTTTTCCAGGACAGGGCTTCCCCCATGTGGGACTATAAGCCAGGAGACCCGGCCACCGTGCGCAGCTTCTTCCGCACTTCCCACGCTCAACTGTGGAGGGCGCTATTCAAGCCGCAGAAGGACTGGCCGGCCGAGGAGGAGGACATCAGACTCGACGCCGCAAATCCTCCACGGGAGGTATGTGTAGTTTTGTATTTTTTATCCAAACTGTTCCCCTTTGACAAGGTACTCAGCTTTGCTTCTTTTCATCCGCAGAATTGGCTGAAGAAGGCCCAGCGGATCGACAGTCTGGCGCCGCTGCTAGAGGGACCCAGGACGCCCCTCCTGACAGCCATGCTGGCTGTGGAGCCGTACGAGGCACCGGAAAGGAAAGAGAAGAAGAAGGACCAACAGGGAGAGGCCAGAGAGGGCCTCCGCTCCCGAGGACCCCCGGGTGCTAGATCCGGGGACACCAATGCTCCCTCCGTGCAGGAGGAGGAGAAGGAGCAGGAAGAGGACGGGGAGGAAGACGAGTCCTCCCGAACAGGGAAAAGAGCGGCGTCCGAGGGCACCGAAGAGGAGCCGCCACAACCTGCTCCCAAAAGACCGCGCAAGGCCAAGATAGCCTTGTCCGGCGATAGCTCGGCCTCTGCCGAGGACTCTGAGGCCTCCGAAGAGGTTCCTCAGAAGATCCCCAGGGCCAAGCCACAGGCCCAAAGGTATGCGTTCCAGTAACTGCTTCGACCATCTTTAGCCGAACTGGGTCTAATATTGATGGCGTTTCCATTTATAATTTTGTAGCCCGCTGCGCGATCTCCCCACCGACCGAGTCTCGGAGGGGGATTCTCCACCGGCAGCGCTAGCGGAGAGTGGGACCGAATCCCGCGCCTCGCCACCCCCGATTGTCAAGGAGGCCGGGGAGGTCCTATCGATGAGGACCCCTCCCGTGCCGTACACGGGGGGAGAGGGCGATACTATCATGGCCGAGGTGAACACCTCAGTCGCTAAAGACCAGGAGGGGAGGGCCCCTCTGGTGAACGAAGAGGAGGAGCCCGGACAAGCCGAGCTTTCTCCGAGGATGACTCCGGAGACGTCAAGGCGTCCAAAGTCCGGCGCTCCGGAAGTCGAGAAGGGAGGGGCCGACGCGCCGCCGCCAGCCCCGCCTGCCCCAGAGCAGGCGTTGACCAGGTGGCCGGTCGAGATGGAGGATGCTCTAACAAGCTCCTCTATCGTCGAAGAGCACCATGCACTCATGGCCGCGGTGTCGCAAAGTATTCGGTCCGTGGATAACGGACTGAAGGAGGCCTTTAGTGGCCTTCTTACCGGCTTCAAGGTGAGCGAAGTAATGCTTTTTCCTTAGAAAAATTCCGTTGTTGAAATGTATAGCCTCGTACACAGTAGCCCCCGAGACACTGACTGGCTTGAGCAAAAGCCGGTCAGAGGATCGAAAATCAATATCCCGGATACTGACGTCTGTATAATAATGCATAGGCATCATCTTCGGCTGCAGCCGCCAACGCCGAAGAGTTGGCCGAGCTAAATCAGAAGCTGAAGAGTTCCGAATATGACCTGAGCCTGGTAAACAAAAGGTTCGACGAGGCGCAAGGTAAGTCTGAGCTGTGATAGTGAATACAGCCGTAGTTTTGTAAGCAGTGGTCGAAGTATCCTAACGGAGGTAACCGATTGTACTGCAGCGGCCGCCGCGGAGGTCGAAAGCCTCAAGGCCGCAATGAGGACAACCTAGTTGGATGCGGCGGTGCAAAAGTCGGCAGCCGAACAGGCGGCTGCCGAGCTGGCGGCGGTGAGAACCGCCAGTGAGAAGCACGAGGCCAGGGTGCTGGAAGTGCAACAAGAGCTCGGGGAAGTCGTCACAAGGTGTGAGGCCCTTGAGCAGAAGAATAAGGAGCAGGCCGCCGAGTTGACCTCATTGGCGGCGGTGGCTAAGGAAGCGCAGACAGAAGCGCGCGGCTACCAAGAAGAGCTGCGCCAAGTCAGGCTGATTGCGGACGGTAAGCCGTACTTGCTACAAAGTGTCTTTGGAGGTAACAGGTTCGCGTTGCTCACGCGGGTATGGCGTTCCGCAGGCGCCTTTGCGGACCTCCCAAAGAGTGCGGCTGATGCGGCGAGGTACTTCGCCGCCCAGGAGGTCCGGGCCAAGCCGAGGTTGTTCTGGGCGCAATTTCAAGCGCCCGAACACCCTCCCCTGCTAAACAACCAAATGAAGCAGCTGATGGAGCTGCATCGGATGGCGGAACCGGTGATGATGGACCTCTGCGTCAAGCTATGGCCATCGGAGCCGCTGCCAAGCAGCTACTTCGGTCTGGTGCAGAGGCTGCATGACGCCCCTTCTCGAATCGATGCCTGGAGGCGCTCCGCATGCATCGAGGGGGCTCGGATGGCCTTCGGCAAAACAATGGTACATTGGCCGAAGATAAAGCCGGCCGAGATGGCCACTGGACCTCCGCCACCTGGGAAGGAGCATAGGCGCCCCGAGCAATACTTTCTCATCGTTATGGATGGTGCTCGGGCGATAGAGGCCCAATGCTCAAAAGATGTAATTTATGAGTAGATGTAGCTTCCTTGTAACCAAGGAGTTGAAAATTTTGATTGAATGCAAATCGTTAGGCTATGAACAAAATGCCCGCTTATGTTAATTTTGACTCCTGTGCGGCCGTTTGTAATCTGAAAGTTACCAGTCATCCGCTTCAGCCCCCTTGCAGATGCTGCATGGGGTATTTTCTCTTAATACGTAAACCCTTAGCTGACGTCTCGGTGCCCGGAGGCGGTTGTATGTACGGAAAACCAGGCAATCAAACTATGCGGTTTTAGTGCTTTCACTTAGCCATAGGAGCTTGACTGCGGGGGCTGGTGACTAGCCCCCAGTGTGTGTGATATTCGGACGAGCCGCGGTTGACACCATCATCACATGGTTTCTAGAACAGAGAACCCTTCGTGTAACACGGACTAACCTCCAACGATTTTAGGTTAACACCAGTCATCGAATTGCCAACCAGTTCTCGCTTATTGGGACAGTCAGTTTTCGGCTTTCTCCACTGAGGTACTTAACCAGGCTAGCTAGAAGTACAATCGCAGTGGTTCTCCCTTTACCCTCTTAGCCGAACAGTGCGGAACGTAAGAGGGTAAACACAGGAGCCGGGCAACCCAACTTTTGACCAAAGACGCAATTCGGAACTCATTCATATAATGCAATATCCGCGACGCCGAGCACATAAAATAAAAATAAGTGCCGGGATAAAGTTTAAGGCAAGATCTAGGTTCGAGCCCCCGGTCTATTAGCCGGTTTGAAATGGATGTATCGCAATAGTTTACTTCGGCTGAAAAGGCAGAAAGGAATATGCAACGTGAATGACTACACGAGGATAGCATAATAAAGTGGTCTTTTATTTCCTTTGAATGTGTGATGTCCAACCGTACAATCCGGATTGCCAAAGTAAATTTAGTAGATACTTTTGAAGAAATGAATATATTGAGAGTAAAGGTTTACACAGGGCCTTCATGAGTGGTTTGACGTCCCTACTATGCCCTGCTGCACGTCTGCGCCTTTGCTCTTCAAGAGGCTTCCGAGGAAGCGAAGCTGTCCACCGTGTGTTCGGCGGAAGTAGTAATGTTCGGCGTCGAGCCCTTGGAAAGGGTTTGGAGAAGTCGCTGTGGTATATCAGCTTGACGCTGATCGGGCCCTAGATGGTGCCCGTCGTCGATGTTTGATTTGAAGACATCTGTTGGCCATTTGTCGGTCGAACCGAGCTCTTGGCCTTTGTTTTATGTGTCCCAACAACTGCCCATGGAATTTTGAGCGCGAAATTGTGCACTCGAGGTACGTATTGCGTGACTAGGTGGGCCGTGCTGTGGGGCGCGTATCCCTATTTGGGGTGAGCATTGGAGTGCACTGGGACCGAGGCTGCAGCTCGGGAGCGCTTGCGCGCGTCCAGTGTCTTGGCAGTGGACTGGGCTTGCGACGCCTCTTCGGCGGCTTGGACTTCGGCGGCTGAGCGAGCGCTCGGTATTACCGTTAATGGTAATAACGCCCTTTGGTCTTGGCATCTTGATCTTCAGGTACGCATAGTGCGGGACGGCGTTAAAGCGGGCGAACGCGGTCCGTCCGAGGAGTGCGTGATAACCACTGCGGAAAGGGACGATATCGAAGATCAAGTCCTCGGGGCGGAAGTTATCGGGCGAGCCGAAGACTACTTCCAAAGACACGGATCCCGAGCAGCGTGCCTCGACGCCTGGGATTACACCTTTAAAGGTGGTGTTGCTTGGTTTGATCCTTGACGGGTCGATCCCCATCTTCCTCACTATATCTGAGTAAAGCAGGTTAAGACTGCTACCTCCATCCATAAGGACCCTAGTGAGGTGAAATCCGTGCACGATGGGGTCGAGTACCAGAGCCGCCGTTCCTCCATGGCGTATACTGGTCGGATGGTCTCGGCGGTCGAAAGTGATCGGGCAAGCTGACCACGGGTTGAATTTCGGGGCTACCGGCTCTAAGGTGTAGACATCCCGAAGCGCGCGTTTCCGCTCCTTTGGTATGCGCGTGACATAGATCATGTTCACGGTTTTGACATCTGGAGGGAACTATTTTTGGCCTCCATTGTTCGGCCCACGAGGTTCGTCGTCGTCTTCGCTGCGGGGGCTCTTGCCCTGTTCTTCGGCTGTGGCTTTGCCGGCCTGCTTAATTACCCAACAGTTACGGTTGGTGTGGTTAGCTGGCTTGTCAGGGGTGCCGTGAATCTGGCAGGGCCTATCCAATATTCTATCCAGCGCAGACGGGCCATCCCGGTTCCCTTTAGAGGGTTTTTTCTGTTGTCCCGACTTCCAGCCGCTGAATCCGGCGTTTACTGTTGTGTCATCGGCTTCACCGCCGTTATTTGAGTGCCGGCGCTTATTATTCCTATTACGCCGGGGTTTTCCGTTCCCGTCCCGGGCCTCTGAAGTGCCGGGGTCTTCGGGGTGGTTGCTACGATGAGCCAACCAGCTATCTTCACCCGCGCAAAAGCGGGTCATTAGGGAGGTAAGGGCCGACATTGTTCTCGGCTTATCTTGGCCGAGCTGGCGGGCGAGCCACTCGTCCCGAATACTGTGTTTGAATGCCGCAATTGCTTCGGCATCTGGGCAGTCGACGATCTGGTTCTTCTTGGTCAAAAACCGGTTCCAGAATTGCCGGGCTGACTCCCCGGGCTACTGAATAACGTGGCTCAGGTCATCGGCGTCCGGTGGCCGAACGTAGGTGCCTTGAAAGTTAGCTCGGAATGCATCCTCGAGCTCTTCCCAGCCCCCGATGGAGTTTTCGGGTAGGTTGTTCAGCCAATGTCGTGCCGGTCCCTTGAGTTTCAACGGAAGATACTTGATGGCGTGGAGATCATCTCCTCGGGCCATGTGAATGTGGAGGAGAAAATCCTCGATCCACATAGCCGGGTCAGTTGTCCCATCATAGGATTCTATATTGACGGGTTTGAACCCCTCGGGGAACTGATGCTACATCACCTCGTCAGTGAAACACATTGGGTGTGCGGCGCCCCTGGTCCGGGCTACGTCGCGCCGGAGATCGGTTATCATCCGGGCACGGTGCTGCTCCCGAGCTCTGTCGTTTCTATCGCGCCAGGCTTGGTATCCGTCCCGTCCAGCGGGTGCGTATCCTGTGGATCCATAGATGGATCTCGACTGGAGCCCGCGTGCGTTCATGTCGTGGCGCAGATCGTATTGGTCGTCCAGTTGAACTGGATCTTTGCCTGCTCGGCGAGGAGGCGCGAGTGGGTATTCGGTTTCCCTGGCCGCCCTATCCCATCCTCGAGGGGGCACGGGTGGGAGTTCGGCTTCTCCAGCCGCTCTATCTCGTCCTCGAGGGGGCGCGGGTGGGAGCTTGGTTTCCACAGCCGGCCTATCTCGTCCTCGAGGGGGGCGGTCGGGCTGGCTTGCGTAGGTTCGTCTGGGAGGCATGGGCTCGAAGGCCTCATCCTCAAATTCAAGGAGTAGGCGCCGTCGTGGATAACTCTTGTATTGGCCCTGACGTTGATCGTCGAGGCCTTCTTCGGCAGCTAAAACCATCGTCCATCTATCGTTGAGCGTATCCTGTTCGGCCTTTAGCTGTTGTTGTTTCATCTTCAAGCTTCGGGCAGTGGCGATGAGTTGCCGCTTGAATTTTTCTTGTTCCAGGGGATCCTCAGGGACGATAAAGTGTTCGGGTCCGAGGCTATCTTCCTTTTCGGAGGGAGGGAGGTAATTGCTGTCCTCGGAATCGTCGAGGTCCTCGGGGTCACCCTGGTCCTCGTGCCCTTTTGGGGCGTCGGGTTGCTGCTCGGGCGTGTTATCGCCGAGCTCCCCCAAGTTGTCTGAAGTCTCGTTATCTCTGGTGTCGTTCGTGTCTGTGTGATTTTCCTTGCCCTTTCCCTGCCCTCTAGCTCGCCGTCGTCGGCGTCTGGGCGGTTCTTCGGTGGGATCGTCGCCGCCCTTCTTGGTTGTGTCACCATCCTTCATGGGGGTGTCAACCATGTAAACGTCATACGTGGAGGTGGCGGTCCACTTTCCGGTATTGGCAGTGGCAAGGAAGGTATCTGTGTAGGGCGGGACGTCAATGTTCTCGTCCATGTCGTCAGCCTCCTCGGAGGCGTAGTCCAACATGTCGGTTAAATCTTCGACAGTGGCTACCAAGCGGGTGGTGGGTGGGACGCAAAATTCCCCGCGGCTGGCATCCTGTCCGACCTGCTCCTGGTCCGAGGACGAGCCATCCACGATATTTATTTTCTGGATCCGGTCTAGCATCTCGCTTAAAATAGAGGGGTCCACCGGATCTATGTTCGGGCTGCCATCGGAGTTGAGCTCCGGCGTGACCCTTGGTTTTCCGGCACCGGGGTCGGATCCAAACTCAAGCTCAGGTCTGAACTGAGGCCCGCCCCGAGGACGGGGGCGGGGAAGGATTCTGAGGTCAAAGACTCGGGGTTGGTGGGTTCCTCGGGTAAGGCCGAGAACCCAGTAAAGACCAGATCGCCTCGAGCATCGGCGACGTACTCAAGGCCGCCGAATCTGATTTCCTGCTCGGGGGCAAAGCTGCCGACCTTGTCGAGGTGACCGGTCGGATCGGCGTGCAACACAATGCTGCCGAAAGCGAAGAGCTGTCCGGGGACGAAGATGTCCCCGCTGCGAATTCCGTCGCTGAAGAGAAGAACTGTCCGAGGACGGCGATGTCCCCGCTGCAGATTCCATTGCTGAAGAACTGTCTGGGGACAGCGAGCCATCGATCCTTGGCGACCCACGATGGGACTCTCAATGAAAGCACCAATGTCGGTACCAAAACCGGCAGATCTCAAGTAGGGGATCCGAACTATGGGTCAAGGAGTCGATGGTAACAGGGAACGTAGAGACAACGATTTACCTAGGTTCGGGCCCTCTCAAGGAGGTAATACCCTACGTCCTGCTTGATTGTATTGATGTGATTGTATGAAGGTTACAGAGTTGATCTACCTCGAGATCGACTGGGCTAAACCCTAGGTAATGGATATGATCCTCTACGGACTAGGCCTTCTGGTTTATATAGACACCAGGAGGTCCTAGGGTTACACATGGTCGGTTACCATCAGGGGACGAACATGCCGGTTACGCCAATTGTTTCTTGGAGGAGACGCCAAGTCTTCGGAGGTTTCCTTCTGATACACGGGGTCACCCATGATCCGGCCTTCCATCAACGAGTAGAGGGCAGCCCACCAGTCCGGCCTATGAGAGATAGGCCGGCAGCCCGAGTACCCCCTAGTCTGGGACACCCTCAATGGTGTCGATGGAGTCCGCCACCGTGGTCGGGTCATTGGTATACACCATTGAGAGGTCCTTCTCCCTCACGAGGGTGTCCACTACGTGAGGCGTGGTGAACTGCCGCCCATCGTCGTCGTCAGTCACTGGGAGCGTCATTGGAGGCGCGGGGAGCCCCATTGGAGCCGCTGGATATCCTCTCTGCATGTGTCATCGTGGGTGTGCTTATTATGTTGTGGGGCGCGAAAGATTAAGGTAAATGCCCGCGGGAATAAATAGGGGCCGGGCGGCCTGGATTCTCGGCACGTCCGCATGGCAGTTTTTGCAGCAGGTAACTGCATCGTGGCGCCGCGCCCAGTGCAACCACATGCATAAGGGCACCCCGAACGTACGTGATCACGCATCGAACCCAAACGCTGGCAGCGCGCGCGGAGGGACGCGGGCAGAGCGCGCACGGTGGGACGCGAGCAGAGCGTGCCGCGCCCGCCTCAACCACGAGTGACCACACACATAGAGCAGTTGAACACGCAGGGAATGGCCGTCTACAAGCCGGCCGGTGGTTGCGAGCCGGCGGCGTGATGTGAAACTACGTCACATTCGACATCACACAGTGGGCGAACAATCGTTCACAACGCTGCGTAGAGAGCGGCCGTGTGCTAGGTAATTAAATCGCAAAAGTTTTTTTATTAACCGTATGAGCATGTGTCATTTGGTCCTCCTCTCGCACGTCTTGTCACCGCACTACCGCCGAAGGCTTAGAGTGCAAGCTTGAGCACCGCACAGGCCTATCTTTTGGCCACGCGTTGGCTCGAAGAGGCGCGTCGGTGAGCCTGTTCCCACACGCAACCGCGCAAGCTTCCCGCCTGACTCGGCAAAATCCCCCAAAACCCCAATGCTTACCAGCCTGCTATATAAACCCTCACGGCCAGTGAGTCCGCATCGCATTTTCTGCTCCCTCCCCGCAGCTTATCTCGTCTGCTTCTCCCATAATCGCCAATGGCACCAGTGCGTCGTCGTCGCTCAGCCACTCCGCCGTCATCAAAGAACAACTCCATCAGGGAGGCTACACCGCAGTAGCGGTGCAGTCCCCGACGGCGTGTACTGCGCGTCCCTATTGGGTGTGCGCACAACACCCACCACACGCTCCGCCGCCACTGCCCGACTGCAGCTGTTGCCGGCCACCATTGCCACCGCCCCACGGTCGGCTGCCAGGGCCATCGCCTACTCCCCCACCGCGGCCCAAAGGTGGGAGGTGGCCATCGTGGCCGCCACCCCACCATCGGCCGCCGTGGCTATCACCCGCTCCGCCACCGTGGCCCGAGGTGAGAGGTGGCCGTCGTGGCAGCCACCCCACCGTCGGCCGTCAGGGTCATCACCCGCTCTGCCACCACAGCCCAAAGGCAGGAGGTGGAGGCCCGTATTTGCGTCAGTGACCTTGCACGCTACATCAAGTTCCCGCGGGAGGAGGAGGAGCACCTGGTTGAGCCTGCAAAGAGTCTTACCGCCGCCGTGGCCACAGCAGAAGCCGCGGCAGTGGCGCAAAGTGCAGAGATCTACGAGGAGTCCCGCCACTTCGAGAGGGATCGTCTGGAGCGGCAGAGGGCATTTGAGTTGGGCGTCACTAAAGGTGCAGCCACGGCAGGCGCCTGATTCCACTTCTCCAGCTCGTTGGTAGGCTCCTCCTCCTCTACCTTTGACTGAGCGCGCTCGGCAGAGGAGAGGCTGCTGGAAGTAGTACAAAGCGCATACGTAGTAGTATTTAGGGCTATTTTTTCAGTTTATCTGACTATAGATATGGTTGAACTGTAGTATGTACTTAAAATTAGCTAGTATATATAGTTGAACTAGCTATTTCAGTACGTGGTTGGCAACAATTAGGGAAAAGTTTGTTTGGTTCAGCTCTCGAGTTGAACTGTTTGTATAAAGAACGACCGCTTAATCTATGAATGAAATGTATGCTTAATGAATTTCTGTTGCAAAATTAGACAGTACTAGTGATTTTTCGCTGCAAAATTCAACAAATGGCTGTTTTACAAGGTTGACAAATGGCAATGTTACTAGATCGAGAAATGCCAATGTTTCCAAGTTGACAAATGGCAGTATACCCAATATGACAGATGCAAATCTTACAAAATTGTCTGTATGTGGTTGCACACGGGTTATCATACAAAATTGTTTGCGATGAAGAGATGTACAAATCCTGCCCGCCAAATTTTCCCTTGGCTTAGTGGCGAAGGAACCATGGCTCTCGCTTTGCATACGGTGTTCAATCTGAAATGCTTGCGATGAAGAGATGCACAAATCATGCGCTGCAAATTTTCCCATGGCTTAGTGGCGAAGGAACCATAGCTCTCACTTTGCATACGGGTGTACAAGATGGACACGAGACGCTTCCCCGCAACGACACTGACCCTGGCTGGCGTCCAGGCAAGGAGCATGTGCACCAGTCTCATGGTGTGCATGGTCTGCCACCGAATCAAACTGCGGGCGAGCATCGACCGCGGCAGCAGGATAGAGATGGAGCTCCTTCTGGCTCGCACAGAAGTCGAGCCGCTTCCCAGTCCTTGTGCCCAGTCATGCCCACATCGCCGGCGGAGGCGCTCACGCGGGTGCAGCTATTGTTGAATTTTCCTCCGGCTCCAGAGAAGCTGGATGAGTGGCGTGCCACCATTTAGCGCCTCGTAGGCTTCACCAACAATGATGGGGCGCAGCCAGCGGGGCCCTCTCGGTGGCAGCCAACGACGCCAGAATGAGGGGCTGGTGGGCGAACCGTGGGCGGTGCACCAACGGTGCAATCTCCTCCCTGGCAAGTACGACAGAACCATCGGGTCGACGCCCATGATGATATGTCCATGGCGCCGTCTGACCCGCAAGGCCGCCGGAATCGCCACCGAGATCAGCGCCAGGTCATCAATGACTGGCGCGCTGAGGATGCCCGAACTACCATCGAGCGGCGTCGGGAAGCGCACCATCAGTCACACGCGCGAGAAGGGGCCAGTTCTGAACGAGCCTACGCCGGGGTTCCCTGGGTGCCTACCCTATGATATGGGCCGCCCAGCGTTTACCCGTGAGTTGTGGCAAGTTCAGTGGCCCTCTTCCCAAAGTTTCAAGCCTGAGGTGCCAGAGAAGTATGACGGCGAGCTCAATCCAACGGAGTTTCTCGGAATCTACACCATCGCGGTGCAAGCTGCTGGTGGCCGAGACGACAAGATTCTCGCCATTTATTTTCCGTTGGCGCTCAAGCCCAACGTGAGATCTTGGCTGATGAACTTGCCAGAGGGCTCCATTTCTTCTTGGTCGGACTTGTGTCATGTGTTTGTCGGGACCTACATCGGGGTCCATGAGCCTCCGAGGAAGCCCAGCGACCTCCACTTGATTCCACAGAAGGATGGCGAGCCCCTTCGTAAGTACGTCCAGAGGTTTAGCCGTGTGCACCACAACATCCCCGATGTGCACCCTGCTGCCATGATTGCTTCATTCCACACGAATGTCCGCAATCGTAGGATGCGAGCTGAGTTGAACATCGAGCAGATGAAGACCGTCAAAGACTTGTACGCCTTGGCGGACCAGTGTACACGTGCCGAAGAGGGGAGGAGACTTCCCGGGGAGGACGTCGGAGCCGAGGTTGATTCTAAGGATGACGATGCGTCTACCCCAAAGAAGACAGGCCAGAAGCGCAATCGCAAGCGCAAAGGCAAGGCAGTGATGGCGGTCGAGAGTTCCGGCAACTCAGATGCCATCAAGAAGTCCAAGACTGACAGCTCCGGTAAAGAGGTTGCCGGATCAGATGATTGTCGGGAAGCTGCGGCAGGCAAGAAGACAGCGGGCTCCGGCAAGCCATACTGCAAGATCCACCGCACCAAGGGCCACGATCTCAACGACTGCCGGCAAGTGGAGCAGCTTGCCGAAAAGCAAAAGCAATAGTATGATAAGCGTGACAAGGAGAAAGGCCAAGATGGTGCTGGTGGGCCCAGCAACAAGAACTGCGGTGGCCGTGGAGGCCGCCGCGCCAAGGATCAGCAACAAAAGTAGAAGCCCAGTCGCGACCGTGAGAAGAAGGAGGGCAAGGATGATGATGATGACAACGATGAAGAATCTGATGGACAAGAGTTCCAAAAGGCTGTGGGGGCCATGTGCATTGATGGAGGTGCATCTTGGTACTCCTCTCACTGTCAGCTCAAGCAGTGGGCGCGTGAGATCAATGCGGCTGAACAAGCAGTAGAGGCGCAGAAGCTGCTCAAGTGATCTCACACGCCCATCGTTTTCGACATCGAGGACCACCCTGACCGCACCACTATGGTCGGGTGTTTGCCTCTATTGGTTTCTCCAACAATTTGCAACCTCAAGGTGGCGAAAGTGTTGGTTGACCGTGTGGCCGGCTTGAACCTGATCTCCCCCAATGTGATCAGGAGGCTGCAAATCCCTAATTGAGATCTCCAAGAAATGGGAACGTTTCAAGGGGTAATCCAGGGAGGAGCCAGCCCACCAGCAAGATTACCTTGCCGGTCACTTTTGGAACCGAACTAAACTACCGGACCGAGAAGGTCGTTTCTGACGTCGTCAAGATACCATTGCCCTACAATGGAATTATTGGTGACGGTGTCCTGGATTAGGGGGTACTAACCACGTCGTCTCCCGACCTGTGGGTCGGGCCGAGGACCCCCATGGCGGTTCACTATTGGGCCACTTCGGGCAGCCCATGACATATACGAGGAAGATTCCACAAGACTTGGTGATCAAGACAAGGACTCCTCTCCACCGGTGTAGCTGATTAGGACTCTTGTTATCCTAGGCTTTTGGTACATTATATAAGCCGAGCCTAGGCTAGTCGATAGATGATTATGATATTCATCATCACCCCTAGGGTTTAGACCACAACTTATGATCTCGAGGTAGATCAAGCTTGTACTCGATACATCTCCATCAATATAAACAAGAGCAGGACGTAGGGTTTACCTCCATTAAGAGGGCCCGAACCTAGGTAAACATCGTCTCCATTGTCTCTGTTACCATCGATCCGAGATCCACAGCTCGGGACCCCCTACCCCGAGATCCGCCGGTTTTTACACCGACACTGGTGCTTTTATTGAGAGTTCCGTTGTGTGATCGCCGCGGTTCGATGGGAATTCAGATCGGCTCCGGCGCGATCTACGTGTCAGGGCCGAAACCTCATCGTCGACGTCGGCATCTTCGTTACCGGCTCGACTAGCAACCTCGGCTGGACCGAGGACAACGCCACATGTCGGATCATCAATATCGGACTGGTGCCCTCATTAACTTCAACTCTGATCTCTATCAAGATCATGGGGGAATCATCCATGGAGCTCGGGGGCTCAAGATCAACATTGCCCTCGGGTGACCGTGAAGTTTTTCTGCACAGTGGATTCGTGTTCGCCGTCCCTGTGTCCTCGAGCGTCGCTTTGACGATTGCTTCGG
The DNA here is from genome assembly GCA_039707655.1 of Elymus sibiricus. Lineage (NCBI taxonomy): Eukaryota > Viridiplantae > Streptophyta > Magnoliopsida > Poales > Poaceae > Elymus > Elymus sibiricus. Next base: position 187,910,652 of record CM077672.1, read on the forward strand.
TGGAATTGTGAGGAATTGAGTCTAGAACAACCTTGCAAAATTTCGTCGCGTTCCGATGGAGGAATCTCCAGCGATCTCCGATATACCGGAGCCCAATCGAATCTGGACGGGAATCTGGACGAGTTTAGGGCGAGGAGTCCAGCAGTCAACTCGGACGTCCTTTGGAAGATCCAACCGTTCATCGGCTGCGGAATTCCCATATTTACCACCCCTCAAAATTTCAGCTCGATCCGACCGTTCAAACTTCGGGAAGCGTCCGATGAGTGAATCAATTTTCGGATCTGTTTCCTGCACGAAAACGAATCCGACCCGAGTTCATCTTTTTCATGAATAGATTATCGGACATCCTTTTTAAAGGGAATTTTTTTATAGGGTATTGTGTTTTGTTCTCAAACACGTGCCCACAAATTTTGAGTCTTTTCCGAGGCAATATTCACCGTCGCGCCGATTTCAAACCGGCCCGACCACGTTGCTCCACGGCTACCGACCTGCGCCAACACCGACTGCGCCGTCGCCCCATCGAGCCGACGACAACCACCTCAGATCATCACCTTGGCGAGTCGACCAAGAGTTCGGCATCGCTCTCCCTAATGATCGTCAAGATAACATCGTCACCTTATGGATTGCACGGGTCGGGCGCGCCAGCATCGCCGCGTGGTCACTTCTCAAGCCGGCATTGACCGCGTCACAAAGTTTCGACCTGCGTCGGCATCGCCGCGCCGTTGCTTCTTTGAGCCGATATCCACCTCGCCGACCTGCTTCGACACCTCGGCTAGCATGGGGGTTGCAACGTCTCCTTACCGACCTGCTCCGACACCTCGGCTAGACCGGGGGCTACGTCATCTCTTCATCAACCTACTCCGGGGACTTCTGCGTCACCAGCCGATCAGCTTCGTCACCTCGGCTGGACCGGGGGCTTCGCCTCAACATATCGGCAGTGTTGTACTACCACTTCATCAAGCCGAGCTCTTCGCTCGAGCACCTCGGACGGACCGGGGGCTTCGCCATCGCTTCATCGACCTACTCCGGCGTCACCCTGCCGACCTACTCTATCTCCTCGGCTGGACCCGGGGCTTCGCCTCGGCACATCGGCAGTTTTGTGCTGCCACTTCATTAGCCGAGCTCTTCGCTCGGCCACCCCAGGACCTGCTTGGGGGCGGGGATCTCGACCCGTTGCAAGCCCGGACTACATCATCAACACCGAGCACATTAACCAGCTAAGTCGCTTTCATGCTTAACTTTTTTAAAATGTTCAATTTTTGTTCGGTTTGACCAATCATTATATTTATGTTAAAATATGTTTGTTAAAAACAAGGTTTGTTAAAAACCGCTCTTTTTCCCATGTTAACTGGGGGCTCTTAAATTTATATAAGCCGTTTTATAATAAGTGTTTTCTTCTAAGTCGTTGCAAAGTCTTTTTCTACCACTCCTTTCTCGACACGAGCGTGTGGTCAATAGCCGGATAGCCTGGTTTCTCTATAAAGCCGCTAGAGTTTGGTTCGCTAAACTGGCCTCGGAAGCACTCCGCCTTCGGGAATAGGAGGTTGAAGCCGAAGTCTGACCCGCTTGAAGTCTTGAGATCGGATGTGTCATGTTAAAGCACGACGGAAGGACAAACTAATTTTAAGACCACTTTTCGGATTGGCGCCAAAAACTTGATTTAGTTCGGACGTCATGGTTTTACATAAGTTTTTTGGCTTTTCGAGCTTATGTCACTTTTAAGATATTTGTATGTTTTTCTTTCAGGATGCGGGACATCCTCATGACCTAGGTGCCATGCGTAATAATTCAGCTCGGGAGATCTTTTCTGACCCTGCAGCTCGGCATCATTTCTGCCGACCTACACCTCGGCGCGGTTACATCAGGACTCCTGGAGAGCCCAACATATCATTAGCGTTTTGTATTCAATATACAAAAGCTGCCTTCCGTAATTATCGTTATAAAGCCATAAATATGCATCAATTTGACTTAAGATTTTGGCCAAGCTGGGTTGCCTGGCTCCCGTGCTTGCCCCCTACGTTCCCGATTGTTCGGCTAGGGGGTAAAGGGAGCACCTCTGTGATTGTTACTACCGGGTCATCCGAGTTAGTACCTCAGACTAGGTGAAGCCGAAAGCTAGGCATCTTAAGAATACAATTGGTCGGCAACGACGGAAGTGAAAATTTAGGTTCATTAAAGACCACAGAGTTCGGGAAGTCTCCCCAAACTAAATCCTCAATATTTTTCTCCCACATTGATCGGAGTTGAGGTTTCACGATCATGGTCAACATGATAGCCTGAGAAAAGGAACTTATAAAGGAACTATTTTTCTTGGAAGATGTTTCTTATGCTTAAACATAACATAACATAAGCTCTGTTCCACTTTGTTTGTAGAACCACATAGCCGGATTGCCTTGTTATCCGAAGAGTCTGGTTCGCCTCGGCGGACCAGGAGTAGGAAACACTCCTCGGCCAATGGTCGAGGAGGGAGAAGCCGAAGGCTGGTTAACAAAGTTTGTAGAACAGAGGCATTTGTAATGATGTAAAGTACTTGGATACATAGAATCATTACACATAAATTGTGATTAAAGTCAATTTACTCTGGATATCGATCCTTAAGTCGGCCACCCGTGCCCAAATTAAGGCGTCCCCAACTTGAAGACCAGTTCAGGGGGCTACTGACGGTGTCCTGGATTAGGGGGTACTAACCACGTCGTCTCCCGACCTGTGGGTCGGGCCGAGGACCCCCATGGCGGTTCACTATTGGGCCACTTCGGGCAGCCCATGACATATACGAGGAAGATTCCACAAGACTTGGTGATCAAGACAAGCACTCCTCTCCACCGGCGTAGCTGATTAGGACTCTTGTTATCCTAGGCCTCTGGTACATTATATAAGCCAAGGCTAGGCTAGTCGATAGATGATTATGATATTCATCATCACCCCTAGGGTTTAGACCACAACTTATGATCTCGAGGTAGATCAAGCTTGTACTCGATACATCTCCATCAATATAAACAAGAGCAGGACGTAGGGTTTTACCTCCATCAAGAGGGCCCGAACCTGGGTAAACATCGTCTCCATTGTCTCTGTTACCATCGATCCGAGATCCACAGCTCGGGACCCCCTACCCCGAGATCCGCCGGTTTTTACACCGACAATTGGTCATCCGGCCCTGGCAAAGTTTATGGCAGCATCACATTACGCCTATAATACTTTGAAAATGCTGGGCCCGATGAGCATCATCACCATCCACTCCGACAAGAAGGACGCAGTTATCTGCGCCGATAAGCTCTACCAGGAAGCAGTGGCAGCATCTGCCGTCAAGGCACCTGCTCCTGCCGGCAAAGCTCCCAGGGGAGGAAAGAAGAAGAAGTCTGGCAAGACCTCTGACAAGGACTCCGGGAAGTGCACCTCTTCGGAGTGTTGCGCACCTGTTGAGGACGTGCCGGAGAGCTCTACTGGCAAGAGCAAGAAGAACAAAGCATCACCACCTGCTATGAATCAAGTCTCTGCAAGGAAGGATGGCACTGGCGGTACCTTTACTGTGAGTGCTACCCGTGATGGCAAATAGGAAAGCGCGCTCGTCGCCTTCCAGCGGGGGAATATTGATATGTTTGCATGGCAACCATCTGATATCCTCGGCTTTCCCAGGGAGGTGATTGAGCACCACCTTGCCATCTGCCCTAATGCGAGACCCGTCAGGCAAAAGGTCAGGAAGTAGGCTTTAGAGCGGCAAGAGTTCATCGCCCAAGAAATCCAAAAACTAGATGCAGCAGGCTTGGTCAGAGGGGTGCAACACCCAACCTGGTAGGCAAATCTCGTGATCGTTCGCAAGGCAAATGGGAAGTGGAGGCTTTGTATTGACTTCACTGACATAAACAAAGCATGCCCAAAGGACCCCTTCCCCTTGCCACAGATTGATCAGATTGTGGATTCCACCGCCGGCTGCGACCTGCTCTCTTTTCTTGATGCCTACTCTGGTTATCACCAGATCTTCATGGCCAAGGAAGATGAGGAGAAGACAGCATTCATTACTCCATGTGGCACGTACTGTTTTGTATGCATGCCTTTCGGATTAAAAAGTGCCGGAGCGACATTTGCAAGGGCTGTGCAAATTGGTTTTGGTTCTCAGCTACACAGAAATGTGGAAGCCTATATGGATGATATAGTGGTCAAGACCAGGCACAAGGATTCACTTATCCGAGACATAGAAGAGACATTTGCAAACTTGCGCAAGATCAACTTGAAGCTCAACCCTGAGAAGTGCGTGTTTGGTGTCCCGTCCGGCAAGCTTCTCGGGTTCTTTGTATCTCAACGTGAAGTTGAAGCCAACCCCGATAAGATGCGATTGAGCAGTTTTAGGCACCGAAGCGCGTCAAGGACGTGAGGCATCTTGCTGGTTGCTTAGCAGCTCTAAGCAGGTTCATCTCCAAGTCGGCTGAGCGCGCTTTGCCATTTTTCAAAATCTTGAAAAAGGCAGGTCCAATGCAATAGACCCCTGAAGCGGGGGCTACGCTCCAAGACTTGAAGGAGTACCTCTCCTCTCCGCCAGTGCTAGTTGCGCCAATACCACGAGAGCCGCTGCTGCTATACTTAGCGGCAACCAATCAAGTGGTCAGTGCTGCACTAGTGACCGAGAGGGAAGCAGAAGATAAAGAGATAGCAACCGCAGAGCCTCAAGCCGACAAGTCGGAATCTTCTCCGGCAAGGTTAGGTGCTGACAAACCAAGTACAGTGCAGGCAAATGAGACAGAACATCAAGCTTTAAAGAAGATGGTGCAGCGCCCAGTGTACTTTGCCAGTTCCCTTCTCCAGGGGGCTAGTTCAAGGTACTCTGGTGTGTAGAAGTTGCTCTTTGGCCTCCTCATGGCCTCAAGGAAGCTACGCCATTACTTCCAAGCGCATTAGATCACCATCGTCACCCGCCTTCCATTGCAGCGCATCTTGAGAAATCCAGAAGCCATCAACAGGATAGTGGAGTGGGTGTTAGAGCTGTCGAGCTTTGATTTGAAGTTTGAAAGTACATCAACAATGCAAAGCAGAGCCTTGGCAGAGTTCATTGCAGAATGGATACCAACTCTAGACAAAGAAATACCGGAGACCTCGCTCCCTGGTAAGGAAGCGCCCCAAGATTGGATCATGTACTTTGATGGTGCTTTCTCGCTCCAGGGCGCCGGTGCCAGAGTGCTGCTTGCCGCACCCACCGGAGAGCATCTCAAGTATGTGATTCAAATGAAGTTTCCCCAGGAGCAATCCACCAACAACACTGCTGAGTACAAAGGATTGCTTGCTGGACTCCGCATTGCAATCGATCTTGGTATTAGAAAGTTGATCATGAGAGGCGACTCGCAATTGGTGGTGAAGCAAGTGAACAAGGATTACCAAATCCCGTTGATGGAGGCATACATGGATGAAGTGAGGATGTTGGAAGAGCACTTTGACGGTCTACAAGCAGAGCATGTTCCTTGTGCCGAGAACAGCATTGCCGATGACCTGTCGAAGCGTGCCGCCAAGAAATTACCTGTGGAACCAGGTACCTTTGTACTCCTTCTGAATCAACCCTCAGTTGCACCATCGACGAGGCCAAACAAGAGAAGAAAGTTGAGTTATGGAGAGTACTTTCCAGCAGAGCATCCCACAGCCGCCGGAAAGGAGGTTGCCGGAAACAACTTGACGCTTGTCGGTGAGCAGCAGGCTCCGGCAGGACTTGAGGTCCTTGCTGTCGAGAAAAGTGCTCCCGCAGTGGAAGAGATGCCTTTAGTCCTTATCGTCAAGCCACAGGCTCCGGCATGGGCACAACAGATAGTCCATTACCTTCAGACATGTCAACTTCCCGATGAACAAGAAGAAGCTGAGAAAGTAGCCTGCCAATCAAGTATGTATCAGTTTGTTGATAGCATTCTATACAGAAAGAGACCAAATGGGGTGAAATTGAAGTGCATCTACCGGGAAGATGGACAGAAGCTGGTGGCAGAGATACATGAAGGGGTGTGTGGCTCCCATCTCGGATCCCGCGCGCTTGTCAGCTAAGTTTTCCGTCAAGCTTTTTATTGGCCGACAGCCCTTCAAGATGCAGTGGCTGTGGTGACAAGATGCGAAGCATGCCAGTTCCACGCCAAGAACATTCATCAGCCAGTTCAAGCTTTTCAAACAACTCCACTCTCCTGGCCCTTCTCGGTCTGGGGGCTTGACATCCTCGGCCCCTTCCTCCATGCCATCGGGGCCTTTAAGTTCTTGTACATAGCCTGAGGTAGAGCCGGTGAGAAAGGTAACAGCACAGTCAGCTGCCAAGTTCTTCAAAGGGCTGGTTTGCCGTTTTGGTGTGTCCAGCCGGGTGATCACCGACGACGGCACACAGTTCATGAGTCACACCTTCATGCAATGCTATCAAGACCTTGGTAGCAAAATCTGTTTTGCATCCGTTGCTCACCCAAGAAGCAACTGCCAGGTCGAGAGGGCAAATGCAGAAGTGCTGCGAGGACTCAAGACAAGAACATTTGATAGGCTGCACAAGTGTTGAAGGCGCTGGATTGATAAGCTGCCGGTAGTTCTTTGGTCACTCAGAACGACACCAAATCGAGCCACCGGCGAGACGCCCTTCTCCCTAGTCTATGGTGCAAAAGCAGTGCTCCCCACGGAACTCACATACGGGTCACCTCGAGTGCAAGCTTTTGACGAAGATGAGCAAGAGCAAATGCGGCAAGATGATGTCGTGCTCCTCGAGGAAGATCGTCTCCAGGCTGCTGTGCATCCTGCATGCTACCAGCAAGCTTTGCGCTGCTACCATAGCCGCAAAGTACACTCACAGAGCCTTGAGGAAGGTGACCTTATTCTTCGTCAGATCCAATATGCAAAGGGATCAAACAAGTTGACACCGAAGTGGGAAGGCCCTTACCGGGTAGCACAGGCCACCAGACCTAGCGCAGTCCATTTGGAGACCGAAGATGGCACTCCGGTGCGCAACTCATGAAATATTGATCATCTTCGCAAGTTTTACCCGTGAAGCGCGGTTACCGGGCATCTCGGCAACCCCTTTTGTACAAAGTTTGAGGGCAAGACATGTAATCATTTATACAAAGCCAGGCGCAGACCCTGTGCGTAGTAAGATAAAGATAAGTGTTTCACAACCCTTTTCAAATATATATAAGTCTATACATGCTATATGCAGGGTTGTGTTACATTTTGCCTTGTACAAGATGCTTAACAAGCCGTCAAGGTTTTCAGCCTCCTCTTTTCTCTTCTTTCTTTTTCTCAAAGGACAAAAGGGTTCCTTGGTGCAAGTTTCCTGGGGGGAGTGATGGTATGGATACCACAAGTGACGTTCAAGTTATCATTTTACAACAAGAAGTACAGCAAAGAAAAAGCTAAGTTGAAAAACTTTGAAACAAATTCTTTGTTGTAGTTGTAGGTGTAGTTCTTGAACGATTTTGGCCTTTGTATGACAAACCTGCATGCTAAGGAACCTTGTTGTGACCAGCCACGCTCTTGCTTTGTTTCGAGTCCGCTCGACAACTTAAGTGGCTGCGCTGTGACCGTCAAGTGTAACCTTGCCGGCAGCAGCACTTCCGGCAACCTGCTAAGGACCCGTTCCTCAAGCGCTTGCGGCAAGTTTCCGGCAAGCGCAGGGTACAAAAATCATGCAAAGACAGAATAAGACAAGGGACATGACAAAAATCATGCAAAGACATAATAATACATCCATTCATAAGCACATGATATTTTACATCAAAATCCAAATGCAGTTCTAACTTAAGATAAACTTGTCTTTCACATGGACTAAATTAGCAGCAAGATGATGCAAAGAAACTAGTCCCTGCGCTGGCCCTCAGTCCTCGGGATTTCGATGACCTTGTTGGCGAACGGCACGACGAGTCCCCCGGCAACCCTCGTCCTTGCCTGCCTTCCTCGCTTCCACTTCCGGCATGACGGGCTTCTTAGTCTTGCCTTGGCCATTCTTGGGTGCCATAATGGCTGTCGAGGAAGTGGACTTGGTGGAGGCAATGGCGCGGTGGGGCGATGCGGGAAGGATCAGCGTGCTCTGTTCTTGCACAAGGAAGAAGACAAAGGAGGCGGATGCTAGATTGGAAGCGAAAGGGGGTAAATGAGCAGCGCCTCTCGCGGTTTCCTTTTTATGGGGAAGGCGCGGAGGCTGGCTCTTTACCGTCCTACGTGGCTGCGCTTTTCAGGCGCACTACCCCTGGCAACCGTTTCAATCAACCTCTCCCACGTTCCACATTTAATGCGCGTCGTGGGGGCGTGGTAAAAGAGAAGATTGCGATAGTTATTCCCTGCCACGCGTTTCTATGCACTGTTTGAGCCTAGCCCAACGACGCCTCGCATGCGTGTATGGCCCAGGCCCGGGGGCTCCTATCGGTGTACTAAATTAAGGGTCCTCTAGTACCCCAGACTTGTGTATAGGCAGTTGTAGCCCTCTGGATGGCAAGGGCTTGCCGGAGCATACCTCTACCCAAGATCCAAGATTTGGTTGCCTAAACCATGAACAAGACCTCTAGGCAGGCCATCGAGAGGTACTAAGTTAGTACTGAAGGACAAGATTCCAGTTGCCGGCAAACTCCTTGCCGGGAATCAAGCTGGCAATGGTTAACCGTTACCCATGCCCCCATGGCTGATTACTCTATCAGGGGATGGGGATGTGCCAACTTTAATACCCATGGGGAAGCTGGTGGGTCAAATAACTTACCCAGCGCGCCCGATGGGGATGAGGATGGGATAGCTTTACCCTTGCCCGTTACCCGCCTTACCCGTGAAGGTCTTACATGTGGACTCTAAAATTAGTGGACCCCATGTAATTCCCGCCCTTACCCACCCAAAATTTCACCCATCCCACCCCTTTGGCCAAAAAGCCCGAAGAAAACCCTAACCTAGCCAGAACATATTTTTTATTGTGGTGAAATGCTATTTTTTTTACTGAAATGCTATCTAAGGTTGTTGTTGATTGCGTGTATGGATTTTCCCACGGGTATAAAAAAACCCGACGGGCACGGGGATAGGAATATTTTTATCCCCGCAGACGAGTATGGGGACGGGGACGGGCATGGTAAGCTTGTCATGGGGACGGGGATGGGAGTCCAATACCCGCCTGGGTAATCCCCATTGCCATGTCAGGCCGGGAAGTACCCCCTTCTCAATTTTCGACCAATCCACCTCATTGACCAGCTGATAGCTTGGCAAGATTAGGTGTCGAGCGGATAGGTGGCTTGGGGAGGATTATCAGGACGCGTGTCAGCACGTTGCATAAAGGTTAACTTTATTGATACCCGTCTAGTGGACGTGTCGAGACGACGGGGCTCGGCCAGGCCGACGGCACAGAAGGAGCAGTGCATTAAATGCCCTTGTCCTAGTCCGGCAGGATTATGTTGGGTAATGTCGAAACCACTATTCCAGATATGTAATGACCATGTTGCCACTATGGTGACCCCTTTTCGTCTATAAAAGGAGGCCCATGGCTACCTGGGCATGGGTCAACACTTTGCTCACTCTTACACAGTAGTTGCACCTTGCCCGCACCTTTCCAGCAAGCTGCGCTTGTAACTTGAGCTCCAAGTCAATCCACCCAAAGGCAGGAGTAGGGTTTTACGCCCCCACGGCGGCCTGAACCTGGATGAACATCGCGTGTGAACCTCTGGATTTTCTCTCCGTTCTCACCGATCTCCCCAGCTGAATTGCAAAGGGGGCTCGTCGGTCCCATAGATTGTCATACCCCGACACCATCCTACGATGTTTGAGTAGCTTTTGTCCTTTGGGTTGATTGATGATCTTGATTGGTTTGAGTTGTATGTTTTATTTTGGTGCTGTCATATGGTGCCTTCCGTGCCGCGCACACGTGGGGGATTCCCGCTATAGGGTGTTCCAATACGTTCATGATTCGCTTATGGTGGGTTGCTAGAGTGACAGAAGCTTAAACCCGAGTAAGGGGGTTGTTGCGTATGGGAGTAAAGGGGACTTGATACTTAATGCTATGGTTGGGTTTACCTTAATGATTTCTAGTAGTTGCGGATGCTTGCTAGAGGTCCAATCATAAGTTCATATGATCTAAGTATGGAAAGCATGTTAGCTCATCCCTCTCCCTCATATAAAACTGCAATAATGATTATTGATCCTGTTATGAATTGCCTAGGACAATTCCGCACACCATACCATCATTATTCCACAATCGCTATTTGTAATATATTGTAATATATTCTAACTTTATGTAGACAACACCTATTTTTATATTTTAGTTCTCCGATATCATGCAAAACTATCCTCTTTGTACCCACAACATAGTTTTATTTCTTATTTCTAGATAAAAGCAAACGCTCGGTGTACATAGAGTCGTATCAGTGACAGATAGGACTTGAGAGAATATTGATCTTACATTTAGCTCCTTGTGGGTTCGACACTCCATACTTACCACTTCCTTGTTTGGAAAGTCCTACGATGATTCCTTGCACTTGGGGATTATCAAAAGTGACATGTTCCCTACCGGAACCACGAGGTTTCTTGTGAGACGCTCTGGTTTCTGAGAAGCTTATACCAAAACCTGCCCCAAATGGGACAAAAAATTTACCACATCATGTTGGTGCCATTCCATGATAGCATGCCAAGTTTCGTGAATTTCAGATGAGTTTTGGATTTACTAGAATTTCAAAACCAAGTATGTCAATGTTTGCGTCCGAGCCACGAAGCTGAGGTGTTTTAAATTCATTCCCATTTCTTGCGTGGGACCTAAGCATGCACCCAAGGACACATATATGATTTCTCAACCCATTTTGGTGCACTGGAGCATGTGCATGTAGTTCAAATTTGAAGTATGCACATAAAATGCCTAGAACCTCGGTTAATATATAAAAATGTCCGAACGAACCCCGAATGATTCCAAAATTTAACATGAAACTCCTATTGGTCTATGTTGCCTCTAGAAAAAAAATCAAGGCGAGAAGAGGCAACGAATTTTGTTTCATCCACAAATGTGACATGTTCCCTACCGGAACCAAGAGGCTTCTTGTTAGAAGCTCTGGTTTGTGAGAAGCTTATACCCAAACAAGCCCCAAATGGGATAAAAAAATTACCACTGCATGTTGGTGCCATTCGATGATAGCATGCCAAGTTTAGTGAATTTCAGACGAGTTTTGGATTTACTAGAATTTCAAAACCAAGTATCTCAATGTTTGCGGCCGAGCCACGAAGCCGAGGTGTTTGAAATTCATTCCCATTTCTTGCATGGGACCTAAGCATGCACCCAAGGACACATATATGATTTTTCAACCCATATTGGTGCACTGGAGCATGTGCATGTAGTTCCAATTTGAATTATGCACATAAAATGCCTAGAAAACTCAATTAATGTATAAAAATGTCCAAATGAACCTTAAATAATTCCAAAATTTAACACGACACTCCTATTGGTCTATGTTGCATCTAGAAAAAAATCAAGGCAAGAAGCGGAAACGAATGTCGTTTCGTCCACAAAGGTGACACGTTCCATACCGGAACCACGAGGCTTCTTGAGAAGCTCTGGTTTGTGAGAAGGTTATACCAAAACGTGCCCCAAATGGGACAATAAATTTACCACGACATGTTGGTGCCACTCCATGATAGCATGCCAAGTTTCATGAATTTCAGACGAGTTTTGGATTTACTAGAATTTCAAAACAAGTATCTCAATGTTTGCGGCAGAGCCACGATGCTGAGGTGTTCAAAATTCATTCACATTTCTTGCATGGGATATAAGCATGCACCCATGGACACATATATGATTTTACAACCCATTATGGTGCACAGGAGCATCTGCCTGTAGTTCAATGCCTAGAAAACTCAGTTAATGTATAAAAATGTCCAAATGAACCCTGAATAATTCCAAAAAATTTCACGACACTCCTATAGTTGCATGTTCACTGCAAATATAAAATGTTCTAGCAATTCAAACACCGTCCTCTGCTGTTGTGACCCCATTCTGTATTTCAAATCAAAACGAAAAATCAAGTACATCACACATAGTTTTCATCAACCGTGTTAGATGCAGTACGAAATATCTTGGAGCACCGTCATATATGGCTTATGGGAGAAGGTTCGTCGGCTACAGTCCACAGCCGGTGCGTCAAGCACAGTAGCTCCCCAAATATCATTTTACTGTTCAATCGTCGCCGGTCAAAGATGGGGACGTGGATCCGCGTCGTCAGGGCAACTTTGGCGGCCCACTCCGGTGAGAGCTCGGCCGCAGCTGCCATGAGCGCGCTCACAACCTGAATGAGCACGGCCGAAATCTGCGACCGGGCGGCTGCGGCAGCCAAAATGGCTGCTGTTGCAGCTCAGATAGCGGCAACAACATCTGCGACGGGGATAGCAAATGGCGAGAGCGGCACAACAGTTGTCCGTTCCGCGGCGGCCGCCTTAGCCCTGATGGAGGCCGCCCACGCCCATGTCGAGGCCGCCCACGCCCAGCTCCTGGCGGTCACCGCACAAATCGCATGAAGCTTCTCCGACAACGGTCGGCAACCCACGGCCGAACAGTTGGCAATCGCCGAAAGCGTTCGAGCAGCCGTCCGTTGCATACCTTGGCGAGATGGAGCCCGTCCAAGCCCAGAGCGTGGCCGCCCACGCCCAGCTTGTGGCAGCCTTTCTAAAGAGATGGCGGACATGGATGGCGAGATGCTTGCCAAGTATGTTGTGATGGATGCCATGGAGCCCCATCCCCAGGAGATCATCGGGCACGAGGTGGACATGAAGGAGGCGGCGGTAATCGACAAGCGCCAACCGGAGTAGTAGTCTTTGTTTAGAGCGCCGGTCTTTTGTTAGAGTAATGTTTAGGTCAGCTAACTATGTTTAATTGCTGAATTTGCTCGATTAAGAAGTGTGGGTGTGCTGTATGCTCTTTTGTGTACCCAAATTATGCAATGACATGGATGACCAATGTAACGAGGGAATTTCAGACCAAAATTTGCACGTTCAAACTCATCACACACGGGGTAAGCTATATGAATCGTTTGTGATGTTCACATATCATACACAGTGCTGAATAAGAGACCGTGCCTTATGACACTTTGCGTGCCAGTTTTTCACTGCACCGAGCGAAATTTTTTGGCTTCCGCGCAAATATCTACCTCCCCCCTCCTCCTGACCAAAAGCCAGATTTCCCCTGTTTTTGAATTCTTTTCCAAGTTCAATCCTTCACTGCTTGCTTGCAGCGCCGCCTCCTCGCCGACTACGCTCCTTCCTACTGCTTGGCCTCGTCGATCTAGTCAGGTAATCCACACCCGACCCCCATCCTCCTCTTCCTTCTACATCCCACATACCCCGACCGTTGGTGCGACACCTTCCACCCAAATCACTGACCCATCCTCCAAATAAGTGCCGCCCTAAGCGATGGTGCATGCACTATAGCCAGGAGCTCAAGCAGCATTTGGCAGCGGAGAAGCAAATCGCGGCCGCACACGCGGATGAGGTGGCGATGGCTGCTATGCGTGCCGACCCCCAGATCTTGGAGGAGCACCTCGCCGTCGAGGCCACCATCGACGCCACGCGGTTGGCTTCTTTAAATGATAGTTCATGGCGTTTTCTTGAGGCCACCGTCGATGCCTTCGACGAAGACTACGAGGTGTTTTCTCAGCGTGCCCATGCTTACCTCAACTCCAGAGCCAGCAGGTTGGTGCCCGGAGCGGCTCAGGCGACTCACCACTGCGAGGAGGGCGCCCATGATGTGGAGGCCTCGCCCTCTTCCAAGCCTAAGGAGCCTATCGTCATCGATATCTCTGATGATGAGAAGTAGCTTGTCTTTTTAGCTCACTATAAGGACCTATGTTCAGCTTGCTAGCTACGACGGTTAAGCATGTTCGGTTTACCTGTTGCATGTGCTGCTCATGCCTTTCCTTTACAAATTCTAGTGAATTGTCCTATGTACTGTTACTATGCAATCTGATCCTCTATTATATATGTTCTATATATTGTGCAATGTGGTGCTCAGTTAACTATTTGGTTCATTTGTTGTCATGTTCAGTTAACTGTTTCGTTCAATTCTGCAATGTGATGTTCAACTCTTGTGCGTGCAATTTTGTATTGTCTTGCATGTGAGAAATAAATCGAATTTGGCTATAAAAAATACATGAGAAACAAATACAATTGCTATATTTCCAAGTTGTTAAGCATGCTTGGTTTGGTTAACTGTCTGATCTTCTAGTATGTTCTATTGTGGAATGTGGTGCTCAGTTAACTGTTTGGTTCATTCGTTGTGGTGTTTAGTTAACTGTTTGGTTCAATTCTGCAATGCGATGTTCAATTGTTGTGGGTACAATTTTGCATTGTTATGCATGTGAGAAATAAATCGAATTTGGCTATACTAAATACATGAGAAACATATACAATTGCTATATTTCCTAGTTCTTAAGCATGCTTGGTTTGGATAAATGGCTTTTCCATGTGGCTCAAATTAATCTGCTGAATCTGCAATGTGTTTATTTTTCACCAACATATTTTACTGATAGTATGCCAACCCTCACTTAACTTGATCAATAACTACCTTATATGTGTTGTAGGGAAACAATTGGAGGCACTGCGGTTTACAATCGAGGTTTTCATATGCATGGTCCTTTGTCTAATAGCATATTATTGTGCAATTGCAGGAACCATTCTAATATTTAGGTTTTTAACAATTTGGTCTTGCACATGTAGGTCCTACTGTCAGAAGTTTTGACCCACTTTTCGACCCATTTGGCATATGGGGAAACGAGATGTCCATGAATATCAGTCAAGTCAAGAAACTCAGAAAGATTGTTAGTATAAAGAAACTAGCGACGAAAAACAACAAGATCTTTGTCTGCACATTGAACAAGACATCAGTGAACTACAGGATGGTAGTAACTCTTATACCTTGTTTTTTTATTCCTTTGCACCATTTCAAAATTTAGAGAAGATATTTATGCATATCTTTGTTTTCAGGCCTTTCCAAAGCAGTTCACTGATGATTACCTCTCAAACCACCTGTATGGTCAAGAGGCGAGGAAGGTGTTCGTACAACACCCACGGTACAATATTGAAGTCTTCCTCGGGAGGACGAAGGATGGGCGGTCAATCATCCACAGGCACTGGCCTAAAGTTGCAAGGACCGTCAACATCATTGAAGGCTCAATATTCGCCTTCCGCTTCAACAGTTTTCCAGATGAGATTCATCTGTCTATCTATTGTCTATGATGCAAATTTCCAATGGTTTTAGATGTTGCATGTGAAACCTGGTGCTATTGTGTTATGGGGTAGCTAGCTATATGCCTATATGGTGTAACTAAGTGCTGAAGCTATATGATGTTGTACTCTGACATATTTCAATTATGAAATCCAGGTTGCCGTAATACGAAAATGAAATATATTGTGTGTTTAATATGAAATGTCAGTTTGATTACTAAATGGATTAAAAATAATAGGCCAGTTAGCCTTCTTATTAGGTTTTTCTATTGCAAACGGTTATTGAGACAACACTGTGGGGGATGACCTCAAACAACCCACACAGTTCCTAGGAAGTAAACGTGTTGGATCAATGAACAATCACACACGACTTCCTCTGGACAACTGCTTGCGTTAGGCCATCTTGCACAAATGTTTTCCGCATAAAAAGTGTGTGTGATGGACAGCCTATGACACACAGTTTCTTCTAGGCACCGTGTGTGATGCATTCAATAACGCAAACGATAAAATTATTAATATCGTCTCCAATGGCAACGATATCACACACGATGTGATGGGAAAAATTGTGTGTGATGTACGTACGAACAGAAATGTTTTTCTAGGATTCACTGTGTGAGATGTATATACGAATGAAAACATTTGTCTTGGATTCACTGTGTGGGATGTACATACGAACGGAAATGTTTTTATGGGATTCACTGTGTGGGATGTACATACGAACGGAAATGATTGGGCCTGTATAATTGTATGCGATGGCTCGCCCGATTGCACATGAGCTCTTTTTGCCCCGCGTGTGTGACCGGAGGACCTATCGCTGACGGTTTCTGGGTCGTGTGGGAAGGAACCCCCTATCACACACATAGGCAATGCGACGGCTTAAAACTCCGTCGCAGAAAGGGGGTAAAAACCGTTTGTATAGCAGTCGCCTACACTAGTGGTAGATATATAAACTAAAAAGTAAAATAAAAGAAAGAAAATTGCAGCAAGGTATTTTTCGTTTTTGTAATATGACAAATGTAGACCCGGCAATTGATAGAGGCTTCTCTCTCAAAACAAAGCATACGATGGGTGAACAAATTACAGTTGGGCAATTGATAGAAAAGTGCATAGTTATGACATTATTCATGGCAATGATCATGTATATCGGCATCACGTCGGTGACAAGTAGACCGACTCCTGCCTGCATCTACTACTATTACTCCAACAATCGTCCGCTATCCAGCATGCATCTGTGGTATTAAGTTCATGACAAACAGAGTAACGCTTTAATCAAGATGACATGATGTAGACAAAATAAAATCAAGCAATATGAATAAACCCAGCCATTTACCCTTAATGGCAACAATACAAATACGTGCCTCGCTACCCTTTCTGTCACTGGGTGAGGACACCGCAAGATTGAACCCATCACAAAGCACCTCTCCCACTGAAGATAAATCAATCTAGTTGGCCAAACCAAACAGATAGATCGGAGAGAAATACAAAGCTATAACAATCATGCATAATAAAGTTCAGAAAAAACTCAATTACCTTCAATGAATAATCTGATCATAAACCCACAATTCATCAGATACCAACAAACACACCGCAAAAGAAGATTACATCAGATAGAACTCCAAGAAGATCGAGGTGAACATTGTATTGAAGATCAAAGAGAGAGAAGAAGCCATCTAGCTACTAGCTATGGACCCGTTGGTCTGTGGTGAACTACTCACACATCATCGGAAGGCAGCAAGCACTACAAAAAATGACACATCCGTGACATTATGGCCCGAACGATAACTTTTTCTCTCATGGTTATGACACTTCTATGACGATAATTGTGACAAAAACACGTATCATCGTAGATGTGGTAGGCTCCTACTTCTATGAAAAAAAATTATGACAAAAAATGGGCTTTTTGTCCTAGGCGGGCCGGAGACGCACCTGCATGACAATCTTTGGGCCGTCCATGACGTAAAAAATCATGGTAGAAGTGAGGGCGACGAAAATTTCGGGGAGTTCCCGGTTATGGTGGCTGGTCGGGGCCGAGAGATGTAGTGTGGTTTGAGCATTTCTCTTGTACGCGTGCGTGTGTGCGAGCCATGTTCGCTAACTAAACCTGAGCGAAACATTCGTTTACTGAACCCGAGCAATCGATCTCGCCCTCGCACTACGTACTGAACCCGAGCGGTCGATCCCTCGCACTACGTACTGAACCCGATCGATCCCATAGCTGCTAACTGAACCCAAGCGATTCCTTAGCAGCTGCTAACTAAACCCGATCATTCGATCCTTCTCGCTACTTATTGAAGCCGATCGAGTCCCCGTGCAAGACGTAGCTGTCCGGTGTTGGGTTGCCTCTCGATGAACAGTGCCCGTTGCTGCCTCGCGCGCGATACACATAGACGCGTAGACATGGTTGGCTGTGGATGAACAGTTCCCATTGCTGCCACCCGCTCGTACGCCCCAGCCCAGCCGGCTGGATGAACAGGACCCCGGTCATGTGTAGGCGGTTGCCGCTGGATGAACAGGACCCCGAGGAGGCCGCCACACCTCAGCCGATTGGGGGTGGATGAACAGGACCCCGTGGAGGCTGGATGAACAGTAGATGGTGGAGGCTGGAGGAAGTTGACTGTGGATGAACTGTAGCTGGTGGAAGCTGAGGAAGTCGACGGTGGATGAACAGTAGCCCGTGGAGTCCCATTTCGCGGTACGCCACACCCATCCCGATGAACAGGACCCCATTTCGACCGTAGGCACTCGAAGAGAAGTCTGTTTCCTCCGTTTTGTGGTACGCCAGACCCCTCCCGATGAACAGGACCCTGTTTCGACCATAGGCGGTTGACGAGAAGTCTGTTTCCTCCGTTTTGCGATACGCCAGACCCCGAGCCGGCAGGGGGTCGATGAACAGGACCTCGTTTAGGCTGTTCCGTCCAAGCTGGTTGGCTCCCGATGAACAGGACACATTCTGACCCAGTCGGTTGCCTCCCAATGAACACGACGTTGTTTCTCCATTCCGATCCATCCGGTTGGCTGCCGATGAATAGGATGCCGTTGCCGCCGTCCGTTGCCTCTCCATGTACACGAGCCCTGGCCGTACGTATGTGCGAGTACGCATTCGAGACCCCACCTGTATGTACGTACGTGGCCGTATCTTTTGCAGCGTGGTTGTACGTTTGTGTACACGATTTAGACGGAACTGCCTGAACTGCTACCGCTCCTTACTCGGCCACGGTTCATCGTGGCAGAGAGACCGTTCGACTAGTATGTACATACACGTTCGCGACCAGACATACAACTCTACATACGCTTCGACCGGGTGGGTCCCAGCTATTAGGGAGGATAAGCAGGCACTTCCTTGCATGCGAAGATATATCTTGTGGGTCCTAGATTTTAGGGGGAGGAATCATTTTTTTGCCCGTAATAAGGAGGCACTTCCTTGCATGCGAAGATGTAGCTAGTGGGTCCCAACTGTCAGCCTCTCCACGTACAGTCCTCTTCTGATGGATGTCGGTCATTGACCGCGTTGACGACGCCGTACCGAGAGCACCAAGGCGGTGGACGGCGGCGAGGCTTAGCAAGGGAATGACCAGGAGCTGGGGAAGATGCGGCAGTGGTTGCCCACATGGAGGGGAGTACAAGGGTTTTATGGTTCCACTGCGGTGTGAGGCTACCATCGCCGGAGAATAACAGGAGGTGTGGGTGAATAGAGGGATGGCATGGCGAACGGTGGGAGAAGGGTGGGGCGGTGAGGTTTGCGTGGCAGCACAGCCGGCCATGGGAGGCAGGAGCAGGCGGTCCTGCCGGTGCTGGCTTGGGCAGCTGGAGCAAGAAGATCAGAGATTGAAGAAGCAGCACGGCCGTTGGATTAACATCCAACGGTCACTGCTGCTAATCGTTTGTTGACTAAGTTGACAAAGCCCTGCGTACGCATCAAATTAGTAGGCCCACAAGTCAGCCTCCAAATCTGGTGGCCCCAGTTGTCATGGGGAGGAATCGTTATTTTTCGCTTAATAAGGAGGCACTTCCTTCCGTGTGAAGACATAGCTGGTGGGTCCCACCTGTCAAGGGGAGTGATGACCCACAAGTATAGGGGATCAATCGTAGTCCTTTCGATAAGTAAGAGTGTCGAACCCAACGAGAAGCAGAAGGAAATGACAAGCGGTTTTCAGCAAGGTACTTTCTACAAGCACTGAAATTATCGGTAACGAGTAGTTTGATAGCAAGGTAATTTCTAACAAGTGACAAGTAGCAATAGTAACAAAGAGTGCAACAAGGTGGCCCAATCCTTTTTATAGCAAAGGACAAGCCGGAACAATCTCTTATAGTAAGGAAAGCGTTCTCGAGGACACATGGGAATTTCATCTAGTCACTTTCATCATGTTGTTTGATTCGCGTTCGCTACTTTGATAATTTGATATGTGGGTGGACCGGTGCTTGGGTGCTGTTCTTACATGAACAAGCCTCCCACGTATGATTACCCCCTCTCGCAAGCATCCGCAACTACGAAAGAAGAATTAAGATGACTCTAACCATAGCATTAAACATATGGATCCAAATTAGCCCCTTACGGAATAGCACATAAACTAGGGTTTAAGCTTCTGTCACTCTAGCAACCCATCATCTAATTACTACTCCACAATGCATTCCCTTAGGCCGAAAGATGGTGAAGTGTCATGTAGTCAACGTTCACAAAACACCACCAAGGGAATCAACAACATACATATCATCAAAATATCGAATGAATACCAAATTCACATGATTACTTATGACAAAACTTCTCCCATGTCATCAAGAACAAAAGTCACTACTCAAAAATCATGTTCATGTTCATGATCAGAGGGGTGTCAAATAGCATATTGGATCAGAACATATATCTTCCACCAAGTAAACCAACAAGCATCAACTACAAGATGTAATCAACACTACTAGCAACCCACATGTACCAATCTGAGGTTTTGAGAGAAAGATTGAATACAAGAGATGAACTAGGGTTTGAGATGAGATGGTGCTAGTGAGGATGTTGATGAAGATTGGTCCTTCCACGATGAGAGGATCGTTGGTGATGTCAATGGCGACGATTTCCCCCTCCCGGAGGGAAATATCCCCGGCAGAATCGCTCCGCCGGAGAGGAAAATAACTCCTGCCCAAGTTCCGCCTCGAGACGGCAGCGCACCGTCCCAAAAGTCTTCTCCTTATTTTTTCTAGGGAAAATGGGCTTATATACCAGAAAATGGGGGCCAGAGGCTGGCCAGGGGCCCCACGAGGTACCAGGACGCGCCTGGGCAGGGGGGGGGGGGTGGCGCGCCCTGGTGCCTCGTGGGCACCTGGGTGCCCCCCTCTGGTACTTCTTGATTCAAATATTTTTTATATATTCCAAAATAATTCTCCGTGAAATTTCAGCTCATTTGGAGATGTGCAGAATAGGTATCTCTGACATAGCTTTTTCAGGTCCAAAATTCCAGCTGCCGGCATTCTCCCTCCTTGTGTAAATCTTGCATATTAAGAGAGAAAAGGCATTAGAATTGCTCCACAAAGTGTTATATTGATCAAAAACATTATAAATAACAGTAGCAAATCATGACGCAAAATGGACGTATCAACTTCCCCAAGCTTAGACCTCGCTTGTCCTCAAGCGAAAGCCGATATCGATAATCATGTCCACATGTTTAGAGAGAGAGGTGTCGATAAAAACAAAATACGGGCATAGTAGCATCATGATCATTATTATAACAGGAATATTTATTATCATAAAACTTCTGATGAGAAAGTAACAATTCATCACAACAACGAAGTATAGGGCATAAACTTTCTTGAAAACTAACAAACTATATTCTCAGTCAACAATGCAATTGCAATTCATCATACTTTCAGGAAGGGTCTCATGTAGGAGCTTTTTAGCAAGTCCACATACTCAACCATCATATAGTATTCTATGATTGCTAACACTCACAACATATATATGGAGCAAAAAGTTTTAGCCAGACACATAGAAAGATAGGGGCTTATAATTTCGCCTCCCAACTTATTCACCTCAAGGGTGATGTCAACAATAATAACTCATGATTACTCATATCCAACTGGATATATATGCCTAGATCTTTCCCCACCACATGATGCTTGCAAAAGAGAAAAATAAAAAGGAATAGAGGAGAACACTATTGACTCTTGCATAAAAGTAAATACGGAAAAGTAAATACAGAAAAGTAAAAGATAGGCCCTTCGTAGAGGGAAGCAGAGGTTGTCATGCGCCTTTTTGTTGTTGGATGCACAAGCTCTTAATGCAAAGGAACGTCACTTTATATTGCCCCTTGTGATAGCAACCTTTATTATGTAGTCCGTCACTTTTATTTCTTTACCATCACAAGTTCGTACAAAGCTTATTTTCCCTTACAATAAAAGTTCATACACATTTAGAGGCAATTTTTATTGCTTTTTGCACCGATGACAACTTACTTGAAGGATCTTATTCAATCCATAGGTAGATATAGTGGACTCTCATGACATGAAACTAGGTTTAAGGGTTTTTGATGCATAAGTAGTATCTCTACTTGGTGCGGATTTTTGGCTAGCAAAGATATTGAGCAAGCACCACATGTTGGAGGATCTATAACAATATAACTTCTATGTGAATATGAACAAACATAATTCATTACGTTGTCTTCCTTGTCCAACGTCAACAATTTGACATAAAATACTTAATGGGGGCTCACAATCACAAAAGATGTCCAAGATAGTATATTTGCATGTGAATCTTCTGTTCCCTTATTAATTCTTTCATGAACAGGCCAAGGGGAGTGCCCATACCCATGTACTCAAGTTTCCTTCTTCGGTGATGGTGGTGGTGATGAAGTGGTGAGCTTGTCCTCCGGCTTCCATGGCATAGGTTCCCCATCATAAAAAGATGAACGAGTCTCCAGAGTCCTGAAACTTGCAGCTAAACTCATACCTTTAAATCTTGCCTCATACTCAAAATTTTGGTTTTGAAGATCATAGATTTGGCCTTGGAGATAGTCGATGCATTCATTGAGCTTGAAGATGATGTCCCCCATCGATTGGCCATCCACCTTGTGCTCACGGGTGAATTCCGTGATCATGGAGTGGTTGGCGCTGAGTCCACGTTCCACCATCCATTGGCACTTGATGATCTCCTGCTCCACCGCTTCGAGCCTGGACTCCACGCTCCCGGTCCTCTTGGGTCCTTGAACATCCCGGATGTGAAGCACCCCCTCACGCATCTCAATGGCTTGAGGGTGTTTCATCACCACCGGTAGGTAGGGGTTGACGACCTTCTCGTAAAACTTGTCCTTGGAAGAGCTTGGTGGAGCCATAGCGATCTAGATCTGTCAGAAAAATAGCACGAAACAAGAACAGAGGAGATTTCTGCGATACGGTGGTCAAAACATCTGGGAGTATATATAAAGAATTGTTATCTTTCAACACAAGTATTCCAGAAGAAAAACGGAGTCGGGAAGGCTCACGAGGGGCCCACGAGGTACTAGGGCGCGCCTGGGTGGGTGGCGCGCCCTGGTGCCTCGTGGGCACCAGGTGGGTCCCCCCGGCTGTTTCTTATTTTTGTATTTTTTGAAATATTCCAAAACTGACAGAAAATATTTTTATGGAATTTTTGGAGTCGGTTTACTTACCGTATCACATACCTCTTCCTTTTCAGGGTTCCGGAGTGTTCTGGAAGGTCTCTCTTATGTATTCCTCCGGTGTAATTGTTTCAATAATATTAGTTTCAACATTAATGGGAGTACCTGAAATATAATGCTTAATTCTTTTCCCATTCACCACTCTCGGATGAGTGCCTTCGGAGTTGTTTATTTTGATGGCTCCGGAGCGATAAACTTCTTCGATGATATAAGGTCCTTCCCATTTAGAGAGAAGTTTTCCTGCAAAGAGCCTCAAACGAGAATTGTACAATAGAACTTGCTCACCTACTTTAAATTCCCATTTTTGAATTCTTCTATCATGACATATTTTAACTTTTTCTTTAAATAATTTGGCATTTTCATAAGCTTGGGTTCTCCATTCATCTAACGAGCTAATATGAAATAACCTCTTTTCACCGGCAAGTTTAAAATCATAATTAAGTTCTTTAATTGCCCAATATACTTTATGTTCTAACTCAAGAGGTAAATGACATGCTTTTCCATAAACCATTTTATAGGGAGACATACCCATAGGATTTTTATAAGCAGTTCTATAAGCCCATAATGCATCGTCAAGTTTCTTAGACCAATTCTTTCTAGATCTGTTGACGGTTTTCTGCAAAATTAATTTTATTTCCCTATTGCTCAATTCTACTTGACTGCTAGTCTGAGGGTGGTAGGGAGATGCAATTCTATGGTTGACATCATATTTAGCAAGCAATTTACGGAATGCACCATGAATAAAATGTGAACCACCATCAGTCATTAAATATCTAGGAACTCCGAACCTCGGGAAAATAACTTCTTTAAGCATTTTAATAGAAGTGTTATGATCAGCACTACTAGTTGGAATAGCTTCTACCCACTTAGTAACGTAATCAACAGCAACTAAAATATGTGTATACCTATTAGATGAAGGAAAAGGTCCCATATAATCAAATCCCCAAACATCAAATGGTTCAATAACAAGTGAATAATTCATAGGCATTTCCTGACGTCTACCAATATTACCAATTCTTTGACATTCATCACAAGATAAGACAAACTTACGAGCATCCTTGAAAAGAGTAGGCCAATAAAAAGCAGATTGTAATACCTTATGTGCAGTTCTGTCTCCCGCATGGTGTCCTCCGTAAGCTTCGGAATGACACTTCCGTAGGATTTGTTCCTGTTCATGCTCAGGAATTTAATGTCTAGCAATACCATCTACTCCTTCTTTATAAAGGTGTGGGTCATCCCAAATGTAATGTCTTAAATCATAGAAAAACTTTTTCTTTTGTTGGTATGTGAAACTAGGTGGTATAAATTTAGCAACAATATAATTAGCATAGTCTGCATACCAAGGAGTATTACGAGAAGCATTTATGACAGCTAATTGTTCATCAGGAAAATCATCATTAATAGGAAATGGGTCATCAAGAACATTTTCCATTCTAGACAAATTATCTGCTACGGGATTCTCAGCTCCCTTTCTATCAATAATATGTAAGTCAAATTCTTGTAGCAATAGAACCCACCTAATGAGTCTAGGTTTAGCATCTTTCTTTTCCATAAGATATTTAATTGCAGCATGATCAGTGTGAATAGTAACTTTGGAAACAATATAAGATCTGAATTTATCACATGCAAACACAACTGCTAAAAATTCTTTCTCAGTAGTAGCATAATTTCTTTGGGCACTGTCTAGAGTTTTACTAGCATAATGGATAACATTTAATTTCTTATCAACTCTCTGTCCTAGAACAACACCAATAGCATAATCACAAGCATCACACATAATTTCAAAAGGCAAGTTCCAATCAGGGGGTTGAACAATAGGTGCAGTGGTTAAGGCTTTCTTATGTGTTTCAAAGGCTTCTACACAATCATCATCAAAAACAAATGGAACATCCTTTTGCAAGAGATTGGTAAGAGGCCTAGAAATTTTAGAGAAGTCTTTAATAAACCTCCTATAGAAACCAGCATGACCAAGGAAACTTCTTATACCTTTAATATCTTTAGGACATGGCATTTTCTCAATAGCATCAACCTTAGCTTTATCAACTTCAATACCTCGTTCAGAGATTTTATGCCCCAAGACAATACCTTCATTCACCATAAAGTGGCACTTCTCCCAATTCAAGACAAGATTAGTTTCTTCACATCTCTGCAAAACTTGATCAAGGTTGCTTAAGCAATCATCAGAAGAAGTTTCATAAACGGAAAAATCATCCATGAAAACCTCAACAATCTTTTCACAAAAGTCAGAGAATATAGCAGTCATACATCTTTGAAAGGTAGCAGGTGCATTGCATAAACCAAAAGGCATACATCTATAAGCATAAGTTCGAAAAGGACAAGTAAAGGTGGTTTTCTCTTGATCTCCAGGTGATACAGGTATTTGAGAGAAAACAGAATAACCATCTAGAAAGCAAAAGTGTGTATGCTTAGACAATCTTTCTAACATTTGATCCATAAAAGGTAAGGGGTAATGATCTTTTCTAGTAGCTTTATTTAGTTTCCTAAAATCAATTACCATCCTATAACCAGTTACAATTCTTTATGGAATGAGTTCATTTTTATCATTAGGAACAATGGTAATACCTCCTTTCTTAGGGACACAATGAACGGGACTTACCCATCTACTATTAGCTACGGGATAGATTATACCTACTTTCAAAAGATTTAATATTTCAGTTCTTACCACCTCTTTCATCTTAGGATTTAATCGTCGTTGGTGGTCGACAATTGGTTTAGCATCAGGCTCCATATTAATTTTGTGCTGACATAGAGTGGGACTAATGCCCTTAAGATCAGCAGGAGTATATCCAATAGCAGCTCAGTGCTTCCTCAGAGTTTTGAGTAATCTCTTTTCTTCATGAGCTGAAAGGTTAGCACTAATAATAACAGGATATATCTTCTTTTCATCAAGATAAACATATTTCGTGTTTAAGGATAGGTGGTTGATCAAAGAACATCTTATCTATTTCATTTCTTTCATTCATATGCATATCATTTTCATGATCTAGCAAATATTGTTCTAACGGATCAGTAGGAGGTACGGCAATAGAAGCAAGACCAATAATTTCATCTTTGTTAGGCAATTCTTTATCATGAGGTTGTCTATGAAACTTGGAGATATTAAACTCATGAGACATACCACCAAAATCAACACTAACAATTTCTTTAGCGCAATCAATCTTAGCATTAACAGTGTTCAAGAAAGGTCTACCAAATATAATGGGACAAAAATCATCTTGTGGAGAACCAAGGACTAGAAAATCAGTAGGATATTTTATTTTCCCACACAAGACTTCAACATCTCTAACAATCCCAAGTGGTGTAATGGTATCTCTGTTTGCAAGCTTAATAGTAACATCAATGTCCTCTATTTCAACAGGTGCAATATCATTCATAATTTCTTGATATAAGGTAAACGGAATAGCACTCACACTAGCACCCAAGTCACATAAGCCATGATAACAATGATCTCCTATTTTAACAGAGACAACGGGCATGCCTACCACAGGTCTATTTTTATCTTTAGAATCTGGTGTAGCAATTCTAGAAGCTTCGTCACAGAAGTAAATAACATGCACATCTATATTATCGACCAAGAGATCTTTAACCATAGCAAAATTAGGTTCGACTTTAATTTGTTTAGAGGGTCTAGGTGCTCTAATATTACTTTTGTTAACCACAGTTGAAACTTTAGAATGTTCCTTGATCCTAACAGGAAAAGGTGGTTTCTCAATATAAGCAGTAGGCACAACTGGATCAACATGGTAAACAGTTGTTTCTTATTTAACACTAATGGATTCCTCAATCTTTTCTTTAACAGGGGGGTGATATTTAAACCACTTATCCTTAGGGAGGTCAACATGAGTAGCAAATGATTCACAAAAGGAAGCTACTATCTTAGAGTCAAGTCCATATTTAGTGCTAAACTTATGAAAAACATTGGTAGTCATAAAAGATTTAACACAATCGAACTCAAGTATTATACCTGACTCGTTACCTTTGTCAAGTTCCCAATCTTTAGAGTTGCATTTAATTCTTTCCAGAAGATCCCATCTGAATTCAATAGTTTTCTTCATAAAGGAACCAGTCGAAGAAGAATCAAGCATGGTGCGATTATCATTAGAAAGCCGAGCATAAAAATTCTCTAGGATATTTTTTCTTGAGAGCTCATGATTGGGGCATGTGTACATCATGTACTTAAGCCTCCCCCAAGCTTGAGTGATGCTTTCTCCTTCACGAGACCAAAAATTATATATATAATTCCGATCACGATGAACCAAATGCATAGGATAAAATTTCTGGTGGAATTCCAGCCTCAATCGGTTCCAGTCCCATGTATCGGTATCATCACATAGCCTATACCATATCGATGCCTTTCCCTACAAAGATAAAGGGAATACTTTCTTCTTGGCTTAATCTCCGGATAAACCTGCAAGCTTAAACAATCCACAAATTTCATCCACATATATCAAGTGCATATAAGGATGTACCGTTCCATCTCCTGCATAAGCATTAGCTAGCAGTTTTCTATCATACCCAGAGGAATCTCATAGTAAATATTTTCAGTAGGTGCAGTAGGTTGAGGAGCAACTATTGGTGCTTCCGGTCGAGGTGAAGATACCCCGAACAAACCGCTTAAAGGATTACTTTCCATAGTGACAAGTGACAATAAATTTCAGCATGTAATATAAATGTTTCCTTAGCAAATTCCACTCACCAAAGGTGCTTCACTCCCTGGCAACGGCGCCAGAAAAGAGTCTTGATGGCCCACAAGTATAGGGGATCAATCGTAGTCCTTTCGATAAGTAAGAGTGTCAAACCCAACGAGGAGCAGAAGGAAATGACAAGCGGTTTTCAGCAAGGTACTTTCTGCAAGCACTGAAATTATCGGTAACGAGTAGTTTGATAGCAAGGTAATTTGTAACAAGTGACAAGTAGCAATAGTAAAAAAGAGTGCAGCAAGGTGGCCCAATCCTTTTTATAGCAAAGGACAAGCCGGAACAATCTCTTATAGTAAGGAAAGCGTTCTCGAGGACACATGGGAATTTCATCTAGTCACTTTCATCATGTTGGTTTGATTCGCGTTCGCTACTTTGATAATTTGATATGTGGGTGGACCGGTGCTTGGGTGCTGTTCTTACTTGAACAAGCCTCCCACTTATGATTACCCCCTCTCGCAAGCATCCGCAACTATGAAACAAGAATTAAGATGACTCTAACCATAGCATTAAACATATGGATCCAAATCAGCCCCTTACGGAATAGCGCATAAACTAGGGTTTAAGCTTCTGTCACTCTAGCAACCCATCATCTAATTACAACTCCACAATGCATTCCCTTAGGCCCAAAGATCGTGAAGTGTCATGTAGTCAACGTTCACATAACACCACTAAGGGAATCAACAACATACATATCATCAAAATATCGAACAAATACCAAATTCACATGATTACTTATGACAAGACTTCTCCCATATCCTCAAGAACAAAAGTAACTACTCACAAATCATGTTCATGTTCATGATCAGAGGGGTGTCAAATAGCATATTGGATCTGAACATATATCTTCCACCAAGTAAACCAACAAGCATCAACTACAAGATGTAATCAACACTACTAGCAACCCACAGGTACCAATCTGAGGTTTTGAGACAAAGATTGAATACAAGAGATGAACTAGGGTTTGAGATGAGATGGTGCTGGTGAGTATGTTGATGAAGATTGGTCCTCCCACGATGAGAGGATCGTTGGTGATGTCGATGGCGACGATTTCCCCCTCCCGGAGGGAAGTATCCCCAGCAGAATCGCTCCGCCGGAGGGCAAAATAGCTCCTGCGCATGTTCCGCTTCGAGATGGCGGCACACTGTCCCAAAAGTCTTATCCTTATTTTTTCTAGGGAAAATGGGCTTATATACCAGAAAATGGGAGCTAGAGGCTGGCCAGGGGCCCCACGGGGTACCAGGGCCTGGTGCCTCGTGGGCACCTGGGTGGCCCCCTCTGGTACTTCTTGATTCCAATATTTTTTATATATTCCAAAATAATTCTCTGTGAAATTTCAGCTCATTTGGAGATGTGCAGAATAGGTATCTCTGACATAGCTTTTTCAGGTCCAGAATTCCAGCTGTCGGCATTCTCCCTCCTTGTGTAAATCTTGCATATTAAGAAAGAAAAGACAATAGAATTGCTCCACAAAGTGTTATATTGATCAAAAACATTATAAATAACAGTAGCAAATCATGATGCAAAATGGACGTATCAGGGAGGAATCCTTTTTTTGCGTAATAAGGAGGCACTTGCTTGCGTGCGGCCGTGGACCATGTGGGTCCCTACTATCAGCCTCTCCACGTACATCCCTCTTCCTATGGTTGTCATTTGTTGAGCATGTTGACCATGCCACGCCGAGAGCACCAACGTGGTGGATGCCGGCGAGGCCTAGGAAGGGAACGAGCTAGAGCTA
Organism: Elymus sibiricus; assembly: GCA_039707655.1. NCBI lineage: Eukaryota > Viridiplantae > Streptophyta > Magnoliopsida > Poales > Poaceae > Elymus > Elymus sibiricus. The sequence goes on from CM077672.1 coordinate 187,939,901, forward strand.
GGGAAGCCACGGCAGTGGATGCCCACGCTGAGGGGAGTACGAGGGTCGTCAAGTTCGGCTGTGGTGTGAGGCCTGTGTCACCGGAGAATAAAAGGAGGTGTGGGTGAGTAGAGGGATGTCTGGGCCAGCGGTGGGAGTAGGAGGGGGCGGTGAGGCCAGCACAGTAGCACAGCCGGGCACGGGAGGCGGGAGCAGGCGGTCCTGCCAGTGCTAGATTGGGCGGCTGGAGCAAGGAGATCAGAGATTGAAGAAGCACGACGGCCATTGGATTGACATACAACGGTCACTTCTGCTAGAATCATTTGTTGACTAATATAGAAAATTGTTGCATACGCGTCAACTTAATAGGCCCACAAGCCAATCTCCCAATCTGTGGCGGACAACATACAACCCATTTGCTATTTTTTTAATAATTTATAGCTCATTTCCAAATTCTTGTGCAATTTATTGCAGTCCATTTTCTTTTTGTTAGCCAGGACCAGGGTTAAAAAACTAAACGAGATTTCACATATTTTGGTGGGGTCCAAACTATTTTTACTCCCGAAATGTCGAGCCAGATTTAAAGTCATTTCAAAATATATTTAAATTAGGTTAAAACCCAATGAAATTAGAAATCTGAAAGTGTGAAAAAATTCAGAAATTTGAAAGTAGAGTAATTGCCAATTTTTTGTGTGGTTTATATATTTACTGCCCTTTTTGTATTACTTTTAAGATTTGCAGCCGTCTTGAAAGAGTTGCAGCCCAGCAGGGCGGAAAAAAATAAGTTGGCCTGGGTTAGGTTGGCCTAGATAGGGTATTCTTTAGAAAAAAGAAAACTGGGCTAGCCATATTTACAAAGAAAAAAAATAGTTGGGCTGGTAATATGGTAAACGTAAAATAGAAGCCTGAGCTAGACGGGCCACAACCCAGTTGATACCCTGCTCCATCTCGACAATAACAAAAAAAAACTGTTCGAGGTGCTAGGTCCCAGGTGTCAGCCGCTCTTGTGCAGTTCTCTTGTCTATTGACTATACGCTGACAATGTCGTGGGTCCCAGGTGCCAGCAAACCGCTAGGAGGAAGCATTTTCTTTTTTGCTTGTAACAATGAGGAACTTGCTTGCGTACGGCCATGGACATGGTGTGTCCCTACTGTCATCCTCTCCACGTATAGTCCTCTCCCGATTCCTCTCGTTTGTTGACCATGTCGACACGCGAGACGGCGGTGCCGTGGCGAGCGCACCAAGGCGCGCGGAGGACGACGGCGAGGCCTTGGATGGGAACAAATAGGAGCCGGGGAAGATGCAGCAGTGAAGTCATGGGCAAAGGGGAGTATGAGGGTTGACTGGTTCGGGTGCGGGGTAGGGCTGATGTCGCCGTTAACAATTTAGGAGACGGTGGGGCGGCGATGCGTGCACTGAGGCGCAGCCAGCCGCGGGAGGCGGGAGCAGGCGGCCCTGCCGGCGCTGGTTTGGTTTTGACAGCTGGAGGAAGAAGACACTAAAGAAACATGACAAACTGTACAAGCAGTAGGAGTACTTAACAACCTTAACTAAAAGCAGTAGGAGCACTTAACAACCAAAGCTGAAAGCAGTATGAGTACTTATACAGGTTCAACCGTACAAGGCACGCCTCGAACAGTGCTACTTTCCCTATAGTTAACGAAGGGTGAGGCCACCAAGCCCCAGGACAAGGCCCAGGTGCCACCCCGTGCATCCATAACTTTCTGAAAGCGGCTTCATCTCGCAATGTGGTCAATAAACAGGATATTCGCTTCAGAGCCATGGAAAAGCATGAACATAACCTTCTGTCCTATTCTCCAAGATCGACGGGCCCTCATGATTTGAGACCACCCATTAATAAGTAACTTTTCACCTCTAAGGGAAATGGAGTAGGTCGACATAAACATCATGTTATGACCAAGCACAAGTCTGACTCGACCATGGTAAGGCATCTGTATAGGAATAATAAAACCGAGCAGTTTCTATTTCAAGAAGAACATAGCTGTAAAACTGTGTATAAGCAAGAGTTTATGAATAACATATATAACATAAAACAGCTCGTACCATCAGTTTCTTGACACAGTTGGACCTGTTCAACGTGTGCACCAGTGGCACACATATCCCACATGGCTTTCCACCATTGAAATGCCACACAAGGTCCTCAAGATGATCAATAAAGTGTAGGAAATGGTGGATGTCGTCCCAGTCAACTTCAGTGCCATCAGTAACCGTCGAGTTCTTATCAAGTAACAGACAAGTAGTGTCCTGCACTTTGTAATAACCTATGTGTGTCACCAATTATAAGAAATATTAGTTAGAAGTAGCATCATTGTGAGAGAAGGGAATCACAAATTGTTGCTACTTCTAAAGTCAAACTGTAATTAGTTAGACAAAATAGGTGGATTATAAAGTAATAGAGGCAATGTGCAAGAACCAGATACAAAACTAACATGGATGAACTACTGGAAAGACGTCGGGGTGGAAGGTCACATGGATGATAAGACCAGGTTTTGCTATTTCCATCAATATTCGTGTGCCAACTTTCAGTCCCTAACACTTGACAAAGTTTATCCAAGTTTGGCCATAAAAAAGGAGCGATGTTCTTGGTTAATGAACCCAACTGTGAACTTTTATCCATGGCATGTATCAAATGTGACCATTATACTGGTGTATTCAGTTATGGCAAGGCCAACCTTCTTGAGTACATGTGTTCTGGCAAAGCAAGGGATGCACTACATGAAAAATAATATGAGAACACAATTTATTCGCTATCCAAATCTGGAAATAATTTCCTCTTTCACGTCAGTGTTGAGCATGGTACTAGTACCTTTTATCCAAATATTGCAATCCAAATTTCCAAATTAGTCGACAGCTTGTTCAAAACCCCCAACCCTCCCGGATAGAAAAGAGGATTCTAGGAACATATCGTGCACTTTTTGAAATCCTGTGTTAGGATGAGAAGGACAAGTCTGGCGTCTCACCAAGGGCACAGAAACCTGTAGGGACCTCTGTAACAGCCCAAGACTGAGACCTCCACTATTTTGGTGATATGTTCATGCTTGCTTGTGAAGTGTGTTTTATTTTGTTTTGCATCATGCATCATATCCATCATTGCTTGTTATTGCATAAGTATTTTTGTTATGTTGTGATCTTATGTGGAGCACCTTCCCCTTATGTTCATCTTTCTTGCATCTTGCTCTTTCCAACACAATCCTTCATCAAGTTCAAAACCCCATCATTAGCTTCTTCCTTTCATTCACCCATTTATTGCAAGTGACATTTTCCTGTCCCAGAAAAATATGTTCACTATATTCCTAAAACTCCTAAACCATGCCAAGATCCTCTCTTCCAAATTTTAGACCATTGGGAATCATTTTGGTCAGATTTAAAATTCATGCAAGTTTGAATTAAATTCAAACTTGTCTAAATTTTCTATCTTTAAAATTACCAAACCCAATTTTATTAAATTGGGCATAATTCCAGGTTTCTAGATATATTTTTGTCTCTCCCAAATTCCCCTCCTAACTCCCTGTGCATTTTTCATTTTGGTTCTGTTTTATTTAAATGGAAAAGGAGATGCCATGGGAGAGAGAGAGAGAGACCCAGCGCAGCCCAATCCAGTGCAGGCCGGCCCAACCACGCAGCCCACCCGATCCCTATAACCCTAGCGATCGAGAGGAGCTCCATCTCTCCTTCCTGTCAATCTCCTCCACCTCGCACCGCCATACACACGAGCACGCACACCCAGCGCAGGAGGCGCTCGTACCTCGCTCCACCGGCCGTCTCAACGGTGCCCACCGTCCGACCCCGCACCGCAGGAGAATCGCCGGAGTCCCCGTCTCCTTCGGCCGCTGCCACCGCGGCCCTCGTCCTCCTTCCCATGCGCCTGCACCGGTTAGGGCTTCCCCGAGCCGCACTGCCGCCTGCCAACACCGTTCCTCGCCTTGCCTCGCCCCGGAGCAGCCTCGCCGTCGTCATCGCGTCAAGCCGCCGCCATCTCCTTTGTTGCTGCCGCACGAAGCAGGCGACTGCGCCTCTGCGCGTGGGCCAGCCGGCCGTGCCAGACCCAGCCGCACCGCGCCTCCCCAGCCTGCCCCTGCTCGCCACCTCGACCTCCTGCCTCCTTTGTGTCCAAGCTGCTCCGCCCTGCTTCGCCTCGCGCCCGACGCACCGCTGCTCGAGACCGCACGAACAAGAGACCGGCGAGCCCCGTGGCCGATTTGCACCTCCCGTGCACGCAGCTGCTCGGGCAGATCACCTCGGTGCCTCCAACCGCCGGCGCTGATCTATTCTGCCATCCGCGGCTCTGCTCTGTCTCAGGAGCTTATCTGCACGCCTTCACGATGCATGACCACCGACCCTTCGTTGACCGCCAAGACCACCTTGTGCTGCTTCGTTTTGGTTCATACCAAGTTCCGCAAGACCCGGAGCCTCACTGCACATGGTTATCGCCAAGACCCTCAAGACCACAAGTACCCCCTTCGGTTCGTCAAGGTCGCCAAGTCCAAGACCAATAAGTACCCCTACCGTCGACCTCGGAGGGCTCGGAACCGCCAAGCACCTCTTCGACACATGTACCACTACCGCCACCAGAACCCCTACCGCACCGGAACGCCAGGTGCCCAGCGACCCTAGGATTCGCCAAGTTCATCTTCGAAAACGAGTACTACTACTTCCCCTACATCGCATAGAACAGAAACCACCCTGAAACGCACGCTTCGAAGGTATAACCGCCGAGACGACCGCCGGACGACGAATGCATGTGTGATGTATGAGATGCCTGTTTTTGCACCATGCCCGTTATTTCGTGCACGTTCCTCATTTGCCTTGCCACCAACCCGTGGGAACCCAGTAACTGGGATCACTCCCCATTGATCTTGCATATTCCGCACATCCCACATTTGTTCCTTTGCACCGGTATCTCAATGAGTTGCCGGAACCGGAATGTTGCCGTGGCACCATTTCCGTTTTCGCCGCCGTGGCACCCCATTTCTTTCCGCCATGGCGACAAATGCTCCATATCATACTTGATGCCAACATCTTCATAAAATTGCATACAACTTGAATATGTCATTCTCATGCATGTTAAAAACATTTAAATTGTTGTTTGCAAAAATTGCTAAATGCCATGATAAAATGATTTATTTCATAACTAAATAACTGTAGCTCCGAATTAAATAAACTTTATATGTAAATGTGGTAGAAAAATGTGTAGATTAACATGGTGGCATTATTATTCCTATTTAACAACATTAAAATGGTGTTTAGTTCAGAACAGTACCAAACTCAAAATTTACATATGGGGATCTTCCGGAATTGTTTTGTGTTGTTTCCAGCCTCATTTAAATTGCCTAGATAGGTAGATTAATTATGCTTCTTCTCTTGCCATGTTTAACGACATTAAATATTGATGAGTAGCATAAACGGGATTGAACTAAATAATTGTTGTGGAGTTTCGTCAATATGCAACTCGTTGCATATTGAGCTTTGCTTAATGTGTAGTATTTGGTTGTTGCATCTTGCCATGCCATGCCTCATTAAACCGGACATGCATCATACTTGATTGTGCATTATGCCATGATTATGTTTGTGTGTTTATTCTGTTGTTTGCTTCTTTCCGGTTGCGCTTCTTCTCGATAGTTCCGGTTACGTTGCGAAGTGTGAGGATTCGTTCGACTACGCTTGTTCGACTACTTCATGGATTCGGTCTTCTTCCTAGCGGGATTTCAGGCAAGATAATCATGACCTTGGATATCTTTACTATCTTTGCTTGGTAGTTGTCTCATTGCTATCGCTATGTCGCGCTTCCTACCACATATATGTCAGCCTCCCATATGCCATGATACAGCCTCTAACCACCCTTACCCAGCAAACCGTTGTTTGGCTATGTTACCGCTTTGCTCAGCCCCTTTCTTATAGCGTTGCTAGTTGCAGGTGCAGTTGCAGGTTGTTCCATGTTGGGACATGGATATCTTGGGATATCACAATATCTATTATTTAATTAATGCATCTATATACTTGGTTTTGGGTGGAAGGCTCGGCCTTTTGCCTGGTGTTTTGTTCCACTCATGCCGCCCTAGTTTCTGTAATGCCGGTGTTATGATCCTTGATTAGCGTTCCTAACATGCTCAGGGGTATGGGACCCTCTTGACAGTTCGCTTTGAATAACCGCTTCCAGCAAGGCCCAACATTGGTTTTAACATTTGCCAACATAATAATACTGAATCAAATAATTAATATGCATAGGGAGTTAGCACTACCTGAGGATTCTTAATTCAACATAATACAGGTGGACCAGTGCCGATGGTGTTGGTCCAAAACGGGCAGACTACGGGGCCACCACGGGGAAACTCGAGACATTGGTTTTACTCGTAGGCTTTCCCATCTGGTCGTGGCTTGAGATGAGATACGCGTGGCTACTATCAGGGTGTCGGCACGCTGGGAGGTCTTGCTGGACTTGCGTTACCATTATCGAAATGTCTTGTGCACCGGGATTCCGAGGATACTTCGGGCTGACTCGAGGTTGATCGGGTTTTCTTGAGGTTGAGGTCTTTCCACCGCAGCTTGTGTTGGTTTGTGATGGACCAGGTTGGAACACCCCTGCAGGGTTAAATCTTACGCGAAGCCGTGCCCGCGGTTATGTGGCGACTTGGATATTTATAACATCCGGTTGTAGAGAACTTGACACTAATTCTAATTAAAATACACCAACCGCGTGCGTTACCGTGATCGTCTCTTCTTGTGAGGTTGGAACCAAGAAGTGAACATGGTGGGGTTATGTTTGACTCGTAAGTAGGTGTTCAGGATCACTTCTTGATCATTATTATTTTGCGACCGTTATGCGTAGTTTACTCTTCTTATTCTTGTACTCGTAAGTTAGCCACCATATAATGCTTAGTGCTTGCTGCAACCTCACCACCTTACCCTTCCATACCCATTAAGCTTTGATTGTCTTGCTACCCATGGTTATGGGATTTCTGAGTCCTCGTGGCTCCCAGATTACTACAATAACAGATGCAGGTGCAGGTAATGCGATGATTTGACGTGAGAGCGATGCACGTCTGCTTTTGGAGTTCATCTTCTTCGTCGATCTTGGGATAGGTTCCTAGTCGGCAGCCTGGGCTAGCAGGGTGGATGTCGTTCATGTTTTTCATTTGTTTTCATCCGTAGTCGGATTCTGCTCTTCTGTTTGGTGTTTGCTATGTATTGATGTATTCATGTGAGGATTGTATGTATTTGTATGTATCCCCATCTATTATGTACATGGTACGATGTAATGATATCCACCTTGCAAGCGTCTTCAATATGCGCTTCTACTCTTGGTGGGACCTCCGAGTTCCTTGAGAATAGGATCGCATATTGGGCATGACAACCTCGCACTTTGGGCACTACAAATGAAACACACTAGATTCAGTACGAAGAAAAACGCATCAACGGTAGCGGCTGTCATCCTAGGATTACCGGCGTTAATGGGACTAGGATTTATCAGGGATGGATGAAGAATTCGTAGCTAGTTCTCCATGAGAAAACCCTAAGCAATTGCCGAGAGGTGGTTTTCTCTGAACAAGCAGACGAGGGAGAAGGGGATTCAGGCCGAGTGAAATATTGCTGCTTCGTCCATCCAGCTTACTGCTACTGCTGGAAAGGTGGGGTTTTGTGATTTGATGGCTCATTGGGCATTACTGCGGCGCTACGATCGGGGTAGTCTACCGTGTAGTTGTGCACTCTAATTTGGTGCATGGCACGTGGACCTGGTTGCTGGATGTCCTTCATATCAGCGAAATGAAGTAGAAAGGCAGGAGTAACTAGTTACACATAAATATATTTTTGTTAGAGAGATACTCCCTTTGTAAAGAAATATAAAAATCTTTTATATCACAACTTTACACATAAGAAAAATCAAGGGGAATATATATACATAAATATGGGGTTCAGATGAGAATAAAATACTCAGATAGGCTGATGGCTCTTGACTTTGGGCCACATGCCAGTGGGCCTGCATGTTTGGGGGCCCATGTGTTCTAATTCAGCGCATTTCATCCGATAAATATTGCATGCGATAGGGACGGCGCTGGTTTTAGATGCTATCGCAAGGCGAAGACAGAAAATTAAATAAATCACGGCAGCTGTTAGACTTAAATCGAACAACAGTTCCTAACCAGCAATCAGAGTTGCAATTCTTTCACGATGTCCTACGTGATATATAGTAGTACTAATTATACGCACATGACACTTGTTTCATCATGCCATATTACATCAAAAGCTCTCGGAGGATAGATCTGTTCGGCAGTTGCATGCTGCTACTGAAGAATTTCAAAGTTGACTAGGACCAGCTCTCCTTGCAGAGAAACTTTGATTCTAACATCATCCCCAACCACAAGATTTGATCGAGTTTTGAACCTTGACCATCCTTTAGCATCAAGCATCATGCGACCATCCTTTCTACTTACGGTATATTGCGCAGGTTCATTCACACCAAGGCCGCGCATGGTAAGAGAAACTTGGCCACAGTCGCCCGGATTATTGAACGATTCCCTCATTGATCTAGGAATTTTCTGTTTGCAAACAAGAAGACATACACAAACAGTTAGATCAACACAGTGAATCATGTTAAACAATATGGAAAGAAAAAAGAACGAATCACTTGGGCTGCCAATGCTTACAAAGAAGGTGGTGATGTCGGTTTTTGTAAGGACTTTGGTATATGAAGTGCAAACTGCAGCCCAGTCTATTGCCGGTGCAAGTGCTGGTTCCATTACCGCTGCACAGGCCAGAGCACATGCAAGTGCAAGTTCAAGTGTTGGTGCAGGTGCCGAAACCGTTGCTGGTGCCCGTGGAGGTGCGACTGGTAGTGCCGCTGCTGCTGCCGGAGATGGTGCTCCTTTTGGAGCTGGTGTGGTTGTCGGAGCAGGTGCTGGTGTTGGTGCCTGATCCTCTGGTAGTTCACCCTGATCTGCTGACGTGGTCGGTGCCCAATCCTTTGGTGGATCAGATTGAGCTGCTGCCACTATCAGTGCTAGAGCCAGTGTCGGAGCAGGTGCCGGTGCTCAATCCGATGCTAGAGGTGGTACCGATGTGCAAGACTGCAGCGCTCCTCTCTGGTCCGCTGGGATTTCAGACTTCAGCTTTGTAACTGTGCTACGCATCCTTCTTAAGCGACAGTGCACGTGAGCAATTCGAACTTCCTTTGGCTCCATGACCCGGATCGAGTCTTTTTCTTTCCTTCTTTTAAAGGCGAGAAGGACTAATTCTGGCGTGTTTGTTAAAGTAAACTGCAGTTGATCAGAGGGCTTCAGATTGTACTGAGACGACAGACGGATCCAATTGTGTCCAGTAGTATAAGTGATGGATAGTGCCTTTGTTATTGACACATCATAAGAAGTGAAACCTGCTAAAATTACCATCATAGAGTAAACCAAACGGTTTATTCTGTAACGAATGTGACATGGCAAAACCTGCATCGTAAAATTGCAGCAAAAGTAAGAAAACATGAAAGTTAATCAATGAGATTTACTTTATGTGACACGACTAAATCCTTACCAGGAAATCACTATCTTCAAGTTCTAAACTGAAGGTTGTTCGTCCAACTACGGGTGGCATGTAGGGCCCCTCCTTACTCCCACAAGCAGGACGGTCCAAAGGTCGTGACAACTCGTATGGAGCGAACATCCGAGGGAATGGAAATCCTGGTGGGTGTGATAAACCCTGCAATGCATATATATATTTATATATTGGAGTGTAACCATAACTGATATATACTCCCGACATCTAGAAAAATAAGATGATCTGGATATTTCAAAATATGCGGACTGAATTGAGTGGACAAACACACCAAAACGTGTCTAACTCTATATACATTTGATTCACAAAAAATGTAAACATCTTATGTCCATGAACAGAGGGAGTACTGTACTGGGATGAGAAAATAGAGATATCAGACAACCGAAATTGGCATTATAGGTTCACCATTTCTAAAACATTAACATACAGTGTTCTCAAGATTCACCACAAAACAAAAGCGGCAGTACTAACCCATACAGGGTTCACACACACATATCAAGTACTGAACAATATTACTTACTACAGACAAGCAAAGGTGCACTAATTAAACTCTACATACTATTTCTTTCCATCGACCTATGGGATGTGCCCCACAAAATTGACCAGGCCATGGACATCGTGAGAGATGTCTACTGGCACCTTCAGCATCTCGTCAACCTTGGAGAACCTAACAGAGTGGTCTTTCCACTCATAAACATGACGATGAAGACAATCCGCATCAGATTTGTTGGGAAGCTTTACAAGAACCACACCCTTCATAATCGAAGACACAACTACGAAATTGTTGTGGAGAAGTACACCCTCGAGAACATGCCTGACAACAATGCTACAGGAAAACACTTATTCACGACATGTGGCTACAATGACAAGGCAACTAGATAGTTTAGTAGTGCACATCCTTAGGTCTTCCACTTCACATGACATGACTTTGAGAACTTCATCTCCACGGCGGACCTGATTCTAATTCAAAAAAAGCCAATATTTTATTACGACCTCCGTTCAAAAATATAAGATGATTTTCGATATTTTACTACATATAAGACTACATATACACACAGAAATGAGTGAACAAAGACACTAAAACATGTCTACATCAGATACACAAAAAAGTTAGAACATCTTATATTTGTGAACAGAGGGATTACTTACACTATCCATAACACAAGTCACTAAGGCTACTATATTCTCTTCCAAGGCATGAGAGCTAAAATCTTGCATTTCCAACAGCTAGCATTAATGTTCATAAAGTAGTTGAAAGTAATCTATAAGAAATCAGTGTTATGTGCAAACATCATATGCATGTCAACCTCTCGCATGTTTTGGTCAAAAGAGCCATTTAGAACCGTCATTTGGCACACAAAAATCACATGCAAGATCGCCCAGAAAGTTATACTACTAGTACTACGTGTACATTACACAAACCTGGCATATTAGCAAGCACTTTGCAAGTTAGATCAAAAAACACGATCAAGATCGCCAAAAAGATCATGAAGAAGAGATATTATATGGGCCGGGTTAACGAGGGATCCTAGAGAGGGGGCCTTGGCCATTGCGATGGCCTTGAGCTTGTATGTGGTTGTCTTGGCGGGGTGCTTGCGCTTCTTTGATATCTGATCCCCGGTGGTTTTGGCCAGAGCCATAGACATCACTTTGGCCAGTGCTCCACGGTCCATCAAGAAACTATCAAATAGAAATAAAAGGAAAGAAAACCATAATCACAAACCCAAAAGAAGAACAGAGAGGGAGTTAGGATCGATCGCGGGGCTGCAAAAGATGACGGGGCCATGGCCAGAAGCAACACCATTGATGCGCTCACCTTTCCTTCTTTGGGAGAGAAGAACAATTGTCACAGCCCTAGATTAATGTTTGTAATTAGTTGCATCAGTGAGCATAATGCATCATATTTAAATTCAAGAAATTTGAATTGAGGGAATTTTAAAAGCCTCAAAATTTAAACAAAGGGAAAAAACTTGAAAATGCATTCATTGTTTCCAAAATGCCTTTCAAATGGTTCTGAGAATTTTGGCAAGAGATATATTACAAACCAAAATTTATGAACATTTTTAAGGATTATTTTGGGCTTTGAATTTAAATCAATATTTATTTTAATTGGGTTTATGTTCATATTAAATAGAATATGAATCCAATAATTCTGAAATTTATTAGATGGTTCTGGACAAGTCCCCTCAGTCCATTTATATTTTTTTAGAAGGTTTAAAAATGATTTGATGTTTGTATCAAATCAAAACAGATTCAAACAAAAGAATAATTGTAAATAAAAGAGAAAGTAGGAGAGTAACTTACCTGGCAGAGGTCAGCCGAAGGCCGGCCCAGCCCAGCACCCCCACCGTCGTCAACCCCTGCCAGTAGGCAGGAGGGCGCGTGCCCGACGCGCGCGCGTGCTCTGCACGTCATGCGAGCTGCCTGCCTCCCCTCGCCAGCGCGACAACGCGGACGAACTCCCCACTGCCGTCTGTATCCGTCTGACCCTCGCCACAATCCCGCTCGTTCCCCTCCTCTCTCTGGTCGCCATGGCCGACGCACGCACGAGCTCGCCGCTGCCATAGCCGTGCCCACAGCCACCCTCGAGCCTCTCCGACGTGCCCACGAGACTCACCGCATCGCCTTCGGCGTCTCCATAGAGTCACACATCGCCGGACATCCCTGAACGCCCTCACGAAACTCGTCTTCAACCCCCGACCACCGGAGATCGCTGTCGTTGCCCCGCTCGCTTCGACCCTTCTTCAAGCCCGTTGAGCATCGCCCCGACCTCGCTATGAGGTCCTACCTCGAACCCCCTCTTCCCCGCGTCTATTGCTTGCCAAAGCCGCCGTTTCACCAGAGCTGAAACCTCACCACCGCCGGCCATGTCGCCGCCGTCATCCTAGCCACCGGAGCTTGCGTCTGAGCGCGTTTTCGTGCTCAGAGCATCTCCAGGAACCCATAGCACCCACGGGTTTGCCCTGCCATGCACCGTAGCCTCGTCCCCGAGGTCGGCTGAACTCCGGCCGCCGCAGCCGTTGTCACCGCAGTCGTTCTAGGCCACTTTCGGTGAAACCAATGTGACCAGACAACGCGAATGGGTTCCCTCGTCCCGTAGATGGCCTCTGCCATCAATTTGGTCGCCGGAGGTGTTTTTCCGAAGCCCTCCGCCGCCTCAGGCCTCGCCGGCGGCTAGACACCAGTGGGTTTGACCCATTGATCAGAGATTTGACTCCCCTGGAGTCAATGCCAGGTAGGGCCAGCCCCTATTAACAGTTTGGATTAGTTCAAACTAAACCTTAATTAGCATCGTGACACTGACATATGGGTCGCATGCGTCAGGTTTGACCCTAGCCGACTCAGTTGACCACTGACGTCACCTAGACGTCATGCTGACGCAGTAAAGCATTTTCTGGATTTAGTTTAATTTAAATAGCCAGGAAATTCCAGAAAATACTCAAAACTTCTAAAATTCATAGAAAATCAACCATAAGTCCAAATGAAATAAATTATATATCAAAAATTGTCAGAAATATATGAAGAATCTGTTTGTGCCATGTTCATGCATGTTTGAGCAAGTTAACATCACCAACTAGGACAATTCATGATTATGGAATATATGGTAATTAGTTTTGGAGTTGGAATTTGCTATATGTTTGAATTCTACTTCAATTAATATGACTAACTATTGCATTAGGTCAATTTAGTACCTTAACTTGTCATGTCATCCATTTGGTTGTGCATTGCATTGAATGTGTCTCCTTTTCCTGATTGCTGGTGTTGTTCCTTCTCGGTAGAAGACGGTTCCGACACAGTGATCGTTGACACCGGTGAAGAGCTATACTATCTTCAGAAGTGCCAGGCAAGCAAACCCCCCTTGTTCATCTCGATAGAATCCCACTCCCTCGTTCCTGCTCTCGGTTATTGCATTAGGACAACAACGATTCAACTATTACATGTTGCGGTAGTTGAACCCATTCCTCTGCATGACCTATCTTTGCCACAGTAAATAGTTAAAACCCACTAGCATGAGTAGGACTTGCTTGAGCCATGATGTGACTACTCATCCATGCTTGCTTGTTATGCCTGCTATTGCTTAGAGTTGTGTCAGGTCTGATTCATCAGGGAATGAATTGGAATGTTGTGATCATGTTCTGATGTTGAGAGCTAAGTGTGTGGACACGATTTGGTAAAGGTAGCGATGAGAGGCCATGTAGGAGTACATGGTGGGTTGTCTCATTGAGACTGTCCTTAAGAACTGAGTTATGTGTATGTTATCCAAGAACAGCTACTACCACACATTGGGATCCTTAATTGACTCTCTCGACTTATTAATCGCCTCGATCTCTGTACATGAGTTGCAACTAGTTTCTGGTGTTTGTAGGTCGTGCTAGTAGTCTACCAAGTGGCACCTGGTATAGGTGGGCTTGGGACAGACTAGGCACCGTGGCCCGGTGTACCACGTTGCACCTGGATGGTGGACTTGGGAACCCTGCACACATCATTTGGGGCCGTGATGGAAACTTCGGCCGGACTTCCGTTACGGGTCAGTTCTCAGATAGGCAATAAACCTGGACTAGAGTCTTGCGTGGTTAGTCAGGTTGTGGCCGACACCCTCGCCAGGTGTTCGCTTGAAGGTTGCCGAGATACATGACATGTATATGGTGGTAAGTGGTGAGAGCGTGTGTGAAGAAGTACAACCCTGCAGGGTTATATGATCTATTCGAATAGCCGCGTCCTCGGATATGGACTACTTGGAGACTTATATGGTTCATAGATAACTTGAAGTGGATATTCTAAAATGCGCAAGATAAGTGTGAGTGCTATGGATGGCCTTCTGGTAGGGAGACGGGAGAGAATTCATAGTGGTGTATTGTTATGGTGAATATGTGGACTCGTGTGTGCTTTCTCACCTCGAAGAATTACTGGTAGTCGTAGTACAGGATAGCCACTGAGTCAAAGCTGGCTTGCTGCAGTTAAACTCCACCACCCCCTTTGTTGATGCTGATGCATATGTAGTTAGTTCTGATGTAAGTCTTGCTGAGTACATTTGTACTCATGTTTGCTTAATTTATGTTTTTGCAGCAGAGACTTCAGTCTCACTAGTAGTTCCGCGTGGGCTTCGACGGTTAGCTTGGGAATCCCAGACAGAGGTCTAGTTCCTATGGAGGGTCTTGTAGATAGACATGCTTTTTAGCCTTCTTTCTTTTCAGCTGTCTGTACCCAGACAGGTTTATGCTTCCGCTTGTTGCTTGTATGACTTTGTATGCTGGATCATGAGACCCATGTTTGTAATATCATGTTATGTATGGCTCTTCGGAGCCTCTTAAATAAATACTTGAGTCATAGAGTTATGTTGTGATGCATGTTGTACCAACACATACTTGCATGTTGTGCGTACGTATGATGTGTATTGCTATGTGTTGGGTCACGACAACAATGGCAGAAGCGAGTTGGGGTTTTCTTGAAGAAATGAGGAACAAGATGAGGGAGAAGCGAATTGCGGTTTTCTTCAAGAGAGGAAGACGAGGGAGAAGAGTGAAATGATGGTTGCTTCATCCGTCCAACTTACTGCTGGAAAGGTGGGGTTTTGTGATTTGACAGCTCATTGGGCATTACTGCGATGCTACGACCGGCGTAGTCTACCGTGCAATTGTGCACTCTAGTACGGCGTAATTTGGTGCATGGCAAGTGGAGCCCAATGCTGGCTGTCCCACACGTCGGCGAAAGTGAGTAGGAAGGTTCCCGACGACCATGGAGGAGGATCCGCGCGGTAGAGCGTCTCCACTATTTCTTAAAAATATATTTTTTGACTAGAGCAAGTGTTTCCACTCTTACGACGGAGGAGTGCGAAACTCGACAACCATTGAACTTACACTACTAGTACCCCTACTACTAGGCATGTGCATTGGTTCATACGACAGTATTATCTTGTTGTCAGTGTAGTAAGATATGAAGATAAAAAATGATGTCTAGTTAACTGATTATACCCACCTGGAGAAAAGTAACTGATTATAAATAAATCTGTGGTGAGGGATATTGTTATGAGTGTTTCAACATATTTTTGGTTTATACCGCGGCTAGTATTTGTGAATATGGTCCTGGGTGCGTCCCCAACGTGTACGTGCCTCCCATCCCGTGCTACCTCGGCATACAGGTGACGTGTGGTGTATTATTTTTAGTAGACAAGGCAACTAGAGAAGTAGAATCAAGGGATGGAGGCGGCAGCCGCTCCGGAAGGGTGTCTCGCGACGATTGACATCCGTTGACATGCTGCCCGCATGTCAACTATGAAGAGTAGTGTAACATGCCCCTTTTTTACCGTCAGACCGAGAATGAACGGTGAGATCAATGTCAATAGTACTAGGGCTAAAGTGCACAGAGAGTACGCTGCTATAGTACTTGACCGAACAGGAACCATATGAAGCACGCATCTATAGTGTTTGGTGCTACAGTGACTGATCTAGACTGTCTGAGTTTGATCCAACGGTCATGTTACGCCGTGACATGCCAATGCAGAGGACGCCTAAACACCACTGAAGTCCCTCTGCTTCTCCAAGCCCACGAGGGTAGTGATGCAGGGTGCCACCGCCCGCAGAGCCCGCTCCCAGTCGACGGGAGCCAACTCGTCAAAGACTGCGTCCAATGGCACAAATGGATTCCGGTGACGAAGCCCGGAGAGGATTCGTCTGGCAATGGCGAGGGCCACCCGCACCCCCTCCTTGTCCATCATCACCCCCACCACCACGCGGAGACGGTTCAGCTCCTCGGAGATATAGGTGAAGAAGGAGACCAGGTCAGGAAGCCGTAGCTCATTGAAGTCGATGGGGTGGTCGAACATGTTTAGACCGACGGCCGGCATGGTCTCGCTGGCACGACGGTAGGTATCGCGCAGCTGCAACACGTGTGTGGTAACATGGCCCAGCAAGTGGTCGAGGCGATCCTGGACCTCGTCATGATTGGCCCGCTTGCGCTCCAGCCGGCTCGCCCCATCAGGGCAACCTGACTGCCTAGCGTATCTCCCACTTTCTACAACAACGCCGCCGATGCCTCAAACATCTTTGTGGTGGACTCCTGCCGCTTTTGAAGCTCCGTGAACTCACGCTCATAACGGAGGAGCAAGGCACTCTTCTCCTCCCTGAGCTCATAGAGCTCCACGTCCTTGGCCCTGAGCTCCGCATCTTTGGTCTGGAGCTCCTCTGTCAGGCGCCCCACCTTAGTCTCCGTGATCTGGTGTGCCGCCAAGGAACCAAGTAGAAGCAATAGGGAAAGGAAGCAAAGGGGGCGAAACGGCTGAAAGTCAATGCAATCTATAGGAAGGCGGAGGGAGCCAGCGGAGGAGCGGGGTTAATCTTTTGGTTTTCACCATGGGAAAACCCCAGTCGATGCCTTTTCACATCAGGGAGGAGTGGGTTTTACTGGCGGAGTCATCATGACTAATTCCTGCCGCATCTGCTCCCGTAAAAAAATCCGGCCGCACCCAACTATGAAAGCAACGCAGCGGTGGATATTTTAATTGTGGCGGCGGCCTAGCTGATCGGTTGCACTAGCCCAACTAGCTAGCCACCGTGCTTCACTGATGTACTTGGCAGGAAAGGTGGGGATTTGTGATTTGACGAGTCATTACTTACTTTGGTGCTACGATCGAGGAGGACCCATAAACCGCACGGTAGGGCGTCCCACGTCTCAGCAAGGAAGAAAATATGCGTGCACCCCCGGGGAGGACCCAGAAACCGCGCGGTGGGGTGTTCCATGTCTCAGCACGCGTGTAAAAATATATGAGACATAGCTATGGTTCGAACTCGGGACCTAGCCAGTCGGTCGATAACACCCCACTAGCCACACAACTTCATCATGCTAACGTGGCACAAAGGATAGGTGTGGTTAGCCCCATCTCGACCAGCAACGAGGTCTCTTGTTCCTAGGCGATTCATCTATTTTCCTAGCATTTTTTAGTTATAATAACACCATGGCCCACTCGCGCTGCTCTTCGTGTTTGCCCATGCGTCTAAAGGTTGTAGATGGAGAGGAGAGAGAGATCACACACATAGGACCCGCCAGTAACTGAGTTAACGTTCATGCACGTGCTGGCGAGCCACTCCATCTACTCTACTCAACGTAATATAGTATAAAATCAAGTTATGCGACAAAGCCAACAACTATTGTTGTTTCTGGCTATCGACGTACGCTTTGTAGTCTAGGTTGCCGGTTGGAATCTCGTCCTTCTTTTTTTTTATTTTTAGGTCCAAATTTGTTCAATGACAAGTTGGACCCCCGTGTGTTGTTCCGATCTGTCTGTGTACGAGGGATTTTTTTGCACAAACACTTTGCGCGGTTAGACAAGTTACAGCACCAGTTACACGTATTTTACAAGTTTAGGAACAAAAGTGACAACGGCGACGAATATCACATGCTCCCCGCAGCTTAGATGCTACGGTGATACGAGATTCTATGTCGTTGGATCTGAGATCCAATGGCATGGGAGTAGTCTTTGTACTTATGCGCAATTTCCAAACTCATCAAGGGCTTTTTTGCAAAAAAAAACATTCAGACCTCCTGTGAGCCACTGGATCTTGGATCCAACGGCTCCCAGGAGGTCATATCACCATAGCATCTAAGGTGTGGGAGCACCCGATATTCTCACGTACAAATAGAAGATAAGGTGCTCCCCGCAGCTTAGCCGCTACGGTGATACCAGCTTCTAGGCCGTTAGATCTGAGATCCAATGCCATGTGCATAGAATTTGTACTTCTACAATTCCCAAACTCTTTGAGGCCTATATTGCAAAAACATTCAGACCTCCTACTAGGAGCCGTTAGATCTCTAGGGAGCTTGTATCACCATAGAATCTACGGTGTGGAAGCACCTCATATTCTCCCAGGCGAGAGAACATCAGGTGCTCTCGCAGCTTGGATGTTATGGTGATACGAGCTTCGAGGCCGCTCGATCTGAGATCCAATGGCATCTGAGTAGTCTTTGTACTTGTGAGCAGTTCCCAAACTCTTTGAGTGCTTTTTTGCAAAACCCATTCGGACCACCTAGGAGCTGTTGGATTACAGATCCAACGGCTCCCAGGAGCTCGTATCACCACATCATCTAAGGTGTGGTAGCACATGATATTCTTACAGCCAAGAGATTATGAGGTGCTCCCACATCTTACATGCTACGGTGATACGAGCTTCGAGGCCGTTGGATCTGGGATCTAATGGCATCTGAGTAGTTTTTGTACTAATTGTGTGCAATTCCCAAACTCATTAAGGTTTTTTTGCAAAAATATTAAGACCTCCCGTGAGCCACTAGATCTCAGATCTACCGGCTCCCAGGAACTTGTATCACCATATAGCATCTAATGTGTAGGAGCACGTGATAGTCTCTCGGGGGGGCACAACCCATCGGTGTTTGGGAGGGTGGGGCCAAATGTTTAAAAAATATAATCTAAACCCTCCTAAAAAAGACCTTCACAATTTTATCTAAGGTTGGGTGGTTACCCTCGACAATCTACCTAGCTCTGCCTATGCAAGAGGCATAGAGGGAGCGTCTATGTGAGAGAGAGATGACGCGAGAAAGCGAGGTAAATCGAGTCATATATAGAGGGAGAGATTGAGTGAGTGTGGCCTAGTGTACACTCGAATGTGAAAGAAGATACACAGAGATATCGTGTGACAAAGCTGTAGTGAGGGCTAGCGGGAGATAGTTACTGAGAGAGTGGCCTAGATAGACTTTGTGTGTGTGCGCGCGGCGTGAAGGTTTTTTACGGAGGCAACGTATGTGTCTAGAGGAGAGAGGGAGATAGAGAGAGAGAGAGAGGGAGAGAGGGAGAGCTCGTCATGGAGGACACGACGAGGTTATGTGTGAGAAATACATTTGTTGAGAGCGTGGAGGCGGTGTGACATAAATGGAGATCGAAACATGGAGAGAAATAATGAGCGCGCGTGTGTCGGATACCAATTGCTCTATTAACAAAGAGATGAAGATCGATCGATACAGGAAGTATGTGTGGTGGGGGGGGTCGATGGAGAGACCTGAACACAACATTTGCATGTACATAGTAGTAGACTTAATATTCACATTTCAGTTTACTGTACATTTTAAATATTGAATTGAGGACCAGGCATGGCTTACATTTTATTTTTGAATTCGTGTCATACATGCATGGTTTGGAAAAGTAGATGCGCTATACTGACTCGATTGTTGTTGTATTTGCATGTGTGTGTGGTCATATGCTTGAATACATACAAAGTTTTCTCACCACCATAACATTCACCTTTTAAATTTGAATTTGCAATGAAAAACTTAGTGTGGATACCATGAAATGTGAAATCCACGTTGAGATCACTGTATCGCAAACTCACTCTATTTCAAGAACTCGTCATAAATCAATTACCGTGCCTTTTGGAATGACCAGTTATTTGCAAGGAAAATACGAGCATTGTAATACATATAGATTCGTTCACCAATTTTAAAAAAGATTCCTTTCGCATTCTCGAATGGTAGCACCCGACGGTGTACCAGACAGACCGGGCTCGTGTCGTCGTGGTGGCGTGCGTGGTACGGACATTAGCCAACCCCAACCAAATGAACCACGATATAAACTTCACGCGTCCACTCGAGCCTCCGCATTTCGAGTCAAAAATCTGGCGGCCAGAATTCAAACCTTGAGAAATTCCCCTTATGTCCCTGGTCCATAATGACTACTACCGATGAATAATGGAGGGATGCTTTAGTAACTAGCCCACGTTACCTACCATGCCGAGCACGTTCAAGTCCCTCGGTCGCCGCTACCCAAGGTCACCCGTCAAGTCCATTGCCTAGTACTACACTAGGATGAGTGTATAATGGAGCTCCGTCTGTTCGTGCCTACTAGAGTACTATCACACAATGCACTGTTACAGAGGGAGTAACTTTTTACTCTACATATATAATTTGTTTGAAGTCTAACTAAGCAATGTTTGACCAAATTCTATCTTAAGAAGTATGAACATCTACAACAGTAAAGATGTATCACTTGAAAATTTATTTCATGATGCATGTAATGATATTGTTTCGAATCCTGGTATTTAAATTCTAAAAAATCCAAAACTCACATGAAATTCATGAAACTGAGCATGGTCTCGTGATATGGCACAAATAGGCTGTGGTAATTTTTTTGTTCAATTTGAGACAAGATGCTTATGAAAAGTTGCGCACATGAACAACCAAGGTATTTTGGAACAAAGATTTGTCACATTAACGCGAATGGTTTCACTATTCAAACCGTGGGTGTTAGACTAACGTGCCGCCACGCACCCCGCTTCTCATAGGCAGGCGCCATCTGAGCAAGTGTGTGAGTCGACGGAGGCGTGCGAGGAGGTATGCGAGTAGGCCGCTGCGCAGGCTCATCGGGAGGCGACCCTTTGACCAGCCTCCGCCGCCGACCTTCATCCCAACTGCCCCCACTTATAATGGCGCCCGCGCCATAGTTTAAATCACCACCGCAGTCCCTGGTCTCGCTACAATCTTCTCTCTTCCTCTCTGATTCTCCTGTCGTCTGCCTCCAATCATCCTGACCTTGCTGTACTCCATGCCACATCACGATGGGCTTCCCTTAGTATTCAACTTTCCTGAGGAAGACACCGAGCCGGGGTCGCAAGAACATAAGGCGCTTTGGGACGAGCTTGAACTGGCCGTGCGGGAAGTAGCCGCGTCTGTCCCCGCGCCCGTTCCAGCTCCCGTCACCGCGCCAGTCCTAGCTGCCATCCCCGTGGCATCGATGGGCTGGGAGCCGCACATTGTCGCCGAGCTTGAAGCCGCAGGGTTCCACGAGGTCCCCGCTGACTTTCATGTGCCCGTGCACCCACCAGCGCATGCGCCTGCGCGTGCAGCCCGTGCACACGAATGTCTCCACCGCGCTGTTGCCAGCGCCTGTCCCCGCGCCCGTGCCACAGCCCCCCTCATCGGCATGGGTCGCCGCCGTCGACCACTTCCTTCCACCGCCGCCTCTCACTGGTTGATTGGCTCCTGGAGACCGAAGTATAGAACATTATGGCCTTCCTTGAAGCCTGGGCCAACGTCCAGGAGTACGCCAATGCCGGCGCAAAACGCCGCCACCGTCGCCGCTGGTCAGTGGCCCAATGACACATAGGGCACGGCAGAGGAGCCACTTCCCGCCGCCGCCGCGTGAACTAAAGTTGCCATGAAAAACGTTCGGATTGCCAAGCTTAAAATCCAAACATTTGGGATTTATCATTTCCCGTTTTTTAGTTCAATCGTGGTATGAATGTAAAGTCGCAGTCAGACTGAATGAAATATATGGTTTTATCGATTGATTGTTCTGCTAGAGCCCTATCGAATTAAATAAATAAGTCATCAAGCGACATCTATTCCTTCTCATCGCACACACTTCATATTAAATACCACGTCAATTCCAAATACTTTTTTTTGAGGGAAGTCAATTCCAAATACTTTTTTTGAGCGAAGTCAATTCCAAATACTTGTAGGGCGTGAGCAGGTCCCTTGTTCGAGCACTAGGCGATACATTTATTTATCCATGCATTTAATTATTACTAGTTAAATACACCACGGGCGCCTGAACTTGTCCGTCACGGTCACTTTTGTTCCTAAACTTGTAAAATATACTAGTAGTAGGTGAAACTAGTGTCGTAACTTGTGAACGCGTCCAGATACGGTCGACGACATCAGGTACCTGCCCCGGGTGGCGCGCCATGTTTACTGGCTCATGCTTCTTCGTGTTTGCTCATGCGTCTAAACATACAAGGGGGGGGGGGAGAGAGCAAACATGGGAGTCACCAGTAAGTGGCTCAACGAAGGTGAATAGTACGTGCTGACGAGCCGGTCCCACTAATCTACTGAAAGTAATATAAAAACATGTTATCCATTAAAGAGGCTATGGTAATATAAAAACATGATATCAATGAAGGGGAGTACAACAAATGTTGCTACTATGTTGGCTATTGACGTGCGCCTGGAAGGACCTGGTCGCTTGTTCGATCCTCGTCCTTTTCAGTTTTAATTTCTATATGGGTCCAAATTTGTTCCATGGCCGGTGGGTCCCCGGGTGTGTAGTTTGTAGCATTTTAATTTATGGGTCAAAATTTGTTCCATTACAGGTGGACTCCCGGTGTGTAGTTTGTAGCTTATTTGTAATAATTAAAGAGAACACGGGAGTTTTTTGCGAAAATACCATGGTGCGACGTGGAAGGTGAGAAAGAGCGTGCGAGAGAGAGCAGTGACGGAGCTAGAGGGAAATCAATTGGGGGAGGGGCGGGGGGGGGGGCAATGGTGTTTGGAGTAGTTGTCGGCCAAATGCTAAAAAAATATAATCTAAACCCACCGAAATAAATGCCTTCACAAATTAATCCAAGGTTGGAGGCATAGTCCCCCTCGCAATGTTAATAGCTCTGGCTCTGCGAGAGATGGAGAGGTAGATTCTATGTGTGGGGGAGACGGCGCGAGAAAGCAAGGTCAATCAAGAGATAGATAGATAGAGAGATAGAGTGAGTGTGGCCTGGCATTCGGTCAAAAGATAGATATGCTTTGGAGAGATATTGTGCGATTGAGCTTTTGGGGAGGGTGAGGGCTGTAAGAGAGATCTTGAGAGATTGACCTACATAGATTATGTACATGCCAGGGTATACAGAGTGTGGATCGAGTCCCAGACAGGGAGATATATCGTTTATGTGTGAGAGGAAGCAAGGTCAATCGAGACATAGAGAAAGAGAGAGAGATTAATCGAGTGTGGGCCGCCATGCGGTCAAAAGAGTTGGATGGGTTGGAGAGAGTGGCCTAGATAGACAATGTGCGTGAGGGAGTATACAATATGTCGAACTGGGCCCAAACATGGAGATATATCGTTTGTGTGTGAGAGAAAGTGAGGTTAATCGAGACTTAGACAAAGAGAGAGAGATTGAGCGAGTATGGGCCGTCATGCGGTCAAAAGAGTGAGACAGTCTAGAGAGGGTGACCTAGATAGATAATGTGCATGCGTGTGCACAAGAGGGGGGTCTAGATAGGCAATGCATGTATCTAGCGAGAGAGGGTGGGAGGGAGAGAGAGAGAGAGAGCTCAGCATGGAGTGCAATGGCGGGTGTGTGAGAGAAATATGTTTGTTGACAGAGTAGGGGAAAGGGGGTTGTGTATTTGAGAGAATGAGCGTGTGTTCGAAACCAATAGCTCTATAAGGTGGTTAAGAGGGGAAGATTGGTCGATAGAGGAAGTATGTAGTGTGTATGTGTTGGGGGGGGGGGGCTAAACACAACATTTGAATGTAGATACTACTAGACTTAATATTGACGTTTTAATTTAGTGTATATTGTAAAATTTGAATTGAGGACCATGCATATGGCTTCTGTAATTATTTTGAATTCGTGCCGTACTAGGTTTGGAAAAGTTGATGCACTAATATTGACTCGATTGTTGTGCTATTTTGTATGTGTTTGGTCATATGCTTGAATCCATCAAAAGTTTTCTCACCACCATAGTGTTCATCTTATACATATGAATTTGCAGTCAAAAACATAGCGTGGATACCGTGAAATGTGAAATCCACGTTAGAATTGGAGATCGCTATGTCACAAACACACTCTAATTGAAAGAACTCAACATTAATTAATTACTAGTATCTCGTTTCAAAGGACTAATTATTTGCAAGGAAAACATGGGCATGGTAATACATACAGATTCGTTTGCCAATGAAAAAAGATTCATTTGCATTCTCAAATGTAGGCGCCCTAGGCAGACTAGGGTCGTGTCATGGTGGTGGCGTGTGTCGTACAGACGATAGCACCTCCCCTCCCCAAAAAAAAGAACGGCGACAAAAAACTTCGTGCCTCCATGTTTCGAATTGAAATATCTGGCGGCCCAAATTCCATCCCTGCAAAATCCCCCTTCTCCCCCGTCCCCTTCCACGCCCAGAGCGCTCAAATCCGTAATTTGCCGCCACCCAAGCAAAATTCGAATCGCCCCTCGTGTCGTCTCTTTCCCCACCTCTGTACTGGACGACGACAACGAAGAAGACAGTCGTGCTTCACCACCGCATCAGAGCTACCTCATCTACGCCCTTGTCCACTGCACCGGGTGGTCCACCGACAACGTCGGCCGCCGCAGCCGACGTGCTTCACAGACACCGACTTCCACCGCATCAGGTGTATTTGACCGATGTCATCTTCCACCTCACCAGAGCTACTTCACCAAGCACATCATTGCACCTCCACCCCCGAGGCCGTTGGTGCTTCACCAATAGCCTCGTCCACCGCATCGTAGCGCTCTGCCGCCGCTCAAGATCTGCATCTATAGGCGGCCAGCCAACACAAGCGCATCACCCTCAACGGCTCTAAAGTGACCCGCACCCTAGGCGAGTATGCCCAAACGCCGGTCTGAACTAGGTATCGCCATATCACTACGCTGCGCACTATTCCGACGATGTTTGGATATCCTTTTACTGCTCTCTTAGCTTACACGCCTATGCAACTCTGACTTTAACTCTTATTTCTTCTGGAGCTATCATCTGAAACAAGCAAAACCATTTTTTAGCAAAGCATGACGGCGCTACGAGATCTGGTACACATCCTGCACGCTCGTATAACCTTGTAAGTACTTGTCCTCTGGTACAACAGCAAGGTCGATTCCTCTCATTTGATCAACCATTCGCCATGCCAAAAATACAGAGGGGGAAGGAAGGAGCACAGGGCCTGCACATCCAAGCAAGTGGTAACATGGACTTCTACATGGAACATCCCAAGTGCAAGCAGAGCTGTAGTGATCCTTTACAACGAGCTAGTGTAAGTCCCTGCATTTCATTTAATTCATACTGGCCTATGTGTATGATTTGCGTGTATGATTGGGGTCGTGAAATATATTCTAGTGGCGCTTTTGATTTACCCACATAATGGTTGAATTACTTGTTTGTATGAACTGAGTTAGCCAATAATGAGAAGGATGCCAGTCTTTTCATCCTATTGTATATTGCTTAGATCTCGATATGCCAAATATAATTGCATGAAATATACAGTAAAGCTAGTGTGATGTGTGTTGCTACAACTAGTCTGACAACCCGTCCTCATATGACATATCAACGTTGCACCATCTTATCGGATTAACCATTCGACTTACCAAAATGCAGTGTGGGAAGAAAGGAGTATTGAGACTGCGTATCCAACAAGTGATGCCATGGACTCCTTCGTAGAACCTTATAAGCAAAAAAGAAGTTGTAGTGTGCCTGTACAAAGAGCTAGCATAAGTTCGGTTACCTGCTTCTCGGAATTTTAGTTAGCCACTGATTACAAAATTGTTCCATTACCTTGCTTAGCTTAATTTAGTTTGCTACTGGTTACATAATGCCATTGCCTGTTAATCCTATTATAGACTGCGCCTATCTATGTGTTTGTTACTTACTGCTTATAGAATTACCTGTTTGCCTAAACTTAAATAGCTACTTAAGCACGTAGGTAGCTGGTCATATCTACTTCTAGGGTAAAACAAGATTCATGTGTAATTTACCTTTTGATACCCTGTTTGTTTAAATGGTTTGCTGATATCACTTCTAGCACTAGTAATGTTTGCATGTTAATCGACAGACAACTGTCAGGTTAACATGAGGGACATCGTCTTTTTAACTTATATATATATGTGTCAGAATCATTTTGCTTACATCAATGAAATTTACAGATGTTTGTGTTGCTGGTAAACTGTACTGACTTGTTACTTTAATACATTGCAAAAAACTTGTAAGTTTTACTAGTTCATGTGTAATTAAATACGTTGCCAAAACTGGTTAGTTTATTAGTTTGATGTTAGTTTCTTATGGCTCTTGCAACACTTTATTTATGCTTGCTAACTTTCAAGTTTTCAGGATCCAATTGAAACTCCGATGGCACAACAGGTATGTTTTGAAAACTTCCCTTTTTAACTAGTTTGCTACTGTAACTTGTTGCTCTAATCATGTTACCAACATCCACTTTTTAGGATCCAATTGGAACTCCAATTGCACAGTACGTACATTTTCAAAAACTAATTTGTGTAACAGGTTTGCTGCTGTAACTTGTTGCTCTAATCAAGTTACTGACTACTCAACTTTTCAGGATCCAAGAGAAACTCTAATGGCACAACAGGTGCCTTTTGTAAAACTTGTTTGTTTAACTGCTTTCCTGCTGCAACCGGTTGCTCTAATGATGTTAATAACTTATACTTTTCAGTATGCAATCGAAATTATTTACAATACAAAAAAACACTTCCGTGATGATACGTCTTTGTAACAGTAGGTCACATTTTCTGTCATGCATGTACATCCGTGACAATTTTATGATAGAATCAAGATAGTCATACCTATGTTATCGTAGAAGTGTTCCATGACAATACTCAAATTATCACCACGGAAGTGTCCACTTCCATGACGATAAATGACGCGTCATGGAAGTGTTTTCATCAAGGGTAACTGACACGTGGCATCCACCATAACGGGTAGCCGTTAAGCAATCGAGTTCCGGTATGGATCTGATAACCCGTTAACAGCCCGAACCAATGGCGCTTTTCCATGTGTAAAATTCTCATTGGCCGAAGGAACCACATGTCAGCTCCACGTTAGGATAGATGTCACCCATCCAATGGACGAGACACGCCTATGATACGTCGACATGTGGCACGGCCCAACAGTGGCCCATATAGGTTAAAAAGGCTGGCACGTTTGACTTGGTCAAAAGTTAGCGGGCCGGCACATGGAAAGCCTGTTAACGGCCTGTTCACATATAGCCCATTTACAGCCCGGTAACTGACGGCCCGTTATGGCAATTTCGAATTCGGCCCAGTAGCGTCATGTCGGCCGTCCAATATAATTCCACCACGTTGTCACTTTCAGCCCATGTATGGCCCATGACGTCTTTTGGCCCATATGAGGCCTTTTGTATCTTTGGGCCCCTTAACGGCCCGTGGTGATTCTGGCCTATAATAAACAATAAATTGATTTATACCCACTAACGGCCCATCATTCAGTTGGGCCGTTTCCAGCCCAAATATTCTTGGGATCATTTCCAGCCTTCGATTACTTACGGTCCGTTAATGGCCTGTTCCGCTAATGGGCCAAATTTGGCCCGTGGTTACAGTCGGCCCGTTTGTGGCCCGTTAACCCATTGGGCCTTTTTCATCCCGTCATGTATTTCGGCCCATTAATGACCCGGTATGCGTGTCTATAGAATTAAGCCTGTGATATATGTCGGCCTGTTAATGGCCCATGGTTCCCCCTACCCCTCTCCCTCCATTTTCCCATTCATACACCGTCGGCGCCAGAACACCATCTCCACACCAGCCTCCTCCGTCCGCCACCCATCCATCGCTGCCCTCCTCCTCCATGCCGGAGCGCATACCCAGACCGTGTCGTGCAGTTCAAGAGATTGACGTTTCTCATCCACGGTGCCGGACCAAGAGCCTTGCATCACGTCCTCTCGCTTCATCCGCGCCGTCGTCCACCTTGCCGTGGCCGCTCTGACGACCTTCTCGTCCACCGCAACGGGACTTATCCCCCGATGCCTCTATCTACCATCGTAGATATGCTTCCATGCCGCCGACAGCCATCGCACCCTCGATGCCTACACAACGCCGCAAGAGAGGTGGTACTCCTTCATATCTGCTCAACTTTTTGATCTCAACCAGAAAATAGATCGTCACTTGTTTACTGTACTTTCTTTTTAGCTCTTAGAATCTTAGTTGTTAGTTCAAAGCAAACATTTGTTGCTAAGTACCCTTTGTGCGGTTTGCAGATTCAGGTCTGCCATGGCATAGTCATAATAGGGTTTAATTGATCATACTTAGGGTTTGCCCCCTTTTATGATCACTATACGATCAGCCTACGTGCTTCGTGTCATAAATCATTGCTCCACCCGTCAAGCTAAACAAGCTTAGTTGTTCAAATATGAATCTGATATGATGCTGGTATTAGTAAAACTGAGTCATTTAATTGGTCAGCTAAATGTTCCTAATTTAGTTTCAAAATGCATGTGCGCCGCTGGGGTGGATCTACAGGGGGCCAGGGTGGGCCGTGGCCCACCCTGGGATTTTGGGTCGGAACAGACCCTGATTCCCTCTGTTATGTTGCGCTTCCTATCTCTACTCGCCGCCAGCCGCCTGCCTCGCTGGTGACTTGCCGTCGCCGGATGGCATGACTTTAGGAGGAGACGCAGGACTAACAGGAGGTTAGGAGCCGCTCGCCCAACAACGTCATCGTTGCCCGGGCATGCCGGCGTGCCTAGCTTCCTAGTCCATTCACGGCTCAGGCGTGCATCACCCACTTAGCCAACCCGATTTATCCTGAGATACACCCTCAACACACAGCAGCCACTCCACATCACCCATTTTCTAATTGATTCATTACTCATTAGGCAGGACTGTCATTAGGGTTTGTTGTGTACTGAGTGCTACCTACACTTAATGGTTCAGATATTTCAGTAATCTTTAGTACCTATAAAGTTGGCAGGGTTTCAAAATTCCTGGCCTAGGAACAAACACTAGTCATGTTGGATAGTTGGTCATAGTGAGATTGACCCAGATTACTACTGCAGGCAAGGTTTGTTGACAATTTTACTTGTCTTTCGTACTCATTCGATATGATATCCAATTATTCACTTCAATTAGTTGCAAACAAGAGTGCTAGCCCAACTTCTTGATTCAGATTTTGGATGGTCTCTTACTGCAATTACGATTCTGCATACTTGTCCTAGTAAGCTCACAAGTAATGATTGATTCACTAGCTCTATGCTTGCCTTGTCATATAGTATATTTTTAGGGTGGACCACCCTGTTTCAAAATCCTAGAACCGCAGACATGAGTGAATATTATTTCTCTATGTGATCTCTTCCATCATGTGTGGGCAACGAACGCTGCATTATATAGAAAGAAAAGTGTTATATCCACCTTTTACATTGACTACGATCTTTTACATGGAATACAATGTTACTACTTGCTTTGTGTCGTACTACCAGCACTCCTCCATTGAAGCTAAACATTATGCCACTCGTAATTCTGAAGTTTATTTGTTCAAATACGAATTTGATATGATGCCAATGTTCCTACTTCAGTTTTGAAATGTGTGTCCGCCCCTTATAGAGATATAAGAGGTTTGTATTTCTGTGTGTGGTCTGGTCAGCACGGTTGGGGGATGAACTTTGTATATGCAGGGGTTTGTAGGGAGACACTATTGGAGTAGAATCCGGAATGCATTCCATAGATGATCTGACTAGTTTTTATGTTTTCATGAATCTCAGATATTGAACGTCATCATAATGATTATGAGCTTGCGCGCATGAGAAGAATAAAGCAGAACAATGACATGGCTGTCAAACTTGGCATTAAGGGACTGAGATCCAGTCTGGTTGCAATGGAATGCACATGCTCTCCACCTGCAGATTCGTGATCAGAATATGATCCTAAAAATGATTCTGAGCTAGAGGGAGACCTAAGTCAATGTAGCTCCCTAGTGGATGAGTCAGAGGCAGATGCCCTATCTTATCTTATTCACCCATCAAGGTGCTTGCTCTAACTTTGCAAGGTCATATTGGTTGCACATATCTTGCAAATGATGCTTTGCATTGCTTCTACTTTGTTGCACCACCATTTGCTTAGTTTACACATCATATATGTGAATATGCCCTGTGTCGGGGATATAACTCCACGGTATGACCCGACTCATGACGCTAAGTCGCCATGGACTTAAGTCATCTCTGACGTTAAGTCGCCATGGACTTAAGTCATCCCTGACGTTAAGCCGCCCTGAGACTTAGTCATTTCTGGAGATGAGTCCTGAAGATGAGCCCCGAGGATGTTAACCCGTCCTGCTACAGTGCCAGGAAGTTAACCCCGGCTGCTACAGTGCTAGGATGTTAACCCGTCCTGCTACAGTGCCAGGATGTTAACCCGGCTGCTACAGTGCCAGGAAGTTAACCCGGCCTGCTACAGTGCCAGGATGATAACCCGGCCTGCTATAGTGCCAGGATGTTAACCCGGCCTGCTACAGTGCCAGGATGTTAACCCGGTCTGCTACAGTGCCAGGATGTTAACCCGGCCTGCTACAGTGACCCGGCGAGGAGTCAAAATACAAGATGGAGACCCTTTAACTTGGAAGACGTGGATGACTTAGAGTAGGACTCCAATCACGGGTATAACCCGGAATCTCATGTAAGCCGCCCCTTCAACTTATATAAGGAGGGGCAGGGCACCCCAAGAGGAACAAGTTTTTAGAGGTTAAGATAGACTGTCATGTCTCAAGACAGGCGTTTTAATAGCTCTTGAGACAGAGTCAGGGAAACAGCATGTGGTATCCGGCTTCTCCTCGGGAGCCTGCAATTCAGTCCAGTCATTGATGAAATCCACCAAGGCTTGAAATTTAATGGCGGTCCGTGGCACATATTTCAGATGATGCGGCCCAAGTTCAATCGCCCACTTGGCAACCCGGCCAGTAGCTTCCTTGTTCTGAATGATGTCTCCAAGGGGTGCTGAACTAACCACACCCTTGTAATCGTGACTATGATCATCAATATCAATCAAGCAGGATGTAGGCTTTTACCTCCGCCGCGAGGGGCCGAACCTGGGTAAAACTCGTGTCTTCTCGTTTCCGATTAACCCCGTTCAAGCTACCACCTAGTTGCGATGGCCTCACCACTAAATCCTTTCACGAGGACATCTGACGTGACAAAACAACGACAGTTGGCGCCCACCGTGGGGCTCGCGCACGGTGGTGTTGTGCTCTTGAAGGGATCACTCTCAGGGATCGAGAAGTTTGCAATTTTTCGGATGAAGAAAAGCTGGCGCGGAAGGATTTACATCAGCTACAAGTCATCAGTCGAGATGAGAAAGAGTTTTGATGATGCCATATATCAGTTCCGATCGGATCTCGAGATGAAGCTAAGGATCTCTTCGCTGACGTTCCACCACACGCGGTCTAATTAAAAACGGACCGGCCTACGTTGACGTCGGAGGCCGCCTAAAACGTCTGCACCGTCCATGGATCCGAGTCTCGAGGAGATTGCAAGCCACTTCTACTTCTTTGGAGATAAATCAAAAAGGGCAGTCAACCGAGCGAGGCGGTGGTTGGATCTGGCAGGTTGCGAGGAAAAAAAATCAAGAGATGCCATCGGTTGCACATCCCACGTGAGGGTCAAAAAAAAAGAAAGAAGCCACGACCCGGACGTAGATACGACCACGGCTCGGAAACAGATACGGCCGCGGCTTTGCCAGTAGGCAGCTAGGCTATAGCCGCACCACGGGCCAGCCGGCGCCGCGCGAGGGCCGCCCCTGCCAGCGAACCGCCGCATCCACCCCTTGCCTCGCGCCGAATCCCCGGCAGCCGCCGTAACCCGCCTCGCCTCCTCGAGCCGGCGTCCCCGCTGCCGAAACGCCGCGGCCTCGCTTCGCCTCAAGCCGGAAGTGGACGTCTCCGCAGACTCGTACTCCGCCACTGCAAGCTACCGTCCTCTTCTGCCCCGGCGGCCTCACGCCGCCCCACGGCCTCCGAGCCGGCTACCGCCAAGTCGCCGTCACGCCAAGCCGCCCATCTCCACCGCGACTCGCCTCGCTTCCACTACTCCGAGCCGTCACCTCCGCCGTGGCCCGCTCGCTGTCGCGAGCCGCAGCCTCGTCGTCGCAGGTCCGCCGGCGCGCCAAGTCGCCGTCGCCTGTGAGCTGCCCCCGCCGAGCCGCCACTGCTGGCTCACCAGCGTGCCAAGACGCCTTCATCTCCGAGCCGCTCAGGCCCCCGCTCCGCCTCCGCCGTGGCCGAGGCGCCGCCGCTGTCTCCGCTTCTGCTGACATGGACTCGCTTCCGCCTCTGCTGCGTGTCGAGCGGCCTCGAGCCGCCTCCGTTTCCGCCATCAAGTCACCTCCGTTTGCAAGCCGCCGCCGAGTCGTCGCAGCTTGCCCTCGCCAGCACGCAGCTATTATCCGAGCTGCCCCCGCCAAGTGGTCGGGGGCCTCAGCTGCCTTGGATAGCCGTGACTCGCCTCGCATGGCCTCACCCCACTAGGCTAGCCTCGCCTCCGCCGCGGGTCGCTCGCGCCTCGCCGGCTTCGCTTCCGCCTCATCCACCGTTGTGACCCGCCGCAGGTGAGCCGCCACCGCCTTGAAGTTGCTCCACCTAAGCCGCGGGTGAGCCGCCCCCGCGGTTACGTCCGCAATCCGTCTCCACCTCCACCGGTCTCCGCCGCGATTCGTGAGTCGCCTGCAGGCCGCCTTTGCAACCTCGCCGCCGTGGGATCACCAGCGCGCCAAGCCGCCACTGCCCCGCGCCGCGCTGAGCGCTCCCTCACCATGCGCCTTGAGCCGGCCCCGAGCTGCCTCTGCCTTGCGCCGTCTCTGCCATCCGTCATCGAGTCGTCCGGCCTCGCGCGCCCCTGCGGCAGTCATTTTTCAGAGCAGGAAAGAAGCAGATAAGGCTCGATGCCCAAACTGGGTGTTTGAAAAAAAAAGAAGAGGGAGGTTATCCACTGCTCAGAGGGAGACTTGGACGTCTAGTATCCCTCGCCTCGCCTCTGCAACGGGCCGCCTCCGCGCACTCGCCGCTGAGTGACCCGCACGGTCTCGCCTCAAGTCGCCTCGACGACTCACCTCGTTGGACTCCGCCTCTGAGCCACTGCGGCCTCTGCCGCCTCACCAGCGACATATACGACTGTCTCGACGTCCCGAGAAAATACCAGGTGCTATCCGCCTTATTTACTTTTCAGTACATATTAATTCATCCAAGAGCAATTACTCTGGGTTGCGATATTTTTTACGCAGGACAATTACTCACTACAAGGGCACACATCGTGCCACGGATATAGCGCTCGCGCCAACATTATCATGCGCCAGGATCCGACATGTGTGTACACCGCCGCCTACATCAACAAGCGGCCGACTCATCCGCTCACGCCGCGGCCGATTCATCCGTCCGTGCCCGCGGCCGACTCGCCTGTCCGCGCCGACTTACAAGCTGCGGCCGACTCGCGCGTCCGCGCTTTCAACGCCACGGGCGACCCCTGTGTCCGCGCTAGGTTACCGGCCGACTCCCATATCTACATCAACACACCGGATCCGCGCCCGTCTGCACGAACTGCTCAAATGGACGCCGCCGCCCCCGTGGCCCGGACTACTCCAACAACTCTGAAGCAAATACAAACATATTATCAGCCTCCGCCTGCAGACGCACCAGACGCCGCCGCTGCGGTTTGGTTAAACTTCAACAAACAGCCGGGACAAACCATCGGCCGGATTTCCGACACGACTTATACGGGATTATCTATGACCCGCCACGGTCGACCCCAACCCTCCGCGGATTCACATCGCGTTATCAACGCCAAGGACATACAACAAGTGTCACGAAGATCATCAACTTGCCACATGCTTCTGGCTTCAATAAATTTCAGCTATCAGCTGTCAACTATATGCCAGTTTATGTTACGGCCAAGTATGAAGAATCTCAAGCCAACTCCCTGAGTCGACTTAAGACTCGGGGGCTACACAGACATGACTCATCAGATTTGGTCGGTTTTCACAAATTCAAGAACCCCAGTCATTGCGAGGAAGACAACCCGGACATGGGGCTGTTGCCTTCTGGCGAAAAATCAGGGTTACCAAAGAAGACTAGTCGCCATGAGGTGCAGTTTCAACATGGGTATCCCGCTCAATTATGGTCACTTGGGGGCTTCCAACTCACCGAGTTCAGCTTTCTCACCCTCTTGACCCGGCAAATGACGCCACATTATATCATTGGTCAGTTGGGGGCTTCCAACTCACCGAGTTCAGCTTTCTCACCCTCTTGACCCTGCAAATGACGCCACATTATATCATTGGTCACTTGGGGGCTTCCAACTCACCGAGTTCAGCTTTCTCACCCTCTTGACCCGGCAAATGACGCCACATTATCTTGGTTAAACCTGCCTGTCTGCTTGATGCTACTCCGCTTAGGTGACCCGGTGTACTCTTGACAAGTCAATCATTTTTATGACCCTAAACTTGCCTTGGTTAAAACATCGGTTATGTCACGTGAGAGCCGGCTTACAGTGGGCGAGGGTAAACCATGGGCTATCACGCCAGCTTAATTGAAGCAAGACTCGAGCCTCGAAAGCCGGTCTTATGTCGTGCTTCGAAAGCCGACGTTTTTATACTCTTATCATACACATACATCATCATACATTGCATCATCATACAATGCATCATATATGCATGAACATATTTGTTTATGTTGCAGGAGCCGGTTTTCAAACCGGGTTACATTGTAACTCTGCAGGAACAAACAAATCTTTAATAGCCACAATGGTTGGATCTTCATCACGGTTTATCATAACCAGTATTAAATGATTGAGATATCAATTCTCCTATTTTCCCGGGGTACAATTCCAGCCGGGTCACATATAATGTCTGATCGTTTAATTGACCGAGTTTTTGGTTTTTTAACATGTGCTTTGTAGAAGACTACAGCACTTATGGATTTTCTCACACATATTTGCCGGGTTGTACTGCAACCACGGTCAAGGATTTCTTTCATCGCAAAGGCATCATCAGTTCACAGAGTGGATATGATTTTATTCTACAATGGAAGGAATAGTCCCGAGTCACCGCAGGCACACGACCCGGCACTTGGGGGCTACATTATTCAAATCAAGATTACATCAAGTATGAAAGTCCCATGTCACTTCAAGCATGCACCACGGCACTTGGGGGCTAATGCATGGTCATTTTTACTAGTCTCATTGAAGACCCGGCCCATCACAAAATGATAAGCCAGCCCTTGGGGGCTACCAATTGCTCCTGTCAAAAATTCAAAGTACACAAGCTTGGGGGCTACATCATATGATGTTCTTTTCAAAGGAGTACATATAAGTTCCAAGTCGCTGCAAGCAAACGACCCGGCACTTGGAGGCTACAACAGTCAGTTGTTTGAATAAAGATCAAAAGTTCCAAGTTGAAGACCCGGCCCGTCATATACTGATGAGCCGGCCCTAGGGGGCTACACATGTGAAGTACAAAACTTTCAGTTCATGATTGAAGACTCAGACGGATAACCCGGATTTTTCTCTACAGTTGCAACATTTATATTTAAGCAAGTCTTAAGCTATCACTTT
The DNA here is from genome assembly GCA_039707655.1 of Elymus sibiricus. Classification (NCBI taxonomy): domain Eukaryota; kingdom Viridiplantae; phylum Streptophyta; class Magnoliopsida; order Poales; family Poaceae; genus Elymus; species Elymus sibiricus. Next base: position 187,975,498 of record CM077672.1, read on the forward strand.
GCTCTACTGTTAAGACTTGGGGGCTACAGGTTATCTCCTCCAAGCTATTCAAACAAGCCAGCTCAACATCATACCGATTTCTTATTCATCAAAGTCTGAAGCATTGAAAGTTGGCACAACATCATACGGATTTTTTTCTTTTTATCAAGCCAAGACAGTTTGAAGACAATTCAAAAATATCATAAGGGTTATTTTTTTCTGCATGGAATCAGCATCAACATATTGACAATGAAGAAACTCAGGAGCTTAGCATGAATAAATCCAAGCTAATCTGGGGGCTAATGTCGGGGATATAACTCCACGATATGACCCGGCTCATGACGTTAAGTCGCCATGGACTTAAGTCATCTCTGACGTTAAGTCGCCATGGACTTAAGTCATCTCTGACGTTAAGTCGCCATGGACTTAAGTCATCCCTGACGTTAAGCCGCCCTGAGACTTAGTCATTTCTGGAGATGAGTCCTGAAGATGAGCCCTGAGGATGTTAACTCGGCCTGCTACAGTGCCAGGAAGTTAACCCCGTCTGCTACAGTGCCAGGATGTTAACCCGTCCTGCTACAGTGCCAGGATGTTAACCCGGCTACTATAGTGCCAGGATGATAACCCGGCCTGCTACAGTGCCCGGATGATAACTCGGGCTGCTACAGTGCCGGGATATTAACCCGGCCTGCTACAGTGACCCCGGCGAGGAGTCAAAATACAAGATGGAGACCCTTTAACTTGGAAGACGCGGATGACTTAGAGTAGGACTCCAATCACGGGTATAACCCGGAATCTCATGTAAGCCGCCCCTTCAACTTATATAAGGAGGGGCAGGGCACCCCAAGAGGAACAAGTTGTTAGAGGTCAAGATAGACTGTCATGTCTCAAGACAGACGTTTTAATAGCTCTCGAGACAGAGTCAGGGAAACAACACCCTTGTAATCGTGACTATGATCATCAATATCAATCAAGCAGGATGTAGGCTTTTACCTCCGCCGCGAGGGGCCGAACCTGGGTAAAACTCGTGTCTTCTTGTTTCCGATTAACCCCGTTCAAGCTACCACCTAGTTGCGATGGCCTCACCACTAAGTCCTTTCACAAGGACATCTGACGTGACAAAACCCCGACACCCTGCCTATCTATTTTCAGTACATATTCCATCTGTCATCATACCATATTTCTCCATTCAAATGTTGTTCTTGTGTATCAGATGTTCAAAACGAAGAGGGCGATTGCTAATCGCGAAGGAGCACGAACAAAGTATTTGGAAAAGGTAGTGACACCTGATAAATCAAATAGCCCATTAGGTGTAGTGGTAATATAACCAGACCCACAAAACACAGCCCCAACTCTAGCCGACTCTACCCCTACTCCACTGGCCATCTCAGATGCCCCAACTCAGCAGACCCCAACTGCAGCAAACAGTATGACGATGCCAATTGACATAGCACCAGCTCTAAGATGCAAAACCTCCATTCCAGCAAAGAATACACCAACTCCAGCTACCAAATCCCTTTTCGAACTGGAGAGAGCCCCAAATGCAGCAAATAGGACCCCTGTTCCACTTCTTCCCAGTTTAGAAGACGAAGCTTTTATTATTGCCAGGAACTTTGTGTGCATCCTTCCTTCATGGAAAGATTATACTACAGACAAAGAACAATTTCCAATCTTCCTCCGCAACTTATGTGTAAGTAATGTACTAATGTTATTCATGGTAATTAGTGACTATGTTTCTACTGACAGAACGCAAAAGATTTCATTCTTTTAAATAGGCGAGGACCAAACTGGCTAGTAAAGACGAGCAAAAGTTGGTTCGCTTTTCAAGCACACATTGATGAAGTGTCGTTGCTACCTGAGGCAAGCGTACTTCAATGGCAAGCATCTAAACAAAATTTCTGTAAAGTCTCCGGTGCTACATTTACTAGACAGTGACTGGAATAAGCTTGTTACACACTGGTCTCGTCTGCAGCGTAAGGTACTGTCTATGAATTCACATCACAATTTGAACTACATTTCTGCATGTGCCTTACTGTCTCACTTGTACGAAAACTGTTTGGAGAAGAATATCCATTCTCAAGGGACCACAGGATCTCGCAACTATACTGCACACTGCATTGCTCTTGTAGTACCTCTTGCCCTGTATCACCATACTTACTTTCATAGCTGGATGATTATGTAGCGTCACTGCACATGTTAGCCTCCTTATCCTCCATTTGGTGGACATTATAAGATATGTATTGACTCTTACATAAATTTAGAATCAACCCAATGCTTTTGAAGAGGTTTAGCTCTGCAGTTCTCTTGTAAGGACCGAACGTCTTGTAGCATTGTACTTACATTAACAACTACTCCCTCCGTCCCATAATATAAGAGTGTATTGTACAGTACACTAGTGTACACAAAACACTCTTATATTATGGGAAGGAGGGAGTGGTTCATTGTGTAGCATTACTCTGCATCTTATCTCCCTCGCCCATCATTTCCTAAAAATTATCAGATCTATATTTAATCTTACCAAAAAGTTGAATACACAGACAATGCCAGTGCAGAAGTGTCGCCCATTGCTCTTGTCAGTACATTTTATCCTGTAATGATGTACTTACATGGATAGGTAGTTGATTATGTAGCATCAATCTACATCTTATCTTCATTATCCTCTATACCTTCCAGTATTATCATATCTATAATTACTCTCTACAAAATGTAGAGTACATGCAATGCTTATGAAGAAGAGTATGTGCTGAAATTCTTGAGTTATCCCTCCCTTGACATGGAGAAGGGCATTATAGAGCCGGTGTTAACTGTTAATGTAAGTCAGTCCTTCTAAAGCCTTTATCCTCAACTGTTGTTTAATTTGCTCATACTCCCTATCGTCAACTGCTGTTTAGTTTGTTTTTTCTATCAAAATGCGTGTTCGCAACAACTGTAAGTTCCAAGTTTTAGTCGTAAAACCAAATTCCTAATTCATACCATGCACATTATTCAATACAGATCCAATGATTTTCTTTAGTCCTGCATGCATGCTTGTTTTGTTGATCTGTGATCCAGTGTGTGGTGAAGCTGCCCACATTTGGACCTTGTCATTTCCTGCTTTATCTCACCGATCTGGACGATGATATGCATAACATACCATGCACATTAACCAAAAGAGATACAATGATTGTCTTTTGCCCTGCATCTATGCTTGTTTTGTTGATCTATAATCCAGTAGTGTGGTGAAGCTCCCCGCATTATGAACAATACCAAATTATGCTATTTGTCTCTTTATTTTCTAATATGAAATTGTATGGAATTGACAGCGCAGTTACCATCTTTGTTTATATATGTGCAAAACTTGTCATCTGTCGGCTTGTTTCAGGGTGATATGCCTGATGGCACGCACAAGTCTGCTGAAGGCTGTGAGACAAACCCAACATATATTGTAGCAAAGAAGGCAAAACATCTTGAAGATAGCGAGACAACCCCAAAGTTATATCTTGAAGCAGTGTTCAAGTTACTCGAGACTAGCAGTCACACAAGCTCACAGAAGTGATTGCCTGAATCAGTTCGACTTCTTCAATCTCAACTTCAAGCAGAAAGGCATTCTGCTACTCAACTTCGACTTGAGGTCTAATCTCTAATGAAGATCGCAGAGAACACCAATGAGAACCTCATTCCTAAACAGCTACAGCTGGAAGATATGACCGACATGCTAGGCCGGTCTCACTGCCTTGCTCAGCTTCTTGCGAAGCAGCTCCCGCGCAAGGCTAACGTTTCTTGAACTGTCTTGAAGTGGTCTTGGTTTAGTATTGTTTTGTTGCACTGCAATGGCAGGACCTTTGATGCCCATTTTTTGTAATCTGCTTCTTGGTTGTGCTTTATGATCACTGGTGGCGAACTTTGATGCCCAGTGGATGTAATATACCCTAAATCCTTTATTATATAGTGTAGGTTTATTATAAGTTACTATGCCATAATTTCTTGATTTATAGGGTAGGTTTGTTCTTAATTCCCAGTTACCGTATATGCCATCATTCGCTATCAGAAAAAAGGAGAAAATCTGATGGAGGCGAGCGGGCCGAAACATTCTCCCCTAACGGGCCTGCATTTCAGCGGGCCATAATTGGGCCAGCCCGCAACAGGCTTTACTTGGGCCTACGCGGACCTGCCTTATGGGCCCATCATGGACACGGTGCGCCCAGGCCCATAACACACATGGGCCTTTAGTGGGCCTAACGTTTAGCTGGGCCCATGTAGCTTCGGGCCATTAACGGGCTGAATATTCTTCTGGCCCGTTATGGCCCAGAAGACACCATGGGCCTTTAGCAGGCCAAAAAGCATGTTCGGCCTCAATTTTCAAGAGTCGTCCACGGGCCTTTAGCAGGCTGAAATATACCTTGGGCCATTATTGGCCCAGTTATATGATGCGCCGTTATCAGGCCGAAACATGTCTCGGGCCTTGGTTGGCCCACTAATATCATGGGCCTTTAATAGGCCGAAAGCTTAGTAGAGGCATCAACAGGCCGAATTGTACGACGGGCCTTTAATAGGCCCAAAGTAAGATTTGGGATGAACTATTGCCACCGAGATCACGGGCCGTTAATGGGTCGAATGTCGCGTCAGACCATATATGGACCATGCGCAGCACGGGCCATTACCAGGCCGAAAGACACACCGGGCTGAAATGGGCCCATTCTACATCAGGCCTCTAACAGGGCGAAAACTCATTGGGCCGTAATGGGGCCCAAAGACTGAGCTAATAATGAACGGGCTAGATTTGGCAGTGGGCCGTAAATCGGCCATGTTTAATCAGGTCGTTAGTGGGCCGAACCACTAGTACCTGAGTAAATCTTATGGGCCTTTGACTGGGCCGGCCTTTTTACCCTAAATGGGCCACTATTGGGCCGTGCCACGTGTCACTGTTTCATAGGCTCGTCTCGTCCATTGGATGAATGGCATCTGTCACGATGCTGAGTTGACATGTGGTTCCTTTGGCTAATGGAATTTTACACGTGGAAAATCCCCATTGGCCGGAGCTGTTAATGGGTTATCGGATCCAAACCAGAACCCGATAGCTTAACGGTAACCCATTACGGTGGATGCCACGTGTCGATTACCCTTGATGAAAACACTTCCATGACGCGTCATTTATCGTCATGGAAGTGGACGCTTCCGTGATGATAATTTCAGTATTGTCATGGAACACTTCTACGACAGCACATGTATGACTATATTGATTCTGTCATAAAATCGTCACGGATGTACATGCATGACAAAAAACATGACCTATTGTGACAAACATGTAAGTGTTTTTTTCTGTAGTGAAGGTTGTTGTAGAAGCCCTCCGTGATCGATCCCCCCTCCGGCAGAGTACTGGAAAAGGCCTCCAGATGGGATCGCAGAAGAACAGAAGCTAGCGGCAGCGGAAAAATTGTTTCTTCTAGCTCTCTGGGGTTTTCCAAATATTTGAGAATTTATAGAAGTGGACTTAGGTCAGACGGAGCCACGTGGGGCCCACAAGGCATCAGGACACGCCTACCCCCCCAGGGCACGCCCTGTTGCCCTGTCGTCTCCTCATTTGTCCTCTGGTCTCCTCCCGAAGCTTCTAGGGTCTCATTTGTCTAGAAAAAAAATCGTCAAATTTTTCGTAGCGTTTAGTCTTTGTTTGGTACAAATTTCCTGGAAAACCAAAAACAAGCAGAAAACAACAACTGGCACTAGGCACTAGGTTAATAGGTTAATCCACCAAAATGATATAAATTGTATAAAATTATCCAAGATTGGTAATATAATAGTTTGAAACAATCAAAAATTATAGATACATTGGAAACGTATCAACATCCCCAAGCTTAATTCCTGCTCGTCCTTGAGTAGGTAAATGATAAAAACAGAATTTTTGATGTTGAATGCTACCTAGCATGTTTATCATGTAATCTCTTTACGGTATAAATATTGAGAAACAATGAAGTAATTGCTATCAACATAATAATATCCATGAATACAAGAGCATAATCATTACTTTTTGAAAATATATGATGCTTAACGAATGTTATCCCTACTCATTTTATGATGTAAGCATGGCATGACTCCGCCTTCACCGCAAAAAATATAAATCATGAGCACCCCGGTGTCAAACCAAGCAATTGGATCATACTTTTTAACTCCCTTCAGCATTTTCAACTGCACTCAATACATGAGCGTGAGCCATGGATATAGCACTATGGGTGGAATAGAATGGGATGGTAGAGATCAAATAGGTAATTTAAAAAGGAAGAAAGGCTCGCATCAACTTGGCGGATCAACGGGCAATGGAAATGCCCATCAATCGATATCAATGCGAGGAGTAGGGATTGCCATGCACTAGATGCACTAGAGCTATTAGTGAATGAAAGCTCAAATTGAAACTAAGTGGGTGTGCATCCAACTTGCTTGCTCATGAAGACCTCGGGCATTTGAGGAAGCCCATCATTGGAATATATAAGCCAAGTTCTATAATGAAAACTTCCACTAGTATATGAAAGTGACAAATCAAGAGGCTCTCTATATGAAGAACATGGTGCTACTTTGAAGCACAAGTGTGGTAAAAGGATAGTAACATTACTCCTTCTCTCTTTTCGCTTATTTTTTTGTTGGGCTCTTTTTGGCCTCATTTTTTTTTTCGTTCGGAGTCTCATCCCGACTTGTGGGGGAATCATTGTATCCATCATCCTTTCCTCACTGGGACAATGATCTTATAATGATGATCATCACACTTTTATTTACTTACAACTCGTTATTACAACTCGATAAAACTGATAAAAGATGACTCTATATGAATGCCTCTGGCAGTGTACCAGGATGTGCAATGATCTAGCATAACATGTACTACAATGATGAACGGTGGCTTTGCCACAAATATCATGTCAGCTCTATATGATCATGCAAAGCAATATGATGATGAACACACATGTCATAAGACGGAACGCTGGATGTTGCATGGCAATATATCTCGGAATGGCTATGGAAATGCCATGATAGGTAGGTATGGTGGCTGTTTTGAGGAAGATATAAGGAGGCTTATGTGTGATATAGTGTATCATATCACGGGGTTTGGATGCACCGGCGAAGTTTGCACCAACTCTCGATGTGATAAAGGGCAATGCACGGTACCAAAGAGGCTAGCAATATGCGGAAGGGTGATAGTGCGTATAATCCATGGACACACATTAGTCATAAATAACTCATATACTTATTGTGAAAGTTTTATTAGCCCTCGAAGCAAAGTACTACTCGCATGCCCCTAGGGAGGAGGTTGGTAGGAGTTAACCATCGCGCGCCCCTGATTCAAATAGCACAAAGGATTTCAATCAAACCTAAGAATGCTCGGACATTCCCATCCACTACTGGAATCTGGAATTTTGCCGTCTGCCAGATCTTTGCCGTCTGCCAGCTCATGGCAAAGAGGCTCTTTGCCATCAGCTGGTTCTTTGCCGTCTGCCAGCTGACGGCAAAAAGGTCAAAGGCCGACGGCAAAGAACCAGGTGGGCCCCATGGGGCACGGCGTGGCTAGGTCAACTTCTTTGCCGTCTGCTGGCAGACGGCAAAGAGGGGACATATGGCAATGTCCCTCCTTTGCCGTCTGCTAGCAGACGGCAAAGAGGGGCCACTTAACGGGCGGCCGTCTCCCCCCCCTCTCTCTCTCTCTCCCTCCCGCGCCCTCTCCTCCTTTTGTCGCCGCCGCCAGTCGCCGCCGCCGGCCAGCCCCGCCCCCGGAGCCAGCCCCGTCGCCGGCCAGCCCGCCCGTCCCGCCCACCGGACCCAGGCCGCGGCGGCCACCCCGCCCCGCCGCCGGAACCCTCCCCGCGGCCCCTGCGCCGCCCCGCCCCGCCGCCGGAGCCCTCGGCCTTCCTCCAGCGCCCCCTCCCCACGGCCAGCCTCCACCGGCCGACCTCGCCGGAGCAAGGTGAGCTCCATTTTTTTTTTCTATTTTTTTCTGTTATTTCCTGTTTAGTTCTAGGTTTAGTGCTAGGTTTAGGTTTAGTTTTAGGTTTAATGCTAGGTTTAGGTTTAGGTTTAGATAAATAGAAGAGGAAGAAGAAACATGAAAAAAAAACAGAAACAGTAGAAGAAGAGGGAGAAAGGAAAAGAAGAAGAAGAAGAAGGAGAAGGAGAAGAAGAAGAGGAAAAAGGAAAAGAAGGAAGAAGAAGAAGAAGAGGAGAAGAAAAGAAGAAGAAGAAGAAAAAGGAAAAGAAGAGGAGGAGAAGAAAAAAGAAGAAGAAGAAAGAGGAGAGGAGGAGGAGAAGAAGAAGAAGAAGAAGAAGAAGAGGAAGAAGAGGAAGAAGAGGAAGACGAAGAAAAGGAAAAAAGAGGAAAAAAAGAAGAAGAGGAAGAAGAAGAAAACGACACCCCGACCCGACACCCCAACCCCGACCCGACACCCCGACCCCGACCCGACACCCCGACACCCCGACAGCCCAACACCACACCCCGACACCACGACACCACGACACCCAGACACGACACCCCTGACACCCCGACCCCGACACGACACCCCGACCCCGACCCGACACCCCGACACCACGACACCCCGACAGCCCGACACCACACCCCGACACCACGACACCACGACCCCCAGACACGACACCCCTGACACCCCGACACCCCGACACGACACCCCGACCCCGACACGACACCCCGACACCACGACTCCCCGACACCCCGACACCCCGACAGCTCGACACCACACCCCGACACCACGACACCCGGACACGACACCCCTGACACCCTGACACCCCGACCCCGACACGACACCCCGACCCCGACACGACACCACGACACGCCGACACCCCGACACCACGACACCCCGACACCACGACACGCCGACACCCCGACACCACGACACCCCGACACCACGACACCCAGACACAGACACCCCCGACACCCCCTACCCCCGACACCTCTTCGGCCTCCTGTTGACCGAAAAGGTGCTCTTCGGCCTTCCAGAGGCCGACGGGGTCATATATTTGTGAATTTTGAGTTAGGTCATATATTTTACGATTTTGTTATGAAAAACATCATATATATTTGTGTTGATCGGGTGGATTTAAATGTGCAGTTGTTTCGTCGCTGCGAGGGTCTGGTGTTCGACGACCTCCCCGTGCGTTCGACGACCTCCCCGTGCGTTCGACGAGCTCCGCCCCTGCGTTCGTGGGTGAGCACAAATGACATCTCCTCCTCCCCCTTAATTTGCTCTGTTCCGGTCTTCGTGCCGATGAAACTTGCTAGCTATAGGTGTCTTCAATCATCTGTATGCGTGACCAATATGCGTCTCCCGTTCGAAAGGGCGGCATCTATAAATATGCATGTCTTTGCATATTTATAACCGCCATCCTTTCGAATTGTCCAACGTTATCCATGGACAGCCCGAGTATGTGTAGATTGGGTTCGTTTTCCCTTATGCTCTGCTCCGGATCCGATGCGGAATTTCATCAGTGCCTCCCTGTTGTTCTCCGGGTACACATCCTCTCTGCTTATTGCCGAGACGTGTATCAGGAGAACAGCGGGGAGGTGCTGCCGAAATTCTGCGTCGGATCCGGAGCAGAGCATGGGAAAACGAACCCAATCTACACATACTCGGGTGGGATTAGGACCTATCTCTACCTATTAGCGTGTAGGTTGCATGGACGTAATAAAACTGACAAACTTGATTAACGGATGAATATAGATGATGAATTATATATATATTTCTTGTGTGTTTAGTAGGTAGGCAAGATGAGTGATTGTGCTTGGATGTACACCGGTCACCCTAGTCAGAAAGAAATGACCATTGAATGGTTAACAAAAACCAAGGAGTTTCTGAGCGCCGCATTTGCAAATGGCCAGGAAATAACCTGGTGCCCCTGTGTCCGGTGCGACAACCATAAAAAGTGGACACGGGATGAAATGGATAAACACTTGCAGAAGTGGGGTTTTATGACTGATTATACGGTGTGGAGATTTCATGGTGAGTCTGCCCAACGTGCCAGAGCTGAGGTGGTTCGTCGTCGCACCGACGAGCATGGTACCGGGATCGAAGACATGGTGCAAGACTTTGATGATGCTTGGGATTCGGACGATGAGATGGAGGAATCTGCAAAGGCCTTCTATGAAATGTTGGAGTCTTCAAAACGTCCTCTCCACGAGCAGACTGAGCTTTGTCAGCTGGATGCCATCGCGCAAGTAATGGCTCTGAAGGCTCAGTTCAACCTAGGCAGAGAATGCTACGACGCGATGATGACGATATTTGGACGCTTTCTACCCAAAGTCCATGTATTGCCAGCAAACCTGTACCAGTCAGACAAAATCCTACGTGCGCTTAAGATGCCCTATGAGAAGATAGATGCCTGTGAGAATGGATGTGCCTTATTTAGGCTTGAGTATGCGGGCTTGAACTATTGTCCCATTTGCAAGTCTTCCAGGTATGTTGTGGTAGACAACGGTATGGGTGAGAAGAGTCAGACCAAAATCCCAGTTAATGTTCTTCGGTATATGCCAATCATACCAAGACTTCAACGTCTTTCCATGGTCGAAGAGACGGCCAGACAGATGACGTGGCATAAATTGGGCAAAAGAACCGAACTAGATGCAGATGGGAATCCGATGTTGGGACACACTTCAGACGCTTTTGCGTGGAAGCACTTCGATGCATTACATAAGGACAAAGCGGCAGATCCAAGGCATCCTCGAGTCGCCATCAGCACAGATGGGTTCCAAGTGTTTGGTATGACGGCAACCCAATACAGTTGCTGGCCTGTATTTGTCATTCCACTCAATCTCCCCCCCGGAGAGATTATGAAAAGAAAGAACATTTTCTTGACGTTGATAATTCCAGGGCCCAACTATCCGGGGAAGAATATGAATGTGTACATGCAGCCGCTTAAGGATGAATTGCAAGAAGCTTGGGATAATGGGATCAAGACATATGATGCCGCTACAAAACAAAACTTCAAAATGCATGTGTGGTACATGTACTCGACGCATGACTTGCCGGCGTATGCGCTATTCGTTGGCTGGTGTGTGCATGGAAGGTTCCCGTGCCCCACATGCAAGGCAGCTCTTCAGTTCCGTTGGCTGCAGGCGGGTCGCAAGTATTCTTGCTTCGACTTGCATAGACAGTTCCTGGATCCTGGCCATAAGTTCAGAAAAGACAAGAAAAATTTCATGAAAGGTAGAGTTGTCAAAAACTCTGCACCACCTGCATTGACAGGCCAACAAACCCTGGATCAGAGAAACGCTCTCGAGCCTGATCCAGAGCGTCCAGGATATTTCAAAGGGTATAATTCGGAACACGCCTGGACTCACAAGATATGCTTGTGGGATCTGCCTTACTTTAAAGACCTCCTTTGCCCACACAACATCGACGTGATGCACACTGAAAAGAATATCGCCGAGGCCCTTTTTGGTACATTGTTCGACATCGAGGTGAAGTCGAAGGATAATCCTAAGGCTAGAGTTGATCAGGAGGCTCTATGTGATAGACCGTTACAAAACATGCGACAACCGAAAGGAAAGAAGAACTGGAGGAAGCCAAAGGCATGGTTCAATCATGGAAGGCCAGCTATGAGGGAAATGATCTTGTGGGTGAAAATGCAGTTGATGTTCCCCGATGGGTATGCAGCGAATCTAAAGAGGCGAGCGAGTATTGACAAATTGAAAATATTTGGTCTCAAGAGTCATGATTGGCACATATGGCTTGAGCGGGTAATGCCGGTGATGTTGCGTGGCTTTATCCCCGAGGATGAATGGCTAGTACGGGTAGAGCTGAGCTATTTCTTCCGTGCTCTTTGTGCGAAAGAACTATCGCCTGACGTGCTAGACGAACTGGAAGAGTTGGCGCCGGAGTTGATCTGCAAGTTAGAAAAGATCTTTCCACCGGGATTCTTTAATCCAATGCAGCATTTGATTTTGCATCTCCCGACCGAGGCAAGATTGGGGGGGCCCGTGCAAAATCGTTGGTGCATCGCAACTGAGAGGATGCAGAAGATGCTTCGAGAAAAATGTAAAAATAAACATAGAATTGAAGCATCGATGGCCGAGGCATTCATTACTGAGGAGGCGGCAAACTTCGTGACAACACACTACAAAGCCAAGAATCGTCATTTGCATAATCCGAAGCCTCGGTACAATGATGGCGACCGTAAAAAAGGTCGATCCAACCTCAGCCTATTCAAAGGGAAGCTCGCACCAGCCGGTGCTTCGAAAGCAATAGCGTTGGATGTCGAAGAATGGCGGACCATTTCGTTGTATATCTTCAACAACCTAACAGAAGTGCGGCCGTACATCGAGTAAGTTCTCGGTACATTGTTTCGCAACTTCTAAATCCTTTGAAATGCTCTTATTCCCGGATATGTGATACAGTCGATACGTCACCAAATTCTCGGATGGAGCGGTGATCCAAAATGATTCCATCGAAGAGTATGAGCTTCTTGCAAAGCATGGAGGCGGCTATCCCGGTTTCAGCTCTTGGTTCAAACAAACGGTAATTTCCATTAGACCATTTCATTTCTTCGTCTAGTTTGCGGCTAATGCAACAATCCTTTCGTATTAAACTTGTAGGCTAATGCAGAGTCTATGGACTCCGAATTGAGACAAGTCGCTAATGGTTTTGACTATAAGGTCCGTTCATTTGACAAATACGACATCAACGGGTATCGCTTTCGTACTTTTGGCAAAGAGCTATCTATGGCCGACCAAAAGTCTACAAATTGTTGTGTCTTCGCTGTCGGCGAAGGAGGGGTCGAGTATTATGGAAGAGTTGAAGCAATTTATGAACTAACATTCTTTGGTGAAAACCCACCAAACGTCGTAGTCTTCAAATGTTATTGGTTCCAGCCGAAGGAGACTAGAAGGACTCATGAACATATAGGGCTAATCGAAATCAAACAAAGCACCCATTTAGATGTTCCCGATGTCTATATTACGGCTCAACAGGCGACCCAAGTTTTCTATCTACCATGGGCCTGCCAAACTGATCCAAATCTGAATGGTTGGGATGTCGTTTATGATGTGCCGCCATATTTTAGACCACCTCCCCTCAATGAAGATGATTATGAACCTCACATTAACCCAGACACATATGAAGGAGAATTCTTCCAAGAAACACGTGTTTCCAAAAAACGTTTCAAGAACCACTCTACTTCACCCCAGAACATTGAGGTAGACAGCGACAGTGAATCCGACTTCACCCCTGAGCCGGAACAGGAAGAGACGGAAGAAGAGGTTACTGCTGCGGATGACATGTCAATGCTTGACCGATTACATAAAGGAGGCCTTCCACATGTTGATGCATTTATTGATGATGCTGATGAGCACGTCATTAATGATAGTGATGATGATTATGCATTTATTGATCCCGGAGCATATATAGACGATGAAGATTAATATTAGTAATGTCAGGTATTCAATTATTATGCTAACGAGACATTGCAAATGATCTTTGGTCATTAGTTACTAGTATTCACATTTGAGTTGCATCATGCTAACGAGACATTGGAAATGATCTTTGGTGTAGCATGCGTCCCGACAAGCATCGACCGATCCTTCTGCGTCTGCCGCAACCCCGACCGGTCCTTCTCCGTCTCACACTGGCGCAAGCCCGACCGGTCCTTCACCTCCGTGATGATGGTAAGTTTTCCCAAGTGTTTTGCTTAACAAATGCATACTTAGCTTAAGAAATGACCTTCTTAGCTCCAAAATGACCTATACTTAGCTTATTTTCCTCGAAAATGACATAATAACCTTACTTAGCTTGAAAATGACATATTTTACCTAGGATAGCTATAAAATGACCTATACTTAGCATTTTTTCCTCCAAAATGACTTGATATGCTTAGTTAGCTAAAAAATGGCATAACTACCTAGGATAGCTCAATAATGATCTATACTTAGCTTAGCTAGTTCATTTATGACATAATTAGCTCACTTAGGTAAAAAATGGCATAATAACCTTGGTTTAGCTCCAAAATGACCTATACTTAGCTTATTTTCCTCGAAAATGACATAATAACCTTACTTAGCTCCAAACTGACATACTTTACCTAGGATAGCTATAAATATGCTTAGTTAGCTAAAAAATGGCATAACTACCTAGGTTAGCTCAAAAATGGCATAACTACCTAGCTTAGCTCTAAAATGACCTACACTTAGCATTTTTACCTAGCTTAGCTAAAAATGGCATTTTTACCTACCTTGGTTAGAAGAAGAAGAAGATAAAGAAGAGGAGAGGAGAAAAAGAAAGAGAAGAAAAATTCTTCTTCTTCTTCTTATTCTTCTTCTTCTTCTTCTTTTTCTTCTTCTTCTTCTAGCTAGTCTTCTTCTTCTTCTTCTTCTAACTTTCTTCTTTCCCAATTTGCAGATTTTCTTTAGATGAGGAAGCTTGCGTTGATGGAGTCTACTCTTCTCCTTGTGCTTCCTTTTTGTTTTGATTTTGTACGATGAACTTTGTTGTTGGAAACTTGTTGTTGGATATGTTGTTGGAAACTTGTTGTTGGATATGTTGTTGGAAACTTGTTGTTGGATATGTGTTGGTATGCTTGTTGAAAGTATTTTCAAATGTGTATATATATATATATCTATGAAATTCTGTGAAATTGAATGAATTTAAGAAAAAAAAGAAAAAACAGGGGCTATACAGGCTCTTTGCCGTCTGCTGGCAGACGGCAAAGAGCTTTGCCATGAGCCAGCAGACGGCAAAGCTGCCACGTGGCAGCTACCTGTGCAACCTGGGGGGCACTGGGCTGGCCTATGTGGTTGCTTTGCCGTCTGTTGGCAGACGGCAAAGAACTTTGCATCTTTGCCGTCTGCCAGCAGACGGCATAGCGAGCCACGTGGCAGCTATCTGGGGGGACCTGGGCTGGCCTATTTGGCCACTTTGCCGTCTGTTAGCAGACGGCAAAGCACGCCGTTAACCCCTTAACGGACCTAAGTTGCCGCGTGTGCCGTCCATGCCCGTTGCCGTCTGCTGGCAGACGGCAAAGACCTTTGCATCTTTGTCGTCTACCAGCAGACGGCAAAGTGCCCTTTACCGTGGCTTGTTCAGCCGGATGTGGTGCCGTCTGCTGGCTGACGGCAAAGACCTTTGCCGTCCGCAATGCATGCCTTTGCCGTCAGCCATGGCAGACGGCAAAGATCCTGATTCCAGTAGTGATCATGTCATGACGGACATTTAGTTGAGTAGTTAATAACAAGATTAATATCGATATTTCTACTAACCAATGATCATGAACCAATACCCTTTCATATTACTGCATCAATATAATTAAACCATACGCTTCATATTTAGTGATCTACATGAAAGTTTTTGTTATATCCCCCTTGAATACCTATCATTTTTGTACTAGTCTTATAACATGTGCATATTACCTCTTACTATTTAAAAGATTCTCAAAAATATTTAAGTGAAGCATGAGAGTGCAATCATTTCTATAAAATATAACCACCACTGTGCTCTAACAAATATAAGTGAAGCACAAGAGCAACTGCCTAGCTCAAAAGATATAGTGAAGCACATAGGGTATTCTAACAAATCACAATAAATGTGTGTCTCCCTCAAAAGGTGTGTCCAGCAAAAAATGATTGTGGAAAACTAAAAAGGAAAGAAATAAAAACTATGGTGCAAGACTCTCCAAGTAAAACTCATATCATGTGATGAATAAAATATAGCTCCAAGTAACATACCGATGAATTGTGGACGAAAGAGGGGATGCCATCCGGGGCATCCCCAAGCTTAGACACTTGGGTCTTCCATGAATATTACCTTGGGGTGCCTTGGGAATCCCCAATCTTAGGGTCTTGCCGCTCCTTATTCCATCATCCATCGTGATCTCACCCAAAACTTGAAAACTTCAGCACACAAAACTCAACGAAAACCTCGTGAGATCCGTTAGTATAATAGACAAATCATAAACATTAGGTACTATTGGAAGCTCATTCATAATTGTTCTTGCATAATACCTACTGTATTCTAACTTCTCCATGACTTATACACCCCTACATAATCCATAGCATCATTAAAACAAGCACATTATGCAATAAAAATAGAATCTGTCTAAAACAGAACAAACTGAAATGATCTGAATAAAAACTATACTTCTGCAACTCAAAAAAATCTGAAACATTAAGAAACTTGAGAAATTTGTATATCAATCATGTGTAAACATTTCAGAAAATTATCTCATTCTAGTAAAATATAGGAATTTCTGCACTCGAAGCAAAACTTTCTGTTTTTTGCACAGAATCAAGTCAATTATCATCCAAATCATCCCAAAGGCTTTACTTGGCACAAACACTAATTAAAACATAAAAAAATTATAGTAGCAATAATCATGTCATCACACAAGAACAGAAAGGAAAACAAAAATTTAAGATAAATATTGGGTTTCCTCCCAACAAGCGCGATTGTTTTACGCCCCTAGCTAGCTAGGCGTAATGCATTGTTTCAAGTATTGTTATCTTTCGTACCAACTCCTTTTGAATCAAATCTTCATAAACCTTTCTCATTAATTATCTACTTTCATATTCTAATTTCCTAGTAGGAGAAATTAAATAATTGAAGGGACTTTGTTTGGTAATCTTAACATTGATTACTTCAAACTCTGAATCATTACCATAGAGATCCTAATATAAAACATGGATTTCATCATCAATAGGATCTCTAGAAGTATTTTCAAACCATTCTTCACTAAATCCCTCATTAATTCCATTAGTGATCCACTCAAATTTATCACAAGTATTGTGGTACAAAGTTTTGATCAATTCTGCATAAGGAACTTTCCTCCTAATATTTTCACCACAAGAAAAATAATCATTAGATTCCAACCTACGTATGGTGTCCTTATCATGGAGGATTTATTCTATTGGAGGGTGCTCAGAATCTATTTTATAAAAGGAAAATATATCCCTAGCTTCTCAGGTTATATACTCAAATTCATACATAAGGATGATAGTGGCAATCTTCTTAGCCTTTGGATTATGAATATTGGGAAGTTCAAAGAATATCTTCTATAAGGCGGGATGAATATGCAAGAATTTTCTTTCTAGTCTAACCATAAGCATAGCAATATCATCCACATAGCAATTGGTTTTATCAAGAATAGACCCTTTAATTGTTTTATGACTCCCGTGCAATTAAAGAATTCTTGAATGACATTCTTCCCAATTATATTCCCGCTACCCACGCGATAAGTTTTAGTTTTAAAGGTTGTGGGAGCTTCATTCTCTAGAGAATCATGATTAAGATAAAATAATTTAGGCTTTTCCTCAAGAGACTCACTAGTGCTATCTTCACTAGCACTTTCAACAATAACTTTCTCAAACTCAGACATGATAGCAACTTCAAGCAAGCAAACGAGCAAACAAGCAAACTAACAAAGATAAATATTTTTGTGCCTTCTATTTTTGTAGAGAAATGAGGGAGATGAAAAAGAGAGGAAAATAAAAAGTAGAGCAAGTAAATGATAATTTGAGTGTATGTACTTATAGAGGTTTGATGATGTCTCCCCCACAACGACGCCAGAAATTCTTTCTGCTGCTTGTGAGCCACGTTGGGATTTTCCCCGAAGAGGAAGGGTGAAGCAATATAGTAGCGGATAAGTATTTCCCTCAGTGAAAACCAAGGTTATGGAACCAATAGGAGAACCACGCAAATCCTAGTCAAACAACACCTGCACACACAAAAGCAAATACTTGCACCCAACGCGGGCAAGATTGAACCCATCACAAAGCACCTCTCCCACTGAAGATAAATCAATCTAGTTGGCCAAACCAAATGGATAGATCGGAGATAAATACAAAGCTATAACAATCATGCATAATAAAGTTCAGAAAAGACTCAATTACTTTCAATGAATAATCTGATCATAAACCCACAATTCATCGGATACCAACAAACACACCGCAAAAGAAGATTACATCAGATAGAACTCCAAGAAGATCGAGGAGAACATTGTATTGAAGAACAAAGAGAGAGAAGGGCCATATAGCTACTAGCTATGGACCCGTAGGTTTGTGGTGAACTACTCACACATCATCGAAAGGCAGCAAGGTTGGTGTAGAAGCCCTCCATGATCGATTCTCCCTCCGGCAGAGTACAGGAAAAGGCCTCCAGATGGGATCACAGAAGAACAGAGGCTTGCTGCGGCAGAAAAATTGTTTTGTATGGCTCTCTAGGGGTTTTCTAATATTTAAGAATTTATAGAAGAGGAATTAGGTCAGACGGAGCCATGTGGGGCCCACAAGGCATCAGGGCGCGCCCTGTTGCCTTGCCGTCTCCTCGTTTGTCGTCTGGTCTCCTCCTGAAGCTTCTAGGGTCTCTTTTATCTAGAAAAAATCATCAAAAAGTTCATAGCATTTGGACTTCGTTTGTTACAAATTTCCTGGAAAACCAAAAACAAGCAGAAAACAACAACTGGCACTAGGCACTAGGTTAATAGGTTAGTTCACCAAAATGATATAAAATTGTATAAAAAGTATCCAAGATTGATAATATAATAGTATGAAACAATCAAAAATTATAGATTCGTTGGAGACGTATCACCCATGCCCTGGCGCTCGGCTGCTATCTTGCCGGCTTGCTTGATGACCCAGCAATTTTGGTTAGAGTGAGTGGTCGGTTTGCTGGGAGTACCATGGATGGCGCACGGGCTGTCCAGGATCTGATCCGACGTTGAAGGGCCATTCATGTTCCCGAACAACACTACAAAAAAACACTTCCGTGATGATACGCCTTTGTCACAGTAGGTCACATTTTTTGTCATGCATGTATATCTATGACGATTTTATGACAGAATCAAGATAGTCATACCTCTGCTGTCGTACAAGTGTTCCATGACAATACTCAAATTATCATCATGAAAGTGTCCACTTCCATGGCGATAAATGTCGCGTCATGGAAGTGTTTTCGTCAAGGGTAACCGACACGTGGCATCCACCGAAATGGGTCGCCGTTAAGCTATCGGGTTCTGGTTTGGATCCGATAACCCATTAACAGCTCCGGCCAATGGGGATTTTCCACGTGTAAAATTCCATTAGCCAAAGGAACCACGTTAACAGCAACGACCAGTGGCGATTTTCCACATGTACAATATCATTGGCCGTAGCAACCACATGTCAGGTACCGTTGGGACAGATGTCATTCATCCAATGGATGGTACGCACCTATGATATGTCGACACGTGGCATGGCCCAACAGTGGCCCATTTAGGTTAAAAGGCTGACCCGTTTGACTTGGTCAAAAGTTAGCGGGCCGGCCCACAGAAAGCCTGTTAATGGCATGTTCGCATATAGCCCATTTACAGCCCGGTAACTCACACCCATTATGGCCTCTCTAAATTAGGCCCAGTAGCGTCATGTGGGCCGTCCAATATGATTCCAGCATGTTGTCACTTTTGACCCATGTTTGGCCCATGACGTCTTTCAGCCCATATGAGGCCTTTTGTATATCTGGGCCCTTTAACGGCCTATAGTGATTCTGGCCCATAATGAACAGTACACTGCTTTGGACCCATTAACGGCCATTATTAAGTTGGGCTGTTTCCAGCCCATGTTAACTTTCGGCCTACTATGGGCCCATAAACTCTTGGGCTCCTTTCTGGGCCACGACTACTTATGGTCTGTAACTGGCCTGTTCGGCTAATGGGCCAAATTCGTCCCGTGCTTACATTCGGTCCGTTTGTGGCCCGTTAACACATTAGGCCGTGTTCATCCTATCATGTAAACCGACCCATTAACGACCTGGTATGCCTGTTGATAGAATTAAGCATGTGTTGTCTTACGGCCTGCTGACGGCCCATTATGTTCTAAGCCCATAAACGGACGGTTCAGATTTTGGCCCGTTTACGGCCCATCCAGCGGTCCAGTTTTGTCCCATGATCAGTACGGCCCATGGATCCTAAGGCTCGTAGGAGGCCCATGGATCCTAAGGCCCGTAGGAGGCCCATGGATCCTATAGCCCGTAGGCCCATGGATCCTACAGCCCGTAGGAGGGCCATGGTTACCATGGGTTGTATGTGGCACATTGTTATTGCGGCCACTAGCAAACGGAGGAAAAAGAACTGCAGTGACTACAAGTAAACAAATAAACAAGACGACATGAAATAAATAAGCAAGCAACTAACACTAGGCTATTACGGTGATTACACAGATTACATACACTGCGCATCAAAGTTCGCCACCAGTCAAATATAGGGAATAACAAAGCAGCATATTACGTACACAGGAAGTCATAGTTGGCCACTAGTGCAAATAAACATAGCAGCAAAACAAGTCCAGAACTGAAACCACTTCAGAAGAGCTCAAGAAACGATATCCTAGGTACCCACCATGCTGGCAAGAAGCTTAGCAAGCTTATTAGCTTTCTCTTGTTTGGCGCTAAAATCCTCCAACTCTTGCTGTTGCACCAGAAAGTATGCATCTAAATTCTGCATGGACTTCCTCAGCCCTTCGGCTTCTTGTGCCAACACAACTGACTGATGTCTTTCAGCTTGTAGCTGAGACTCAAGAAGCCGAACTAATTCAGGTAGCGATTTCAAAGAGCTAGTGCCAGCGGTAGTGGCCAGTAACTCAAACACTACATCAAGGCAGGACTTTGGGGTTGTCTCACTGTCTTCAAGATAGTTTTTATCAGCTTTCTTAGAGACCAATAGGGTTGTCTCACTATCTTGAATGTTATCTGCATTACTTCCTTTACAATTGCATAATGGGGTACTCTTCTCCAATAATCTGTCAGCATTCTAAAAGAGGAACAAGCAGACACATAACAGGTTTAGCATGTAGTATACGGAACTCATTTTGGTAAACCAGTTCAGTAGTAAGGAGGACATGATTATACTAACTTGTCTTCTATTACAAGGTAGTACTCCCTCCGTTCCTAAATTTAACTCTTCTTAGAGATTCCAATATGGACTACATACGGAGCAAAATGAATGAATCTACACTCTAAAATACGTCTACAAACATCCGTATGTAGTCTTTATTAAAATCTTCAAAAAGACTTATATTTAGAAATGGAGGGATTACATAATAACAGCATGAAACAAACATATATCTATGTACTATGGTCACTGTATTGTCTATATCATCCTAGTTTATGTTGCCAAATCAATATAGAGACACGGTTCAAATCTTATCTGTTTAAGACAAAGTAGCATAGACAGAATATAAGTGTGGGAAACTACACAGCAGCAACAACACTTCTAATGTGCATGACATGAGAACATAACTGTTTATACAATTGAAACTGAAATCAACATTGAGCAAGAAGTTACAACAGAAAACCAGTTAAAGAAACAGGTTTAAAACATACCTGCTGCGCCATTGGAGTTTCTATTGGATCCTTCAAATTTGAAATTAGTTGGTATGAGTAAATACAGTGATGCAAGAGAAAAGGAGTACGCACCATAGCTATAGAATCTGACTTGAGAACAGTTATTCTTCTGCTTTAAGCGTTGAGTTGGGGTTCACAGTGGTGGTCCTCGTGCTTTGGGCACTTCAGTTGCCTTACGAACTGCTCGTGTTTGGGTGGTCTGTGGTGGAGATTGTGTTGTGTCAACTGGAACTGGGTTACTATCTGCTGGGGTTGGGGTTACATGGGGGGTCGCTGGTTCTCTGTCCAACGGGGTAGGGGGTACAATCTGTGGGAGTCTGGGTTATGTGTCGTGGGGCTGGTTCTTACGCAAGTACAACCGTGGTTCTATCTGCATCATGTAGCACTATCTTTTCCGAAGACCGTGTTTTTACTCTCTTAGATACCTGCCATCACCCCCTCCAATTCACATGGCTGATAAACAAGAAAAGTAATTGAATGTACAAACATTGTATGATAGACAGATGCAGTAATTCACATATATTTTGTCTAACCAAATAGGACAGCATGACACAATTTCACATATATGATGGTTAACTAAACAGGATAGCATGACACAGTTTCAGATATATGATGGATAACTAAACAGGATAGAATGACATAGAATGACATAGAATGACATAATTCAACATATGATGACTATCTACTAAATATGACATGACATAACTATATGATGTTTTTATTAAATAGGTTTGCATGAAATAATTCACATACATGTTGTCTAAGTATACAGGATGGCATGATATAATTCACATATATGATTGATATACTAAGCCGCTGGAATTCGCATATATGATCTCTAAACTAAGAAGATGGCATTGAATATTCACTACTGTAGGATGCTGCTAACGCGACACTACAATCAGAGACCCTTCGACGAAACTGTGTGCGATGCATAAATCGCAAACGGTGTTGTAGTTAAACCGTCACAAATAATACGAACCGTTTGTGATCACGGAGACATCAAACATGATTCAGATTATAGGTGCGTGTGCGATGCGTGGCATACGGTTGATCCATGCGAACTATTTACGATGAGCCAGAACAACAGAAACGGTCAGCCATATCAAGGTGTGTGCGATAGGCAGCATATAGTTCAGTCGGATGAATTGTTTGTGATGATCGAGAAGAACACAAACGATTCGGCGTAATAAGATGTGTGTGATACCTGGCAAATAGGTCGGTAATCAGAATTGTATGCGATCATTATAGACAGTGCATACGATTTTTTGTTGTGAATTGTGTGCTCCACAGGGCACACAATCCAAGAAACCAACCTATGGGCGATAATGTAAAAGATCTCTATCGAATACGTATTGCTAACCATTTGCGATGAGATTGACAGGGGAAACAGAGATAACGAATTAATATGAGCGAACGGCAACAGAGATATATACAGTCTGCTTAATTTAGTCCTTCTTGTTGTTGTTGTTGTTGTTGTTGTTGGATGGCCCCACGACATCATCTTGGTGAGGCCGCTTCTTGCCACTGACCGTTGGCTTTTCATCGCCGCCGTCGTAGTCATCATCGTTGCTGTCGTCGTCCTCCTCCTCCTCGTTCGACCATTCCTCCTCATCATCATCGTCGTCCTCTTCTTCGTCCTCTGACGGCTCCTCATCCGTCTGGTTGTCGTCTGACGACTCGGGCGGCGGCGTCCCTTCCATGATCCAGATAAAATCGAGGTCTGGGCTCGACGTCGGACTCATGGAAGACGAGCGGGATGATTCCGGTGTTGACCTATCATCGGGTGCCAGACTGCTAGTGGAACTGTCGTCCTCGCTGTCCCTCAACATGGCTGTGGTACGTATACAAACCGTGAGAAAGAGAGATTGCAGAGTGTGTGCAAGGGTGTAGCGCTGCCGGCCGGGACGATGAATATGGTGGACACCGAAGCGGGGTATGCAGAAAAGAGGAATGGCAATTGAAGCGGGGTATTGACAGATTATATTGGCGCCTTGGCAGGCGGTTAGAATACTAATATAATCAACCGCAATTATTAGTACCCAGTCGCTCCAAATTCCCGCGGTTTTGCTGTTCTCAATGTGATAATTACGCACACGTGTTGGAGCGTCCAAATGTGAAACAAGCATTTTTCATACTCCCTCCGTACCGACGACCAAGGTGGGGGGAAACGAGAGAACTTGATGTTTATTTGCTAATCAATACCATTGCGTGCAGAGAATTGACCATTGCATGTTATGCTAACTAGTCTCAAGTCATTGAATGCATACACGCCCCACGACTCCTATTGGTTGATTTCTTTTTTCAGGGCAAAAAACAGGGAGCGAGTTTTGGGATTATTTGGTTTTCGTAATGTGACTTATGCACCGGTATGAAGGGAGTAGGACAGTTGGCAAGCAATAGATGGATCTCTGCTTATTGATGTAGCCAGTAATAATCAAACAAAACCCCTAATCATCATTGCAAATAGCGCATAGAATATGGCTAATGCGACAACCACAACTACACATGCTAGTTCCTTCTTGTCTCTTTCTTTCATCCGTTGCCTATGATTGATTCTTTCTTGCTTCATCGTGCTGATTGTACACTCCAGATCAGTTAATTTTCTTCTTTAGCTTTACGTTATCTTCTGCGAGCTTGGTGATAACACTCTGAGCCCTACCATGCCATTCTTCATCCAACCAGTTAAGGAAGGAACAAGCCTCATATCCCTGCCAATGTTAAATAGTATTCAGGATTAGTGGTGGCATTAACTCAACTAAAATGATGAGCTTAGCACTAACCTCTAAGGGGCAACTGAGAAATTGTCTGCCAATGTCGAATCCCTCCATGCATACACGTCGAGTGAGAGTGTGTCCGTGCACACAACTCAGCTTTTGGTACTTCTCGGTGGCGCCAAACTCGGAGTCGAACTCATGTTGCGGGAGTCTAGAGTCATACTCCGGATCCGGCGGTTGATCGCTTTCCTGGGCGTGTGGGGGTCATTCAGGACGGATTGAGCAGGGAGCTACTTTGGACATCCTAAAAAATATCAGGATAGATTAGAACCTGACAAGATGATTCGGATCCATAGTACACCTGCCTTCTGATGACCTTAGGCAAGTGCTCGACGGTGACCGCCGTCGTGGCGGCGCCACCCATCGCGCTACCGAGAGCGGCGATACGGGCAGGAGCAGCCGCACTGTCGGTGTAAAAACCGGCAGACCTCGGGGTAGGGGGTCCCGAGCTGCGGATCTAGGATCGATGGTAACAGAGACAATGGAGACGGTGTTTACCCAGGTTCGGGCCCTCTTGATGGAGGTAAAACCCTACGTCCTGCTTCTGTTGTATTAATGAAGATGTATCGAGTACAGAGTTGATCTACCTCGAGATCGTAATGTGAGTCTAACTTCTAAGGCTAGGTAAGCAATGTTGCGTTGATGTCCCCCCTACGGGCTAAACCCTATGGCTTATATACACGCCAGGGAGGGTATCTAGGGTTACAATGTCGGTATCTAGGAATAAGGCGGCTGGACAAATCTTGAAGTGTACTACAAGTCTTCGGCAGAGACAGCATTGATCACGCCTCCCTCGTACAGCCTCCGGAGTCCATCTTGGTCACGTACGGGGGTACATCGGCCCAACCAAGGAGACGGGTCGGCCCAGTTAGCACCCCCTAATCCAGGACACCGTCAGTAGCCCCCGAACTGGTCTTCTATGCCGAGGACGATGGTCGACAGATATCACTTCGGATCCGGAGTCTTTGGCTTGACAGACGAGTTCCACTTTAAATTTCGGATTCTCTTTAATAGGACATCGATATCCGTGGTCCAACTGAGCTGGTACCCTGCCCGAGGGGTGTAAGTATCTTAGCCTCGAAGGCTGGTCGTACAGGTATGAACAATCCAATCCTGCCTGACAACTTTAACGGAGAGGCTTGCTTCATGATGAGTTGAGCAGTTACTGCCTCATCCTCAAATCGTGGTTCGAGGCAACTTGTTTACTGGCGCGTCCGTTCGAAATAGAGATCGTGCCCGCTTTCTCAGGGATATCATCAAGATTTTATTTCCACCCATATGTTTCAACGGCATTTTTGATAGCGGCCGTGAATTTATCGGCGCAGCAGGGGACTCTCGGCCTTTTATAGGTCTATAAGAACCAAAGGGAGAACAGCGCAACGACGCACGCTCCCATTCCTTCCCTACTGCAACGCCGTCTAGCTCCAACGCCCAGATCCAACCAGCACGCCCGCCCTTTTCCCGAGCTCAGTCTTCTCAACCAGCCATGGCCGACACCCTCAAGGGGCACTGGGGCGGCTCCACGGTGACAGCGGCGACTATCGCCGAGCTGCGCGACACGGGGTACCTGGCCCCCACCATCGCTGCCCGCGCTCCATCGGCCGACCAACTGGTGCCCGCTCCTAACGCCGGGGAGCGGGTAGTCTTCGTCCCCCACCTCATCCGAGGCCTGGGGTTCCCGCTGGACCCCTTTGTGCATGGGGTAATGTTCTACTACGGGTTAGACTTCCACCACATGGCCCCCAACTCTATTCTCCACCTCGCCTCTTTCATCACAGTTTGTGAGGCTTTCCTTCGCTGCGAGCCACACTTCAGCCTGTGGCTGAAGCTTTTTGGGATCAAACCGAAATCCAGCGGACAGGATCTCGCGGAGTGCAGGGGAGCCATGGTCAACAAGAACCAGGGGGCCATCTGGTTCAAAGGAACCTTCATCGAAACGGTGAAGGAATGGCAGAGGGAGTGGTTTTATATCGCTGAACCTCTTGCCCCTGGTCAAACCGAAGTCCCGGCCTTCTCGGCCGGGCCACCCAAGAAACTCAAGTCCTGGAAGGAGAAGGGCGTTGCTTGGGGGAAGCCAGAAGAGGTGGAGACCCTGGTCGACAGGGTCCTGTGGTGGTCCACGACGGGGAAGGTTGAGCTGGCCGACGTCATCAATGTCATGCTCAATCGCCGTATACTTCCCATCCAGTTTCGGGCTAAACCGATGTGGGCCCAAAAGCCCGAAGACATGGACACCATCAACACCTTCTTCCGCTCCACCTTGGCTACCATGTGGACGAAGCTCATGAAGCTGGCCAAGGATAAGATCCCCCAGGCGGGAGAGGACCGCGGCCTCGAGCACGGCTATGAGGCCCCCCGGTAAGTAATTTTGCCCTTTAATCTCTGTGCTTTGTTAATTGTGTCGAGGATCAAAGTTTTTACTCGAATCGTTGTGTTTTGACATTTTGCAGAAGTGGTCGGCCTGGGTAAAAGGGGTACGATGCCAGGCCCCACTGCCGGAGCAGCCCCCAACTCCCCTGCTCTCAGCGCTTCTGACCGAGGAGCCACATGTGGTGGCCTCCAAAGGGACGAAGCCCCAGACGGGGAGGTCTAGTGCTCGGACCAGGGGGGCCTCGATCACCCGGTCAGAAGAGACCCACACCTCCGCCGCTCAAGACGGCGGCGCCGAGGAGGGCGAGGAGGAGATTCCCCCCCCCCCTCGAAGGGGAAGAGGTTGGCGATAGAAGACGCCGACGTGGTCATGCCGCCGAAAGGCTCAAAGAGGCCGAGGCGAGCCTCATCTGAGGCCGCCAACAAGTCATCGGAGAGGGCCGGGCTCTCTGGTGACTCAGAGGAAGACCCCCTCGCAATGGGGAGGAAGAAACCGGCACCTCGAGGGTAAGCCCTTGTCTCTATCGTCTTTCCTTAAGTCACTTTTTCAGCAAGGGGGAATCTTACACAAGTAGTTTTTCATGTGCAGTCCACCGAGGGTAATCCCAAGTGGCTCTTTAGACGGGCTGCCATCAACCAACGGGACTCCAGAGCCCGCTGCTTCTCCCCCAAAGCCTGACGGTCTGGGGGAGGCAACGTCCACCCTGGTCCCCGAAGTCAACTTGACGGGGGCCGACGAGGTGGTGACCGCGGCCGAGGACGACACCTTGGCCCGACAAGACCCGAGGACGGAGCGCCCCGAGGTCATCAAAGAAATGTTGGGCCAGTCGTTGGCCCAGCCGGAGTCTACCTTGGCTCCACCACAACGGGCAGAGGCCACTCGGATGGAGACACCCGAGGTCATGCCGTCGCCCCAGCCTACTGCCCAGGGACGGGCTGGCGTGGGGTGGACCGAGGAGGTGGAGGAGACCCTGAGGGGTGCTTCCATCAAGGAGGAGCACCGTGCCTTGATGGGCAAGGCGCTGGAGAGCTACCGGTCCGCAGGGGCCTTCCAACACGAGGTTTTTAAGAACCTCGCAGCAGGTTTCGAGGTATGATTTCTACGCATTCACGTTGTTTATATAAGCTTTTTGTTTTTGTGTGTTCTGTCCGAGGACATAAGAGTACAGCCTTCCAAACGGCATAGTGAGTGAGTAGCCCCCGAGCCCGAAGTCGGTTTCAAGAAACCGTCATCGGGGTCGCTGGACGTAGTAGGAGCCGATGAGTGATCTTAATTATTCCCTTTACAAGAAGGATCCGTTTTGTTCCAGGTTGCGACCTCGACCCCGGACTCCGTCTCCGAAGAGATGGCAGAGATGAACCGGAAACTTGAGCAGTCTCAAGGTAAGCAAGTTAAAACTTGCCGTGCATATTTACTATATATATATGTAATATGCGTGAAGGAAAACAAAATAAGGCCGAACTGTGTTGACAGCGGAGCTGGAGATGCTCAAGGCCGAGCTTGACTGTAACACCCCAAGAGTGCTCCTTCCATATTTGTACTCCTCAACATTGCAATGTATGGATTTGTCATGATGATCTTGATGGATGGGCTTATTCTCATGTTGTGTTTTGCCTTTCTTTTCTCTCTGCATTTCTTGTTCATATTATCTTGTCATGTGCATTGCATCCGTTATTTATTTTGTGTTGCTCATGTATGCATTGTGTGTGTGTGGTTATCCCTTTTTCTTTGCTCACCCTTGCACACCACTTCCCCATCATCATCTCAAACCCCTCTCTTTTCCAATATTATTCATCATGCTATATTTCTGTCCCAAATTAATGTTCACCATATTTCTAAATTCTCTAGTCCATGTCCTAAACCTCTCTGCCAAATTTCATCATTTTTGGAATTGATTTGGTTGGGTTCAAAGATGGTGCAAGTTTGAATTTAATTCAAATTTGAATTATTTTTCTTCCTCTAAATATGCCCAAACCAATTTATTCAAATTCTGCACATTTCCAGGACTCCAGGGGTATTTTCATATATCTCTCACCCCATCCCAAACTCTCT
Organism: Elymus sibiricus; assembly: GCA_039707655.1. Lineage (NCBI taxonomy): Eukaryota > Viridiplantae > Streptophyta > Magnoliopsida > Poales > Poaceae > Elymus > Elymus sibiricus. Next base: position 188,003,997 of record CM077672.1, read on the forward strand.
ATTCTTTTCCCTTTGTATTTCTGTTTGAGGAAATTGGAAAGAGAAAGAAGAGAGAGAGCAGCAGCGCCCAGAGCAGCAGCCCAGCAGCGCAGCAGTGCAGCCCACCAGCGCGGCCCAGCTCCCCTCGCGCGCGCGCGTCCTTTTTCTTTCTCACCCGCGCACCCGCTCGCCCCCCGCTGCTCCTCTGCCGCGTGGCAAGGCCGGCTCCTCCTTCCAGTGACCTTGCTACAGCGCGCGCGCCCACACCTTTTCGTCAACCTCGCTCCGTCGCCATGGGGACCGAGAGCCCGTGTGCACGCGAGCTCCACCTGCTCGCCCTGGCCCTCCATATAAACCCCCACCTTGTCCCTCGCCCTGCTAGGGTTTCCCTCCTTCGTCTTCCACCGCCGCCGGGCTCGATGAGCCTCCAGATCCGCCGCTAGAATTCCGTCCCGAGCGCATCAGAGAGCACGAGCGTGTCGCCGCCGTGTACCCCATCGTCCTCCGCCTCGCCAAGATTGTCCGTCGCCTTCCCCGTCGTCGACTACGTCGGCTACCTCCTCAACAGACCACGGGACGCCAAGACACAGTCGTCTCCTTCCTCTTCTTCCCCGTCGGTGCCCGAAGCCGTTCGATCGCCGCCGACGTCGACTCCGTCCATCTCCCGCCGTTCCGAGCACACTCGCGTGTTCGTGGTGAGCAGTCGCATCTCCCCGACCGTTTTTACCCTTCGATAGATCCCTCCATCGCCGTATGCCGTGTGCGCCCGATCTCACCGCCGTCGGAACTCGTCTCCGGCGAGTGTTCCGACACCCTTAGGCCTCGTTAGCTTGTCCGCCGTGCTCGCCGTAGTGCGTAAAGCCGATCCCACGTTTTACCCGTCGAGTTTGGCCACCGCAGCGAGTGGCACAAGCTCGCCGTCGCGTTTCTGTCACCTCGTCGCCAGTGACATTCCCGTCGTCGTTTGGTGCCGTGGTTGCCCTGCGGGCGTGCGGGATTCTCCCGCGCATCGAGCGCACCCCTCCGCCGCGCCTTAGGTCGCCGGAGAGAAAGTCCGGCGAGTGCCCCGCCGTGCCCCGTCGCCGCCAATGGCCTCCCCTGTTTTTCCTCTGTTTGCCGCGCCAGCCGCCACGTGAGCCGCCTGCGGGCCTGCATGTCATACTCACACGCGCGCAGCCCCGCCAGAGGGTCCCACGTGTCGGCCTCTCCCCTCTGTCTTTAGCCATTTGTGGCATATGCCAATTCCGGCATATTCCATTTCTGGTCTAATTCCTTTTCTGTGGATTCCGGTTTCGGCAGGTTTCCCGATCTGGCGCTTTCCAAATCGGGCATATGCCAAATCTGGCATATAACTATTTAAACTTCGGTCCATTATGTATTTGTGGCATTTTGAGCATTTTCCATGTTGAAACATATGAGTGTAATATATGATTTTGGGGTAGAAAAATCCAAGCAATCCATTGGTGGCATTAGATTTATCTGTTGAGCAAGTTTGCATGCGTGCCATTTTCACATAACATGCCATTTTGTCATTTTTGTGTGATTTAATGCAAATGTCATATGAGCATCTTGTCAACATGAGTTTGGAGCATTTTCATTCCATCTTGCTGCTAGTAATTTTTCTATGCCATGATATCCCATGCTGGGAGTGCAACAAGCTTGCAAACATGCCTAGTCATTGTTACTGTTTCTGCACTTGTTAAATTTCTGCTAAACTTGCCATGTTGCTTTGATGCTACCATCTAATCCATAGCTTTTCTGAGCATGATCAGTAAACATGTTTTGTTCTATGTTGCCAGTACTTTCATGCCATGCTAGTTGATGCCATGTTAATCTCCTGTAGCATATTTAAATGTTGCTCTAAATATACCTAGTCAATGTAGCAGTTTTTCTCTCAACATTATGTTGCCATGTTGTGAGCTCATTTCTGGTGAATCCATGCTTCATATGATTTCGTGCCAATGTATGAAATGTTCTATGCCATGTGTACAGTAGCTGCATGCCAATTTCTTGCATTTTAGAGTACTTTAGCTTACTGTTTTGACGTGCTTAAGATGCCATGTTGCTGTTAATTTCAGTTTTGCATTGCCTATCGTGTTGCTCACCATTTGAGTTTCGTGCATCCGATCCTCATGATCTTTATATCGTTTTCCGTCGAAATCTTCCATTCTTTCCAGTGGCATACTTGTGTTGCCAAGATGTTGCCCATATCCATCTTTGCTTCACCGTTCACGTCTCGTTATCATTTCTATCGTCCCGGTAGCACCGATGCTTCATTTATGTCATGCCCAACATTTCACCATGCCATTTCATGCATCATTTTGTTTGTGCATCTATGCCATGATTGTCTGTTTATTTCGGTGCTTGTTCTTTCTTTTGGGTAGTTCCGGGCGACGAGTCCGAGTTCGAGGAACCGGTTGAGAACGTGTACGAGGAGCAGCCTTACTATCCTACCGAAGAGACTTCAGGCAAGATGATCATTACCCTTGATAACACTACTATCTTTGCTTGCTAGTTGTGTCGTTGCTATCGCTATGTCGCGCTTCCTACCACATACATGTCAGCCTCTCATATGCCATGATACAGCCTCTAACCACCCTACCCAGCAAACCGTTGTTTGGCTATGTTACCGCTTTGCTCAGCCCCTCTTATAGCGTTGCTAGTTGCAGGTGCAGTGCAGGTTGTTCCATGTTGGGACATGGATATGTTGGGATATCACAATATCTCTTATTTAATTAATGCATCTATATACTTGGTTGTGTGTGGAAGGCTCGGCCTTTTGCCTAGTGTTTTGTTCCACTCATGCCACCCTAGTTTCCGTAATGCCGGTGTTATGATCCTTGATTAGCGTTCCTAACATGCTCAGGGGAATGGGACCCTCTTGATAATTCGCTTTGAATAACCGCTTCCAGCAAGGCCCAACTTTGGTTTTACTATTTGCCTAATAACAACTAAAACTTACATAGGGAGTAATTAACCCGAGGATAATTTAATCAACAACCCCGGGCCAGTGCTCCTCATGAGTGTTGGTCCAAAACAGAGTCGTTTGCGGCTTCCCCCGGGGAAACTCGGGTCTCAGTTGCTGTACGATGTGCTCATCCGATCGTGGCCTGATTTCGAGATACGCGCGGCTCCAATCGGGGTGTCGGCACGTCGGGAGGTCTTGCTGGACTTGTGTCACCATTGTCGAAATGTCTTGTGCACCGGGATTCCGAGGATACTTCGGGCTATCTCGAGGTTGACGTATTTCCACCGCAGCTTGTGTTGGTCTATGATGGCCCAGGTTGGAACACCCCTGCAGGGTTAAATCTTAAGCGAAGCCGTGCCCGCGGTTATGTGGCGAGTGGGATATTTTTAACCTCCGGTTGTAGAAAACTTGACACTAATTCTAATAAAATACACAAACTGTGTGCGTAACCGTGACGGTCTCTTTTCGAGTAAGTTCGGGAAGAGAACACGGTGGGGTTATGTTTGAACCGTAAGTAGGTGTTTAGGATCACTTCTTGATCATATTAAACTTGCGACCGTTAAGCATAGTATGCTCATCTTTATTCTTGTACTCGTAAGTCAGCCACTTAAACATGCTTAGTGCTTGCTGCAACCTCACCACCTTACCACTTCCATTCCTATAAGCTTAAATAGTGTTGTTACCTTGGGTGATGAGATTGCTGAGTCCCTGTGGCTCACAGATTCCTACAAAACTCCAGTTGCAGGTACACTTGAGACAGACACAGGTGAGCCCGAGATGCTCCTTTGGGAGTACGATGATGAACGTGGGCGTGTGTACGTCACGATGCCAGACGATCAGTAGTGGGCCCTAGTCGGTTGATCCGGGGATAATAGAAGGGTGGTGTTTTCTCGTTTGATTTCGTCCGTAGTCGGACTATGTCTTTCTTTTGGATGATTGTATGGTGTTTATGATATATTTATGCTGTAGGATGTGGCGAGTGTAAGCCTTTATCCAGTATTCTCACCTGTTCACTTGGTTGTATGTATTTGAGAATCACCTTGCTATGCGTCTCAAAATGAGGTTCTGTCACGATCTTGAGTTCATCATGAGATTGCGATAGAGCTTCATATTGGGCGTTACAAGTTGGTAATCAGAGCCATACCGACTATAGGAGCCCCTTGATTGATCGAACCGTTGACGAGTCTAGAAAAAAAAACTATTTTGAGTCCTAGTTATATATATCGGAGAGTAGGAATTCTTTTTACTCCTTATTCCCTTAGTCGCTCTGGTGAGGAATTGTGGCGTAGGTGTTTTATTCTACTACCTCTTCTCACTCAATTTTTTTTTAGGATCACGCGGGTATTGTTGGAATGGTTGTGATATCGGTGTGACGTGACTCTGCTCTTGGTGCCTCCCGACCGTATGGATTGGACCCGGGGAGTTGAGCTCCAAGGGGTTTTTGTCACACTCGCTATCGTTTCGGTTCCGGAATACCAGAGGACGCCGACATGGAAACGCTTCTATACTTTTTGTGGTGGCAAATAGTGCCGTGACTTTTCCCCAGTACTGGTGGAGATAGCGCGGATGATCCACCATGGCTAGTATCGTTGTGTTTTCGAAGGTCTGAGGTAGACGAATTTGCGAATTTTCTCGGTCATGTGTTGAAGGTTGCGGATGCGTTTGCAGCTGAGTAGGTTGTTGTTTGCTGAGTAGGTTCCTTGATCCGCAACCTGATCTCATAACCAAGAAGTTTCGGAAGTTCCTAGGGGAATTCAAGTATCACCTAGGACATCTTTCCAACAGACACATGATACGATATGGGGTCTATCATATGTTTGTTTCCATTTTCGTTACCTTGTGTATTATTCTAACATTCTTTCCAAGTGGCTTCTCAATCTTTGGTGTATCATCTATCTTTCGGAATGCATTCGTTCATATCTGTTCAGATGTTAGCTTGTGAAGAATTCTGTTGCAATATCTATCCGTTGATTCAGCTTTTAATTATCTCATTGATGATTCTAATGGTTGTTTTCCATCTTCAGGATGCCTCCCGCAACCCGTTCGAATCCGACCTGTGATGATGGGGAGCAGTCAGATCCTCCACCTCCACCACCACCTCCTCCTCCACCTCCGCCTCCGGAGGCATGGCAAGCTTTGATGGCGGCAACCAATGCAAATACTCAGATGTTGCTCCAGTTTATGCAAGAGCGGAATCAACGGTATCAAGGCAATCAAGGCCAAGGCAACTTCAACAATCAACCTCAATATGCTACTCTCAGCCAGTTTCTCAGCAACCAGCCTAAGTCCTTCAGTTCGTGCACTCAGCCTCTCGATGCTGACGATTGGTTACTGGATATCAACAAACACTTCGAGTGCAGCAATGTCAGACCTAAGGACTATGTCAAGTTCACTTCTTTCCAGCTCAAGTTCCAGGCAGCCGAGTGCTGGCAGCAGTACAAAGATTCCAGAGGTGGTCGAGTCATCACTTGGACCGACTTCTGTCGTGATTTCAGAGCACATCACATTCCATCAAGTGTGTTCGAGGAGATGCGTGAGAAATTCAGAAATCTCAAGCAAGGAAGCATGTCTGTCTATCAGTATAACACTGAGTTCCAGAATCTCGCTCGTTATGCCAAGCAAGACATTCCAGATGACAAGAGCAAGATCTACCAGTTCAGGGGTGGTCTCAGAGAGGACCTACAGCTTGCTCTCATACTGGTCGATCCGCCTGAGTTTGATCAGTTCTATAACATGGCACTCAAGCAAGAATCAGCTCAAATCAAGTTTGATGCTTCGAAGAAGAGAATCAGAGATGCAGTTCACTCTTCTTCCTCGTCTCAAGTGGTTGCCAAGCAGCAGAAGTTCTGGTTACCTCCTCCTCCTCAGTTTCGTCCTCAGCATCTGCAGAAGCAGTTTGGTGGTCGTGGTTCTTCCCACCTGCCCAACCGAGTGTACCAGCAGAGATCTCAGGCTCCAAGGGCAGTCGTTCCTCCTCCTCGTCCGCTCTCAGAGGTTACTTGTCACAAGTGTGGGCTGAAAGGACACTATGCCAACAAGTGCACTCAGAAGCGCCTTCCACCTCCTCCTCCCGGCAGGCCTCCAAGCAATGCTATTGTCAAGCACAATCCCAAGTCTGCAAGAGTGAACATGATGAATTCAGCTCAAGCAGAGGAGTCTTCTGATGTGATCATGCGTAATCTCTTGGTTAATTCCATTCTGGCTAAAGTTTTATTTGATACTGGTGCATCGCATTCTTTCATTTCAAGACCTTTTGCATCAAAGCATGAGTTGGTGTTTCAAAAGTTGCCTAGACCTGTCTCCGTTATTTCTCTGGGTACATTGATGAATTCCAATAACTATGTTCCTAATGTCGGTATCAAGATGGGCAATTATTCTTTTCTGGCTGATCCTATGGTCCTTGGTATTTCCGATATTGATCTTATTCTCGGCATGAATTGGCTTTCTAAGCACAAGGCTTCTCTTGATTGTGCGGCCAAGGAAGTTAAATTGACTCATCCTTCTGAAGAGGTCATTATCTTTGCTTCTCGTGATGATATCATTCGGTTATCTATACCTACTACTAATAAAGCAAGGTCATATTGTTGGTTTCGTCCCGCAGTAATTTTATGTGCTTTTTATAATAAGATACATACGCGAGGTGGTACTAATTCGAGGACGTATGATGCTTTAATTTGCCGTGTTTCGTCCGTCAGCTGTTGGGCCGCACATTCAGCTGGGCCTGGTCCACTTTTTTTTTTCCTAAAATGATTCTACGATTTAACCTGAGTTTTTTGGTGTAGTAGATAAAAATGATTTGCCTTTGAGTCGAACACGCAAACTCCCTCACAAAGTACCACAGGCCTAGCCAACAAACCCGAGGATGTATTGTGTTCATGTACAGAAGGTTCTTTTATTTATAGTCGATCGCTTGTGTGGATCGGACACCTGGGCCTTGGCCCGTTCTATCCCAACGAAGTGCACCAGCTCATATGTTGATGGGCCTGCCAAAAATTACTGCTCCTACGTGAAATCAAACCCACGTCATCTGCTTCAGTTCCAAAGTCTGCAGCCATTAGATCTAGCTTTTGGTTGTGATAGAAGGGAGGGTTTGGTTTTAAATTAATAGTCCCACCTTGCTATTGTATATCGAATCTTATCAGTTTATATACCTCAACAAATAGACAATCAACAAGCCTCTTTGTCAATCAATAATCAAACAGAGGGTGAGGTGTTGGCCGGATTGTGGGAGAGACTAAACAATGAGAACAACGAGGAATGACTGAGCGTGGGACTCATAGTATACGAATCAAAGTTGGACATTGCTCACCGTGAATGAGCTACAACGTGCATCGATTAAGGATGGCAGCCTACACACACGTAACATGACTGAACGAGGAAAAAAAGAGGTGCAACATGCATGGGAGCGAGCTTTCTGCGCATGGCCGGCGGCGACGTATAAGGTCCTAAACAAACTAGACATGGGTTGATGTCATCAGGAAGCTGCATACACATAGGGACACAACATTTTTTTTCCATCAAAGAAATTCATTTTACCATTTGGTCACATAAATAGACAGATTAGATTTAATATATAGTTGGCACAGTATTCAGAGTTAGGGAGATAACCAAAATGGTTGGCACATCTTCTTTGTGCACAGTTTGGAATTTAAAAATTCAAAAATTCACTTCAACAAGGAAAACTATATCCAAAATTTTAAATAATCCCATTATGCCACTGTTGCACTTTGAGCATAAACATTTATGTTGAGAGAAAGCTAAACTTTTTCTTTTCTATAGGCATATCAGAATTGAGTAGATTAATATTTCTGTAGAAAAATCTAATCAAGCATTCATATAGTCGCCAATTAAGTGTGCAATTTAATGTTAATTACAATTATAGTTCAATACAACCTGTGCCTTCACCCAGTTAGAAAAATACACGAAGATATTTTTTCTTCCGTTGCAACGCACGGGCATTTTTCCTATTCTCCCTCAATGAGAAAGGCGAGATTAATGTCATATCTCAAATTCCAGTGGTATGTGAATATGAGGATGTTTTTCCAGAAGAGTTGCCAGGAATGCCTCCTCACCGGCCTGTTGAGTTTGTCATTGAGATCGAGCCCGGCACAGAACCCGTATGCAAACGTCCCTACAAGCTTGGGCCAGAAGAGCTGAAAGAATTGAAGAGACAGCTCGATGAACAAGAGCGTCTGGGCTTGATCAGACCGAGTTCATCTCCTTGGGGTTGTGGAGTTCTCTTTGTCAAGAAGAAAGATGGCACAGAAAGACTTTGCGTTGACTACCGGCCATTGAATAAAAAGACAATCAAGAATAAATAGCCACTTCCCAATATCAATGAATTGTTCGAGCAACTCAAAGGTGCAAAGGTGTTCTCAAAGCTCGATCTTCGGATGGGGTATCACCAAATCCGTATTCGCGAAGAAGACATTCCCAAAACAGCTTTCAGGACGAGCTTTGGTTCTTATGAATACACAGTCATGTCCTTCGGCCTTGCAAATGCACCTCCTACTTTCTCTCGTGTGATGAACTGGGTGTTCAATACTTACACCAACGAGTTCGTTCTTGTCTATCTCGATGACATCCTGGTTTTCTCCAAGACTAAAGAGGATCATGCAAAGCATTTGTGCTTGGTACTTGATAAGCTCAGGGAGCATCAGTTCTATGCAAAGTTCTCTAAGTGTGAATTCTGGCTTGATGAAGTTCTTTACCTCGATCACATTATCTTTGCCAAGGGCATCTCGGTAAATCCTGAAAAGGTTGAAGCTATTGTTAACTGGCAGCCTCCTCAAAATGTCAAGCAACTTCGAAGCTTTCTCGGGCTTGCAAGCTATTGTAGAAGATTCATGGAGAATTTCTCCAAGATTGCCAAGCCTCTGTCTAACCTCCTCCAGAAGAATGTCAAATATTCTTGGACTCCTGAGTGTGATGTTGCGTTCAATACACTCAAAGAGAAGCTTGTAACTGCTCCAGTTCTCACCCCTCCCGATGAATCCAAGCCCTACCAAGTGTTCTGTGATGCTTCTCTGCAAGGTCTTGGTGGAGTACTAATGCAAGAGAAGAAAGTGGTGGCTTATACCTCTCGGCAGTTGAAGCCGAACGAGAGGAACTATCCTACTCATGACTTGGAGTTGGCAGCAGTCGTCCATGCCTTAATCACATGGAGACATATCTTGTTGGGCAGGCAAGTGGACATTTTCACCGATCACAAGAGCCTCAAATACATATTCACTCAGCCCAACCTTAATCTCCGTCAGACCCGATGGGTGGAGATGATTCAAGAGTACAACCCGAGCATTGAATACACTCCAGCCAAGGCTAATGTTATCGCGGATGCTTTGAGCATAAAAGCGTATTGCAACAGCCTAATTCTTAAGCCGTTTCGGCCTGATCTTTGTGAGGCTTTCAGAAAACTCAATCTCCAAGTTGTTCCGCAAGGGTTTCTCGCAAACCTCCAAATCACTCCCACATTGGAGGATCAAATTCGCGAAGCTCAGATCTTAGATGCCATGGTGAAGAAGGTGAAACTCGGCATTGCAAAGAGTCTTCCCAAATACAAGTGCTATCGAGTGGATGACAGGGATACCTTGTTCTTTGAGGACAGGCTAGTTGTGCCAAAAGGGGATCTCAGAAAGGTCATAATGAACGAAGCACATAATTCTCTCTTGTCTATCCATCCAGGCAGCTCCAAGATGTACCATGATCTCAAGTCAACTTATTGGTGGACTCGTATGAAACGTGAGATTGCTCAGTTTGTAAATGAGTGCGATGTGTGCCGCAGAGTGAAGGCGGAACATCAGCGTCTAGCAGGACTTCTTCAGCCTCTACCCATTCCCGAGTGGAAATTAGATCACATTGAGATGGACTTTGTCACCGGCTTTCCCAAGTCCAAGAGAGGGAACGATGCCATCTTTGTGGTCATTGACAAGCTCACTAAAGTCGCTCACTTCCTTCCAGTCAAGGAGTCTATCACTGCAGCCCAGTTGGCAGAGCTGTACACTTCCAGAGTGGTCTCCTTGCACGGTGTTCCTCAGTTGATATCCTCAGATCGTGGAAGCATCTTCACTTCCAGATTCTGGGATTCCTTCCAGCAGGCCATGGGCACAAAGATTCGCTTCAGCACAACTTTTCATCCTCAGACTAGTGGCCAAGTCGAGAGAGTCAATCAAATTCTCGAGGATATGCTGAGAGCGTGTGTCATCTCCTTCGGCATGAAGTGGGAAGATTGCCTTCCTTTTGCTGAATTCTCCTACAACAATAGTTTCCAAGCAAGCTCGGGCAAGGCCCCATTTGAGATTCTCTATGGCAGAAAGTGCCGTACTCCTCTCAACTGGTCTGAAACTGGTGAATGCCAACTTCTTGGCAATGATATGATTTCTAAAGCTGAAGAGATGTGTCGTATCATCCGTGAAAATCTGAAAGCAGCACAATCGCGCTAGAAGAGCTACTATGATAGTAAGCACCGTGACTTGGCTTTCGAGATTGGAGACCATGTCTATCTCCGTGTTTCTCCTATGAAAGGCACCCAACGATTCGGTATCAAAGGAAAGCTTGCTCCTAGATACGTGGGCCCTTTCAAGATAATTGGCAAAAGAGGCGATCTAGCCTACCAACTCGAGCTTCCATCCAACTTGTCAAATGTGCACGATGTGTTTCACGTGTCATAACTTCGCAAGTGCTTCAAGGCTCCCGAACGCACCATTGACTTCCAAGACATTGAGCTCCAAGATGATTTGTCTTACCGTGAGCATCCTATTGCCATTCTCGAAGAAACTGAGCGCAAGACCCGCAACAAGTCTATCAAGTTCCTAAAAGTGAAGTGGTCTCACCATTCTGACCGAGAAGCCACATGGGAGCGCGAGGACCACCTCCGTTCCGAATATCCGGAGTTCTTCCGTTCCTAGATCTCGGGACGAGATCCTCTTGTAGTAGGGGAGAGTTGTAACACCCCAAGAGTGCTCCTTCCATATTTGTACTCCTCAACATTGCAATATATGGATTTGTCATGATGATCTTGATGGATGGGCTTATTCTCATGTTGTGTTTTGCCTTTCTTTTCTCTCTGCATTTCTTGTTCATATTATCTTGTCATGTGCATTGCATCCATTATTTATTTTGTGTTGCTCATGTATGCATTGTGTGTGTGGTTATCCCTTTTTCTTTGCTCACCCTTGAACACCACTTCCCCATCATCATCTCAAACCCCTCTCTTTTCCAATATTATTCATCATGCTATATTTCTGTCCCAAATTAATGTTCACCATATTTCTAAATTCTCTAGTCCATGTCCTAAACCTCTCTGCCAAATTTCATCATTCTTTGGAATTGATTTGGTTGGGTTCAAAAATGGTGCAAGTTTGAATTTAATTCAAACTTGAATTATTTTTCTTCCTCTAAAAATGCCCAAACCAATTTATTCAAATTCTGCACATTTCCATGACTCCAGGGGTATTTTCATATATCGCTCACCCCATCCCAAACTCTCTATTCTTTTCCCTTTGTATTTCTGTTTGAGGAAATTGAAAAGAGAAAGAAGAGAGAGAGCAGCAGCGCAGCAGTGCAGCCCACCAGCGCGGGCCAGCTCCCCTCGCGCACGCGCGTCCTTTATCTTTCTCACCCGCGCACCCGCTCGCCCCCTGCTGCTCCTCTGCCACGTGGCAAGGCCGGCCCCTCCTGCCAGTGACCTTGCTACAGCGCGCGCACCCACACCTTTTCGTCAACCTCGCTCCGTCGCCATGGGGACCGAGACCCCGTGTGCACGCGAGCTCCTCCTGCTCGCCCTGGCCCTCCATATAAACCCCCACCTTGTCCCTCGCCCCGCTAGGATTTCCCTCCTTCGTCTTCCACCGCCGCCGGGCTCGATGAGCCTCCAGATCCGCCGCTAGAATTCCGTCCCGAGCGCATCAGAGAGCACGAGCATGTCGCCGCCGTGTACCCCGTCGTCCTCCACCTCGCCAAGATTGTCCGTCGCCTTCCCCGTCGTAGACTACGTCGGCTACCTCCTCTACAGACCGCGGGACGCCAAGACACAGTCGTCTCCTTCCTCTTCTTCCCCGTCGGTGCCCGAAGCCGTTCAATCGCCGCCGACGTCGACTCCGTCCATCTCCCGCCGTTCCGAGCACACTCGCGTGTTCGTGGTGAGCAGTCGCATCTCCCCGACCGTTTTTACCCTTCGATAGATCCCTCCGTCGCCGTATGCCGTGTGCGCCCGATCTCGCCGCCGTCGGACCTCGTCTCCGGCGAGTGTTCCGACACCCTTAGGCCTCGTTAGCTTGTCCTCCGTGCTCGCCGTAGTGCGTAAAGCCGATCCCGTGTTTTACCCATCGAGTTTGGCCACCACAGCGAGTGGCACGAGCTCGCCATCGCGTTTCTGTCACCTCGTCGCCGGCGACGTTCCCGTCGTCGTTTGGTGCCATGGTTGCCCTGCGGGCATGCGGGATTCTCCCGCGCATCGAGCGCACCCCTCCGCCGCGCCTTAGGTCGCCGGAGAGCAAGTCCGGCGAGTGCCCCGCCGTGCCCCGTCGCCGCCGATGGCCTCCCCTGTTTTTTCTCTGTTCGCCGCGCCAGCCGCCACGTGAGCCGCCTGCGGGCCCGCATGTCATACTCACACGCGCGCAGCCCTGCCTGTCATTCACACACGCCAGAGGGTCCCACGTGTCGGCCTCTCCCCTCTGTCTTTAGCCATTTGTGGCATATGCCAATTCCGGCATATTCCATTTCTGGTTTAATTCCTTTTCTGTGCATTCCGGTTTCGGCAGGTTTCCCGATCTGGCGCTTTCCAAATCGGGCATATGCCAAATCTGGCATATAACTATTTAAACTTCTGTCCATTATGTATTTGTGGCATTTTGAGCATTTTCCATGTTGAAACATATGAGTGTAATACTCCCTCCGACCCATATTAGTTCGCCCCCATTTGTCTAGATACAAATGTATTTAGACATGTTTTAGTGTTAGATACATCCGTATCTAGACAAATGAGGGCCAACTAATTTGGGTCGGAGGGAGTATATGATTTTGGTGTAGAAAAATCCAAGCAATCCATTGGTGGCATTAATTTTATCTGTTGAGCAAGTTTGCATGCGTGCCATTTTCACATAACATGTCATTTTGTCATTTTTGTGTGATTTAATGCAAATGTCATATGAGCATCTTGTCAACATGAGTTTGGAGCATTTTTATTCCATCTTGCTGCTAGTAATTTTTCTATGCCATGATGTGCCATGCTGGGAGTGCAACAAGCTTACAAACATGCCTAGTCATTGTTACTGTTTCTGCACTTGTTAAATTTCTGCTAAACTTGCCATGTTGCTTTGATGCTACCATCTAATCCATAGCTTTTCTGAGCATGATCAGTAAACATGTTTTGTTCTATGTTGCCAGTACTTTCATGCCATGCTAGTTGATGCCATGTTAATCTCCTGTAGCATATTTAAATGTTGCTCTAAATATACCTAGTCAATGTAGCAGTTTTTCTCTCAACATTATGTTGCCATGTTGTGAGCTCATTTATGGTGAATCCATGCTTCATATGATTTCGTGCCAATGCATGAAATGTTCTATGCCATGTGTACAGTAGCTGCATGCCAATTTCTTGCATTTTAGAGTACTTTAGCTTACTGTTTTGACGTGCTTAAGATGCCATGTTGCTGTTAATTTCAGTTTTGCATTGCCTATCGTGTTGCTCACCATTTGAGTTTCGTGCATCCGATCCTCATGATCTTTATATCGTTTTCCGTCGAAATCTTCCATTCTTTCCAGTGGCATACTTGGGTTGCCAAGATGTTGCCCATATCCATCTTTGCTTCACCGTTCACGTCTCGTTATCATTTCTATCGTCCCGGTAGCACCGATGCTTCATTTATGTCATGCCCAACATTTCACCATGCCATTTCATGCATCATTTTGTTTGTGCATCTATGCCATGATTGTCTGTTTATTTCGGTGCTTGTTCTTTCTTTTGGGTAGTTCCAGGAGACGAGTCTGAGTTCGAGGAACCGGTTGAGAACGTGTACGAGGAGCAGCCTTACTATCCTACCGAAGAGACTTCAGGCAAGATGATCATTACCCTTGATAACACTACTATCTTTGCTTGCTAGTTGTCTCGTTGCTATCGCTATGTCGCGCTTCCTACCACATACATGTCAGCCTCTCATATGCCATGATACAGCCTCTAACCACCCTACCCAGCAAACCGTTGTTTGGCTATGTTACCGCTTTGCTCAGCCCCTCTTATAGCGTTGCTAGTTGCAGGTGTAGTGCAGGTTGTTCCATGTTGGGACATGGATATGTTGGGATATCACAATATCTCTTATTTAATTAATGCATCTATATACTTGGTTGTGTGTGGAAGGCTCGGCCTTTTGCCTAGTGTTTTGTTCCACTCATGCCGCCCTAGTTTCCGTAATGCTGGTGTTATGATCCTTGATTAGCGTTCCTAACATGCTCAGGGGAATGGGACCCTCTTGATAATTCGCTTTGAATAACCGCTTCCAGCAAGGCCCAACTTTGGTTTTACTATTTGCCTAATAACAACTAAAACTTGCATAGGGAGTAATTAACCCGAGGATAATTTAATCAACAACCCCGGGCCAGTGCTCCTCATGAGTGTTGGTCCAAAACAGAGTCGTTTGCGGCTTCCCCCGGGGAAACTCGGGTCTCAGTTGTTGTACGATGTGCTCATCCGATCGTGGCCTGATTTTGAGATACGCGCGGCTCCAATCGGGGTGTCGGCACGTCGGGAGGTCTTGCTGGACTTGTGTCACCATTGTCGAAATGTCTTGTGCACCGGGATTCCGAGGATACTTCGGGCTATCTCGAGGTTGACGTATTTCCACCGCAGCTTGTGTTGGTCTATGATGGCCCAGGTTGGAACACCCCTGCAGGGTTAAATCTTAAGCGAAGCCGTGCCCGCGGTTATGTGGCGAGTGGGATATTTTTAACCTCCGGTTGTAGAAAACTTGACACTAATTCTAATAAAATACACAAACTGTGTGCGTAACCGTGACGGTCTCTTTTCGAGTAAGTTCGGGAAGAGAACACGGTGGGGTTATGTTTGAACCGTAAGTAGGTGTTTAGGATCACTTCTTGATCATATTAAACTTGCGACCGTTAAGCATAGTATGCTCATCTTTATTCTTGTACTCGTAAGTCAGCCACTTAAACATGCTTAGTGCTTGCTGCAACCTCACCACCTTACCACTTCCATTCCTATAAGCTTAAATAGTGTTGTTACCTTGGGTGATGAGATTGCTGAGTCCCTGTGGCTCACAGATTCCTACAAAACTCCAGTTGCAGGTACACTTGAGACAGACACAGGTGAGCCTGAGATGCTCCGTTGGGAGTACGATGATGAACGTGGGCGTATGTACGTCACGATGCCAGACGATCAGTAGTGGGGCCTAGTCGGTTGATCCGGGGATAATAGCAGGGTGGTGTTTTCTCATTTGATTTCGTCCGTAGTCGGACTCTTTCTTTCTTTTGGATGATTGTATGGTGTTTATGATATATTTATGCTGTAGCATGTGGCGAGTGTAAGCCTTTATCTAGTATTCTCACCTGTTCACTTGGTTGTATGTATTTGAGAATCACCATGCTATGCGTCTCAAAATGAGGTTCTGTCACGATCTTGAGTTCATCACGAGATTGCGATAGAGCTTCATATTGGGCGTTACATTGACAGAGCTCGGAAAGAGGTGCGGCTGAGAAGGCCCGGGCTACCGAGAAGGCGGCCGGAGAGAAGCACCAGGCACGGGTGCTAGAAGTAGAGGAGACCCTGAAGGGCGTGTTTGAAG
Organism: Elymus sibiricus; assembly: GCA_039707655.1. Classification (NCBI taxonomy): domain Eukaryota; kingdom Viridiplantae; phylum Streptophyta; class Magnoliopsida; order Poales; family Poaceae; genus Elymus; species Elymus sibiricus. The sequence continues at coordinate 188,019,738 of CM077672.1, forward strand.
CACGCGACAAACTTCAGGTGGAGGGGCAGCGGTTGAAAGAGGAGCTCGAGAAGCTGCAGTGCGCCCACGCCGAGCTCAAGACCTCGGCCCGAGCGGATCGCGAGGTGCTCCAGCAAGTGGAGCAAATCGCCTCGGGTAAGAAATTTTTGCTGCAGTGTATGTTTGGCAGCAAAGGGTGTGTCGAGCTGACCCAATTATGGCGTTCCGCAGAGGTCTTCAAGGATCTCCCGCAGAGCGCGGAGGATGTGGTGGCATACTTCGGCCAACTGGTGGGCCATGAGGCGGAGAAAGCCTTCTGGGGTCAATTCCAGGGGTCGCCGTCTGGGCAGCTGCTGAATCATCGAGTGAAGCAGCTGGTCGAGCTATTCTGCATGACAAGGCCGGCACTCCAGGACCTCTGTGTCACTTTATGGCCTGCCGAAGCCATGCCACAGAGTCTCTTCGGCCTGACGGCCCGTCTCCAAAATGCCATGCCCTGCGTTGAGCGCTGGAAGAGGTCTGCATGCTTCGAAGGGGCGCGGAGGGCATACGCTTGCGTGAAGACTCACTTCCGCAAGGTTGACGCGGAGACGTGTGCCGCTGGCTCTCCTGCCGACGAGCCGCGGACCGCCGAGCAGTTCTTCGCCGAGATTGAGGTGGGAGCTCGGGCGACTGAGGCCATGTGCCCCAAGGACACTCTGTATTTTTAGGTGATGCGTCGGAATGTCGGAGTGTATAATGTAAAGACTTTATCCCATGTTTGAATGAAGATGGCTTGAGATTCCATATGATTTTATTTTATAATTCAATTATGCCTCGAATATGACTGTTCAAAATGAGAGTGGCCAGTCGTCGGCTTCAGCCCCAGTGTAGGTTATATAGAGGGTGCTCCTTAAGGCATATCTGACCCTTGGCCGACGTCTCGGTACTCAGAGGCGGTCAATGACTTAAAGGAACTAGGCAATCGGACTATAGTGGCTTGACAGCTTTCATTTAGTCATAGGAGTTTGACTGTGGGGGCTGAGGACCAGCCCCCGGCGTAGGGAGTGTGCGGCCAACGCGGCCGAGGTCTAGGCCGTGGCACAATTCGGCTAGAAATAAAAGCCCTTCATTTGACACGGGTGATCTCTATCGTCACATCGCTTGACGTTGTCTCCGGATGGCAGACCAGTTTGCGCTTACCCAGATAGTCAGTTTTCGGCTTTCTCCACTGAGGCGCCATGCCAATTAACCTAGCGGCGCAATCGCAGTGGTTCTCCCGTTACACCCTTAGCCGAATACATCGGGAACGTAAGGGGTACACATTGGAGCCGGGCAACCCAACTATTGACCAAAATCTAGGTTTGAAACTGATGCATATAAGGCCAAAAATCCTGGACGCCGAATACATCGGACTTTCATATACAATTGCATCTTTTTTAAATACTTCATCGTCCCGGAGCTATGCTGATAAAGAAATACAATAAAGACCTTGAAAGGGCACGGTTTCTTTACATCATAGTGTCAAGCATGTACAAGCCCAGTTGTGACGAGAGTAATTGAAAGAGTAAAACGGGAATACTAAGGAAGAAAGAGGAAAAAATAGGTCGGATAATTACTGACGGATTTGAAAGGATCCGGACCGAAGCCTGCCGCACGTTTGCATTTCCGAACTGTTGAACAGATCGCTCTGGATTGATGACAGCTGATTTGCGAAGGCTAATGCCTGGCCGGCCCTTTATACACTTGAAGTGTTCGATTAACCGAGTTCCTCAAAGGGAGGTGTTTGCCGGCATTGTTTTGTGGTTAAGGCCACAGAGACGTAGTGACGCTTGGCTACTTCTTTTACAGATGCCTGTCTATGCAGGGGCGCGAAGCCTTGTCCTTGCGTGGTTAGTCCGCGCGTGACGCGTGGGTAGTTGTATTGGCTCCTCGGCGTCCCAGGGAATTTTGAGTGCGAAGTTGTGCACCCTGGGGACGTAGTGCCCGCAGCTAGGGCACGCGAGGAGCCCGCATCCCTATTTCGGGTGCGGGGGTAGCTGGCCGAGGTCGACTTGTGCAGCCCGGGCTTGCTTCAAAGAGTGAGCGGCGCGTTTATCGTTGCGGGCTGCCTCCTCGGACGCTTGGACCTCGGCTGCAAAAGCCGCGGTCTGTTCCTCTGTCTGGAGTGAACGCTCGGTGTTACCATTGACTGTGATGACACCATTGGGTCCCGGCATTTTGAGCTTGAGGTAGGCGTAATGGTGGACTGCGTTGAAGTGTGCAAAGGCCGTGCGTCCTAAGAGCGCATGGTATCGACTCCAGAAGGGTACGATGTCGAAGATTAACTCCTCGCTTCTGAAGTTCTCGGGCGAACCGAAGACTACCTCGAGGGTGACTGTCCCGGTACAGCGGGCTTCGATGCCCGGAATGACACCTTTAAAGGTGGTAGAGCTCGGCTTTATCCGAGATGAGTCAATGCCCATCTTCCGAACCGTGTCCTCGTAGATGAGGTTAAGACTGCTTCCCTCGTCCATCAAGACACGTGTTAGATGATAAGCATCAACAATAGGGTCCAGAACGAGCGCTGCAGATCCGCCATGCCTGATGCTAGTCGGATGATCGTGCTTGTCGAAGGTGATCGGGTAGGCCGACCATGGGTTATACTTCGGGGCGACTGGCTCCAACACATATATGTCCCGAAGCATACGCTTTCTCTCCCGTTTAGGGATGTGGGTGACATAGATCATATTGACCTCTGTTACCTCATTTGGAAATTTCTTTTGCCCTCCATTATTGGGCTGCCGAGGTTCATCCTCGTCGTCGCTGCGGTGTTGGGTTTTATTCTGACCCTCTACCGCTATCTTCCCAGCTTGTTTGAAGACCCAGCAATTCCTATTAGTGTGTGTTGCTGGTTTTTCCTGAGTACCGTGAATCCCACATGGGCGGTCCAGGAGCCTGTCAAGCTGGCTAGGTACGTCTTTGTTCCCCTTATATGGTTTTCTCTTCTGCCCGGATTTAGGTCCGGCGAATCCAGCATTGACCGCGGCATCTTCAGTGTTGCTTCCGCCGTTTTTATACCCGCGCTTATTTTTATTGCGCTTCGGTTTTCCATTGGCGTCGCGGGTTTCCGAGATACCTGCCTCGCCGTTATGAGTACTTCGGGTGAGCCAGCTATCCTCTCCCGCGCAAAAGTGGGTCATCAGAGATGTTAGGGCGGCCATAGTCCTCGGCTTATCCTGGCCGAGTTGTCGGGCTAGCCATTCCTCCCGAATATTGTTTTTGAAGGCGGCGATGACCTCGGCATCGGAACAGTCTATAATCTGGTTCTTCTTGGTGAGGAACCTGTTCCAGAATTTCTAGGCTGATTCGCCTGGCTGCTGGGTAACACGGCTGAGGTCATCAGCGTCCGGAGGTCGGACATACGTGCCCTGGAAGTTTGCCCGAAAAGCGTCTTCTAGGGCCTCCCAGCTGCCGATAGAGTGAGGGGGGAGGCTATTAAGCAAGTGTCTCGCCGGCCCCTTTAACTTGAGTGGCAGATATTTGATGGCATGGAGATCATCTCCATTGGCCATATGTAAATGTAAGAGGAAATCCTCGATCCAGACTGCTGGGTCTGTGGTACCGTCGTATGATTCTATGTTAATGGGTTTAAACCCTTCCGGGAACTGATGCTCCATCACCCTGTCTGTGAAACAGATTGGGTGAGCTGGACCTCGGGACCAAGGAGGATCTCGTCGGGTCTTGGGAGAGAGCCGTGAGTAAGCTTGATCTCGGTCACGGTCGTTCCTGTCCATCCAGGCATCGTAGCCGTTGGGCCCAGCGGGGGCGCGTCCCCTGGATCCGTAGATGGACCGAGGAGGAGCCCTATTTTCTTCAATACGACGTCTAGCGTCATGAGGATCCAGGTGGTCCACGGGGTCTTTACCATGACGGCGTGGGGGTGGCCTTTCACCATGGTCTTCTCGTCTTGGCCTGTCCCGGCCTCTAGGGGGCCGATTGAGGTCGTCAGCAAGCTCTTCGTCGAATTCTGGTAGGAGGCCCCTGCGTGGGTAAGACTTCGGTGCACTACGGCGTCGGTTCTCCATATCCTGCTCGGCAGAAAGCACCTCCACCCACTTTTCATTTAGCGCGTCGGTATTTTCCTGCAGCTGCTACTGCTTGCGTTTTAAGCTCCGGGCCGTCGCGATGAGGCGTCGCCGGAAGCGTTCTTGTTCGAAGGGGTCCTCGGGGATGATGAAGTCCTCGGTACCGAGGCTGTCGTCTTGCTCAGACTCCGGCATGTAATTGTCGTCGGCCCCTTCGAAGAGGTCATCGGGATCAGAGTCCACAAGAGGTCGGTTTGGCGTGCCGTTCCTTACTGGGGAGGCTTGAATGTACTCCTCAGGGTTACCGGCGTCGCCGTCCTCCTCATTGCCGTCATTGGCTGTTGCATCGTTGCCACTAGGTTCCCCATTATTGCCCCTTTGGCGCCGTCGCCGGCGTCTGGGAGGGAAGTTGGGGGTGTCCACCATATAGACATCGTAGGTGGATGTGGCGGTCCACCCGCCCGTGTTGACCGAGGAGAAGGTGTTCTCGATGGGGCCGTCGGCGTCCTCCTCCATATCAGAGGGTTCGCCGTAGTCCCACACGTCGGTTAAATCGTCGATCGTGGCGACTAGGTGGGTGGTGGGTGGGATGTAAATTTCCCTATCGTCGGCTTTAAGTCCGATCTGATCGTAGACCGAAGTCTTGTTGTCTGAGATGCACATGCTCTGGATGCGGCAAAGCATCTCATCAAGGTGAGATAACTCTTCGGGATCCATGGATGCACCGTAGGCAGGGCTGATTCGAAGCACATCCGGTATGCGACCAGGCGTGTCTTCGGAGCGAAGGGAGTCTGAACGTAATTCGGAGTTTTGATTCAAAATCATCTCTGGCGCCGCTTCGAGAGTGGGAGCAAGATCTTTCTCCGAACTAGTGGTCGAGGGGAGATCAGCCGGAGTGGCGGCGTCGGTAGTCTCAAAGGATGTCATGACAGAGTTTGGTTCCGGGGTCGAGCCTCCAGAACCGGCCGAGCCTTTGATCAGGCCGGGCGTCCATCACGATAGGATGAGTTCGCTGCGGGGATCGGCAGTGTACTCGAGGCCACCGAAGGTTATGACCCTTCCTGGCATGTAGTTCTCGACGGAAGTCAAGTGTCCCGTCGAATCGGCGCAGAACATCATGCTGCCAAAGAAGAAGAGCTGTCCGGGGACGTAGACGTCCCCACAGCCGTTGGTGTGATTGATCCGCAGGTGAGCCATCGACCCTTCCGGTGATCGTGCAGCGGAACTCTCAATGAAAGCACCAATGTCAGTGTAAAAACCAGCAGACCTCAGGGTAGGGGGTCCCGAGCTGCGGATCTAGGATCGATGGTAACAGAGACAATGGAGACGGTGTTTACCCAGGTTCGGGCCCTCTTGATGGAGGTAAAACCCTACGTCCTGCTTCTGTTGTATTGATGAAGATGTATCAAGTACAGAATTGATCTACCTCGAGATCATAATGTGAGTCTAACTTCTAAGGCTAGGTAAGCAATGTTGCGTTGATGTCCCCCCTACGGGCTAAACCCTATGGGTTATATACACGCCAGGGAGGGTATCTAGGGTTACAATGTCGGTATCTAGGAATAAGGCAGCTGGACAAATCTTGAAGTGTACTACAAGTCTTCAGCAGAGATAGCATTGATCACGCCTCCCTCGTACAGCCTCCGGGGTCCATCTTGGTCACGTACGGGGGTACATTGGCCCAACCGAGGAGACGGGTCGGCCCGGTTAGCACCCCCTAATCCAGGACACCGTCATGCACCAAAACCATTAGCACCACTCGTCCGCATTCCCCCAATGTCAGCGCCACACGAGGGAATTTGGGGGCTTGGGATTTGGGGGAACTGGGGAAACTGTGGGGATCTGATAATGGTCAGTAACTACTTATCGCACTCTGTTGTATACAACACACGGTTTGTACATGTCGTTTGTGTTCAGTATTACAACTTCACACACGATTTCCACACCAAACCGTGTGAGAAGACAATGTAGGTGAGACACGGTTCCCATGACATAACCATATGTGATGTACTACCCTGTAATAATTGAGTTAATACTTAGGGTAAACAGCCGCTCTGCGGATACCCGTCAAAAAATAAAAATAGCCGCTCTGCAGATAGAGATGGTTGCGGCGGCAGAGGCAGTGGCTACTGGATAGGAGGTTAATCCTCGGTCGGTCGGCGATGGCGACGTGATAGGAGGTCAATCCTCGGTCGGCGGTAGGAGATAGGAGGAGCTCAATCCTCGAGGTTGGCGGCGGCGTGATTGGAGCACATCCATCGCGATCGATGGCGGGATAGTGGAGCTCGAACTTTAGGCGGTTGCCCCACTAAGCTTTGCTCCTGACCCTGCTGTCTCAGCGTGCCATGCTTCTCTGTCTGCTGGGTGGAGGTCACCATGCAGCTAATTAATTAAGGTATTCTTTTCATTGAGTGGCTCAATTAAGGTATTGAATTCATAAGGGTAGCACAGTACTATAGTACTCCGCGTGTAAATTGACTGGCCATTAATTTTTGTCATCGCACGGCTGGATAACAATATAGAGCGCCCTCAGTAATTATGAAAATAAAATCTTGTGATTATTGCACGCATATTTGGGCATCAATTAATCCATGTATGAATGTTTTTTTTGAATTACCCCTCGTGTGGTGCAGATGGAACGATCTGAATGGATGAAGGATGGGAGAAGCTCAAATTTTATCACTGGCGTGACAGAGTTCATCAATTTGGCTGAAAGGACAAAGAAGAGAGTTTGTAATGACGATTACATCCTGTGTTCATGCAGTCATTGTGCCAATTCAGAGTCACGTCAAGTTACAGATGTCGAGTACCACTTACTCAAACGGGGATTCATGGATGGATATACACATTGGACTAGACACGGTGAAGAGCCGATCATGGATGAATGTAACCAGGGCGGCGAGATGCCAAACCCCGATTAGAGTCACAAGGATGTTGAATCTAATATTGGGGCAGAGGCGTCAAGCTACCAATGGAACACAGACAAGCCAAAACCCCCACTGAAAAACCAAGACGACGACGCAGACGACGACCTTGATATTCCATATTTTGCTGCTACGGTTGTAGATTTCCAGGGCCTAGAAAAAGATATGATTGGGTACAAGGATCTACCATCCATTGATGTAGACTCCAAGAAAGATTTGTATCCAGGTTGCAAAAATAAATATTCCAAGTTGAGTGCCACACTGGCGCTTCTTATATTTTAAGCAGCAAACAGTCTATCAAACAAGGGCTTCACAGAGTTGTTAGGTCTTTTCAAAGAAATTCTTCCAGAAGATAATGTGCTCCCCAAAAGCACGAACGATGCAAAGAAAATTGTTTGCCCATTGGAACTTGAAGTACAGAAGATACACGCTTGTGTGAATGATTGTATATTGTACCATGGTGAGTACAAAGATTTGCGTGCATGTCCCACATGCAAGCATGCACGATACAAGCGCAGGAGAGCAAAGGACAAGTACAAATTCGACAACGAGATCAAGACAGGAATCCCGTTCAAGGTTGTTTGGTACTTGCCTTTAATTCCAAGGTTGAGGCATTTGTTTGCAAACCCTAGAGAGGCAAAGAGGTTGCAGTGGCATCATGATGAGCGAACTGTGGATAAATATATGAGGCACCCGAAATATGGGGCTTAGTGGGAATTAATCAACAACAAGTATAAAGACTTTGCCAAGGATCCTAGAAGTATAAGGCTCAGGGAGTGTACTGACGGGATGAATCCATTTGGCAATATGAGCACCAAACACAGCACATGGTCGGTGCTTCTGTGCATATATAACCTTGCTCCTTGGTTGTGTATGAAGAAAGAATACATCATGATGTCAATGATTATCAAAGGCCCGAAGCAACCTGGAAATGACATCGACATTTACTTTCAGCTACTGGTAGAAGAACTGCTAACATTGTGGGTAAAAGCGCCTGTTGTAAAATGTTATGATGCTTACAAAAAGGAGTTTTTCGATCTACATGCGATGCTGCTGCACACCATTCAAGATATGCCGGCATTAGGCAACACATCAGGGCAGAAAACAAGGGGAGATGTAGGATGTGTCACATGCATGGATAGGACAGCGAGCAGATTTCTTCCCAACTCGCACAAAACTGTGTATTTGCATCATCGTAGGTTCTTACGGAAAGATCACCCATACTGAAAGAAGAAAGCTGAATTTGATGGTGTGACAGAGGTAGATTTGGGCCCAAGACCTTATCCTGGGAAGTTGGTCCCCAACATGGCTAAACAAATTAAAGTTGTGCTTGGCAAGAACCACGCTTTGACGGTGAAACAAACACCCAGGGGGCAAGTGTTTAAGAAGAAATTGGTGTTCTGGGAATTACCTTACTGGGAGATTCTATGTGTACGTCACTGCATCGATGTCATGCACGTAGATAAGAACGAATGTGAAAGCATCCTTGGTACTCTGCTCAAGATTAAAGGTAAAACAAAGGATGATGACGATGCACGACTCAATATGCTTGGTGATCAGCCAAAACACAAAAATGCAGCAGAAGATGATAACAAATTCCTCCATGCTTGCTAGAGTTACAATTTCAGTACAAAATAAGCAAAAGTGTTCTTCGACTATTTGTTGTCAGTTAAGACACCCTCTTCCTACTCCGCAAACATCAGAAGTCTCGTGGATGTGAGCTCAGGTAAAATGAAGTTGGCACACATGAAGTCACATGATTTCCATGTAATGTTGACACAAATCCTCCAAGTGGCCATCAGGAATAAGATGGACACAGATATAAGAAACACACTCATTGATCTCTGTGATTTCTTCAACAAACTATGGCAGAAAGTGGTAGATCCTGAAGAGCTGGATTCTATGCAAGAGGATATTGCAAGAATATTGTCCACCCTAGAGATGTTTTTCCCACCGTCATTCTTTGATGTCATGCTCCATCTCACTGTGCACCTTGTCGATGAGATAAAGTATTGTGGTCCTGTGTTTCTTAGCAACATGTATCCCTTCGAGCAGTTCATGGGAATATTGAAGCGCTATTTTCGGAACCGATGCCATCCAGAGGCAAGCATCCTACAAGGTTATACCGCGGAGGAGGTGGTTGATTTTTGCATCGAATACATGAAATAAAGACCTAAAGGTTTGCCCCTCTCTCGCCACGAGGGAAGGCTGGCTGGTAAGCCGGTCCTTGCTGGCACCCAAAACACTGCACCCGGAGATTTGACTGACAAAGCCCATTTGACGGTACTGCTTAACAGCCGAGCTCTCAACGCTTATGCTGACGAACACTTGGAGGTGATACGACGAAGATTCTTACCCATGGTGCATCCATTAGATGTCGAGATGAAGGTGCACAATAAGGACTACGCCAGCTGGCTGAAGAATCGTTTGGCACGCGAATCCATGGATGACATTGCTACGTGGTTGGCACAAAAGCCATCACCTACGGTATTGATGTACCAAGCGTATGACATAAATGGCTACACATTCTACATTGAGGAACGTGATGAGAAGACCTCATATCAGAACAGCTCTGTTTGAATAGAATGCATGACTATAGATGAAGCTGATAAAAGGGTATACTATGGAACCATCATAGAGATTTGGGAGCTTAACTATGTGAAAGTTAAGGTGGCATTATTTAGGTGCAAATGGATCCCTCTTAGTCAGGTAAAGGTTGATGATTATAGGAAGACCTGTGTTAACATGTCAAAGATGGCATATCACATGGACCCGTTCATTCTTGCCAGCGATGCTACCCAGATTTTCTATGTGAAAGACCCCTTGCATAAGAACTGCCATGTAGTGATGCATGGGAAGAGGAGGGTACTGGGCGTCGAGGATGTTGCTGATGAGGACGAGTACGATGAATTTGCTGAGTTGCCAGCCAAGGGATCACGCACCAACCATACAGAGAAGCTTAAAATCATCAAAAAAACCTATAAGTTCATTCGGGGTCAACCTAATAATCCCAGTTCCCCCATGTACATGGGAATTAAGTCGTAACACTATTTTTTATGCCTATTCTGCAACTTAATTCGTTCAATTTAGAATTGTCGCGTGTACTGAATTGTGAGTTATGACCGGCCTTCTGTTGATCTAAGAACAGTTAATATGTTGACCTTGATATGTTGTCAGCCCAGGCAATGAATTTGAACTATTTATGATTATATACCCTAGAGGTAGCACACTCAGTTGATCTCACTCCAGTATGTATGAACAGAACATATACGCAATCTGATTTGCCAATAGCACACGGTTCATTCCTGAAAGCCGTGTGCCTACCAAACCGTGGCTGATGCCCCCCTGCTGCGTGCGATGTGAGTCGTGCGTTCTGATTGGCCAGAACCCAAACCCCAAGGATCGTACGTCTCCACCATTGGATGCTCCCAGATCGAACGGCAATCCTCATCCCTTTCATCAGCACATGCAGTTGCGGTTAGGATTTGATTTATATGCACAAAATGCACGATAAATGCAAAAAATGCCTTAAATATAGCAAACGAGCCCTGAAATGCGCCAGAAAAGCAAACCTGCGGTATAATGGTGATTGCGTACCGTGGAAATTTTTATGAGGCGAAAGGATGAAGTTACCGGCCACTGGAGTTCGAATTGCCATGTCTCCTTTTGGAAACTATGATCCTTCTTGTGAGATGCTTCGGTTTCCAAGGAGCAATCATCAAATCTTGAGCCAAACTTTACCAAAACTTTTCCACAGGGTCGTGAGAGCACGCCACGGTGACACACCGATTTTCGTGATTTTTGGACTCCATCTGCATTTCCTGTAATTAAAATACCAACAAGGCCTACACCGGTGGCCGCACCTCGCGGCCGAAATGTTTGAAAATTCTCCCCGTTTGTCGGACAATGAAAGGAAACTCGCAAAGCGACACACAAATGATTTTGCTAACACCCACATGTAGTTGCGGTAGGGTTTTGATATATATGCACTAAATGCATGGTAAATGCAATGGCTTAAATATAGCAAACGAGACCCGAAATGTGCCAGAAAATCAAACCTAGGGTATAATGGTGATTTCTTACCGTGGAAAAAAAATTGAGACGAAAAGATTAACTCATGTCTTCATTCAAACAAAATTATGCTGTTAGTCGATGTAAATGTTTTCAAATAGAACACGGTTCATTCATGAAAGTCGTGTGCCTACCAAACCGTGGCCGATGCCCCTCCCCCCTGCTGCGCGCGATGTGAGTCGTGCATTCTGATTGGCCAGAACCCAAACCCCACGGATCGTATGTCTGCACCGTTGGATGCTCCCAGATCGAACGACAATCCTCATCCCTTTCATCAGCACAAGCAGTTGCAATTAGGATTCGATTTATATGCACAAAATGCATGGTAAATGCAAAAAATGCCTTAACTATAGCAAACAAGCCCTGAAATGCGCCAGAAAAGTAAACCTGGGGTATAATTGTGATTGTGTACCATGGAAATTTTTATGAGGCGAAAGGATGAAGTCACCGGCCAATGGAGTTTGACTTGCCACGTCTCCTTTTGGAAACTATGATCCTTCTTATGAGATGCTTCGGTTTCCAAGGAGGGATCATCAAAACTTGTGCCAAACTTTACCAAAAATTTTCCACGGGGTCGTGAGAGCACGCCACGGTGACACAACAATTTTCGTGATTTTCAGACTCCATCTGCATTTCCTGTAATTAAAATACCTACAAGGCCTACACCGGTGGCCGCACCTCGCGGCCGAAATGTTTGAAAATTATCCCCGCTTCTCAGACAATGAATGAAAACTCGAAAAGCGACACTCAAATGATTTCTACACCTTCTTTGCTAACACCCACATGTAGTTGCGGTAGGGTTTTGATATGTATGCACTAAATGCATGGTAAATGCAAAAAATGGCTTAAATATAGCAAATGAGACCTGAAATGCGCCAGAAAATCAAACCTAGGGTATATTGGTGATTTCTTACCGTGGAAAAAATTTCAAGGCGAAACGATGAAGTCACCGACAATTGGAGTTCGAGTTGCTGCGTCTGCTTTTGTAAACTATGATCCTTCTTGTGAGATGCTCTGGTTTCCAAGGAGCGGTCATCAAAACTTGTGCTAAATTTTACCAATATTTTTCTACGGGCTTGTGAGATCACGCCACGGTGACACACCAATTTTCGTGATTTTCGGACTCTATATGCATTTCCTATAATTATAATACCAACAGGCCTACGATGGTGGCCGCACCTCGCGGCCGAAATGTTTAAAAATTCTCCCCGTTTCTCGGACAATGAATGAAAACTCGCAAAGTGACACACAAATGATTTTGCAAACACCCACATGTAGTTGCATAGGGTTTTGATATATATATGCATTAAATGCATGGTAAATGCAAAAAATGGCTTAAATATAGCAAACGAGACTCGAAATGCGCCAAAAAATCAAACCTAGGGTATAATGGTGATTGCTTACCGTGGAAAAGAATTCGAGGCGAAACAATGAACTTACGTCTTCATTCAAACGAAATTATGCTGTTAGTTGATGTAAATGTTTTCAAATAGCACACGGTTCATTCATGAAAGCTGTGTGCCTACCAAACCACGGCCGATGCCCCTCCCCCCTGCTGCGCGCGTTGTGAGTCATGCGTTCTGATTGGCCAGAACCCAAACCCCACGGATTGTACGTCTGCATCGTTAGATGCTCCCAGATCAAACGACAATCCTCATCCATTTCATCAGCACATGCAGTTGCGGTTAGGAATTGATTTATATGCACAAAATGCATGGTAAATGCAAAAAATGCCTTAAATATAGCAAACAAGCCCTGAAATGCGCCAGAAAAGCAAACCTGGGGTATAATGGTGGTTGCGTACCATGGAAATTTTTATGAGGTGAAAGGATGAAGTCACCGGCCATTGGAGTTCAAATTGTGTAGGATCAAGAAAATGGGTCTAGAGGGGGTTGATTAGACCCTATACAAGAAAAAGTTGCAGTTTTTAATATTCTTTAAGTTGTAGTTGATTTTAGCACATGTTAAGGCGCACAAGGAACATTCCACACAAGCATACAAAGAGTATAAGCAATGGAAAGAGTAAAGCATGCAAGTGCAAGAATGTAAAGGGGAAGGGAGTTGGAAAGTGCAAACGCAATAGGTGACACGAAGATTTTTGGCGTGGTTCCGATAGGTGGTGCTATCGTACGTCCATGTTGATGGAGACTTCAACCCACGAAGGGTAACGGCTGCGCGAGTCCATGGAGGGCTCCACCCACGAAGGGTCCACGAAGAAGCAACCTTTTCTATCCCACCATGGCTATCGTCCATGAAGGACTTGCCTCACTCGGGTAGATCTTCACGAAGTAGGCGATCTCCTTGCCCTTACAAACTTCTCGGTTCAACTCCACATCATGTAGGAGGCTCCCAAGCGACACCTAACCAATCTAGGAGACACCACTCTCCAAAAGGTAATAGACGGTGTGTTGATGATGAACTCCTTGCTCTTGTGCTTCAAATGATAGTCTCCCCAACACCCAACTCTCTCTCACAGATTTGGCTATGGTGGAAGAAGGATTTGAGAGGAAAGCAACTTGGGGAAGGCTAGAAATCAAGGTTCAAATGGTAGGAATGGAATCTCTTGATCTCAACACATGAGTAGGTGGTTCTGTCTCAGAAAATGAGTAGTGGATGTGTAGGCACGTTTTGATGGCTCTCTTACATAGTAAGAGGGGGTGGAGGGGTATATATAGCCTCGACACGAAATCCAACCGTTACACACTTTTGACCCAACTCGGTGGCACCGATTAGAAATCTCAGTGGCACCGACCTGTGTAAAAGATATGAACATTGGAGGTCTCGGTGGGACCGACTAGAAACAACTCGGAGGAACCGATGTGCAATGGTAGGGTAAACCTTGATTCGGTGGCACCGATTGCATCAACTCGGTAGGACCGAAGTGAAGCAATAAGGCAACAAAACGTTGGCAAGCCATCTCGGTGGCACCGATTGCATCATCTCGGTAGGACCGAAATAATTGCAACAAATGACAGAGAGTTGGCAAGGCCATCTCGGTGAGACCGAGATCCATATCGGTGGATCCGATTTGTTAGGGTTTGGCTGTGGCAGTTGTCTAGATGAACTCGGTGGGTCAGCATAGGGAAGTTTCAGTGGGGCCGAGTTGGACTTAGGGTTTTGGACATATTTGGATGGAGAAAGTGGCTAAGGATTTTGGAGCAACATCACTAAGCACTTGAGCAACCAGATCATCATCAAAACGTCATCCCCTCTTAATAGTATTGGCTTTCCTATGGAATCAATGTGATCTTGGATCACTTAACCAAAAATGAAGAGTCTTGAGATTTTGCCAATCCATGTCCTTAGCATTTTGAAGGGGTCCACATCCTCTTGTCCTTGCCATGCCACTGTTGAACTTGTCTGAAATATACTAGATAGAACTGTTAGTCCAACAAGAGATATGTTGACATAAATTGCCAAAACCATCAAGGGAGCACTTGTGCTTTCAATCTCCCCCTTTTTAGTAATTGATAACAACATACATCAAAGCTTCAAGTAAATAATATGAGTAGTATATCAAAGCTTTGAAGAAACATGTAACTTGAATGAGCTCCCCCTACATGTGTGCAGTCATGTATATGATAGAATTTGAAGACATGTGAATGCACAGCATGACAGAATGAGTAATGAATTACATGTGTCTTGGCTATATGCATCAGAGCAACAAGAATGATGAAAGATGTACCTTCATGTTTATGATTCTCTCTTGCAAACAATATGTGCAAAGAGCAAGAGATCATCATGCACATGAGTGAGATGCATATACTTACCTTGTGGTCCTTGAACTGGTTCTTGAAGAAATAAGCTTGAGAAAATACGGTTAGATAACACAAGAGAACTTCAATCAAGAAAGAGACCTCAAGATCCACAAGAATGCCAAGACTGGGATGACATGTAATTGATGAGTATCACAGAGTGAGTACTTCATTTAAGTATAGACATGTACCCAAAGAAATAAAGATTTGCAATAAATTTCCAAGGATTTTCTCCCCCGTAAGCTTAAACTTCCTCTCCCCCTGAATCTAGCATTGGATAATGGGAGTAGGTAGGGTGAGATAAAATCAGAGCAAAAATTAGACTTCAAATCAAATAAACAACATGTCTCTCCCCTCTTAAAGACATGTGGATTCTCTCCTCTTAAGATATGATAAGCTTTTGATGCTCTCCCTAGGATATGCTTTGATGCCTCTCTCTAGGATAAGCTTTGATGCTCTCTCTCTCCCCCTTTGACATCAATTTCCAAGAAGGGTAGGCTTCATGGATATGAGTCAAGTGAGTGTGGTCCTGGAGAGACACAGCTAAGCAGAGTGCAGCTTTAGATGCAAATAGAGGGAAAGAATCATTGAGTGGAGCTGGAAGAAAAAAGAATAGGTAAATTTGGCAAAACAATCTTTTAGCAGTGAAATCGGTGACTCTGGTTGATTTCCATCGGTGACTCCAAGATTGAGAAATCATGGACAGAGCACATCGGCGGAACCGAATTAGTCCGTTTCGGTGGAACCGATGAACTGTGTGCAAGGGTTAAATTGCACTTCGGTGCGGCCGAAGAGTTCAAATCGGAGAGACCGAGTTCAATGTAGAAGAAAAAAAATTGTCAACTCATCTCACTTGCAATAGAGTTCTTTACAAAGATTTTCAAGGAATTCGAATAGAATTTACAATGAATTTACTAATATCCAAATACAAGAGAAAGGACACAGAAGAAATAAAAAGAAAAAATCTAGATGAAGTTTTTTTGTGTAAAAGAAGAAGACATTCTAGCAAAAGAAATGCAAAAGAAACGCAACCAAGAAAAGGAAACACTAGAGAACTTCATCTAGAGGGGGTCGACGACAAAGTCACCTATGTTAGAGTATATTGACTTAGGAGTCAAGTGAGATCACTTGATCATAGGTCATACTCATCGTTAAGGTCAAAATGGGGTTCCCATTTTTCGTTTAAGTGTTTCAATGTATTCACATCTTGTTGAGTTGCTTTGACTCATGTCTTGGAGCAAAGCTTCTCTAAGATGTGAGGACATACCTTGGGCTTGTTGTTGTACTTGATCATGTAGTTGAACTTCTGGTGGATGCTCATGTGAATTGAGTTGGGAGCATCTCTTGTCCATTTGAAGATCATCTTCCTACATGGGTTAGTCTTGCAAGGAATAGCACTTATGTATCCAAATTGACAAGAGTGAAATACATCATACGAATATTGTCAAAGGATATGTGGAGTGTAGGCTTGTTCCTTGATCACAACATCCAAGGCATAGATACTTGGTCATGACAAGATTGCTCATGATATGAGTGGTTTGCAATCTTATGGAATGAAGCTCATCCAAGTACCTACAAGGGTTAGATACCATACAAGGGTGCAAAAGTATCCAAGACATATGATTATCATAAGAGAAATATCAAGGATTAGGCAAATAGGCTTATCCCTTGCATGCATCCAAGTGAGTGTCTAGTTTACGTTGGAAGCATTAATGACATTCAACTCCTCAAGTGGAAAAATATCTTTTCATCAAGAGGCTTAGTAAAGATATCCGCCAATTATTTATCTGTACGAACATGCTTGAGGTCAATGTCACCTTTAACAACATGATCACGAATGAAATGGTGACGAACCGCAATATGTTTAGTTCGAGAATGTTGCACATTATTATGTGCAATCTTAATAGCACTCTCATTGTCACATAGTAGTGGTACATGTTTCACATGTATCCCATAGTCTTTGAGAGTTTGTATCATCCATAGTAATTGAGCACAACATGATCCCGCGGCGATGTATTCCGCTTCGGCGGTGGATAGGGATACCGAGTTTTGTTTCTTGGAGGACCAAGACGCAAGATATCTACCAAGAAATTGACATGTACCCTAAGTGGATTTTCTGTCAACCTTGTCTCCGGCATAGTCCGAGTCGGAATAGCCAACAAGTTTGAAAGAAGATACTTTGGGATACCAAATTCCAAATTTTGGTGTATGTATAAGGTATCTCACAATCCTCTTCACAGCCTTAAGATGACACTCTTTTGGTGCCGCTTGATATCGTGCACACATGCACACACTCAACATAATGTCGGGATGAGAGGCACATAGATATAGCAACGACCCAATCATGGATCGATAAACCTTTTGATCAATGGGTTTGTCATCCTTAGTCAAGTCAAGATGTCCAGTGGTAGGCATGGGCGTCTTCATACCTTTGTTTTCTTGCATGTTGAACTTTTTGAATAGTTCTTTGGTATGCTTTGTTTGTGAGACAAAGGTACCATCCTGAGTTTGCTTGATTTGCAAACCAAGCAAGAACTTCAGTTCACACATCATAGACATCTCAAACTTCTCCGACATCAACCTTCTAAACTTTTCACTAAAGAGAGGGTAAGTAGATCCAAAGATAATATCATCAACATAGATTTGGCACACAAACAATTCACCATTTACTCTCTTAGTGAATAGGGTTGATTCAATTTTCCCAATTTCAAATCCTTTCTCAATAAGAAACTTTGTCAAGCATTTATACCAAGCTCTAGGAGCTTGTTTGAGACCATAGAGAGCTTTATGAAGTTTGTAAACATGGTTTGGTTTCTTTTGATTAACAAAGCCGGGAGGTTGTTTTACATAAACTTCCTTCTCAATTTCACCATTTAGAAAATCACTTTTAATATCCATTTGATAGAGGGTAATATCACGATGATTGGCATATGTGCAAGTAAGATGCGAATAGACTCAAGTCTAGCAACGGGGGTGTGTGTCTCACCATAGTCCATCCCTTCGACTTGTGTGTAGCCTTGTGCAATGAGACGAGCCTTGTTGTGTATGACTTGTCCATCCTCATATTTCTTGTTTCAGAATACCCATTTGGTTCCGATGCCATTTTGTTCATCCTTAGGCTTCTCAACGAATGTCCACACTTGGTTTCTCTCAAAGTTGTGTAGCTCTTCGTGCATTGCATTTATCCAATCCGGATCTTCAAGGGCTTAATCCACCTTCATAGGTTCAATGCTAGAGATGAATGAGTAATGCTCACAAAAGTTAGCCAAACGAGTTTTAGAGCGAGTAATTCTCCCGGATTTGATGTCGCCAAGTATTTGTTTGACGGGATGATGCTTGTAGATTCTTGCTCTAACTCGAGGTAGCTTTTGCTTGGGTTGCGGTGAAGTATCCTCATCATCATCTTCTTCTTCTTCATTATTGTTGGTGTCGTGGTTCCCTTGTGGAGGTGGAGAAGGAGGTTGAGGTGGTTCATCTTATTGTACTTTCTCATTCCCTTCGTCTTGACGTGTTCCACTTGTGGATGACTCTTAAGTCAACTTGTGGTTCACCTTGATGTGAAGTTGAGGCTTCCACTTGAATGGACGAAGTGCACTCCTTCACCTTCGTTGGACGGATCTTGCCAATAGACAAATCTTGAATTGCTTCCGAGGGATCTTTGTCTCGTACATCAAGTGGCAATTGCTCTACTTGCGAGATGTTAGATTCATCAAACTTCACATCTACCGTCTCTTCAACCTTTCGGGTGAAATTCTTGTAGAGACGGTAAGTGTGAGAGTTTGAGCCATAACCGAGTAGAAAACCTTCATGAGATTTAGGAGCAAATTTTGAACGACGATGCTTATCAAGAATGTAACACTTTGAGCCAAATACTCGAAAGTAACCAACTTGGGGTTTGTTACCGGTGAGTAGCTCATATGCAGTTTTTCTGAGAAGCTTGTGTAGATAGAGTCGATTCATAGCATGACAAGCCGTCTCAACCACTTCAGCCCAAAAGTGTTTTGGCATCTTGTATTCATCTAGCATCGTTCTCGCCATCTCAATAAGGGTACGGTTCTTCCTCTCAACAACTCCATTTTTTTGAGGTGTGTACGTAGCCGAGAACTCATGTGAGATGCCTTCTTCGTCAACAAAGGTATCCACATTTGTGTTCTTGAACTCCGTTCCATTGTCGCTTCGAACCTTCTTGATCTTCACTTCAAATTGATTTTGGGCCTCCCTAGCGAAGTTCTTGAAGATCTTTTGTACCTGAGACTTGTCATCAAGAAAGAACACCCACGTAAATCTTGAATAATCATCAACAATGACCAAACTGAAAGAGTTACCACCAAGGCTCTTGTAAGCATTGGGACCGAAGAGATCCATATGGAGTAGCTCAAGTGGTCTTCTCGTGGTCATGATGTTCTTCACGGGATGACTTCCTCCAATTTGTTTCCTGCTTGGCAAGCACTACAAAGTCTATCCTTGTCAAATATAACATCTTTAACGCCAAGAATATGATCTCCTTTAATAAGTTTATCAAGATTTCGCATGCCAACATGTCCTAGTCTTCTATGCCATAACTAACCTTTAGATGATTTAGCAATTAAGTAAGTGCGAGGTTGGGCTCTCTTAGTGAAATCAACAATGTATAGATCACCTCTACGGACACCGGTAAAGACCATATTATGATTATCTCGATGAAACACTTGGCAATCTACTTCGGTAAATAGAACATTGAAACCAAAGTCGGCTAGTCTAGATACGGAAAGAAGATTGTAACCAAGAGATTCAACGAGCATAACATTTTGAATGGAGCTAGCATTGGATATGGCCACCTTACCAAGGCGAAGTACCTTACCCTTTGAGTTATCTCCAAAAGTCACATACTTGCGTGGACCATCATTTTTGGCAAGCTCACGGAACATGTCTTTATCTCCGGGCATGTGATCGGTACATCCACTATCAAGAATCCACTCTTTTCATCCGGCCATGTAATTGCGAAGATTTGACATGAGACTAAGATTCCTCATAGTCTTCTCATATTCAATGTCAAATTCTTCGTCTTCATCATAATAGCCATGCTCAACATCATCATCAACATGCATATGATTATCACCTAGGTCAAGTGATTCGTTAGAATTTCGATCATGACAATGTTCAAGTTTGTGAATTCTAATAGCTTCTATGATGATGTTGCCAATGGTTCTAACATCTCCTTTAGCACGCATAAGATCACAAAGCTCAAATAGACATTCGTCAAATTTAGGATCACCAGGGTCCATTTTATGAAAAGCAATGGTCTTTTGAAGAATCACATTAAGGCTCTTTAGAGAATAATTAGGATAGCGCATCTCTAGATTCTTCCACAAAGTGTAAGCACATTCAAAGTTTTGCATTTGTCTAAGCACAATAGTTGGTAATCCTTTAATGATAAGATTAACGGTTCTAAGATTATGAAGCATATCAATTTCCTCTTCATGGGTAGGATGCAAGGGATCAATAGGAGGCATATAAGGAGTATGAACATACTTGCTCAAGTTAAATCTATCAAAGATATCAAACATTTCATCCCTCCAAAAGTTATAGTACTCTCCATTGAGAATGGGCACTCTACAACTAAGACTCCCCAAAGTAGACTCATCCATTTTCCTCCAAAGGTGATTAAACCAAAGCTATGGAGACCAATGCTCTAATACCAATTGTAGGATCAAGAAAATGGGTCTACAGGGGGGTGATTAGACCCTATACAAGATAAAGTTGCAATTTTTAATATTCTTTAAGTTGTAGTTGATTTTAGCACATGTTAAGGTGCACAAGGAACATTCCACACAAGCATACAAAGAGTATAAGTAGCGGAAAGAGTAAAGCATGCAAGTGCAAGAATGTAAAGGGGATGGGAGTTGAAAAGTGCAAACACAATGGGTGACATGGAGATTTTTGGCGTGGTTCCGATAGGTGGTGCTATCGTATGTCCACGTTGATGGAGACTTCAACCCACGAAGGGTAACGGCTGCGCGAGTCCATGGAGGGCTCCACCCACGAAGGGTCCACGAAGAAGCAACCTTGTCTATCCCACCATGGCCATCGTCCGTGAAGGACTTGCCTCACTCGGGTAGATCTTCATGAGGTAGGCGATCTCCTTGCCCTTACAAACTTCTTGGTTCAACTCCACATCATGTCGGAGGCTCCCAAGTGACACCTAACCAATCTAGGAGACACCACTCTCCAAAAGGTAATCGACGCTGTGTTGATGATGAAATCCTTGCTCTTGTGCTTCAAATGGTAGTCTCCCCAACACTCAACTCTCTCTCTCACAGATTTTGCTATGGTGGAAGAAGGATTTGAGTGGAAAGCAACTTGGAGAAGGCTAGAAATCAAGGTTCAAATGGTAGGAATTGAATCTCTTGATATCAACACATGAGTAGGTGGTTCTCTCTTAGAAAATGAGTAGTGGAAGTGTAGGCACGTTCTGATGGCTCTCTTACATAGTAAGAGGGTGCTGGAGGGGTATATATAGCCTCGACAGAAAATCCAACCGTTACACACTTTTGACCCAACTCGGTGGCACCGATCAGAAATCTCGGTGGCACCGACCTATGTAAAAGATATGAACGTTGGAGGTCTCGGTGGGACCGACTGGAAACAACTCGTAGGGACCGATGTGCAATGGTAGGGTAAACCTCGATTCGGTGGCACCAATTGCATCAACTTGGTAGGACCGAAGTGAAGCAATAAGGCAACAGAATGTTGGCAAGCCATCTCGGTGGCACCGATTGCATCATCTCGGTAGGACCGAAATAATTGCAACAGATGACAGAGAGTTGGCAAGGCCATCTCGGTGAGACCGAGATCCATATCGGTGGATCCGATTTGTTAGGGTTTGGCTGTGGCAGTTGTCCAGATGAACTCGGTGGGTCCGGATAGGGAAGTTTCGATGGGGCCGAGTTGGACCTAGGGTTTTGGACATATTTGGATGGAGAAAGTGGCTGAGGGTTTTGGAGCAACATCACTAAGCACTTGAGCAACCAAATCATCGTCAAAACCTCATCCCCTTTTAATAGTATTGGCTTTCCTATGGACTCAATGTGATCTTGGATCACTTAACCAAAAATGAAGAGTCTTGAGCTTTTGCCAGTCCATGTCCTTAGCATTTTGAAGGGGTCCACATCATCTTGTCCTTGCCATGCCACTATTGAACTTGTCTGAAATATACTAGATAGAACTGTTAGTCCAAAAAGAGATATGTTGACATAAATTGCCAAAACCATCAAGGGGGCACTTATGCTTTCAAATTGCCACGTCTCCTTTTGGAAACTATGACCCTTCTTGTGAGATGCTTCTGAGAGATCATCAAAACTTGTGCCAAACTTCACCAAAAAATTTCCCCGGGGTCATGAGAGCATGCCACGGTGACACACCGATTTTCGTGATTTTTGGACTCCATCTGCATTTCCTGTAATTAAAATACCAATAGGCCTACACCCGCGGCCGCACCTCGCGGCCGAAATGTTTGAAAATTATCCCTGCTTCTCGGACAATGAATGAAAACTCGCAAAGCGACACACAAATGATTTGTACACCTTCTTTGCTAACACCCACAGGTAGTTCCGGCAGGGTTATGATATTTATGCACTAAATGGATGGTAAACGCAAAAAATTGCTTAAATATAGCAAATGAGACCTGAAATGCGCCCAAAAATCAAACCTAGGGTATAATGGTGCTTGCTTACCGTGGAAAAAAATTCGAGGCAAAACGATGAACTCACATCTTCATTTCAAAATTACCACGTCTTCATTTCAAACGAAATTATGCTGTTTGTGCACACGGGCGCGTAGAGGCAACCATTTGCATAGGCCTTTCCGCGCGGCGATCGGTGCTCTTTTTTCACTTTTTTCACCGAAGCTGCCAACATCCCCCCACCGCCTGCCCCCGTTTCACTCAATAGTCTGCATATTCCACCCAAACTCAATTGCCAGCTCCCCCCCCAGATCCACACCAGAACCATTTCCGGCTCCGGTGTGCTCAACCCGACCGTGCGCCCGCTCTTCGGCGTCAACTCTACCTCCACTGTTGTTCCCAACAAGCGGCTACCTGCGCCTCGCCGTCTTCGTTTGCTCGCCAGCTGCCCTCGAGCATATCGATCATGTAACCCTCGCCTCTCCTATAGTCCTGCCGGGTTTGCACAAAAACTTGTTAGTTACTGCTCTCCATCGCAGTGAGGCATATTTCCTCGCAATCCCTCTTCCTATTTCGTTCTGTATGTTCCCAAATTGGCTTTAAAATAATGGAGAGCGTATATATGTTCATTATCTATCTTCCTACATATAAGTTGTATTTGTTCCTATTAGTTATTATTGATTTATAGATCATGGGTGCCCGAGTCACACAAAATTAACAAATTAGCCGTAAATTTTCAAAATTAGCTTGCTACCAAGTTGTTAGCTTTATGCTTATCCTCCTTTCCTGAGTTTCGCATGTGTTGTTTGTAGATGCCGAGTAGCAGCGACATCACTCATGCTTCAGGCGATGTATCTTCATCTGAGTCCGACAACCCTAGGTCTCCAGCAGATGGTCAGGGATCAAGTAATCTGGAATGGGATAGAGCTGCCGCAATCACCCTTTCAGTCAGGACACAGAAGAACGCTCCAAGAAAGCCCACACGCCAGCCTAAAGGTGTATATGAAGTAACTCACATTGCTTTAAAGTCTTGGGCTCCAACTAAACCAGATAAAGCACGCACGAGGTTCAGGAGTGTGTGTGGATTTGTTGGCAGGGCAAAGCTCAACATTAATCTGCCGGGGTTTCGGAAGGCTGACACAGAAACACTGCAAAGGATAGTCCAGGAGATCATGGATCACTTCAACGTTCCAGAGCAGTGGAGAATGCAGGTGGAACACGCTGCACTGAAGAAGGCCAGGGATGCTTGGAGAAACTGGAAGCACGTGTTGTACAAGAAGTACTTGAGTGAAGGCAAGGACCCAATCCCCGCATACCCCCAAATTACAAAGGCAGACTGGGCATAATTCAAAAGGGTAAGGGCAACTACAGAGTTTACTGAGAAGAGTGCCAAGCAATCAGAACTTCAGAAGAGGAACACACACCCCCACCGTATGGGTGTGGCAGGATACTATGGCATGAAACCGATATGGGACCAGGCGGACAAAGAAGTAGTAGCCACGGGTGGGAAAGCAGCCTTTAGTGAAATCAGGGGCGAACGCACTAGAGACTACTTGCGGGCACGTGCAAGGAGGCGTGACGACGGAATTTATTACTTTGAAAACTTACATGACGAAGAACTGTATCGCGTGATGTTAAAGGCTTCCAAGATCCCTGGAAGGTTCTACAGGAACTCAGGGTCATGTGACATTCTGTCTGATGCTCTGGAAACAAAAGAGCCCCCTGGCCGTGCAAGGGGTATAGGTGTCAATGTCCCGCACAAGAGGGCTTTCACACTCAGCAAAGAAGAGAGGCTCAACATGAAAAAAGTGAGGAGTGAAATGAAGCATAATCAATTGTATGAAAGGTTGAGGAGGGACATGTATCCGGGGCTTCGAAAGGAAATTGAGGATTCACTGATGATGCAGAAGACTCTAACACTGACAGATAGCCAGCAGATGGGAGGGGAGGGGGGCATGGATGATGCTGCTTATTGCGCGACAACACCGCACAAGCGTAGCTATGCATCAGCTAACCCCAGCGACACTGAGACTGCAGTTGCGGATGATGATGCTATATCTGATCTATCTGGAATGAAAGATAGACTGAGGGGCGTGCTTACACATTATGAAGGTATGTTAAAATGTGCAACAGCCTGG
This sequence comes from Elymus sibiricus, assembly GCA_039707655.1. Classification (NCBI taxonomy): domain Eukaryota; kingdom Viridiplantae; phylum Streptophyta; class Magnoliopsida; order Poales; family Poaceae; genus Elymus; species Elymus sibiricus. The sequence goes on from CM077672.1 coordinate 188,044,311, forward strand.
GTTTGCCCCCCCCCCCTTCTTGGAAGGGGGCCTCTTGTTGGACAATGTGCCATTGAAGTCGGGTTGTGTGAAGTGCTACGTGACTGAAGTAAATCCTGGATTCAATGAATTTGCCCTGAAGAATGTCCTAGGGGACTTTGATGAGTAGAGGACCTTGGGAGAAACACTGTTACATCATATCCAGTGCCCATGAAAGGAAATAGACTTCATGGATGAGATCCCTCAAGCCCCGCCAAGAGCAACCAATGTCGCCCTTCAACCGGTGACTCTCTCCTTGCCACAGCAGCTCTCGCTGCTTCCCCCAAGGAACCTAATACTCGTAATCCGATGGTTGATGCATCAACCTGTGATCAGCCCACCTGACTTTGTGCCGTACAGGCCATGTCATCGTCCGCCCATGAGCAGCCAGTGGCAAGGTCTACAACTGCTGAAGACGCACCACCGGTTCAGATGCCGACCACTGAAACAGTAGGGGGAGACTCAGCGGTACCGCATGCTCGGTAGACCAACCTGGTGGAACGGACTGCTAAGCAGTCCGATACTTTGGAACCGCCTGCTAAGCAGTCCGAAGGTCCAGAACCGACTGCTCATCAGTCCATCGGTCCGCAGCCGCGTGATCAACATACCAATGCATCGGCATTGCCTGCTCAGCAAACCAACGCGTTGGCACAGCCTCCTCAGCACACCAACAAGTTGGCACCACCTGCGTAGAAACCCGACATAGCTTCAACGCCTGGTAAGCAGTCCGATGCCTCTGCTCCTACAGCCCAGCAGTCCATCACAGCAGGACCGCCAGCTCAGCAGTCCGGCATAGCTAAACCATCTGCTCAGTAGTCCGTCGTAGCTTCACCCTCTGATCAGTAGTCCACCTTTCAACCATCCAGACCTTGCACCAGAAGTGCTTCAAGTACCAAGAAGGAAGCGGGCAAAAAGGCTGCACCCGTGAGAAAGCGGGCCCCGAGCCCGAGGAGGAATGAGAACGATAGCCTCTTACCTAAGGCACTCATCGCCCAGGACCAAATTACCAGCAAGTTGTTCGAATCAGAGAGTAATATTGTTTATGACAACATGAACGATGAAGAATTCAATACGATGCTTGCTAAAAATAAATCAGGCATACTTGAAGCACACAATTACGTCCATGGCCTGTGATACGTCCATTTTGCATCATGTTTTGCTACTGTTATTTATAGTGTTTTTAATCATTATAACACTTTTTGGAGTAATTCTCATGCCTTTTCTCTCTTAATATGCAAGATTCACACAAGGAGGGAGAATGTCGACAGCTGGAATTCTGGACCTGAAAAAGCTATGTCAAGATACCTATTCTGCACATCTCCAAATGAGTTGAAATTTTTTGGAGGTTTATTTTGGAATATATAAAAAATACTGCAGGCAAAAAGTACAGAGGGGGCCACCCAGGTGCCCACGAGGCACCAGGGCGCGCCACCCCCCCAGGCGCGCCCTGGTGGCTCGTGGAGCCCCTGGCCCACTTCTGGCTCCCATTTTCTGGTATATAAGTGCATTTGACATAAAAAAATTATAGAGAAGACTTTTGGGACGGTGGGCCGCTGTCTCGAGGCAGAACTTTGGCAGGAGCACTTTTGCTCTCCGGCGGAGAGATTCCGCCGAGGATACTTCCCTCTGGGAGGGGGAAATCATCGCCATCGACATCACCAGCGACCCTCTCATTGTGGGAGGGCCAATCCTCATCAACATCTTCACCAGCACCATCTCATCTCAAACCCTAGTTCATCTCTTGTATTCAATCTTTGTCTCAAAACCTCAGATTGGTACCTGTGGGTTGCTAGTAGTGTCGATTACATCTTGTAGTTGATGCTAGTTGGTTTATTTGGTGGAGGAGTATATGTTCAGATCTATTATGCAATTCAATACTCTACTGATCATGGGCACGTTGATGATTTGTGATTAGTTACTTTTGTTCTTGAGGACATGGGAGAAGTCTTGTCATAAGTAATCATGTGAATTTCGTATTCGTTCGATATTTTGATGATATGTATGTTGTTGATTCTCTTAGTGGTGTCGTGTGAACGTCGACTACATGACACTTCACCATCTTTGGGCCTAAGGGAATGCATTGTGGAGTAGTAATTAGATGATGGGTTGCTAGAGTGACAGAAGCTTAAACCCTAGTTTATGCGCTATTCCGTAAGGGGCTGATTTGGATCCATATGTTTAATGTTGTGGTTAGAGTTATCTTAATTCTTCTTTCGTAGTTGCGGATGCTTGCGAGAGGGGGTAACCATAAGTGGGAGGCTTGTTCAAGTAAGAACAGCACCCAAGCACTGGTCCACCCACATATCAAATTATCAAAGTAGCGAACACGAATCGAACAAACATGATGAAAGTGACTAGATGAAATTCCCATGTGTCCTCGAGAACGTGTTACTTATTATAAGAGATCGTTCTGGCTTGTCCTTTGCTACAAAAAGGATTGGGCCAACTTGCTGCACTCTTTGTTACTATTGCTATTTGTTACTTGTTACAAATTATATTGCTATCAAACTATTCGTTAACGATAATTTCAGTGCTTGCAGAAAATACCTTGCTGAAAACCGCTTGTCATTTCCTTCTGCTCCTCGTTGGGTTCGACACTCTTACTTATCGAAAGGACTACGATTGATCCCCTATACTTGTGGGTCATCAAGACTCTTTTCTGGCACCGTTGCCGGGGAGTGAAGCGCCTTTGGTGAGTGGAATATGGTAAGGAAACATTTATATTACGTGCTGAAATTTATTGTCACTTGTCACTATGGAAAGTAATCCTTTGAGGGGTTTGTTCGGGGTATCTTCACCTCGACCGGAAACACCAAAAGTTGCTCCTCAACCTACTGCACCTACTGAAAATATTGAATATGAATTTCCTTCGGGTATGATAGAGAAACTGCTAGCTAATCCTTATGAAGGAGATGGAACAATACATCATGATATGCACTTGATCTATGTGGATGAAATTTGTGGATTGTTTAAGCTTGCAGGTTTATCTGGAGATGGAGTTAAGAAGAAAGTATTCCTTTTATCTTTGGGGGGAAAGGCATTGACATGGTATAGGCTATGTGATGATACCGATACATGGGATTGGAACCGATTGAAACTGGAATTCCATCAGAAATTTTATCCTATGCATTTGGTTCATCCTGATCGGAATTATATATATAATTTTTGGCCTCGTGAAGGAGAAAGCATCGCTCAAGCTTGGGGGAGGCTTGAGTACATGATGTACACATGCCCCAATCATGAGCTCACAAAGGAAATTATCTTACAGAATTTTTATGCTCGGCTTTCTCATGATAATCAAAATACCCTCGATTCTTCTTCGACTGGCTCCTTTATGAAGAAAACTATTGAATTCAGATGGGATCTTCTTGATAGAATTAAACGCAACTCTGAAGATTGGGAAATCGACAAAGGTAATGAGTCAGGTATAATACTTGAGTTCGATTGTGTTAAATCTTTTATGACTACCGACGCTTTTCATAAGTTTAGCACTAAATATGGACTTGACTCTGAGATAGTAGCTTCCTTTTGTGAATCATTTGCAATTCATGTTGATCTCCCTAAAAAGAAGTGGTTTAAATATCATCCCCTTGTTAAAGAAAAGATTGAGGAACTCGTTAGTGTTAAAGAAGAAACAATTGTTTACCATGTTGATCCAGTTGTGCCTACCGCTTATATTGAGAAACCACCTTTTCCTGTTAGGATTAAGGAACATGCTAAAGTCTCAACCGTAGTTAACAAAAGTCACATTAGAGCACCTAGACCCTCTGAACAAATTAAAGTTGAACCTAATGTTGCTATGGTTAAAGATCTCTTAGTTGATAATATAGATGGGCATGTTATTTACTTCTGTGATGAAGCAGCTAGAATTGCTAAACCTGATTCTAAAGATAAAAACAGACCCGTTGTGGGCATGCCTGTTGTCTCAGTTAAAATAGGAGATCATTGTTATCATGGCTTATGTGATTTGGGTGCTAGTGTGAGTGCTATTCCGTTTACCTTATATCAAGAAATTATGAATGATATAGCACCTGCTGAAATTGAGGACATTGATGTTACTATTAAACTTGCAAACAGAGATACCATTACACCGCTTGGGATTGTTAGAGATGTTGAAGTCTTCTATGGAAAAGTCAAATACCCTACTGATTTTCTCGTCCTTGGTTCTCCACAAGATGATTTTTGTCCCATTATATTTGGTAGACCTTTCTTGAACACTGTTAATGCCAAGATTGATTGCGCTAAAGAAATTGTTAGTGTTGATTTTGGTGGCATGTCTCATGAGTTTAATTTCTCCAAATTCCGTAAACAACCTCATGATAAAGAATTGCCTAGTAAAGATGAAATTATTGGCCTTGCTTCTATTGCCGTACCTCCTACTGATCCGTTAGAACAATATTTGCTAGACCACGAAAACGATATGCATTTGAATGAAAGAAATGAAATAGATAGAATGTTCTTTGATCAACCACCCATCCTTAAACACAATTTGCCTGTTGAAACTCTTGGAGGTCCTCCTCCACCTAAGGGTGATCCCGTGTTTGAATTGAAGCAATTACCTGATACTTTGAAATATGATTATCTTGATGAAAAGAAGATATATCCTGTTATTATTAGTGCTAACCTATCAGAGAATGAAGAAAAGAGATTACTGAAAACTCTGAGGAAGCACCGAGCTGCTATTGGATATACTCTTGATGATCTTAAGGGCATTAGTCCCACTCTATGTCAGCACAAAATTAATATGGAGCCTAATGCTAAACCAGTTATCGACCACCAACGACGATTAAATCCTAAGATGAAAGAGGTGGTAAGAACTGAAATATTTAAACTTCTGGAAGCAGCTATAATCTATCCCATAGCTGATAGTAGATGGGTAAGTCATGTTCATTGTGTCCCTAAGAAAGGGGGTATTACCGTTGTTCCTAATGATAAAAATGAACTCATTCCACAAAGAATTGTGACTGGTTATAGGATGGTAATTGATTTTAGAAAATTAAACAAAGCTACTAGAAAAGATCATTACCCCTTAGCTTTCATTGATCAAATGTTAGAAAGATTGTCTAAGCATACACACTTTTGTTTCCTAGATGGTTATTCTGGTTTTTCTCAAATACCCGTAGCACAATCTGATCAAGAGAAAACCAATTTTACATGTCCTTTTGGAACTTATGCTTATAGACGTATGCCTTTTGGTTTATGCAATGCACCTGCTACCTTTCAAAGATGTATGACTGCTATATTCTCTGACTTTTGTGAAAAGATTGTTGAGATATTTATGGATGATTTTTCCGTTTACGGAACTTCTTTTGATGATTGCTTAAGCAATCTTGATCGAGTTTTGCAGAGATGTGAAGAAACTAATCTTGTCTTGAATTGGGAGAAGTGCCACTTTATGGTAAATGAAGGTATTGTCTTGGGGCATTAAATTTCTGAGAGAGGTATTGAACTTGATAAAGCGAAGGTTGATGCTATTGAGAAAATGCCATGTCCTAAAGATATTAAAGGTATAAGAAGTTTCCTAGGTCATGCTGGTTTCTATAGGAGGTTTATTAAAGACTTCTTTAAAATTTCTAGGCCTCTTACCAATATTTTGCAAAAAGATGTTCCATTTGTTTTTGATGATGATTCTCTAGAAGCCTTTGAAACACTTAAGAAAGACTTAACCACTGCACCTATTGTTCAACCACCTGATTGGAACTTGCCTTTTGAAATTATGTGTGATGCTAGTGATTATGCTGTTGGTGCTGTTCTAGGACAAAGAGTTGATAAGAAATTAAATGTTATCCATTATGCTAGTAAAACTCTAGACAGTGCCCAAAGAAATTATGCTACTGCTGAAAAAGAATTTCTAGCAGTTGTGTTTGCATGTGATAAATTCAGATCCTACATAGTTGATTCTAAAGTAACTGTTCACACCGATCATGCTGCTATTAAATATCTTATGGAAAATAAAGATGCTAAACCTAGACTTATTAGGTGGGTTTTATTGCTACAAGAATTTGATTTGCATATTATTGATAGAAAGGGAGCTGAGAATCCCGTAGCAGATAATTTGTCTAGAATTGAAAATGTTCTTGATGACCCAATACCTATTAATGATGATTTTCCTGATGAACAATTAGCTGTCATAAATGCTTCTCGCAATACTCCATGGTATGCAGACTATGCTAATTATATTGTTGCTAAATTTATACCACCTAGTTTCACATACCAACAAAAGAAAAAAAGTTCTTTTACGATTTAAGACATTACTTCTGGGATGACCCACATCTTTATAAAGAAGGAGTAGATGGTATTATTAGGCGTTGTATACCTGAGCATGAACAGGAACAAATCCTACGGAAGTGTCATTCCAAGGCTTACGGAGGACACCATGCGGGAGACAGAACTGCACATAAGGTATTGCAATCTTGTTTTTATTGGCCTACTCTTTTCCAGGATGCTCGTAAGTTTGTCTCATCTTGTGATGAATGTCAAAGAATTGGTAATGTTGGTAGACGTCAGGAAATGCCTATGAATTATTCACTTGTTGTTGAACCATTTGATGTTTGGGGATTTGATTATATGGGACCTTTTCCTAAATCCAATGGGTATACTCATATTTTAGTTGCTGTTGATTACGTTACTAAGTGGGTAGAAGCTATTCCAACTAGTAGTGCTGATCATAACACTTCTATTAAAATGCTTAAAGAAGTTATTTTCCCAAGGTTTGGAGTCCGTAGATATTTAATGACTGATGGTGGTTCACATTTTATTCATGGTGCATTCCGTAAATTGCTTGCTAACTATGATGTTAACCATAGAATTGCATCTCCCTATCATCCTCAAACTTGTGGTCAAGTTGGATTGAGCAATAGGGAAATAAAATTAATTTTGCAAAAAACAGTCAATAGATCTAGAAAGAATTGGTCTAAGAAACTTGACGATGCATTGTGGGCTTATAGAATTGCTTATAAAAATCCTATGGGTATGTCTCCTTATAAAATGGTCCATGGAAAAGCATGTCATTTACCTCTTGAGTTAGAACATAAAGCATATTGGGCAATTAAAGAATTAAATTATGATTTTAAACTTGCCGGTGAAAAGAGGTTATTTGATATTAGTTCATTAGATGAATGGAGAACCCAAGCTTATGAAAATGCCAAATTGTTTAAAGAAAAAGTTAAAAGATGGCATGATAGAAGAATTCAAAAACGGGAATTCAAAGTGGGTGAGCAAGTTCTATTGTACAACTCTCGTTTGAGACTCTTTGCAGGAAAGCTTCTCTCTAAATGGGAAGGACCGTATATCATCGAAGAAGTTTATCGTTCCGGAGCCATCAAAATAAACAACTCCGAAGGCACTAATCCGAGAGTGGTGAATGGGCAAAGAATTAAGCATTATATTTCAGGTACCCCCATTAATGATGAAACTAATATTATTGAAACAATTACACCGGAGGAATACATAAGAGAGACCTTCCGGAACACCCCAGAACCCTGAAAAGGAAGAGGTATGTGATACGGTAAGTAAACCAACTCCAAAAATTCCATAAAAATATTTTCTGTCAGTTTTGGAATATTTAGAAAAATACAAAAATAAGAAACAGCCGAGGGGACCCACCTGGTGCCCACGAGGCACCAGGGTGCGCCACCCCCCTAGCGCGCCCTGGTGGCTCGTGGGCCCCACGTGTGCCTTCCCGACTCCGTTTTTCTTCTGGATTACTTGTTTTGCAATATAAAAAAATCTATATATATATACTCCCATATGTTTTGACCACCGTATCGCAGAAATCTCCTTTGTTCTTGTTTCGTGCTATTTTTCTAACAGATCTAGATTGTAATGGCTCCCCAAAAGTTTCGTGCCAAGCACCGCATTGTGCAATCATCGCCGGGCAAATGCCCCTACAGCGAGGTCCACTATGAGTTGTCGTCGGGAGAAGAAGACAATGGCAAGGAGGACAAGGTCGAGGAAGTTGCAGGAGCCCAAGCTCCAGAAGGTGGGCAAGCCATCCCCATGGAGGAGACCGCAGAGAAGGGAGATATCCTTCAACCTTTATATGATCATCTCTCTCCATCCGTAATTGAAGCCCTAAGAGTATTTGAAATAGTTAGTGTTCACAATACATCTCTCACTCGCGAAGTTATTTTGTTGGAGGAGCAAAATATCGCCCTTCGGAGCATCAACCGCAGATTGATGTATCTGCTTGAGCTGAAGGACAACCTTGCCACTACGCCATCACCACCATCACCGAAGAAGGACACTTGAGCACATGGGTATGGGCACTCCCCTTGGCTTGTGCCAAGCTTGGGGGAGGTGCCCCGGTATCGTATCACCATCACTTTTATTATATTTACCTACTTTTAGTTCGATCCTTAGTTATTTCGTGATCTAGTTGAATAAAAGTTTAGTATGATCTATTTTCGAGTGTTAGTTTCGTGATCCATCCATCTATGTAATTGAGTTGAGAGTTATATAATAAAGAGTAGTTTGAGTTTTTGCTTCTTTACTTTCATGTTTCAATCATAGCAATAAAAATAATGAAAAAAAAGATCATATGCTAATCTTATGTAAAGTAATGACATTACATAAAGAAAAGTATAAGTGGTAAAACTTATTGGAGGATAACAAACATAGTATTAGTTAATGATGCAATTCATGAAAGAATTAATAAGGGAAGAGAAGATTCACATGTAAATATACTATCTTGGACATCTTTTATGATTGTGAGCCCCCATTAAGTATTTTATGCCAAATTGTTGACGTTGGACAAAGAACACAACGTAATGAATTATGTTTGTTCATATTCACATAGAAGTTATATTGTTATAGATCCTCCAACATGTGGTGCTTGCCCAATATCTTTGCTAGCTAAAAATCTGCGCTAAGTAGAGATACTACTTGTGCATCCAAAACCCTTAAACCCAGTTTCATGTCATAAGAGTCCACTATATCTACCTATGGATTGAATAAGATCCTTCAAGTAAGTTGTCATCGGTGCAAAAAGCAATAAAAATTGCCTCTAAATATGTCTGAACTTTTATTGTAAGGGAAATAAGCTTTGTACGAACTTGTGATGGTAAAGAAATAAAAGCGACAGACTGCATAATAAAGGTTGCTATCACAAGGGGCAATATAAAGTGATGTTCCTTTTCATTAAGAGCTCTTGCATCCAACAACAAAAAGCGCATGACAACCTCTGCTTCCCTCTGCGAAGGGCCTATCTTTTACTTTTATGTATTTACTTTTTATGCAAGAGTCAATAGTGTTCTCCTCTATTCCTTTTTATTTTTCTCTTTTGCAAGCATCATGTGGTGGGGAAAGATCTAGGCACATATATCCAGTTGGATATGAGTGATCATGAGTTATTATTGTTGACATCACCCTTGAGGTGAATAAGTTGGTAGGCGAAATCACAAGCCCCTATCTTTCTGTGTGTCTGGCTGAAACTTTTTGCTCCATATATATGTCGTGAGTGTTAGCAATCATAGAAGACTAAATGATGGTTGACTATGTGGACTTGCTAAATAGCTCCTACATGAGACCCTTCCTGAAAATATGATGAATTGCAATTGCATTGTTGACTGAGAACATAGTTTGTTAGTTTTCAAGAAAGTTTATGCCGTATACTTCATTGTTGTGATGAATTGTTACTTGCTCATGAGAAGTTTATGATAATAAATATTGCTGTTATAATAATGATCAAGATGCTACTATGTCCGTATTTTTTTTATCGACACCTCTCTCCCTAAACATGTGGACATGATTATCGATATCGGCTTTTGCTTGAGGACAAGCGAGGTCTAAGCTTGGGGGAGTTGATATGTCCATTTTGCATCATGTTTTGCTACTGTTATTTATAGTGTTTTTAATCATTATAACACTTTTTGGAGTAATTCTAATGCCTTTTCTCTCTTAATATGCAAGATTCACACAAGGAGGGAGAATGCCGGCAGCTGGAATTCTGGACCTGAACAAGCTATGTCAAGATACCTATTCTGCACATCTCCAAATGAGCTGAAATTTTCTGGAGATTTATTTTGGAATATATAAAAAATACTGCAGGCAAAAAGTACCAGAGGGGGCCACCCAGGTGCCCACAAGGCACGAGGGCACGCCACCCCCCCCCCAGGCGCGCCCTGGTGGCTCGTGGAGCCCCTGGCCCACTTCTGGCCCCCATTTTCTGGTATATAAGTGCATTTGACCTAAAAAAATTATAGAGAAGACTTTTCGGATGGTGCGCCGCCGTCTTGAGGCGGAACTTGGGCAGGAGCTCTTTTGCTCTCCGGCGGAGAGATTCCGCCGGGATACTTCCCTCCGGGAGGGGGAAATCGTCGCCATCGACATCACCAGCGACCCTCTCATCATGGGAGGGCCCATATTCATCAACATCTTCACCAACACCATCTCATCTCAAACCCTAGTTCATCTCTTGTATTCAATCTTTGTCTCAAAACCTCAGATTGGTACCTGTGGGTTGCTAGTAGTGTTGATTACATCTTGTAGTTGATGCTAGTTGGTTTATTTGGTGGAAGAGTATATGTTCAGATCTATTATGCAATTCAATACTCTACTGATCATGGGCACGTTGATGATTTGTGAGTAGTTACTTTTGTTCTTGAGGACATGGGAGAAGTCTTGTCATAAGTAATCATGTGAATTTGGTATTCATTCAATATTTTGATGATATGTATATTGTTGATTCTCTTAGTGGTGTCGTGTGAACGTCGACTACATGACACTTCACCATCTTTGGGCCTAAGGGAATGCATTGTGGAGTAGTAATTAGATGATGGGTTGCTAGAGTGACAGAAGCTTAAACCCTAGTTTATGCGCTATTTCGTAAGGGGCTGATTTGGATCCATATGTTTAATGCTATGGTTAGAGTCATCTTAATTCTTCTTTCGTAGTTGCGAATGCTTGCGAGAGGGGGTAATCATAAGTGGGAGGCTTGTTCAAGTAAGAACAGCACCCAAGCACCGGTCCACCCACATATCAAATTATCAAAGTAGCGAACGCGAATCGAACAAACATGATGAAAGTGACTAGATGAAATTCCCATGTGTCCTCGAGAACGTGTTACTTATTATAAGAGATCGTTCTGGCTTGTCCTTTGCTACAAAAAGGATTGGGCCAACTTGCTGCACTCTTTGTTACTATTGCTATTTGTTACTTGTTACGAATTATCTTGCTATCAAACTACTCGTTACCGATAATTTCAGTGCTTGCAGAAAATACCTTGCTGAAAACCGCTTGTCATTTCCTTCTGCTCCTCGTTTGGTTCGACTCTCTTACTTATCGAAAGGACTACGATTGATCCCCTATACTTGTGGGTAATCAGCCTGCCATTTCTTGTTGGCGAATACTTTGATGAATGCAGTTCCAGTTGCCGCACGTTGCATAAATATTGCATGGATCAAATGTCAAAAGGTCATCAGGTTTTGCTAGTCCACTAAAACAGAGATCATTTCCGTCACGATCCTGGTTCCATCACTGTGGCTTTCGAGGACTTACATCTCTTCTTCTACATCAACATGCTCTATGCCACTCTTGTTAAATGCCTGATTTTGTAAGTACTTAACAAAGTCTGATCAACTTCTCCATACAATGCTGTAAACGATAAACAATTAACTGTATTATATTTCTCTCAGGGGATTGATCGCGCAGAGAAGAAAAAGGCAGAGTGTGTATTTCATAGATCCTGCATTAGCAAATGGAACATTATTACGAGATAAGGATGAACAGGAGTGGGCCATTAACAAGGTCGCCAGTATCTTTGAAAACACGTCCCATGCAGAATTATTTCTCTGGCCATATCATGAAGGGTATGTCAAATAAACAAACATGCATACATTACTTGTCTTTCAGATTTCAACATAGTTCGTAAGTTCATTGTTTTCTTAATCTGTAGCAATCACTGGATCTTGGTATTCATTGTTCCAAACAAGAACATAGTTTACTACCTGGATTCTCTCAGAGAGTCAATAAAGCCTCAGGATCTGACGCATCTTCAGCAATTCATGGATACGTATTGAATTCTATGATGTTGAAATTAATTTGCATTCATATCTGGTTCAAGAATTGAGTATGTGAAAATTCATCTTCATTTGCAGTGTGTTGGCATTGTGGAAAACTAAACCAGGGAACCTGTTCAAGAGGGAACTACCTCTGCAGCACACGATCGTTTCTCTGGTAAGACACCAAAATCCGTTATTTTTGGAAAATGCATCCCATAGTTTGCAAATACTTTTTTCTTACGCTAGTCAAATGTTCAAGTTTATAAATAAACCTCTTTCTATTTCTATCCAAAGAAAAAAAATACACCTAACATCGGTTAGGTTGTTCCTAACAAGGCAAATACATGACTAATTATGTACAAAAAAATTTAGTGTCCTCAGCAACAAGCAGGGACCAACCTTTGTGGATACTATGTTTGCAGACACATGATCTCCATCTGCAAATTTGCTGATTGTTGTGAAGATGTTCGCGAATTAGTACCAGTAAGTCTATCTTAATTAATATCTTCTACTCCACTCATATGGCACATTCTGATCTTAAAAATCCTGCAGCTCATCTTTGAACCAATGACCCCTGAACCCAGTCCCCGCTGGTGAATTTCTAATGGTTAGGAGATTTATCAGCAACTTCTTCTTGAATCACTACATCAAGCCCACTGGTGATAATGAAGATTTCAGCATGGCTTCTCCTGAAACAATGAGTAAGAGTTAGCCGCTAAACATATACACATGGATCCATTGTTTTCCATGTGATGAGGTCTTCGTATTTCATACACTATGATTAATTATGTACTGCATATGTCGACAAATCATTGGAATTTAGCTACCATTTGTTCAATTGCATATTGTTGTGAATTCTGATGAATGGTCTTCCTGTGGACACTATTTGTTCAATTGCATATTGTGGCAAATTTGCTTTTTGCATGGCGATTCAAATGCGATATTTTTGCTTTAACCTGGCCAGTGATACACAGGAAATCACAGACGATTTGCAGACCTTCTACGTGTGCTTAGGGGCTCCTAAACCGTTTGTCATAGCACATTATCGCACATGAAAGCTTCTAGGAAACCGTGGCCAATGCAAAATGCAATCCCACACGTAAATTGTTCAGGAAATGTGTGCGATACCGAACGGAAAGCACACGTCACTCATACCGCAATCGTCGGTGATACACAACAAATCGCAGACGATTTGCAGCACTTGTATGTGTTCGAAGGGGCTCCTGAACCGTTTGTGATACCACATTAGCGCACACGGTAATTGTTCGGGAAACGTGTGTGATGGTGTCATGCGTGGCAGATGATTTCCACAGAATACTCGTGTGCGATGGGGTACTGTTTCACAAACGGTCCACTATGAAACACCGTTTGGTTTTGCTGCATCATTAGAAACGTTGGATCACCAATCCCACACGTGTGCCAGAATGTGGTGTGTGCGATATGATGTTGCATTGCATACGATTACATTTGGCAATGTGTTTGCATTATGGCTCCCTATCCCCGACGGTTTCTGGGTTATGTGGGAAGGACCCCCCTATCGCACACACAGGCAAGGCGGCGGTTTAAAACTCCATCACGGAAAGGGGTTAAAAATGTTTGTATAGCAGCTCGCTGTACCAGTGATTGTCTATATGATGTCTAAACTAAGCAATGCAAGACAATGTATGCATGATATGAGAAATATAACCGTCCCAAATTAGAGCATACACCTGAGGGGGGAAATAGGACTAGTCATCTATCTCTGAATCCTCCTCGAAGGAGCTATCTGTAACCAGCGAGATATCTGCTTCAACAGGTAGCATTGTCTGCTCTGAAGACCTTGTTTTCACTCCAGATTTTTCCATCATCGACTCAAATGGCTGATGCATAGGAAGAGTAGTTCAATATACAAACATCGTCGACAAATGGAATACATAACGAAAAAAGGATGGCTTGGCATAATTCACATATACGATGCCTGGCTAAACAGGATGGCATTGCATAATTCACATATATGATGCCTAGGTAAACAAGATGGCATTGCATAATTCACATATATGATATAGAAACTAAACAGGTGGCATTCACGCAAAGCATGTCTAAACTAAGAAGATGACATAGCAACGCAAGACACCATATGCATGATATGAGCAATATAACCCTGCCAAGTTAGAGCATACACCTCGGGGGGAATAGGACTGGTCATCTGTCTCTGAATCCTCCTCTGAGGAGCTACCTGTAACCAGCAATATATCTGCTTCAACAGGTAGCATTGACTGCTCTGAAGACCTTGTTTTCACTCCAGATTTTTCCATCACCGACTCAAATGGCTGATGCACAGGAAGAGTAGATGAATGTACAAACATTGTTGACAAATGGAATACGTGATGAAAAAAAGTAGTCTGGCATGATATAATTCACATATACGATGACTGGCTAAACAGGATGGCATTGCATAATTCACATATATGATGCCTCGCTAAACAAGATGGCATTGCATAATCTGCATATATCATATAGAAACCAAACAGGTGGCATTCACAGAAAACATGTCTAAACTAAGAAGATGACATAAATGATGTATAAAGTAAGCAATGCAAGGCGCCATATGCATGATATGACCTACATCAGCATGCCAGGTTAGAGAAAACACCTCAGGGGGCAAATAAGAGTGGTCTGCTCCCTCTGAATCCCCCTCTGAACAGTTATCTTCCTCTGGATTACAATCTGGAATGGGGGAGGGGGGCTGCAACTGCGCCCACCATGGAGCGTCGTCTACATGACATTATATTCCCACGCAACACTCTTCTCTTTTTCTCTACATGTTCAGTATGATTGTGTACAATAACTGACATGCATAATAAAAAAACATAGTCAGATTATGTAAGGCCTAAGGGGTGCATGCAGAAATCCAGACTGATGGTGGCAACCAGTGGATAGATCCAAAACTAATGATAGCAGGCAGATGATAGCTTCAGTTAAAAAAGACAAATCATGGCTCCTTTACTGTTTGGTTCCCACCCAACATCAACCACATAGAAAACCCGAGATGATCTAGATAGACAGAGAGACTATTCATTGCTGACTCGATATGTGCCCCACAAGCATTTTAAAACTAAAGTTTGAACATTAGTTTGGACCTGACTCGGAGTCTAAGAGGTGAACAGGAAGATAAAGTAGTAGGTAATATTGAGAGATGCAACGTAAGCAGACAAAAAAAAGTGTGACCTCTCTTCCCGAACCGTGTAATCCTCAGGTTCATCTGCTCAGTTGATGATGGTAATGCAGTTGGGGTGGCTGCCGGAAGCGGGGAAGAAGATCTGAGGCGGCGAAAGACGGTCTGGAGAGGGGATCTCTGCTGCAGTGGACGGTTCCGTCGATGGAGCAGCTCAGGTGGGCTGGACGACGGCACGGCAGGAGCGGTACAAACCACACAGAGTTTTCTTTGACACATATCTGTAAAAGAAGTAAATCTGTATGGGCTCCTTTGAATTGGAGGATTCTAAAAATGCAGGGATAGGAAAAATGCAGCAATACGATATGAATGCATGTACAAAACAGAGCATTTGCAAACACATGATTTCTGTCAACCTGGGTGTTTGGTTCACAGGAATTGGAACAACACAGGAATGCAAAGAAACATGGTCAAATTGAAGTGGAACCACATGAAAATGTAAAGTTAGAATCTTATTATGCCACTAATGCACTTAGTCTTGTTCTTCATGCATAGGAATTTGAAAAGAGGTCCAAGAGGATATTAAAATTCATACATTTTTTCTTTGAAAGAGACACCAAATGAAAAAAGTTCCTCCAGTCTTCTAACCAAATGCATGAATAGTAGTACCATAGGAAACTTTCCAATTCCTATGTTTTCCTTCAAGTTTTCTTTGAACCAGTGGCGATTCTAGTAGGCAGTCTTCAACCGGCTGAAGCCTGCACTCGAAAAATGTTTTTGTACTACTACTATTTTGGACCCAGCCAACTAGCTCAAATCCCAGGCCCATCTACACATGCATAGCTCGAACATGCAGAAATAAAAACTATATAGTTGAAAACCACAAACAATTCAGTAATAGTACATGTTCCCGTTATAATCTGAAATTTTGTGAGCTTATTTGGTCGACATGATTATGAGATATTGGCATTCTTGCTACACCGATTCAAATTGTGGTTCAAAAGAGTATTTAGTTTTCTCCCTGTTAACTTTGAGACCACCCTCCATTCCTTTCTAGATTAGCCACTGCTTTCAACCAAAGGAGCCCTAAGGGATTGATAGGAATGTATAGTAAAAAAGTGATGCGATGAGTGTACAACCTCTTAGGTGAAGCCATGTCGACCGGAGCATCATTGGGTGGGTCGCTGAGGATGTTGCGGCTGATGTGGGTGTCGGAGGCGGGGAAGGAGTTCTTAGGCCTCTGAAGATGGCGTCGAGGGTACTGCTCCACTGTGATGGACGGTCCAGACATTTGAGAAGCTCCGGTGAGGTATATGACGGCGAGGCTGAAGTAGGACAAGACAAACAACGTTACTCTGAATTGGGACTCTAATAACATCTGCAATAGATGATGTAAAATGCATCACCAAAAAGTGTTAGATGTAAAATGCATTAGCCGCTCCAACAAATGATGTAAAAACTGTTGACTCTGAACTTAACCGACGAAACTGAATTTTACTGTCGAAACTGATTGCACTAGTAGCAGAGTGCTGCAATAGTAGTTTAGGCCACTCGAGCACTAGTAGCAGAGAAGCAGTGATCTAAATCAGTAGCTGCTCGAGCAGGGAACGCACTAGCAGAGAGCAGCCGGAGCAGCAGCAGCGCCCGGAGCAGCCGCACGAGCAAGAGCTAGAGCAGCAACTCATGTAGTTGCAGCAGGTCGTGTAGCAGCAGCAGCAGCGCGATCCAGAGCAGAGCCAGCGAGAGCAAGAAAAGAGCAGAGCAGCAGCACGATCCAGAGCAAGAGCAGAGCAGCAGCACGACCAACAGCAAGAGCAGAGCAGCCGCGCGAGCGAGAGCCGGAGCAGCAGCAGCGCGAGCGAGAGCCGGAGCAGAGCAACGCCATGGAGGAAGTCGCTGGCGATGGCGCCGTCGACGTAGACGCGCCATGGTGGCTCGGGATCGAACACCGGTAGCCCCGTGAGATCGAATCAAGGAGAAAATGCAGCGACGAGTGTATAACCTCTTTGGCTGTGCCAATTAAGACTCGACTTCATCCGAGGATTCAGTGAGGGTGTTGTGGTTCCGGTGGGGCAGGTGAAAACGGCCCTGTGGGAATGGAGGTGGCACGATAGACGAGGTGAACGTTGGGGCTGCTCCTTGGAGGTGGAGGACGGGCCAGCTGAACCGGCGGGACAAGATCGACGACGGATCCTCATCAAGTGCGGTGGATGAGGGATGTCGAGCTATTGCGGTGGACGACATCGTCGGGGAAGAGGCTCCGGCTGGGCGGCAGTCGGGTGGCGGGCCGAGGAGGGTGGGGTTTCGTGGGTTTTGGCGGCCTCGGTGTACGAATGGGGGAACGGAGGGGATGGGAGGGGGAACCATGGCTAGGGACGCGCTTGTCCAAAATGTAGAGTAAGTTACACAAGTACCCCCACCGATTTGAACTAGGCGGTTCTTTTGGTTCAGGGGTATAACGGGAATTTCGCGTGTCAGGATTTTGCAGCAGGTGGAGTTTTCACGCGCGTTGTAATTTCAGGATAGCAAGGCATGGGTTGAGAAGGAGGGAGTTTTCGGAGCACAACGAGACAAAGAGATATCTTCAAATTTCGGGATAACAAGGGGTGGGTTCAAATTTTGGGGCAAGCCTAGCGTGTACTCTACCATATTAATTTGCACTTCCCTCAACGGAAAAAAACAATTCGCACCACACAAGAGAGAGTCTTGTCCAGTTTTACTATATGAGTTACTACAAATGCCATTCAAAAGTTTGAATCCATATTATGTTCAATTAAAAAAAATCGCTTGGCGTATAATGCATGTAACTTACTGAAATGAACATTTTAGTGCATTCCAAATGTATATACTTCCGCTTCAATATGAACTAAATTTGAATTCATTTCTTTATTTGAATAAGAATCTACAATCATGATTGTTGTCAAGTTAAACCATCATCTGTATATTATCTTCACAACACACCACATGATTACTGTCGAGTTAGATATGAACTATGTGTACTATTGTCACTGCCCTAGATTAGTCTTTGCTTGTCATTGCATAATCATCCATGCATCATGTTTAAATTTAATGAAACTTGAAATGGGGATGTTCAAACCCTAGCAGATAATTATTTCAACTAGGTTCAAACTAAAATATTTTTCAATGACCCAAAATGCCCTTTAAAAATGTTCATAATTTATGTAAAATGGTGAAAACCTCAACCATAGATGATGCGCATTTTTCCATGGCACTTATGGGCTTTGAATTAATCCATATTGTATTTGAGTTGGAGCTAATAAATACTATAGAATTATTTCTAGCTCCAAATATTCTGGAAATTGTTGAGGGCATCTGGAATAATTCAGTCAGTACCCACAATTATTTTCAGAACCAACTAAATTGGTTTAAATCAAAATAGGTAGTAAAAAATAGAAAATAGAAAAGAAATAAAAGAGAGGGGAAATACCTGTGCGCTTACCTAGCCCAGCACTGTGCGGCTCACTGGCCCAGCACCAGTCATCGTCCTCCTGGCGCTAGTGGACAGGGCGCGTGCCCGACGCGCGCGTGCGCCCCGCGCGCCACGTCACCTGCCTGCCTGGCCGCCCCTGGCCAGCGCGACACCGTGGATGACCCCGTTGCTGCCGTCCAGATCGAGCTGACTCGCTCACTTGCCCCCAGCTTTCTCCCTCGCCTGCCGACGCCATGGCCGAACCGCGCCCGAGCTCGCCGTCGCCATAGCCGTGTCCACAGCCATCCCCGAACCTCTCCGACATGTACCAGGGATCCGCCTCATCTCCCTCTTCCTCCTCATCGACCCATGCTTCGCCGGAAGCTCTGCATCGCCGTCCCGCCATCGTCTTCAACCTCGGGACGCCGGAGATCGCCGCCGTCAAATCCGTAGCCGTCCGTGCATCCCCGAGCCCGCTGACCCGCCCTGCATCTTCCCTGCGAGCTACCGCTTCTTCTCCCTCTCTTCTCGCTGCCGTTCGCATGCCCTAGCTAGCTTCACCGTCGAGCCCGAGGGCTCATCACCGCTGGCCATGTCACCGCCATCGCTGCAACCACTGAAACTTGCGCCTGAGCGCTGCCCCGTGCTCATCATGCTCCTAGGAGCCTAACGCCACCACCAGCTCCTCCCCATGTGCTCCCTGGTGCCGTTCCCGTTGAGGTCCGAGCTCCGGCCGCCGCACTTGCCATCGCCGCCGCTGCTATGTTGGATGCGGACGAGCAACAGCGTCACGCAGAGCCAAACCGCTGCTCGTTTGGTCGCCGGAGGAGGTTTTCCGAGCCCCTCCGCCGCGTCTGTCATCGCCGGTGGCCAATCGCCGGTCAAATCCGGTGGGTTTGACCACCATTAGACTCCCTTGAGTCCATGACGTGTGGGCCCGGCCGCTGACAACTTTTAGTTTAGGGTCAAAATTAGTGCTAATTAACCCTGTCAGCAAAACGAGTCACTGACGTATGGGTCCCACTTGTCAGATTTGACTGTGTTGACTGCTGATGCAGTGCTGACATAAGGCTGATGTCATAAATGCTTTTCTGGGTTTTAATATATCAGAAATGATTTAATAAATTCCAGAAAATTACCTAAACTTCTAAAAATCATAGCAATTAAACCGTAGCTCGAATGAAAATAATTTATATATGAAAAATTATCAGAAAAATATGAAGAATCTGTTTATGCCATGTTCATGCATGTTTGAGCAAGTTAAAATCACCAACTAGGACAATTCATGATTATGGAATATATGGTAATTAGTTTTGGAGTTGCAATTTGCTATATATTTGAATTCCACTTCGATTAATATGACTAACCATTGCATTAGGTCAATCCAGTACCTTAACTTGTCATGTCATCCATTGATTGTGCATTGCATTGATTGTGTTCCTTCCCTGGTGCCGGTGTTTGTTCCTTCTCGGTAGAAGACGGTTCCGACGTCGTGATCGTTGACACCGATGAAGAGCTAATAGCTATACTATCTTCAGACATGCCAGGCAAGCAAACCCCCATTGAGCATTTTGATACAATCCCACTCTCTTACTCTTGCTCTCTTTTACTGCATTAGGAGAACAATGATTCAACTGTTACATGTTACGGTAGTTGAACCCATTCCTCTGCATGACCCGTCTTTGCCACTGTAATTAGTAAAACCCACTAGCATGAGTAGGAGTTGTTTGAGCCATGATGTGCCTACTCATTCATGCTTGCTTGTTATGCCTTCTATACTTAGAGTTGTGTCAGGTCTGATTCATCTGGGATGGATTGGAATGGTGGTGAACATGTCCTACTATTGGGAGCTAAGTGTGTGAACACGATTTGGTAAAGGTAGCGATGAGAGGCCATGTAGGAGTACATGGTGGGTTGTCTCATTGAAACCGTCCTCAGGAACTGAGTTCTGTGTTTGTGATCCAAGATAGTTACTACCACACATTGGGCCCGAAACCCATGGACCCTCTCAACTTATTAATCGCCTTGATCTCTGTCCAGGAGTTGCAACTAGTTTCTGGTGTTTGTAGGATATGTGTTAGAGGCCGTGCGTAGCGCTGACCCTAGGGGTGGGCTATGGTGCGGTAGAGACACTGAGGGACGGTGTACCAGGATGACACCCGGATGGTGCTCTTGGGAACCCTTCTCTCATCATTTGGGGCCGAGATAGAACCTCGGCCGGACTTCCGTTGTGGATACAACCTCAAATAGGCGATAAACCTGGACTAGAGTCTTGTGTGGTTAGTCAGGTCATGGCCGATACCCTCGCCAGGCTTCCACTTGAAGGTTACCGAGATACATGACGTGTACATGGTGGTAAGTGGTGAGAACGTGTGTGAAGAAGTACACCCTGCAGGTTTAATGATCTATTCGGATAGCCGCGTCCTCGCATATGGACTACTTGGAAAGCTTATATGGTTCATAGATAACTTGAAGTGGATACTCTAAAATGCGCAAGATAA
Source organism: Elymus sibiricus (assembly GCA_039707655.1). Classification (NCBI taxonomy): domain Eukaryota; kingdom Viridiplantae; phylum Streptophyta; class Magnoliopsida; order Poales; family Poaceae; genus Elymus; species Elymus sibiricus. The sequence goes on from CM077672.1 coordinate 188,065,413, forward strand.
GCGTGAGTGCTATGGATGGCCTTATCGTAGGGAGACGGGAGTGGATCCATAGTGGTGTATTGATATGGTGAATATGTGGACTCATGTGCGTTACTCACCTCAAAAGAAAATAATGGTAGTAGTAGTACAGGATAGCCACTGAGTCAGAGCTGGCTTGCTGTAGTTAAACTCCACCACCCCATTGTTGATATTGATGCATATGTAGATTGTTCTGATGTAAGTCTTGCTGAGTACATTTGTACTCGCGTTTGCTTCATTTATGTTTTTGCAGAGGAGACTTCAGTCTCACTAGTGGTTTCTATGATGAGTTCGACGTTGAACGATTAGCTTGGGAATCCCAGACAGAGGTCTGGTTCCTATGGAGGGTCTTGTAGATAGTCAGGCTTCTCAGCCTTTTTCTTTTGTAGCTGTCTGTACTCAGACAGGACATGCTTCCACTTGTTGGTTGTATGACTCTGTATGTTGGGTCATGAGACCCATGTTTGTAATATCATGCTATGTATGGCTCCTCGGAGCCTCTTAAAGAAATACTTTGAGTCGTAGAGTTATGTTGTGATGCCATGTTGTACCAACACATATCGAGCATATTGTGTGTATGTTATTGAAATGCTTTGGTATGTGTGGGATCCGACACCTAGTTGTTTATTCTTGGTAGCCTTCCTTATGGGGAAATGCCTCCTAGTGCTTCCACCCAGAACACATGGATTGACCGGCATGTGTCCTTCTTTGCTCCTGTGTCTGTCCCTATGGGGAAATGTCATGCGGTGTTTACTGGAGTCCTTTGTAGCCTCGCTACGACTCGGTTACACTCGTTGTTGACCAACACATGCATTGTTGGGTCATGTATGCCTATCCCTGTAAGTTTGTGCCACCTTGGTTTACGACTAGTCATGTCGGCCCGGGTTCTTGGTCATATGGATGCTAGCGACACAATCATATATGTGAGCAAAAAGGTGCAAACGGTCCCGGCCAAGTAAAGGCGGCAGCCGTGGGTTACCGTGCATGAGGCCGCAAAGTGATATGATATGTTACATGCTAGACCGGTGTGACTTAGGATCAGGGTCCCGATAGCTTTGGTATCAGAGCATGACTGCCTGTAGGATTGCCAAGCCAAACTGGTTGAAGTCGAGTCTAGAACTGATTTAGTTATATAAGGGAATTGATTGTGGAAGGCAACGTAAGGCTCTTTGTACTCCTTATCCTTGTGTCATTCTGATTCCGAGTCACCCTCTTCTTTTCGATGAGGTTTAAGAATTAGGCTTCTCATCTATCTATTAGGATGACGAGTTACTATGCTGGAGACTTATAGGAAAGGTGTTGTCCTGTCGGATCGGTGTTTCCATAAGAATTCAGTTGTTGAGTTGTCAGTTGTCTTGCAGGTTGCTTCATATTTCATGCCCGTACAGTCGATATGTTGTCCGAGTTGTCCCAGGTTCCTACATAGTCTAATGCATTTGCAAATTCTTCCTTCCTGTTCCAATGTCTTCTTGGCCAGACTAACCACACTAATCATTCTGTTGAGGTACTCCGTTGCCTCGACATATATGTTGAAGTTATCAGGAAACTAGGATATCTTAGAGAACCACCCATTATGCTAGCTTTGTTTAGTGTTATCAGTGCGAGAATTCTGGCCACCATTCTCGAAAGCATCTTGTGATGTTATTTAGTTAGTAGGTATTCCATTTCTGGGTTCTTGAACCCATGATTCATTTCGTCCATTCCTATTGTTAGTGTTTGCTCGTTCCTTTAGGATATTAGTAACCATTGTGATAGTCCTCGAGGTCCATGGTATATCATTCTTCCAATACCATGAACCATCATGGCAGAAGTTCTTCTGAACTAAAAGATCACAATAAGAGTGATCTTGATGAGTTCTCCAATCCATAATTGGGACTCTGCCAATTCTACCTTTCTACATGGGTTATCTGAAAGAAATATGTTGAGCCTTGCTCGACATGCTAATCTATGCATCCACAACTCAGAAAATCATATGTTCCTTTGAGTTGTCCCTCCTTAGTCGTATTCCAATCTTAGTCTATCAATTGATAGTCAGGAGTAGTTGTGCATTCGTGTTCATGGATGTCTGTTACTCTTGTGGTCTGTCAAGCCATTCTATTTCAGAATGACTAGGAGAAATAAACTCCAGTACCTCATCCATATAGAGGATTGGGTCAAAACAGTTGTATTCCGCAGATCAAAATGCCAATCTAGCTTTTGTTCTTTTCTACCCTAGAGTATTACCCTCTTATATCAGGATTGTCATGGGAATTGCACACCATCTTATGAATTCTTGACGCAGTGATACTTCTTGCCATCATTGTTCATTCCTCAGTTCCCGTATTATTGTAACCGGAATGCCGACAAGTGAATCGTGATGTGTGAAATCAATACTCCTAGCAACCTCGTTGCTTGGTAGTTAATGGACGATAATATCATACTTAGCATGCTCGTAAGCGAATCATCATTCTAAGATTGATCGTTCTACCTAGTCTATATTTCTTGGTGCACTTTTCGATCAATGCGTTTGGATTGTGTCAATCTCTCGCTCCTTGATCATTTCGTTTTGCCCTAAAAAACAAGATTGTTCTCGAGCTTAGTAACATATCGGTTGTTCGCGATTTTCTGAATGTCTTCTCGAAAGTATCACCAGGTCGTCCCCTGACCGTTATGTTTAGTTGGCAATCAAGTTGGTTTTTCTATAAACCACCTCTTCTCCAAGAATCTGTGTTGGATACCCTGAACTAGTTGGTTAAGCTAAAGAACAACTTGGAGAGTTGGAAGATAAAAGCTTTGCCTAACTTAGTTCATTCCAAAGGGATATCTTTGTGTGTGTGTGTGTGTGTATGTGTGTTGAAGAAAGATGATATCTTCATCGATTGATCCTTGTGATCAATTGTTGGAGCTATTGTCTTATCCAATCTTTGATTTGAGTGTGGGCTATCATCAAATCATATCAGAACCAATGATGTTCGTAATGTTTTCTTACACGTGGTTGATTCCTCGAGCACGCATCACTATATTCTTTGGGTCTGACCAATGCTATCACTTTGTTCACATAGTTATGGAACTCCATCTATATGGAAACCTAGATGAATTGTTGTTGAGCCCATCGACAACACTTTTATCTTCTCCGTGATTCATGATGAACGTTAAAGCTGGTCTTGAAAACTTTTAAAGCATTACCTTCGTGTCTAGTACATGAAGCATATGTTTGGATGAAAGAACTGACTTCCTCTAATTCACGTGCGTTTGATGTAAGTTGCCACCGTGGATCCGAGAAAGATTGTTTTTGCTTCCTCTGGAATCGTCCCAAGTCAGTCATGCATGTGCGAAGTATTCTATGGTCTGATAGACTGATCATCTTGATTCCATATGCATTCCCTAGCACACCAAGCCACTAATTGAATTGTTCAAGGAGAAGAAGTTCCTTCTTAAGAGCTAATCCAGACTTATGCAAGGACTTTGTTATCCTCGATGATGGTTCGCAACCAGAACTCAGTAGTGTTTTGCTCTAAGACTTCTATGTGGTCACGCTTGTCTTGGACAGTGTCTTCACGTGTATCTTACAATCCAGCTCATGTTTTGGAGCTTGCTATCGTAGTTCATTTCCCGAGAATCTCGCAACATTATCTCATTGATTTTTGTTGCAAACTTTCTTTTCAGACATGCTGAGTTTGAAGCATCTTGTCACCAACCAGATCTGAATCTCAGGCAGATATGATGGTTGGAACTTTTCCAAGATCTGTGATGTAGGTCCTGGCAAGGTTGATGTTCTGGCCGACACACCTAGCCGGAAGATCTATTATTGTAGTATCTTGATTGAGCAATTTGACCATCTTCTCCATGAGGATTTCGTGCGACTTATTCTAAAAGTTGTTCCTTATGGATTCTTTGCGCTCCCGAAGTCAGACCTTTACTTGATGTTCTAGATACCAAACAGTACCTATAACTGGGTTACACTAGTACATCAAGGACAACATTAGAAGTGGAGTGCTAAATGTCTCTCGGCCGATCATCCAGATTTTGTTTCCTTGGCCCAGTCAAGGTGAAATCTGAGAAAGTTGTCTTCCTTTGCATCTGCATCCTCCATCACTATTCATCATGGTAGTATTATGTGTTGCCAGGATACTTGGCATAGATGCTGGTAAAATCCTGATGAATATGGAAATGCTCAAGTTCTTGAAAGCACGCTCAGACACTAGGTTATATCCTCGGTATCAATTGGAATGTGCCTTCCGTTTGCCGAGTTGTTTTATAACTCAAGTTTCCTTTCCAAACTGAGTATGCCATTTCTTCGAATTCCTTCAAACGATCGTTTGTGAATTGCCTTAGCCTGGTATGAAGAGTTCCAATGATCTATGTATCAAAAGTAATTATTTTTGCCACTTAAGGGAATAATCCTATGAGTCACCTTCTCTAAGGTGCCCCGTTCGGTATGAAGGGCAATTAACTCCCCGCTACTTTGAAACCCATTCACTGTCTTCTTAAGCATGGAAATGTTGCCTACCAAATTGAACCCTCGTCATCTGCTTATCTCCAGCACCCCTGATGTGTGTTTTGTTTCTCATCTCAAGAGATGTTCTTATGTCTCATTCCATGAGTTGATCGTGTGATCATTGCGATGATCAATTCGCGTAGAGCTTCCCTCTTCTCTTGTTGTCATATTTGAATGGAGTTCTCAAAGCAAAGACGTCGAGACTAAGATGATGCAATGAATCAACATTCTCGAGAAGTGCAATTGGGATCAACAAGACTGTGTCAATTCCGTGTCCCCTTCCTCTTACCCTACGTCTTGAATCTCGGGACGTGATTCTTGTTTAGTGGGGGTGAGTTGTCACAGCCCTAGATTAGTCTTTGCTTGTCATTGCATAATCATCCATGCATCATGTTTAAATTTAATGAAACTTGAAATGGGGATGTTCAAACCCTAGGAGATAATTATTTCAACTAGGTTCAAACTAAAATATTTTTCAATGACCCAAAATGCCCTTCAAAAATGTTCATGATTTATGTAAAATGGTGAAAACCTCAACCATAGATGATGCATATTTTTCCATGGCACTTATGGGCTTTGAATTAATGCATATTGTATTTGAGTTGGAGCTAATAAATACTATAGAATTATTTCTAGCTCCAAATATTCTAGAAATTCTTGAGGGCATCTGGAATAATTCAGTCAGTACCCACAATTATTTTTAGAACCAACTAAATTGGTTTAGTATTTTTACTAAATCAAAACAGGCAGAAAAAAAAGAAAACAGAAAAGAAATAAAAGAGAGAGGAAATACCTGTGTCCTTACCTGGCCCAGAACTATGCGGCCCACTGGCCCAGCACCAGTCATCGTCCTCCTGGCGCCAGTGGACAGGGCGCGTGCCCGACGCGCGCATGCGTCCCGCGCGCCACGCCACCTGCCTACCTGGCCACCACTGGCCAGCGTGACACCGTGGATGACCCCGTCGCTGCCGTCCGGATCGAGCCGACTCGCTCACTCGCCCCCCTGCTTTCTCCCTCGCCAGCCGACGCCATGGCCAAACCGCACCTGAGCTCGTCGTCGCCATAGCCGTGTCCACAGCCATCCCCGAGCCTCTCCGATGCGTCCCAGGGATCCACCTCATCTCCCTCTTCCTCCTCATCGAGCCATGCTTTGCCGGAAGCTTTGCATCGCCGTCCCGCCATCGTCTTCAACCTCGGGACGCCGGAGATCGCAGCCGTCAAATCCGTCGCCGTCCGTGCGTCCCCGAGCCCGCTGACCCACCTTGCGTCTTCCCTGTGAGCTACCGCTTCTTCTCCCTCTCTTCTCGCTGCCGTTCGCATGCCCTAGCTAGCTTCACCACCGAGCCCGGGGGCTCGTCACCGCCGTCGCTGCAACCACTGAAGCTTGCGCCTGAGCGTTGCCCCGTGCTCATCATGCTCCTAGGAGCCTAACGCCACCACCAGCTCCTCCCCACGTGCTCCCTAGTGCCGTTCTCATTGAGGTCCGAGCTCCAGCCGCCACACTTGCCATCGCCGCCGCCGTTCTGGTCCACTCCGGCATGAGCTGATGGCTCTGTTGGATGCGGACGAGCACCAACGTCACGTAGAGCCAAACCGCTGCTCGTTTGGTCGCCGGAGGAGGTTTTCCGAGCCCCTCCGCCGCGGCTGTCGTCGCTAGCGGCTAACTGCCGGTCGAATCCGGTGGGTTTGACCACCATTAGACTCCCCTGAGTCCATGACATGTGGGCCCGGCCGCTGACAGCTTTTACTTTAGGGTCAAAATTAGTGCTAATTAACCCTGTCAGCTGAACGAGTCACTGACGTATGGGTCCCACTTGTCAGATTTGACTGTGTTGACTGCTGATACAGTGCTGACGTAAGGCTGACGTCATAAATGCTTTTCTGGGTTTTACTAAATCAGAAATGATTTAATAAATTCTAGAAAATTACATAAACTTCTAAAAATCATAGCAATTAAACCGTAGCTCGGATGAAAATAATTTATATAGGAAAAATTATCAAAAAAATATGAAGAATCTGTTTATGCCATGTTCATGCATGTTTGAGCAAGTTAACATCACCAACTAGGACAATTCATGTTTATGGAATATATGGTAATTAGTTTTGGAGTTGGAATTTGCTATATATTTGAATTCCACTTCGATTAATATGACTAACCATTGCATTAGGTCAATCCAGTACCTTAACTTGTCATGCCATCCATTGATTGTGCATTGCATTGATTGTGTTCCTTCTCTGCTGCCGTGTTTGTTCCTTCTCAGTAGAAGACGGTTCCGACGTCGTGATCGTTGACACCGATGAAGAGCTAATAGCTATACTATCTTCAGAAGTGCCAGGCAAGCAAACCCCCATTGAGCATTCCGATACAATCCCACTCTCTCGCTCTTGCTATCTTTTACTGCATTAGGACAACAACGATTCAACTGTTACATGTTGTGGTAGTTGAACCCATTCCTCTGCATGACCCATCTTTGGCACTGTAATTAGTAAAACCCACTAGCATGAGTAGGAGTTGTTTGAACCATGATGTGCCTACTCATTCATGCTTGCTTGTTATGCCTGCTATGCTTAGAGTTGTGTCAGTTCTGATTCATCTGGGATGGATTGGAATGGTGGTGAACATGTCCTACTGTTGAGAGCTAAGTGTGTGAACACGATTTGGTAAAGGTAGCGATGAGAGGCCATGTAGGAGTACATGGTGGGTTGTCTCATTGAAACCGTCCTCAGGAACTGAGTTCTGTGTTTGTGATCCAAGATAGTTACTACCACACATTGGGTCCGAAACCCATGGACCCTCTCGACTTATTAATCACCTTGATCACTGTCCAGGAGTTGCAACTAGTTTCTGGTGTTTGTACGATATGTGTTAGAGGCCATGCGTAGCGCTGACCCTAGGGGTGGGCTATGATGCGGTAGAGACACCGAGGCACGGTGTACCAGGATGACACCCGGATGGTGCTCTTGGGAACCCTGCTCTCATCGTTTGGGGCCGTGATAGAACCTCGGCCGGACTTCCGTTGCGGATACAACCTCAAATAGGTGATAAACCTGGACTAGAGTCTTGTGTGGTTAGTCAGGTTGTGCCGACACCCTCGCCAGGCTTCCGCTTGAAGGTTGCCGAGATGCACGACATGTACATGGTGGTAAGTGGTGAGAGCATGTGTGAAGAAGTACCCCCCTGCAGGGTTAATGATCTATTCGGATAGCCGCGTCCTCGGATATGGACTACTTGGAAAGGTTATATGGTTCATAGATAACTTGAAGTGGATACCCTAAAATGCGCAAGATAAGCGGAGTGCTATGGATGGCCTTCTCGTAGGGAGATGGGAGCGGATCCATAGTGGTGTATTGATATGGTGAATATGTGGACTCGTGTGCGCTTTCTCACCTCAAAAGAAAATACTGGTAGTCATAGTACAGGATAGCCACTGAGTCAAAGCTGGCTTGCTGCAGTTAAACTCCACCACCCCCTTGTTGATACTGATGCATATGTAGATAGTTCTGATGTAAGTCTTGCTGAGTACATTTGTACTCACGTTTGCTTAATTTATGTTTTTGCAGAGGAGACTTCAGTCTCACTAGTGCTTTCTATGATGAGTTCGACATTGACCTATTAGCTTGGGAATCCTAGACAGAGGTCTGGTTCCTATGGAGGGTCTTGTAGATAGTCAGGCTTCCCAGCCTTTTTCTTTTGTAGTTGTCTGTACTCAGACAGGATATGCTTCCGCTTGTTGCTTGTATGACTCTGTATGTTGGGTCATGAGACCCATGTTTGTAATATCATGCTATGTATGGCTCCTCGGAGCCTCTTAAATAAATACCTTGAGTCATAGAGTTATGTTGTGATGCCATGTTGTACCAACACATATCGAGCATATTGTGTGTATGTTATTGAAATGCTTTGGTATGTGTGGGATCCGACACCTAGTTGATTATTCTTGGTAGCCATCCTTATGGGGAAATGCCTCCTGGTGCTTCCTCCCAGAACACATGGATTGACCGGCATGTGTCCTTCTTTGGTCCTGTGTCTGTCCCTATGGGGAAATGTCACACGGTGTTTACCGGAGTCCTTTGTAGCCTCGCTACGACTCAGTTACACTCGCTGCTGACCGACACGTGCATTGCTGGGCCATGTATGTCTGTCCCTGTAAGTTTGTGCCACCTTGGTTTATGACTATTCATGTCAGCCCGGGTTCTCAGTCATATGGATGCTAGCAACACAATCATATATGTGAGCCAAAAGGTGCAAACGGTCCTGGCCAGGTAAAGGCGGCAGCCGTGGGTTACCGTGCGTGAGGCCGCAAAGTGATATGATGTGTTACATGCTAGACCGGTGTGACTTAGGATCAGGGTCCCGACAACTATATGAACTCGAACTCAAATTTTTCAATCCACTTTATGCTGATTTCAAGTCATAGTATATTTCAAGCTCTAGATAGATCTTCATAATCTAAACCATGTTTCATATGTATAATGTGTTTATCACAGAATGTATGGTGCCCCGCCCCCTACGCCTACAAGTATTTAGCTGTGAGCTGCAAAAGCCACACATTATCACAATTTCAAATAAAATGTGGGATTGTTCGATATATATATATATATATACATATATATATATATATATATATATATATATATATATATATATATATATATATATATAGTATAACATGTCCAAAACCACGCCACGTGTATCACCACTATATTCATGCATGCATAGGTTTAAAACACCATGGTCTCTTATTCAAATATCTGAATCCACTTTTATAACGATTTATAATCTCTGTTAGTCATTTACACCCACACAATCTTCTTCTCTTTGTAGCTAGCACTAACTTTCTCTCGTGCATGCACACGCCCTCCTCGCCCTCCTCCTCCCTCAGCATTCTCTCCATCGCGCACATTCGTTTATTTTCTTTAGGTCGTTCTCCCACGGTCTCCACAACTCCTTCTTTCCGACACACAACGATCGATATACCTCTCTAGCCAGGTCTGCCTACCACATACACACACACTTTCTATCTCCTCCTCTCACCGTCCATGTCCCATGTCTCTCATACGGTCCCACACAGATGTACACTCTCACCCCCTCTTTTCATCGATCTCACAATCGCACACCCCACCCCCTCTATCTAGTAGGTCTCTCGCACCACCTCCTAGCCCCATCCCTCTCTCTCTATCCGTCTCTCTGGGCCTTATTTGCCTCTAACACATGGATGTACACCGATCGATCTTCCTATATACATATAGCTAGCTAGGCAGTGGCGCGTTATTTATAAATTAAGTTATTCTCTTCGATGGCACGTAGGCAATATTTTCTTCTTCAATGGAACGTGAATCGTGCACGTACTCAATGACGGAGAACGGGATGGTAGCCATGGACATGGTCAGCCCTTTTTGGAGACTACACTACTACTTTGATGTGTCCCGTCAACTTGCAGAACGAGGACAAGCTTGCTTACTATGCCCTCTCCCTCGCCCACGCGCGTGCGCTAGCTCACAGGAGGAGGAGAAGCTTTTGCTTTACAATAGTGGGCTTATACACGCGGTGGACGTGCAACAGTTCATTCGGTGTCAGATTGCCAGAAGTATATACTGTAGTACCATCATCATTGTTCGACTTCCGGAAGAGGCGAAGAGCCAAGCGCAAGGTACATACTCACTAGTATAGCCGGCTGCTAGCTCTATTCTTGTGGCACATCATTTAGAGCAAGTACTCCCTCCGTTTCTTTTCTTTGATTCGTACTAGGATTCTTAAAATGCAGGAATAGGAAAAATAAAGGATTGGAGTGGCATGTCCACTTGAATCCCATAGGATTAGCACTGAGTGTTTGATGCCACAGGAAAAACAAAGGAAGTGAAAAAAAGAGTTGGAGTGGATGCCAGATTTCCAATGAAATGTAGTACTAGTACACGGGATTCCATATTAAAAATTCCTATAGGATTCAATCCTATGAATCAAACAACGAATGTAGTAAAAATTCCTAAGGATTCTAACCCTCAGAAAATCCTATGAAATTCCTTTGAATCAAAGGAGCCCTAAGGTCTGCATATAAAATTGTGTCAAAGTCAGGTTTTGTAAAGTTTGACTAACATTGTAGAAAAAAATATCACGGGGGGTCTCTCCGACAGTGTTCCTTGGCTCACACCTAGCATCACGGGGGTCGAAGTCAGAGCCATTCATCTGGTACACGTGGCATCTCAGATCTGGACACAAGGTGACGTACACGGTCAAGGCGGCACAGGGCGGACGCGACCTCTCACTACGTCCGCCATTGAAGCGGCGCGCTGGCCGAGGGCGGTAGGGCGCCGCCCGCAGCACGCCCGGTTGAACACGCCTCCTCGCCACCATCAAACGCCTACATTAAACCCGCGTGGAATCCATGAAACCTACTCCGGCCACACATCCGTTCAGGAGTGGGACACCGGGAAAGCTCCTCCTTCCACCATTTTCTCCACTCTTTCGATGGGCATCCGATGAGTAGGAAGACCAGTTCTCCGGCATAAAAGCCGGCTGGGTGGCCCACCGAGCCCAGCAGTTACGACCGAGGCAGCTCGCTACTCCACCTCCCTCGTCTTGCCTGACGGAGCTAGTTGCTGCCCTAAGCCAGCGCGTGGTTCCACAACTGGCCACTCCAATCCAGCTCGAGGAGGAGTGGCGAGTTGCTCCACACCAGCACAGCGGGGAGCACGGCGGCACATGATAATTTGACACATCTAGTTGTCCACTTAATGTAGGGTCTGAGACCACATGTGAGCCATACAAAGTGCGACTTGAACGCAGTGGCGCGGTTATTGATCGAGTTTTTTTTCTGGTACGTTAAATGAAAAGATGGCTCCACGCGTATTCAATTTGAAACGATCGCTACGGAGAGAAAACAGTTACTCCACTTCGGGACTTGCTTGCTAGGGTTGCTCTCTATCTCACTCTCTCAACCTCTCCGGTGGTGTCCACTCTCTCTGTCTCTCTCTCCCTCTCTCTCTTCTCACCGGTCGTCACAGATCTGACCGGATCCCTTCCGCTGGTTAGGGGAGGAGGTGCAGCATTGATGCGATCGTCGTTGGCGAGGGAGGAAGCCGACGTGCGCCGTCTTCTCTGACCTGGCGCCGGCATGGGAGGTCCTCCACACCCTTGCTTGCCGCCGTCATGTTGGAAGATCCCGCCACCTGCCTCGCCAAATCCCACCGACCGGAGGTATAACTTCTTTTAGAACCGGCCTTGTTCTGATGGCCCAGCTCCCCACGTCGCTGCATCCTTTTTTTATCAAGTTAGGATTGCTCCCCACGTCGCTGCATCCTGCATGTGGATATTCTTCTACTCCATCTAGCTAGCTCCGTCGGCTTGTCGAACACTCGAACACCACCTAAATTATTACTATTAGAGGAATAAAGGTACTGCGGAGACTAGCTAACGAACCGATCTCTTGGTTGAAAAGGGAAATAAAGTGGGGTTGGGGCTAAGTACTAGTAAGATGCTGGCCTGACTGGTCTCTTGGTCGAAAAAGGAAAGAAAGTGAGGGGGTGTTGGGTCAAAAATGCAACTGAGAATGAGCACGTCTAGATTTCCTGTGGTCACATTTACTGACGAGAACAAAAATGGCACAAATCCAGACATGCTTGCATGTTTGCCGCTCTCGGCAACCACCTCTGCCTCACCACCTTATGCCTCGGTGGAGGTAAAATGTGCTTGTGCCTCCCCTGTCCCTATGCCCTTACTGCTGTTGTTAATCTAATATCACAGGTAAAATGAAACAATGCCACTATTAATGTGATGTCACTGTTAAGTAATGCTGTTGTCAATCTATTGCCATTGATAAACTGAAGCAATGTCACCATCGTTTTATGAAAACCTTCTGTCTTTTTTTATTTCCCATGAAGAGTGTTTTGGGCCATTACACTTAAATCTGACAACCGTAACATAGCTGCATCTTAGTGGTACTGCACAAAATTTAATTGCACAATGGTTGACACAACGATGTGTTTCTCCTTTCCGTATCACCCTTTCTTAGAACGATCGTTCCTGTTAACTGTGCACATAGCTACTGATCATGTGCTACTCTCATCACAGAGTAATAATGCAATTGTTATGCATGTTAATGTAAGCCCCCGTTAATCTAGTGCCAGTGTTGATGTGATGGCACTTCTTAATTAATGGCACTTTTTCATACTGTCAATGTAATGCCATTGATAACATATGAGATGTTGTTGTTAATCATATGCCACTGCAAAAAAATGATACTGTTTAAATAACCCTATTACATATTTGTGCAAACAGGGTTGTCTATCTCCATATGGTGTCTAATTGTGAAAACAGAAGCACAAACCTCAATTTTAGTGGAACCTGCTGTCAACTAACCTCACGGTGCTCCAGGTATTCCTACATTCGTAACTAGGTAGAACGACAAACGCAAGATGAAATAAGCTTATTCGTACGTTGACTTGCTGATTGCAGTGTGGAACGAGCCTGTCATGTGTGGAGGAGAAAACAAGCACTGCAGCTGCGCCGTCAATGCAAGATAAAAGAGACTGAGTCATCAATGGCCTGGCCAGCGAGTAGGGGTCGTGCAAACAGTGGTGCATTATTTTAGTGGAACTGCACAAAAAAAGATATTGGGGTGAGTCGGACATATTTTCTACAGCCACACGGAAGGAATTGCACTCATCGATTGGATAGAATTTCCTCCATGGCATCATAGGAGATCCCAAGGTGGAAATCAACTAACCACTTATAAAATTATGCATAATCTTACTCATGCAGGTCAGTATCCCCTTCGTCCAGATGATCGTGTTTTGTCATGCCGAGCTATTGATATGTCCCACTGTTTTGCAACACCATTTAAGTATAGCTACTGCTTTCCTATCTTATCACATTCGGGACAATGAAGATGATTTCAGTGGAAGTGCACAAAATGGTCTGATGTTGAGTGATCTCTATTACCTCCTCTGTTTGCTGCAATGTGTCAGCGTTAATTGCAAGATGAGCCAGCAAACTAGCTGTGGACTTGCCAACATGCTCAAAGTGCACACAACATTGAGCAGATAGAAGCATGCCCAGGAATTTAATGTGTGCGTAGGGAGGCCCTTTGCTCAGAGAAGCATCGATCGATTGGTTATAGTCTAGTGAATCATTGAGATGCATAAACATGCTGAACTTATGTGCTTGTGAATGTTAGCTAGTATGCATACCATATCTTGTGAAGCCTAGTTTAATGTGAATGTTGACTAGCATGTGAACCTTTACAATCTATATTGTAGGCCTGTTATTTGACCGCTCATTTTACCGCGCTACGACCAGTGTGAGTGTATGCATGCAGTACCGCATCCTCTAATTTGGTGGATGTCCAGCAGGCCCGAGAAGGAGCCATAAGTTTTCTGAAAGTTGAAAAAGGTTACCGAGGAGGAGCCATAAGCTGGAGGGCTTCTCTTTTTTTCTTTCGAATGGGCAATATGCTGGAGAGCTGGAGAGTGTCTCTAATAGGCTGCCTCTAGTGTCAAGACCCTCAAGTACGAAACATGGCAGCCGACTAGGCCGATACAAAAGCCAATCCATCTTAAAGCCCATTTGTTTTTTTTTGCGAGGAAAAGCCCATATTTCTTGAAGATGGACGCTCCGAAAAAAAACCTCCTTCCACCTCGCCTCCACTTATTGTAGCTCGCTGAACTCTCCCCCTTCCGTCGCCCCCCAATTCCCCCCGCTCCCCTTCTTCCTCACTCGTACAGAAAATGCATGCTCCCCTTCTTCCTCACTCTTACAGAAAACCCTAGCCCTCCTTCCCCACTCGCACTGCCACTAGGCTCATCTCTCGCTACTCCGCTCAAACCCGTGAGCTTGACGCGACGCCCGCATGGAAAATGGAGTCGGCTGGCCCAACGCCAAGAAGATGAGGCTCCCGCCAGCGGTGACACTGGTTGTAGATCCCGCACCCGGCAACGTGGGGAGAAGCGGCGAGCCCTCCCCCCCCCACGGATCTGAGGAACCCGTAGAATCTCGAGTGGACCGCATCAGCGATCTCCCAGACGCCATCCTTGGGGAGATCATCTCCCTTCTCCCCACCAAGGATGGTTGCTGCACACAAGTCCTCGCATCTTGGTGGCACCCTCTGTGGCGCACCGCGCCTCTTAATCTCGACTGTCGTCAGCTATCTGTCGTTCATGATTTTTGAACTCCTCAGAGCCATCATCTCCTCCCACCAGGGCTCCGTTCAACGCCTCTGCATCCTTCCATGCTACCTGTTGTACATACCCTGCACGGTGGACGCCTGGCTGACATCCCGTGAATTCGAAAAACTCCAGCAGCTTGAGATCTACCATTACTATGAAAAATACATACCACGAACCGAACACCATGTATTTGTGCCCACACCACCATTATCCATCTCGTGGTTTTCCTCCTCTCTCCACACCACCACCTTCGCCCGGTGCCTTCTACCATAAAATCTGGTACAAATGCTTTGACTCCCACTGCTAAAAAAACTTTCGCTTGTGGTGGTTGATCTGTCGGAGGCCTCACTGCACAGCATCATCCACTCCAGTTGCCCTGCACGGGAGCGCTTGCTGCTTGTTTTCGGAATAGAAAGGCGTATCCGTTGTCTCCAAATAAAGTCGCCTCACCTTAAAAGCATTGGAATTTATTTTGAAGGACAGGAGCTCAACATCGAAGATGCCCCTTCACTTCAAAGGTTGCTCCTTGATTGTTGTTATGCACCTTCGCAAATAACTATCGTCTCTGCGCCTAAACTGGAGACCTTGGGTGTAATTCGTGATCCATTTCATGATCACAAGATGATGTTCAGCTCCACACTTATTCAGGTACTATATATTATCATCTACACTTCTGTAATCATAAGCTGCATTTTTCATTTGTGCATGGATAGCCTATCAATGGTGCTGGACTCTGTCAAGATCTTATAAATCTGAATGTTTGGTTTTGATCTGAACACAATTATTGGCTTGCTGCGATGCTTTCCATGTCTGGAGAATTTGTATATAAAGGTGATGATTTCACACACATTGAAAGCCCATATATATTGTACTAGAATTAACCGTTCAGTAGTCGCTCTTTTGACATACTCTTTTTTTAGACCTTAACTATTTTCAATCTTCATCTCTATTTAGGTACAAACACATGGACAAAAACGTATAACCAATCGGTGGTGTAATAAGCACCGGGATTTTCTTAGTTCTCATGACATTCGTTTAAGGACAATAACGATGGAAGGATATGCATCCAACCAGGCAAACACTATCTTTGTCACATTCTTCATGTTGAATGCGAGGGTACTATTGTCCATGTGGCTTAAGTTTTTCAACAAGAAATTTCTCACGGATGGATATGTCGAATAGCAAAAAAAAGAAGTTTCAGGTGGACAAAAGGGCTTCTGAACGTGCTTGGCTTCTATTTACAACAACTTGTTGTCATAGTGCAGTAATTTTTTTTGGCACAGGATGTTGGTTTTATGTATCAGAATGATCCATTTGATTGTGACTGCCAAAAATAGTGGTTGAGTTAGATGTTATTGCCATGTTCAATCTGGGTTTTGTCTAAACCTGATGAACCATTAATCCTTGTGCTTTTGTACCGTTTGTAAGATGGAGTTAGATGTTGTCGCCCTTTTCATATTTTCTTTGAAACAAGGCAAATGGCTTGCCATTTCGGTAATTAAGAGAGGAATATTGTAACAAATCCCAACCAAGGGAAATATACGAGAGAATTACACAATGAGCGGCTGACACTAGGGACCCAGCAGCTCACGCAGTTGTTTTTTAGTTTTAGAGATGGAGCAGGGTATCAACGGGGCTGTGCGGGGGCTGTGGCCCATCTAGCCCAGTCTTTTCTTTTATGTTTACCACATGACGAGCCCAGTTTTTTTTTCTTTCTGAAAATGGCTAGCCCGGTTCTATTTTTTTTACAGAATACCCAACCGAGGCCTACTTGCTTTTCTCAGCCAAGCCCTGCTGGGCTGCAAATCTTTCAAGACGGGGAGGGATGTATTCGCTTGCCTAGAAAATGGGCTACAAGTAGTAAGAAATGGGCTGTAAATTTTAAAAACACAGCAAACCGGCAATTAGTTTCAAATTTCTTTTTTTAGGATTTCGAGATTTTAAATTTCATTGATTTTTTTGCGGGGAAAATTATGTTGGATTTTAAATTGATATAAATTTATTTTTCAAATTAGTTTGAATGTGACTCGAAATTTCAGGATTAAAAATAGTTCGGACATCACCGAAATATGCAAAATTTCGTTGAATTTTTTAACCGTCGCCAGAATATGGGCTGTAATGTTAACAAAAAGAATATGGGCTCCAAAAAATCCTTAAGAATTAGCAAATGGGCTGTAAATTATTAGAAATAATGGCAGATGGGTTGTATGCTGTTTTCGACAAATTTGAGGTTGACTTGTGGGACTACTAGTTTGACGCGTACGCTTTGCTAAAAAAAATAGGTTGACATGTACGCATGGTTGTGTCAACTTAATTAACACATGAGAGCAGTGACTGTTGGATGTCCATCCAACGGCCGTCGTGCTTCTTCAATCTCTAATCTTCCTGCTCCAGCCGCCGAAACCAGCGCCGGCGGGACTGCCTGCTCCCTCCTCCCATGGCCGGTTGTGCTGCCGCGCAGGCCTCACCGGCCCACTCTACTTCCACCGCTGGCCAGGCCATCCCTCTACCCACCCGCACCTCCTGTTATTTTTCGGTGACGGCAGCCTCACCCCGCTGCCGAACCAGTCAGCCCTCATACTCCCCTCAGCGTGGGCATCCACTGCTGTGGCTTCGCCAGCTTCGGGTCGTTCCCTTCCTCGGCCTCGCCATCGTCCACCGTGTTGATGCTCTCGGCACAGCATGGTCAACGTGGTCAACAAACGACAACCATCGGAAGAGGGATGTAAGTGGAGAGGCTGATAGTAGGGACCCACATGGTCCATGGCCGCACGCAAGCAAGTGCCTCCTTATTACGTGAACAAAAATGATTGCTCCTCCTGACAGCTAGGACCCACCAGCTACATCATCGCATGCAAGGAAGTGCCTCCTTATTACGCGGGAAAAAAAAGTTTCATCCACCTGACAGCTGAGACCCACCAGCTACATCTTCGCACGCAAGGAAGTGCCTCCTTATTACGCGCAAGAAAAATGATTCCTCCCGCTGCTAGCTGGGATCCACCAGATTTGGTGGCTGACTTGTGGGCCTACTAAGTTGACGCATACGCAGGGCTTTGTCAACTTAGTCAACAAACGATTCTAGCAGCAGTGACCGTTGGATGTTAATCCAATGGCCATGCTGCTTCTTCAACCTTTGATCTTCTTGCTCCAGCCGCCCAAACCAGCATCGACCGTATCGCCTGCTCCTGCCTCCCGTGGCCGGCTGTGCTCCCGCGCATGCCTCACCACCCCACCCTACTCCCACCGCTGACCAGGCCTTCCCTTTACTGACCCACACCCTCTGTTACCCGGTGATGGCAGCCTCGCACCGTAGCCGAACCAGTCAACCCTCGTACTCCCCTCCGCGTGGGCAACCACTACCGAGTCTTCCCCGGCTCTGGGTCGTTCCCTTCCTAGGCCTCGCCGTCGTCCACCACGTTGGTGCTCTCAGTGCGGCATGGTCAACGTGGTAAACGAATGACAGCCATCGGAAGAGGCATGTACGTGGTGAGGCTGATAGCTGGACCCACCAGCTACATCTTCACACGCAAGGAAGTGCCTCCTTATTACGCAAAAAAAATTATGCCTCCCCCTAACAGCTGGGACCCACCAGATATATCTTCACACGCAAGCAAGTGCATCCTTATCCTCCTTGACAGCTGGGACGCACCCGGTCAAAGCGTACATAGCGTTGTCTGTCTAGTCGCAAACATGTACGTACATACTGGTCGATCGGTCTGTCTGCCACGATGAACCGTGGCCGAGTAAGGAGCGGTAGCAGTTCAGGCAGTCCCGTCTAAATCGTGTACATATACATACAGCCACGCTGCAAAAAAGATGGCCACGTATGTACATACGGGCGTGGTCTCGAATTCGTACAGCGACGGTGTCATGTTCATCCTCGGCCAACCGATTGGGTCGGAACGTAGAAACAACGTTGTGTTCATTGGGAGGCAACCGACTGGGTCGGAATGTGTCATGGTCATCGGGAGCCAACTGGCTTGGATGGAACAACAGAAACGGGGTCTGGTGTACCGCAAAACGGAGTAAACGGACTTCTGTTCGACCGCCTACGGTGGAAACGGGGTCCTGTTCATCGGGAGGGGTGTGGTGTACCGCAAAATAGAGGAAATGGACTTCTGGCCAACTACCTATGGTCGAAACGAGGTCCTGTTCATCGGGAGGGATCCGGCGTACCATAAAATGGAGGAAACGGACTTCTCTCCAACCGCCTACGGTCGAAATGGGGTCATGTTCATCGGGAGGGGTATGGCGTACCGTAAAATGGGACTCCACGGGCTACTGTTCATCTACCGTCGACCTCCTCGAGCCTCCACCTGCTACTGTTCATCCACCGCGACTTCCTCCGGCCTCCACCAGCCACTGTTCATCCAGCCTCCCCGGGGTCCTGTTCATCCACCCCCAAACGGCTGGGGTGTGTGGCCGCCTCCTCGGGGTCCTGTTCATCCAGTGGCAACCGCCTACTACCATGGGGTCCTGTTCATCTAGCGGCAACCGTCTACACATGGTCGGGGTCCTGTTCATCCAACCCCCACCGGGAACTGTTCATCCACAGCCAACCAACCGGCTGGACTCACCACGTCTTGACTTGTTCTACGTATCGCGCTCGCGGCAGCAACGGGCATTGTTCATCTAGAGGCAACCCAACCGACTAGCTACATCTTGCACGGGTGTTCGATCGGCTTTAGTAAGTAGCAGCAGCAGCGATCGATTGGGTTCAGTTAGCAGCGAAGGAGTCGGTCGGGTTCAGTTAGCAGCGAAGGAATCACTCGGGTTTAGTTAGCAGTGAAGGGATCGATCGGCTTCAGTACGTAGCTAGTGCGATCGCTTGGGTTCAGTAAGCCAACGCCTTGCTCGGGTTAAGTTAGCGAACGTCTCGCATACACGCGCGTACGAGAGAGAAACACGCAAACCACACTGCATCGCTCGGCCCCGACCACCCACCGTAACTAGGAACTCCCCCAAATTTTCCTCGCCCTCACTTCTACCATGATTTTTTACGTCATGGACGGCCCAAAGAATGTCATGCAGGTGTGTCTCCGGCCGGCCCAGGACGAAAAGCCCAATTCTGTCATGATTTTTGGTCATAGAAGAAGGAGCCCACCACATCTATGATGATACGTGTTTTTGTCACAATTATCGTCATAGAAGTGTCATAACCATGACAGAAAAAGTTTTCATTCGGGGCGTAATGTCACGGATGTGTCTTTTTTTGTAGTGCAAGTTTCTGTTTGCTGCCTCTGCGTTGATTTCGAACCCAACATTAACTGCTCCATCCTCGACATCGCTTGTGCTAGGCGTGGTGGGGCACGTAATGTGCCGAGGTGTGATGCTCACACTACGTACCTCGAGGGGCCTTAGATCATTGTTGTCTTTGTTCTTGCAAGCAACCCATCTATCCTCTCGAGCACAAAATCTAGTCATCAAATGAGTGTGGGTCGCCATTGACCGGGGCCTCTTGTTCCTGAGCTTTTGAGCGAGATATTCATTGCGGATGCTATGCTTGAAGGCGTCAATTGCTTCTGCATTCGAGCAGTCCATGATTTCATTCTTTTTTGTTAGGAACCGGTTCCAAAATTGTCTGGCGGGCTCCTAGGGCTTCTGTACGATAAGACCGAGGTCATCGGCATCAAGGGGCCAGACATAAGTCCCTTGAAAGTTAGCTCAGAAAACGTCCTCAAGCTCTTCCCAACTGCCGATTGAGCTCGCGGGCAAGCTGTTAAGCCAATGCCGCGCTGGTCCTTTGAGCTTTAAAGGAAGGTATTTTATGGCGTGAAGGTCATCGCCTTGGGCCATATTAACGTGCATGAGGAAATCCTCAATCCACACTGATGGGTCCATGGTCCGATCGTATGGTTCAATATTGATGGGTTTAAACCCATCCGGCACCTCGTTGGTAAAACACCTAGGGTGAGCTGCTCCTCGGATCCAAGCTACAACATGTCGGACGTGTGATGTCATTACCTCCCGATTACGCGTGTGGTCGCGTGCTTGACCTTATTTGGTCATCCAGGCCAGGAATCCCGCTTGTCCAGCAGGTTGGTGTTCCTGGGACCTATAGGTAGGACCTAACAGAGTGCCTGGTATCGGATCTGACCTTTCTCATGGATCGTAAATATTCAGAAGTGGGATTAGTTCTTTGACATTATTGTGTGGTTCCTCCGCAGGGTTATAGTGTTTTCCCATTGGCTTTTCTTGGCCCCGAGGAGAGCTGTCTAGATCTTCGGCCCAACCAAGCTTTGACAGCGGGGTGCCGGCGACCTCCTCGTAGATTTTCGGGAATGACTCCTTCCGGGGGGTGTTGTTGCTTGTTGTTGGTAGTTCTTTGTTTGAACTCTTGCTCGGCACTAAGGACCTCGGTCCATTTGTCATTTGGCATGTCCTAGTCAACTCGAATCTCCTCGGACTTCTTCTTCATCCTTTTGGTGGTACTAATTAACCGCCAGCGGAAAGCCTGCAACCGAGGAACATTGAGTGGCTTCCCGGGGATATCGAAGTCGTCGGGTTCGAGGCTTAAATCTTCCTCGGACTCCGGATAATAATCATGATCATCAGGGTCATCATCGGCGGTGTGGCATGTGATGGATTGTTGGGAACTTCGTCCGAGTCGACGTGATTTTCAAAGCCATGGTCTGGTATGTCGGTTAAATCCTCGACAGTAGCGACTTCGTGGGTGGTGGGTGGGATGAAATTTTCTGGTCGTTCGAGAGGCTGAGATTTTGTATTCGGTTCAGCATCTTGTTTAGAGCAGAGAGATCAGCTTCGCCCATCTCTTGACGGTAGAGGGAGCCGACCTATAGTCGATCCGAGGCACGGCATGACGCTGCCTCAGAAATGTTGCCGAAGGGGCTCGACGCTTGAACTGGTGGGGTGATGTTCAGATCCGGGCTTGAAGCCAGGTCCGGAGAATGGATCTCATCGTGGGCCTGCTCTGAGATTGAATCTGGCTCATGGGTGATGATGTCCGTAGAGTCGTCGAGCCTATCTAATAACCAGCCCCAGAAGACGAGTTCGCCGTGAGAGTCCATGACATATTCCAGATTGTCAATCCAGAGGGCTTGGCCTCTGGGAAGGTTTTCCACTTGGCTGAGATGTCCAGCGTGGTCGGCGTGTAGCACAATGTTGCCGAAAGCGAAAAGCTGGCCGGGGACGAGGATGTCCCCGCAACCAATGCTATCATCGATCCAAAGACCCGCCATCGAGCTCTCATGATCACTTGGCGGGACCTGCATGGGCCACCAATGTTGGTGCTAAAACTGGCATATCTCGGGTAGGGGGTCCCAAGCTTGGTGATCTGAGCTAGATGGTAACAGGAGAAATAGGGACACCATGTTTTACCCAGCTTCGGGCCCTCTTGATGAGGTAAAACCCTACGTCTTGCTTCTTAGATATTGATTGTGATGGGGTACAAGGTACACATTGATCTACCTCGAGATCGTATGAAGATGTTCTAAGCTCTAAACCTTGCGAATGTGCCTCTACAAACTAAACCCTATGGCTTATATAGACGCTCGGGGTACCTAGGGTTTACACATGGTCGGTTACAATTTAGGGATAAGCATGTCGATCGTTCAAATATGCTTGAAGTGTACGGCAAGCCTCCAAGAGATCTTCATCTTGATTACACCAAGGGCCAGGGCCAGCATGACCCATTCATCAGTCTTCGGTGGGTCCTCAGCCCGGCCCATAACCGGTGGGCCAACTTGGCAAGCACCCCCTAATCCAGGACAACAACAGTTGGATTCCACAATCACCTTCGAATGCACCAACCACCCAATGTATGTCCCCCACCCAGGCAAGTTCAACTTGGTGGTTGATCCGATCATTAGGGGCTTCCGTCTCACGCGGATGCTAATGGACGGGGGCAGTAGCGTAAATGTCATCTTCCCCAACACCCTGGTCAAGATGGGAATCTCGCGATCCCGTCTGCAACCCTCTCCACAGGCTTCCACGGTTTTGTGCCGTGCAAGCAAGTATGCCCCCTTGGACATCTCAATCTCGAGGTCATCTTCGGCAACGAGCAAAACTTCAGGTAAAAAACTATCCGGTTTGAGGTCGCGTCGTTCCGTACACTCTACAACGCTATCCTCGGCAGGCCAGAGTATGTCAAGTTCATGGCCCTACCGTCATACGTGTATCTTTAGCTTAATATGTCGGGCCCCAACGACAAAATCACAGTTCACGGGAGCCTCGAACGAGCACTTGATGCAGAGGTCGCAAACGTAGAGCTCGCCGAGGCTATCCCCTAGTCTCTGTGAAGCTCGAGAACATCAAGAAGTCGGTTGACATGTACACAACAACGCTCCCAGCCAAGCCGAGGTCGTGATCGGCCTTCTAACCAGCGAAGGCAACCAAGAAATTCCACGTACACCCAGAAGATCTGACCAAAACGACCATTATCAGAGGAAATCTATCGGAGGAACAAGAGGCCGCACTCCTGCAGTTCCTCCAGAGGAACTGGGCCTTCTTCGCCTAGAAGCCCGCGGACATGCCCGTGGTTCCCTCAAAGATAGCACAACACAACATCGATGTATGGAAGGACGCTAGACTAGTTAAGCAAGCCCTTCGCCACTTTGCTTCAAAAAAAAGACGAGCCATTAGCGAGGAGATCGCCCGGCTCCTAGCTGTTGGGTTCATCCAAGGAGTCACACAACCAGAGTGGCTCGCCAACCCCGTCATGGTACGGAAGAAGAATGTCCTGGCACATGTGCGTTGACTACACCGACCTTAACAAAGCATGCCCAAAGGACCCGTTCCCTCTGCCTTGCATCGACCAAGTAATAGATTCCACCACGGGCTACCAGTGTTTGTGTTTCTAGGACACCTACACCTGTTACCATCAAATATGGCTATTTTTTTTTAAATAATACACTTTTTTTATTAATTTTCAGAAATATTACGCCGTTTTATTTAAAAAAAAATAATACAGCATCGGCCACCTGTAAGCCGACTGGCTTCAGTCGGCCTTGGGTAAGCCGATTAGTACCCTTTCGGCCTAGGGGTGGCCGATTGACCTCCTGTCGGCCTAGGGGTGGTCGAGAGGCCTCTCGGCCGCTGGTAGTGGTTCCTGTCGGCTAACTGGTGGCCGACTGGAACCTGTCTGCTAACTGGTGGCCGACTGGAACTAAATGGCTACCCCCTAGGCCGATAGGTGCATGGCACGCTTGATATTTATTCTTTTTTTCTAATCAGAATTAGCAATTTTATTTACTCTGACTGTCTGTTCCCCTTAGTGAAATATTAATCCTCAAATTATTAACAAATAATAAAGTCTATAATGATCGAATGAAAATACCCCAAAATCTTATTATTTGTTTGTTGCCCAGAAAAACCCTTTGGTTTTGGATGCTCATTACCGCTGGAAAATGATCTTGATTTTACTAAAGAATAAGATTGTACTATGGAAAAATAAGTCTTTTTCTTCCAAATATTTTTACGAATACGGTTTTTTGACATTGAAGTACGTTTTTTTGGAACTGCCATTCAAAAAGGAAATTACTTTTTTTTAGTTGTATGTGAAAGACATCTATTGCTGCAAATCACACTCCCCTCCGTTTGCCGCTTCTGGGTTCCCGCTTATATCTCGGGCCGCCGTTTCGGCCAGTATCTCCCGCCACATTTTACCGCTTTATAGTTTCAGCCACATTTTCCCGCTTTCTAGTTCCCGCCATATTTTTCCCGCTTTCTAGTTCCCGCCATATTTTTCCCGCTTTCTAGTTCCCGCCATATTTTCCAGCTTTCTAGTTCCCGCCATATTTTTCCCGCTTTCTAGTTCCCGCCATATGTTCCCGCTTTCTAGTTCCCGCCTATATCTCCCGCCATATTTCCCCGCTTCCGAGTTCCCACCTATTTTTGTCTTCTCAACCTATAAAACACCCTCGGCAGTAAGGTGGGTAAGCAATCTAGTGTAGTGTCGTAGTGTCGCGAAGATGTCCGGATATCCTTTTGATCATAGTTTTCAACCTGGTATGTCCCAATGTCTTCTGCGTTTAGCCGCCAATTTCAGGGTTGACAACATAATAGTTCCGTGGGATGAACTCATCAGTAGTGACACGCTACTGAATGAGCTGGCTCACGCATTAAGTAGGTCCGGGTGGCCTTCCAGGACATTTGAGGAGATACGGAAAGAACTTCTCAGGTTGCATGGAAGATGGAAGAAGCAACAGCATAAGAGTGAAGCATTCCTAAAGGCTGCAACAGAAAATACTTATTTATGGACCCAAGACAGCGAGGATGAAGACGATATCTTCATGCCGAGCACCAAGGCCAAGAGTACCGCATCGTCGAAGGGCAAGAGTTCTGCATCGTCGAAGGCCAAGAGTTCTCCATCGTCGAAGGGCAAGAGTTCTGCATCGACGGAGGATGACGATGATGACTTCATGTAGTTTTTACGTTGTATGTTGTAAGTTCAGTCCTACCTACCGTTTAATTCAGATGTAGTTGTATCCAGTTGTTTGTACTGTCTTATTGTAGGAGAAGTATGTTCTATCTAAATATGATGTTGTAGTTGGTGCACGATGTTGGATAACAGAGTACTAAAACAGAGTAGGCATATGTCTCATACATAAGTACATAGTCATTTGTCTCATACATAGAATAAGCATAAGTCTCATACATAAGTAGATAGTCATGTCTCTACTGATAGATAGAAGCGTCACTGACGACGTCTGCCATGGCGCTCAGGCTGTGCATCAGGCGTCGTCCATCCAAACCTGTGGGGTGCCCTAATGCTACGAGGAGGAATCTCAGACTTGTCCTGGTCATACTGTGTATCCTGTGTGGGGCCTGGTGGAGGAGTCGAATACATGTTCATCCACTGGGTGTGCTGCGACATGTGATCCTGTATGTTCTCCTCAGGATCTTGATCACTCCCCCACATGGATCCGGATATGGATGCCTGATATCCGTAGGCTCCTGCAGGACGGAACGTTAAGTCATGAAGAACTAGGTCGTCTCAATTCATATTGAAAACAATAAATATGAAGAGACATACCAGCTGGGTGTGGCTGAAACACAAAGCTCGACGTGGGACCCTGCTGCTGTGGTTGTGGCTGAAACATGAAGCTCGACGTGGGACCCCGGTGTTGTGGGTGCTGCCACGTCGAACTGCCAGGTTGGTCAGGAGGGGGTGGCCTGGTCATCGGCGTATGTGCTAGACGTGGACGTGGCTGATGTCGGTGCGTGGAGGGACGCGGCTGCTGCTGCTGCTGCTGCTGAACAACGTCGCTTCTCCGGGTGCACGTGATAGCCTCGTAGATAGCTCGTATCTTGTTCTGCATGCGTGTCACGAAGGGCTGGAGCACAGACCGGTGCTGAAGAAGAGGTCCAGACGAGAGTGAACGTCCAAAGGTGGACACATCCTCGTAGAGTCCGAGTGTCAAGTCAGCCTGAAAATTGTCAGGACGATTATCAAGTATGCACGGCAAAGTACGTTCCAACTAGATGCATTACATAAAGAGTATATATCTTACCGTGTACTGCCTAGAGCCCAAAGTATCATAGCTCGGGTACATATCCGACGGACTAGGGTCAGGTATCTCATCTGGGTGAGAGTGATGAAAGATGCGTAACCGTGTTCCGGTCATGTACCGCTGCAAGTAGCGATGGAATTCATCGAGATCAAACTCGATATTCTCGTGCCACAGATGTGTGTTCGCAGTCTCCCATTCTGTAACGTACGGCTGAAGCCTAACTAGCCACTCAGCAGCTGTCCTGTTAATCCCCTTCCTCGTGGTCCTAAAATTGTGGTGTGTGTTCAAAAATTAAGTAATGCTTGAAATGGACAATTGTGAAAGACAATGCAACATTGAATAAATAGACAGTACCTGTGGATGTGTCCTGGCACCGGGTTCTCTGTAGGGGGAGGGGCCTCTAACTGCTGAAGACCAAATTACCTCATAACCCTCTGCTGGGCCATCTCCTCGACGAAGACATCAAAGATGATCTTAGATTTCGTCATCCAGTAATCACGATCTCTTGTGCATAGCTCAGAAATACCGCCGGGGTATCTCGCCTCTATGGCTGCTTGCGTGTAGGGCTGCCAGATGACCCCAGTGTACGCATCGAACTGCTCGTTCAATGCCGTGTATGCTCACCTAGTCTGATCAGTAGAATAGCGTCTCTGCGGAAAACAAAATTTAGTTTCAGCCATAGTGTGCACAAATAAGATGCATTAAATTATAACACGAGACATACCCTGCGACGTGTCCAACACAGACCGATAGTAGGCATGTCGATGCCATCAGCATCGAACATGGGTTCCATAGGCTCATCAACACGTATGTCCGGTCATCCTATAGAGAACCTCTCCCACGACCACAACTGTAGAAATAGAGGGCATCCAAGAAGGGCTGCCGTGTCCGATGTAAGCTGGCAAGCGTTGCACATACCTCGGTATGTAGCCGCTAAGGCCGCCGAACCCCAACTCCTCTGTGTGATCTGATCCGGAATCTCAGCGTTCCCGATCTCCAGTGCAATAGGGATGTAGCACGCGCTAATAGTGGTGACATGGTTCTCTGTGAACATCACCTTGCCGAGAAGCCACAGTAGGTATGCCTCCAGGCTGCGAGTGATCTGTGCCGCATTCAACGGCTCCAGGAACTTCTGGATCTGTATTGAGCAAAGAGAAAGTAAGTATTAGTAAACAGTGAAGGTATCTTCTGTAAAACCATATGCACGACAACTGGAAGATATGAGGTAGGGGAACTAACCTGGAAACAGAGCAACCAATCATACTTAGGTCCGTGAAGCTCCGATGCAATAGCCGGAGCACCGGCAAAAACAGTACCGAAACGTTGTGCCATATCTAGCTCTCAACCAGCCGGTGCCTCCAACGGTCCTATGGCATGACCTGCCAATGGTAGTCCCAGCAAAAGTGACACGTCCTCCAGAGTAGGAGCCATCTCTCCCCAGCGGAAGTGAAACGTGTGGGTCTCAGGCTTC
Organism: Elymus sibiricus; assembly: GCA_039707655.1. NCBI lineage: Eukaryota > Viridiplantae > Streptophyta > Magnoliopsida > Poales > Poaceae > Elymus > Elymus sibiricus. The sequence continues at coordinate 188,093,011 of CM077672.1, forward strand.
CTACGGTCCACTAAGCAGGTGAGCAAAGAGGAGTCGATGGCGAGGCGTTTGCATCCTTCCGTCTTCTCAACCAGACGCGCGAAAGGTAAAAGGCCGGCCCATTTAAGTCTGCATGTCAGAACAATTCAGTTAGTGTGTCCCATTAATATACATGCTTGAAGGAAATAAATAAAGCACGTACCGGTCAACCCATTGCGGGTGTATCTTCCAATATTCCTTAGGAGTGCGAGTGACCAGGGGCTCGAGCTTCTTCATAGAACATATCGCAGAACGATGCTTACTATCAATGTCCCGCTTAAGCAACCACATTCCCGCCATTCCTGCACATACAAATTTAGAACATAGTTGCACACTAAATACAAATTTCAAACATAGTTGCACACTTAATACAAATTTAGAACATAGTGCCACACTTAATACAAATTTAGAACATAGTGCCACACTTAATACAAATTTAGAACATAGTGCCACACTTAATACAAATTTCAACGCAGCCTAGCTTCTTCCTCTCCCTCTTACTCCTCTTCCTCCTCTCCCTCCTCTTCGTCCCCGGTTGCCTCGTCCATTCCTAGTGACAAAAGTGGTACAATTAGTGTCCCTATGGCCAAATTCGTTGCATAGAATGCATTGCCTAGTCGGGCCTCCTGCTTCAGATTCATCCATATCATTCCGGATGCGCTGACACTGCCGTCTGTCTGTACTTGTACGCATATTCTCTGGGTCTGGAATGTAACACCTTTTAGCAGGGTTGACGGTGTTGAAGTTACCCATTGATCGAAATCCCAGCAACTCACATGTCCACGTATTGAGGACAGACTCTTTCAGATAAAATGGAGACACGAATGATATTGCGTCCATTCCTAGCTGCCCGCAAGTAGCAAGTACATGTGAGCAAGGTAGGTGAAGCAACTTCGGTTTGTTGCACGTGCACTCACACGTTGGCCGGGCTTCATTTCCAATTTTCACCTCATGCGTCCTCAACTCATTTGCACATCTGAATTTGTTGTTAGCTAAGCGGACCTCAAACCTTCTTTCTTGATTACCGATAGCGACTACAGTGTGTGACCTAGCTTTTTCCATCTTTTGTTGCATGTACTTCATGATTCTTTCACAGTAACGTGTGTTCGGGTTGTTCAAGATATGTTGCTCTGCTTTTTGACGTCTATCTCTGAAATAATTCACGGTGCCATAAAAAATACCCTCAACGATGGCTGTAAGTGGTAATGCCCGGTTTCCTCTGAGGACAAAGTTGTATGTTTCTGCGAGGTTGGTAGTCATGACACCGTACCTTGCTCCATGTGTGTCATGCAGCAAAGACCACCTCTCCAGAGGCTCATGCTCTATCCACTGCTCGAAGGTTTTAATCGACCTCCCGAGCCTTCTCCTAGTACTAGGTGGGTCAAATCCTGGCAAGTCACATAGCCCAACAGGCTCCTCCTCCACGGCCGCCGTTCCAATTGCTAACTGTGCAGCTACTGCTTCAACATGTGCCCTCACCGCTGCATCTCTTGCAGCTTTCCTGTCCCTAACGTGTCTCTGTGTGCACACATTAAGTCTGCCACGTATCAAATTGTACTTCCATAGCTGGTTCTGTTTGCAGAGTTTTTTAAATAGATTCATCAGGCTCTTATTTCTGAACTGCGAGAAGAAATTAGCCCCCAGATGGCGCATGCACCAACGGCTCTGCAAGTCCTGCCATGGAGTTTGTTCCTCAGGGCTAGGGTTTGTCAGTGTCTTTATCGCACTGAGTATACCTACATGCCTATCATGAAGGATGCACACATTGGGCTTATCCTTCACAACTGATATTTTCAGTTGCCTGAAGAACCATGTCCAACTTTCAATGTTCTCACAATCAACAAAAGCAAATGCGAGTGGGACTACTTGATTTTGGCCGTCTTGACCAATGGCTGTCAGGATCTGACCCTTGTACTTGCCAGTGAGAAAAGTGCCATCTACACATATCACCGGTCGGCAATGCATGAAAGCTCCGATGCATACACCGAAAGAGAAGAACAGTCGATGTAGCACCCTCACAGTTGGGAACTCTGGCATGAAGAGGTCTTGGATATCGACATAGGTGCCAGGATTCCGTTGTTGCAGTGTGTGGAGGAGCTGGACAACAAAGTCATATGCATCGAAGTAAGAACCAAATCTCCTCTGAAGGGTCGTATGCTTAGCCCTCCAAGCCTTGCCATAAGAAATTATGTACTTGAACCTGACGAAGACTTTTGTCTGGATTGTCTTCACTTCCATCGCTTTGCTCTCCACTATCTCGCTGTAAAACAACCTCGCAATAAGCGTGGATGAAAGGTTGGGATGATCTTGAGGGATGCAGGGAATAAGACAAGTGTGATGAACTAAGTCACTGATCACCCAACTTCTGCCATACTTAGGGAGATAGCCGCGCACCCTGGCAGGACAACCTGCATTCTTGCATACCATTGTCAAGTATTTCTGACTGGACACCTCAGCTATGAAAACCCTTTGCATGGACATTGCCCAATTTATTATTGCGTCCTTCAGAGCTTCTTTGTTGGGATACATAGCACCCATCGCAATTTTGTTCTGGTGATATTGCCAGGCAGAATCATGCCCATCGTTCACGGTCATTGCAGATGGGAAGTCATGATTCCATAATGCAGGATTCGGGACCTCCTCTGCATTTTCTTGTTCATCCGACTCGTCAGAACCATCGGCATGACCACTATCAATATCGTTGTCTTCTTCTTCCATCAGGTTCTGCATGTGCCCATCTACCTCGTCAGCATCCGCCTCGCCACTATAAGCCTCGCCACTGTAATAACCATCGGCATTTTCTCCTTCTACCTGACTACTCTGCCCTGGTTCATAACCATCATCTCCAGCATTTGACTGCATCCCTTCACTGCTCTGGCCAAGATCTTAGCCACCCTCGCCTTCATGTGCAGTGACCTCCTTCACGACGAGAAGCACTAAGGCAACAGGATTGCATCCCCTACGTTCACAACCTTGTAACCAGTGCACCCACTGGGAGTCTCGCTCTATTGGCCTCAAATAAAGGTAAATGATTGAACTTGACTGTGTCCACAATGCATGAACACCGACGGTGTGTGTTTCAGTATTAAGCCCTAAACTTGCTGTCACCCATTCTTTCAACTGACTGACTGACCATGTTTGAGGGTCGGTCAGTGGCACCTCTATGTAATCAAATTCACTCAGATCAGCTCCCGTCTTAGTTGTTTGGACAGTACCAGAACCGTAGTAAAATAGGAACTTCACTACATCAGACATCTCGGCTCACCTAAAAAAATTTCCAACAGTGAAAGACAACTATTAAGCAGCATGACAAACTAAATATATTAGCACTCCTAAATAATTTACATGTACATATATTACGGAATATTACCGAACCAACTACAAATATTCACACACCTAAAAATTTGAACTCTAAATATATTACGGATATTACCGGAGCAACTACATGTCTATATTACGGATATTACCGGAGCAACTAAAAATACTGACACACCTAAATTTTTGACATCTAAATATATTACGGATATTACCAGAGAAACTACAAATACTGACACACCTAAATACTTGACATCCACATATAGTACGTGTTGTAGGGCACGGGCCAAAGTGCCCCGATTTGTCCCGATGTTCACGAATTGGAGGTGGCTATGAAGAGGAACACGTAGAGCATGAAGAATACGAGGGGAAATCACAAGAGAAACACTCAAGAACAAGTCCAATCACACATCCACTAGACTAGCAACACATAAGATCCACAAGGTACAAGAACAACAAAGGGAAAGATACATGGTAAAGTTCATCCCAAATCCAAGAGGAGATGAGGTCTTGATGATCCTATGATGGGGATCCTTCCCTAGAAGGGGCCTTGAATCCACTAAGGGATCTTCTCCTAGGAGGTCTTGATCTCCATGGGAGAGGGTAGATGTGCAAAGTACTCTCTAGATCATATCATATCCTTTGCTAACCCTAACAAATGGTCTAGGTACGAAATATATAGGTGGATGGAGGTAGGGGACGAGCTGGAGGGCAAAACAGGCAGAAGAGAGCCACCTCGCTGGGTGGCCCGTGCGCACGGGGTAAGTGGGGCCCATGCGCACGGGGGTCCCGTGGGCACGGTACACTCCCGTGCGCACGGGCTATCAGCAGCTACAGCGAGGGGTCCCGTGGAGTCCCGTGCGCACGGGGTCTTTTGGGGCCTGTGCGCATGGGGTATCCAGAGAGTTTCTGGGTAGCCCGTGCGCACGGGGTCTATTAGGCCCGTGGGCACGGGGTCGCCTGGGCAGCTGTCCTTCTTCCCGTTGCTTGACTCTATCTTCCCATCCTTCTTCTTGACGGTTCCTCCTACACTTCCAAGCTTCCCTCTTGGATGATGTAGTCGTTCTCTTGAGCTTGGACTCCTCCTCGAAGAATGTGTAGCTCCGCTCACACCTATGTATGCATACGAGAGAGGGGTCAAGTAGTATACCATCCTCGAAGGGCACAAGTGGACACGTGTAAAGGAGATGATTCACCTTTGTATAGATGAAGTAGATGTCGCACGTGTCACTTGGCGAACGGACTCTTGACATGGTGATGTCCGTAGGATGCTCCGCATCATCCCCTCCCCCTTGGAAAAGATCCGTCCTCGGATCAAAAACCAAATCACCATGGGAAAGAGATGGCATCGCCGTGTAAAAGTGGACGATCACCAAGCGTTCATCATCTTGAAGTTCGAAATGGGCACTCTCCAATGTCGCACCGTCTTGTGGTTCCTTCAAAAGGAGCAAGGACAACAAACACTTGGAAAAACAATTGTGGTTAGCGATAGTGCAAAACCAATCATTCAAGTGGTGATTCACCCAACAAGTGTCGTCATCATGCATAGCATTAGGTGTGACAAGGAAGTGTGGCATGTCAAGTAAGCATATCAATTGAGCATGGTCAAGGTCATCATGTCAACAAGCATGCAAATGGGAGGTCGAGATGCAAATAAATGTGACAAGAGAACAAGCATCTACCTCAAGGTCATAGCAAGCATGCACAAAGCGCTCAATAAATGGTCGATGGTAGGCATATGAATCATTCACAACACCAAATAGAATGAGATGTCTAAACACATGGGGCAATCCGAAGTGCAAGACAATCCAAGCATAATGTGCACATGGTGTAGTGAAGATAGTGTGGCACTCAACACAATAGAAAGAGCAATTGTTCATCATGTGTGAGGCAATCAAGTCAAGCAGGTAGCAATCAATGGGACATGGCATATGTGAAGAAATGACATGGTTGCAATCAAACACATGGGAATAGCATGGGGTAATCATGTTTGATGCAACACACAAGGCATATATATCATGAGACATGGCAACGTGGCAATGGCAAGTTGAAGCAAGATCTCTAGCATGTGTGCGAAGTGTCATGGTATAAGCAACACATGAAGTATGATCCACAATATGAATGCTCATGGTGTTGGGATTCTCAAAAGAGAAGGATATCACCTCAAAAGTATGTCCTTGTGCGTCCTTCACAATGCCGAAGTGGTAGAAAATGCGTTGTAGAAGCACGTCAGTTGAAAATGGCTCGCTCTCAAGAGCTCGCATAGTCAACTCACGTGAAGTGGAAGTTGACACGGGGTTGAATGATCCTACACATGCACAAAACAAAGCAAAGAACGTATGTGCATGGTAGATAAACACATCATCCATCATGATGGTTCTCTTCTCTTGCACATAACCAGTAGAAGCAAAAGTGCATGAATAATATGATGCAGCAATGGATATATTCATGGCACTAGGCATATGGTGCAAAGAAGGAAGACAAGCATGCTTCACATGAAATATGTCAAAGGCTCCGAGTATATGGGAGAAAGCTATGGGGGCAATCTCATTAGCAAGACTAAAAGCATTGTTGCACTCAATACATGGTAAATCATCTAGCATCCGAGAGGCAACATATGGAGACAAATGACAAGAAGCAATATGAATCATGTGCAAAGCATGGCAATGGTTGTCATCAACCACATGAAACGAGCAAGTATGAATCATCGGTGATGCAACAAGGCAAGCAATCATAGTAATCATGTCGTGCAAACTAGTGGAGCGAAGATGCAACACACTAGAGGAAATCATGGCAATCATGTCATGTGAGCAAATGGTAGGCCTAGGCAATGCACATGACACATCACAAGCACGAAAGTGAAACATGATCAAAGTATCATCATAGACATGGGGTACATAGTAAACATGGCAATAACAAGGAATATCTCCACCAAGCATGCAAATACACATATAAGTACTAGAATCAAGTGTCATGTGAGATGCAAAGCATGGGTCACAAATGCATGGCAAAGGCATAGGAATGAGCATATCATGCAAAGTGAACACGGCAATATGGGCATAGAGGATGTAATGAACAATAACCCATAACCATGTGAGGGCCATGTAGAAGAAATGCGTGAAGTCATTGCGTGATGGGAGCGGTGGGAGTGACAATCCGCGGAATCCCAAATCATCATTGCTCTCTAGAGCTCGTTTCATCAACTCTTGCGTTTGCGAGGTCGACGAGGAAGCATGTGTACCTACACAATATGGGGACAAACGAAACAAAGTGTGTGCGTGGTAACTGTACACATCATCCATCATGATGTGTATGTGCACGTGAGAGTTAGCACAAGATAAGCAATGCTCAAAGAAATTTGAGGCACGATAGAGAAATATGTCATCCATCATGAAAGAATAGTTGTTATGTATAACATGATTAGGATGCAAATTATAGCAAGTGTGTGGCACATCAAAAGCATTTGCATTCATGGGATGCATATGGTGCACACAATCATGGGAATCATGCAATTCATAGGGTGGGTCAAAATCTCCTAACATGTATGAGGAAACTATGGGGGTCACCTCATGAGCAATAGCGGACGCATAATATGGAGAAAATTGACAACATGGCAAACAATGCATGTTCAAAGCTAGGTGGTCATGGCATGGCATATGAGAGAAATGATGCAAAGGAAGCATATCAATATCATCACAAGAAAAACAAATGCCAATAACCATGGGCTTGTCATCTATGCCATATGTGCAAATTGGGTTTATTTTAATGGCATATGCATAGTCACTATGATGAGATTGAAAATATGACATATGGGAGATCTCATTCATAGCATATGACAAGTCAAGAGGGGTTGCAAACATGATGTGACCAAGAGAATTATCACAAGATATCCTATGTAACATGGCATCACAACTAATAGACTCCATATGGCAATCATCATACTCATCATAAATGGGTAAATCATTGCATGGGGAAATCACACTAGCATCAAGCATGTTAATAGGAGGATCGACATCATGCAAGCAATCAATGTCAAGAATGTCCACTAGTGGGACAAGAGCATCACCTTCACCTATGTTACCTTGCTCATTCCACTCATGTGGTGTAGGTGAGGTGGCAAGGACCAACGTGTGGTCATCATCATCGTGATGGAACCATGTGGGGGGTGTATCATAGTCCACCATGGCCATCGTCTTGTCCAAAGGAAGGACGAAGTCGTCGAAGATTGGGGCATCGTCGTATATGGGACCTAGCACCAAATGAGAAGACACAATAGAGGTAGAGGGTAAGTTGTGAGAAATCGAAATGGCCTCACATGCCCTATCAACTACCTCACTCTCTCTATGTGTTGGCTCACTCACTCCCTCAAAATAGGTGCACTCAATGTCACATATGGTGGAGTCACTCAAATCACTCAAGTGGTGGTGGTGGTGGCTCTCCTCACATAGGAATTGGGTCATCTCATCATATATGGGGCTAGTGGTGAAGTCACTCTCACTCTCAATATGGTGGCATAAGTCGCTCAAGTCATCGTCGCCGTCGCCATGGATGAAGGCCAAAGATGGCACATCATCACTCTCGCCTCCAAAGATGGAAGCATCATCCTTGCTCGCCACCTTGTCACTCGCCTCCAAATCTTGATCCTTGAGTTGCTCCGTAGTCGTAGTCGTTGCCGTGCCGTCTTCAAAAAGAGTCGTGGTAGACTCGGCATCGTCAATGCCACAAAGAGGTATGGCGGTGAAGTCGAACTTGGAAGCATCGTCTTGGAGATCATCGGGCGTGGACATCTCGGTCGTACTAGCCTCATGCTCGCCATCTTGGAGCGTGGTCGTCGCGAAGTGTGCTCGGGGTCGAGTCGACTTGGCCTTCATGTGTTCTTGTTCCGCTTGGAGAGCACCAATGTACATGTCGTCGAGGGACTCGTAGTTGTTGGTGAAGAGAGTCTTGGCGATGTTGTTGTTCAATCCCATCGTGAAGTGGAACTTCATCCAAATGGGGTCGTCCACACTGGCTCGTCGCAAGGCTTTCTTCATCTCCATGAAGTACTCGTCGAGGGACTTGGATCCTTGTATGGTATTCTCCAATTGGTGAAGAAGATGTTCCGTGTAGGCGGAAGGCACAAATTCTCGCCGCATCACTTTCTTCGTCGTGGGCCAACTCATGTTGAAGCTCTTCGAAGGTGTGTGAAGCCACCATGTCGACGCGTAGTCATGGAAGGTACTTGTGGCGCACTTCACTTGATCTTCGGAGGGGACTTGATGTAGCTTGAGGTAGTCGTCCATCTTGCGCTCCCACTTGAGATACTCCTCGGGGTCTTGAGTCCCATAGAACGGAAGCTCGTGGTCGGTGTTGAGGTCGTAGTAGCTCGTGGAAGTCGCGGACTTGAGCTCGTGGAGTAGGCGAAGATGCCGTACATCCGAAAGCGAAGATGCCTTGAAGTCACTTGGCGAAGATGCCAATGTAGTGGATGAAGCCGCAGCCTTGGGGTCGATGTCACTGTACTGTAGAGCCCGTGCGCACAGGGGTGCAGGAGGCCGTGTGCACGGGTCCCATGTGCACGGGGGTCGCAAGCCCGTGTGCACGGGGGTGCCAGAGTAGCCAACTCACGTCCAGAAGGTTGCTCTTCCTGGTCTTGTCGGTGTCGATGCCGTTGTGTACTTGCCGTAGATGGTAGCTCGGGAGTCTTTGCACTTGAGCGTCTTCTCGAAGATGAGGAAGACCGCTTGCCGGAGTTGATGAGGACCTTGAACTCCTCCATGTACTTGTCCATCTTGGCGTCGATGAAGTTCGTCATGGCACCAAACTCGTCGTCGTTGTTGTAGACCGGAGATGATGTGATTCGCCTATCCATCACAAGACTCGAGCAAAGGTGAGTAGGGAAATGAGATAAACAATACCAAGTTACCTTTTCCCAAAGTTGAGAATGTATCCCGTTTCACTCAATGTGAAATGAAAGAATAGTGGAATTGGTACCGGACTTGTTCACTCACACTTACAAAGTAAAGCTTATTGAGTGGCTTGGTTAGGACAAGTGGCACAAATTTATGCAAATTGAAGTCCAAGATATGTAAATGTTGAAATCAAGCCAAAGGACTCAAAATGCAAAGCAAGTGATCACAAATATATAGAGGAGGGCAATAAGGAAACACACACGGTGGGATAATGGGGCGTGTGGAACTATAGGGATGAGCAATACAAAATTGCCTAACGAAGACTAAGTTCGTCTTGCACAAACACAAGGAGAGACGCTAGCTTGATTGCACGTTTGGGCACGATTCACCACTTGGCACCAACCTATATGTATGCAAGCAAAACGTTTCCTATTCCATGTATCCTCATGCACAAGTATCTCTTTTCATGCTCAACACTCTTTTGCTTATATGCTTTTGATCTTTCTTTCGTGCTTAAAAGCTTTTTTTTTGCTCTTTTCTCTTCCTTTCCACTATGCTTATTGAGCCTCAACCAACCACATGAGATAAGTATCACAAGATATGCACGGGAGCAAGCAATTGCACTATATGATATATCAAATGATGCAACAATATGATATCATATCACTAAGGTGCACAAGTTTACGCGAAGCCCCGCAATACTCGGATAGCTAGTCTCAATAGGTATGAAGGTATTCGCAAAGATGGTGGGGCTATCAAGATGTAATGGCAAGGAAGGAAAACTTTATGATGGAATGGATACCTTCGTCACACTTAACCTTTCATGAATTCGGGGGTAACCGGCCTTGCTTCCGGTTGAAGATGGTCTCAAAGGATGGATGGTCATCGTCGATCCGGGATGTCGTGGTGGATGTAGTCGATGGATCGATTCAAGTCGTCGGTGGTGATGAAGATGTAACCGTCCCTAAGTAACTAAAACACCTTAGGAGACTCAAATCATAACTCAAACAGCCACAAATGCAATGGGAACCAAAATGGGTTAGTTTGCGGAAGTTTATGGTGGTGGTGCGGAAGTTATGGCGGAGGGCCTATTCAAAAGATGCAAAAATGCACAAAATTTGATGGAGTCAAATGGTGGTAAAACCAAGATGAGCAGCTCGGGCATGTCGCTAGCTTTCCAACGAACCAAAGAACACCCAAATCGGAGTTCGGAAGTGGGAGATATGGCCGAAAACGTGAAGCAGTGCTGGCTGTTCCTGGGAGGGCCGTGCGCACGGGGTCTAAGGCCCGTGGACACGGGGTCCCGTGTGAGGGTGTCCCGGACTAGGGGGTACACGGGCTACCGGCCTATCTCTCATGGTCCGGACTGGTGGGCCGCTCTCTACACGTCGATGGAAGGCTGGATTGTGGACGACCCCGTATAATAGAAGGAAATCTTTGGCGTCTCCTCCAAGGAATAGATGGCGTAACCGATATGTTTATCCCTGATGATAACCGACCATATGTAACCCTAGGGCCCCCTGGTGTCTATATAAACTAGGAGGTTTGGTCCGTAGGGGAGAGATATACAATCTAGGGTTTAGACCATCTGATCTCGAGGTAGATCAACTCTGTAACCTCCATACAATCACATCAATACAATCAAGCAGGACGTAGGGTTTTACCTCCTCGAGAGGGCCCGAACCTGGGTAAATCATTGTCTCTACGCTCTCTGTTACCATCTGCTCCTTGACCCATAGTTCGGACCCCCTACCCGAGATCTGCCGGTTTTGGTACCGACACCGTGCGCACAGTACACGGGCCGTGGGCACGGGGTGTCCAGAGACGTATCGGGGGCCCGTGGGCACGGGGTGGGGAGCCCGTGGACACGGGGGTGGCGGAAAAATCGGGATTTCAACTCCAAAATCGAAGGGGGGAAAGAAAAATTGGGCTATGGGGACGCAATAGGAGATGGATCTACTTGCTAAACACCAGATCCACGGATCAAAATCAACAAAAACGCACTAGGAACAACAAATCACAAAAAAAATGGTATGGCTCTTTTTGGTGGGGATTTTCAAATTGGGACGAAATCAAACAAAATTAGGATAGAAAACGAAGGGGGTAGGGCTCCAAATTCGTGTCAACGTGGCTCCGATACCAAGATGTTGTAGGGCACGGGCCAAAGTGCCCCGGTTTGTCCCGATGTTCATGAATTGGAGGTGGCTACGAAGAGGAACATGTAGAGCACGAAGAATACGAGGGGAAATCACAAGAGAAACACTCAAGAACAAGTCCAATCACACATCCACTAGACTAGCAACACATAAGATCCACAAGGTACAAGAACAACAAAGGGAAAGATACATGGTAAAGTTCATCCCAAATCCAAGAGGAGATGAGGTCTTGATGATCCTATGATGGGGATCCTTCCCTAGAAGGGGCCTTGAATCCACTAAGGGATCTTCTCCTAGGAGGTCTTGATCTCCATGGGAGAGGGTAGATGAGCAAAGTACTCTCTAGATCATATCATATCATATCCTTTGCTAACCCTAACAAATGGTCTAGGTACAAAATATATAGGTGGGTGGAGGTAGGGGACGAGCTAGAGGTCAAAACAGGCAGAAGAGAACCACCTCGCTGGGTGGCCCGTGCGCACGGGGGTCCCGTGGGCACAGTACACTCCCGTGCGCACGGGCTATCAGCAGCTACAGCGAGGGGTCCCGTGTGCACGGGGTCTTTTGGGGCCCGTGCGCACGGGGTCTATTAGGCCCGTGGGCACGGGGTCGCCTGGGCAGCTGTCCTTCTTCCCGTTGCTTGACTCCGTCTTCCCGTCCTTCTTCTTGACAGTTCCTCCTCCGCTTCCAATCTTCCCTCTTGGATGATGTAGTCATTCTCTTGAGCTTGGACTCCTCCTCGAAGAATGTGTAGCTCCGCTCACACCTATGTATGCATACGAGAGAGGGGTCAAGTAGTATACCATCTGTCGTGGTTTTGTTACGGCAGATGTCCTCGTGAAAGGACTTAGTGGTGAGGCCATCGCGACTAGGTAGAAGCTTGAAGGGGTTGGTTGGAATCGAGAGACGCGAGTTTTACCCAGGTTCGGCCCCTCGCGGTGGAGGTAATAGCCTACATCCTTCTTGATTACTATTGATCATGATCTCGAATACAAAGGTGATGTTCCGCTACCTCTATCTCGAGAGCTAGTTTGTCTGTCTCTCCTCACCTATCCTTCTTGGGGTGCCTTGCCCCTCCTTATATAAGTTGAAGGGGCCGGCTTACATGTAGAGTCCTAGTAGGACTACAACTAGTCTTTTTTCTACTACAAGTTGGATCCTACTCCGGGTCTTGCTTCCCTTGTCAAGGAACTTTCCTCTTCTTGAACCTTCTCCGCGAGCCGGCCCATTGGGCTCCCCTTAAGCCGGGTCTCACCCTGGCCCCTTGGTCTCCTCGTGAGCCGGCCTCCTTCCAGGTTGCACACTGGGCCTGAGTCCTTGTCATCCTGGTCGCCGGGGTAAGCGAGGCGACCCATGAGCCGACAAGCGATGGGCCGGGTTATACCTCCTGGCCGGGTCAAACCGTGGGGAATATCCCCAACATTAGCCCCCAGGTTAGCTTGAATTTATTCATGCTAAGCTCCTGAAAACAAAAATATATTTAAGAGAAAATGGCTCGCCCAGAAGGCCGCCTTTATTCAATGAACCAGTTTCTGGAAAAATCCGGGTTTCTTCCTCATAATTTTGAGCCGGCTTCTCAATCAACTTGCTGATGCGCGTCCTTTGCAGGAAAATATTGGGAATAATAATCCATCCGTTATTGAACCGGTTTTCAAAAGCTTCAACATGTCGATGTCATCTTCCGTCTTGTAGATATAGAACTTGTCGAGTTACGAGCGTCGAGGTTGCCGGGTCATGGAGGTTGATACCGCCGGGTCATGGAATTGGATTCCTAGAAATTTTGGGCCTCTGTCATCGACAAGCTTACTTCACAATTAACTTGCTCACGCTGGTTCCTTGCGGAAAAATATTGGGAAATAAAACACCCATCTGCCATTGAGTCGGCTTCCAGTGCTTTGGCTTGATGAAATTTTTGGGAATAAGAAATCCATATGATGTTGAACCGGCTTTCCGGGCCTTTCTATGAGTAGCTTTAGAGGAGATAAACTTTGCAAATTTCTCCACCAAGAATATGAGACCCAGTTCGCTCAAAACTGAAAACTTGAAGGTGTTCCTCCCTTATATCCATATCACCTGTAGCCCCGAAGTCTTAAGAGTAGAACATAGTGATAGCTTAAGACTTGCTTAAATATAAATGTTGCAACTTTGGAGAAATCTCGGTTGTTCATCTGAGTCACTGAATGTTTGCATTTCACATGTGTAGCCCCCAAGGGCCGGCTCATCAGTATGTGATGGGCCGGGTCTTCAATTTGGATCTTATAATCTGATTAAACAACTGAATGCTGTAGCCCCCAAGGGTCGGGTTGTCTTGCCTGCAGCAACCAATCTGGAACTTGAACTATCTGTAGTCAATGACTGTATCCCCCAAGGGCCGGGTCACTATTAATAGTGAGCCGGGTCTTCGATGAAAATAGTTTAAAATGACAATGCATTAGCCCCCAAGGGCCGTGGTGCATGCTTGCAGCGACATGGGACTTTCATACTGAATGTAATCTTGATTTGAATAATGTAGCCCCCAAGTGCCGGGTCGCATTGCCTGCGGCGACTCAGGACTATTCCTTCCACTGTAGAATAAACTCAGATCCACTGTAGCCTCCAAGAACCGGGTTACCTGGCCGCATAGTAGAAACTTTTGTATTATCAACTCACCAAATAAATCCTGGTGACCCGGCAAGTGACAACCCGGCGGCAATTGACGCAGAAGGAGAACAAACCAATGTTAATCCGGCAGATCCAGCTACCGGGTCTCAACCATCAATCACTCTGCAAGCTTGAATTTGCTTTGAAGAACTTGATAGAAAATATCCCAATCGTGGCTTGTAATAGTTTTTGAGCGTGAAACTGCATAGTCCGCCAATGCCATCAAGCACTTTAATATTTTGCCTGTGAATTGATGATGCTTTTATGATGAAAGAAATCCTTGGTCGTGGTTGCAGTACAACCTGGCAAATATGTGTGAAAAAATCCATAAGTGTTGTAGTCTTCTACAAAGCATATGTTGAATAACCCAAAACCCGGTCAATTAAATGACCAGGTATTATATGTGACCTGGCTGGATTTGTTACCCGGGAATTTAGAAGAATTGATATCTCAATGATTTAATACTGGTTATGATAAACCATGATGAAGATCCAGCCACTTTGGCTATCAAAGATTCGTTTGTTCCTGTGGAGTCACAATGTAAACCGGTTTGAAGACCGGCTCCTGCGACATAAACAAATATAGATATGCATAAATGATGCATTGTATGATGATGCAATGTATGATAATGTATGTGTATGATAACAGAGTATAAAAACGCCGGCTTTCGAGGCATGGTATAAGACCGGCTTTCAAGGCTCGAGTCTTGGTTTCGCTTCCTGTGGAAGCAGGCTTTTTGGCCTCTTTTGGTTTGTCCTATCTCTCTGAAAGCTGGCTCTCATGCAACCAATCGAGGGTTTTAACTCTGATGAATTCAGGGTCACCTTGCTAACAGGCAGGCTTAACCAAGTATAGTTTGGCATTTCGCCGGGTTAAAAGGGTTTTGTAAGCTAAACTCGATGAGTTGGAAGCCCCCAAGTAACCATATGATCATGGAAAATCTCAGCATATGATATACAGGAGACAATGCTACTACTGCCAAACATCTGGGGTCCAGATAAGCCGGCATTCCTTTGATCATTATTGAGCAGGCCAGGTCATCCTTGAGGCCAGGTCCTGTAGCAGGCCGGGTCATCCTTGAGGACAGGTCATGTAGCAGGTTGGGTCTTGACCGCAGAAAATTCCCCTGACAATACCGATGTTTAGACTGCGCATCATGGCAACTAGTCTTCTTTGCTAACCTTTCTTTCTCGCCAATAAGGCAGCAGCCCCCGGGCACCAGGTTGTCTTCCCTGTAACGAACCGGGGTTTTTGTATTTATTGAAACTGGCCGAATCTGCGGAGTCATGTCTGTGTAGCCCCCGAGTCTTAAGACGACTCGAGAAATCGGCTTGAGATTCATCATACCTGGCTGTGGCATAAGCTGGCGTAGAGTTGAGAGCCGAAACATGAAATTTATTGAAGCCAAAGGTGCGTGGCGAGTTGATGATCGTCGCAATGCTCGTTGTATGCCCTCGGAGGCTGATAATAGATTTTTTTTTGCTCCAGCTTGTTGGAGTAGACCAGGCTACAGGGATGGCGACCTGCGTGCGTCCGTTAAGCTGCTCGTACGGGCGGGCGTGGCCCTGGCATGTTGATGTAGTCCAAACCGCGGGATGGTGAGCTGCGTG
This sequence comes from Elymus sibiricus, assembly GCA_039707655.1. Classification (NCBI taxonomy): domain Eukaryota; kingdom Viridiplantae; phylum Streptophyta; class Magnoliopsida; order Poales; family Poaceae; genus Elymus; species Elymus sibiricus. The sequence goes on from CM077672.1 coordinate 188,108,641, forward strand.
TTTTGCCGGATAGCTTGGCGTGGCCGGTCGATGGAGCAGACTCTGGCATGCTTCGATGTGTTGATGTAAATTGGACCACGGTGGCGGCGGCTCGTGCGCGTGTCCGTTGGGCAACTCGCGCGAGCGGGCGCGGCCCTGGCTGGTTGATGTAGACTGAACCGCGAGGACGGTGGCCTGCGCATGTCCATTGGGCAGCTCGTACAGGCAGGCGAGGCCCCGGTGTGTTGATGTAGACGCGAGAGCTGGCCGATAATTTGACGTGGACGTGGGAACCGACCGTGAAGTTTGAAGCCGGCGTGGACGTGCGAGTTGGCCGCAGCGTTGTAAGCCGGTGGGGGCGTGCGAGTCGGCCACGGCGTTGTAAGCCGGCGAGGGCGCGCAGGTCGGCCGCGGCGTTGTAAGCCGGCACGGACGCGTGAGTCGGCCGCGGCGTGTTAATGTAGACTGAACCGCGGAAGCGGCGGCTTACACGCGTGTCCGTCGAGCAGCGCGGCACGGACGAACACCAGTGTAGAATGATGCTGGTGTGCACTCTGTATCCGTGGTATAACGCCACTTTTGTGATGAATGATTGTCCTGCGTAAAAATATTACAGGCCAGAGTAATTGTTCTTTAAAGAAAATAATATGTGCTAAAAAAATAGGATAAATAGCACCTGGCATTTTTTGTCGGATGAACAACTGATTTATTCGGACGATAGATGATCTGTATGCAACGTCCATGGGATGTCCGACTGATGGAACTCATACTAGTATTTCTTGTTGCACATGGATCCTGCCCCTTTTTTCCTTTAGTGCTTACCGCATAGACACAGTGATTGGAGACTGAAAACTGACGTGACCAGTCCAACTTGAAAAAGCTTTACGTAGGAATTCTCCAACACATCTCCTTTGGTTGTCTTGGAAATCGTGCCACGTTGAAAGTAGTAGTACTGGTGCTCTCGTCTTCAAATGCCTAGGCTGACTGGGGTCTCCACGTGGGTAGAGGGGCTTGCTTTTTCTTTTCTTAGCTTGATTACTGCAACTGCAGCACATGCACGGGCGACCTCCTGCTGGCGTGTAGGCTTCGGCCTTTCGCTACACTCGGCGGTTGGTCAGATAAGCACGCGTGATGCGGCGGATGTACACGTGGGCAGCGGATAGCTCATCGGTGCGTATCACACAGGAAAAAACTTCTCAGAACTCGATCCAGCAGCAGACCGACTCGAATCACCTCGGCTCCTTGTGTCCCGTGACGCAATGTACGATACGCGAGGGTAGCGGCCAGCCGATCGATCGCCTCCACGCGGAACTTCTGCGTGGGCTTGCCTCGGTCCTGGCGTGGCATATGGCGGCTTCTTCAGATCGGCCACCCAGCGGAAAAAACTGTACCAGTCGATCTCTGGCAGAACCTGTGA